>OZ020269.1:108189363-109512018 GCA_963971225.1 Melieria omissa
CTGTTCTTGTGCGCCAAAGTTACGAGCGCATTTTCCATTACGCGCTGCGCCGGCTTAGCGTAATTAAAACATTAAATGTCCGAGCGACTGGCCGCAACACTGTAAACGCTTTTCACCTGAGCGCATTTTCCGCATTTTCCGCAAGCCAATCAATTGCCAGTTGTGACCACCTAATAAGCTCGCTGCAGTCGTCCCGTCCAGCGGCCGCTGCACTTAACTGGCAACACTAATCGCACCGCTCAATTATTGTAATCCTTTCGAACGGCGCAGAGTGGCCGCACACTCCTGCGGCCATTGCGGCAGTCGCGGTCACTCGTAAAGCTATCCAAGTTATGGCATTTTAACGGCCGGCATACGCGCACTAAGTGACGGTACACGCGATCGATGAGCCAAACTAAGCCGCTGCGACGATTGCCACACACAGCACGGCCGATTGAGCGCTGAATGGCGCATTGAAAGCCGCCTGCAAGTGCACTGCGCGCCCGACATTCCTAATGCCGCTGTCTGTCTGGCGTGGCCAGTAGTTGGCGCGATTTTATCGCCATCGTAAATAACGCATCGATAATCGCGCGAAAACGCCGCTACGGCCACACCACGCTCCAAGCACTCAGCCGCGCGCACAATAAGTTAGCAACTTGACGATCGGCAGCGGCATTCTTCGCTGCTGTCGATCGGCGTTTGCGGCAAATTGTTGTTATTTACAATGTCAAATTGTAGTTGTTGTCGATAATGAATTGCAATTTTTATGGCGCGCCGCAGGAGATTCGAACATTAGTCCATAGAAATCGCTGTAATGTCTGTAATCGTCGGTGTGGATCGGCGGTGATGGGCGGCAATTCAGCGTCGCGGTGGCATAATTGAAAAATTGAAAGAGCGAGGCAGCTGGGTCTTTTTTCTGACGAGACATATTTATACAAGATCGATGTCGAATTTAGATGTTGAAAGTTTAGATGTGGAAATGTTGAGTTCAACGCAGCTAAGAACTGGTTTGGGTCCTTTAGAGATGAAATGTCAACACAAAGGACTCAATAAAGCGTCTGTAATTTTCGAGAGACATATTCGAGTCAATCGGATCAAAGGGATCGAGTTTCAGTTTTCTAAAGTTTTTTTTTTTTTTTTTTTTTTTTATAGACGAGCCAACGCGCAGGGGATAACCCCTATAAATGCGAGGCATTGCGCTGGTTCAGGAAGGATATCTAGGTTGGGAGATAGGAAGTTGGGTGAAGAATTTATGGACTCTTGCCTTGAATCCATCAAAATCATAGGTGCTGGAGAAAACATCTGCAGGGAGACCATTCCACAATCGCGCTGTTCGGGCCAGGAACGAACACAAAGTATCCTAATATAAAATTTAACTCAGTTAAGAACTGCTTTGGGTCATTTAGAGAAGAAATGTCAGCACAAAGCATTCGAAATTAGATGACTCATTCGAGACAATTGACGGATCGAGTTTGAGTTTTCTACAATTGGAACCTAAAGTACCCAAATCATAAGTTAAACTCAGCTTAAAACTGTTTTAGGTCCCTTGGAGATGAAATGATATCACAAAGGACTCAACTCTCATTTCTGAGAGAATAAAACACATATTTGGGACAATCGCATCGAACTGAAGTTTTCTACAATTGGAACCTAAAGTATCTAAATCATAAGTTAAACTCAGCTTAGAACTGTTTTAGGTCCTTTGGAGATGAAATGCCAACACAAAAGACTCAACTCTCATTTATGAGAGAATAAAAGGCACATTCAAAACAATCGCATCGAACTGAAGTTTTCTACAATTGGAACCTAAAGTATCTAAATCATAAGTTAAACTCAGCTTAGAACTGTTTTAGGTCCATTGGAGATTAAATGATAGCAAAAAGGACTCAACTCTCATTTCTGAGAGAATAAAACACATATTCGGGACAGTCGCATCGAGCTGAAGTTTTCTACAATTGGAACCTAAAGTGCCCAAATCATAAGTTAAACTCAGCTTAAAACTTTTTTAGGTCTTTTGGAAATGAAAAGTCAACACAAAGGACTCAACTCTATATGAGAGTAAAAGACATATTGGAAGCAATTGGATCGAACGGATCGAGTTTGAGTTTTCTTAAGTTGAAATACAAAGTATCCAGATACACAGTTTAGCTCAGCTATGAACTGCCTGAGTCCTTAAGAAATGCAATTTCAGCAGAAATTAATCGATAGAGCGAGCCATTTCAGAGAAAATAAAATGTTAGTCAGTAAATTACGTAAGAGAAAGCGCGCGACTTCATTGCTTTTCTAAAATTTCCTCGAACTACTCTCCTCCAATGCCTTTTATGCACTCATGAGGCTCCTGAATTAATTAGCCTGATTTTAAGGTTATGTCCACCCATACTTGTGTGTGCACTCAATCTAAACTTTTTTAAGGGTTATTACAAAGTTCGAAAAAACATAAAAATCGCATTTGAAAAGTTTGGCCGCGGTCGTTTTTTTGCCGCGTCCTTTGCCGCTGCCTTTGCTCGCGCACACGAATTACGCGCATAAAATGTTTGCGCTTACGAATTTATGACCGAATTGTTGTTGCATCCGGCAACAACAATAATAAACAATAATTAATAAAGCGCATAAAATGGAGATAAACGGCTTCCGACGGCGCTGCTGCAGTTCGCCACGACTTTGCTCAAGCCATAAAAACGCACAACAATATCAACCACAACAACAACAACAGCCAGCGGAAACTTTGCGCACATGATATTCGCCAAAGACAACAGCAACAGCAGCGAGCTGTCGTCAGCTGAAAGCCAGCACCCACTGCACCCACGCTGCTGGAAGCGACAGTTGGCCGACGGCAGATTCCCTGCATCCTTTCTGTTGCTTACGTGGTGTGTGTGTTGCCAGTGCTGCCACTTTGACATTTGCGGTGATTTTGAACTTGTGGCATTTGCGGCTGTTGTAGGCGCTGCTGTGAGGCTCTAATTGACACCAACACACAAACACCGACCACGTAGCAACATACAACATTTGGTACATTCGGCCTTCGATTCACCAAAAGAAATCTGCACAGCTTTGTGTGTTTTTGTTGCTGCCGTTTGCTGTTCGCTTATTACTTTTTGATTTTATGGACCTTTCGAGTTTTTAATGATGATTGCAAAGTTAATGTTGCACGCTCGCAAGTGGCTGCCACACGCAAATGTTGCACAGCACCGAAAATGTGGCTTGGCGCCACAGTCACACAGGACAACAAACAGACAAGCAACCATCAAACCGAGATGTGTTGGTTTGCCTGATTTACGGCCAGCAATGATGGTGGTCGCACTCGCCGATGCCACGTCAAACCGCTGCTGCTGACGTCGACTGTCATCAGGCGCTGCCGCATCGCGATTTGTGCTCGTCCTGGGAATCGCCCGTTCGCATAAAATTTTAGCGAGCGTCGAATCATGATGCCAGAGGCCACCTTTGCTGTTTTTATTTTTCAACAGCTTTGACTGTTTTTTGTCATTAAAGTGCTGTTTTTTGTTGCTGTTGTTGTTGTGGTTGATATTTGCGTGCTGATCACAAAGGAATTATGACATTTCGCTATGCATGTGTGAACGCGCAGATTATACGTAAGAGTCGAGTCGTAAATGCTGCCACACGCAACTTGACAGCTGCACCCTACACACTAAACACTGGTAATGTCTGAAAAGTATTTTGGAAAATTATGTTTGACAAGTATTGGATATATTTTTGTTATTACTGTTAGTAGATATTTGTTAACTCTCTCGCTAATTTGTTGCCATATGGCAACATGCGACTTTGTGGATGTCTGAACCTCTCTATGGTTTCAAGAATACATTGTTTTCTTGGTCCTTAGAATAGTTTGACGTTTTAGAAATAATACAAAATTAATAAACTGAATATATATGTTTAAAAGAGATAAGTATGCACATTGTAAAAAAAAAGAAGCAGGAAAAATAAGGAGAAATTTTCAATTTGACTTTTTACTTAAATTCAGATATATGTTTTTTAAATGACTATAGCTGAAGTAAATGCAGAAATACTAAATGGTTGATCATGCGTAACAATTTTATATTTTTTAAATTTTTGTATGTGAAAACACTTGGAAAAACAGCGATCGGTAAAAAAATATTAAAAAATTGATATGAAAAAATGAAAATATTAAAAACATACATAATACAGAATCGATAAATTAAAACTATTCCCCAATAAAAATCTGTAACGAAAGCGTTAAGTATAAACTTAACTTAAACTGAGGACAGGACTCGAACCTGAAACGTCTGACTGCCAGTCCTACAAACTAACTAAATGAGTGTTGTGTGAGTTCAGTGATCTATCTCTTTATCTTCTTCTTCTGTACTTATCTCATATTATCCTTCAATGTTTATTGTGTTTCTTCTGTGCCAACATTCGGCATCTCCACCACCCAAAGCGAAGCTAACGCGCGTCTTTCTTCTTCGCTCTGCCGCCAGTCGAAATAATTCACTGACTTCTTCGCCCAAGAAATAAGAGTCCACAGTCCTTTCGAGTTGCTTTCATCATCAGCACTAAACTCCAGTGGGAAAAGCGCAGAAAAGATTAACTTCGAGCTGCGAGCCGTAGCGCCGCTTTGCCAGCTTCAAGCCGCATTCAATTAATCCGCTTCGAACCTCCTTTGGCCGCTGCTACTGCCGCCCGTTTCCTTTTAGGCTTAATGCCATTTTCTTCCTTATTTATGGCTTAACTTGTCTTTATTTGTACATGCGGCAGTCTTCGTCGCCAACTTTGCTGCTCTGTTCGTGCAATTCTGCCGCCAGCCGCCAAGTCGCTGTAATTAAATTGGAAATTATGGCAACATATGAAAAATTTAAAACAAAAGTTGTTTACAGCCATACAGGCGAACATGGCGCACAGCAAAAATAACAACAACAATCACGAATAAAATAAACGTATTACAATCGCAACAACAACAACAACAGCACAGATTTAATTTACTTAATTTAAATAAATCAGCAATTTTACAGTGAACGCATAATGTTTGGTTGTTGTTGTTGCTTTTGTTGTTTGGTTTTTTGGCTGTGCGCTGCCTGATTTTGTTATAAACGAGTGTGTGTGTGTGTGTGTGTGTATGTGTGTGACTTGTCAGGCAAATGTGCTGCACGTTTAATGGCTTTTGTTGCTTTGTTGTCGACTCTGGTGCCGCGGTGCCGATGATAAATTTGCCATATGTGTGATTTTACAAACTTTGCTGCATTTATTCATATTTCGGTTTGTTGCTCTTCCCTCCTTTGTTTCTTATGCTTCTGTTTTGTTGTCGCTTTTGTTGTTGCAGCGCTGTTGCAGAAAGCGAAACCAATGTTCGAGCGACACATGTTCGCAACAAATGCGCCGCGGCCGCTGGCTGTCACCTTCCTGGAAGTGCTAAATGTGCGTTTTCTTGAGCATGAAATCAGTTGAATGTTTCCATGAAACCGCATTCCGCAAATTCGTAGCTGCAACATTTTCCAAATTGCAATTAATTTGTTGCTGCCAACAAGACAGCGGCTGGCACTTGCGACCCCATTGCGAAAAAGTGTCAACATGTCGCCAAAAGCGACCCACACCCGCTCGGCCGATCCGCGCCGCGCGTGGCATCGTCGTCGATTACTGCAGCCAATAATTAACTCCAGTCTACTCCATCTTCATTTGCTCCACTCTCGAGCGAACGCGCGGCGTATGGCATGCGGCGTGCAACAACTTAATGATGGCAGGGACACAGCGCTCTGCACAATGGCGTCGCGACGCCTGCCGGCAAAACTTTCGCTATAAATTCACTCACTCACTCACTCCTTGGAGGAGCAGCCAACAAATGTGCAAGTAAGCAACAAAATTGCTGTAGAACAAGAAGAAGACATCGCCGAACAAGAAGAAGAAGAAGAGCAGAAGCGCGCTAAATATTAACGCGATTTTATTTTGCTGCTTAAAAACATTTTTGTTGTTTTCATTTTTATATGTTTTTTGTTATTGTTGCTCATTGTTGGAGGCAATGAAAATTGGCTGCAGTCGACGACGCTTTATTTGCGCATCTTTTAAGCTGTGTAAGTATTGTTGGCAGCAACAACAACAACAACAATACAGAACTCCCGCGCCGCCAACATTATCCGCATCAACGTTGTCATAATCATCAACTTTAGCAACAACAACAACAACGACAATATGTTTCTGCAGCTTCTTAAGTCCTGGCAGTTACTGCCATCACACAGTCAACCACAGCCACACCCACCCGTCCACACCCATTCTCAGTCACACACACACACACAGCACTTAAAAATTCTCGCTGATGAAAATTGCAAAAAATAATTTCTAAATTTTCATGGTGTTGTAATTGTTTGTTGTTGGCTGCTTTTATTGTGTAATATTGTTGTTGTTGTTGTTGGCGCGGTGATCGCTGTCGCTGTCGTCGGCGATACGCTTCTGCCCGCTGGCTGCTGTTGGCTGCTGCTGGCTGTTGATGCTTTGTTTTTGTTTTTCTTTCGCTGCTTATTACTGCCTTTCCTTCTTCCCTTCTTCCCCTCCTTTCTCATTGGCTCCATATTTGCCTTGGAAATTGCTTCCTTCTCAGTGTGTTTGCTCCAACGCAGCGCACTGGCTTCCGTCGCTGATATTCCTTGGTGTTGTTTTTTTTTGCCGCCTCGTCTACTTAGTCCTGAAGACCAAATTCACTGATGCGTTGCATTAATTTATCCAATTATCGCTTCAGCGTTTTATTGTGTTTCATTTCATTTCGCTTCTCCTCTGCAAACTCCGGTGCGCGCTGCCGGCGAAATTTCCTTCACTTTCATTTACTACAGTTCACTTGGTTTCGCTGATTTGTTCTTCGCTGCACGCTACAGGCGATCGACCCAACTGTCAACCAAGTTTTATTAATATGAAATGGGCCCAAAGGCCAACAGAAGGTAGCAACTCTCGAGGGGACTAAATAAAATTTTGTACATGTTGAGTGAATTATTCGTCTATTTCACCTCACAATGATTTCAATGGAGTCTTTGCACTTTTCTGACATTGAAAAAGTCTTCAAAACAAAGTTTACCTTATAACTTTTAATACACCTCGTACTGCGCACCGCCAATCGACCTAAACGTCCTTCCACGTTTTTCTCTCGTTACTCTGTAATTGTTTTGCTTCTTCGTGTCTTGCTTGTTGCACTAAAGTTGGTGATTTTATGTTTTTGTTGATTTTTGAAAGAAATTTTAATTAACGCGAGATTTTATCGATTTTTGCGCATAAATCGCTTACTTCGAAAGTTGCCGCATAAATTTTAATATAAAAATTTTGTATCACTTTGGGGGAAAATGTTCAGTGCAGCCAACACGACTGGTGGCGCTCTAACACATTTTTTTGGACACTCTGAAGCAGTGGCGTCCCCAGGGGGGGGGATTAGGGGGATGAATCCCCCCCTTCTTATGCAATTTGCTATAACAATATGGAATTGTGAAACATTTTTACTATTTGCTTTATCGCTTCTGTAATCACCCACTTAAAACCTAATAACTGAACCTCCCATGATCTGGCCAGACCATAATGTAAACAAGATGATAGTCGAGGATTGTTGTTAAGGATATAAAAAAACCAGAAAGTGTGAATACAATGATTTCTTTTGCTTGTCTACATTATTTTTACGTAAAACGGTGAAAATATACTAGAATAATTAAGTAAATAGCGAGTTTCAACTTTAATGAGTTAATTTTGAAATTAAAAAAATAGGGCAGTAAAGCAAAAAAATAAAAAAAATGTATAAATGTAAAATACGTTACTTATGGATCTACTTCAGCTGCTTGACCAATGCAATTATTTCAACAATATAATGCAGTATCATGACTATACCACATTGAGATTTTACATTCGACACATACAAATCGGGTTTTGATATATATATTTCTGGATTCCTTGCACTGTTAATAATTCTGAACTGCTTTGCCAAAGAAAAATATGCAAAACATGCTCTACATGTTGTTGTTCATGCTGAATTGGCCGGATATCGTTTTCCTTGTCGCCTTCGTCGTTGCTATCTTCACATTGAACTATCTAAACGACCATTTTTTCTATCAGTATCAGAAGCTTCGTTTTGTTCAGGGCCAAATGAAAGCGTGAAATTGGCAGCACCGTTATTATTGCCTCTCGCAGCAAATTATTTAATATCTTAAATTCGTTGCTCTAAAGCATTAGTTTCCGCTATTGCTAAGGAAATTTTTTTAGAGATTTTCCTCTCTGATTTAACTCCAGCGTCGAAGTTCAAAAACAATGTCCACCTGATTCTCAAAATAGCATTCTATTCCTTTCATCTCTGTCACAGAAAACACCCAATCGAATTGGAAAATGGATAAGTATTAATTTTGAATATGTTCCAACATTATTTTCCAACAAAAATTATAATTTATTAACCCAAAGAAAATAAAAGCCAAGGCGAATGAAAAACACTTCGACCAGGTACATTTTGCGCCAGCTAATTTACGTCACTATTAACGGGATGGCACGAAAAAAGTGCTTCAAATCGGGTCAGATGGAAAAACCTAGTTGAAAATATATATATAATATAAAAAAATATTTATTAACAATTCTGACAATAATTACGTCGAAAATAACAAAAAAAAAACTGAAAATAACTGGCAAATTTGTATGAAAATGCACCATGGTCTGGCCAAGCCATGGTTTTGGGTTTTGTGCTTAGAAAGGATCAGTTAAGGATATCATGAAATTTGAGCTCGATAGCTTAATTACAACATTACTAAAGTGGATCCAAAGTTCAATATGGTCTGGCCAGAACCGGATACCCGCAGAAGGGTTAAGAATAAATGAATAAAAAAAATCAGCATTGCATTTGTTCTCGCAGAATAGTTGTATTTCCAATGTTCCCAAAAGTGTCGACTATTTACCAAAATAGTAATCAAACGCAGGCTTCATGCCAACCCTGCATCAGCTGTTGAAATTAAAAAAAAATTCACTTATATAGTTTTGGTAAATTGCGGGTAAACATGGAAACATGGTCACCTCTATCATAATTAAATTTCAGAACGTCATACATTTTGTAAATGTTTGATTTCTTTTACATGCGTGATTTCTTTTACGTGCTTTTTAAAATACGTCTTTTGAGTTTTTCGCAATTCTATTAGCAGTTGTTTTCGAAATGTCATAACTTAAAACAAACTTGAATTTTTTGGTTGGGATTTTATGCCTTAAAAATACATGTCACTTGAATTTTGTGTTTTTAGAAGTTTATGTTAGTATATGTATACATATAAGTATGTATGTACAATTTTATTCAACATGTATTAAAAATAATACGCAAAGATGAAAGTATAAAAATGGCGTTAAACTGCATTTTTTGCATATCCCCCCCCTTCCCGAAATCCTGGGGACGCCACTGCTCTGAAGCATTAAAACTTACGTAAATGGCATCATAAAAATCACCAATATTATTGGAAGTGTAAATATAAAAAAAATAAAAAAAATTCACTTAAAAAATTTACAAAAACAATAAAAACAAAAAATTAAAAAATACAACTAACATTTAAAATAATTCTACTAATAAAAAGAAAATATAATAATAAAACAAAAAAATTAATAAATTCACATTCAAATTTTAAAGCGCTTTTGTATTAAAAAAATTATTAAATTTTAAATTGTTTTTAATGTTTATTTGGTTTGAACTTATTTAATAACTTAACTAAAAATAATTTAAATAATAATATAAATTATATAAAAATAAAATAAATATATAATATACAATAAAGTAAATAAATAATTAATATATAATAAAATAAATTATATAAATAAACTATTAAATTAAATATTCATTAATTAATTCATTTTATTATATATTTACTAAATATTAAATACTTTTACAGTTTCTCAATACTTTTAAGCTTAAAAATATTATTCTTCAAACAATTTTATTATTTACTTTTTTAATGAATAAGTTAAAATAAATAGTGGAGTGTGTCAGTCGGAAAAGAGGCCGAAATCCGGTAGTCTTCTTGGACACGACGAGACTACTTCCTCCCCCCGTTTTCGAGGGTGCTGAAGACGATGGTGCTGGGCAATTTGCTTTTTGGGGAAGACCCTCAAAAGGGTTAAAACCCCCCTTCTTACGCCCACTATGGTAACAAAACTCATCTATGGAAAGCTTTTGTAAGACAATATTTATTTATTTATTTATTTATTTACATCTACCGGGCTTAGCCCTCACAGATTACAAAAGTAACTTACATCTAATGAAAAATAAAATAATTAATTAGCTCCTTTTTAAAGAGCATACGGCCAGCATCCATGTCGACATATTTACTGACAGTGTTGCAAAGACATGTAAACTTATGAATCGGTTCATTTTTTCCATACTTGGTTCTATGGACCGCACTATAAAAAATATACTTTTCTCTTAACGCTCTTCCTGGCACAAAAAAAGGCAGAAGCATTAGCAGTTCCGGCGAATCAGTCTTATAGTCGCAGATATCTTTAATAAATAGAATACCGAGCATTTTTCTTCTGCACTCGAGACTTTGTAGGCTTAAAATTCGGCATCTAAGTTCGTAGGAAGGCATAGATTCAATTGAGTATAAGCGGCGAAGAGCAATATGGGTATCAAACGATTCAGCGTATCATTGCGGCAAACATAAGCTATAATAAAATCGGCCACGCCCACTTTCCGCGCCCACTTAACTAACAAAACAAAGCTACACTATATGTTTGTAAATAAATGTTGATGTAAAATGATTCTGTGTTTCATAGGGCTAAACATAGGTTATATGAGATTGACCATGCCCACCTGATACGTTTTCCCGCCACGTCCACTATAATGACAAATCAGCCATGGTATATTTGTCATAGCAATATGGGTATTAAACGATTCAGTGTGTCATTGCGGCAAACATAGGCTATAATATAATCGACCACGCCCACTTTCCGTGCCCACTAAACTAATAAAAAAAAAATTATGTTGAGTTACTGAGCTTGTAATGTTGCGAGATTACATTAATACCGTAGCTTTGTTTTGTTAGTTAAGTGGGCACGGCAAGTGGGCAGGGCCGATTATATTATAGCCTATGTTTACCGCAATGACACGCTGAATCGTTTGATACCCATATTGCCTTACAAAAGCTTTCCATAGATGAGTTTTATTACCATAGTGGGCGAAATAAGGGGGTTTTTAACCCTTTTGAGGGTCTTCCCCCGCCCAAAAAGCAAATTGCCCAGCACCATCGTCTTCAGCACCCTCGAAAACGGGGAAAAGAAGTAGTCTCGTCGTGTCCAAGAAGACTACCATGTTCTTCCGACTGACACACTCCACTAAAACAACATCGTCGAGATTTTCGAATCCAGGAGGCTACGAATAGTAGCATATGCGGACGACGTCGCTATCCTGATCCCTGGAAAATTTTTGTCCACCATCAGTGATTTTATGGAGTCTGCTTTAGGAGAACTCTCTAGGCGGGCAGAGCAGAACGGTCTAGGAGTTAGCCCCTCAAAGACGGTTATGGTACTGTTCACCCGAAGATACAAAATATCGGAGTTTCGGCTGCCAAAACTCGGCGACATCACTATCACCCTCTAACCCTAGCTAAAATACCTTGGCACCATACTCGACACCAAGGTTAATTGGAATCGCAACGTGGAAGAGCGGGTGAAGAAGAGCTTGAACGTCTTCTACGTTTGTCAGAAGGCCTTCGGAAAGAAGTGGGGATTGCGGCCGAGCATTGTCCACTGTATGTATACAGCGATCATTCGGCCGATCTTATGTTACGGAGCCATTGTCTGGTGGCCGGCCACGGACACCAGGATCTTGACGCCGCAACTGACGAAGGTGCATAGACTGGTGGCTATAGGAATAGCAGGAACCGTCAAAAGCACCCCCCAAGCAGGCATAGAGATGATTCTACATCTCCACCCAATAGAGCAGTTCTTAAGTGCTGTGCCGCAAAAGGCGCTCTCAGACTGAGAGAGGCCAACCTGTGGAAAGAGCATGCTTATGGACACTCTGGGATTTTAAGGTCATTTACGAGGCCAGGTAGAGAACAGCAACTAGATTCCTGCACGGACTATCTGATTCCACACATGGATTTTGATTAGCGCGCACTCACCTCCTTTCCCTCAAAGGAAGAATGGGGACTTACAAGTGTGACAAAAGACGCCTCCATCACCATCTTTACAGACGGTTCTAAGATGGAGGAAGGTACAGGAGCTTGTCCCCACTCAGATGTACTGAGGGCACAACGGTCTTTCAGACTCCCGGACTTCTGCAGCATCTTTCAGGCGGAGATTTTTGCAATCTGGAAAGCTGCTAAACTAAGCCCCGACAGCGGATTACCACCCACGGATATCACAATCTGTGTGGATAGTCAGGCTGCTCTGAAAACGCTGGAATCAGCCACTGTGAAATCGAAGGTGGTGCAGAGTTGTCACACTGCACTTCGAGGCATCGGGCATCACCGAGTCACTCTCTTCTGGGTTTCGGGCCACTCTGGAGTGGCAGGAAACGAGGCAGCGGATGAGATGGCAAGAAATGGGGTCGCCCTGCCTCTCACCGAAGAGGATAACTCGGTGCTCCCTCCGATATCTGCCCTGTATTTGCATATTGACAGGTTGAGCAAAACTTACATCGAGTCCTCATGGCGGAGCAGAACTGATTGCAGTATCTGCCGGGTATCCTTCCCTTTCCGTGAGGAAAGCACGATATGTACTGTCCCTGAGTCGAACCTCTATTAGGCAGCTTGTTGGAGCCATTACTGGATACTTCGCCATTGGATCCATGCTTGTCAAATGGTGCCTCTCGTCCAATGATGTTTGTAGAAGTTGTGGAGATGAAGAAGAAGTGGAAACGATCCAACACTACCTGTGCCACTGCCCCGGACTGAGAGCCACTAGCTAGCTCCAGAATCTTCTAAGAAGGGATTCACAATGGGCCAATTTGGCCTCCGAGTGGAAGTGCGGCCTTTGGGACGCACACATCCTTCCCTACCTAACACTAACCTAACCTAATGAATAAGTTTTTCAATACATTTAAATACTTAATGAAATAGTTGAATGAATTTTTAATATGCTGTTCATGATTTGTATTTAAGTGGACCACAACTTTAGTGAACAAACCACTGAGCCTTGATAAAAAGTAAAAATTATAATAAAATAAAAAAAACTAATAAACAAAAAATCAAAATTAAAATTTGTAAGTAAATTTTCATAAAAAAATCTCAAAAAATTGTATTTGGTTATACAATTTTTTTTTTTTAAATTAGTTTGAATTTATTTAATGACTTAACTAATACTAAAATAAATTTTAAACAATTTCCAAATACTTTTAAGATTTAAATTTTTATAAACAGAAATTTTGTATTTTGTATTCAATTGTAATTGTAGAAATTTTGTTTTTTATTAATTTAGTTTGAATTTATTTAATGACTTAACTAATAATAACATAAACATATTTAACAATTCAAGAAATTGTGTATTAAATTGTAATTTTTTATTGTAGAAATGTTGTTATTTAATTGTAATTTTTCTCTTTAATCTTTTAAATTTATTTAAATACTTGATTTAATAATTAAATACATTTTAAAGAGTTGTTGGATAATATTCAGGATTTACTTGTTACTGAAACAAAATCAATATTTACAGCTCACTGAGCTACGATAAAATGAAAATTTGTTGTTGTTGTTGTTTTATGCAAAGCAAAGTAAAGTAAAGCTTTTGGAAACACATTCATGGGCATTGAGTTTTACGACCCGACAGCCAAATCACAATTCCCACATTCCCATTAAGCGTTCAAACCGCACAACAACAGTAAAATCAACAACAAAAACAACAACAATGACACACACAGTGTTGACCAAAATGGCCCCAACACAACAAAACCCGAAAGCGAGCCAAAAGCGGCGCAAAAGCAATTTCACACCGAAGCCAATACATGTCAACGCATATTAACCGCAGTAATGATGTGTTGTTAATGCGTTGTTGTAATGCGATTTGTGGTCGCCGCTGTGCGTTGCGTTTCAATAATAAATTTTTTCCGAAAAAAGCACAAAAAACAATGAAAGCATAAAATAAAAATGAAAAATTCATTTCACACTCGAGCGAATTCGCACGATTATATGTTGTACGACATGAGCGACTACACTACAAAAGGAGCAGCAGCAGCAACACTAACAACAACAACAGCAACAACAGCGAGAAGACATTGACAGTGACAACAGCGAAGCCGGCAACAGCAAACCTATTATTTAAATTAATTCGCAACATACAGCACTATGTCAGGCATTGTTGTTGTTGCTGTTGATGTTGCTGCCAGTCTTTGTTGGCAATGAGTGCGGCTGTTGCATTTGTTGCTGCTGCTGCTGCTGAATGCAATTTTGTCACACTTCTTTGAGCACATGTAAAAATTTCACACTTTGTTATTTCGTTGAGAAGTTTTTGGTGTTGTTGTTGTCAGTCTATGTACGTGCCGTAAGCTGGAGCAGCTACAACAACAAAAACGACAACACTATACCTAACGCTCTCAACTTCATGCTTTTGCAATTTGCTTTGTTATTCTTGTATTTGTTATTATTGTTGTTATTGTTGTTGTTGTTACAGCTTGCAACCCATTTGCCAGCGACGACATTGGCGAAACATATTGGAAGCATTTCCATTATCAACGTCAGCGTGCAGCAGCAACAAATGCAAATTGCCGAGAAACGCGCACTCAGACGGACAAACACAAACAGACAGACAGCGAGTCAAACGTAGAAATAATAACGCGACCGGTGCACCAACAGATCGTTGCAGCGATACGCACGTGTTGCAAGCAATGCCGGCAACGAGCAGCGAGTCGCAAAAGACGCACAGACTGCACACCGACACAGCGGCCACAGTTGGCAACACGAAATAGGAGGCAACATTTTTCGGGGCGGCAACGGCTGGCATTGTTCAAGTCATTATTGTTGTTGCAGCTTTGGCAATTGCAGCGGCACATTTGTTGCACCGCAAGGACAAATCCATAAAAATAATGGCGAATTACAGAATTGCATTGGATGCTTTATGTGTGCCGTCGTCGTGCCGGGCACCGTGGAAGCTTGCACCAGAAAGGGCACAGAGACCCTGTTGGAACTGTTTGCACCGATGACAATGAACCACTCACTCACAATGAATCGCTAAAACTCATGTAGATAGTTCTTAAAGAAGAAGTTTGGTACCCAACTCTTCGCATTTTTGTTTAATCAGTTCGGCACTGTCCATCCTCCAGTGTCCATGCCAAAGTTGTCCCAACGTTTTTACATTAGCAGAAAATGTAGTGAAATTTGTGAATGATTTCATTATGTAAAAATCTTTTGGTATATGAGTATTCAGGGTATCGATATCAGACATGATTTAATTACTTTTACTCATGTTTCCCATATGTAAATAGGTTAGGTAGAATTTAGGCTTCCAGAAGATTTTCAAATCTCTGAGACATGCTTTAGGGACTCGCATTTATATAGTATGTATTGGAATTAGCTCAGGTAAGTTTGCTGCGGTACGAGCCGCACTTACACTCGGAGTCCTGAAAAGGTCCCTTCATATAGTTGAAGGAATATCCAATGATCTCATAACCCAGATTCAGTCAAAACCATCGAGTTTTTGATGAAGTTTACTAGGTTTGATGGTTCAGTTTCCATTGCGTTGCCCAGACCAGACAGTAACCTTGACCCTAAAAAGTGTCAGAGTTATGACGAAAATGTATAAGAAAAAATGGTTTCCCCAAATAAGCGCACTTTCACTCGAAAGGTTAAAAAAGGACTCTTTATATTGTTACGAAAATCTCAAGTTTCCAAGGTTCGTTTGGATTGTGTTTGAAAATAAAACAACTTCAACTATTCAGCGCAAAACGTAGTCAAAACTAACAATCGCTTTATTTACACATTTACACTTGTTCTACTTTACACTACTATTGCATATTTCCCCTTTGCTTGCTCAGCACAGACTCGACCCATTGCGCTGCACACTGCTGCTCTTATCGAGTTTTTGATGAAGTTTACTAGGTTTGATGGTTCAGTTTCCATTGCGTTGCCCAGACCAGACAGTAACATTGACCCTAAAAAGTGTCAGCGTTATGACGAAAATGTATAAGAAAAAATGGTTTCCCCAAATAAGCGCACTTTCACTCGAAAGGTTAAAAAAGGACTCTTTATATTGTTACGAAAATCTCAAGTTTCCAAGGTTCGTTTGGATTGTGTTTGAAAATCAAACAACTTCAACTATTCAGCGCAAAACGTAGTCAAAACTAACAATCACTTTATTTACACATTTACACTTGTTCTACTTTACACTACTATTGCATATTTCCCCTTTGCTTGCTCAGCACAGACTCGACCCATTGCGCTGCACACTGCTGCTCTTATCGCGCCGAAGTTTCTTGCAACTTACAATTGGAAAGCGCTCGACCATTCTCGCACAGCCCATTTCTTCGAGAACCATCCTTGCCATATCGGACTACACCAAGGAAATTATACCAAATTTGCCGTACTTCAAAGTGCATGCCTAAAAGTATGCTTGGAAAAGCGTTCATGCACAGCACAGAGTGCCTCTTCGTTTCAATATGGTTGGAAAAATATACAGTTGTCTCCTTATTCAGAATCAGTCAAAACTTCTTCACTCAAGACTTCATGATAATGTTTAGCGGTTTCAATAGTTCAGCAGTTTCAATAAACTAGCAGCTTCAATATACCAGACTTGAACCCAGACCCTACAAAATAAGACTTGAAATTTAACTCTTCATAAATTTAGAGAAATATTCAACTGTCCAGTCAAAACTTCTTCAGTCAAGACTTATAGAAGAAGTTTAACAGTTTCAATAGTTTAGCTTCCACTACGTTGTGCAAATGAGACTTGAACCCAGACCCTATAAAACGAGAATGGAAAACGAACTCTTCATAAAGTTGGAGAAATATTCAACTGTCTCCTTACCCAGATTCAGGAAAAACTTCTTCAGTCAAACTTCTTCACTCAAAACTTCTTGATAATGTTTAGCAGTTTCAATAGATCAGCAGCTTCAATAAACCAGACTTGAACCCAGACTCTACAAAATGAGACCTGAAAAGAAACTCTTCACAAATAATAGAAAAGAAAGAATAGCAAATGAACTCTTCATAAAGTTGGAGCGATATTCAACTGTCTCCTTACCCAGATTCAGTCAAAACTTCTTCACTCAAAACTTCTTCAGTCAAGACTTCTTGAGTTTAGTAGTTTCAATAGTTCAGCAGTTTCAATAAACCAGACTGGAACCCAAGCCTACAGAATCAGACTTGAAAGGAACTCTTTATAAAATTGAAGAAGTATTCAACTGCTTCCTTATCCAGTTTAAGTAGACAAAACTTCATTAATCAAATCTTGACTCTTGATAAAGTTTATCAATTTCAATAGTTCAACTTCCACTGCGTTGCCCAGATCAGAATGGAACCCAGACCCTAAGAAGTATCAGAGTTGCCACCTATAGAAAGTTACTGAACGAATTCTTTCTTCAAACCAAATACTTATTATACAAGTTTCCCAGACACCTCTACACAAAAACTTACTTCCAACTTTTCCACACGCCTCTTTTACTAAACGTGGCCAACGGCTTCTACTTAGTTGTTGTTGTTGTTGCGATTGCATTCACATGACACGGTTGGCAACAACAACAGTGGCAACGGTGGCAACATTGGCCGCACACACGCCCAGTTGTCACTAATCTAAATTTATTCAAATTGCTCAAACGTTTTTCTCAACTCACTGCACCCGCCCATACACCTCCTCCCGTTCCCCTTGGCACAGCAAAAGACAGTTTGTTTTCAGCCAGAAACAAACACAAATGGAGCGCGATGCCACCAATGGTCATTCTTTGCGCATTTGCCGCACTCGCGGTTGTCCATTAATTTGCGCGCGACGCTCGGCACGAATGCCCCGAATTGTGCGCGTCCAGGTAACGTGCAGCGTGCGCCATGCGAAATGAAATGTGCGCGCATGTTGCCAGCTTTTATTAAATTAGAAGCCACTCCAAGGTGCACTCACGCTGCGTTACCAGCTGCCAGCTGCACGCTGACGCAGCATCGCAGCCATATGTGCGCGTTTCCTTCGGTGCAGCGGCTGCAAGAAAAAATTTGCATATGTTAATTACTGGCCGGCCGACTGGTGGCATCTGCTGCATCGCACTCAACGATGGCGATGGCTCTCGCAGCCGGTTTTGGCGCCGCGGCAGATTGTGGTGGCAGTTTAGCGTGCGCTGCTTTAATTATCACGCGCTTTAATTGGCGACTTGTGGCGGAAGCCGCTGCCACCGAACATCAAACAGATTAGATAATTTCTGCTCGTTTATTGCAACATTCTTGCACTTCTTTCCTCTCTTTCTCTATAATTTTGTGCCTATTTGTTTGGTAGTGTCCGCTGCAACCAAAGTGAGGCCAAGTGGAGCACTTAACCCATTACTTGTTGGTGGTGCAAAAAAGGCCAAAACAAGACTTTCCTTATCTTTGCCAAAAACTATTGGAGAAAACAAAAATAATTTTAGTTGCACTCCTAACTCTGCTTTGTTGTTGAAAATATTTTACAGATGTCTGACTCCTGATAGGAGACTTTGGTCTTAGCCGCAATTGTTTCTTTAGCTTCGTCTACTTCTAATCATTTGTTTATCTGTCAGTGAGTGGGTTAAGTCCGCAATTAACTTGAGCTCAATAAATTGTATCGAATGAAATGGAATAAAAGTGCTTCGACTAATTGTTGACTGGGTGAGGCTTTAAATCTGTAAAGCGTTGAGCAAAGTCACAACTCGCAGATGAGATAACAACCACTACAAAGTTTTTTATCGAACTGAGGTAAATCATTTCGTAAAAGAAATCTGTTTAGCCATTTTGCGATTAATCTCTACAATCTCTCATAATTGTTTGTCCTGACTGACTAACCGACTAAAGCCACAAATATGAAATTTGATCTCTAGATACATCTTGGAAATGAAACTCCAATAAGACGGTATTTTGTGAAATTCGGGGGGTCTAAAGGGCCAAAACATGGGTTAACCCGAATTAGGCCACGTACATTTTTTTTCGAATTTCAAAAAGATTTTTTAGGAGCATACTCTTTATATGCAAAATGAAAAACCTCCATCATTAGTTTTTTAATCCTGCCCACAGAACGTTCGGAATGTCCTGTTGAAATATGGCAACAGGCACAGACAACTTCAAAAAAATATCACAAAAAGTATTTTTTCAGAGTAGCACACTTATGGAACATTACTCCCTTCTTCAAACACTTAAAATAAAATACATTTCATTACGCGATGAAGATGATAAGTATATATTTTAAGTAGGTCTATATTTACATACTTTTTCATGCCCCTTTTTTTGGCACTTAATATTATGTCTTCACTTTACGATGCACTACTTTATACAAACAAACACGCACTGTTGCCCAAATGATTTTAAGTGAAAGCAGGATCAATTCTGCGTTCAAAATGTGTTTCAAAGTAACGGTATCTATATTCGTTTGTATATTATGATCGTTTGAAAATATGTCTATCGTGCGTTGCCATATGGCAACACTGGGCTAATTCGGATTAAGGTCTTGTATGAGGAAACGTGATTTAATAGACATATTGATTTCGAACTTAGTGAAAATACTCCAAATCAAAAATGACTCGACACGTATTTTTTATTTTTTCGAAATTTAAAATTTAACGGGTTCAGGTACGTATGCGGGAAGACTGCGAAAAACCATGAACCGATGGGTCTATTGACCTCAAAGTTGGTGAAAACCCTTGAAGTCAAAAATAATTTGACACGTGTTTCAAATTTTTTCGAAAATCAGAACTTAAAGGGTGCAACGAAGTGTTAAAAGTTTGTATGAAAAAACATAATTTTTTAACGCCTTTTGCCTTCGAACTTGGTGAAACTGCTTCAAATGTGAAATAATTCGACACGAGTATTTAATTTTTGCGAAAATCAAAATCTGATGGGGTCAACGCGGGGTCAAAAGTGTATAAGGACAAACTGTGATGAAACACAAACAAAAATGAATCGATGGGCCTATTCACTCCAAACTTGGTTAAAGTACTCTTAGTGAAAAATAATTCGACAAGTGTTTTTCATTTTTTCAAAAATCATAATCTAACGGGGATAACAATTGGTTAAAAGTTTGTATGAAAAAACATGATTTTTACGTCTTTTGACTTCAAACTTGGTAAAAGTACTTAAAAGTGAATTAATTCGATACGTGTTTTTTATTTTTTCGAAAATCAAAATCTGACGGTGTCAACGAGGGGTCAAAAGTTTATAAGGACAAACTGTGGAAAAAATGAATCAATGGGCCTATTCACTCCAAACTTGGTGAAAGTACTCTTAGTGAGAAATAATTCGACACGCGAATCTCATTTTTTCGAAAATAAAAATCTGGCGGGGTCAACGACTGGTTAAGAGTTTGTATGAAGAAACAAGATTTGGCCTTTTTGACTTCAAACTTACTGAAACTACTCTTGGTGAAAAATAATTTGATACGTGTTTTTTAATTTTTCGAAAATCGAAATCTGACAGGGTCAATAATGGTCGCGGGGCCCTGCTTGTATACAATAAAATCTGTTGATTTATCTCTCGTTAAACAACAACAAAAGAGTTGCGTTGAAACATTTAGATACTTAAAAGTAGAGCAATCAGAAAACCGTCAAATACTTTTCCCCCTAACCCAACACTTCTTCTACTTCACCCATTAAACATGCATTAAAACCCCGTAACCTCGAGATTTGAACTCGTAATAAAAACTTTCGACAAGTCAATGCTCTGCAGCAGTTTTAACGACAATCACCGCTCAATATTTTAGTCGAATCAGCTGTTTTCCATTGTCAGGCTGACAGCTGTCAAACGACAGCGCCACCATTAAGCAGTGCTGAGCGCAGCAAAATTTAACTTTCAGCTACCATCTGCCAGCCGACTAGACCGTCATTAGCGGCGACGTCTGGCTGAACGGCCGAACACATATCTATTTATCGCTGCCACCAGCGAACGACGCCATACGGGCTCCTACGAGCGCTGCTTGTGACACGTGAATCACGCTGCGATGACATTTCAAAATTAAAAGTTTATATTTCTGTGTCAAAAACGAAATGAACTGCAGTTGAAGTGGATGTGGCTGTGGAAGTAGTGCTGAAGGTCCAATTGCTGCTGCTGCTTTGACTGTTGTTCTTGTTCTTGTTTTAGTTGTTGTTGTTGTTGTTGTTGCTATCGGTGCATCTCGAGCGCAGTAACAGAAAATAAGGATTTATGTAAGCTTTTGCCGCTTTTGCTGCACCAAGTCCGGCTGTGCGGATGGATGGTTGCAAGCTCTTGTGATCGAAAAAGTTTTTCGGAGGCCGTTGGGATCCGCGGGGTGCGACGTGCAGGGCGCAATGCCAGTGGCAATGGATTTTGTGCCATGGGCCATGGCCAGCGCGGCGCAATGTTCTGCACTTCTCGGTGCATGCAGCACAAAGCCGATGAATGAAACGAGTGAAAGAAGGAGAAAGGGGAAAGTGACGAAAACGGCAACACGGCTTTAAGTTTTTTAATTTAAGTTTGGGCGCAACGTTTGTGTGTTTTTTCACGCTCGGCTGCTTGGGTTTTGTTGTTGTTGTATTTTATTTTTTAGTACCAACCGAAACTGCAGCATTGTCTTTGACAAATTGTGTGCAACTTGGCGTATTTTTGTTCATCATTTCTTTGCCTCTTGTTTTCCCATCACAAAGTTGTTTTTGTTGTTTGTTTGAATCTTTCGTTTTAGTGCAATTTAACACTCGAATGTGAAAAATTTACACCCGCTGCACGGTTCATGCCTCGTTGTGAAACGCAACTTTGCGTTAGTGCTGCGTTAGTGCTGCGTCAGTGCTGACTTGGTCGCAGTCCGGCAACGCTGTCGAGCGACCTTACGGCAGCTCGTATACTTAATTAAGTGGCGCCTACTTATTGCACGCTCGCACCTTGCCGCACTGTTTGTGTTTGTGTTGTTGTCGAAATACGCACAGCGAACGCAATTAAATTGAAATACGCGCGTCAAGTGCTGCCAATGCGAAGGAATTTGCGTTTCTTTACGGCCGACGGCACACTCGACGCGCACAACTCAAGTGGCCGCGCATTTCTGCAGCAATCGTAGCGCGAAATGCGTAATGAGCGCAAAATGCAGTGTAACGCTTTTTATGACTCAATTTGTGCAATGCGCACAAAGTGACAACTCTGACACTTTACAACCTGCAACATAATCACCAACAAATGAAGATTGACATGAAAGCAGCACTGAAATAAAAAAAGCATTCATTGTGCTCGTGGCCATCGGTCAACTTAAACTTCTCTGAAGGAAAAATTGCAAAAATTCTCATTTTGGAAATTTATTCATTTTCAGTGCAAACTGCGATTTGCCTTTCCAGCTCATTGCGTTAACACGTTAGGCGCCTTTGGCCGATAATGACATACGACTGCAGCGACCGTCAATGCGCTTAACGTGTTGCAGCGTTTCGTTCAGTCGAAACGCCCCGCCCCGCGGCACCAATTTGAAAGGACCACACGGAATTTGCAACTCTTTTGCGGGCTCTGCATCGCTTTTCCTTTACCTACACACACACACACACACACACACACACACACACAGATACAGTGAACTCTGAACTCTGTGCTATTGAGGTCGTTTCGTTGCCTCTGCTAAGTTTCGGTTTTTCTAGCGAATTTTTGCGTGATTGCTGCGCGAAAAACACCGGAAATTATCTACTAGACGCATACCTGTCGACGCAATTGTTCTCGGCCGAGTGCAGTGAGTTCGTAAAGTGCGCTAAAATCCGGACATTTTGTGTGTGAAAAATTCGAAAGTGTCTCGAGTTTTTCGCCGACGTCGCTGTTGCCGTCGCGGCCAACGTCTGGCGCAGTCGTCGTCGTCGCCGCCATAGTGGTAGCGCCGTCTCGTTTTTGGCTTTGTCCACTGTAGGAAATATTAAAAGAAAATCAGCTTCTTTTTCCCCTGCAAAAGCCGGTATTTTCTGCCGAAATCCGATCGTGAGCCGCACAACAACGTAAACAAACAGTTAACCCCACGAGTTGTTTCATCTTTCACCTGTCAACGTCATCGCCCGAGCAGGGTTCTTTTTTGCACTTGTTGCGCGTTGCCAACTGCGCATATTAGTACACTGGTGTGCATACGCGTGCTGCCACACGGGAAAAATTTAATGCAAGCATGCCGAAGCCTTCGGATGACGAACCACCTCCTCATCGCTTGACTCGCGGAAGAAACGTTGATGATGACATAATCTCGTGCGAAACGCGCTCACCTTCAGCGACCGTGGTGCAAGGGAAATCTTGTATAACGCAGCCACCCGAGCAGGACGGTAAAAATACTTCCTCTACGCTGATCGTAAATGCGGTGCCGAAGGTTCGGCCAGGTGAACCTGTTACACTCAAAGAAAAGGTAAGGAAACTAGAAAAGCTTTTGAAAGAGTTAGGAGACGAACTTTTCCTGGTGCTGGACAAAAGAAGTGTGACCAGAGCCCACAGGAAACTGTACGGCGCCATCCAGGACCAGTTTACCAGTATGGTTGACGAACTGATGAAAGCCGATGCTGCCTGCTTTTCTGCATGTTCGGCATCGGATACTGCCCCGAAAAAGCAGTTCAATGGAAGGAGTGAAACAAATGTGCAAATAAATAAAAGAGTGCGCTCGGCTAGTCTGGGCGACACGGTGGATGATGTACCTTTTACAACAGTGGTAAATGCGAAAAAGAAGCGTAGACAGGGAGAGGCGACCATGCCGGCTAACCCGTCACAACCGAAGTCTTCACGGAAGCCAACAACATCCATACGCCCGTCAATGCGCACCAGGCCCGACGCCATAATCCTCGCGGCTAAAGAAGGGGTATCATACAGTGACATTCTTAAAATGGTGAAAACTGACGCAAGCCTCAAAGTCGTGGCGGATAATATTGTGAAAATCCGCAGAACCGCCAAAGGCGAAATGCTATTCCAACTGACGGGCAGCAAGAGCGAAGAGACAGGTCAGCTTCGGGAGCGGATGGAGAAGGCCATTGGCGAGCAAGCCAACGTCAGGTCCAAAACGCACGAGGTGCTGATCGAGGTACGAGACATCGCAGAGTTTTCAACCAAAGAAGAGGTTGCGGATGACATTAGCAAAGCCTTCCCCGCAATGGCAACAGTTGCTCCTGACGCTATTAAAAGCATGCGATCTGCACACGGTGGTACACTGACCGCCACAATAGCGGTGTCATCTGCGGTGGCAAACACTCTACTCCAAGCCGGCAAGGTTAGGATTGGTCTTGCCATTACGAGAAACCGCCAAAAGGTGTCGCTTACGCGGTGCTATAGGTGTCATGTTTTCGGACACGCCGCCAAATCATGTAAAGGGGTTGACCGGTCGGATTGCTGTCTCAAATGCGGGTTGCAAGGGCATTTTGCAAAGGCCTGCAATAACCCCCCGAGTTGTGTGCTGTGTAAGGCCGCAGGTGCGACTCACAACCACCGCATTGGTAGCTTTGGCTGCCCCGCAGCTCAGAACGCCAAGCCACTGCCATGAAGATTCTGCAACTCAATCTGAACCACTGTGTGGCTGCGCAGGACTTACTGCAGCGTACAGTAGTCGAGTTAGGCATCGATATCGCGCTACTTAGTGAACCATATCGCATCCCTGCTAACAACGCAGACTGGGTTGCTGATGTAACCAAAAAAGCAGCCATATGGACATGTGGTGGTCATGCTTTTGAAACACTGCCATCAACGCGCAACTATTATGCCAGGGCAGTCATATGTGGTATACACTTCTACAGCTGCTACTTCCCCCCCAGCCTTGGACACGAAGAGTTTGAACAAGCACTTGATGCGCTCATAGATGACGCGAGAGACAAGTCACCGCTAGTAATAGCAGGGGATTTCAACGCATGGTCTACATCCTGGGGCAGCGTACGATCTAATAAACGAGGTCTGGCGGTAGTCGTAGCGCTCTCGGAGTTAAATGTAGCGCTCCTTAACGTGGGAGACTCACCAACCTTCACCAAAGGCAGCGCATCGTCCATCATCGACCTGAGCTTCGCAAGTGACTGCATTGCCCGCGACCCCAAGTGGCAGGTTACGGATGTGTTCACCAACAGCGACCATAACGCCATCACCTTCGAGCTGAGGGTTAAGTCGAGTAGCACATCACAGCAATCAAAGCCCGGCTGGGTTACGGCTAAACTAGACAGTGCCACACTCAAACTACTGCTCACCGATCTAAGGTACACCCCGCGCCCTAACATAGACAAAAGCGTTACACACTTCGTGCAGCAGATCAAAGATCTGTGTGACGCAACGATGCCGAGGAAAGGTGGTTCTCACAAGAAACCAGTCTATTGGTGGAATAATCAGATCGCGACCCTTCGTGCAGACTGCAACCGCCTGAGACGACGACAGCAGCGTGCTATCAGAAGAGATAGACCCTGCTCTTACACTGCGGAGCTCAAAACTGCGAAAGCCGCGCTTCGCAAAGCAATCAAGGCTAGCAAGCGGAAAGCCTTTAGCGACCTGGTTGATGAAATTGATGGAAATCCGTGGGGCAATGCCTATAAGATTGTGGTGAAAAAACTGGGTAGGCAACGCACCAATTCACCAACATGCCCTTTGATGCTGAACCGGATAGTAAACGCGCTCTTTCCGGCGCAGGCTTTACGGCGGCGACCGTGCAGCGGCGGCGGACTTGAAAACATCGAGACTTTCACCGAAAACGAGGTTTTAGCAGCGGCAGCTCGTCTTAAAGCCAACAAGGCGCCGGGCCCTGACGGCGTTCCAAACGCGCTACTAAAAGCAGCAATTTGCGAGAAGCCGAAACCGTTTTGTGACGCATACACACACTGTCTTCAACACAGCACTTTTCCGCGCTGCTGGAAACTCCAGCGCCTTGTCCTCCTACCTAAAGCAGGAAAACCGCCAGGGGAAGCATCGGCATACAGGCCCCTGTGTATGCTGGACACCTTAGGCAAACTCCTTGAAAGGCTTGTTTGCACAAGGCTAGAGCAGTACACGGAGAGCTCGAATGGTCTCTCATCACGTCAGTTCGGCTTTCGCAAGGGTAAAAGCACCACTGATGCCATAGCTATGGTAGTGGATATCGCGTCAAAGGCCATCGAGGGAAAGCGATGGCGAGAGGGGGCGAAACAATATTGTGCTGTCGTAACATTGGACGTACGCAACGCTTTCAACTCTGCACGCTGGGACAAAATAATTGCTGCGCTTCAGACCCTAGGTACGCCATCGTATCTTCTCCGCATGGTCAGCAGCTATCTGAGCGACAGGGTACTCAGCTTCGAGACTAGCGACGGTCATCGGACGCATACCGTCACTTGTGGCGTCCCCCAGGGATCCGTACTTGGGCCTCTTCTCTGGAATGTGGCGTACGATGGACTGCTACGTACAGTAGTACCGGACGGTGTTACTGTAATCGGATATGCTGATGACGTAGCGCTGACTGTGGTGGCTAAGCACCTACATGAAGTAGAAGCGAAGGCAAATGAGGCGATAGAGCGGTTAACCACCTGGCTTACTGCAGCGGGCCTGAAACTAGCGGGAGAGAAAACCGAAGCTGTTCTGTTTAGCAGCAGGAAAGTGCTCGAGAGTCTGACGATCAGCGTTGGTGGCCATCGCATTCAATCGCGCCCTGCAATAAGGTACCTTGGCGTCCTACTCGACTGCCGATTAAACTTCAAAGCGCACCTATCCAACGTCGGAGACAAAGCACTCAATGTGACCACCAGGCTAGCACGGTTGATGCCAAACATGGGTGGACCGTCGACACGAGCTAGAACTTTACTGGCAACAGTTAACACTGCGGTAATAACGTACGCCTGCCCAGTGTGGCATAAGGCGGCCATGGTGAAAAACTATTGTAGAGGCATCAGGTCTGCTTACCGGCTCAACTCTCTGCGAGCATGCCGGGCCTTCAGAACGGTCTCCGGCGACGCAGCTGAAGTTATAGCAGGCAGGCCGCCTATCGAGCTTGTAATCACACGGCAAGCAAACGCTTACTGGGCCAAGCACGGTACGCACCTGGTACGTGAGGACATGGAGGTTGCCTGGCAGCGAAAATGGAGTATGTCTTCGAAAGGTTCCTGGACGCGGACACTCATTCCGATACTGGCACCTTGGCTCCGGCGGTCGCACGGAGAACTCAACTTTTATTTGACGCAGTTTCTCACTGGCCATGGTTGCTTCCGTGCATATTTGTGCAAATTTAAGCACGTCGAGAAGCCAGACTGCAACAAGTGCGATGGTGTGGCGGAAACAGCGCAACACACATTCTTTGAATGCGCAAAGTATGAGGACGAGAGGTCCGACCTTGAAAAGGACATCGGACACGCGGTGACACCAGGCACAGTTATGGCCTTCATGCTGGCATCTGCTGAGTCGTGGGAGCGCGTGTGCAGATTTATCGCACGCATCTTACTCCTTCAAAGGATTGACGTACGGGACAGTTCGCGGACAAACACATAAACTGACTTTCCGTCCGTCCGGTGACCATACATTTTCTTTTCGAGATGGGATATAGCTCTCAATCTCAGACGTAGCTATACGCTAATATCTTATCCGCTCTCCTCGTGAAGTAATACTTTACGGTGGTGCCATGAGGAGGGTTTCACGGACTGTGCACAGGGGTTTTAGCGTGTTGAAGTCTCGCACACGTAAGGCTTTTGATGCTTTCCCCTACTGAAAAAAAAAAAAAAAAAAAAAAAAAAAAAAAAAAACACACACACACACCGAAGCGCCGCCAATAGTTGTCGGCTTTGTGGTGCAAATTAAAGGGGCATTCGCACTCGCTGCCGCGACCAACGGTCACTCGATGACCTGACGGGCGACGAGCGACGGGTAATGCGCGACAATTTCAAAATGTAATTTGGCGCTTAACTGGCCGGACGACAACCACGAAAGGCGTTGTTGTTGGTGTTGCTGTTGGTGCTGGTGCTGGCGTTGACGACAGCCACGACAATTTAATTGGGTTGCCAATAGGCCACGCATTGCTGGTGCTGCCGTTGTCGTTGCCTTTGCCGTTGTCGTTGTTGTTGTTGCTGCTGCCGTCACCACGTGCCGTTGGGCGGCGTGTGTGCGCGGCGTGTAATTAAACTAAAATCGGCGCTAAATTCTTGGTCAGTTTTGCAAATGAGCTGCTGGCGTGGGCTGCGTGAGTGACGATTTCTATTTTTGCGTTTGCGTTGCGGTCGCGCGGCAGCAAACGCAGCTGCCACTTGACATGCGCTGCAACATGACATCGCTGCGAACCCAATGTTGCTGCCAGTGATTTGGCTGGGTGGTCAACAGTTTTTTTTTTGCTTTTTTGTGGTTTTATTGCTAAATGTTTGTGTTCTGTTGGTGCGGTTGTTGTGGTTTTTGTTGTTGTGTTTTGTGGTATGCAAAATTGCATGACACTTTTTTATTGCTTTTTTTGTAACGAAGCGAGTATTGGAATTTGGTGTGTTGGCAGTGCGACACGTGCGTGAACTGTGTTGTTAAGTTTTGACATTTCCAACTAGAAAAAAATGAAAATTGAATTCGTTTACTAAGTAAATTAAAGTAAATATGTTGCAAGTGATTTTTAAATCTTAATTGCAATGAATGTGGTTTCGGGTTAGACCTTTCTAGTTTACTTATTTAATGTGTGTTATTTTTTAGTTTGTAAAATAATATTGTCAGCAGATTGAGCTGTGCAAAAAATTAAATTGAAATTAATAAATAAAAAAAATAAATACTAAAATAAATTAAAATTCTGCACTTAACTCGACCTCACCACTGAAATTAATTAATCTCAAAATGTAAATATTGGGTTTGAAGGAAGAATTTCGTTAATGCCTATTTAAAAGTCCACTAGTTCTGTTAGTATTAGACACATCTAGTCACTCTTAAGCTCGTTCAAGCTGATTGTCCAGAAAATAGAAGTGTGGAAGGAACATTTTCAAGCATTGAAGCCTATTTAACACGTTCTACCCGGCGCATTTTTTCGATGTTTCTACGCATTGCGTGCACGAGATGACAAGGCGACTACAACAAATAGAATTTTATAATTTCCCACTGTATTTTATATTAGCACTTTGTCTCTTTCCAGTATTATTTTTGAAATCAAATTATAAACATTTGTGGACAACCAGTGGAATTTGTCTGTGGACCACCGGTGGTCCACCCCGGGTAGAACGTGTTAAAGTTCTTTCAGAACGAAAATTACGATATGGATTTTTTTTTAATTTACAAATTTTCATGTTACGTAAACTTTAATCTCAATCGGGAGCCAATGCATTAAATTTCAGCATACAACTTTCAGATTCTGCAGTTCCGAGCTTATAGAAACGATTCAAATTATTTAAATATATCTAGGAGCTCCTAATGAAGCTAAATAGACTGTGAAAAGTTGTATAGGCCAGTTTCCTCAGGTTGTTGCAGAAGAACTCACCCTCACCCTATTTCTTCTAATCTCTATTCTATTTTATCTATTCTTATTATTTCTTTGGTCTTTTTCTTGAAACTACCAGACTGCTTGTTATTATTCAAATCAGAATACTCAGTTTACTACAATTAAAAAAAATTCTTAAAATTCTCCTATAATGCATTAAGCAGTCGTTGGCCTAATCAACATGGACATTCAGTTTGGTAAAAAAGAACATGAGCCAAAAATTTTTGGGCCTTAAAAGGTGTTGCACAAAAAAACTGGGAAATTCGACAAATTGCTCCACAGCTGCTAAGAAGTTGCTCTTAGAGGATTAAAATCTATGAATGACCCCCACTAGTTTTTTCTAACGAATATTTCTTTCAAACATATTTGTATCCTATCTCCAACCCTTAATGAGGCTCCCATACAAAATGATCGTTTTTAAAAAATAGGCTCCAACTGCTTCCAGGTTGGCCCCACATGTGTCAAATGTAAGACCAGCACGCATTTATTTTCTCTTCCGAATGTTTCTTCTAAACATACCTACCCGCTATCTCTATGTCTTAAGGGGGCTGCCATACAAAACTGACCATTTTCTATGGAAATGGCTCCCTGCTTGTAAATGTATGGAAGATCGTATCTCGGGACTACTAAACCAATTTGAGTAATTTATTCAGCGATCGACAGCATTCTTTAGTACAAAAAATACAAAATTCATTAAGGTTCACAATTTCACCACTAGAGGGCGTCTCCCATACAATCGGAGTTGTGAAATTGTCAACTTTTGGGTTTCTACGAAGTAATAATCAAATTGTTTTGTCGGCGATCAGTCATAGAAAATTATAGCAAAAAACTAGAGGTTCTTCAGCATCGTGAACCCATTATTAAGAATCCATATACAACTCTAAATCATGTCTAATCTTCATACATACTCATGAATCACCTTGAAGATGAAACATTAATGTATAAAACGTATTAGCAATCAATCAAGAAGTCTGTTGTTTGAATTAATGTCATTTCACATATAACTCATAAACTTAACTTTATTAACTCATTAATTTGATGAGTTATCTGTAGTCATATCATACTATGGTGAACATAAAGAAGATGAACAAAATGTGTCTCCTGTTCCTTGGCCGTGCAGTTCATACAGAAATCATTGTATATTAGCAGCAACCTTCCAGCGTGATGCCTACTAAACAGTGGCCAAGGAATCATCGATCATTAACCTCAATTGGTCCCAGTCAAGTGAAAACAGTTCTCATAGGAGATGAAGAGATGACCAGATTCGGACAGTATTACTTCCTGCTCATGTGGAGTTAGTTGCTTTTATGAAGATTGAACAAATTCGGAGCTTACAAGTTGGACAACGAATTCCGAACTGCAGTAGTGCTCTACCAAACAAACTCTCGAGGTCCCTATGTTCTAAAACTCACCCATAAGTGGGTATGAAGAAAAAAGTAGGCGGAAAGAAGGAAAAAATATAACAACTATACTAAAATTTGTCGGCTTCGATAGTCCAGGGGCTAGCACGCTGGCTTTTCATACCAAAGGCCCTAGGTTCGATTCCTAGCTCGGCTGATAAAACACTCGTCTACTCCTATCGCTATCCACAAGAAAGGAGATGAGAATTACAAGAATCTCTTTAGCCATAAGTAACTCTCAAAGCACTTTAACACACAATTTTTCTATATTTCTATGCCATTTACCAACGGTTTTCAGAAAAATTCTCATCCAACGTTAGTCACATTTAGTGCTTCCACTTGACAATTTTTTTTCCGACCAAATCCGACCCCAACAATATCATTTTTTTAAGTAAATTTTTTTTACTAATGAAAAGATATTCACATCACGAAACGGACCGAAATTCGTTTAAGTGGGCCAGCAGGCCAAAGTAAAAAATCTAACCAAATTTGGTCCGAAGAGACCAAAAGCGGCAACTCTGGTCACATTTCAGCTCTTTTTCATAGTGAACCTTCAGAAGTGAGCAATGAGAGTTCGTCGTTGCTGATATTCCGCTGATATTCGGCGCACTTTTCATGCTTCAGCTGCAAAGCGCTAATCGGATCGTTGCCTTATTTTTTGCCAATTAATCAAATCAGTTTACACAAGACACATTTGCAATAATGCCAAAATTATATATTTTTTCGCTCTCTTCGTCTTTCGAAGAAGAAAATCAACAAACTGGCCCAACTAATTTCATTATTAACTGCGACAGCGCAAGTAAAACTTTTCATGACGTGCCATTTATGCTAAAGGAAAAACAACAAAAAAAAGCATTGCTAATATCCAATTCTGTTTGCGCTCGATTTCGCCTTACAAGCTGCTGAATTTTGTATTTACACTAATTACGGACTTTGCCGAACCCAAACCCAGATGGAAGCAGCGGCAGCGACAGCAGCAATTAGCAGCAGCAGCGCGTCGAGTACATCAAAGTGCGCAGTGTTGCATTTTATTTTGCGCAATTGCAAAATTCTCCCCCGCCCCCCGCTTCGCACCGCCCCACCCACCTAACGCCATGTCAGCGTGAGTAATTTATGCAGATGCGCTCGCTGCCGCAGCAATAAGTGGCCGCAATGTGAAATTTATCGATTTTGGCGCAATTTATGTGTCAAATGCGCAAAGTATGTGCGAAAGTGTATTTGCGTTCTCCGCGCACGCTTGACACATTTCAACGGTCAAGGCAGCGCGCGCATAAATTAACTGCAAAATCGCAGCGCGAACAAAAATAAATAAATCAAAATCAAAGTTCGCTCGCCGCACTTGGCACATTTTAAATGGGCATTTCTCACGCGCAAACATTTCACTGGGAAATTGTCAATGAAAAATTTAAACACGCCACTGTGCAGCTGCAGCGGAACCGAGGCCACGCTTCAGTTGCTGCCGAAGATTGCGAATATCGGCTAAATGCGACTGTCTGGTAACGCTGGCAAATCGGGTAATTAATGCGAGGCGGCGGCTAATTTTGCTTGTCGCAACGAGGAAGGCGGTGAGTTGGAATAATTTCTCATTAATCAAGCGGCGACACGACATTAATCTGCAATCTTTCAAGTACAATTTCCTAAAAGCAACCAAGCTCAGCTGGCACCGACGCTCGGCAGTTGTCACTGCTAAATATAACTAACGGTTGGCGGCATTCATTTATATCAATAAACCTTGACCTAAGCCAACAGCAAATGCGCCTCAAAGACATGACTCGCTCAAAGGGAAGCAGCATTAGAAAAGGAAGAAGAAGAAGAGCAAGAGACAGTCATATCGCCTCACTACTTTTACTGCCAAGCACTTTTACTACTTTGGCTTGCAGTTACTCAAAATCATTCAGCCCATTCACAGACACACACACACACACACACATGTGTATCTGATGTACGTCTGTTGAATGTTAATGAAACGAAACTTCCTCGCTTTGCATTCGTAATTGAAGCTTAATGAAATCCGTTCACATAAAAAATGATAGCGGCGCTGTCTGTGCGTTGTGTGCTGCACACAGTTCTCTGACGGCATCGCTTCCACCACTTGCAATACTACAGCAATTGCTGTGCTGAGTACATGTGGCAATGGAGTTGTTTAAGCTATGAGACGAAATTAAAAAGCGAAAATCAGTTTGGGTCTGGCAACGGCGCTGTGCACCCTACACTTTTACCTGATAAAGGACATGCTTTCACTTTAGGGGACTAAATTAAAAAAAAACAAAAGCATTTAATAGTTCAGTAGAACTTCTTGGCTGAGTGAGTGCTGTCTTTGGCGAACTGTCGATCCAACCTCTAATCCATCTTCTTTGAACTCATGTTCTCACTATTTGTGCTTCTATTTGTTGTTCTTTTCATCAAATTTTTACCTGTTTGTAATAAATGATAAATAATAAATAAATAATAAAAGAAATAATAAATAAATAATAAATAAATAAAAGAAATAATAAATAAATAATAAATATTAAATAAATAATAAACAAATAATAAATAAATAATGATAAATAAATAAATAAATAATTATTTGCAAATCCATCGTCAAATAAACGACCCACGACACGGATTTATTCACCCGTTCCACCGACGATTAACTGTATTTGGAATAAGGTTTCTAAGGAGCAGAAATACAAGTATTGTAGATAGAAAGTAGAAATATTAACCAGAAGAAGTAAAAAAATAAACTATTGACTGTCCATCTTTGGGTCCAACCTTTTTAAGTTTGTTCCTTTGTCACATTCCTTCATGCTGTCATTCAGTTATGTGGAGCACTTCAATGGATCCTCAAAAGACGACTAACAACCAATGCTGACACAAATGTTGGACATTCAAGCTTTTACATATTAAAAAGTGCTTTTCTCTGCCAGGCCATGATAAATCGGTCAAAAAAGTGAAAGTTGTAGGTCCAAATATCTGGTGAAAACAGCGGTTTGAATAAGACTTTCTATTGAAATGCCTCCCAAGTTTCGTTTACCACTTCTGCAACATGTGATCGAACGTTGTGTTTTGTGGGCGCAAAGGTTGACATGATTTTTTCTTCCTTAGAGCATAGGGCCTTCACAAGACAGCCTTGTGTCGGTTACGTTAATCGGTTGTGTTGCTCTGCCAGGGTAGGTGATTGGCTTGCCAGTTGACATGATTAAACCACAAAAAAAGTATTTTCTTTATACCTTAACAAAATCACTCATACTGATTTGAAAAGGAAATTTTTGTCGATTTAACTTGAATACAATTACAAAAGGTCCAATGCAATTTGATGTAAACTAACCATGAAACCATAAACTACGTCATCTTTTGTGATTTCCTCAAAACGTATTTGTGCCACGCAATAGAAAAAAATAAAAATATATTAAAATAAAATAAAATAAAATAAAATAAAATAAAATAAAATAAAATAAAATAAAATAAAATAAAATAAAATAAAATAAAATAAAATAAAATAAAATAAAATAAAATAAAATCAAATCAAATCAAATCAAATCAAATCAAATCAAATTAAAATAACATAAAATAAGTAAAATTGTTCTTTTCAAAATTTTAGTGAATTCCTATCATCAATTCTAATTAAAATTGTACCTGCATTAAGTACTGCTCCCGCTTCAGAGCTGTTCATCTGCAAATGCAGCACTCTTCGGTCTTCTTGCCGTCATAATCAGTATCACTCATACGCCCCGTGTGGCCAATATAGCGTACAGCAAGTAAAAAGCAAAAAATAAATTGAAAAACTTTATGAACTTGTAACAGTAAGGCGAACAAAACGCTTAGCTTCTGCCGAAGACAAACGGAAGCGTTTCGGCGAGAAGACGTCTCCGACTCCACGCTGCGCTGCGTGAGGCTGACTGGCTGGATAACTGGTTGGTTGGTTGGTTGGCTGGTTTGGTGAATGGTGCAAGTGGTATTTGCGGATTGCAATGAAATTCATTTATCTTCCTCAGCGTTATTGCAAAGACATTTGCATAGATATGCACGCACGTACCGCTGTCTGGCTGGTTGTCTCCTTGTCCGTCTCCCTCACTCATGCGCTGTCGCTCTCTTTCTCACTCTATCCCAGTGTGTGTGTGTGCAATTCTGGGTAACTCTGTGTGTGAGTGTGTGGGGCATATCCAATGCCAGTGCTAAGGATTTGAAATGTCAAAAATGTCAAGCGAAATATAAAAATGAAAAGAAACTGACAACGTACATTATTTTAAGGATAATGCAAGGACAATGGCATGAGCCGAATTGCTGCCAACAAATACCAAACGCAAACTAGCGCGCAGCTAAGAAGATTTATGCAGCGCGTCAACGCATATTGAAACTGTTTATTATTGCTGCAAAGACTTTGAGAAAACATAAAAATTGTGCTGATTAATGTTTTTTGTGCATGCCGCGTTTTTAGTTTCTGCCAAATTGCATGATTTGTAATTTTATTGATCAGATCCTGCAATATGAGAAAATATATTTGCAATAATTTTAATATTTTTCCATCAGCAAATATACTCGCATTGTGCATTTCCTTCAATTTATCTACCAGTGCAACGTTTCGTAAACACTTCGGAATATATTCTACATTATTTATTTTCTAGTTTCAAATTGAAGATATTAAAATTATATGGACTGCACTTATGAGCGCTGCAGTACAAGGCAGCAGTAATATTGTATCATAAAACAATGAGGCCCCCTTGCAGGGCCACCTCGCACCCTCCTGCACAGCACCGCTCGCGCTGGCTGCGCTCAACCTTTCAGATTATTGTCTGTCGATACACTGCGATATTTATTGATGTTTGCCCTGCAGTATTTTGTACATTTAACCCCCGTTCGGCGGCCGCCCAATGCACACGTGCGCGCTAGTGCCCCCACAATACAAAAAAACAACAACACAATTGTGCAAATTGAAAAAGTGTTTTACATACGGCGCGCATTACTCTCGAGAATTGCGCTGAACAAGTGCAGCATTTCATTCTGGTGAGTGGTTGCCGCGCGCGCATTGGCGATTGCGCTTACATGGCAACCCTCGCCGGTTCGGTTTTATGCTTTGTGAATAAAAACACGTTTTTAACGATTATGTTGTTGCGCTTTTGCTCGACTCTGGTGAACTATTAACAGCGATTGAGGTGTGCGTGCTCGCAGCTCGAAAGTCGTTGACTCCTTTGCTACGCGCGTGAGTGCAAAAGCTTAGAGTCTCAAGAGGTTGAGCCGGGCGCCATGAGCAAACATCTTGAAAAAATACTCAATGAAACGAATAGAATGCCACATAGCCATGAGCCTGAAAGAAAAGTGATTTCGACTTGACTTACAGCAACGTCAATAAATTCCGTTTTAGCAATAAGAGATTTTCTAGACTCCATGAATAAACTTGGGTTTTAGAGGTTAGGTGCTTTTGCGTTTAAATTTCAAGTCTTCATTCATCTTCCAACGCATCTAACCAACACTTCTGACTTTCGTCTATTGGTCCAGACAATTGCTTACACATCCCTCTAAAACTAAGTTCATGCTTTTGTAAATTTAACACACACCTCTGAAAAGCTCTTAAAGGAACAGTCTGTTTTACCACTTCAGGATCAAACATTTTCACATTTATTTATTTGTATCCTTGTCCATATTATCCATCTTTCCATATCATCTTCTAATGCAACTACATGTTTATTTATTATTAATTTTGGCTCTAACTATTCTAGTCACCTATCTTGAATGAAAATGAGACAAATTAAGTGCTCTTTTTCGGTGAACTCCCAACTGAAGATGCTTTTGGCCAGCAGAATCCCTTTCTGAATATACTCGAAGCCTTCACGAGATTTTTAGCCTCCTTCTCTACAAAAAAACTTGTATTATTCCAGCAAGAATTCTTACTTAACAAGAAGTGAATGAATGTCGTCTTTCTTTGAGTTCTTCTATATCAAAACTTATGTGTTCGAAATGCATCAATCTTCGTTGTCTATCTATTGATATCTCTTTCAGTCTGCACATTTTTCCAACCATCAATTCCATTAAAACGATCATTCCTGGCTTCACCTGTTCATATATCCATGAATTCATGACTTCCCCACCCAATTATGACTTCGTATGTCATCAATGAAATTATAAATACAATCATCCGTCTGTAAGTCCAATCACAAATTTTGTCTTGATTATCCATTCATCTATTTTCTTCAGAAACTATTTAATCCTCCTTTTACTCAGGAGTTTCCAGTCCATATATTGCTTCATACACCATATTCATCCATCCAGCGGTCAGCCTAATCATCGCTTTGTTTACTGACTCATTCATCTGTCAGTCCATTCATGAATTCTTCCATCTATTCATTGCTTTGTCACTTCATTCATCTTGCTTTTTATTCATTCAAAAATTCGTTCATCCTTCCTTTACTTATGTACAATCACGAGTTCTCACGTCTATTTATTCGATCATCTGTATATCCATTCAGCTATTAGTTCAGTCATTGCTCATAATGATCAATGATTATTCATAAATTGATTAGTTCATTAATTAATTAATTCATCTCTTCATTGTCTTGTTCATTAATTCAGCTTGCTTTTTATATATTCAAGAATGCTGTGGATTTTTCTTTAGTGCACTTGTAAGTTCCAGTCAGGAATTCTTCCATGCTTCCTTTTCTTCGGTACACTCATGATTTCCCTATCGAATTTAATGATTTATTTGTCCATTACTTTGCTCATTACTGTGTCTACTGATTCATACATCTGTGAGTCCATTCTGTAATTCTTCCATCTATTCATTGCCTTGTCCATCCATTCATCTTGCTTTCTGTCCTTTCAAAGATTCTTCCGTTCTCACTTCTCTTCGGTACACTGAGATTTCTTTATCCCATTTAACGATTTATTTGTTCATCTATCCAGCTCATACATCTGTTTGTTCATTAAATGTTTCATCTATTCATTGCCTAATCCATCCATACATCTTGTTTACTTTCCATTCACGGACTCTTCCGTCCTCACTTCTCTTCGGCAACTCATGATATCCTTTTCCCATTTAATGATTTATTTGTTCATCTATCCAGCCATTGGCTCGCTAATTACTTTGTCTGCTGATTCATAACATACATCGGTTAGTTCATTAATTATTCCTTCTATTCATTGTCTTGTCCATTCATTTATCTGGCTTTGTGTCCATTCACGGTCTCTTTCATGCTTCCTTCTCTTCGGTACACTCAGTTAATGATTTATTTGTTCATCTATCCAGCTATCGATTCGCTCATTACTTTGTCTACCGATTCATTCATCTGTTAGTTCATTAATTCGTCGATCAATTCATTGCCTTGTCCATCCATTCATCTTTCTTTCTGTCCATTCACGGAATCTTCCGTCCTTCCTCTTCTTCGATACTCTTTCTTTACTTCCTTTAGTTGTGAGATCTGTCATTAACTTTATGATGAACCTATTCATCTATGCAATTCATCGGCACAGTCATTATATTTTCTACCCATTCATATGCTTGTAATGTTCTTCTATACGTTCAATGCTTTATCGTTTGATTGATCCAACTGTCTACACCTTCAATTAATGCATCTGTGCATGCATTCATCCCACTCTCAATTCACCCATTAGTTCTTCCGTTCATTGAATGCTTCATCCATTAATCAACTCTTTCTGACGACTAATTCATCCATTTCTTAGTCAATTCACTAGTTCATCTCTCTCTTTCTTAATCTGCCTATTCATCCCGCTCTCACTTCACCCATAAGTTCTCCGTTCATCAAAAGCTACATCTGTTCATCAACTCATCATGCCAACTAATTCATCCATTTCTTCAATCAATTCACTTGTTCAGCTCTCCCTTTCTTAATCTGTCCATTCATCCCGCTCTCACTTTACTCATAAGTTCTTCCGTTCATGAAATGTTTCATCCGTTCATCAACTCATCATGCCGACTAATTCATCCATTTCTTAGTTATTTCACTAGTTCATCTCTCCCTTTCTTAATCTGTCCATTCATGCCGCTCTCACTTTACTCATCTTTACTCATAAGTTCTTCTGTTCGTTAATTGTTTCATCCGTCCATTCATCTTGCTATCTGTTCACTAATAAGTCGATCTATCCATATTCCTGCCAGTCTACAAAAGATAACATCCATTCACACAACCAACAAATCTATTTAGTTAAACATTTCCTCGCGATTCCTTTCCATTCATAACCCAGCAAAACAAAGCCTCAACATGAGTCCAACACAAATTGCACAACACAAGCAAATTACGCTTTCAAGTTGTGTTTTCTTTTAAATGACATTTGTTTTTATTTCTTAATTGTTGTTGGTGCATTGTTAATTGCAGAGATAGCGAAACTGATTAAAGTTAAGCCCCAAAAAAATGCCCAAAATCACAAAGCATACAAAAAGAAAAAAAACGAAACAAACGCCAGAGTTGCCATTGTTCGGCTTAATTGAGAGGCTTATTTCGTAAACAAAGGCAAAACATCAACTTGACATTAACACACACACACCGCCCCTGTTGCCAAAGAAAAGCCCCAACACAACTAACACTACGACAACAATGACAACAAACGCACAAAAGGAAATCGATGCATGGCGAGCGGCCCAAATAACAAACACAAATTTTCTTCATTTTTCAATGGCCGTCGGTCATTGTCGCTTTTTGTGATTGTTGTGGCCATTGTTGTTCTTGTTGTTGTGGTTGCTGTTATGCGTGTTGTTGTTTTTATTGTTAATGTTATTGTTGTGCTGCTGCTAGTCTGGTGCTGGCGTCTTTTTCGGTGGTGGCGTTGCTGCTGCTGGTGGCAGCAGAGCGGCGACGGGATGAAAATGGTCCACGACCCATGACGAACGGGAGTAATGAGGAGGCAAAAAGAGTGTTTTAAAGCGTAATTAATTGAATTTGTTGCTGTCGCCACGCTGACAACATTGCAGGCTTCCAACTTAACCCAGACACCAGTTTCGGTTCAATGTGCCCGCAAATGTTAGTGCGAAAGTGTGTGTGTGTGTGTGTGTGTGGCTATGTCGGCTATGTTTTTTCCATTTGATTTTTTGTCTATTGTTGTGGTGGCATTGTTGCAGCGCAAACAAACGGCAACACTGGCTACGGCAGCACTAAATGTGCGACAGGACCAACGCAATCAGCATTGCGGTCGTTGGATGCCGCCGTGCGACAAAGCTGATTATCGCCAAAGCGTGTCAAGTGGGCGTCAACCGGCAGTCGGTGGGCGCAAAAAGGGTTCGTTGCTGCAAGCTGCTTTTTCACACGCAGAAAAAAACCAAAGCAGGCAACAACTTAAAAGGACTTTGTTGAGCTTCTAAGTAGTTGTTTTTTGCTTTTTCTTCTTTGCTATTTGTGTTTTTTTTTTTTTTGGTTTGTTGCGCCTTATAAATTATTCGCCACGAATGAGCATTTCCGTTTCCGTTTGAAGCGGCCCCAACGTCAGCGTATTAACCGATTCGTTCTTTGCCGCTGCATTCATTTCGTTGTCGTCCCCTCCCGCTCTCGTTGTGTGACGTTTTTTTCTTGGCACTTTCTTGCAATCCTTTTTTTCTTGGCGAATTGCCATCATTTTTCAATGTCCCACGAAACGAATTCATTAATTATAAATGTAATTAATTAAATGTAATGGAAACTGAACTGAAATAATGCCAGCGTGCATAATCCTTTGACAAATTCGAAGTTTTCCGGGGCGGCGCCGCAGCCCGCACACAACAATGGCCGGGCGCGCTCAGCGCAAAGCGACACAGGCGGCGTTGCTGGGCGAAAGTTGTCATAAATTGGAAATTTGTATACAGTTATGTACACGCGCTCGTACAGCCCACTTCCTTCGCGCTCTCCGGGGCGCTTCTGCTCCGCCTTTGGTGTCTTTCTTGGCGAATTTGCCGAAAAACTTTTGTTGCAACACATGGCGCCGGGCGCATTTTTAAATGATGAGCGTCGTAACGAATGTGATGGCTGCTAATTTATGAAAACAGAAAACAGCATTGCCAGACGAAATGTCTCCCATGGCGTCACAGCCACAAAGCATTCAGTGAAAGCATTAAAAGAAGAACAAAGCACTCGAGACTTGCAGAAAATCGTATACGCAAAAAAGTATGCAATGTTTTTTTTTGTAGCTGCAGTTAAATTCTTACAAATTTGCGATATAAGAAAATTTTTCTTTTTTATGTGTAAAAAAGTTATAAATGCTATTTCCGGACATGCGACGAACCCTAATTTTGAACTTTGTGTAAATGATTGAAGACTTACGCAATGTTAATGATGTGTAAACAGACGCGAATGAAAGATATCTCCAAAAAAATATTCTGCAAGTTGACAGCACTTTTACTTGGGGACATAAATTCAAAACAAAAAGTTCTCATAGTGCACTGTACTGAAATTTGTGTGGGGAGTAGTAGATAGACGGACAACCAGTAGCGGGGGGAGGTACTGAAAATTGCAACAGTGAACTCAATGGACGACAAAACGAGAGGCAAACGCCACCTAGACGAAACGAATCTTTTCTTTTCGTTCAGCGCTAAACCTGAATGTTGAAATACAATAAATAAAAATTCTCTAAAGGATCCAATTCTTCTTCTTCTTCTTGACTGGCACGACAGCCCGATTACGAGACTAGGCAATTTTGCTCTCAGAAGTTTGTCGTTACCTGCTAAGAGGACAGCCGTCGAACGAAAAATTGTTGTTTTTCTTTTTTTTCGGTGTTAACGCAACGGAGTATTGAACTCGCGGAGTCTTGACTCGCGGCCCAACGCGCTAGCCAGCTGAGCTATGGCTCCAATCCAATTGCCATTTTCAAATTGGTTCATTTGGGTTTCTAAAACAAACTCTTTGGTAAAAAAAACTCTCTACAAACAAGCACGATTGTGCGTATTGACTTATGACTTGACTATCTTTCGAGCCAACCTAACCTACGTTCTTATAAAATAAAACCTAAAAACCTTTAAAAAAAGCCATAAAAATTCAGTAATCATTCAAACCAATCTCCATTGCAAGCAATTCACAAATTCCGAAGCTTCTTTCAATCTTGAAAACACTTGCCTTAGGTTAATTTTGGGATCACCTTCAGCTTTTCCAACCAATTCTCTTTTATCACCTCAACTGCCTTAAAACGCTTTTCGCAAAGTGCTAACTTGAGTTGCGGGAATAAAAAAAAGTCACAATGGGCCTTGCGGAACATAGTTTTTGCTAAAATAATCGCCTACAATATGAGATCTGTGAGCCGGTGCGGTCATGGTAAAAAAACACGAGCTGTTTCTCCATGATTCTGATCTCTTGTGACCCATTTCTCCTCAAACGCTTAACGCTTTGTTAGAAACCCAAAATTTCAGATAATCTCTTGGCCCAAATCAATTCGACATTGCAAAAGTTCACACAACACAACAAACACTGATTTGTTTAGAAAGCTTTGACGCATAAACTCCCGACAGGTGGCGCTCGAACAGATACCAACCTTAAAAAAATATATTGTGGAAATATGTCAACCACGGTTTGTTTGAATTGAAAATTTCGGGTATTCTTAGACTCCGGGTAATCTATGAACGATAGAAACCACTCACACAACTTCGATATAAAAATGGAACAAAAATAAAAGTGCTTGAAATTCACTAAAAGTTTAGTAATTTCAAAGTAAATTTTTCAATTTTACGAAATTTCTAAATAATATTTGCGCTTTTGAGCTCAAAAACTATGTTTATAAAAAAAATATATACTGTTACTAAAAATACATTTCCGATTTTTTTTGCATATTTACTCTGTTGAGCTCTAAAATTATTTTGGTAACAAAAATATATCAAGTTTTTCTAAAAATACATATCCGATGATTTAGTTTAGTTTTCATTTCCGAAATTATTTGATTTCCAGCTTTATGTGGATTTTTCCATTGAGATAGCATTCATTTTTTAAAATCACAAAATCAAAACATCAAAATTTTCTATCTTATTTTTTTTTAATGTTTAATTTTAAGGTCCATCGACGCAAAAATTTCAGTAGTTGGAGATATTTTTTTTTACCTTAACTATAGAAAGAAAGTTACAATAAAACATTTTTAAGTGAAAAATTATGGTTTTTGTTCCATAATTCCGTAACAATTTGCATTTTTATGATCACTTTTGATTGCAGCTTTGGAAACCTCAGACAATTTTACATCAAAAATTATTATAGACCAATTTTTTCCGTTTTTTAGCTAAACAAAAATCTTAAAAAGGTCCACTGAGGCGCTTTAACGAACCTAACCTAACTAACAAAACTAACTACTACTAACTAAATCGCTTGCGGCCTTAACTACATCGACCTTTAAACAACCAAACCAGGTCCACCAATATTTACGATTTTCTTTAAAATTTTTTTTAAAGCTAAAATGCAATTACATATTTCAAGGCTTTTTAAAAAACAGCTGCAAAGCAATAAAGTTGAAAACACGTAAACGAAATTCTTCTGAAAGTTGTGTGCCTGAAAATGTTACCAGCTGCGCTCACCCATGAATATTCGTACACAGCGTGAGTGAGTGTATGTGTGTGTCTATGTGAGTGTGAGTGAGTGTGAGTGAGTGAGTGCTAGCGGGCCCCGTTACATATGCAACGTTTGTGTTTGCGTAAGCGGATTTTCGCTGCTGCGCGCCGATCACTCTTGCTGTTTGAGTTTTAATTTGCCTCAATTTTTATGCAAACACTTTTGTTCCAATACGCTTTTTCAATTAAAATATTTACAATATTTAACGCGCGCAAACAATGCAAAACGCACAACAGCGCCGCGTGCAATGCATGCAAGGCGACGCAGCAGCAGCCGAGGCAGTTATCAAATATTGCGAAGCGCTGTCTGGCGGCTGCTAGATCACTGCTGATGCCTGGTTTTTATGTGTGTGTGTGTGTGTTCGTGTGTAGTGGCGATGCAAACCAATCAATCCCATTTCCGCTTTCGCTGCAATAACAACACTGAGCGCACCTGAAGCTCAGTGGCGCCGTGTTTGAGTTTAAATCTCGTAAATGCATTCAATCTGTACGCGTTTCGGCCACCATTGATTGTTGCTGCTGTCGATTGTGTGTACGTATTATGAGTTGTTGTTGCTGCCGTGTTGCTTGTTGTCACTGCACCCACTTCAGGGTGGGCTGCATTTTTGGCTGGCACCGTTTCTTTGTTGGCTGCGGAACTTTCCCAAAATTCATTGCAATGTTTGCCAACTTTCTTCTCATTTTTGTTTTGTTGTGTCTTTTATGCCAATTTGTGTGCATTGGTTTTGGTTTTATTTTTTTATTGCTGTTGCTGTTTTTGTTTAATTGTTTATTATTGTTTATTGTTTGCTGTCGTTATAAAAATATATAAAAATTTTAAAATAGTGTGAAAATGCACAAAAGCCAAAGCGCTCTTACCGCTTCTCGTCCAAGTTGAGCTTGTTGTTGTTGTTTTTTATTGTTGCAAGTGAAGCGTGCGGCGGCGTGTGCAGCGAATCGGCAATCGATGGCGTTGCATTTTGATTAAAAGTGCACTGCAAAGATGATCTGGTGCGCACAGCTGTGAAAAGTGTTTGCCTCGCATCAAAATGAATTTTCGTTGAGAGTTGAGTGAAAAATGCGCCGATTTTCATTTTACAATGGAATCCATTGTTTAATGCAATAAAAGAGAAGGTAGCACATTTTTTTCGGTCTCTGATGGTTTACAATTATTTATGCTGTATATTGGCTTTTAATTTACAGGTATTCGAGCAGCGCAGAGCAGTTTTTATGTGCTTTTGGTGCGCCAGGACATGTTCACTTGAGCGCAGAGTCCAAAAGACCTGCTGGCCAGCATGAAAAGGATCTTATATTTCTGAAATGATATGGTTTGGCATGTCTGTTTGGATCTATAATCGTCAATTGGTAGACTGAAAGAAACCTTACCTGGATCACTGACTCTTTTGGTTTTCTAAAGTCGTCGTTTTTTGGTTACCCTCAGTGTTGATTTATTATGATTTTGAATGGAACGTTGGCAACGTTGACTTTTGCAAAACCTTAGGACTTTTTCATATTTCAGATTACTAGATCATCTGGTTTAGGAGCTCCAGACAGTTGAAAGATTTTGATGAACTCGAGCTTTCGCCTTTGTTTAAATAACTTTCGAACCAATTAATTTTTTTGGTCTTTACTTTACTCCTCTATGGATTTTTTCCGGTGTGACAAATTTTTTGATTTTTGTCGCACTGTGTTAGCAGATGAACAATTCAACTTAAACTCGAGTCTCTTCGATATTTACAAAACTTTACACTACACTCACTCTTTTAGTTTAGGAGCTATAAGCAGATGAACAACCTCTTCAACTCAGGTTTCCTCGATATCTACAACTTTCATTTTCTGATAGCTGAACCGTTCTGAGTTCTGGTTCTGAGTTCTATCACAAAACAAGTAAAAGCTCGCTAACTTTTCTACTCAGTTTAGGAGCTACACTCTCCACTTGCTCAATTGTAGCCAAATAGTTTGCTCCATTGTCGCTTTGCCATTTTTGGTCGAACATGAACATTGGCCGCATTGCCCGCCAACCACAACAATCATGCGCGGTTTGGAAGAGATTCGACTCGCCTGTCAATCCAGCGCTTGGTTCGATGCTGCCGCTGCCAGCGCAGTTGCGTGCAATTAAGTTTTCATTTTGCCAAATTCAGACTCATAATTGCCACAAATTAGCATTGAATGTTAAAAAATTTTGATTGTGGCGCCGCAAGCGAGCGCAACCACAACAGCCGAACGCTCGCCAGGACTGCGGCGCCGACGACAGCGCGGCGGCATCCATCCATCACACAACCACACACGCAACGGCTGGTGCGCGCGTCTAATGCCTCGCTCAGCGCTGCTCGTGAGCGTGTTCGCATATTTGGTAATAGACCCAGCAAAATTTATGTTTCCACCGCTTGTACGGCAACATGTCCTCCCAGTCAGCTGCGGTCGATTGTTGCTGGCGTCTCGTCTCGTCTCGTCTCGTCGCCGTTCTTTGTTAAGCTTTTGATTAATTAAAACATTTAATGCTTTCATTGCCTTTCATTTCGTTGGTTGGAATTGCGTCTATGTCGAATAGTTTTCGGCTGCGGCTTTTCGTCTACAAATTGTGCTGATTATTGTTGTTGCTCGACGAGTTTTACTCGCTTCCGTTCCTACCCGCGTTTGACTTTTGTGCGCTGTGGCTGTGGCGTCATTTGATTTGCGTTGGCACGACAGGAATGTCGGCAATGCTTCTCAACTTTGTGTGTTGTACATTTTTGTTTAATTAAAACGAATTAAAATCAAGCAACGTTAAAACCTCACAACAACAACAATAACACTGTTTACACAGAAAAATCGAATTCGCATAGAATTTCAATAGGAATCTTGTTGAATTGAATTTGTCTAAGGCAACATTTGGAATGCCCTACAGTCAGCCATGTAGACACTGCAACTTTCGAAGCTCACTTCTTTCATATGAGTCACAAATTTGCGTCCTTATGAGTCACAAAATTGCGTCCTTATGAGCACTCGGCCGCATTTATTTCTCGCTGAATAGGCCGCAGTTGGCGCTTTAGTGTCGCAGCAACTCACACAAAAGCAACAACAACAACAATAAAAGCAACACAAGCAACTAACAGCAATCGTCGGCAAAAGTTAATTTGTGGCAAAACCCAACAATTTCTGTTCACATTTCTGTCTGTTTGGCTTTTGTGTCGGCGGCCACAGCCACGCACTGGCCGCCGCGCGTCCTGACCGTTCGCCACAATTGGCATTGTTGCGGCATAATGCCAATTCTTGACAGTGCGCGCATTAAATTGGCTGCAACCATGACACAAAAAAACCAAAACAACAACAACAACAACAACGACAACAAACAGCAGCAATTGCAAAAGGGAGAAAAACAACAAAAACAACCACAACAGTTTCAACTGTGAAGGAAATGCACACAGGAAAAAATAATGCTCAACAAAACCAACAACAACAATAACAACAATCAGGGCCAACGGCAACGCACAGCAGCAGCGGCAACAACGGAAGTGCGCCTCATATGTGCCGCCGAACGCAAAACTGCTGCGCTGCAAAACGTTGCACTGTGACCGAATGCACGTGGGAAGGGTGAGAGGGAAGAGGAGAGCGGGACGAGTGGGGAGTAGGCATACGATGGCACGCCTGTCGCTTGGACAATGGCCAAAACTGTCGGCAACGCGGCCGCTGTATTGCACGCGCTTGCTGCACGTACGTCCGCAGGCTGTGGTCGCTGCCACGGCAACACCAACAACAACAACAACGACGACGGAACCAAAGGAAGCAGCACATGGACACGCAGCGCGTCGCTTTATTCGCAAAAACCAATTTTGTTGTCATGCCGTGGATGTTGTCAGCATAGCTGCGACAGCAACAACAAGAACAACACTATAACAAAAACAACGCCAACAACAAAAGCAATAACAATAAGTGACATTGCAACAACAAAAGCTGCTGCTGAGAACAACTATAATAATAATACCAACGACAACAACAATGGCAATCAACACATCAACAACAACAACAACAAGAACAGCAACAGTAGCAATGCAGCAGCAGCAACTCGCAGAACCTGTTGTCAATTTGTAGCAAAATAATGTGTACAAATGCGTTTAAACTGACGGCCAAGCTGGGCCGCCAACAACAATAACAACAATTTGCGCTTACTACAACAAAAACAACAAACAAAAAAGAAGAGACCCCAGATATGATAAGCTTCAACTTCAAATGAATCCCTCCAGAAGGCAGAACAAAACAACAATAACAACAACAAACTGGCAACACAAATTACCGCAAAAACACGATGAAGTGCGCGAGATAAGCCGAGGGACCGACTGACCGAGTACATTCGTTGGCCGGGTGGGACCCCTCGAGCCATGGTTATGTTGGATTTTTTTGCAATGCAACAACAATTTTACGTTGGTCGCCGAGTAAAATGTCCACTGTAACCATACAAGCTGACTTACAAAAACAAAATGTGCCAAAAGAACAAAAACACTGAACTGATAAGTGAACCGAGGTGGTGGGAACGTGTTATAATTGTTGTATTCGTGGTAAGTACTGTTGAAACAGTAAATGGGGTGAAAAAATTAAAGAGCACAATTTTGTATTTTTGAACAATTGGTTCACAACAGTGTGGAATTTTTTTCAACTAACCATAATTGATTTGTTTTAACTTGTAGTTAAGATAGTTGAAATGACGCAATTTAACTATTAAGTATTACTTGAAACTTTTTTGATTAAAACAAATTATACAATATTTATTTTTAACAATTGAATTTATTACCATTTTTTAATTTTCATTTTCAATTATAAGTTTTTTTTACTTTTATTTCAACTTTTAGTTTTATGTGTATTTCTTATTTTTTCATTTCTAAATTTTTAATTATTCCTTTTTGAAATCTGATCTTGGATGAGTATTTTGCAGTTTATACATTTTTCATGTTTGTTTTTTAATTTTTAAATTTAAAATTTGAATTTTAAGTTTTTATTTTTTTAATTAATTTTGATATGTCTTTTTATTTGGTTTAGTTTTATGACTTAATTTTTTAATTTTTATTTTTTTTTTAATTCAATTTATTTTATTTTATGTTTCTTATTTTTTTTAAGTCTGAATTCTTAATTATTCATTTTTGAAATCTGGTCTTTAATGCATATTTAGCAGTTTTTTTATTTTTCATTTTTTTCCAATTTTAATTTTAAATTTTAATTTTGTATATTTTTAATTCACTTGAATTTTTTAATTCATTTAATTGTAATTAATTTTTATAAATATTTTGCATTTTTTTATTTTTCATCTTTTTTTAATTTTTAAATTTTAATTTTAAATTTTACTTTTGTATGTTTTTAATTCACTTTGAATTTTTTTTAATTCATTTAATTTTAATTAATTTAATTAATTAATTAATTTAATTTTTATTTAACTTTCAAATTTTTTTTTCAATTTTTAATTTTATGTTTAATTCTTATTTTTTCATTTTATCTTAATTATTCATTTTTGAATTTTGATCTTTAATGCATATTTTTCAGTGTTTACATATAAATTGATTTTTTAATTTTTGTTTTTTAATTTGAATATTTTAATTTTAGAGTATTAATTTTTTAAAGTTTTCCTAAGTTTTGATTTTTAAATTTCAAATTAAAATTTGTTTTTCAGATTTAATTTTAAAATTTTAGATTTGTTTAATTCATAATTAATTTTAAATTATTAGTTTTTTTTTACATAAATTTTTTCTTAATAATTGTTTTGAGTTTTTAATATTAAATTTTTATTTTTTAAAAGTTAATTTTGAATTGTCAATTTTTAAGTTTTAATTTTTATTTTTAAGTTAATTTTTGCCCATTTTTTAACTGTCTCATGTTTGACCCTTTGTTTTTATTTTAAGTTATTTATAAATTATTATTATTATTGTTATTGTCTTTTTATTTTTAAGTTACTCTTTCAACTCCAACTTTTTTAACTTGCAAATTTTAGTTTTAAATTTATATATTTTTTTATTTTTAATCGTTAAACTTTCGTCAAACAAACTCGATCGCTATGCTTGAGTGTTTCAATTGTTAATATTGAAATTGAAAGTTTTAATTTTTAAGTGAATTTTTTAGCTGCCCATTTTGTAATTGTCTCATGTTTGACTCTTTGTGTTTCAATAATAATTTTAAGTTTTTAGTTATAATTTTTAATATTTATTTGAACTTTCTTTTTAGTTTTTAATAGCAAATTTTATTTAATTTTTTTTTAATTTAAGTTTTTTTCCAACTGTTAATTTCGACTGTTTATTTGTAAGTTTTAATTTAAGTTTGAAATGTTTGTTTTTAAATAAATAATTTCGTTTACACTAATTTTTTCAATTTTTAATTAATGATTTTCATTCCAATTTATTTTTCGTAAAAAATATTGTTACATTTTTTAATTTAATTTTTGTTATTTAATTCTTACACTTTTGTGTGTAAGAAATTTTCATTTTTTTCATTTCAAATTTTAATCTTTTACTTTGATTTTTAAATTTTTTTTCTCAAATGATTTCGGTATAAATTTCTGATTTAAATTTTTTAATTTTTAATTGATTTTTATTTAATTTATTTTAATTTTTTTTGTGTGGTTAATTTAATTTCATCTTTTACAACTCATTGATTTCTTTAATGCACCAACTGAACTTCAATTCTGCAATCACATAATGTAACAAAACAAAGACAACACAATGCAAATTAAAGAACAAAAGTGATTATAAGAATTCTGCGCGACTCACAGCGATCGCGTGCGATCATTTCGCACCTTCGCTCAACGCTTTCGCATTGCTCTGCCGCACTTTATTAAAATGTTTCCGATTTTCTCCTTTTTTTGTTGAGATTTTCGCACTTTACTCGCTTGACACCGCGACCAATGCGCTTCTTGCCCCAACGACAATAACAACAATAACAACAACAGCAAGAAAAATCGCATAATGAGTGCACAATGCTGAGGGCTTCTTAAAATTATTGCAAATGCACAAAAGCGCAAAATGATTTTCACACGTTTTTGCTTTTTTCGCAGCGAGGCGCGTAATCTTCTGCTTCGTTAAACGGAAGAAAAACGGGAGAATGTGGCACATGTTGCTGTGTGAAGGCGCGGCGCCGGCAAATGAAAGACCCGGACACAGTGGCTGCACGGTGTGGAGTTGCGAGCCCGAGGCGGTGCGCGCAGCGACACGAAAGGGGCTGGAGCGCCGTCGCCCTCACACATTCGCAGAGGTGTGAACGAAAAGAGGCGTCAGAGCAGAGGAAACAAGTCATTATGGAAATTAATATGCGAAAAATTGTAATGTGGCTCGATGGCAATTGGAGTTGCTTTTCGTGTTGTTGTAGTTGTTCTTGTTTTTGCAACTATTTCTGACAAGAAAAGTGGCAGTTGTTGACGCTGAATAAGTGAGCAACAGTTTCTTGGTATTTAATTGCATTGAATTATGGGCAATTTTTTCCAACTCACACATGAAGGCAGAAGTGATGAAACGTATGAATGATTTCAGGCTTAAAAAAAAATGCAAAATTTCAAAGAGACACGCAGGAACTGACAGTTTTATGAGGTAGTTCGCAAAAATGAAATTATTTACTTTATTAAAAACAATCAGCTTGACGACGATAGGCACTTGGAAACCCTTAAGTCCCACTGTGCTGTTTGCTTGAGGTGGGTCAGCCTGCAATTACTTCATACCGCATTTACTAAAATATAAAAGTTACAAAAGTTTTTTTTACGAATTTCATACATTGAAATAACAAAATATTAATTTTAATTTCCATCAGCAAATTTTTCATGCATTTCCTTAGTTTCCTCATCGGCTACATTCCACCCTCTCAATGCCATCCACTTGCTATAAAAACCCCAACCTATTCCACCAGCATTTTCATTGGCGTGGGTCAGGTTTGCATTCCACTTTTATAGCTGTGGACTGCAATTTGGACCCACAATCCACAACGGAAAAACACCGCAGTTGGCAACGCCAATGCAAGCCACCCCCTGAAAACTGGGGTAGATGGAAACCGTCAGCCTTTGACCAATTGAAGGCACTTTGACTTAACGGGGAAAGTAACAATGACGTCACCAGTTTGTGAAACAAGCACAACATTGAATCGCATTCCACTACCCCACAGCATTACACATAAGGGTTGCAATTGTAATGAAAAGGCAGGTTGCTCTCCACTTTGTGTTCGATTTCAGTTTGTTTCGTGCTGTGGAAGTATGAAATCTGTTTGGAAATTGAGTTCCACAAAAAAACCTCCCCGTTTTGTGTAACAAAATTCCATACAGAATTCGTCAATTCGCCGCCCAACAATTTCCACTCGTGTAAGAACGCAGCTCCAGGGCAAATCGTCACCGCCGCACCAAAGTGCCAACTGCAGTTGCTACCGATTCTTTATGCCATTAGTGCATGGAATGGTTCTGTGAAAATGCCGCCAGGAGCACAGCTTTTGGCTTTTGGAGCGACAACCAACCATCATTTCTACTTTTCTGTTGTGTATGCTGCCTCGAAATGCGATTTTTAAATTGTTTGCAAAACGTGGCTGCCCCGCGGCACAGCGTTGGAAATTGTATTCAATTTGTGGCATCACGCCACACGCCGGACAACACACAGACCGCACATCAGCAACACAACAACAACAACTCATATGCACGCATGCAAAGCGGCCAAAAGTGTCGACCGAACGGACAGTTGACTGAAATGACAAAAGGCCGAAATGCATTCGAGTGTGGCAAATTGTTTCAAGCGAGAATTTGATGGCATTGCAGACAAACACTGAAAACTTTTTCAAAATTGTTGCTTTTGCTTTTCCCGCTTTATTGTTGCATTGCATGCGGTTGGCTAACACAGTTTCTGCGGCCGTGTGACGCTAAATTTAAAAATGATTTTTTGTTGCTGCCGGCCACACAGATTTACTTCGACTGCAACATGTGGCTACAGAAGTCATTTGAGCGGCGATTTGCTTGTTAAATTTTAAGTTTTAAATTACTCATTACTCATTATTTTATGCTATGCTATGCTATGCTATGCTATGCTATGCTATGCTATGCTATGCTATGCTACGCTATGCTATGCTATGCTATGCTATGCTATGCTATGCTATGCTATGCTATGCTATGCTATGCTATGCTATGCTATGCTATGCTATGCTATGCTATGCTATGGTATGCTATGCTATGCTATGCTATGCTATGCTATGCTATGCTATGCTATGCTATGCTATGCTATGCTATGCTATGCTATGCTATGCTATGCTATGCTATGCTATGCTATGCTATGGTATGCTATGCTATGCTATGCTATGCTATGCTATGCTATGCTATGCTATGCTATGCTATGCTATGCTATGCTATGCTATGCTATGCTATGCTATGCTGTGCTATGCTGTGCTCTTAGCAACTTTTAACTGAATGCTAATACTTTTGTGTAGAACATCAACTCGTCTGACAAGGCGAATCATTAATTTCACAACAATTTCCGCCGCAAAGTGAAAAGCATCACTCAAGTTACAGCAAAACAAAAACTACAAAACTCTCGCATGAAGACTAACCAAAATGTTTCCGGCTACAATTACTAATTCGAGCTGAATAAAACTTTCCTTTTTTCCATTGAACTGCACATTAGGGATGGCAACGCTACAATTCCAGGATTCTTACAAATTCGGAATGATTATTTGCTTTAATTTCAGTTTTGTTCCATCATTTTTTAAATTTGTCAGGCATTGAAATTTCAATTGAAAAGCACAATTTCTACACTAAATGAAATTAAAAAATTCAAAATAAAATAGAAACACTTTTAAATTCCCAAATTCCAGAATTCTCTCCGCACTTACACACTCACACACCCATACCGCATCCATTGCCTATTGCGGTGCAGTAATAGAACCAACAACAACAACGGCAAATGCAACTTGAATGGCAGCAACTGTTGTGCTGTCTGTCAGTCAGCGCTGCCGCACGTCATTTTCCGGTAGCCAAGCGGCAAAAATGTTGCGACCACATGAAGACTTGTAGCCAGCGCTCGCTCAGTCGTGCATCTGCTCACTGCTGCTCAGCTTTATGTGGTTTCGGAGCGGTTTTCGATTACGACAGCTCTTAGCAAAAACAACAAAAACAACAACAACGAGTATGAATGCATGCAGGGGAATTTTGCGCACTTGATGCTTGATGCAGTCGACATGCAGCGACGGCAATGTTGCAATTTTAGGAATTACCATAATGGGGCCCAGGGCAGGGGGGAGGGGGACTTGAGTTGAACTTTTTGTTTCAACGCTGCAGTACAGAAGCTACTCGTTGGCCTGAAGGCGTACGCGGAAATTATTATTTTTCAAGTCTTTAAGGAGTCGAGTTGATTGTTGGACGTCGTGTGTGTCTAACGAATGGTTCTCAATTACTTTATGAACAGTCAAAAACACTTCAATTGAAGCGAATTTTTTTAGATACTTTACAAGAGTTTTAATTCTGTTCTGCAGTTGCGGCGGCAGCACGTGAGCAGACAGTAATTAGTTGAGTATCCTTTCGGGACATTCGACTCATGCGCGTTTTAAAGACTCGATTACCCGCTTTCAACGTCGCCCTGCCTCTGTCCACTCACTGCCGCGAAAACATTTATTTCAACTTTATAATTTTGCTTTGTTATTGTTGGTAGTTGCTGTTGACAGCTGGCTACATGTGACCCGGTCCCTCCACCCACCACAACTTTTCGTAGGGGGCGCTGTCGCCTTGGCAGTGAAACAAAAAAATCAACCGACAGAATTAAACTTAAAAAGGTGCTCGGCTCATTTCGCTACCAACACATGTTGCCGCCAACCCGCAACATTTTTAATTTAATTTTTATCTTCTTGTTTGGGTTTTTTTCATTGCACATGCGTCGATCTGAATGCCGCTGTGTAATTACGCAGCACGCTTCCAATTTCCATTTCCACACTTCATTCGGTTGCGCTGCGCTTGAAAACCTTCTTTGAAATATGCAAAATATGAAATTTTAATTACGCTAAACTTTACTTTGCATTTCATTTTGTGGAGCCTTCGCATTTTTGCGCACCCAACCCGCGTTGGAGCCTCGCCGGCTGCAACTATTCTGCGCGCGTCCACACCACACCCGCGCTGACCAGTGCGCGGCCAATGTGTGCGTGTTTCGGGTAATTTGCGGCAGCTTGTTCCTTGTTGCTCGTTTTCGGTTTTTTTTGTGGCTTTGGGCTGACATTCTGGTGCCCTGTTACTTGCGTATGTTAATTAATATTTTATTTGCAGAGCGATTTCTGTTCGCTCATTCATTGTGGCTGCCAGGCGCCGCGCGGGTTTTCGCCTAATGAGCAAAGCACAAACAAGATATTATTTTTCATGTGCAAAACAAGCGCGTCCGGGCCACGGCAAATTAGCCGCCAGCTGGGCATCTTTTTCCGCTCGGCTGTTATTGATGCGTATCGGCTGTGCCTGACACGTGGGCATCTCTTCCTGTGCCGGCCGCCGACCGCCGGACGCAGTGCTCTGTAGTCGGCGACGCGCTGAACTTGTGGCGCTTAAAGCTGATTGGTGATTATGGGAAAACTGCTGACGTGACAAGGGGGCGCAATGTGCCAATGATGGTTGGTGTAATGAATTGGAAGGCGATTTCAAGGCCGTAACCATTTAATATGAGCGCAACCAGAGCTACGCTGCCGGATGCTGAACTGAACCTCAACAACTTGTAATAAAATACAAAAAAACACAGATGAGTTGCATGACAAAAGTAGTTTTTTGAACAAATGACATTGCATAGTTTTGCTGGACAAAATTGAGGGGAAAAAACTTTAATAACTAAACATATTGTGAAGCAGTGTGACATGAGCAATTGCGGGCCCCTTAGCAAAGGCATCACTAAACGGGCAGCAGCAGCATTCCATACTTTTAGGGGTATGGTACTTTTGTGGGAATTACCGTAGAGACGGTTCGAGGCAATGATAAAATGTTCTTGAACAAACTACGCTCCGGGCAAACATGCATAAAAGGCAGCCGGGAATGGTGCTGCGTCAGTCTGGATTCAACAAATACCGTTTTGTTACACGGAGTGAAGAAGTAAAGTGAAAGTAAAGTGCCTATTGAAAATTGTCAATAAAGTGTTTACTAGTGGTCTACTGCTTCAAACAATTTGAGTGTGTTTTAATTCGTCACAATCCAGCGGTACGAACAACACCAGTATTGACTAGTAAAACTAACTTTTGCTACAATATTCTTAGAAACTTTCGAGTACTTCAATGAGCATAAAATTGTTAGGTTAGGTTACGGAAGGAGTGTGTGCGGCAAGCACTTCCCCTGGGAGCCCCTTTTGAGTCCATTGTGAATCCCTTCATTTTTCGGAAAACCGGTGTCCTTCCATTATCTGTTGGGATCCAAACGCGATCTTTTGGGAACCATTTGGTCTTGGCGAGGAAATTGTTTAGATTGGTTATCTGTGCATCAGCTATATCCGCGAGCCCATCAAAAAACCTTGCCCCAAGAGTCTGGAGTCATCGTCTTTGTAATATAATTGTTAACTTGAAAGATCGTGTTGGCCTCTAATGCCGAAGTGAGTAACAAACATAGTCAGTTGAACAGAAATTGAACCAAAATTAAATCAAAATAAAGACCTTCAAGATATATTTATATTAATTTTTTTTTGAATAAAACTCATATCGGCTGCAAAAATGTTGTCCTCTTACGGCCGGGTTTGCAAACTGAGTGCAGGAAATGCACGTGGAAACCTTGAAGCATTCTGTGCCACTATTCTGTTTCCATGTCTGGGAGCCCTGAATTGGGGGAGGTCCCTAATCATGAAATCAGATCACAAATTCGCCAAAAATTCACACTCACTAATAACACAGACATCCTAACGACAAGCAACTTCACAGCTAGGAACCCTACACGGTTCATGCGTGGCCAATTTGTCCAACCAGCTTAACCTAAACTAAGACCATGTTCTAGTTAAAAGCCCTTTATTCGAATGTGTGAGCCTTTAGGAGAACCTTCCAAATCATCTTCACCACAAAGAATGGCCTTAACAATTCATTCAGTGGAATATTCTTCTCTCAAATTCAAGCTCTGCTCTTATGATCCAGATTTCTTCGCACTAATGCCTTCAACACAGCAGTAGAGTTCACCTCTGGGGGACATTATCAAATTCATTCAAAACTCATGTTTGATAGTCGAGTAGTAGTACCTCATTTTTGATAGATAGTGGGACACTAAACACTGAATAAGATGGAACTTACCACACGATTTCGGAAATCCCAATGGACCTCAGACCCTACGAGTCGAGTTCTAGTCGAGCTGGCATGCCGCCAATTTTACTTTACCTAAAAAATAGTGCCCGACGAAAGGTGGGTTTTTGGCCAAAGCCAAAGCTTAAGCTGAATATTCGGCATAACCGAAGCCGAAGACTTAAAATTGACCGAATAGACCGAATACCGGAGACAAATATTTGGTCGTACTAAATAATAATACAAATCATCTCTCAACATCTTTAACCTAATTTGGTTATTCGAACTTTTGCTTTACTTCCATACTAAACTTAAAAACTCTTCAATTACTTTAAGTAACAAGAAATTGATGCTTTCTTCACACAGCTCAAAAAAATCAGAGCCACTTTAAACCAATCCAACCCTTCATAACTTTTTCTACTCTCCCAATCATTGGTTTTTGTCCCGCTGACACCAACACCGCTTCGCAGTATCCTTGCACACACAAAAGGCTTCGTCTAATGGCAGTTAACACTGCATGACGATGCAGTATTTTTGCTGCACCACAAGTCAAAAGGTCACATTATCCTATCGAAACCACTGCACTGCCCAGCTGTCATTCACAAATTCGACATGCACCAACAAAAAGTCACTCGGCGTCATTTCTGCTTTTTCCCAAGTCAAACGCATTGGCCTTAAGCACAAAAGTGCACCTAAAAGAAAAATGGTAATTAAAATGCAGGCCAGGCAGACGTCAAGCAAACAACGTTTTCCAACACTGAAAAAAAGCGCCGGCCAAGACAAAAAAGGCTGAGCGCAGCCTATCGACGGCGACAACAAAAAAAATGCGCATAAATATGCATTTGAGAGCGTCAACAAGCGTCGCGTTCGACACTGCGCCATCGGGCATATTTTCATTATTTTCCAACACTGGCAGCAGCAGCAGCAACAACAACAAAGCAACCGTGCTCGTGTTGAAAGGATTTTTAGTTTTTGTTATTAGTTTTTTGTTATGTTTTTCTCACCAGCCCAGCTGTAGTGAGGTCGTACTCTATTTTCTTTATGAATTTTTTTGCCTCGCCGTTGGCATTGCTGCGGCCCAAGGCCTCAAAGGCAACAACACAGGCCACTGATGGCGTGCAATAACACCACACAGGTGTTTAAAAATAGCTGAAAGCAGCAGGAAAATAGGTGAGACGTTGCCTGATGAGCGTTTAAGTAGAATGCGACAAGTGCAGAGAGTGGATTCTTCATATCGTTTTTTAGAGTTTTGATGGAGAAAGTGAAAAGCTGATCAAGATGAAACACTTTCCACACGTACGGTGCATGAAATGGGAACGAATGAAGAGTTAACCACTCGTTAAATATTGAATTTTTGCTATTGCGACGAGATAGAGAAATTGGTGCCACATTCGTTCTTAAATCACTTCTTAAAACGTTTGTATTATGCAACTTATTTAGTTTTCTATCAACTTACTAATTCAATGGATTATCTGCCGAATATTTTTTTGTTGCTTCCTCCACTTCAGTGCACAGCCCCAACGGACATTAACGTTGTGCTAAATGTCCTCCTGTCTGCATCGAACTTTGCTGTCAGAATGTTGCCAATTACCCACAGCTAATTTTGCGCCCATTAACATGAAACAGATTTCCGTTCGATGTCAGAATAATTTCACACCGCTTCATCACGCCGCAACGCTCCGTCATCCTCTCTCGGCCCACTGCCGCAATTGCCGCCACTCACACACGCAGCGCCGACAACGACGAGCAACACTTCGATTGGGTCGGCCGGCGATTTGCGGGCCGCCGCCGCTTGACCCACTTCCGATTGGAGTGCGGCCGCCTTCGATAGAAGACGTAATCGAGTGCACAGATCACAGCAGCAACAACAACAACAACAACGACAACAGCAGCCCATATATTGCAGAAGACACATGCAAAGTGGCCGTTTAGTAGCAACGAGCGGACAGACGCACGCACAGCGGGCAGCCGACGGGCACCGGTGATGGACAGCAACAACACTGAACTGCAAAACACAGACGCGTACATATGAAAAAAGCCGTCGGCCAGAGCGCACCGCACTGGACAACAGTTGTCGGCAGCGTTGACAGCACAAGGTTTTCCGTAATCCAATGTCACACCAATGACAACAAATGAAATGTCGAATTGTCATTGTTGTTGTTATTGTTGTGGTTGCTGCTAGTGGGGCAATTTTTGTTATTTTTTTGCTGCTGCTGCTTTTGCCGTAATTGTCATCAATCAAGGCAGCGCGTTAAGTGGTTATCACTGTTAAGTAATCTCATTCTGCACGTTGAAGCCTCATCGAGTGGTCGCTTGAAAACTGAAGCGCACAACGCTCAGTGCAGCTCTGATGACAACTTAATGAACGAAACGCCAGCAATGACAGTTACAAAGCAAAACATACTAAAAAAAAATGTACAGTTAAACGGGCGAATGGCAGAGTTGCATAAAGCGGCCAATGGACATTTGACAATTTTCCTCCTAATGGATAAATAACTTTAAATCATTGTTGTTCATAGACGATTTAAAAAAATGTATATATTTTTTCAAATATGTTGCTGACAATTCGATCAGCTGATTCGCATTCCATTCTACATAAATAAAAGACAGCAAACATTGCTCGCCAGCATTCAGAATGCGCACATCCCAGTCAACAAATTGAAAGAAATGTCAAATCCATCGATTGCTTTCAAATTTCATAAATAAGAACTCGCATGTCAGAGCGACAACGCCAAAGTTGCACGCACATAAAAATCCCATGCAGAGCACTCTCGCAAAACTTTCTTATAAATTCATTAAACCAAAATGGCTTTTAAGTGCTCAGCGCTCAATTGGCGCCGGAATGCACAGGTCCTGGAATCACGTGAGAACTTTGCAACTTTACGGTGCGCGCATGCAGAATGGTCGCTGCCACGAGTGCGCCTGCAGCAGCCCGGCGGCCATGGCAAACATTTATCACGACGACCGCATGCCACGTCGCGCGTCTCGCACATTCGGGCAGTCATTGCGCCGTTCAGCCATTTATCCAATGCAGCCAGCGCGCCGTCGATGTCGCATTCGTGTCGCACCCAAGTGGCAATTGCAATCATTATGCTCGGCACGTTGTGACGTGTGTGTGTGTATGTATGTGCAGGCGGCCACCGAAAAATCGCAGCGAGCGGGTGGATGCGGCCGGCAAAAGTCTGCAACGTTCGATTGAGGAATTTGGCGCCGAGAGCGACGGCGTCTGTGGTTCCTGGCGGTGATGATGACTTGTGTCAAAGCAATGAGGTTGTTGTTGTTGTTATCGTCGACTTCATCATGAACACCTCCTAAGTAATAGAGATTTTCGGCGAACTCGCTAACTAAGCGAACGACTCACTGAATGGCTGACTGGCTGTTGCTGACTCACCGCCACTTCATACGACTAGCGCCGCATATATTTGTATGTTTGTGTGTGTGTCAGCGTTCGCCATTCATCGACACTCACTAACTCAATCACTGGCAGACAGTTAGGTAAGCGGCACCTTCCGATCCCCCAAGCGTTCCTTTCGGCCAAGGCAGCGTCTGCAGCTTTCGGCTGCCGCCAGCTTGATTGCTTCGTAGCTATGCAGGATGCAATGTGCTGCACGTGTACGTGTGTGTGTGTGTGAGTGTGGTGCATGTGCGGCGACAATGTCACCTATCGGTAGTTAACAAAATGTCACGTACATGCATCGTGGTCAACATAATGAATGGCATTGGTAACTGACTAACTGCGGCAGGCAGCGCTGGCAACACTGCCAACTGCCAAGCGACACTATGGCACAGTGGTTGCAATGATGAGTGCAACAGGAATAAAATTTGTGAAGGAAATTTAGCTGACATAATCGAAATTTGGTTGAGCGACAATGCACAAACTGAACTCTTGGAAAATAACTTTTTTTTCCTTATTAACCCTTTCGACCCCGAATTTTATTATGTGTCTCGATATTACTTTTTGGTATTTAAATCATAAAACATTTGCCTAAGAAGTGTGCACACGACATTTGAAGTCGCCACGCCTCTTTGCTAGAGTTCTACAGCTAGTTTACTTTTGAACAATTTAAGCTTAACCCTTTACACGGTACAGTTGCATATCTGCAACCAACCGTAAAATTTCCCGTAATTTCGGAAGTAATTATCAAAACGACTCTTTCCTGCGATTTTACAACTAGCAAGGTTGCTTTTTTGAAATACCGTCATTAAAAGTGGGAAAAAGTAACAAAATTTTACTTGACAGCACTTATTTGACCGTTTTTGCGAAAAGTTGCACGCATTTATTTTAGTGAAACAAAAGTGATTAAAACTTATTAATAAAAAACACACAAACCCTAAACATATTAAATTTAAAGAAAAAAAAAGTTTTAATACTTTTTTTTTGTTTTTAATGTTTTTTACAAAAAAACCTTACACAATTAAAGTATATTAAAAAATAAAAAAAACACGAGTTTTTGTAAATTTAAGTTTATATCTAAAAAAAAACATTTGATGAAAAAATTCGCTGTGGCCGTGTAAAGGGTTAAAATTAATAATAATAAATTTAATAAATTCTTGTATTAAATTTCTTTATGTGCAGAAAAATTATTTAATATTTATGGAATAATACAAAATTATCACTCTTTGATTTTATTTAACCATTATTAAAGAAACAGGGTTCTGATCAAACGCGCCCAATTCGTAGACTTCAATTAGAGCACAAACTTTCCCTGATATCGCTGCATATTATTAGAAATTATTTTAGGGATAACAATAACATTTTTTTAATTTGCTTTGAATTCACTTCTACAAATATTAGTTTGTTTGTGCCTTCTTAAATTAAACCCATAAATCAATCGTACCTTTTGCTATAAGATGACAAATAGGTGAAGTTGCTCTTAGGCAACTTTGGGGTCGAAAGTGTTAAGGCAAACACACTCACATATTCAAGTTTGAACAAACATATCATCAGACTTGCAGGTAGAAAAATTACTAGAATATGTTTTCTAAATATTTCCCTCTTTTTTAAAAATCTATCAATCATCGTAAAACATATTTTAAAATTGCTTTTTAGACACCTTTGCTCCACTGTGCATTGCATGTGTGGACTTTGCAGTCTTTACACTGATTGCTGTCGCCGCTGTCATTGCTGCTGCTGCTTTCCTTATAAGTTTGGTGACTGTTGCTGCATCTCCTACTTGGTTGCTCTTTGGTCCTAGTTTTCCTATTTTTTGCAAGTTGCAACGCGGCGTCTGGGCTGCATTACGTTAATATGCGTCCGGACTGCTGGCTCCCAGTACGTGAACGTCTGCAATCACGTGTTAAGGCAACGAAAATGGCGGTCGCTCAAAAATTGCCAACGACCAAAACTCCCACATTGACATTTCGGCCAAGCCGAGGCTGAGACAGGACGTGCAATGTTGCGCAGTGGATCTTTGGCAATTCCAGCTGGCAGCAGTGTTAAGTTCAAGGATCAACTTGATTCAATTTCTGCAGCTGAATGCTGTTTGCTTCAACACGAACCAAAGTGTCGAAGCGTAAGTGAGTTCGTGAGTGTGTAAGTGGTGCAACTATTTGGCCAGGTTTGATTGCAATTGTGAACCCGGCTGTCAGCACATATCCGACACGTGCCTCGTTGCTTGACCATGGAGCGGCGTCGTCAAACTTCTGGTTTATTAGAAGAGTTTTCTTCTGCTGCTAAAAGATTTCAAATATTTCATTGTCCTTGGAACATTTTCCAACACATGTTGCCTGATGCTCTTTTCGTGTAAAATCAAAATTGTTGTTTGTATTTTAGAGTTGCTTCGACATGACATGGCGGCCAACATTCCATTGAGTGTAAAATCGTTTAATTCCCCTGTCACTTCCTAAGCGCGCATCGCGTTTTTAATCATCTCGACAGCAACACAGCAGCAGTTGCTGCTAATTTGCCATCGTTGTCACTGGCTGCCACTGCGCTCAATTCTAATTCGGGGTCCACGCTCGCAGCGGCAAGTTAACCCGTGAAATTGTACCGAAATTGGCCGCAGCGAGTTTGACACATTTTCGCCGTTAACCCTCCGTGGCAGCGCGAAAAAGTGAGCACAAGACACAGCAGGAAGGAAGCAACTCCCAAAAGTGCATAAATTAAATGCTTCGCAGCAACACATGTCGGCGAAGCAGCCAACGCTTCGAAGCATTCCGGACGCGCGCACTGATTGCGGTTGAGCGCCGACTCGGGCGTGAGACGACCCACACTCACCCACAATAGACGCCAGAGTAAGCCAGAGGGACGCAACGCACAGGCGGCGAGAAGACATTAAATGAAAGGCAAACGGAATTTATCACCAACAATGCAACAGACAACACATCGAAGAGCCAAAGGCGCGTGGGACTGTTGGGGGACATGCGTGACCCAGCAGCTGCCTTGCGTTGCGTTGCTCTCTCCATTGCCAGCATCGCAATGAAGATTGATACGGCGTTGAGCGGGATTAGTGCAAATTGATGGGCCACATTGCGCCATTTAGCACTTGGACGCACTCGCCGCGCTCGTGTCCACTGATGCGTTGGCTTCTTCATTACGTCGTTGCCAAGTGATTAGTGAAATTGCGTTTGTTGTAGCTGTAAATCCTTTCAAGGCAGCCAGGACAGCGGCAATCCTGACATGGTGTTTTATTTGCTTTGTCGCTGCTCGAGTTCGGATGGGTTCGAGCAGAACTGCTGGATAGGGATGAGATGAGGTGGCGTGGCTTTGGGTTGTTGTATCGTGGCGTGTTGCGCCGCATTTGATTCCAATATTTTTGCACTCAGCTATGCATGTTGAAAGTACAATAACAACAATTGCATTGCCAAATGTGAAAGTTAATAAAAAAAATTAGCGAAAATTCCCTCTAATGGCGCAAACAGAAGCTAAAGAAGCAACAACAAAGAACAAGCCAGTTCCGACAGGCGGTGTGCAACAACAACAATTGCAGCATGAATTTAAACCAGGCCAGGCCAAGGCAAGCGGCCAAAGAGCAAAAACGTCGCGCTGAGGTTGACGCTGCAGTTGAAGCTGAAGCTGCAGCCAAGTTCAGGTGCCCGCACAAACATTGCTTTTGTTGCCGTTGTTGTTGTTGTTGCCTGATTGTGGCTGCCTGCACTGTTGCGGTAGACCAGAGCCAACACTTGTGCACGCTTAACAAACGTTGGCGAGGAAATGCCAAGAAAACCAAACCAAGCAACACAATAAAACACAAAAACAGCAACAGCCAAAAACAACAACAACAACAATGACATCAGAAGAAAAACAACAGAAGCATAACAGCGCGCGGGCAAAAAACACCGTAGCAACTATGTAAAACGAGAAAGCGTCAAGGTGGCAGATATTATCAAAAGGATATTGCAAGGACGAGGCAAGAAACCAGATGCAGCCGGGCTGCTGTGTGTGACTTATGGCGAGCAATCGTTCGGGCGGTAAGTATTCAATGAAACGGCAGCAGCAAATATGCAAACATTTGTTTTATGCGGCAGCAACAGCAACAACAACAACGATAAGGACAACGACAACGTGGAGCGCCGCGAACACGTTGGCTGGCTGCCTGACGTCTGCATGGCACATGGCACGGCGGCATATTGCAAAGTTGAGAATAAATGACAGTAAAGTAAGTAAGCAGCAACAACAACAACTGAACAGCAGCAACCTGGTCGCCCGAACGGAAATTTCAAAATTTCGCATTTCAGTTGGAATTTTGCAATTACATTTTCGAAATTACGCCGCATTCTGCAGCACAATGGCCGAGCGAGCGAGAACGAGAACGAAAATGCAAATGGCGACGCAGCGGCAGAAACCTGTCAGCGCTGCCATAACTAGCAGTTAGCGTCTCTCGCACCGCCCAACTCATCGGCTACCTGCAAATGGCTGCGCTGGAAATTCTCCGACAATTGCAAATTAAAGCAAATAACAACAGCAACAAAAAGCACCAACACTAAAAAGTGCATGAATCGAAATTAAACGGCCTGTAAATTTACTTGGAGTACTAGAACCCATCGAAGCAAAGAATGAAAACATAAAACACAACAACAACAATAACAATAAAACAACAAGGATAATAATAACAATAGCAACAACAACAACGGTGCCATTGATAAATTGAATTAAATTTTTTATAAGCAACACCGACACGGATGCTGCACCGACGGGGCGTGGGTAATGCGGCAGCAGCAGCAACATTCACCAGCAACAATGGCTGTCAATAAATACCACTGCCGGCTGGTATGGTTGCTGCTGCTGCTGCTGCTGTTGCTGTGCGCCATTGATATTTATTTTATTTTGTGCAGCTCGCAGCTTCCGCTCTGCCCATCCAACGCGGCGCGCTGCTTGTGTAAATTATTTGTTAACCTTTGACTTTTCACTTTCAACCTGGCCTTCATTTATAATTCAACGGTGTTTTAGCGGAAAATGCTGTCGCATACACACAACTCGGTTTGTTTGTTTTATGTGACAACAGTTTTAAAGCTGCCAGCCAAATCGAGAGCAACAATTTCATTGCTGCACAAAAGTTAAAAAAAAAGAAATAAATAAAACTTTGCCAGTGCTGCCAATCGAATGGTTGTGCTAATGGTCAAAACAATTATTGGCCCAGTTTGGATGCCGTTAGTTAAATTTGGGTAGGAGGGGGGAGGATGGGAAACGTCAAGCTTTTGAGTTATATTTGTGTTTCCATACTTTTATTTCTTTCTTTGTGTTTGTCAGGTAGAAGTTGAGCCCATTCGTTGTTTAATCCATTAGTGCCTGGGCGCAGGTTTTTTAACCCATTAACGCCGGGGACCAGTTCCGCCCATGCGATTTTGATAAAATTCATACACGACCTGGAATTGACCCAAAATGATCAGAAACAAAATTTCAGCTTTCTATCTCTGCACGTTGCTGAGATGGTCATTGGGTATTTTTTACCCATTAGGCTGTGGAAGTGATCAGCTTTCAAAAGATGCACGTCAACAAAAGATGCATTGTTTACAGATGAGTTAGTAGGCAGATTTTTGTGCAGTTCTAAGGTCACTACGTTTCGCCACATTTTCCACCTCCGGAAAATTCACAATTTTTGGAGTCTGGTAACTCTCGCTAAATGGTGGAATTTTAGGGTGACCTCCACTAGACTAAGATAGTTCCGTCTTTACCCCAACCATCCTTATTAATGATTTTGAGATATCTCTACCACGAACTTTTCTGTGATTTTTTTAAAAAGTCAATTTTCATGGGTAAATTTTGACCCATTAGGTAGCAATTTGCTACAAAATTGAAAGTCAAAATGTTTTCCCACGTCTGAACTTTCGAAACCTGCAGTCGAAATTTTATAAAAATTATGAAATTGAAAAGGTTATCTTCTTCTTGCTAGCCTAGCTACCCGCAGCCATTCGTGTTGTGCGTGCGAATTTTTAAACGGATGGAAGGGACCTACAGTTTTATGCCGATTCCGAACGGCGAGTTTGGAGCTTTTTCATAGGTAAATTTTACTCTCAGAGGTTTGCCATTTCCTGCTTAAAGGACAGCCGCCGAAAGAAAAATTTTTATTTTTTTTCCTTTTTTTTGTTAACGCAATGGAGTATTGAACTCGCGGAGTCTTGACTCGCGGCCCAACGCACTAGCCAGCTGAGCTACGGCGGCCGACAAGGTTATGGTTATCGATTTAACTGGACTTTTTGTAGGAATAATTTAGAAAATTAAAATAATAAAGAGAGAGATATTTCCGGTAAATTTCAATACAAACAAAATTTCTAAAATTTACACGTCTATAAACCTACGTCTGCAAACCTGCGGGTAAAAAAACTACGTTTAAATTTTGAGAAGTGTTGGGTTTATTTATTCGTCAGTAATTGAAATGCGATTGTACAATGTATAAAAAACACACATTTGCCGAAAGGAACGAACAAGACTGAGGAGCACAAACTGGGAGAACATAAGTATAGAAGAATTAGAAAAGATGGGGATTAGAGGTAGCACTCAGCACCTAAACTTGACCGTAGATAGATTAGTCTTTAGAAATTCAAGATGGCTACAATCTTCAAGCCAAAAAATTTTAAGCGTGGAGAACAAATAACAATTGTTTTTTTGAGAATTCTTATTGGCACTGATGCCACCAATGTAATAATAATTATAATAATTTAATAATAATAATAATTTAATAAAATAATAATTTGATACTAAATAATAATGAGTTCTGCATTTCCAGGCAAAACTGAAATCGAAACTACTCAAAAATTATGACTACTGAATTCCCAATGTAGAGCAGAAAAGTTCTAAACTTATTTTGTAGATATTTGTCATTAGAAAATATTGCATATTTATACGACTTTAGAATACCTTGAAGCATTTTTGGATTATATTGGCTAAAAATAAAATCCTAAAAATTCACATTTGTTGAGGAAGAGTTGGCATCAGCAGAATACTTTACTCTTTTAAAATCAAACATGATATATACGTGTATCTTTATTAAAAAAACAAGAAGAACCAACAAAAAAACCCATGCCAAAAGTTTCATATTACTTATTGAAAACCATATCTAGCTCTCCCACTGCAACTCTCATCCAAAAAACAAGAATTTCTTCAACTAACAAAATTGCATCTCCTCAAATACTTTTATTTATTTGTTTCTATAGCTCGTAGCGCAAGTTCCATTATACTCAATATTACATCCAGAAGAGTGGTGCCGACTTTCATACGCTTAGTTATTTATTTACTTTGCTGCAGAAAATTCACATGTCAACTGCAACGTTCGCCCTTCGCCTTTGCTGCCGCTGCGATGTGCTGCTCGCCAAAAAGTATGCAATTACAATTTGCCAGCGCATTGTTCGTTGTGCTGCTTAGCCAGCGAACAAAGCAGCATACAGTTAGGAGCGCCGAACGAAATAACAAATATTCTATGGTTGTTTTTTTTCGGGCCAAATCCACTCGTCCACAGTTTGCATAGAGCGCAGCCGAATGAGGAACTTCGGTTGTAATTTGAGGTTATGTTGAAAATAATTGAATAAATGAATGGCAGGCTTCCGACTACATGTGCCACAATAACTGCTAAATGCACAGTTATGCGTGCGTGCGTGTGGCTGTGTGGGTGCGTTGCGTTGCGCCGCTTGTCGTAAAAGCAGCAAAATATTAATAAACACTTGCGGTGCTACTTTTGCCCAACTGTCTATCTGTCCGTCGGTTCGTTCGACTGTCTGTGCACAGCTACCGACCGCCTGGCTCGACCAGCGCTGTCTGAGCTGCCTTTTCCATTTGCGTCAGTCCATCAAAAGTGTCCGTCAAGTTGGCGTGCAGCTATAACTTCTCCATTTCGCCTAATGTGTGTGCATGTGTGTGTGTGTGTGTGTGTGTGTGCGTTAGTGTGCGTTAGCATGCATGCTCGGGGCTTCAAAGCAGCTGCAGCTCTGCCCGTGCGCTGACAAACTTTAAGTGCACATTTACTTCATTTTTTGAAGTGGAGTATTGCAAGAGAAATTTACTTTGCATTTTGCACGTGTCGAAAAGTTGCAGATCTGCCAGATTTTGCTCATTGCAATTTGTAAAAACTCTAAAGTTTCTATTACTGCGGATGAGTGGCCCGGAATTGACGTCTGCACAAATTAATTCGAACGTGGACGAAACTCAGCTCAGGTTAACTCACTGCAACGTGCCGCCAGCCGTTTTCCATTTACGAAGGTAAAAGTTCTCAAGTTTGTGCTTTAAGTAATTACTTACGTACATACGCACTTACGTTGCGTTTATGCAGCGCGTGTTCATTGAAATCTCGATTAAAAGCATTTATTTCATATTAAGAAAGAACTTTTCTCTGAACCTAAGAAACAAAAATTAAAGCAAAAGTTAAAATAGAAGTTTTCAACTTTTAAAAATTAAAAAAATTTACTTTAACATAAATTCTTGGTTACTTCTTGAAAGAGGGGAATCTTCTATCCACTACAAGAAGCACAACTTCTCACTGAACTGTGGTAAAATTACCACAGTTAGCCTGACTGCACTTTACTGAAAGTAGCCTCGCATTTCCTTACTTTGTGTTATTAATTTTTTGTACTTTTTTGCCTCCTGTCAGTTCTCCAGTTCTACCTGATCGGACATCCCCTGCTTACCTCCTTATCTCACTTTATCCTTGCTACCACATCTCATCTCGTCTTGCATCCTGTCTTAGCCTGCTTTATGTTCGAACTTCTCTATCACAGCCTCACATGGCCCCCTCGCTTTTCGCCGCCACCTTCTTCCATTAGTTTCCCAATTTTTTCGACTCTCACTCAACACATCGCAACCGTTGCCATGTCTTACTCGGCGAACTGCAACTTTTACTGCGCCCCCTACAAAGTCGTGTAAAATTACACAAAGGTAGTAAAATTTACTCGCATTACGATGCCGTTGGCACATGTATTTATGCAGCGTCGATTTCTACCCACAACATTTCTTGTTTGCGCTTTTAGCCCAAAACCAAAGCCACACACACAACCACACCAACGCAATGCCAGTCAACTAAGCGAACCCGGCAAACGGCGAACGACGAACAGCCAACATACATCTTGCCGACATGGCCGCACAGCCAGCAGTGTAGCAGCTCGGCCTGTACTATTACACAATTTATTAAGATTCCATTTGCTGCAGCTCGTTGCCTGCCCGCCGCCGCCCGCATTGGCCAACGCCGGCGATGCTCATAAATTTGCTGGCGCAGCAACAAAGCCACTTCTCATTGCTGCGTTCAATTTACCGCACGTACAACAAATTTACATGACACTTTTACAAGCTGCAACATGTGTACGGCGGACGGCGCGTACTAGTCGCACTCGCATCGGGCCGCAGATAGACAAATGGACATTTGGTACACATTTTAGAAATCGATAAATCGCTTTTCCCAGCGGCCGCCGCGCCCGCACAGCCGTTGCTTTCGAACGATAGGCCGCACAGCTCATCCGGTTGCATACTTTGCGGACGCTATCAACGTGACACACATCATTCGGACCGCAAACAGAATATTTCATAAGCTCCCATGTAGAGTGTCGCCTGTCGCAAATATTAACAAAAACCGTTGGGCACTTTTCGAAGCGGCCGCACTGGTTGGCGCCTTTGTTTGGTTCGCTGCCAAACTCCGAGTTTATTTTGCAGCCTGACAACTTCATCGTCGCCATAGACATTTTACTCCAATGCAAAGCAAAAACAACATAAAAAGCCGCTGAACGTATGTCGCGTTTTTCATGAACTCGCTGTGGCTGTTGTTGGTTTTTCTATCCCCACTTTGTTTTCTTATTCGGCCGAATGAGTTACTCGAATTTTTTAGTGGTGAATTGAATTAAGTTGCCTTCTTGGAATTTGGTGACAGAGGATTTAAGCAAATATTGGGAAAAGGTGAAAAAAACTGAGTGAGAGGAGTGTTAGAATTTGAATGCAATGTAATGCGTTGGTAATTGAAGAGTAATTATGTATTTTGTTGTTATTCTATGTATTTGTCTCAACATAAAAGTACGCTTTTAATAGTTATCCGCTCTTGAGTCAAGTAATTCATGTAATTTGTCGGTAATGTCGTTGTAATGGCGACACTGTTTGCTATAATTTGGGTTCAACAAAGTGCATTTAAATTACATTTTATATTATAATACATTTTATTACATGTAATTGCAGTAATTGAATGCTTATATAGAGTAATGCGGCGGTAATGGCGATATTTTCAGATGTTATAGCCAATGGTGTGAACGAAAATCAAATCCTAAATTAATTTAAACTGGTGATTGCAGTAATTTAGAGCTCATATAGAGTAATGTGGTGGTAATCGCAGTATTTACAGAAGTTACAAACAATGTTGGGAACGAAAATCTAAACCTACATTAATTTCAACTGGTAATTTCAGTAATATAGAGCTCATATAGAGTAATGCGGTGGTAATGGCGGTATTTGCAGAAGTTAAAAAAAAAAGATGGGAATGAAAATCAAAACCTACAAAAATTTCAACGGGTGATTGCATTGCATTAATTGACTGCTCATATAAAGTAATTCGGTGGTAAGGGCGGTATTTGCAGTAGTTATAAACAAAGGTGGTAACCGAAATCTAAACCTACATAAATTTCAACTGGTAATTGCAGTAATTAAGAGCTCATATAGAGTAATATAGAGTTCACAGAGTTGTCAATAAGATATACAAAGACATTGATGACAAAAAATACTGTGCGGCAGTGTATCTGGACGTCGCAAAAGCGTTTGACAGTGGCACAAGGTCTACTCCACAAATCCTTTCTGCCACTTGACTTTTATGACTTATTGCAAAGCTACTTAGAAAATAGACATTTCTTTGTGAAATTTCAAGATGCTGACTCAGAAATGCGCACTATGAGTGCTGGTGTTCCTCAAGGCAGTGTATTAGGTCCTCTTCTATACTTAATTTATACTGCGGACGTACCTGTTCCTTCTTTTGACGACAGCATGATTGCAACATTTGCCGACGACACAGTTTTGCTTTCATCTAGCAAGCAACTTATAACAGCTGAACGAAACCTTCAAACCATAATAAATGACACAGTGAGATGGTTCAAGACCTGGGGTATCCAGATAAATGCTGAAAAAACAGTAGAAGTCATCTACACCAACAGATCTTTTAACCAGCACCTGCTTAAAATAGACGATTGCACAATTCAAATTGACAATAAGGCAAAATACCTGGGTATGACAATTGATGCAAAACTTACATGGCGTGAACATATTAAGAAAAAAAAGAATGAGATTAACAACAAGTTCCGACAACTGCAATGGCTTCTAGGCAAACAATCAAACTTATCCCTAAGCAACAAATTACTGATATACAACACTGTCATTGCTCCTATCTGGAGATATGGTATTCAGATATGGGGTACGGCATGCAAAACAAACGTTGACATTGTACAGCGTACGCAATCAAAAATAATACGAAAAATAGTAGACGCTCCTTGGTACATCACAAACGACTCTTTGCATCGGGACCTTTCAATCAGCACAGTTGAAGAAACAATAAAAAAACTGAGCACGAAACATATTATTGACATGAAAAATCACGGCAACGTCGAAATACAGCATATACCCCTGATCGAAGAAAGGCGAATCCGAAGGCTTAAACGACTTACAACTTCTGACTTACCATCTAGACATTTTTAATGAAATATGTACTGTAAACTGTCTGTATGTATTGTAAACTGAGATTTAACTTATTGTTATACGCTAGTGTTTTGTTAATTTCGTAAATGTATGTATATTCTGATATTGATCTAAGTACATAAATTATTTCCAAATAATGTTAGAATATTACGAGATGCCTTTTATTAGGCAGGTGTAATAAAAATGGAAGTTTAAAAAAAAAAAAAAAAAAAAAATATAGAGTAATGCGGTGGTAATGGTGGCATTTGCAGATGTTATACATGAAGGTGTGAACGAAAATCAAAAACTTACCTTAATTTTAACTGGTAATTGCAGTAATTGAGTAATTGAGTGCTCATATAAAGTAATTCGGTGGTAAGGGCGGTATTTACAGAATTTATAAACAATGGTGGGAACAAAAATCTAAACCTACATTAATTTCAACTGGTAATTGCAGTAATTCAGAGCTCATATAAAGTAATGCGGCGGTAATGGCGGTATTTGCAGATGTTATAAATGAAGGTGGGAATGAAAATCAAAATTTGCCTTAATTTCAACTGGTTATTGCAGTAATTGAGAGATCATATAAAGTAATGCGGCGATAATGGCGGTATTTGCATGCTTTAAAAAAGGACACAAAATGGATTAGTGAAATGTTACGTTAAATTAATTTTATTTTTATTTAATTAATTACAGTAATTCAATGAAATACTGTAATTGAAAGCTCTTAAAGTATACTGGGCTGGTAATGCCAGTATTTCCACATAAGTATAAGAAATCTAACTATGAGGGAGACTCAAAAATTACATTAATATTGTCTGGTAATTTCAATAAAAGAGTAATGCTCTGGTTTGAAAGAGTAATGCAGTGGTAATTGCGGTATTTGTGTGCATTATAAAAGTTCTTAAGAACGATTAATTGAATTCTGCGTTTATTTTATAATGATTAAATTCAAGCAGTTGTAGTAATTCAAGTTTGTTTTATTTTTTACATGTAAACAAAGTAATTGAAAGCCCTGAAAGAAAATTGCGTCGTTAATGGCGGTATTTGCTTGCAATAAAAATGTTCAAAAGAAGGATTAATACAAATAATGCCAAAAATTCAAGTAATTACACTAATTAAAAGCCATTAATTACATTAATTACTGTAATCAAGTACTTACAGTAAGTTCATTAAAACTTGCTTTGCAACTGTTAGTAAAACACGTTAAACTTCAAACTAAATTTTATGGCCTTCGAGTACTAAGTAACTCGAGTTATCGCGCGTCTGCTTTAAAATTCTACCCACATCCGTAACTGCGCCAACTGCGTCATGTTGTCAACAGTTTTACAACTTCATTTGCCCCGCCTACAAGTACTAACTACGAGTACTGGTAATTCATGGGCAATTCGAGGCTCCGTTTTGTAGGCAACTTTCAACGGCAGCCGCCGACATTCGCACAGCAGTTTTACGAGACGTGCCGTCATCGAGCAACCAGAAAACAATAAACCACAACAACAGTCGCACAAAACTTTTGTGTGATTTGCTTGTTTGCATTGTTGTTGTAGCGGCAGTGTGGCTGCTGCAGCGACGACATCGGCGGCCCCTTCGTTTTAGATTTATGATATCAAAATTGAGTGTAAAAATTATAGGCCCGGCGCGCAAGAATTGCGTGTGCGTTTTCTTGCGGTCGTGTTGTTGCTGTCGCTGTCGCTGCCGTGGCCGTGGCTTCTTGTTGTTGGGCCGGCAACAATGCGCCGTTATGGCCGTAGTTTATGGTATCAGCTCGTTTGCCTGCTGCCGGCGCCTCGGGTCATTCCCTCCGCAATTTCCTTCTTGCTGTTGACCAGAGTTTATTTATTTATTTATTTATTTACTTGACGACTTGACGCGCCAATCGACGGACCCGTTGATTTCTTGCCGAGCGGGAAAATCCTCAAATACGAAAGCACATAAAAACCGTAATGCTACACACACACACACACACACTGATCGACATGTGTGAGAAATGCACGTTTGTGCTTTGGCTGGTGTGAAGTTGCCTGACGCTGCGCTCGGCCGCGACTCGCTGCCAATTTTGATGGCCGAATGCAATAAATCAAAATGAAATGTGGCTGCGCGGAGAAAACTCAAGGAAACGTTGCAAAAACCAATACAACTACAACTAAAGAGAAAAGCCCCGAATGTTGGCGAACCGTCAGCGGAATGCGCCAAGCAAGCGAGCGGACGCGCGGGCGTTCGAGCAGTTGGCAAGTTAGCGCTTTCCATTTTTTGTTGTTGTCCTTTTCCATTGCCTTATTTATACGCGTTCGGCAGTTTTTGGCAGCAGTGATAGTGTGAATGAAATAAATGACTTTGGTTGGCCGCTGGCAGCGCCATGAATATGCAAACGAGGCAATTTTCGCGCCGGCCAGGCGGAAAAAAGACGCAACGCGCAGCGCCCAGCGACGGCGATAACAGTGCGCCAACTGCCAGCTGGAGCCGCTGAAATACGTTGGCGCAGGCGACAATGCCGACAGGGGAAAGGGGCAGCGATTTTAAAAAATTCAACACAGTACGGCAACGCAGCGCAGCGCCGGAAAGTGCACGCGGCGCGGCAAAATGCAAAATGCAGTTATGATAAATTTATGTGTTTCTAGGACAATTCCAGGAAAAGTGTCCGCTGCTAAGTTGTGAATTGTGAATTGTGCGCTTCTAAAGATGGCGCACACAGTTTGCTGTTGTTGTTGTTGTTGCTATACTGATTGCCGCTGGCGCTTCTGCTGCGCAACAGACAGCAACGTGTTGTCGTATTTAGCCGCCAGCGATTGGCGCACAGAAGGTGTGGATGGTGTTGGGTGAGTGTGGACGCGTCAGACAGCGCAGCGCGACGCGCCTGAGTTATGCATTGTCGCTTTGCATGCGCTGCATGACAAACAGACGGGACAGTTGGGAACTTGGCCATAGTTGTTTTTGCATTTTTCGCGCCATTCAACGAGGATCATTAATTAAATGTCACAAAGCAATTACGGCCGACGTCCAGCCAAGCCCTCTCAACCCTTTTGCTGTGTCGCTCTCTGTCTGCTCTGTTGCTCAGAACGTTCAATGGCCGACGCGTTGTTAGCGCGGAAATTTATTTATTTGCTGCAGTTTTGCATAATTTGTTGTTGTTTTTTTAATAACAAACATAAATAAATAAGCAACGCTAGCGCCACTAGCAAATCCAACAGCGCCGCCGCCATCAACGCGCCCCGATGAAGACAGCGACCGAGTCATAGCATGTCGCTAGTGATGATGATGACGATGTTGTCGTTGTTGTTGTTAATAATGACAACGATATGGCCGCTGATACTAGAATCGGTGACTGACAGAAGCGACGATGACAGCGGTGCAACCGGCAGTGTTAAAACCACACCATCAGCCGTCAGTGTTCAGTGTTGTAATCGCTACACAACAACAGCATAAATAACAAGTGCACAACAACAATAACAACAATTGCGGAATCACGCCCATTTATCAACGACAAAGCAACGAGTCAACGGGGCCACAGAGCTACCCACGTCCAATGTGCACAGCAACAGCAACAACTGACAACCAACGATGGCCACGAGTTGGCCAGCAGCGCATCTGAGGCTAATTGCAGTTTATGCAAAAAACATCGTTAATCAACTCATTGACAGTTTGTTATTTGTTAAACAAAGTTAATGGCGTAATGGCATAAATTGTGGCAGCTAACACTAACAGCAACAGCGACAAGAACAACAACTGCCACTGCTACACGTCGCAAGGACATGCGGCGGCTTGAATTGCAGAGGCGGCACCGCCGACGCATACCGCCGACAAGTGGCGCAGCCGGCAACCGACAACCGACAGGGCGTAAAGTGAATGTCAACTTAATGCGCATCGGCCAAGGACAACGAGGACGTCGTAGACGTGTAATTGGTAATTATTGGCAGCGTTTGCGCCGCGCCGAATTTGGGTTAATGTCCGGATGGCGCAGCCAAGTCAAGTGGCAGACTGAGCGATGCGGTGGCGGTAATTGCCAACAGAGGGGAATTTGTCACTCAGACAGGCGGACGGAGGGAGGGAAATAATGTGCTTAATTCAACGCATTGCGTTGCTTTAAGTCATTACTGGCGGGTTTCTCAAAGAAAAACCCAACAAGCAATAAAGCTACAAGAAAACGAGAGAGAAAACTGTTTAGATTTTTATTGAAATTTATATGTTTTCATTAGGTACAATGTCCTCTGACTAACGCTTCCTGCGGCATGTTTCAACACAACAATGTTCACTGTGCTAAGCGCTGCGCAGCTGCGACTAATTCCCGACTTATTGAACATTTGGCGTTGTGAAATTTTCATTTCTGATTTCAGCATCAACACCTGAAAGCAACCGATAGCAAAAACAACAACGTATTAGAGAGAGAGAGCGTATTATGTGATTAAGCCTCGCCGACATGCTGATGGTGATGAAGTAATTTTCTAAAAAGCCCTTTCACGTCGACTTTGGCGCCGCTACTTAGCAACACGCCGGCTGCCGGCTGCTGGCTGCAGTCTGAGCTGCTCCGAGCGCGCACAACCGGAACAATGTTGCAACTGTTGCCGTTACCGTTGTCGTTGCCGTTACGAATGAGCCGGTGCATAAAGCGAAGATGGGCCCAGGGCAAATAGCAAAGTGGAAACTGCAGTGGCGAGGCGTTGGGCGCATTGAGGGGCGCTGGCAAAGAGTTGAGAAATGGCAAATGTGAATTTCGGTTGAGTGTTCTGTGTTAGCGACAGTGTTGGCTGCTGCCACACTCCTACGTACACTACAACAATGTGTCGGCTACACAAGCAGCACACATCCGTTTGTACATATTTCTGTGTGTGTTTTTCATTATAATCAAAGCAAACAAGAGTAGACGAACAAAAGTAGTGCAGAAAAAATATGTTGCATTCTTCGCAGCCACTTCTTCCTTCTCCCAGACACACACACAGACATACATTGTGACGCCAACACGCTGGCTGCCACTAGTTTTCAGCTATGGATTTAAGAGCAAACCGAAAAAAATCAGTTAATACCCACACTCACGTGTTCGAGTTAGTTTATGCGATGCTGATAGAGCAATACAATTGGCGGCCCTTTTGATTGTCTGGCAGGACATTCGAGCTACAGGACATGCTCAGAATTCAGGGAAAACGTTCAAGGATTGGTGAAGTTGTGTTTTCAGAATAGATATAAGATTCAGCAATTCATACTCATTGAGTTGTACTCAAATAAAAATGTTGCCATAAATACTAAAAACAGTTTAATGAACTAAGCTTTGCAAAATTATTAAACTATAAATAAATAAAATAAATTATTCAACCTAATCGCAATAAATTGTGACAACTGTTAATGAAGAGATAAATCTAGATAGGTGGCGAAATTGCCATAAATTGTGTCCCTGTGAGCGATGAAGGATGGCAACTGACAATTTACAATCTCTTCTGATTCTTGTAATTTTTTTTATTGAAATTTATAGATTTAATCACTGTTTTGTTGTAACATTTTTATGCAATAATTAATAAATTATAATTTATTATAGATGAAAATTAATCTTGTACCTAAGTATATAGTAACTCCGTTTCTATATATTCAAATGCCATGAAATTTCGACAGTTCGTCAGTGAAGCATCTAACCTTCACACGCATAGAAATACCTGGTTTTTTAAAGTCCCGGACTCTGCCTCATTGGTCAACATTTTAACTAATCTTGATCCTCCACAATGCACAATGACTTCTGCAGAAACTACAGAGATGCACACCACGAGCAGAACCAGGCGCGGATCCAGAAAAATATTTCGGGGGGGTTTTGAAAAGTAATTCTTTAATATTTATAAAATGTCTTTTAATTTGTATGTAGTTTTATAGTCGATCCAAATATTTCGGGGGGGTTTCAACCCCCAAAACCCCCCTGGATCCGCCACTGAAGAGAACAATGTAGAACAATGTAAATTTCGGACTCTTACTGGTAGAAGAGAACAAGATGTGAACCATTAGTCAGAAAAATTGACCAGATATAACTCGCGACATAGTGAGGAGAGAGGTCAATGATTGCGACCGATCTCCGGATAATTAGTCACTAACTTAATGGAACAAAAGATAACCCATAAAGTAGTGGTTCTTAAGAAAAATCTGGCACGCTGTTCAATACTGGTTTACCAAATTCTATAAAGCTTTCGACCTCCTACACTAAGAACAAAACAAAGCATAGGACATCTTCTCTGTATAGGACATTTTCCTGCCCAGTGCTGGGAAGACAACTCTTCCGCTTTATAGGACAACACTTCCTAAGTTGCTTGGCACTGGTTCTCGAATATGGAAAGTGATTGAGAGGATTACTTCGTGTGGTAATAGAGTGGCCCCCACTTTGCCTGAGTAAAGTCCACGAGACAATTACGAAAAAATCACCTAACAAACCTAGGAACCACCAACTGGGTTTCGAATATAGACACAGAAAACATCACTTAACAAACATAGGAACCACCAACTGGGTTTCGAATATAGACAGATATAGACGTCGTTAGGTAGCACTTTATCAAGTCCTCATGGCGCACAAGAATGGATGGTCCTTGCTTTTCTTGAGGAAATCGCAGTTTGTACTGTCCTCCAGTCAAACATTCATTAGACAACTTGTTGGAGTCATCACTGGACACCACACCATTTGATCTATGCCTATACAATGGCGCCTCTCCTCCAGTGGTGTCTGCAGAAACTGCGGAGATGAAGAAGAAGTAGAAACGGTTGAACACTTCACGTGCCTCTGTCCGGCTCCCCGTACCCTGGGGTCAGGATTCCTAGCGGACCTTGTGCAGCAAAAGTTTAAAAATGGATCTGCTCTGCTTTAGCGAAAGGTCGAACTAGTTTGCCCCGGATTGAGACTGGTTGGTTGGCTCCAGAATCAGTTCAAAGAGATTCACAATGAGCCAATTTGGCCTTCGAGTTGAACTGCGGTCTTTGTAGCACTATGAGCTACTTTGTCTGAGTAATGTCTATGAAACAATCGACGAAGATTCTGTTAAGATTCCTCAGAACCAACAGCTGGTTTTCGAATATAGAAAGTAATAAAAAAGACAACTCCGCATGGTAGCACAGTGGGCCACTTGCCTAAGTTAAGTCCATGTGACAATGACCGGGAAATCCATTACGACTCCTGGTTCTCAAATATAAAAGTGATTAGGAGTATCATTCATGAGGCGATAAGCCACAGATCTATTAAGATTCCAACCAACTGGTTCTCAAATATGGGAAGTAATTAGAAGAAAAACTCCGTGTGGTAACACTATGAACCTCTTGACCGAAGTAAAGTCCATATGGCGTAAGTCCATACTTACCTAAAAGTCTTGTTCGCTTTGGCACACACCTTCTCAGATAAATTATCATATTATTATCAAACCATCGTTTGAAGAGAAGCATTTTGAAAACCATCTATTTTGAAAAATATCACAAGACAATAAAAATCATTTAACATTTAAAAGAGAATATAAAATTTCAACAAATTCCGTAAAACATTTCACAGTTAAATTCTTCCATCACTTTTAATTTTTTCCTACATTCCGATTTTGTTACAAGATTCTCGTTGCGGCAAAGTATTTTGGCATCGCTACTCGTCTCGTTGCATTAAACATTCTTGTACGTGGAAGTGAAATCTGTTAAATGGATTGAAATGAATGAAATGGAATAAAACCAACAGCCACGCTCCATAGAACACAATAGAAAGTTAAGTTCGACGGCAACGGTGTCGGTGTCGGTGTGTATGTGTGTGTGAGCTGCTGCAGCCAGCGCGTCGATATTGCAGTTGAATCGCATGGCGAATGCCTGATTGGGTACAAATTCAATTAACTTGTTTCAACACACAATTTTCCGGATAACACAGCAGCAGCAGCAGTCGGAGCTGAGCTGAGTCGTGGCTTCAGCTGCAACACTTGTTGCACGCGGCGCTGCAACGATGGATTGCAACTCACACAAAGGGCAGCAGTCTGCTTAAAGCGAATTTTCAATTAAATGCATCATGGCTTTTGTTGCAATTTTTTGCCGTTTTTAGCATACAAAGCAAACAACGGCAGCGAAAATGAATGGTGCCGGCCATAATTTCTGCAATCAAATTTCGACAATGCAAACTATGAACAACACGAATGCGACACGCGTCGCGTGCGTTGCGTAAAGTCGAAATCGAATTTGAACTGCAAACGAAATCGAAATATGGCGAACTAAAATCACAAACTAAAAACACAATCGCCAGCGAATTTACATGCAGCCGATAACAACAACAACAACAACAGGGCATTGCACAGCCACAGCATTCTAATAAAACATCCAACGCTGGTTGTTGCAACTTCAATGCTTTTGTTGTGATTGTTGTTGGTGCTACGTAAAAACACTAAAGCACATTTTGTGATTTGGGGATTTTTGCGATAGTTAGGACCGAGTTGCCGCACAACAACAATGCCAATCTAAACAAAGGCGAAACGAGGGGCGTGTGGCATTAAAGTTTGTTGCAGAAATATGAAAGCAATTATTTTGTTTGCACAATAAAATTTATCTCATTTTATTGGAACACGCCTGCATTATTTGCATGAGCGACCGGACAAGCGGACAGCTGGACGGACGGACGCGCGGACAGACGGACTGCAAGTTAAACAGGGAATATGTAGAATTTTCGATTAGTTAGTTGCAAGTTGCAGCGACAAAAGTGCACACAAAAACAAACAAACATGCAGCGAATGCAGCTCGTTGTGTTGCCAGTTTGAAAATTTGCTAATTTATTTCCGATAAGCAAACAAAAGATAAACAAAGCCAATGCGTTTCGTTTGTGTTCGTGTTGCCAACCCAAGTGAAGTGCAATTTAAGCCAGTAAAAAGTTTGCATTGCGAGTGTTGCGGGAAATTGATTGAATTTTTGGCATAACTCTGAAAATTTATATTGTTTTTTCTCTATTTACATAAATAAAAGTGATTATTTACGAAATTGTTTGAATTGTTTTATAAATGCTTTTCAAGTGAAATAAGGTTTAAGAAGAAGAGAAAAAATAAATAAATTGATATCGACGAAATTGTACGTTTTTGGTTAATTTTATGTTGTATTAGTTAGACTTTTTGTTTAAAAAAAACATGTACTGAAATCTTAATTTGTTTTTTTTTAATTTAAATTGTTTTTCTCTATTTACATAAATAGAAGTGATTATTTACGAAATTGTTTGAATTGTTTTATAAATGCTTTTAAAATGTAACAAGATTTCAGAAACAAAAAAATTAATAAAAATTGAAAGCAAAGAAACAAAGATTTGTTTGATAATTTTCTTTTTCAATTGGTGGTTTTTTTTAATATGTACTGAAATCTTAATTTGTTTTTTAATTTAAATTGTTTTTTTTTTCTTTATTTACATAAATAAAAATTATTATTTACGAAATTGTTTGAATTGTTTTATAAATGATTTTTAAATAAACAATTTTAAAAAATTTACGACACAAAAAAATACTAAATTAAAAGCAACGAAATTGTATTTTTTTCTGTTAATTTTATATTTGATTAATTAAACTATTTAGATTAAAAAAAATGAGTACAGAAATCCTTTTTGTTTTTTTTTTTTAATTTAACCCTTATTCTCATACCCGGGTACCCGGGTGCCCACTGCGATGTATTTTCGTGAAAAAAACTGACAAATAATGAAAATTTTTTTTGTACCTTCCGGATCCTCGTTATTTAGGTGAAAAGCGAACAAATCATATATTTAAAAAAAAATCACTTTTTAATTAACAAAATATTGAAAACTTAAAAATTTCATGAAATGGAACGACGTTAGTAAGTTTGGGTATGAGAATATGGGTTAAATTGTTTTTTTCTTTGTTTACATAAATAAAACTGATTACTTACGAAATTGTTTGAATTGTTTTATAAATGATTTTAAAATGTAACAATATTTGAGACACAAAAAAAATAATGGAAACTTAAAGCAACGAAATAACAATTTTTTGTTAATTTTATATTTGATTAATACGACTATTTGTTTTTAGAAAAGTATGTATGTACTGAAATATGTATGTACTAGCAAAGAATATAGAATATAAAGAATACGCATCTTCAAAAATTTGTCAAGCGTGTTTCTTGATGCGGGCGGGAAGAGATGAGCGGAGGCATAGCTTGCGGGAAATTTGCTCGCGCTCAACAGTTTGCGATCTTGTTCGTCGAAGCGCAAGCGAAGAGTAAACAACGAACCAAAGCAGGGATTCGCTAATGTTTTTGGTGTTGTCGTTTATTGTGTGTATGCTTTTTTGTGTTGTGATTGATTTTGCTGCAATGTCACCAGCAATCGAATATTTGTGGTGTATGGCTTTTTGCTAGCCAATGCTTTTATTAATTTAAAAATTTGGTGGTTGATCCCAATTTAAAATGTTTGCAAATATTTTTACGTGGCGAGTTCGAAGTAAAATTATTTGTTTATATTTTCACATGCTTAACTACAATTTTAAGAATGTGGGAAAACTACGAAAAAAAATGAACTGATAGGCATATTGACTTCAAAATTCGTGAAACACTTGAAATTAAAAATAATTAGATGCGTGTTTTAATTTTTTTTTTTATCGAAATCTAACGGAGGGTTAGAAGATTGTATGGAACAAAATAATTTAATAGGTCTATTGACTTTCAATAGGGCGAAAGCACTACTAAAGCACTAAATAACGAAATAATAAGACAAGTATTTTGTCATAAGAAAATGGTATTACGGCATGCCTACGTTTAAAAATAGTTTAAATGTTCTACACCTGAATGATTCCATGGCGAATGATGTGATCATAAATTTACAATATTAGATTTTCTTATTTTAGTTCTTTGAAACAAGCATTATCTGTGGGCCGTAAGAAAAGTTCCAAAGAACGAGACGGAAAATTATTACGGCTAATAAAACGTTTTCTTTTCTTTCCAATTCCATTTTTATTTAATTGTCTTTGTTGATTACTTATTATTTTTTAATTGCCTGTAGCGATCATATAGGTCGCCATGCCAGCCATATTATATTTTCTTTTCTATGATTTTTCGCACACTACAGTCAGCAGTGAGTTCAGCAGCAATATGCGACGCCGTGCAGGCTTATAGAAGAAGAACAAAAGCCAGCCAGAAAATAGAAATCGTTTTACAATTTCAGCTTTTCGCCAGCGCAACAACAAGAACAACAGCACATCGTCTTCCTCCTCTTCGCACAATTGAGCGAGAATGAACTAGAGCTGCAACATCGACATCGATGTTTTATAAACATCGATGTTTAGCATCAACATCGAGTGTTTTAAACATCGATGTTTGCAACCCGATGTTTCTTTAACACCGATGTTTTGGTCCGATGTTTTGTGTCGATGTTGCAATTTAGTAATTTTTTTTTCATGTAAGGCAATATTTTGGTTCAGACTTTTTACATGCGAATATTCTCAGAATAAGTAAAAAATGCACCTCTGCATATAAATTGTAGAGCCATCTTATAGTTCCGGCGAAAGTACACAGCGACAAGCGGCAAGGGAACTACCACAAACTGTTAACCCTTTCGCTATTTTGTTGCCATATGGCAACATGTTACTTTGTGGGCGTCTGAACCCTTTGTGATATCAAAATTACATTTTTTGTTGGTCCTTAGAATAATTAGTTTGAAGTTTTAGCAAAAATACGAAATTAATAAACTGAATATTTAAGTATAAGAGAAGTATACATGTTTTTTTAATGATATATCTTGACAGAGTAAAGGAAGAAGAAGCAGAAAAATTAAATAACTTTTTAATTTGACGTTTTCTTTCAGTTTAGATAAGTTTTTGTTTCATTTTGGCTGAAGTAAATAAAGAAATATCAAAATTTTCGTTACGCGTAAAAAGTTTTATGTTTAAGTAATTATTACAGCCATAACGATGTGGTTGTTCTCATAGAAAAACACTCTAAAATACAGGGTCCGAGTATGTAAAAAAAAAATGTCTTATGGAATGTTGATAATATAACCACATAGAAGCCTGAAACGTAAAATTTAAAATTGTAAGCTTCCCAGTAAAAATCTGTAGTGAAAGCGTTAATAAGAATTTTTGAAAATTAAATAATGTGAATTCACACTCTTTTTCGTCATAGTTTTGTAGCTTTCATTTTTTGTGAAGAAATTTTGCATATGTATGTATTTAAATGCTTGATTTGTAGATTAAATCAATACCCAAGTGGTGATGTGAACTGAACAAAACTTGTATTGGATGTAATTGAATATGATAAAAAAAAAATAATGAAAACAACTGAGATATATGTAGCTAACATTTCCATTAACAACAAAAAACATCGATGTTTTGAACATCGATGTTTTTTAGCCGATGTTTTGTCAACATCGATACCTCCTTCCGCATAACATCGATGTTGAAAACATCGATGTTTTTCGGTCGATGTCGCAGTTCTAGAATGAACGAGTGAGCACAGACGCGGCATTCGTGTTTCTATGATTTGCGCTCAGAGCATTGTGCTGTCGTTTCAAATGTTTCCTCTTGTTGTCTACCCCCCGCATCCAGAAGACGGGTGGTGATATCAGCACCCGCATTCAAATTTTTGCTTGTATGAGATGCACACTCTTTATGTTACATACTTTTTGGTACTAGGCATCGCAATCCCGGGATCCCGGGATCCCGGACTTTTTCCAGTCCCGAAAATCCCGGGATTCAAATTCTTTTATCCTGGGATTTTCGGGATTGCAAAAGATGCTTCAAAGTTCAAATGAAATAAATTTTAAGGCACAAAAACCCAATTCCTTATTTGAGGGAGAAGGGAGGGGATAGAGTGCGTCTTTTGCAAAAGGCTTATGATTATTTACTAAGCATTCAACCAACAAGTGTTGAATCTGAAGGATGTTTCTCTTCAGCAGGGTTCATTTGAAATAAATTTCGCTCTAGATAAGAGAACAAAACACTTAATGCCTTTGCATTTTTAAGATCTCAGTTTTTAGTTAATCAAAACGCTTAACTTTTTTATCGAAATAATCGAAGTAAAACTAAAAGCACAAACAAATTAACTATTTTATTTTTTTTATCAAATATGCATATATATGCACTTTATGATACATCGGTTGCAAAGTAATAAGTTATGTTTAAGTGTCATTTTTGGATAAAACAAAATGCTATGAAACTGAAGTTAAATGTCAAATGAAAAACTTTTAAGTTAACTCTTCAATTCCCAGTGTCACCTGTAGGTGACAGATGCTTAATATTTGTTTTCCTACCACATAGGTTTTTATTTTAAAATTCTAACACTTGTATAGCAAAGTCAATTAGTAAGTAGTACTTGTTTATTTAATTTTCCTACCAACACTAGCGATACGTCATTTGTAAAATTTATTCATTTGTTTCACGCGTAATTAAAGCAGTGCGAGTTTGTGTGGTTTCTTTCAATATAAAAATGAGGGTAGTTTAAACATTTTTTATGTATTTTTTTTGTCTTATCCAAACGTATCTAAGCTCCTTTATTTAAAAAGAAAATTTTCTTTTTCACTATTTTGGACATGGGAATTGAAGGGTTAAACAAAATGTGATTAAATTCAAGATAAAAGATCTTGAAACTACCCAAATGTGATTAAAATGTGTCCATTTTTATGATAAATATATTATAAACAAGTATTTATGCAATTCGGGAAAATTGTTTTATTAAAAAATTTGTTATATGAATCCCGGGATTAAATCCCGGGATCCTGGGATTTGACTTTTCAATCCCGAAAATCCCGGGATCGCAAAATGGCAAAAAATTGCGATCCCTAGTATGTACTGTTTGTTCCTGTATTTGTTCCTTCACAGATTCGGATCCTACATGAGCGATTGGTCTGAAATTTCGATACAGGAAGCTGTGTCCTGAAGATGATTTCTGGGGTTTTGGTAAATTTGTCACCTGCTGCTCAAATATCTGTTTGAGCGCCATTTGTCGAAATTTTGTGAGAGATTGCTTTGTAAACAAATCAGTGTTCGCTTGTTAAATTCGCACTCGAGTTTAGTAAATGAAAAATTTTGAAATTTTGAATTTTCATCAAAGCGTTAATTTGTTTGAGGAAAAATGTTCGTGGCAAGAGGCCAGAATTGTGAAGAAACATTGAGTTCGTGGTTTTTTCACAACAGATCCCAACTTGTACGCGCCTGTTTGACCAAAAACAATGTTCAAACTGCTCCTTGAGACTCCAAGTTACCACTTTACGAGAAGCGTTTTGAGAGATTGAGACGATACAGCAGAATTCGCAGACGGAGCTGGAGGCGGGCGATCCCAAAAAAACCTAAAGTGAAAAGTGTTGTCATGAAAGTGTTGGGGAAAGCGTTGAAATATGTGAATTGTTTGCAATGGAGATTTCGTTGAAGGAAACAAAATGAATATCGAATTGAATGTTTTCATTAAACTAAAAAAATTCCGGTTATTTTTTATCAAAAGAAGAGTTGCACATTAATGAATCTTTGTATGAACTTTACTTCGACAAAGTGAGTAAGGAGTGCCGAGCGTAGCAACGCCAGTAAAGAAATAAATAAAAAGTAAATAACAAAAGTAAATTCACAAATAGTTGAAGACTCAATCAAGTTAGCATAGTTCTATTCTTCTTTATATTTAATTTATTTTTTTACAAAAGCAAACATATATTTTAAACTCTTTTCAGTTGAAATATAAAACTTAAAACCTTCAAAAAACTACCCATTTCAGTTTTTCAAACTTTAATAAATGTAAAACTTATTTACAAAAAGAATTGCATGTATTTTCAAGTTGTTGTTGCGGCCCTCAATTGTTGCCCTCATACGCAAATAATCGTCCTACAAATTGCCGGTATAAATCATGGTCATGTGTTTCTTTTCATAAAGTGCTGTGCAACAAATTAATTCAACAAAATAATTGCACACCATGTCGACGTACGCAGGACCTCGTTGTTTGCATAACTTTACGTGTGCGCGCGCTCCGAAGAAGAAGAAGGTAACAACAGCAAATGGGGGGAGAAAAATTGCAGACATGCAACACTGTTACTCACATTTAGCTCGTAAAAGCATAATTCCGCAAAAGACCACAAAAACAACAAAATGTGTAAAAATATAAGAAAACGCAAGCCTGAACAACATGAAAGCAAAATATGCAACAACTACACAACACTCGAGTGCAAAATGAATGAAACATCATGGGGCAAATATTTGATTGTACTTGTAACACTGTGAAGAAGCAGTTTTAAGTTTGCTTTGAGAATGAGTAGAGTCACATATGTATGTCTGCGAGCATTGAAAATGCAGTCAATTTGATAACTGAAGTATTTTAAAAGTTATAAGGTGAAAAAACTTGAATTGTTGATTTCATATTTTCTATTAACTCTTAACTAAGTATATCAAGTGAAAAATTGATTATGCCAGGTTGCTATATCAACATTTAGATGGGTCTCGTCAAAAATGTTTTTTGTGATCATTTATGAAAATTAGCACACAGAGCCCTCTGTGACTGCTAAGTGCTTTTTGAAAAATGAATAAATTTATTGATATTTAAGTGTTTTTCAGATTATCAAAGGCACTTAATTTTTGCCGCACAGTGTAAGAATAACAACAAATAACTAAAAAAAGCCACTTACTCGCCACAATGCGCTTTGCACGCCTCTTGCGCTTGTTTAACCTTTCTTTGGCCGCGTTCATTTATACTTGAAAATTCGCTGCGCAAAAAACCTTCGCTCAACAAGCACCGTCACCACAACGGTTGCCTGCAGCACGCCGCTACTCTTTAAATATTTCACACTTAATTTTTGTTCACCATAACACGTTGCATTGGCCGCTGCACTCGCTGCTTTCTGCCACTTTTTGTTTTTTTTTTTAGTTTATTTCTTTTTCATTTTTTGTTGGTCCTTTTTAACGATTCTGCCCATTGTATGACAGGTAAATAATCATTTCATTATAAATTTTCGCTCATTGCGAAAATTGTGAGTGAACTTGCAGCGCCCTGTGGCAGCATGCATTACCCTTCGTTCCTCACACGCCCCCAGCTGCATTCTTGTGGCACAACTCTATTCGCCGGCACTCTGGCTGCTTGTTAGTGCCGTTAAATCAGCGCCTCACTCCGCCTGCGCGCCCACGTCCTCTGGCCGCTTGTCGTGCGCCGAATGCCACCGCTGCCACCAATCCGCGCCTGTGCCCTGCTGGCTTTCGCGCGAAACGCGCAATCGATAATTTATTAAAGGCGATTACTGCGGCCGCTGTTGCGTGCTGCAGCAATTTGATAAGTGCACGTGATGTATTGTTGTGCGCTGTGGTATTTACATACTAATATTGTTATTGGTGTTGTTGTTGTCAGCATTTAAAAAAACCCCCATGCTGCAACGGAAAATATGAAAAGTTCAAGTCTTTGCACCCTGTATTGGGTCCTGTGCATGCGTGCCACTTGTCGCAACGAACGGCGCAACATTTATCGCTGTTAGAATTTTGTGGAAATTGCACACGAAATATTAATTTTAAAACACAAAACAAACAGCGAACATAAGTGAAAACACTAACAAGCGCAAAGCACATAATTTTCTGCATTGCCACTGTTGCTACGCCAAATGCAACCGAACGAGTGCTTTTCACATTGGCACAAACACACACTCGCACACACACAAATAAATATTTGTGTGCGCCGCGTAAATAAGCAACAAATCATGCAAAACGGTAGCCGGGCAACACACAACCCAAAGTGGGCGTGTCGCTGCCGCTGCAGCTGCAGCCGCGCCATAATGAAGCAAATTGCAAAGTTGTAAGCCGACGCTGGGCGGCACGCGGCGCACAAATCGTGCCGACATGCGAACATTTGTCGGCCGGACACTCTACCGGCCTTGTGTGGGTGTGCGTGTGTGCGCGTGTGAATGTGTGAGTGTATGGCAACTGCTATTTTATTTACTTTATACTAGTGTTTGCGTTTGGCAAAGTACAAAATCGCACTTAAACAAATTTAACGAGTTTTTGCAGCTTTGGCCACGAACTTTAAATAAATTTTTCTAATTTGCGCAGAAGAAAAAAATTCGGAAATTGAGTGCCTAAGTGGCTAAGTTGGATAATTTAAGAAATTTAATCATTTTATATGAAGGAAAATTAAATTATAATCGATAATTATCGATAGTGAATACTAGATTTCCTTCTAGACTTAGGAGATTCTTGACCTGTTAATAGAATTTTTGAAAGGAAACATTGTTTGAAGTGACACTAAAGCCTTAAATATTTAAAGATAAAGTGTCTTTTTTAATTTAATTAAATTGTATACTTCAAAGTTTACAACTTATGCAACGAATGAAGGAAGTTTACAAAAGCGAATGTTATACCAAAATCATTTTTTATATTTTTTGTTTGAATTAATTAACACGCATCCGTCGTTTGTGTCAATTTGACACAATTTCGGAATTCAAACTGTCATTGCGCCTTTATTTTTTCACGAAATCGAATGAGATTTTGGCTCACTGACTAATTTTCGACGAAATTTCGAAAAATCATATGCCCGAAGTTATGGGCTTAGGGGCGTGCCAACAAAAAAAGTTACGAAAGAGTCGTTAGTGTGTCAATTTGACACATATGAAAAAAACGCCGACAATTTGTTTACGCGTCAGTTGTATTTCGTGTTTTCAAGCGTTCTTGCGCGTTTCTTGTAGTTCTCATCTACTTCTTATAAAAAGCGAATAAATATATGAGTGTTTGCCAGCATGTGCCGAGTTCAGAGAAGAAAGAGGAAATTTGCGTGCCCGATAAATCAGCGCCGATTCGTGCCACATTTAAAAAAATGGCCTAACCGGCTAAAATTGGCATATAAACCAGGTGCAACTGTGACGGTTAATGAGCAATTGTTGCCTTACCGTGGTCGCTGTCCATTCACTAAATACCTTCCTTCGAAGCCTTGCAAATATGGCATCAAACATTGGGTGCTCTGTGATGCTGCAACATACTGTGTTTATGCTATAGAGGTTTACATTGGTCGAAACCGTAATTGTGCTCCGGAGGTAAATCAGGCTGAACTGGTTGTTTTGCAACTCACAGACGGGTTGAATGGAAGGAATGTGACTTCCGACAATTTCGTTACATCTCATGGTCTTGCAGTGAAATTCAACCAACGGCAAATGACCATTGTTGTCACGATAAGGAAAAATCGAAAGGAACTACCTCCACTATTACTCGACATGAAAACGCAACCACTGTAGCATTCGAATTTTGCATTCAACCATGATCTTGGTTCCACTTTGGTTTCTTATGTCACAAAGAGATGTCGCTTCGTAACTTTGCTGAGCACTAGGAAAGGAAGTGACTGAGCAAGACGTTAAAAAAAACCACAGATAATAAATTTCTATAATGCAACGAAACGGGAAACGGGATCTATCGCTGCAAGCGAAAATTAAGTCGATGGCCCGTTGCAGTCTTTTGTAACATGCTCGACATCTCGGCGTTGAATGCATTTGTGCTATTCATCGATTTGAATCCACTATGGAATTATGCCAAAAAGAACTTTCGTAGATGCCTGTTTTTGCTCGAACTGGGCCATTCGCTTGTGGTACCACAGGTGGAGCAGCGAGAACGCACACCCAGAAGTGAATCTATAATGTCGGTGTTAACCAAATTCGTGGTGTTCCACCACCATCACAACAGCTTCCGGAAACACCTGGAACATCGCTGCACCGCTTGGCTCATCATACGCCGTCTAAGAAGCGCGCGAAGTGTCACATATGGCCGCAAGTGCGGAATGCCAATATTCATTCCGTCGAATGCGACAAATGCAAAAATAAAGTTTGTCCGGAGCACCGTTTCATTATATGCGAAACATGTTAATCGCAATAACTTATCTAATTCCACTCAGTTCTTATCCATTTTTTGGCGTTGTATAACAATTAAATTATTTAAACATACTGAACAACAAATTAAACTATGTCTATTTCTTTCTGCATATATTGAGTCTGGCAAAACTCAATCAAAAATAAACTTCCCCTCCCTTTTCCTTTTTAACTACTACTTTGAATTGATATTTTTTGATGTTGTGTCAAATTGACTTTTTGTTAACGACGGATGCGTGTTAATGAATAAAAAAGCTGCGAAGAAAACTAAATATATAAAAAAAAAAATTTTAGTTTTGATTTAAATTGTTTAACTTAAAATTTAAAACAAAAAAATATTTTTTTTTAATATTTTTAAAGTTTTTTATTAATTTTTTAATTTTTAATTTAATTTTTTAGTTTTCAGCAAATTTCAGCTTTTTTGAAGATTTAGGAGAAAGTAATTTTAGATATCTGGCAACACTGGTACGAAGTCAAAGGATCGTGACGAGTCCTGACACATACCAGGTATATCAGTATAAAGTGACCCTTAAGATACAAATGTCTCGATAGGGAATATTTGTTATGAACGAGCCTTAATGTTTTTTGTTTTATTGCTATGACATCTGTCAAGCATATTTAGTATACATCAAGTCATTGAACAAACAACATCATATTTATTCATCGTGTTAAAAATGTCGAATTTTGAACCAGATAGTGATGTTTTGCGGAAAGCATTAATTTTTTGTTTTCATTTGAAGAAAATTGCTGCAGAGTCACATCGAATGCTTGTCGAGGCATATGGTGATCATGCTCTATCAAGAGCAACATGCAAAAGATGGTTTCAACAGTTCAGAAATAATGATTTTGATGTGAGAAATGAAGAACGTGGAAAACCACCAAAAAAGTTTGAAGACGCCGAATGGCAAACGATATTGGATAAAGATGACAATTTGAGTCAAAAGCAAATGGCAGAAATGTTAAATGTTGCACAAGAAACAATCTCTGTCCGTTTAAAAGCTATGGGAAAGATCCAAAAGTGTGGAAAATTGGTGCCACATGAATTGAATGAAAGGCAGATGGAAAACCGAAAAAACACATGTGAAATTTTGCTTCAAAGACACGAAAGAAAATCAATTTTGCATCGAATTGTTACTGGCGATGAAAAATTGATCTATTTTGAGAATCCTAAACGGAAAAAATCATGGGTTAATCCGGGACAACCTTCAACATCGACTGCAAAACTAGATCGATTCGGCAAGAAGGCAATGCTGTGTGTTTGGTGGGACCAGAGTGGTGTGGTGTATTACGAGTTTTTAAAACCTGGCAAAACCGTTAATACTGATCGCTACCGACACCAAATGATCAATATGAACCATGCATTGATCGAAAAACTACCAGAATGGGCCAGAAGACACGGCAAGGTAATTTTGCCCCATGACAATGCACCTGCACACAAAGCAAGATCGGATCCGGATACAATCAAAGCACTTGGCTGGGAGCTGCTACCCCATCCGTCGTATTCACCAGACTTGGCTCCTTCCGACTACCATTTCAAACTGATATACCTGGTACAACCAATTAAAAAAAAATGTATTAAAAATAATTTTTTTGGGCTAGCTGCGCCCAAAAGCAGATTAACTTTTGAGCAGCCTTTGTCCCCAACATGAGTTTTAATGTTTCAACTGCTAAACCAAAAGCCAGACAAACTCAACGCAACTAAATTGAGTGTCAATTACCTCAAAAACTATAAAGTTTTCTACACTCATTTCGATAAATTTTTATTCAAAGGCTTAATGCATTTTTAAACGTTTCTGCAATTTTCCATTTTTCTAATTTTTTTGTAAATTCTGTTCACAAAAATAGCTTCAAAACTTAACAAAACAAAGTACAGAAATTATTTTTGAAATTTTTTCGCCACGTCTTCTTTTCACAAAAATTGTTTATATGACACTTTGGCGCCAACCTACGTTCGCTTTATGCACCAAAATCATTGTTGTGCATTGTGTGCATTGTCGCGCGCACATTTTGACCATTCATAATCATTTCCACATCCTTTAATGCGTTCTATACTATCCTCCCCTCACTTCTGTTTCTCTCACTTTCTCGCTTTGGCTCGATTTAATGTTGTTTGATGTTGTTGCTGTTTTTGGCTGCTTTTAAAGCGTTTGCGACACTGTCCCAGTGCCACGCTGACCTCCTGCCCAACTACCAGCCACACCACGTCCAACCAACCGGATTCCAACGAGATGTGACGATTTTTCTCTTTGCCCAACAATTGTGTAAAAAAGGAGGAATTCTTTAATGATCTCGCAATCCGCATTCGCTTTTTGTTCATCTTCAGTCCCATGTGACATGCAACTCCTCCTTTTTTGTGTTTTGATTTTGTGAGTTGCACTCTTTTTGATTTTTGTTTTTGTTGTTTGCGGTCAAAATGTGGTAGAAAGCGAATTGTTAAATATAGAAAAATTTCAATAGTGTTGAATTGGTTTTTATGTGAAAACATTTGCCAGAGTTTGGCATTTTAAAAAAACTGCAAAATAGAATTTATCAGTGTTTCTGCTGTTGTCGAACCGAAATGCAAACCATTCTCCTTAGATTTTTTCACATTATTTTTGAGATATACAAATAAAGCAGGAAACTCTGAAACACCTACTGTGTTCTACTCTTTCAGGACTCGAACTGGTCTCGATGCAAGGCGTGGAACCCCTTTAAAAACCTGCAAAATTCTAAAGCATGCCAACAGATCACTCGATTCTCCCCTAAACGGAACTCCGACTGGCACAGCAAAGGACCCATTGGGGTCTCTAATCTAATCTTAGGACGTGCAAATCTCATCTGTGTATAAAAACTGATTTCACTGTTTTCATATCCGTGTTCATTCATTGTTTGCGTCTCTTTTTTTTACGTCTTCCCACCTGTCGCGGCCGATTACAAAGTCCGCTTTCAACTCTTTACGATTATTTTCTGCAATTTTCTTGGACCTGTTCTTCGAGTGTACCAAATGACGGCAATAATTGTCGCAATTTTTTGCTGCCACTGCTTAACATTACAATTTATACGCACTGCCGCAAAGCGAGCACCACAACAATAACAATAAACGGCGAAACGTGGCAATAACGCATGATGCATTAGTTATTGCATACACTGAGAAAAAAACCAATAGTTGGCTAAAGGAGTGCGCAGCTAATTAAAGAGTTTGGCCCAAAGACGCGTCTGCCACACACAATCGCGCGCAACTTGAATGTTCAATGCGCTGCGCATTGAATTGCAACGGCGATCGCCAGTTGCCGGCAGCCGGTGGTCAGCGATTTATTGAAATGCGCACAACCGCTTCGCTGCGTGCACCAATTAAGACGAGCGCCGGACCCACCTGTGCTGTGTGCGGAAACGCCAAGCGGGCGCGCCAGCGGAATGGCCGCAACCAGCAACAAGGCATTAAATCAATTTTGTTGTCATCGAAATGGCGTGCAACAAAAAATGCGAATTAAACGCTTAAACGCTGCAGCGAGCCACTTAATGTGCGCGAAGCAGCAGCGCAGCAAAAGGCGAGGCGAGCCGGCCGCTTGACGAGCAGACGCCACACAAAAAAGGCGAACGACGAAACACTCAGCCTACAGTCGGCAAGAATGCTGCAAAATTCAGCACTGGAACACCGTGAAATTCCACAATGCCGCAATGCCACACGAAAATGTTTCAATCAATCATGCGCTGCCGCTGCCTCTGCCGCCAGCATCGGCCCCAGCTGCACTGGCAGTCTCGTTCGCCTGCGCGCCGCACTCCCGTTCAACCCGCCAAGACGGTCACCTTTGCAATTTCTTGCCTCCGTCTGCCACGTTCGCCGCCTGCCGTCCAACAAAAAGAGTTTTTTTATTTGTACTACAACAACAAGGCGGCACACAAAGGTAAAAAACGCTTGAAAAAATGTGCAAAAATGTGGAGAGACGAAAGAAAAAGTGTTGCGATTGCGTTTCGCCTGGCATTCGCATTATTACGGTTTGATTTTATTTCCATTTTGTTTGTTTTTTATGTCTTTTTCTTTGGTTTCTTCTCGCATTGCGCCAGTCATCGGTACAAACCAGAGCGCCTTTATTTTAATAAATGACCTTCGGGGAGGTCGTTTCGTTAGATAGGTCGCATCATTTGCCATCATCATTACCAGACACACACCAACACACACACACACACAAAGGTACGAGCACATTGAAGCATAGCCGCAAGGCGCCCTGCAGCCAGGTGGCTGGCGTTCGGCAGCGCTTTGTGGGGTTTCAGAAAAATTGCAGCCATTTCTCGCGGTAGAAATTTATTTCAACTCAAATGGGCATTCAATAATTTTACTTAAAAATACGAAAGCAAGATTCCTTTTTATAGAATGCTTTATGGATTTGGTGGCAACTGCTGAGGCAATACTGACTTTTATATTTTGAAAAATAGGTAAAGAATTATTTTCATGAAAAATCGGTTTGATTGTTTAAATTGAACACAAATCGATAAATCTTGAAGAACATTTAACAAATCTGAAAAATAATTACACTACTTTGAAAATTTTGTGCACTGCCAAGTTTATTCCCGACGATTTTCCAGACTGAATTTCAATTGTCGGTAGCTTCTTAAACCAAAAAGGTTTGTGACCTTTCTTGTAGAAAAATTCCAAGTCGTTTGCTTCCGACAGAATGATATTCCATGGCAAATTGCATTAAATTTACGTTAAAAGAGGCTTTCGAAAACTTCGAATCCCTCAAGCTTTCCAAACGAAAGCATTATGTCGCCGATATCCTATGGAGAACTCAATCAAATCGATGTTAAAGAGTTGCCACAAAAAATCTGTCTTTAGAAAATCGTCCAATCAATGTTAAAGAATGTCTTCGAAAGAGAGTAGCTTCTAACCTCAAAAAGACCAGCTTCCTTCTATCTTCTTGTAAAACTCTTTAGCTTTCCCTTACACACAATGTCGATGTTCTACGGAGAACCCAATCAAATCGATCTTGAAGAATGGCTTAGAAAAACTCAGTCTTTTGAAAATCGTACAACTGACTGTAGCTTCTAACCCCGAAAAGAATAGCAACCTGAGATATAGACTTTGTTGTTGAATCGATGTTGAAGGATGGCTTAGAAAAACTTAGTCTTTAGAAAATCGTTCAATCAATGTTGAAGAATGGCTTCGAAAAAGAGTAGCAAATACTTTGTTGTTGTAAAACCTTTAAGCTTTTCCAACAAAACGCACAATCGATGTTCTACGGAGAACCCAATCAAATCGATGTTGAAGAATTCCTTAGAAAAACTCAGTCTTTAGAAAATTTGTCAATCAATGTTAAAGAATGGCTTTGAAAGAAAGTACTTTCTAACCTCAAAAAGACCAGCTTCCTTCTATCTTCTTGTAAAACTCTTAAGCTTTTCAAACAAAACGCGCAATGTTGATATTGAAGAACTCAATCAAAACTACGTTCAAGAGTTGCTTAGAAAAAATCTGTCTCTGGAAAATTGTTCAACTGACTGTAGCTTCTAACCCCATAAAGAATACCAACCTGAGATATAGACTTTGTTGTTGTAAAGGCTTAAACTTTCCCAGCAAAACATACAATCAAATCGATCTTGAAAAATGGCTTAGAAAAACTTAGGCTAAAAACATAGTGGAGCGGCGAGCAAAGCGAAGAGCAAAGCGGCGAGCAAAGCGTCGAGAACAAATCAACGCTTTTGAATCGAAGCGCACATAGTCACGAGCAAAGCGAAGAAAGCTGAAAAGAGCAAAGCGACGATTTCAAAATATTTTGTTTTCATCGCTTTGCTCGCCGCTTTGCTCTACTTGAAAATCCAAAAATGTTTGCTATTAAAAAATTTGTGTGAACAAAACAAAAAAAATTTATGTGGATGGATTGATAAGCGCAATATTCGCAAAAAATGCCTTATGGAGAGCTCTACGCTTTGCTCGAAGCTTTGCTCTTCGCTTTGCTCGCCGCTCCACTATGTTTTTAGCCTTAGTTTTTAGGAAATCGTTGAATCAATGTTGGCTTCAAAAGAGAGTAGCTTCTACTCTTCTTCTTCTTCAAACAGACCAGCTATCTTCTATCTTCTTGTAAAACTCTTTAGCTTTTCAAACAAAAAGTGTAATGTCGATATTTTATGAATCAAAACGATGTTGAAGAATAGCTTAGAAAAAATCTATCTTTCGAAAATCATTCAGCTGACTGGAACTTGTGAGTCAAAAGGAATAACGACCTGAGAAATGGTTTATATTCTTGCAAAACTTTTAGGATTTTCAGACAAAACACACAATTTCGATATTCCACGGAATACCCAATCAAGTCGATATTGAAAAGTTGCTTGGAAAAAGATGGGTCTAACTGAAGTTTCTAACCTTAAAAAAGATCAACGCCCTGAAATATTGATTCATAATCGCCAACATTCCACGGGAAACTCGATCAAATCGATGTGAAAGAGTGGCTTTGAAAATCGTTCAACTGCATGTGGCTCCTAAACCCAAAAAAGAAACAAAGATCGTCAACTCGTTGTTCAGTCCACTAATCAAACTTTATTGGGCATCGATTGCTTTAATCAATCCAAATCAATGCACTTTTTTGTGAAGCACAAAAGACCAACTCAACTGCCACCAATCAAGTGGCAATCAAACAGCAGCCACTCTAATTTTGCTGCCCTCCGCCTCAACAATCCGTTGCAACCGAATTTGTATTCAATGGACGCGGAAAATGGCTGAAATGCAATTTTTTTTGCGCCATTCCAGCGGCTAATTAAGCAGAGCTGCTGCCTTCAAAGCAGAACGACTTGTTGCGCTTTAAAACAAAACACTTTTATTTTTTTACTGCCAGCGCAATTGTTTCTCTCGCGCGCGCGTTTACTGTTGCCCGCAAAACGTCAACGTTGACATTCTATTTAGCAAAAACAGGCAAAAGCGAGTGAGAGGAAAAACTATTCGTTCGCACAGTTCATTAAACGCTTAAAAAAAAAAAAACAAAAAGCATGCGCATCATTTTAAATGACACTTTAATTGACATAATTTTTATTAGTTGCGCTTCGTGACTTTTGTGTCCGTTGGCCTTAATAAACAAAAACGAAAATCGTGCAAAAAAGGATTTGCAAGGACTCAAAGGACGCTGTAAGTTCTCTTCTGAATTTAATAATGACCTTTTTTGTTGAGCATTCAGAGCAAAAGATTTCATTTTTAATTAATTAGTGTCCGAACGCACACACTGGGGTCGCTTTGCACGAGCCGCTTCCCATGCTTACAGCTGCTCGAGGCGAGCTGAAAGCTTGTTCAAAAATTTTTTTTTTTTTAATTTGAAATTATTACAGTTCACGCTTTAATGTTGTAGCCAGTCAAATTCACTCATGCAATAATTGAATGTGCGCCAAGTGTCATTTAAGTTGAAAAATGTTGATTGCAGTCTCGCACTGCTGCTGGCAAAAGTAAATAAAGCAATAACAGTGAAAGTGAAAATGCAATAAAAGGGGGCGTGAGTGTATGTGCAGATATTTTGGACGTCTTGAATTTTTGCGGAATCGTATTAAAAGAGAGTAATAAAGAAAGTCAACTGGAATGATTATGATGACTGATTATAAAAAACTAAGTTAATGGCAAAAAAAATTCATTAAAACAGTTGAATATTTTAATAATGAAAATTTATTACTTGTTTTTTATAGACAAAATAAAAACCATTAAAACAGAATAATTCAAAACAAACCAAAGATATTTATTTAAAATTTGTAATATAAATTATTTAAATTATTAAAAAATATTACAGAAAAATCAATCAAAAATTAAAAAAAAATTAAAAATACAAAATGAATGAATTAATTACCTATAAATAAAATATATTAAGTTGGACTTAATCCCTCTTCTGCTTTTCAATATTTTCCACGCTTGTAACTTTCTTCTTCTTCTTCTTTTGGTTTGCAATCTTCTCCACACTCCATTTCGAGTGCGCCTTGGGGCCTTTGGGCAGCGACTGCGCGTATTTGAAGGGCGTGAACGAATTAAGCAGTTCCTTTGACTTGTACCGGCACTTGCCGGTTATTTTCTGCTTGAACGCCCGCTTTACGAAAATTATTCAGCATTCGATGGCTACCGTCCGCTGGTCGAGTGTGAGTTAGCCACACTGGCCGCCAAATTGCCCATTTCACCTAGAAACCGATGATTCTTTAATTTGCGTTCCTAAGCTTTGCTGCCTGTCCGCGTTGGGCCAAGACGGCAAGTCGCGCAGCTAATAAAGAATTATGCGGCAATCAAGCCTCGAAAATACACTTTTCACTTTACACTTTAATGTCGTTAGCAAAAAGTGTTGCCAGTTTAATGCGACTATAATGTGTAGCATAGTGTGGCGGCAATTGCAAATAGTTGGTGCTGTGTGGCTGTGAATGGGGACAGCAATCAGCGCCCGCTGCCGCAGCGAGCTCACTTAACGAACCTTGTAATTGAATGATGCCACTTTGTAGGACTTCACACACTCACACACCCACGCATACTTTACTACACTTGGTAATATTTTTGCACTCTTTCGCCAAGCGCCAATTTTTTGCCCTGAAAATTGAAAACTTTCCAACTTACTTATGCCTATTGTGCTTTTCACAACAACTACAACAACATCAACATGTAATAGACCATGCTGGCGCCCCTGCAATCGCAACTCGAGTGGGCGTAAAAGACTCGGAATTGTCAACGTCATCAAAATAAAAAGTTTTCAGTAAAAAGAAAAAAATCAAGATATTGCAAAACAAGAACAAAGGCAACAAATAAGCACTATGATGCGACCCAGCCGCACATCGTATACGCTACAGTCGCCTAGAAGTGGACATATTTGAGGCAACTTCAAAGTAGGGTTAGGTTAGGTTAACCCTTTCGGGACTACTGAGATAATATGTACCAGCAAGTTTTTAATGCCCTTCAAAACAATTATTCAAATCTTATTATATATAATTATATAATTATTCAAATCTTATATTTTTTCGATTTCGGTGTTCCCGCATAAATTAATGATTTCAGAATTTGTGAGCATGCAATATAATTTTCTAACACCAACATTTATGACATGGGAATATTTCTACTGAGAGTGTTTTCGATTTCAAAATTAACCTCCGCCCCGAAAGGGTTAACCTAACTTCAATGGAACTTCAAGTTCCAAGCAGCCATCAAAGCACTAATCTCATATGAGAAACATCAGGGTTAGTGCTGAAATGCATAGAAGGATTGAATTAGCTGGACATATACAACCAGGTCAAAATCCTCTGGGTCTCAGGACACAAAGGAATAGACGGCAACGAGGAGGCAGACAGCCTTACTAAAACTGCGGGCCTTGAGCAGAAGTACCCTAGCAGAGTCACTAAGACTTAAGGAAAGAAACAGGAATATAGAACACTGCTCCAACGCCTCGGATCTTAGGGAATCGAAAATCTTTATTAAGGGTTACAACTCAAAATGGAGTGATGAAGTATTTCTCAGTGTTCAAAATCTTTATCAAGGGTTATAACCCCAAATGGAATGAAAAATTTCTCAGACTCAGGAAGCTGGTCTTCACCGGTCTTCTAACTTACTCTGACTTCTGACTCTGACTGCAGACTCTGTGTAACAGCAGAAAAGACTCCTGAACTCATCGTTGCCTGGACCAGTACTGATTTACAGAGAAGAATATCAAGCAGATAGGCCTCCAGGAGTAACTATGCTTCATTACAGCGATGGCTCAAGAGGATGTTCTCCACCAACAACTCCGCCAGTAAAATCTAACGTGACTTCAAATGACGAAATCAGGCTGGGCGCGATTGGCAGCTCGCACAGCAGACCTGGTCAACCATTACTCCAAATAAATTAGCGGCTCTTCAATGACAGATTTTAACAATCCCATCACAAGTTGCTACCAACGTGGCCGTGTGTAGCGTACAGTCGCAGGAACAAATTTCAAATGAATTGGAAAATTGCAAATTACAAATGAGCAACGCGCATTGGGCCGTCCTGTAATGCTAATCCTCTCCCCCCCACCCCCCCACGCCGTGCTTTATGACGTAGCCTACAACGCAGCCTTTAGTTCGCATCACCCCGCGCCGCCCCGCAGTAAAGATGGGCGTTTCGCGAGGCCGCAGCGAAAGGGTTGCCTGGCTGAGTCGCTTTCTCGCCAGCAGAGCAGATTTGACATTACTATAAAAATGCGGCTTGTGGGGAGTTGGGGCCGAAATTTGGCGCTTGTTATTTTCTGAATTTGTGTTTGTGTTTGCAGGCTTTTTAGGTTCATTTGTCTTTCAAATCCGCTTTTGATGAGATCAACGTTCCGTTTTTGCCCTTTTCGCGATGTTTTTCTTGCCGCTTCACAGTCTGTCGAATTTAGTGCTTAGCGCAGGCTTACAATGCTTTGCTATTTGTATGCCACACACACACACATACATACGTACATATGTATGAATGAACATAGATGTGCTTGTAGTGTGTAGAGTGGCAGCGCTATCGATGTACTTGATTAAATACAGTTTGCGCAATAAAATTGATGGGCGTGAGCGGTGAGTGAGAGAAGCGCTCAGAAAGTTTGATGGTTTGACGGTTTATGCAACTTTTTCGGCGCATTGCTTTGCAGCAATATTAACTGAAGCCTTCATTATGCAATCCGGCTGAACCAATTCTGCAACTCTGCAAAGCATCTGAAACCTTTAAATTGTTGCTCATAAAGTCAACTTTGAATTCTACTTTAAAGTCAATCAGAATTTAAGCCCATAACATTCTCCCATCTTCCTATCACTTTTCGTGATGTCACTTTTGTCGTCTTGGCCTTTGCCAATTCTCATCACACAAATTACTTTGAAAATTGAAAGCTTTCACAGCGACACAACACAACAACTACTACAAAATCTCTGACAATGCACTCCCACTGTATGGAGGAAAATTTTTCTAATTTGCCAAATTAATTTCCACCCCTTCTGCCAGCTAGCACAAGAATTTTGACCATGTAGCGCCACTCAGCAACATGACCTAATAATTTGCATACACCCTTTGGCTATGTCCAAGTCGGGGGGGGCTGTATGTGCATAGATATGTGTGTGTGTGTGGAAATGTATATTCGGAGTGCTATTTACATAAAGCAAACAATGTAAATATGCAAAATTTATGTCTTGTCCTACTAACCCAAGACCGCTCGAGCAATTGTTTTTAGCAAAACGCTGACGATGGCGCCCGATTTTCGTGTTTCCCCTCACCACAGCAGCTGCTCGTACATCACCGCTGTTGCCAAACTGATTTGTGTTTTATATGAACATTGAATAAAGGCTGTGAGAGCCAAGCATCTGCATTCAAATTTTCTTGCAAAACTATTATTAAATGTAAGTTTTTCAAGTATCAACACTAAATTGTTAATATGTGAATTGTAAAATTGGCCACATGGGACTTTAAACTTGTAGCAGAATTTAAAACGGAATCTACTTTACCCGCTTCCACAAATTCTTAAGCGACACAAACAATCACAGGGTGCCTCAAAAACATAAACCTTAAAATTGTGTCTTCCAAACACAGCGAGAAGCGCGCAGTACGAGCGCACTCAACACAGCCATGACAAATGTCCGCAGCAGCAAAAGAAATCGTGCCCGCACTGACATTTGCGCTTCTGATAAGAGTTGCAGCTGGAGCCGGTTTTGTGCTGCTATCAAGGAATTTGGCTAATATTGCTGCTCCGTAGCAGAAGTCGTCGCCTGGACAAACCAAGTTTACGTATATGACAATACGCCCGTTTCTACGCCAGATGAACACTTTCCGCACAAATTGGGGGTGCCAGCTAGCAGCAGCAAAAAAATCACCAGTGCCAATAGCAACAGGCGATCGATTTACAAGTAAACATTCCAGCAGTGCCACGCCCGCAGCCACCGCCATGTCGCTGAACAAAGCCAAACGCATCGCCGCACAGCGCGCCGTCGACGAGTGGGTGAAGAACAACACCGCAGTGGGCATTGGCAGCGGCTCGACGGTAGTGTTTGCCGTCGAGCGCCTGGCCGAGCGGGTGCGCTCCGAGGGACTGCAGGTGGTGTGCGTGCCCACTAGCTTTCAGGCGCATCAGCTGATTGTCGAGCATCAGCTGCAGCTGGGCGATCTGGACCGGCATCCAAAGCTGGACGTGGCCATCGATGGCGCCGACGAGGTCGATCGCGACATGGTGCTGATCAAAGGCGGCGGCGGCTGTCTGCTTCAGGAGAAAATAGTGGCCGCCTGCGCGAAGCAGCTTATTGTCATAGCGGACTACACCAAGAACTCGCAGCGCCTGGGCGAACAGTACAAGAAGGGCATTCCGATCGAGGTGGTGCCCATGGCATATGTGCCAATTAAGGAGCGCATTGCGGACATGCATGGCGGACAGCTGCAGCTGCGCATGGCAGTAGCCAAGGCGGGGCCGTGCGTCACGGACAATGGCAACTTCATACTCGACTGGCACTTCGAGCCGGCAACGGATTACGACTGGAAGGCGGTGAATCAAGATTTGCTACTCATACCGGGCGTGGTCGAGACAGGTTTGTTCGTGGATATGGCAACGAAGGCGTACTTTGGTATGGCCGACGGCAGCGTCAAGACGCAGGAAAAGTAAAGTGGAATACAGGGCAACGAATTTACTTTAAATACCCAGGATAAAGTTACAGTTAAACAATTTTTTTCTTTTTTCGTAACTATTTTTTGCTACTCACTCTTGATGGTTTCATATGTCCGTATTCGAATCTCATGTTTGTTTTGTAAACACGCTACATATGTATTACAAAAAAATAATAAATAAATCCTTAGCCAGGTATGTGTCTTAATACAAATTGCTTTTAATTGCGCAGTCCAATAAATCTCGCACGTGGTTCTCGAGCGAGTAAGCGTTGCTTGCACCTTCAGAAGGACTTCTTGCTGCGCGTCGGCAGCAGACTTTCCTTGGCGTAATTGAATAAAGACAGCAGGCCCTGCTTCTTGCCGCGCGAGAAATAGTTTGTGACCACATCGTGATCATCTGTAACGTATATACACATTCAGATTAACCGCCCTCAAAGGAAAACAATAACAACGTACCCATATGCTCGTTTACCGTTGTTGGCAGCACATTGTCGTTGGCGCTCAACGACACAAAGAGCGCAAACGGCACCATCCACAGACAGATTGTGAAGTACGCCAGCACCTGAAAGAATAAAACAGTGGAATAACCCGCATCGAAGTATTTCGGCGCATTGGATTCTCACCTGCACAAACGGAAAATAGAAGCTGGTGAAGTACTGAAACGCCAGCAGATGGTTTACCATCAGCAGGACTAGCGCGCCAAGAAACGGCACCGACAGAAATCGTATAAAGGGAAAGTTGCGCATGATGGCGGCATGAAACGCCTGCGCCGCAAAGCCGCACAGCACCATCTTCCACGGCATATCGTCGAAGAATATGAACATGGTGTAGACGAACGTGGTGAATCCGATCATCATGGCGATCAACCGCCGCGCCGCCTGTGTGTACTCCTCCACCAGCTCGGCAATGTAGTAGAGCCCCGCCGCTATGCGAATGCACCACAAGTCCAATTAATACGCGATAAATGCAGTGGCAACAACGCACTTACCAATCGACACTGTGACGAAGCACATTTGCAGAGTCAGCGACACCCAGCTCAGTATGTAAAGAAAGCTCATCGCTATGCCGTGGCCGCCTTCGCGCGGTATTGCTCCAATATTTTCCTCGAGTATTATGTGTTTCGAACGGCTAATTGACGCCAATTACATAAATTTAAATTTATATGCCGCGAGTACACAAGAAAAGTTGTTTATCAGCTTAAACGTCTAAAAATCAAACGTCAGCTTCCCTGTGCTGGCGCCGCTGACAAAAACAGCTGATTGATGGGGTTCCAGTGTAACCCAGTGGGGAGAAGTGTGTGCAAATAAGATTTTGGCGGGAGTAGATCGAAGTTGCGTATTTGCGAAAATATTGCAAATATTTCTTTCAAATAATAACGAAAACGAACGAATAAGAAAAGAGCATTTAGCAAATGGCGTAAGGTCAAATGATGAATATTTCAGGGTATCTGTGCATACCTTCGTTGGCTTTTTGCTGTGGTCAATGGAGCGCATGGGGGAATCGGCATTGCCCACTTCCGCCATTCCATTGTCATTCATCGCTTCGCGCAAAGTTCCTATTAGTATGGCAACGCCGATCTGACAGCTGCAGAAAATAAGCGCGTGCGTTTTCGTTGGATCCGCTGGAATTTGTTGTAACACGCAGAAAAGAACTATTTCAATTATAGCATTGCGTTCGCATCTTTTGTCAAGCAAACGTGCTTAAAGTGCAGTGTGTGCATTGGTGCCAAGAGGAAACGAGTGAATTTGTACAAAATTGTGCACAGGAGAAGCGCACGAGAGCGTTAACAAGCGCCCTGCGCTTGGCCAACCTTGAAACAGACACACAAACAAAAAAGTGGAAGGCACCACACGAAGCAGAAGCGGCGAAAACAGCGAGGAAGAGCAACAACCACGCGAAAACAACGCGGTGTGCGTGTGCCGTAACATAAAAAAACGGAAACTAACAAAAAATTTCCGTTCTCCTTTCGGTCGGTGGCAGAAAAGTGTGTTTCGTCCGTTTTGTTAGGTTAGAAGGCCGATTCGCGAATTGGAAACAGCAGCCAAAGCCGGGTTATGCCCCCGCGAAACGCGCACAACCCAGACACAGTGGCTCAGCCGGATATTGAAATGGACGAGGAACCAGCAGCGGGAGAAGCGGCACAGCAGGGAAATGCGGACAGCAGCGCAGAACAGTCGCAACCAGTAGCTGGCGAGGGAGCCGCAGAGGCGATGGGCGAGGATGAAGAGGATGTGGCTCAGGTGGACGGCGAAGCTGTGGCCAACGGCGAGGAGGGCGATGGCTCGGCGGCCGATGCTGATCCGTTCTATGGGTTCGAAAACGAGGAGCCGAATTTGGACAGCAAGGACATGGCACAGGTGCTGCAAATCTGGGAAACTCAGCACTCGCAGTCCGGCTTTGACCCAGTGCCGGTGTTGAAGAGGTGATTACACAGTAGTGCTGCGCTGATCTTATGTGTGTATGTGTGTGTGTGTGTGTGTATGCTAGTGGGTCAGTAAGAGGAAGTGGAGGGGGGAATGGAATTTTTGCTTCTTTTGTGCTTTTCTAGAAAGTTTAATTAGTGTTTGTGTTGAATTATGTGATAAACTGAAGTGCAGCATGCATTTGTCATTCTAACAACAACACTAAGTTAAAGAATTTAAAACATTTTATAAATGATTATTTTGTGCAATTAGTGAGTTCATTGACCTCTCTGGCAGTAGTTCCTTTCGAAACAGTTGTTTTACGTTTTCTGTAGTCAAAGTATATAAAATTATGGTTGAAATTCCACGATTACTTGTTACCATTATTTATAAAAATAAATGTATAATTCTCAGGCTGGCTGAAATTTTTGAAAAAGAAAAGGAAATATACATGCGGAAGGACCCGGATCCCTTTGACGAGCGCCATCCGTATCGCACAGATCCCAAGTGCCAGTTTGGTGTGCTTCTGAAGCACCTTTTCCGCAAAGAGACCTTCATGGATCGGGTAATTAAACTCCCGCCTTGTCCACTTACACTGGGTGCCTCATTTTCTCTCTCTCTCTCTCTTTCAGTTGGTGAACGACTACCTGCGCGACAATTTCTTTACACGGCAGAGCATACAAAAGAGCTCGTTGGAGCTGAATATACTTGCCTGCCGCCTCATCTTGGTAATCATGCCCGGCTTGGAGACATCGGCCGTCTTTCAGGGTGCCTACGAACACCTAATCAATCGCATCTACAGTTGGGCAGAGGACAGCATTGAGCCGCTGCAGAGCTACGCCACCGGACTGCTGGCCGCTGCCATGGAGGACACCGACATCGCCGTCACTTTTCGCGAACTGAACACACGCCTGGTACCCAAGATGATCAAGCGACTCCACATGTTGCAGGCCATTTACAAGAGCGGAGTCCGTGATTCCGCCCCCACATCATCGCAGCCGCCCTCAGAGCCCAACTCTGTCAACAATTCGTTCGATCGGGTGCTGCCCACGTGGATGACGGCCGGCTCGGCACCTCAGTCGCCGCTGCGCGCGGACGAGAAGGACGCCATGCCGAGCACATCGGCGCACAATAACGGGAACACCGTGGACAGCTTTTGCACCAACTCGAACCTGTCGACGCTTCTGGAGAATAGCCGCGACGCCTTTCCCAAGGGCAGTGGCTCACGCTACTACCGCAAAATGTACATACCCATCCATCCGCCGACGGCGGAGACGAGCCAAATGCTGATACTGCGCTACCTCACCTCCATGGGCGAGTACCAAGAGTTCTTGGGGCTGGTTTTCGAGCACAACGCAATGCAGCTGATCTTCGGCTATATCGAGCAGCTGGACAGACGTGACACCTGCCTCGCGTTTGAGGCGCTCAAGTATTTGGCGTCTTTGCTGTGCCACAAGAAGTTTGCGCTGGAGTTCATAGCGCATGGCGGCCTGGAGGTAATTAAAATCGATATGTGCAATTAAATTCTGATATTAAACTATGAATTATTATAGCTGCTGCTGAAAGTGCCGCGTCCCAGCATCGCGGCCACGGGTGTCTCCATGACGCTCTACTATCTGGCATACTGCGAGGATGCCATGGAGCGCATCTGCACCATGCCCAAGCCCAAGATAGCCGAATTGGTACGCTACGCGCTGTGGCTGCTGGAACGCTCCTACGATTCCGGCACCTGCCATGCCACCATGTTCTTCGGTCTTAGTTTTCAGTTCAAGGTGATCCTGGACGAGTTCGACTCGCAGGATGGGCTACGCAAATTGTATAATGTGGTATGTTCCATAAATTAACCACGATTCTTGTAAATGATTTAATGTTTCTCGGGTTTGTGCAGATTTCCATTTTGAAAATTTTGAATCCTTCCAACAACGGCGAGGAGGAAAACCAAATAAACGACGATCTGGAGTGCGCCTCTCGCCAGCTGGTGCGGCACGTGTGCGTCGCACTCAAACGCTACATGGAGAGTCACCTCTTCGACAAGTACAACAACTTCATGCGCCAGCAATGCCCCACCTCGAACGAGTACTCACAGAACGTCACCAAAGCGGCCAAAGCCAACCTGGAGCAGATCAGCGAGCAGATACGCACGCTGCAAGAGAACACATCGGTGCGGGCGCACTGGGCACCGGTGGATAAACTGCTCAAAGTGGGCGGCATCACGCTACTACTGAAGATCATCGCACTGTCTTACGACTGGAACAACAACGGGCGGTTAGTTACCAGAACGCCAACGTCTGTCCAAAAGCAGCCATAATTTTTGCTAATTCCATCGTTACAGCTCCGAAATTGTGCGCTCTGCCTTGGACGTGCTTTCCATTTGCTGCGTCATACCACGCGTTTACCTGGTCTACTGTGAGCGTCTAGAGCTGCCGGACAACATGGCCACCTCAGGCATATATTTCATTTTGGGTGCCGCCTCAGGCGACATCACCGCCGACGCTGATGTGCAAAAGTCGGCGCTCGCGGTGCTGGTACACTGCGTTTGCTCACCCATTGCGAGGGTAAGTGTTGATAAACAAATAATTGCAGTTCTAATTGCCGTTCTGCTTACAGAAGGAGCCGAACAACCTGATGAAATGCTTTAGCTCCTCGAAACGCAACAAAATCAACAACAGATACTCCGAGGAACTGGTGGAGAAAGTCTGGGAGTCGGTGTGTTCCAACAATGGAATCATCATTCTTCTCTCGTTAATGCAAATCAAGGCGCCCATCACTGACGCCGACTGCATACGCGGCATGGCGTGCCGTGCGTTAGCCGGTCTTGCTCGCTCGGAGCGCGTGCGGCAAATCGTTGGCAAGTTGCCGCTCTTCGCCAGCGGTCAAATACAAACGCTAATGCGCGACCCCATACTGCAGGAGAAACGTGCTGAACATGTCATCTTCCAGAAGTATGCGCTGGAGTTACTAGAACGAGTGTCGGGTCGCGCCAAGCCTATCAGCTACAAGCTGGACGCATGGCTATCCAACATCCATAAAGCCAATGTGATTGCACAGACCAAGATTCAGTACAACGAGCAGCAGCTGTACCAGCTTATGTACAACCATCTGGAGTCGAAAGGCCTCGTGCAAACGGCTCAGATGCTGCAAAAGGAAGCCGGTCTGCAGCCCTCCTCTACGCTCACCAAGAGTTTCCATCAGTCGCCGTTCGACTACAAGGCGCTGCCTACGTCGTCCATTAGCCGGAACCGTCTGCGCAATCGCATGCAGGACGTGAACACAGCCATCAATGGCATTGCGGCCAGCGAAGCGCAGCAGCAGCCGCAACAGTCACATGCCAGCGGTGGCGACGAACTGCCGGCGGGTAGCAGCAGCAGCACTGTCACGCCCATTAAGCTAATCAAGAAATCAGAGAAATCGCAAGCGTCGACGACGGGCAGCTCCAGTAGCGTCTCCACCGCCGCCGTAACGGCCGCGGCCGCATCCACGACCGGCAGCCTCACCCAGCGTTCGCTGCAAAAGCAAATCTCCTCACTACCCGATGATGCGCTCGCCGAAAACGGTTCGCCGCACAACACGCACGGTATCACGCTCAGCACCATCGTCACCGAGTATCTGACCAACCAGCACGCGCTGTGCAACAACCCCATGGCCACGTGTCCACAGTTCGACCTCTTCACACCACACAAATGTCCCGACCCGAAGCCAAATCGTGTGGTCGACACCAACCTCAACCTGACGGCGCGCCTCTTCAAAGCTCAGGCCGGCTACAACACCGCCCGGCTCGATCGCCGCTTCGTGCACTCGAACTTTGCGCCGTGGCGCACCATTCGCTCCAACGACTACCCCGACATACAGTTCTCCTGCTGCGACATTGTGCCGTCCACCAACCTGCTGCTTGTGGGCACACACAATGGCGAGGCAAAGGCCTTCAACATGAACGACGGCGCGGAGCAGTTCTCCTCAGTGTGCCACAGCTATGTGATCGACTCCATCATTGCGAATCGCAGCGGTGACCTGGTGCTGACCTCGTGCTCGTGGCGCTCGCCGCTGAGCGTACTGTGGTCGATCAGCCACAACGAGTTCTCGTCGAAGCTGAGCTTCAGCGATGACTACTACTGCGAGTTCAGCAACTTGTCCCAGGACAAAATTCTCGGCACACAAAACGATGTAAGAAGCGCTTGTATGCAGGAGTTCTTTGTCTGATGTATACATTAACATAAAATTCTTGTTCCGCAGTGCGCCATCATGTATGACATCAACACGGGCAACAAGATTAACACTTTCAAGCCAACCATCGCCAATCAGTACACCAAAAACCGCGCCACGTTCTGCCCTTCCGATGAATTGATACTGTCCGGTAAGTGCAAGTGGAAATTGTTTAGCAAAGAGTTGTGACACGTGACTAAACATTTTGCTTTCGACAGACGGTGTCTTGTGGGATGTTCGCTCGGGCAAAGAGATCCATAAATTCGACAAACTCAATCAGTCGCTCTCTGGTGTCTTTCATCCCAATGGGCTCGAAGTGAGTAACATATAAAAAAAACCTCTAAAACTTTGATTACTCTAAACTCCTTCCCGAAATGCTTTCAGATACTTTCCAACACCGAGGTGTGGGACCTGCGGACATTCCACCTGCTGCAAACGGTACCAGTGCTGCATCAGTGCCTGGTGAAATTCTCACCGATGCGTGTCATTTACGGCTTCAACGTGGACATTGAAAACCACGACGACTTTGACGATCCGACGTATGACACGAGCTTCAAAGTGCTGGACGCGTACGACTACACCAGCATCGCGACGATCGACGTGAAGCGCAGCATATACGACATGAGCATGAACAACAACGGCAGCTTGATTGCGCTGGTGGAAAACCAGCCGGCGTACGACTCGAAGCCGGAGACGTTCGTGAAGGTGTACGCGGTCGGCATGAAGAGGAGCGAGAACCAGGAAGAGGTGCGTGCTAGCGTCGAATCGTGTATCGGCAACGCGCCCAGCAGCGAAGCTGCGTCACTTGCCTCTAGCGACGACAGTGACGCTGACATCGTAATTGATAATGAGTTCATCGTGAGTGTGCGCAGTACGGCGGCTGCCAGTGGGAGTGGCGGCGCCGGTCGGGTCGGCGGTCGTGCTGCGCCGCGCCCCAGCGCTGCTGGCGGCGCTCACGACGGCGGCGGTGTTGGCGTCGGCCGGCTGGGCGGCGGAATTGTTGCGAGAGGCAACGCAAGCCGGCCAAATCGCATTGGTGCCGCTGCTGGTGGCGGTGGCGGTGGACGTGGCGGCGGCAGTCGCGGTGGCAGGAACATCGACGCCTATCGAGTTTTGGATACAATTTCGAGTAATCTGTTGTCTCTGCTTGCAGGAAGATGATGAAGAGCCAGAGTCGGAAGAGGACGGCTCAGACAGCGACACAACAGACAGTGAGTTATTGCTGTTGCAACTTATGTATGGTTTTTGTGATGAATTTGTTTGCGTTGTGTTTTTTCAGTTTTTGATATAAGCGAAGATGGTCATTTTCGGATGCAGCGTCGCAGGCGTAACCGTTCCGACGGCGAAGAGGAAGACGACGAAATGGACACCGACGACGATAGCGACGACAATGACGACGATGATGATGACAACAATTGGCTGGACCTGGACTCATTCAGCGACGACAACGATGACGATGATGATGGCAACGCCGGGCCGCCGGGTGGGGAAGGTCGCCGGGCGCGGCGCGCAACCTCTTCGTCACCCGACGCCATTATGGAGATTCACTTTCGGCCCTTCTGAGCGCAATCAAAAAACAGGCGTAAACGAGCGTGGAAAAATTTAATGTCATTTTCGTATGGAAACTGCGACAATTTCCTATCACAAAAGTCGAACGAGAAAAATTTAACAGCAAAAGATGTCCACTCGGGAGAAAGGACGGACAACAGTTTGTGGAATGTGTTCGAAAATATGTTCATCATTCGTCATTTTTGTAATTTTTAGTGCGCTAGCAACTTTTATTGAAATGCCACTTGAAAATTGTTAACGAGTTCTTGCTGTCTTTGTGTGCTCCTCATTATTACTTCTGTTTGTTTAAAAAACACATTAATGTAGGTACGTAAATACGATAATAGAAATCAGTGAATGTTTCCTATTTTTACACAATTGTTTATTATATAAATGCAAAATTGAAAAACACTTAAATATATAGAACCTGTGAAGCTATGCACGAGCGTGAGTGTAAAATCCATTTATTGCATTCTGTAAAATCGTTTAAAATAAAGGATTTGGAAAATCGAAGAGTCCGTTCATGGAATATGTATCTGACAAAAAATTTAAAAGTCAAATGTGGTGCGAGTCGCACGATCAAACGGTTTAGTTCCTATCGACCAGGAGGGATTTGTTCGCATGAGTGAAAGATGTGCAATAAAATTTGGCATTTATTGGCGATTCCATGTCGGCGCTTGCCAGACAATAGGATAAACGTGATTGCGTGTGAATGGAGTGGCGGCAGTAAATAACGCACGATGGGAACTTGACGCTTATCTTATCCGACAAGCCATTTCAAGCGATCGCGCAAACATGGAGGGCGAATTGTAGGCGCGGAGTAGAGTGTGCCCCCCAAAACGACTTGCATGGTACAACTACCTTCAATGCAACATCATTCAGCCAGACAGCAACAATTTCGAGATTAGCTCAACACGAAAAATGAACCAAATTAATTCCAAGTGAAATTGGTGACATATCCACATAGACTCCAATCGCATAATTCTCGCGGTCACCACACGTCACGACGCGGAGCAGATAGCCTCCCCCCGGCAAGCCGGCCACGACGCTGTCAAGCGGCCGACGTATGTCGCGCGAAGTCGATTGAGAAATCAAACATTCGCACTATCGTTCCTTTCAGTTGGAATTTCGATTAAATTTGCGCTGGCCGCAAATTTGATGAATTCAGTTGAGTTTCTGTGCTCCGGTCGCGCGCTACGCCACACCACTCACCTTTCGGCAATTCATTGCGTACAACATTACCGCGATTTTTGTCCAAATTCTGCCAAGACATCACTGCGGTTTCACATTTATGTGCGCGGGCTGAGCATTGACATTTCCAATTAGAAAATTTCCGTTTCCGTGCTCGATTGAAGCTGCTTCCGAAAATGTCGCACCGCTGTAAACTTCGGCTTTTTGGCAATGCCTTGGTGCTCAGCTACTTAGCGGTGCTGGGCGTGGCCGCCTTCGAGGAGAACGACAAGTTTTGCATACGAACCGAGCCCATGCTTTTGGCCGACATCGAGAATCACATTAACCCCATCGAGGGTGATCCGCACTGCGAGGTGTTGGCCACAACGCTGACGTACAAAGAGAAGGTGAGTGGTCGCCAACTGGCAATATCTGCAAATTTCGAAATGAATCGGAGGTCAATGGATAAAATTTGGCTGTTCGTTTACTTTGTTTACTTTGAATGAGTTCCTGACGAAAGAAAACGCCAAGTCCGCTTATTGTTAGTAAGAATTTGTTAAAAAAAAAACAATGTTCGTGCACCCTGTGGCGATCGTAGTACCGCTATTATCTGCTTCAGCGATAGTACCGTTATATTAGCCTTGCAGCTGTGCATTCGCTTTCGCATACTTTTCGACAAATTGCCAAAAATGCGAATTCGGTACAAATTGAATTTGCATTTACAAGACTAATGACGAAATGTTTTGACTGCTGAGCGACTAATATTTCCATTTGAAACTCGAGGCTGCTGCTTCAATGATTTAATTGCAGTCAAAGTCAGCCGCCTGACAATGGAGTTGCACGTTTTATGCGTTTGTGTCATGTCGAAAAGTTAATGAAATGCCATTGTCGGTCACCTAGATTTGCCCACAAAAAGCAGTGCAACGCGCGAACTGTCCGAACATGAAAAAAATTGCCTAAAATGGCAAAATTGCATTCGTGAAGTGTTGCGCGAGCAATACGAGAAACAATTGAGAACATTGCAAAGCCGCAAAAGGAGAACTGGTTTCCACCACGACAAAAGCCAGTCATGGAAACTAATGTACGCCAAAAATTAATCATCGCATTTTTCAATCACGCCAATCGCAGTCGAGTGCCTCGGTGCGTGTGGGGAACAATCGCACTGAAATAGTATCTTGTAATTGGCCATGTAAATAAGTGAAGTTGTCTGTGACATAGGCACAGTTTGGCCGGCCGATACCAATGCGATGCCTATTGCATCCCAACAAACAAATTCAGTTTTGTAATTTTTCTCGTTCTCGATATCAATTAAGAGACTTTAGAAATACTCGAGAAAAGATCTCGCTTCCCAACGGGAAATCGGCGGGACAGGAGGCAGATGGAATATTTTTGACATTTGCGTCGAAACCGATTTGAGTTCACACTATTGGCATTTGATATTTTTTTAAGTGCGTAAAATGTCCACGCATTGCGGCAATCGTGGGATCTTACCTTTAGAAGCACTCGATATGCCTTCCATACACAAGGATCAATAAGCGCTCATTTTGATTTTTCTTTTTTTATGAAAAAACCAGAACTAAATTTTTCAATGTTCGAGTATTTGAGGGTGTTGGGAGCATTCATATATGTAGTAATTCTCTATTGGCACTAAGCTCAAGATACATTCGCCATTATCACAGTACAGCAATAGAAAAATATGAGCGAAAGTGGCAAAAAGTCAGGTGCGTTCAGACGGGAAAAAAATTGACTGGAAAAATATATAAATTTGTCGAAATTAACTGAAATTTCTTCAACCGCCCCAGGAGCAGTTTGACAGTTGTTCATGTGTAGAAGTGCACATGTATACACGCATAGAAATATATTCACAAAATTTCGTTTTTTTTTTGTCTCATCGCTTGTCTCCCTTTGATTTCCGAATGAAAACACATTGTGAAGATACGTTAGTGCCAATATAGAAGTATTACATATATGGGAGCATTTCTGGTCGATTTATATATATTTATTTATTTTGTATTCATTTTTATTTTCACACATCAGCATCAGATAACCCTTTCACGTATGCACGTTTTATTTACTGTACAATTGAAAATAGAATTTTTTGGACAAGGTTTATTTTATTCATTCATGATTTTTTCAATTTTTTTTACTTTGTTCAGAATACTGAAATTTATTTTTTTCAAATGCTCACATTGTGCTCCTCAGGGAACACGATCCCTTTGCTTCCCGTTGGGTTTAACCATACCGTTTTTATATCGTTTGGTTTGCTGGGATACCATTAATGAAACAAGCGCCCTGACGTATGTGAGCGCGCCAACGTCAAAGCTAATTGGAAAATGCTTTGGCGACGGCTTTGCATTGCTGATTAGAATAATTTCATAGCAAACTGTGATAAGTCTGATAAGCCGATTCGATTTTCCATAACAAATATGTACATATCCATGAATATGTGTGTCGATAGTATTTGCATAGATAGGGAGTTTTCCTTGCCAGCAGCTGATCAACGCCGGTCACGAACGATTTCATGTGTTTATTTACTTGTGACACTGTTGTGCAAAATCTGACAAACCTTTCTCGCTTTCAGGAGAGTTTTCTCACCACAATGTGCAAGGATCATGGCAGCACACACAAAGACGATTACCACTTTTTCAAACTGCGGAATGGCGAACTGGCCGGGCGAGCTTCCTATCGAGAGATTTGCGAAGGCAAAACCAATCCACTGCTCGCCTGGGTGCCCTACGAAATGGTGTTGCAGCACTTTGCACAGGAGTTGAATCCCAAGGAGGTGAAATGATGCAAATATTTACAACAATTGTCATAGCAATGGTTCAATCAAAGAGTAACTTCATTTTATTTATGAGATGTCAATTATGCAATAAGTATTTTTAATTGTGACTTTGGCGAGATTACACCCGGCAAACATGCGTCACTTATGGTTTTCTTCCACGATGCCCACGTCGTGTTAATCATAAGTGGGTGCAATATCTTATCGTATCGCCCGAAGTATTCACATCAATTTTAACTTATTTTATGTGGCATTAGGCATTACGACATTATTATTATCGTGTTTGTTGTTGAGAAAAGGTGTCGCCGAAAGAGATATGTACTCTTACATACATACTTATGTATGTATTTACGTCAAACGTAATTCTGACGCCAGCCACAGCTACTCAATTTTTTCCAAATTAGCGTCACATCAAGTACCAATCGATGATCGTAATCAATAAGCCAAATTTGAACTGGAACCACATGATATCGAACCGCTTGTGCGTTTGCCATATCACTTGAGTGTCGTCTTGTGTTCATCCAGTTGATAAACATTGTGCAATTCGGCCTCAAGCGATTATTGATGCCAATGTCAAATTATGCAATGCTAGAGTCGCATAACTCCTGCCAGGTGGCATAATTGCAATTGATGAGAATCAGAATGTAAATTGAGCATAATGACAGTTGCAAATTTATTAATGATCGCCCTTACTATCGCAATCTTTTTTAAAAATCGTCCACTCTTTAATTACCCACATTGATAATTGAAGCATTAATTTGCTACATTCTTTCTTGGAATGAGATTTTTCAATGCGATACTAAATTTTCCACAGCACAATAACTACATCGCCAAGGCCACCGACGTGGAGCGCGAGAAGACGGAGCTCTGCCACTTCCGACACTCTGATTTGGTTACAAATATACCCGCGAATCTCTTCAGTTGCGTTGTTATGATTTTCGAAGACAATTTCGTAAGTTATGGATATGTTTTGTCTGGTCATTTCCTTCCTCCTAACATTCCCTCCGATCTTTTCAGTACGGACTCGATGCCAGCATTAATGTGCTCGTCGATCTGCAGCCGCTCATGTATGAGATCCACAACGTCACCTTCCAGCCCTGGGTTAATGTGACCTCCAGTTACAAGACGCTGCTGGGCCGCGCGGCACTCAATAATCCCAGCCGGCAGCGCAAGCAAATTTATGGCAGCGTCAAGTACGCCTACGTAGAGAAGGTGCATCTCAACGTGAGCTCCGTTTACGGCGACCAGCTGGAACAACTGCCGCTTCTGTTTGAGCATCAAAGCGCGCTGCTGGAGCTGGACGGCGACGGTGTGGGCGGTGTTAATGTGCAGGCTGTAAGTATGCTCTCGGCCGCCAAATGTTCAACTTGAATACAAAACTAAACAATTCTGTCTTTGTGCAGAAAGCTTACTTTGGACGCGCCATGGACCCGAAAACCACGGTCAAGGTCGATGTGATTGGTCAGTGGGCGGAGCATCGACAGCAATTCCAAGCCGACATTTACGAGTACTTTGGCTACGGCATCAAGCGCTTCCGGAATGAGATGCGGCACGGCGATGCGACGTTTACTCGCATCGAAAGCACCGAGCCGGTGTTCGATATGCCAGAGTCGACACATCTGACCAGCGTAACGCTGCACGGCAAGGACAAACAACAGCTGCAGCGACTGGAGGTGGACAACGGCGAGGCCAATAAGAATAAATCGCGACCCCATTTGGAGTGGGAAGTCGAGGATTCATTGCCCCACTCGCATAACCCGTATCCGGGCTTCTACCCTTATTTTATAGCGGCCTGCATTGTAGTGGGCCTAGTGCTGCTGACGGCGGTCTTTGGTATGGTGCGCAGCTGCAGCAAGAACGAGGATGAGCACAGATATAAGCTGGCGGGCGTATAAATGTACTGCGCGTACTCTAAGCTATCCAAAACTCTAATCGCTTTAGATCGTTTCCCTTGGTAATCGTGCTGTCCGTTAGGGAGGCGCCAAGTATTACCCCGAATAGTAATACATTTCGGTTTAAGCGCACTTTTATGGTATTGTAATTGTTTACACAATATTAAACTACATCTTAAACTTAAATATTCAAATATTTTATTTTCCGTTGCCGTAATTTAAGGCTGGCAGCGCCCCTAACCAATCCTACGACCGATATATGCCATCTCTTTCACGCCAACGGCTCGAAAAGGTCATCGTGCAAAATGCAACTCTTCGACCTTTTTTCTCTCGGCTTCCAATAAGTACAACAAATTTTAAGTATTGCCTGCAATTCCACTTTACTTTTTCCTTGCTCCCTTGCGTCAGTTTCATATCGGATTCCTTCGGCACTGAGTGTGAAGTTTTCTGTGGTCGAGCACAGAGAACTGCGGAGGCTCGCAAAATTGTAGAACGCTTTCAGCTAAACCACTTTCGGAGAAGGCGAGAGCTAAGCCGCAAGATTTGTGAAATTCATTGGCCATTGATCGCTGAAAAAATCACATATTGGTCTTTTGGCATTTGAAACAAAATTGTTAAGCGGGGGGAGTACAATAAGGTGGAAAAATCAATTAGCCAGCAGGCGGTGAGGGCGAGAGCAACTCATGCCGAAAAGCCCTAGTGAACTATAGAAAGAGTGAACTATAGTGTGCGCCGTAGACGAGTGTACTCGTTTGATTTGGAGCGCTGCAGCCAAATAAGGAATGTCAAAAGCATTTTTTCCCCCGACAGTATTGCCAGGTGGAATATATATTTTAAAGGTAAGTTTTGTAAGGCACTGTGAAATGAAAGAAGTTGGAAATTTTCAACGCCCAAAAAAGTGCCATGATGCATAAAGAAATGTTTCACTTGCCGACTGCAGTGGCAGTCGTTGCTACGAATGCCAACATAATTTCAGGTGAACATTAGTTTTTAAACTAGAAAGGTGCGGGCCAAATTTTATTTACACAAATGCAAATTCTGAGGCTGGTAACACCAAACACAACTTTGGCACTTATTTTAACACCAACACCAGCCACGTGTACGAGCGAGAGCAACCACAAGTGTCGTGTAAACGCGGTCCGGTCTGGCGTGTTGCTCACGCGTAGGAACGTTTTCCGGAAGAAAACGAAAAGGCGGTAGCTGCACTGTGTGCGGAACAACCACCGACAACCAGAGTCGTATCGAATCGTCTTTTTTCCACGAAGCACGAACGAAACGATATTCATCATCGCACGGCAACAGTGCGCGGCAGCCATTGTGAATTGCCGACGACAGAAGAAGACAAAAGGACGTTCGTTTTTGTACGCGCGCGACTCGAGCGAATTCCAACAAAATCTTTTTGGGAATAATTGTGGCAGAAAGTCTAGTTATTTCGTTTTCTTTGTAAATGTTTTTGTAACGGCTGTAATTTGTGTTTTGGTCTTTGAGATTGTAAAAAAGACTCGTGAGGTGGCCGAGGGAAAGGTGCGTGGAGGCGCCGCGATCGCATTAATTGAATTGATGTGGCGTGAAAAGCCCACAATTTGCGTTGCTGTGCTGCCGAAAATTGAGCTGCTGCCCTTTGGAAAGTGCCCGTAGAGTTCCGCTGTGCTGCTGGTGAGTCCCGAGTTCCTGCCGTGTTGTGTGTGGAGTGCAACTTTGGAAAATGCAAAAGGTGTTGGCTGAATTGTGCGATGCGTAGGGGCGCGGTGGCGCTTCTCTTTTGTTGTTCCCAATATTTAATTGGAGATGATTTTAAAAATAGCAAATTGTTTTCCCTCACCGTCTGCTGCGGCAAGAAATTGGCCCTGGCCGCAGCTACTAGCTGCGCTGTTTCGTCTCTTTCTTGCTCGCATGGCGCCCATGGCTGATATTCGTTGTCTCGCCGAAAAATTGTATTACGTTGGCAAAGTAGCGCGTGTCTGCTCTCGCTTCCGGCGTACGCATTCGTCTCGTTTTGTCTTATGTAATTGTGTCGATGTGCTGCGAGCAGCTATTCTGCATACTGCCGCGCAGAGTTGCCGGTGTTTAGCTATTTGTGTGGGATTTTCCGCTCGGCGCTATTTATTGAACATTAGTTACAGGGTGAAAATCAGGGAAGTAGGGCAATATCCAATAATTGATCTTTGTAAATAGTTAAAATAATAAAAACTACCACGTGGAGATGTGCAGATATGCCAAACATTTGGCGCTAGAAGCAAAGTCAGCAAACATGCTGTCCACTAAAATGTCTGCGCAATGCCGCAATTTGATTGATTTTTCAATGTTTAAACACACTACTCCCTATTAAACACATTCGTACTAGACGTTTATTTTGCTTTGTGCGCTTTTATCAATGAACACAACATTCACCCCGACGTGAGGCTCAATCGGAATTGGTGGTATATCGACTTGTTCCCTCTCAGAGAGGTGTTGAGTTGATTTGTTGCTGTTATCAGCGCCGACTTGCTGCGTACAACAAATAAAAGCAAACATACGGGGATGTCAATAATTCTCTGTGCGCATGCATGATTTTTAAACAAGTCACAGCATAATTTCACTATGAAACAAGTACGGAATTTTTCAGTGAAAACTTGCAGCGCACTGCGCCAAATATGAAGCACACGCCGCCTGTTAAATTCATTGATAGAGGCTCTGCCGTTCTGATAAGGATTCATTTGGCATAGCGCTACCTCTGGTTTATGACTTTAATTGGACTGCAGTGTTTTGTTTGCAATTTTTGTTATCGCATACGCAGATAAGAAATTAAGTAACGAGGAAACAGCTGTCGCTGGCCAAATTTTAAGCAATGAAGCAGCTGCAGCTGAGATACTCTGACAGTGGCACATCTTATTGCATTAAGCGGATAAAAGTTTATAAATATTTAGCTCGCTGCTGTCGCTGCTGATAGGTTGTTGAAGTTAGCCAATCACCCGCGCCTCTTGCATTTTCCGCTTCATTAAATATATGTGGCTCCTAAAAAGTTAACACTTAATTCGCAATGTTTGGCAGCACCCAGACGGCGTTGATCGGCATTGCCCCCCGCAGCATCATCCCCTCGTAGGAGCACACACACCTAGCATGGAGCGGAAAAAAGTGCTCGAGCTGGACAAGATTTGCCGTGTCTGCATTTCCGAGCGCAAGGATATGCGTCCGTTGTTCAGCGAAAAAATCGCCGAAATGTTGATGGAGTGCGCCAGCGTCACAATTGAGAATACAGAGGGTTGGCCGGACAAGATTTGTGTGCAATGCGTGCATGCGGTGTCGCGATGCCACGCGTTCAAGATGCAGGTGGAACGCAGCGATCGGGAATTGCGCGAATATATCAAAAGCCTGACGGTGCGTGTGGTGATCGAAGAGCCGCTGGAGGTGAAGTTGGAGCAGAGTCAGCCGAAACTGGTGCAGATGGTGCAAAAGCAACAAAAATGGCAACAACAACAGCAGCAGTTACAACAGCAGCAGCAACAACAACAGGTTTTGCAGCAGCAGCAGCAACAACAGTTGCAACAGCAACAGCAATTGCAGCAACAACAGCAGTTACAGCAACAACAACAGTTGCAGCAGCAGCAGCAGCAATTACTTCAACAACAACAACAACAGCAGCAGCAACAAAAGAAAAAAGCAGCCGCCGCTGCTCAGCGCAGAGCGCAACGTCAGACGAAAAAGCTGCAGCAACAGCAGCAGCAACAACAACAGCAGCAGCAATTAATTCAGCAACAAGTGATACCAGAGCCCGTCGCCATTCATGCCGTCATCACCAATTCGAATACGGCACGCCAGCCGCAGCTGCAACAACAGCAAACACAGCAGCAGCAGCAGCAACTGCTGTCGACCACAGCATTGCCGCAACAAATAGTTCTGCCCAACGGGCAGATCATTACCACCGCGCAAATTGTCACACACTCCGGTCCACCGCAAATCGCGCAGATCATCAGTACCAATGGCTCCCCGCCGGGAACCACCGCCGTGACGCCTTCACAATCCCAGCAATCACAACAGCAACAATTCACACCACAACTGGTGCAGACAAGCAGTGGCCAAACGCTGCAACTTATCCAGCAACCGAACGGGCAGCAGACGCTGCAGCTGGTACAGCTGGTGCCACAGCGCACGATCGCCACAACAACGAGCGGTAACAGCGTAGTGGTAACGACCGCAGAGGACGGCACGCTCGTGGACGAGGACACATTGATACCAGACGGCGAGCATCATCTCATCGATGACGAGCCGGAGGAGGACGAGGAACCGCCGGAGATTTGCGAAACATATGTGGTCGAGCAGGAGCAGTTGCTGGCCACTCCGCGGCATGATGTCAGTGTGGTGGACGAGGACAATCTCTCGCAAAGCGAGACACAGGAGCTGGAGTACCTCGAAGACGTAACCGTGACCACCACGAACGCAGCTCATCACCACCCCCAGCAGCATCATCACTACCAGCAGCACCCGCACATGCATGACATTGAAATGGACGATGGCGGCGAGGGCGATATCGGCCAGCAGCACCACATGCTGCACGACGAGGATGACGACGACATCATTGAGGAGATCCACATGGAGGAGGAGATGCTGGAGGATGACAACAGCAGTGTAATTCACGTGATGGACGCCACGGGCACCGAGTTCATCAGCGAGGATGACGATGTCAGCCAGCAACAGCAGCAGTTGGTGGCAGACGGCGGCGATCAGCTGCAGTACACCGTCATCGACACGGATGACGAGGACCCGCTGGTAACGTCCGACTTTAAGGAGGTGCTGAAGGTGGCGTGCGACGGCGAGATGCATGCAACGGTGGACGGTGCCACACTCGACCTCAACCAGTCGGCTGCGTCCATCGGCAGCCAGACATCGACGTCGAAGAAGTCGCGCAGCAAGCCCAGCGCCAAGGCAGCGGCCAACTCACGCCAGCTGGTGGCCACCGCCTCATCCATAGCGGCCGCCGGCGCCGACGAGGACTTTGAGATCGACCCCAAGTTTATAGCCGAATTTATTAGTCAACAGACGACGTCGCTGGGTGCGGGCCGCTACTTCTGCAAGCTGTGCCGGCACGAATTCAAGCAATTCAAGGGCCTTCAGAATCACATGCACCTGCACTCGAACTGGATACGCGCCAACTGCAAGAAGCAGCCGCAGTGTGAGATCTGCTCCAAGAGCTTCAAGGGTCCAGGCATGCTGAAGATGCACATGAAGACGCACCAGTCGGCAGCGCGCACGCCCACCTGCAACATCTGCGGCAAGTGCTTCAAATCAAAGGCGATTCTCTATCGGCACCGGCAGACGCATCAGCTGCGCGCTTACTCATGCGGAGTCGAGAACTGCCGCAAGACATTTTCCTCGGCCGTGACGCTGCGCGCACACGCCGAACGCAAGCACCAGAACTCGTCGCAGCTCAAATTCAAGTGCAGCGAGTGCGGGATGCTCTTCGAGGACGTCGACATGCTGCACGACCACATCCAGATAACAGTGCACGACAGCAGCAACAGCATGGCGGTGGCCACCGGCACGGAAATGCACAGCGGCGCCGTTATCGTGGTCAAGGCCGAGATGCATTAGTACGGCGCAATCTCGAGCGGTTGTTGGTTTTCGCTGTGCGGCATTCGGCTCGCGGCGCATACACGCACTAATGTACCTCGTCGCTTACGCAGGCGTAGCTAGTTGTAGTAGTGGCCAGTGTAGATTCTACTTTTAATTTTGTACATTTTCATATTGATTGGTTTATATTCCTCTCGCGTTTTTACGTATAGCCCCCAACCCCCAAGTTCCCGTCCCAGTTTCTCCCCAATTGCAGCGTGCGGTAGTTTTTAGTGTTTGAATTGTTCAAAACAACAAAAAAACTAGATATAGAAATATTTTTAATAGCATCTATTAACAATGACTCGATAAACACATAAAAAGGAGATATTTTTAAAATATGAAAATATTAAAACGGACAAAATATATAATAAAATTTAAAAAAAAAATTATAAATCTATACTTGACAGTTACTTTTTACTGGTGTGGTACATCTGTTGGGAAAATTATTTTTATAAATATTTAAATATTTATATTTCAAATTTTTAAAAATTAAAGGGTCACCGTGGGATTTGGTTTATCTCTGCCTCTTATTTCTACCCAGTCATGGCGAACAAACACGGAATTAAAACTGGAAATTGTGTAATTCGCTCAACAGGTCGTTAGAACATTTTCTGCCTCGGTTGCTTCAGTTAACTTCGAACTTGACATTCAAATGTACGAGCAATTAACTTGCATGAATGGCAAGTAAACACTTTAATTCCTGCAATAAAATTGAATTAGAGTTCTAAATAACTCACCGAACTCAGAATTCTCTACCCAACCCATGAGTTTAGATTTTATTTACGTTTAGCTTTCAAGTTGCTCCCTAAAATTTCCGCCAACTTGTGCCATTACTCATTGTACGCTAAAACCTGTCAGTCGACAGATGACCGAATTATCTGTTTTAATTATTATCTCACCGGCTTAGTACGTCATTCGAAACCAGTTTAGCAATTTTAAACGTACAAGTCCAAATGTATTGAACGAAAGCAATTCCCAAGAAGCGCTAATTGACTTTAAAGAGTTTTTAATTCGATTTTAAACAAATTAAAATAAATAAATAAATAAAAAAAATTTTATTAATTATAGTACAAGAAGAGCGCTAGCTGCCAGGGCTTTCGGCTGGTAATTTATTGTAGTTGGCATGAGTGGTTATGAGGTACCACTACAGCATGTTAACGACAATTTTGATGATGGCAATTATATAGTAAGGGAGAGGGCTGGGTTGTGAACCATTACTGTTTTTTCTTTCCCTAATTGACATATCGCCAATCTTTCAACTGTCAAGTTTGTCTTATGATATGACTCTGCTTTTGTGGTTACACCGAAGTACAAACACGTATTGCTTGTGGCAGCAAAATCGACAGCGCTTATTGCAAGAAGGTCTGTGTAATACATGTTTATTTAGTGTTTTGATTCTATTTTACGATGCGATATTTGTTTATGTCGAATTATGATTGGAAGTGTCGTTTATTTTAAAGTTTCCAAAATGGCATCGTGGTTGGGCTGTGAACCACTGAAGTGGTTGGGTTATGAACCACCTGTTTTTCGTACTACATTTGTTCTAACGCTGTCAAATATGGACGGATATATTACAATAAAGTAATTTTATGTAATTTCACTCGATTTCGTTGAGTTCACTTGAAGTGGGCCAATGCGAGAACGCATTCGTATTTCACAAGCAAACATTGCGACACCGATTAGGATTTTTGGCCTAAGTGGCGTCATTATAACTTTTTTCACCTCTTGAGGCCTCCTGATTAAATAAATCCTCAAGTTACTTTAAAATTATGGGTGTTTTCTTCGTATTTTCCGACTTTAATAGGGATTTTCCAGATGGTTCACAACCCAGCCACTTTTTTGGAAAAGCGAAAAATCAAGTCCATAGAAAATTGGACGTAGAGAGTTAAATATCAATCAAAACAGTAATCCGTCTTCATAAAAAAGTTGCGTTTTATATTTACCTTTCCAACGGTATCTTCGATTTTTCGATATCTTTATTTTGAGAAAAAACAAAACCCGGTTCACAACCCAGCCCTCTCCCTTAATAAATTTGTATCAAGTTTTAAATTAGCTTTTCTAGATTTGTTTGCGATAAGTAATCGATAAATATTTGCTATATTGTCCAAATTGATGATTGATTGATGAGACGATTTTTCCTTCCCCTTAAAGGTCGAGCGGTGGTTGTCTATATGTTAGTGAGCCAACATGAAAAATTGGTTTTTTGAGTGAGTGGTTGGCTGTCTTCTTAAACGTCAGTTGCTTTGCAACAGTACAAAGCATCACGTTCGTAAACAAAAAATTCAACAGTGTTACAATGCATCGTGTTCGTGAACGCATCCAATGAGCAATCGATTGCATCGGCATCGCAAACTGCGCATCATTATTATCGACGATGCATTGACATGAATTTCGCTGTTAACAGTTTCATTTCTGGAATTGGTTTGACTTTCAGTATACTCATAATTCAGTTCTCCAGGACCTTCGGAACTTTTTATTAGATTATCAAGATTCACACAAGAAATTATATGCTTAACTAGTTTCCTGTTTTTTACATCAATGTAACTTAAGATTCGAAATTTATTTTTTAAAATGCCAAAGACCTGCTCGACGCATACTCATGTATTACTCAAAATAGTATTGAAAGTTTGCAATACTAATATTGTTTCGCAGTCCCTTTTCGCTTTTGCTGTGCGTCCATTTTGCAGTATTTGCTTGTTGACTAGTTTAGCTCTTTCATCAACGAGTTCATTCCAACCGATTCCACAGTGACTAGGTATCAACATAATTTTGCTTGTGTTTTGGTGTTGAATTCGTTTGTCGCCTATCACTGATGATATGTAACTTTTGTTATCAGTTTGCATCAGGGCAGAAATAGCAGACATGCTTAGAGCTTCGGCAGCATAAGCAGCATAATAAAGTGGCATATGTATCCATCGAGTGAGGTGGCAAATGTTCGACTTTGATGGTGTTGCCTTCCCCATCGACAACAACAAATGTTGCGCTGCACCCAGATTTGGATCCCTCTGTAAAGACAGATTACCACTTGGTTTGTAGTTGAGTTACGTATTCAGCAAATAGACGTTGATACGTAATGGGGTTTGTGGCATGTTTTGGGTTATCCTGGAGATTAAGTATAATGAAAGAGCTGGTCAAATGCCAAGGTTTGCTGTATGGATGGCAAAACTGGGTGCCGTTACTATACCCATTTCTTTGGCTTGGGCAATGCATCTTCCGATTTTAGACAATCTGCGAGGGGTCCGTTTTTGGTTAGGGACTTCTTTCGATGTTTTGGAGAAGTTTGGGAATAATTTTGAATGTATTATGTTTCGTTCCCTGTTATATTTATTTTGTTCAGTTACTTCTCGCATGCAGTACGTCTGAAAAGTCTACACACAGAAATTTGTGGGCAATGTTGTAGAACTCATGCAACCTTAGAATGCAAATCTTACGTTCGCAATGTTACGTTTGCAGGTTTAAAGCTTTGCACAAACCACAACTCGGATGCGCCAAGTGCTGCAAACATGCAACACCAACTTGCAAATAAACGCAACATTAGGTGTAAGTAATGCAAAGCTCGCCTTCATTCATTCATAATTCATTCAATTTGATTTTTAAGCTGAACGGGGTTTCCCGTAGCTGTTTTGGGCATCAAAGCGTTCATGTAGTGTGAAACTAAAAAATAAGAAAAGTAAATAAATAAAGACAGCTGTGAAGAAGATGGGTGGGTTTAAAACCAGATTTACTCAAAACAAGTACAAGTGGCCTCCTGTTTTTCTGTTAATTAGCTCGATTGTATTCCAGCGCAGATATTTCTCTACTTTTTTTTAATTCCTTGTAATTCCCCCCAAATGTTATTGCGCCTTTATTTTTAGCGGATTGCTCTACGCTTCAAGTCTTTAAATTTTCCATTTGCTGGGAAATCCCTGGACTACTTTTATATTATTTCAAGTCAATAGCGCCACTCTCGAAATTACTAGGAAAATCCATATTCATGGCATTTTATGACGTTTTACATATCTGCTCCACATAAAACCCATTTGCATGACATTAACATTTGGTGCGCCTCGCACGGTGAGCAGTGAAAGTGGCGCAGGCATTGTCACTTAATTTAATTTGACTTGATTCGTGTTCCTCCATTTATTGCGCAGTAAACGGTCGCCTCTGCCGCGCCATTGGAGTGCAAGCTACACCGACACGCAGTGCGCGTTTGTTGTTGTGGGGAAACATAAAATAAATCTGAATCGTGTATACGCTCGAATGTCGCATATTTTTGACCCATTTTCCCGAGCGACTAGCAGGAAATTGAATTTTTATCTGCGCACTACAGACTGTACTCGTATACTGAGTACGTCACACCGGGGCGGAGCAGTGCAACGCAATACGTGTTTACGATTTCAATGTGCGAATGGCGTATTTGGGCACTTTTTGTAAATGAGAAGTTGAGCGGGTGCTGGCTGTCGATGTGATTCATGATGACTATTTTTAAGAATTTGCGCAGCTGCTCACTGTCCGACCTCACACCGTGCGTCGTGAATTTCACCTTTGTGAAATTTTCTCGTAACGCAAACGAAGGCATATGCTGGCTGTAGTGCACTAATTGCAGGCCGAAACTGCAATCTGTCTGAAAAATGCTAATATTAGCTGACACTTTGCTCCATTAAAATGGTTGCCGATTACATCCCCAATTCAATCAAAAAATCACAATGACGCTTACACACATTTGCGAACCCATAAATAACAACAACGCAATGCGAAGGTGGCATGTGTCCTACATTTGTGCGCGGCGGCGCCTCTGTGCACAAGTTCACTGACACATTTTACATGTGTACGCACGCCAGCTGTCAGACTAATGACAGTGCCTGTTGTCGGTAGAAAGAGCAGCAATAAAGCAAGTCTTCACAGCAATAACAACGGCTGCCTTATCAACGCTTCATTGTCCGTAACGAAACGCAAGCGCGGCTCCTGTCACAGTTGTTTTTAGTCACGGTGACTATTCCACACTCGGCTGGTTTGTGTCAGTTGCGCTGCGGGTGGCCAGCTGGCGTCATTTAAACTAAGGAAATGGGTCAACATCCTTGCAAATTGTTTGGCTTTGGCAACGTTTCTGAGACAGCAGAGTCGCGTTGCTACTTGTTCAATGGTTCAGTTGTATCAATCGCATGATTTACTCAAATAAATAACTTACAGTCATCGTTAGGCATTTGTGCCATATTTGTTGTATTAATGAAGCAGGCTTTTTCCTTAATCCTGAACAAAAAAGAGCTTCTAACTTGCACTCGGGTGTAGATATCATAAAAAACGCCAAACTGCATGCAACCTGTAAGAAGTTTCCGAAAGTTCCAAACCTGCCTTATGTGCATAAGAAAACATTGTTTCTTTACCCTCGGCGCGCTTTGATACGAAATAGCTTTGTTAAGTACGCAAATTGACTTTCCCTGCACAAACAACTGATTTGCGTTGCTTCCGCACAGCTTCCCCGCCACACGACGTTTGGCCAGTGCGCGCTGGTCCAATGACGGTGTGGCGCCAATTATATTTGCGCATTTATTTGAAAAAAAATCACAGCCAGCCACTGCAAAAGCCTCCAGCGCAATTGCTATTCTCCCTCGCCCCCTCACAAAGGTAAAATTACGGACAGACGTTTTCTTGTGTTTTCTATCGTTTCGGTTCAATTCGGTTCGTCTCGTTGGTGAAAATTAAATTTATCTCAACTTGGTATGTGTGGGCTGTTTTTACTTTTATTTACAATTTTTTCAGACCGCTCCGTAATTTATTGTATGTACTTCTCAGCGTAAACCCAAATATTGTTCTTTGTCTGCAGCCGTCGGCGCTTGTTGCTCGCTCCCGTCTTGCGCAATTAGATGTTTGTTTGGGCTCACTGACGACAGAAACAAACATACATATATGTTTTTTTCTTAGTTTAGTTTGTGAAAGCTTCACTTGAGAGTTTTTGTTTTTGTCAATGTTTATTGTGGTTTTAGCTGCTTTTTTGCTTTTAATTGATTTGCAATGGAGGATGATCGCAGCGACCTTGGCGGCAACAATACCAAAGACATTTCCATACTATTTTTACTCTCTTTGACAATACCAATAAAGTCATTAAGTTATAATTTGAATAGTGACTGTGGTTATGGAAATATCAAACAAAATTAACTCGTATAAATTTATTTTTGTACAGTAAATATGTTCATTAAACAAGACTAAGTGAACGATTTTTCAATTACGATATTCTAATTGAACCACCAGAACCCTGAAATAATTAGTATCCATATTTTTGAAAATAAAAAAAAAATTGCCCTATTTTAAGAAATTTCTAAAAATATTGCTTTATAATAATTATTCCTAATAAGAAATATTTGACGTGACCTGTAACTACAGGGTATTTCAATTGAAGTGTAACCAAATTTAAACGTCAAAAATACTGCAGTATGAAATAGAATGAAAGAATTTTTTTTCACCGTTTAATTGCCATTGAATTATCTGTCAAATGCATATAACGGTTTCCCAAAATCAAAGTAATAGCAAACGCAACAGACCTAAACGCGAAGCGTAATTCTGTGATCGCACTTTTTTTGGCTGGAAAATCGATTTCTTGGCTTTGAAACATTTGCGCATAGAGTTTTTGTTTTTCACACCATAAAACGATACAAGGAGACCGGCTCTATTAAAAAACGGTATGGTGGTAACCGTCAACCAACTGCGACGTCCGCTGAGAACGTAAAAAAGGTGAGAAGCAAATTATCCCGAAATCCTCGTCGCGGCGGAAACTTCATGGCAACGGACATAGGTATTTCACCCGCAAGCATGCATCGAATCTTGAGGAATAAGGTAAAGGTGCAGGATTTCAAAATTCAAAAGGGTCAATATCTTACGGCAACCCAAAAGAAAATGCGACTCCTTAGATCAAAAGCGCTCCGTCAGAGGCTCGTACGTGGTGAGTTCAAAATTTGTGTGTTCACCGACGAAAAACTTTTCACCGTGCAACAGTTTGTCAACAAGCAAAATGACAGGCTTTGGCTGAGACAACGTTCAGCTATCAACGAAGAACAACTGCGAACCTATCGACGTCAAAAACTCGCGTCTGCGATGGTTTGGACCGGAGTAACTTGAAAAGGACGCACATCGCTTGTTTTTGATCCTGAAGGGGTGAACATTAACGCTCGATCATACCAAGGAAATGTACTGGAAGGTTGCTTGCAGCCAAGCTTTTCCAAAAAGATCGTTGGATATTCCAGCAGGACTCTGCACCTGCTCATAAGGCTCGAACTACGCAAAGTTGGCTTAAACGCAACGCCCCAGCGTTCATTTCGACAACGGAATGGCCATCGTCTTCTCCAGACCTCAATCCTATGGACTTTGCCATATGGGGCATTTTGGAAAGTAAGGTCTCGCAAAAAAAATATGAAAGCATCGATGCCCCAAAACGTGCCCGCAGGATGTACTTCGAGCTTCTTGCGATGTATTTGCCAGTCGATTGGCTGCTGTTATTGAGTCGAAAGGAGGAAATATTGAAAATTAATTAAAAATCCTTAAAAAGAATATAGTTTCTGACAATTTGAGACCAATTTCAAATAAAAATTACTAAAACTGATTAAATAAACCACTATTTAACATGTTACACTTCAATTGAAATACCCTGTATTATCATGCACTCAATAATTTGAGTTGCGTAATAATTGCTATGAGAAACAAGTAAGTATATTTTTCGTTGTCGATAATTATTATTTTCGGATTTTCTTTACGTTGCTTCATAACTTTTAGTTATTTATGACTTTTTTATTTACGTTACTGATAACTTTTATTTTGAGCATTTTTTTTTACGTTGCTTGATAAACTTTATTTAAGCTTCATCCATCCATCGTCTCTCTGCTCAAACAATTGTTAATTTTATCCAGATTTACTAAACATTAAATGAAATGTTTATTGAGTTCGCATTGATTTTGTTTGGCTTTTGTTTACATAGACTGAATTCTAAAGTGAAGAACTTAGGTATTCCAAATATTTTTCTGTATGAACATACATACATGTATGTCCATAAGTTAACACATAAAGGGTGGGCCATCTAGTGGTTTTTTTTTAAATCATATTTTGACACTGACAGCAGTTTCTCGCTCAAACACGAAATTAGTCGATTTACGCTTGAACCACGTTGGGAAACATTGAAAACTTATTTCCAAATTGAGTGCTGTGTAGCCCAAACAGTGCCCAAATTGTGTTACTAGCCGTCTTGGCGATGTCTATTGGCCGCCTCGGAGCTGCGATTGGACCTCTTTGGACTTTTTTTTCGGCGAACACCCTGAAGGACCGAATCCAGAAACGATTCAAGCACTTAGCCAATATCATCCAAGCAATCCCTGAGCTACAGCTCGAAATCATCAACAAGGTCTTGGAAAATAGGAGTGACAGAATGCGCTACTTGGCCGAGGTAGCAACTTGAACAACGTTGTGTTCCATAATTAATTGGGAATGTTTGCTCTAACTAATAAAATTTGAAAAAACATTTTAATTTTGTTCATTTAATTGCATTTTTAAAAATAAACCACTATACGGCGCACCCGTTATAAACGAGTGATTCCAGAAACGCCAAAACGGCCAGTAATGGCCATTGCGCGTAAACAAGCTCAGTGGGGCAACAAATAAACATAATTGCCGAGGAATGGCTTATTTTTGCCAATTCCAATTAAAGATGTAAACAAACAACTGCACAAAAATTCCATTGCGAGGAAATGCGAATTTTTGTTGTGTTTCAACGTTTCACGTTAGCACACTGCCCCCATTCCCACTGCGCCCCTCACGCAGCGCTGTCGATTTGGCACTGTTTGCGCGTGGACTTGCAAGAGGGAATTAGCATTCCGCTTGCTTACAGATATATTTTTACGATTTATTAAGCTGGCTGCCGGTTTGGCTTGGCGGGGAGAAAATGGCGCGCGCGCACTCTTCCGGTGTGGTGGCGCGTGCCACAGCGATTACATGCTTTGAATTTATGCAATTTTATATTTTTGCTCAACGAGCGCCGGTGCCATAAACAACAAAAACAAAACAAATAAACATGGGGGGAAAAAAGACAAATCAAGCATACATGAATCGTCAAACGACTGTCGAAGCAAACACGAAAGCGTGTCGCTCGAAGGAGAAAACATGAAAATTCGCGCACAAAATGTCAAGTCGAATGCAATAACGCTTGGGGGCTTTGAACGACGGCATTTTCTGTCCCGCAGCGCGCTGGGTAAGCGGCCCCACATGCGAGTACAGGTGCTGAAGCCTCGTCACATGTGTCAAATGACGTTTGCACCTACAAATGAACAGTAAGTGCCACATGGCATTGCAACCCCAACAATGTTGTGATTATGCGAAGTCTGCTTATCGATTTTTCAATGCAGCGATATGAAATTACAGAGGGATTTTGTCGTAACATGACTAAAGGTAGAAAGGAAACCATACTGCATGGAATTAAATCGAACAAAAACAGCACAGAAAAGGTTCAGCTGTCTCTGGTCTTAACCAGTCAGTTTCACGTTCTGAAGTCTTACTTGAACTGGATTGTAAACCCAGACCCAGACAGACCGATAGTCACTGCTTCAATCGTTTAATTTTTTCCTTGAGTGTTTGATTTTGTTGTTGTCTGACGCAATGTGTAAATGAAGGCAACTGCCTCAAGCTTTCTAAACATACTTCGTCCACTCGTTGCCACTGTCTCGACAGCTATTAATACCGCGGATTGGCCAAGAATTAGAGTGAGTATTTTTGATTTTGTCGTTGGTATACAAATAGCCAATGCCAATAATAAACGCCAGCAACGATAAAGAAAAAGCCCCATTCGTGAAGTAGCCAAGTGTGACCGGAAACTTTGAAATGATAAGTGCGCCTCATTCTCTCGAGTGTGCTGGTTATTTTCGGTACCTGTGTCAGGCTTGTGACGTTCTGGGTTTTTATCTTCTTTGCTTTCAAACAAACAACTTTTTGGCCCTGTGTTGTTATTGACAAAAACTCTGGCTAACACCAAACAATTGGGCTTAGGCACTGTCGGCGAACTTATTAATGTAGACACTTTGAATTAAATACTTATTGATGCGACTGGCCGATAAGGCGCTTTGCTAATGCAGTTTGCCGCTGTTGTTGTGTGCTTTGTTTTGTTCAAGAGAGTTTTGTGTTCGAGTGTGTGTGTGCCGGGTATGCACACACCTGCCGTCAGCTGTGCTATCTCAGCCCAGATTAGATTAGCCACTGCCTTGTGGATGTGGCCAGGCGGCCAATATGTGTGAAAGGCGCTTAAAGTTAGTGGACGAAATGAAGTAAATTTCTGTGTATCAAGTTGCTCAATGTTTTAGGTTATTCATTTATCTTTTTCTTAGTTTTAGTAGTTTTAGTTTCACAACGAGTCATTTCTTTGTGCTTAAGTGAGCTTTTCAGGAGAAGGCTGCCACTGCAACCTTACCAACCTAACCTAGTTTTAGTACAAATGAGTGTTGGTACTCAATTTAGCTCACTTTGGAATTGATAAACGAATTAGTTGATAATGATAACCAAAAATATGCACAATAATCATATTAGAACTGTACTTGTACAATGTTTGTGATAAGCAAAGCCATCAAGTTGATTCATAGCTGTGATGGGATGTTGGCGTGGCTGATGAAATATTGATGATGAAATATTTTAAATGGTAATGTTGGGTGGTTGAACATGCAAAATACTTCTTGGCCTGTCAGTTGGCAGTGAACAGCACTGCCCGGGAAAACATTAACTACGCAAAGAGCGAAAAAGTGATGTGAAATATAACCCGGTTTCGTTGAACACTTCTTTTAAATTATATTTACAAATTTGATTTATCAATCTCTTTATTTTAGCGTTGTTTAAACATTTATTTGAATTTTTGTAAATCTTAAATATAATTTTTTTTGTTAATTTATATTGGTTTGAGTCTTTAAAGACTAATTGTGAACATTTCTTTTAATTTTTAACATTTATTTTAGTTATTTTTCTTAATTTTTGTAAAGCAAAAACATCTCTCCCTCTCGCCTAAGTCGCAATTAATGAATTGTGAAATGTTAATGAAAGCCGCATGTGTCAGCATTTGTTGTTGTAATTGTTTATGAGCTGCTCATCGCTGTCGCTAATTTTAAAAACTTGCATAACGCCACGTTACGCCAGCGTGGGCATGCCCCATCGCCCCCCCCCCCCCTGATCCGCACCGCTTTCGCTTCGAGTGGCCAGCAGCGGTAAACGACGACAGCTCCCAGTGTGCAATTAAATCGACATTAAGAGCCACGCAAAGCGTCTGTCTGCCAACACATTTGCTTCAGATGCAAACCAACACGCCGAATTATTTCGACAAAATTTTAATTAAATGCAAAATCTTGGCAATTCATAATAACACGCAGCGAAATTCAAATGAATGGCCACATGCCACCGTCGATTCTATGCAACGTGCCGCGAGTTCATTTATTTGGCGTTCACCGCATAGCTAACATTTTATTATTGTAAACTAAATGTTTTTGCATTTGTTGTTGTTTGTTTGTAATGCAAATGTCCCAAGCATTTTTATGCTGCGGCCACTGCCGGCTGCTGTTGTGACGAACATTGTTGGCTGTTGGCATCTTTGGCGGCTTTGTGGCTTTTGGCAATGCTTCATCAAAGCGTTAAATTAAGTCACACGCTGTGGCTGCGTTAAGTTCAAGGTTGCCAGCCGGGCAGTCCTTAACCATAAATTGCCGGCGCGACCTTGAAGCTCGGCAAAGACGTACTGGAATTTTCGAGGAAATTTGCGCCCCAACACGCAGCGTTGCTATGTGGCTTTGTTTGAGAAATTATGAAATCAATACATGAAATCACGCAGCCAATGAAAGTTGCACAGCTAATGGAACTTACGCACAACTATGCGACGGACAGGTGGCGGCGTGGGGCGTCAGTGTGTAATAAGCGGGTTTGAAAGAACAGAGTGGGTGATTCGAAGAATCAAGACTTGTGGGATTTGAATAAATAAAATTGTGAGTGGAATTTACTTCTGTTCTTTTTAACTTCCATTGGTGAAGAAGTTCTGAAATAGTTTATTTGTTGTTACACAAGGAAGTTTTTAGGCTTCAAACCTTCCAAATATCCGTTTGTTGCAACAATTTTGGGTAGCAAATATGATTTCAAATGGTTTCAGGATCAAAGCTAGAAAATGATTCTTTTTCATTTCATTTTTTAAAAGAAACATTGATGTGTTTCAAGGCGAATTAATAAAGGTGGCCGCGTAAGGGCCATGTATTTTGTTGTTGGGTTTGACGAACTTAATTGTCAAAATCAGCCATCAAAATCAAACCTTAAACAGTCAACCAATCAAAAACAACCATTTTGACAGTTGAGACGTTTCCAACATAAAAAAACAAATCAGCTGATTCAACGAGGTCATCTGTATTGAATTAGCCTTGACTAACTTGATTTCGTTACCTACATTTGAATCAATTTTTAAATCATTTTTTACTTTTAAAGATTTCAAGTTGTCAAAAGATAATTGTTAAAGTCCAAAACATAAAAATTTAAATGCCAAGACTCTTCTACGAAGAATCATTTTGCGTTCTTTGAACACCAAAAGATTCCAATTTCGAGGCATGTGAACAATTTTTTTGATAAAAACAAATTTATAACTAAACAAACATTTTGGACTTGACAACATAAATTTTAACTATGAAAAAATTAACATTTTTAAAGAGTTTAAGCATTTTTTGTTGCAGAAATAAAACCAATATTCAGTGCAAGTTTACGAGCCACAATTAAAATGACTCAAGTCAGCCAGGAGCAGCGGCAGTTGGCAGCAGCTGTCGCACGATTGCGGCCAGTCCGGCGACCAACTGAGCGGACAACAACAATGTGTTTAACGGCTATGTGAATTTTGGACTGTGTGTTTTTCCCCAAAAAAAAAACAAATGCCAAAAAAATTAGATAAAAGACGACAAGACAAAATCAACACAAACCTGGCGAAAATGTGCAACAGCTGACAGCTGCGCGTTTTGTTAGTGGCGGCCGGCAGTGGAACATAAAAATGCTTACTTGTACAGTTAAACTTGTTAGCTGGCACTTTTATGCAACGAGAACAACAAAAAGTGGCAAAACGTGGCATAATTACAGCAAATCAGCGCGAAATCAACGTGGCACATAGCGATCGGTGCTGGTGGCGCGGCATTTTGTGTGGCGGGCATGTTGCCAGATTGCTCCATTTGTTTTTTAAAACCAAGAGCCGTCGTGACTAAGCAGAGTAAATATTGGAGGGAAAATATTTTTAGGAGATGCGGAAAATTCTGCGCAAATTAAGATGCGAATGATTCTATAACCAGGAATGTTTGATGCTCACGCGCGCCAATCGTGAGTTGTGAAAGCAAATCAAAGTGCTGCCCTGCGCCAATATTTGGCCGAATTCACACGAAATGGCCGAAATGCCAACAACCATTTAGCAGACACATTGAAATAATCGCAGAAAATCGGCGCTCGCCAAAAATAGTTGAGGCCGCATTTATTTTCGTTGACGTTCAGCTGGCGCACACGAATGATTGCGGTGTCTTCACCCGCTTGTCGGCGGCGATCTTCGGCGCCAAGCGATGCTGTCGATGACGTCGACTCGCTGCTGTTTTCGCTTGGACGATTTTGTAAATCGTTATGGCGTTTATCAAGCGATGCTATTAGTGCGTTCGAAGGACTTTGCAATGACGACAATGCAGCACAGATTTTTGCTTGTTTTCGTTTTGATTTTCGAGTTTAGCTGACGTTGCTTTCTTTCGAGGTAAACAAGATCTGTTGACCGGTTTCGACATTAGGTGGCCTGCAGTCTATGTATGGGAATGTAGCTTCATGTATAAGAAACAGGTGCCTGCTTTTTAGGCAAACCTTCAACACGCCCACTTTTTAGTGTATTGGGATTTCAAAAACAATTTGAATATTTTTTAGCACTTGTGCGTATTCTTTGATGTTTTCGTGTAGGCATTTTCAGACTCAAGCTGGATCCTTTCCAAATTTCCGCATATTTCTAAAGCATTTCATACATATTTCCCAGAAATGTTGATGATGAACAAAGTATTTGCATAATTGTTGGCAAAACAAGTATTCGTAGTAAATGGAATGGAATTAATCGAATTCAGTACTTTTTAAGCTTAAATTGTTTTCTAAGAAATTTAAGTGTTGTTTTATGTTTATGTACTTTGTAATGTTTTATGAAAGCAACAATATTATCTGCAAAAGGTCATAAATCGACAAGATATGTAAACACTTTTTGTTTATTAATTCTATAAAGTATTCAAAAAACCACTTAAATTACGAATAACTTACATTTGCATTGCTTTCTCAGGAATTGTAGTTTTTTTATGTTTATGTACTTTGTAATGTTTTATGAAAACAACAATATTATCTGGAAAGGTCATAAATCGACAAGATATGTAAACACTTTTTGTTTATTTATTCTATAAAGTATTCAAAAAAACCACTTAAATTTCGAATAAATTACATTCTATGCGTTCGAGTTTGAATCGAAATAGTTCCGTTCAATTCCATGTAGCCATGTTCGAATCGAAATAGTTAAATGAAATTACTTTGCTACCATTACACCGAATACTCTAAGAAACTGCTTGGACTGCGTTCGGTGGCCAACAAACAAATCGTCGCAAATGAGTGCGGAAAACGATTGCCCGGAATAGTTTTCTACTTTCGCAAACAATTTCATAAGTAGGTTAGCCATAACTTGTAAACCAAAACGCTACAAATTCACAACATTTGCAACAACTCGAACTTTCAGTTTCTTCCGCAAATGCAAAAGAAGAAACAAACTTGCCGCCACACTCGAGCGCACACAGTTTCGGTTGCGTTGTCGGCCAACCGAACAAATGCAACAAACGAACAGCAGACCATCAAAATAAACACAAACCAAAACAATAGTAGCGCATGTTAAGCGTGGCAGTAAATTTAATTTAGCTCAAAATGCATACAATGGAACATAAAAGACAACAACAACAACAGCAGCAAATGCAGCAACCGCAACGAAGGAACAAGTTTATGTGCAGCGAGTCACAATGGTCGCGCGCCAACAATAGAAACAACAGCGAGGAGCAGCGCGAGTAGCGCCAAAACGAGCCAAAGTGGCTGCCAGTACACGAGTGCAGCTGCAACGCTTGGCTGGCAGCCGACCGGCCTCGCGGGCAGCTCGCAGTTTGGCCGCTGCCGGTCGCCGCCAGAAGACAAAGGCGCACAACAAGAGACAAAAGACCGCAGCCAAACAATAAAATGTGTACGCAATGCCGTGGAAGCACAAAGTGCACACAACGAACGCGCCGCAGCGCTTGGCGCATGCAGCCAATGGAGAAATGCGGAAGAGCCGCAAGCATGTGTACGTGGGAAAAGGGGCGGAATTTGCATAACGAAAAGTTTCGCTACCGCAAACAAATAGTTCGTTAATTACTGGCAATTAATTTTTATTCGGATTGATGGCGCCAGTTGAGCGTGTGACTTTTGTAAATGTTAATTAATTAATTCAAATTAGCCGTACGATTTTGTTTAATAAGAAAAGCACCTCTCCACGCCGACCGCCGCGTCGTTTGGGCATTTGCGGCCGTATGGCAACGCTGTGCGCGGCGCGTCAAAGCTACAGAAGCGACACATTGTCGCAGACATTGCCGCTGAAAATGTATTTTTAACACATTTTCGCAAATGTGCCGACACTTTTGATGCTTTTTGCATCTTTCGAGAAAATAAAATTTATCGGCACCTTCGGTTGCGGCTGCAATGCGCCGCGTTTCACTTGTACGTTGACAGCGCACTGAGCGTGTCAATTCGCAAACCGTGCTCCGCAAAGCGTCCAAAACAACGAGGAAAGGAAATTTCTAAGCGAAAAGCGCAGATACTTCTTGTGCGCACTATTTGCCACTAGCAACGCGTCCAAAATTTCGCACGCTTCAATGCAAACGTTGGGACAGCGCGAGGCAAACGCAGAGCAGTGCGCCGTCCCATTAATCGCCAGCAAATTAAACGTCACAGCGAACGCGCGACTACGCAACGCTGCACCGAGACCCCAGCCGCACACGCCCCGTGGTCCGGTCGAGCATCTACGGCCGCCCACGCCCTCGCATCTCTACCATCCCATTTTCATGGAGGAATTGCGCACTTGAAGTGCAGCAGCGCAGCTCTGGCACTCGCAGTGCAATTCGGTGAGCTGAAGTAGGCGCACGCTGACAGTCGGTCGATTGGTTGTACGGTCGATAGGTCGGTCAAGTGGGCACTGGGCATTAAAAAAAGTGTTTTTTGTGCTAAACGAAACACAGTTGCGGAAGCAAAGTGAAGCGTTTTGGTTAAATAGCTAAAAGACTAAAATCGGTGCCACGTGACGTACAAAGTGCGCTTTGAGTTTCGCAATAAAACTGAGTCAAATAAAACAGCTGACAGCAGCGCGCACGCAACAAAGCGACCAGCGCAGGCGCCAGTTGAAATTGCAGTAAGCGCTGCCGAGTTATTTGCAGTGAAAATCGACTTGAAATTGGTACTCGAAGCAAAAACAAACTGCTAAGCGCCAGACTGGTGTGTCAGCCGGTGTTTAACAGGTAAATGCGATATTCAATATTCAGTTCTCTATGTTTGATGTGTGTGCACTTGGTGGCGTATACGTGACATTCAATTGTATGAAACTGAAACACAAACTGAGAAACACAAATTCATGAGATATGTTGAAGGGTATTAAGAATTTTCCACCTCATAGTTTTGGTACAAATGTGCATGTTTAAACATCTAACTAAATTCAAATTCAATTCATACTCATCGTTGCTTTCTTGTTGTTAAATTCATTATTTTCGTCACAATTTAAGCATTTTCTAGATGTCAACAGGCAGCGGCCGTGGCAAAAGTGCTTCAAAGTGTTTCATTAAATTTACGAGCAACAGCGACGGCTGTGACAATGAGCGGCCTGATGAATGGGTGCAGGAAACGCCCTGGCCCGCTGCTGATGTATGCTTGCGTGCCCAAGTGGCGGTCGTTTTTTGGCCGCACTGTGCAGCATTCTTTGCCTTTTTATTGAACTAGATTTTGTTGGTATTTGTTTTTAAAATTTTTTTATTCTTGTTGCTATATGGCACTGTCTGCCACGAGCACAAAAGCACACACAATCATGCACTACTTATCTTGCCGCTTGACCATGACAGTGACTTTCATTTGATGCCATTACGACATTCACACAATTTGCTTTGCCAAAGAAAAAAACAAAACATATGAGAAACTTGGGCGCTTTGCCGCTCGGCCTGATGCAATAAAATACGTTATGCGAGTCTGTGAGCGGCGACAAACGAATATCTTGTTGAATTCGCATAAATCGTGTTAGGCGACATTAGTTGTTGTTGCAATCAAAGACAAAAAGCACAAACTCGCATTTTCTGCATAATGCCTTCTCTAACAAATGGAAGATATATGAGTGTAATTTAATAAAAAATTAAATGGGACATAAATTCAATTTATAGCCAAACCAATAGCCAAGTAACTGAAAAAATTATAAAATTTTTATAAAAATTATTATTAAAAAATTAATTAAAGTTTTGGCATATAAAAAGCTGGACTCTTAAAAGCTGAAATTTATTTTATTTTATTTTTTATTTATTTATTTCATTACAAATTAATATTAAAAAGAGAAGAAAGAAAAGGAAGGAAAAAAGAGTGTGAAAAAGTTATTAGATTTAATTTATAGCCAAACCAAAAGCCAAGTTACTGAAAAAAATTATTAAATTTTTTTTTAATTATTATTATTAAAAAATTCATTAATTTTAATTAAATTTTAATTTTAAATTTAATTAAGTTAAATTTAATTTTAATTTTAATTTAAATATTGGCAAAACAATTCGATTCTTAAAAGCTGAATTTTATTTTTTTTTAATTTATAAAAAAGATTTGGAGCTGAAATTCTTTCAAATTTGTGTTTTCTATTTTGCTTCCCCCTTCAAAATCAAAATTTTCTTCATTTACATTTCGTTTCCAAATAAAATAAACGCAAAACACATTACTCATACGCCCCGGTAGTCAAGTATTGGACTTAGCACTGCTGCGAAATTACAGCAAAAAAAAAACATATTTTTCAAATAAATTATGTCAATAGAACAAACATTGTGCGACGCCACACGCTCCACACAGTTGCCACGTGCGTCAGTTTTTTTTTCTCAAATTTGCAAATTGCCTCACAGCGTGAGCGACCTGCTAACTGCTTTTATTGCCCACACTAAATGTGAGCAAATACATACGTTAAGGTGCGACGCGTACTTAATGCCACTTTCCGAATTTAAATAAATTAACTTAATCAACTTGCGACTTGAAACGCGCCGAAAGGGCACTCAAGTGAGCAGCTGATTAGCCAAAACAGCAAACGTCAGAGGCAAAGTGCGGACTGCGGACTGTTGACAATAACAACACCAATACACAAATCAGACACACAGTAATTTCCCAGATTTTGGTAGCTGGGTAATTTTGCTGAAACAAGCAAACAAAACCAAACTAACTTTGAAAGTAAAATGAGCATAGAAAGAAGCAGAGCACAGCTGTTCGCTGTTCGTTGTGTGTGTGTGTGGGTTGCATGGATTTTGCTGGCGCGTGCCTGCAATTACTACGGCCGGAGGGTTGGCAATTGAAAACCGTACACGCAACGCGACAGCGAAGCCAACTCTGATTGTGATGATTGAATTGTGCTGCGCAATTAGCATGTCTGGCGGCATTCCACTGGCCGTCTAAATTCTGCTCATTTAACCATCGAATTGCCGCGAGGCAGTTCGACTCAATTGTCGCCTATCGCTGCTACCAATTTCTCTATTTGCCCATGTGACGCGCTCACCAGCGCCAATCACTTGCAATTTCATTTGTTTGATTAGCATCGCGAAAATTCCATGTGACCGCCGCAAGGCAGCCACTTAAATTACAATCTAATTTAAGTCTATGTGGTGTTTGTTTCGTTTAGAAAAAAGTGTAAATGTTTTAGTTTGAGTTTTGCTGAAACCATTCACAAAAGTTCCCAAAAGGGCCGAAAAGCGAGCGACCGATGAAAAGCAAACATTTCCGCTTGTCCGCAAAACAAGATTAGAACTCAGCTGGCTGTGTGGTGCCAACCAGTTTTTCAAGGTTATTCTGCGCGCGCCGCTCCGAGAGGACTGTGCGGGCCCGCTGCCTTGGCCTATCCCACTGCTGTCCCGGTGCCGGTGCCGGCTGGCGCAGTGCTGGTTGGCACGTTTTGCTAAATTTGTGCGCCGTGTGGGTGGTTGTGTGGCTCTGGCTGCTGCATTCATACAAACATATATTCACACATACATACATACATACATACTTGTATGTTTGTTCTTGTGTGCTTGCTGAAGGACGTCTTATGTTGTTTCGCTCTCTTGCAATTGAATTGCTGCTCTGCCGTTGTCTTTGGCCCCTTGCGACCAAATGATAACTAATTCTATTTATTTATCATTTCTTTGCTGCGCAGCGAATTGTTGGTTCGTTTCTTTGTGGTATTTCACAGCTATGCTTTAACCTCATAGTAAATCACTGTCCAATTTGTGGGGTTTTTTGTTTTTCTTGACAATCCCCGGGCAACGATTTCGGGTCGTTTTGCTTAACAACTAAAGCGAATTTGTCCACTCGTAAATTACAGTTTTGTTGTTGCCAATGTAATGCATTTTTAGCGGATTGCAAATGGCGCTTGGTGGAGCCGCGCTGGCGCTGGCAGTCAGGGTCAGATGGCGAGGATAGAAGCCTTTGACAGCATCTCCGTCGCCGTCGGCATCGCCATCGCCTCAGTGACTTTGACTTTGAATTTTTAATTTCGTTTGTTCGTCGCGTGGTGCATGAAATTGGAAATTTATGAGACGACAGAGCGAAATTGTGAATTTTGACGTTGCAACTTTCAAGGTAAAGTGCCAGTTTGCTGCCACTGTTGCGAGTTGCCTGCAGCTTCAAATGGAGAAGGAAAGAGCCAACACAAACTGTGGGCACGCTGTGTTTATGTGTTGTTGCGCTATCAAAACAACATTATGAAATCATTTACTATGAAATGAGATCATATCGAGTTATGTTGTAATGTTTGGGCCCGAAGGAAAAAAATGTTTTCTTGCTTCCGCAGTCTTGTGCAATGCGATAGTGAGAAGTCGTTTATCATGTGAATCAAAACGCATTCAATCAAACAATCCACAATACGGCACTAATACTTTGACATTTTTCTGTCGACTATCAGCTCCGCATTGAGCATTGAGCGTTTTCAGGCATTGCACTCATCGGTCATTAAAAAGCACTCAATCATCCCGGCGACACGTCACTGCGGCGCCTCAAACATTTCATGTTAACTGTTTTCACTTAACCGGTAAACAGTGACTTGAATTTCTTTACGCTTCAGCATAAACAAAAATATTCATTGTGCCTCCGGCGGCTACAAACAACTTGCGCCTCCACTATGAGTAAATATTTAAATAGGTGTTAATTTTTCTGCACTCGTACTCGCAACGAGCCAATAAATCGCGTAATAAATTGTTGGTCAAATATTTGCAATCGTTTAGTGTATCTTGTTCCGAAAGATTTTCGCCCCGCCACCCACAAAAAAGTGTATCGCACTCGCCCTCCAGTTCTCACCGTCGATAATGTATTTATTTTTTATTGTTATTATTTTATTGTCGTTGCGCTGTTTGTTCACATTTGCTAAGCGCATAAATTTGAGACGCGCTCAAGAATTTGCACAACGGTGCCGGCTGGCAACACGGCCGCTGGTCGCTGGCCACTGACGTTTAGCTCGCTCCACGTGCATTCCGTTGAAGATCGCCTGTGATTGCTGATTGCTCTGCCTGGCGTAATTTGCATATTTGTTTGTCGCCTGAAATTGATTAAAGTGAATAATGCAAATTGCTTGAAATTGCTCCGGAAACATCTTCACTCAGTTTGTGTGTGGCAATTTGTGTTTATTGAAGCATTTGTAGAATCATGCGCTCATGTTTGCTGTGCTAACCAACACAATTGTTCTAAGCCAAGTGTGCTTAAGTTAATAAAAATGTATCTCTCGCAGTGTAGATTGAAATAACACACATGTAGGAAGAAGGAAAATAGAGAGATATTGAATCCAAGTTTTCCGTTATGTAATATTTTTTTGAAATTTATTACATCTACTTTGGTTGATTGGTTGGTTAGAGTGGCAATGTCCCAGAGATCCAATTAGCGCAAAAAGTACCCTTTTGAGACCACTCTCTCGGGTTGTAGCAACGCCTCAAAGAACTTTAACTTCAAAACTATTTCAAAGCGTTGATGAAGACAGCAAGTCGCTGATACTCCTGCTAGAGACCGCCTTGATCTCTTCGAAGAAGGGTCTGCCTAGAGCCGGGCAACAACAACATCAACATCTACCTTACAAAGCAATTTTGTATCTTTCAAATGTCTCTCAGTTCATATAAAAATATTGATACGAGGGTTGCCTTTTATATTTTTTCAAAAAGAATGAAAATGCATTTTGTTATAATCAAAAATGGTTTTATTGCTTTTCAAAGTATTCTCCTTGAAGATTTATACACTTTTGCATGCGCTCAAATCAATGGTCGAAGCACTTTTTCCACTCCTATTGAGACACCTCCAAAACATAGTTTTGAATTCAGCAGCATCTTCTGGCGATTTAAATTGTTTACCACGCAATTTTTTTTTTTGTGTGCGGGAATAAAAATAAGTCATTCGGTGCCAGGCTGACCCATTAAATCGATGTTTGGTCGATCAAATAAGCGGTTGTTTGAGCCGATGTGTGAGAGCGCGCATTGCCATGGTGAAGAATAATTCTGCGTTGGCGGTTATCCAACGAGAACAAATCTTTCTGACAGCTAAATGTTCATGCAATATCGAATGCACGGTCACATGACGATATTTCATTATCGTCATGTCTGGCACAATGACTGATTTTGGACGACCTTCACGAAATTCGTCCTGGAGCAAGCGGCGACCATGTTTGAATTCGTTAAACCAGTTATAAATTGTCTTGAGGGTTGGTGCTTCATCACCAAATGCCGAATGAAGGCGATCGAAGCACTGTTGTTGCGATAAGTCACTTCGGAAATCGTAAAAAATTATTGCTCGAAAATGTTCACGAGTTAAATTCATTTTTGACTGAGATGAATTTTTCAAGTCAGTATAAACAACACAAACAGCGCTTTAACATAAAAATGTTCTAAGCACGTTTATGGTAAAAAATGACAAACTTTTCAATGGCAATGTCAGATTTTTCGAAAACATTCTAAATAATCCCTATTGAAAAATATAAAGGCAGCCTACGTAATGACGAGTCTCACATAAAGCTTCTCTTTCCTTGGTGTACGTAATTACTTCTATGGTCTCTGATGGAATTCACAGTGCTAATTTGGTTTTCGGTAAACTGATGTCTACTTGTTATATATTTAATTTTTCTTATTTTTATTTATTTATTTATTATTTAGAATTGTCTGTGAGGAACGCCTAAATCTCTTAGAGTCTAAATATATACATTTTACTCACATAGGAGTCGTTTTGCAATTACGTAAACATAGAATAGGCCTTTGCTTGCTTTTGACCTTCTCGTTTAGTAAAAAAAACATTTTGACACGATCTGTTGGTGCGTAGGTTATGGTGGCTTTTTATAATTCTCTTCATTCTAGTGGATAACGATGGAAGTAGACAAGTGTTTAAACAGCCCGACCTAGGAATTAAACCTAGAGCCTCTGATATGACAAGTTACCGCACTGAACTATCGAGACGGGCCAACACGATCTGTAATCTTATTGAAATATTCAACACATTTTTAATCCTCAAAGCATACTGTTTGCAACTGATTCAAAGCATCCCTTTGAAACTTCAGAATATCCACCAGTTCGTCTGTAATCTTGCTCAAATATTCAACACATTCCGATTCCTCAATACAGACTGTTTGCAAGTAGTTCAAGAAAATTGCAACTCATTCAAGCATCTCGTTAAAATTTCAGAATATCCACCAGTTCATCTCCCGTACAGTATTCTGTGCCGTTGTCGTTGTGCGGGATCAACGATCGATGAAAAAAATAAAAAATCGTTGAGAAAATGCTCTCAACACACACACACAGTCAGAGATCTCGCTCGTTAAACCCAGTGCACTGCCTTCTGTTTATAATTGCAGCAGTCAGCATTAAAACGGTAACAAGATCGACCGCACCAGATGACACCTTGGCAACGGAATATCGCAAAAACGCAATTTATTTATTTGCACTTTGCATTTAATATTTGTGCACATCAATGTGTGTGTGTGAATGTTTATTTATTTTTATGATTGTTAGTGTTGTTGTTGTCGATTTGGTGATGGCTGGTGCCCGTCGTTGGGGATGCAATGCGGTGACGTGCTACGTCAACGTACGCCGCTGACCTTGTCGCCAGCAAACAATACAAATAACAGAAAAAACCGGCAGCGAAACGTGCAAAAAGCCAACAACACAACGTTATTGTTGTGGCAGTTATACGGCTCGCGTTTTGTGGTGTTGGTGTATCGCCAATGAATATTCAACGAATTTCAGTTCGATTTGTCAGTTCAATGTTTATTTCTTTTGGATGACATAAACCCGACGACAATTCAAATTCAAACTGGCAGCAATGCTTTATGGCGCGTGGCGTTGCGTGCTGTAATCGCAACACGAACAGCGACGACAGATGGTTGGCAATTAGTGCACCTAAGCTTTTTCCAGCAAGGTTTTTGTTTTTGTTATTGTCGGCGGTGGTTTATTGATTGCCTGCCACAGTTCTTGGCTACTTCTAAACAATCTTGATGGGAGCTGCTTCCTCGCCGCACGCCATCAACTGTGAGCTGGCCGCCAATCACGCAATCGTCTTGTAAGTTGCCGAATCGATGGGCGCAATTTATCAGCGACAACGCCGACGTTTGACCGCTAAAACTGTCGTTAGCCCGTTGGGTTTTGCCCAATTCATGTTAAGTGATATTTTACACCAAACTTTTCGCATTTTGCGGCACATTGCAACGCATTAAAAAGTTGCTGAAAAGTCGATTTAAGACTCAACCGAAGTTAAGCATCGGCACGCGTCCCGAATTTAATCTGTTAAACCCAACGGTTTATATTCCAATTTGCCATCGTCGTTAAAAGTTTGCCAGCGTCTGCAGCCTGAAGCTTCAAAGGACTTAACACTGATGAACTCTTAACAGTTTGGCGCGTATGAACTTATTTTATTTTTATCAGAGCAGCCGAAACAGCCAGCGGCAAGCACTGCTCGTTGCCGTTTGCGCCAACAATTTTGCATAAATTTGCTGTAGCGCTTGAAAATGCCGCACCGACAACTGTTTTGTTGTTGTTGCTGTGCGTTTCACAATAAAGCCAGGCGGCAGATAAAGCGTGGATTAATTGGTTGGCTGGTTTATGGGGAAGTAAATTAGATGGCGAATTCCTTTTATGCGAAATTCTTTTTTCTTTTAGACTTTTCAGTACAAAAGTCCATAAATGTGTTTATAAGCGTGCTTGACATTCTTCTTCTTCTCTTCTCTTTGCAGGTATGCGGAGTTTAATGTTGATGAAATATTTGCGTCAAATATGTGAGTAAATATGTATATATCTACGTATCTTCTACAACCATCATTAGTCCTTAAGTTGAATAAGTTTTTGCCAGAAATGCTCGCCCCCCCCTCGTTCAGACTTTGCTATGCTCCGCAGTGACCCCAGCAAAATCCATTTGCTGTCGACACTCGATGCCATATTTGCCAACTGACAGCCGTTTTCGTTGATCGCGCAAAATTCGCATAAACAAATCAGTCAACTGCCAATTCGATATCGCCGCGTATCGCCAAACGAAAATCGTACACTTTACGCTGTTTCATGTTTCGCTTGTGAAAATAAACAGAATGTCACGTTGAGTGTTTTGAAGAAATCGGGAAACAGACTTTTGCCGACTGCGCCGTCAGCGAAATGGCAATTTTGTGAAAACGTTTCACATGATACGACAGAACGCCGAGCCGGTGTTCGAGTGGCGGCGCGGCGCAGAAAGGAAATGTTAATTAGTGCCTTTCGTGCGCGCCACCTGTCGAAGTGACTAATGGGCAGCTGAATTCTCGAAAAGCCAATAGACTCGCCAGAACAAGAAATATGCAAGTGCGAGTACTACAAAAATGTAGAATTGCCGTGACAGCCAAAAACAAGTGTCGACAATGTGTGCAGTGTTGCCAGATGCCTGAAATGACTTTCTCCTAAATCTTAAAAAAATATTGAAATTTTCTCCCAAAAGTAAAAAAAATCTCCTAAAATTGTTGTCATATTTTTTAAAGGAATTAATCTTCTCATTAAAAATTAAAATATTTAAATACAATTTTTTATTGCAACCTTTTTTTATTCACCTTCAGCTTAACAACAAAAACTTAACAAAAACAAAACAACAAATAAAAAAAAATAAACAAAAAAAAAGTGTCATTTTTGACGGGATTTCATTGTGACAGCAACTGTGTGAGAACTAGATAGAACGAGCCAACATTTTGTAAGCTTAAACATGTTTGACACAATAGGATACTTTCACTATTAAAATAGTTGCCAAAATACGTTCTGTTGCCAGTGTTCCAAATACCCAATACATCGTTATTCAAAAATCTCCCAAAAATCAACTAAGGATCCGAAAAATCCCTAAATTCTCCTAAATGGTCAAGAATCTCCTAAATCTAGGAGGAAATCTCCTGATCTGGCAACACTGAATGTGTGTTGCGGCGGCGAATTGCAATTCTTGGGGCATTGCAGAAGTGACCGCTAACAAGTCATAAGTTTTAATTCAGAAAGTTTCTCAGCTCTCTTCAAAAAGCTTTGCATACATTTTCACAATTTTCGCAGTAAAGAAATTCGCCGTGTGACTCAGTGCCGCAAATGAATATTTCATACATTCCTCAACATTATAAAATGCAATAAATGCCGAGTGTACACTCAGCCGCACCTAAACTATGACATTTCAATTCACACCAAATGACCGCACACTAAATTTCCACTGTAAATCGGACAAATAAAGCATGAGAAATTCACTGAAACACAATTTTTCTCGCCATGACATATTGTTGCCATGAATTTCATCGTAAATTCAGACTTTTTCAAAGTCATTCAGTCGCTGTGAAAAGCGAAAAATGTGTGCACAAAAATATAAGAAAAACACGCAAACCCAACAAAAACCAACAAATTACAACAACAAATAAAAGTCGTAATACTAATGGTGAATTCTCAGAAAATGAAAGACAATTTGGGGCCAAAAAAACACGAACACGGGTCAGTTTAGAAGAGCAACTTTTTCAAATTTCCTGTTGGCCAATGAAAAGCAAATATTTTATAAATGAAAAGCAAATATTTTGTAAATGAAAAGCAAATATTTTGTATCGTTTTGTAAGGTAATGGTTAAGAATTAAGCGCATATCAACCGGTAACTGGTGTGGAATTGGGAAAATTTCTGTTATCAAATCATTACTTTGTGTAATTTTTTAAGTACGAAAATACAAAATTTTTTCCATCACAAATCAAATCAATCAACCAACATTTGGGTGAATAAACAAACATACTTTTAACTGCCAACACTCAGCGGAGCTTTGTTTAGACGCAGAGAGGGAACTCTTTCAATTAGGATTGCAAAAATTTGCTGCAAATGTGGAGAAAAGAAATCAAAGTGTTTACCCAACTCACTTGTTTCTTGCATAAGCATTAATCTAGCAATTCCGCCCTGCAATAGATGCCGAATAGAATAAAGAGAAGACTATGTATGTATGTATGAGTAGTGACACAAAAGACTTGTGTACTTTTTGCGTCGCCGGTTAGCTGGCAGCCACGGCCCACAAGCACTCGTCGCTGTGCACTTGTGCCAGCGTCCTCATTGCACGTTGCATTCAGCTTAACTCAATTCAATTCAATTCAATTCAATTCGGATTCAAGGCGAACGCGGCAGCACCTAACGGCTCGGCGTTCTTTGTACGGGCTGCTTCTTCTGTTGCCCCAGTGCTTTGTGTTGTTGTTGCTGCAGTGGCATATGGTGAAAAGTGTTCAATTTATTTATTCACAAGTGATTTTATTTGTGGAAAGCAAATATTTTTACACTGGCGACGAGCGCGATATGGCCGTAGGTATGTGTGAGTTGCGCACTTTAGGTACAGTGGGCACTCGAGGCTTGCAACCTTGGCAGTGGCTTTCGCTTGATTGTTCATATTTACTGATTCCAGGCTCAAAGTAAGCTTACCATGAGCACAGACATCATTTCAAGGTCATGCTTTTTCATGTAGGTGTGTTCTGGTTACATTAAACAATAAATTGGGGAAAATATTGTAAGTGAAATTAATCATTGATGATTTTATGGACGAAAAATGTCATCATAGCATTGAAGTCAATGATAAAGTGATATTTTAAATTTGAAATCATCACTTTCTGCCGTCAGCAACAGCGATTAATGTTACCACACCAAGAACAAAATTCCTTCTCCAATGCTTCTCCCTTCTCTCCTTCTTCTGTCAAAGCCTTAGCAACCGAATTGAAGTTATAAACATAATTTTACCATTGTTCAAACTCTCCACACCCCTCGCCACGCAACAGAGTTAACCACTTCTCTCCAGTTATCTTCAATGAACAAACGTGCATTTATGTATGTAAGTAGTTTGCATAATCCTATGTTACGATGCTCACTTGTCAGACGCCATTCACTCGTAGTCCACATAACAAATGCTCCTACCCAGGTTTTTCGTGCACTCACGTTGCCTATGCACACTTCGCTTTCATGTCGCAGACCGATTTTACACGCTCGAAATCAATAAACAATTTTAATATTTGAACAGAAATTGAACCAGAAACCCACACAAACGGTTCAGCATCAAGAAGACATGGCGCGTCAAGCGCATCGATGGCATCGCGTGCAATTTTAGCCTCGTTTAGCCGGCTACACTTTTAGCCATCGCCATCGCCAACGTCGGCGCATCGCACTCAAATGCGAATGACACGCCGACACAAAACGAACGGCATACGGTTCAATCAAATGTCAGAGCGAAATGTCAAACGTTCAGGCGATGCAAACTCAAGTTTGACGCCCACTTGCTAAATGCGGCAAGGGAGCGATGCCGCGTTGCATACGACTAGACTAATTATTCAAATTCTAGTCGGCACGTGCAAAGTGTTTGAAAGGATAACGACAAATTGACTACGGGAAATGCTTAGTGCAAATGTAAGTGAAATGTGTACTTATTATAAAAAAGCGCATCAAAAGTAACGACAGACACGGAGCATGGCTGACGGAAAGCGAATAACGAAAAGGGAAAACGCAAGTATTGCAATAATCATGCACGATGACGCACAGTGGGGCGTCCGTGGCCAAAAATAAAAAAAACCAAATCTTTATTTTGAAAAAAATAAGTAAGCACGATCGAAGCTAAATCTCCAACTAAGCTATATGAAAAGAATTTAAAAAAAATTTAAGTTTTGTAGTCTCACGAAGGTTTTAAACTTTATTTATTGCCTATACACAAATTTAAGGAAAAATAGAATTTTTACCTTGCGAAACTAAAGATGTTTTTTCTTATGGTTACAGTTATTATTTTAATATACCTGATTTTTTATTTTATGTTGTAGGTTTTTACAGTCTGTTAATGCTTTTGTTTTTATTTTGGTTATGACTGTTCGCTAACTGTCGTTATTGAAAGGTAGAGCCATTTTGAGCCATAACAAAAGTTTAAGTACAAACTTCAAAATTGAATATCTCGAAAAACTCTAGGGAGCCTTTCAAATTTCGATTGTTTCACTAAGTTACAAGTATGTAGAACACGTTTGCAAAGTAAGACCTGCATGTAATTCATTTTTTTATAGTGGCATCTTTTGTACAAATTCGTAAGCTATGTGTAGCTGCCGTCGCGTAATTTAACTCGACCGGCTGGCACTACAAATGCATGCAAATATTTGTGGAAACAAACTTAAGAGCGAATCGAAGAGGGGCCAACATAAAAAACATCGAAAAATTAAAAAAAAAGTAGCAAAATATACATATGTACCGATTATATCGTGGTAGACAGCTCATTTTTGGCACAATTGTTGATTATATCCTAGTGATATTGTGTATAATATTTATATATAGTATACTACATGGGCTGAAAAGTCTTTGGCCTGACATAGAGATGGCGCCAAAAATTAAGAATTATTGTGTTGTACATGGAAAACCATCCTTAACTTAGATTCTGTCAAAGTTTCATGACATTTGGTTGACTCGTTTTCAAGTTATTGCTTTCGAAGTGACGCTACCTCTGAATTTTTGTAAACAATGGAAAAACGTGAATTTCGTGTTTTGATAAAACATTGCTATTTGATGGGCAAAAATACAGATGTATTATAACATTTATCAAGCCATGCTTTTGTTTCCACAGTATTTTTGCCCATCAAATAGCAATGTTTTATCAACACACGAAATTCACTTTTTTCCATTGTTTACAAAAATTCAGAGGTAGCGTCACTTCGAAAGCAATAACTTGAAAACGAGTCAACCAAATGTCATGAAACTTTGACAGAATCTAAGTTAAGGATGGTTTTCCATGTACAACACAATAATTCTTAATTTTTGGCGCCATCTCTATGTCAGGCCAAAGACTTTTCAGCCCATGTAGTATATATAGTATATATATTTTTGTCTTTCTAGTGTTAGTAGTTGCCAAGTTATAGAATAACAAAGATTTTTTCAATATGGGGGGTGGGCGTGGCAGTAGTCCAATTTGCACAATTTTTCGTATTTTTTTTAAATACGCTAAAACATGGGCGGATACCAAATTTCGTCAAAATTTAACCACGTTTGCTATTTTTGGCCATGCGATATATGAGGTCGCCCCACTGTGTGACGCGCCCACACGCTTCTTAAGCCTCCTATCTCTGTATCTCCTTATCTGTGTTGGTGTTGGTGTTGGTCGCTGACCGATCATTTAATATAATAGCAGCGTTTTGCTGAATCTCTCCGTTGCACAGCTACACAGGAAAAGCGTCCTTTCGCCCTTTATACGAGCTTAGTATGTATGCGTGTGTGTCTGTAAAGCGGCGGAAAAAAGCCAAAGCAAAGCACAGTGATTCGCATTTGGCGGCATGACGCAGGAAAGCGTGCGAATTCCTGCCGCGTACCCAAGCCAAGTGTAGGTGAGGGACAATAACAGCCGAGAAAAAGCCGTGCGACTCCCTCGCAGTGACGCACAAGTGCCGCCATTGCTTTTGCTCCTTGCACCGTTTGTTTTTTTTTCACTCGCTGACATTTATACAATTTATGAACTCACAACGCTGGCATTTCGCTGCCTAAAAAAGGCTCTGGCTCGCTGGTGGCATTTTGCGTTTTTGCTGATTCCGCCGCTTAGGCTCTGTGCGGCTATTGTGGGCTTTTTAATAAAATTTAAATATAAATGCCAGTGTCCTTTGTGCTATTTGTGCACAATTTTACTCGGGGTGGCGCAGGTAAACAATTTTTAATGATAAGTGCAAAAGAGGTATTCACACTATGCCATCGTTAAGTGTGGATTTCCAGGATGTTGGAATTTCGCACCTTTTACTAAACTATCAAAAACAAAATGTAATACGCAAACTAACAAATTAGCGAATGACGAGGCCAGTGTGAACACCCATTTGAGTTGTATAACGACATCTTGTTCGATAATGAATATTGCCAACAAAAAGCGAATTGGAAATTTTTCAAAGTTGTCATAATTGTCTTTTAAGATAACCGGGCAACTACCAGACCAAGTGGCACTATAACAAATATTCACTGGCACCTCTCAGCACAACTTTTTTGTCCACATACTCCTGAGTGTGTGTGTGTGCTGTCTAACTTATCATCGCGCCAAATGTGTAGTTGGTGTTTAAAGTCACAAGCAGCCACTTGCGCTGTTCTAAGCGCTTCAGAAAAAGTTCCAGCTCGGCTCGGTTACCTAACGCGAAGAGTCATCAATCTTCTGACGCTGCACTAAAACTTGTCAATTGGCCGCAATTGTTTTGATTTGCTCATCGTGACACGACACTCACATATTACATTAACAATGCATGCGCTCGTCGTATGTTTGTTTGTACGAGTTTGTACGAACATACGAATTGAAATGGAAAACATATGGCTGGGGTATCAAATGCGCGTCGCCAATTTGGTTTGCATGCTGCCCGCGCATGATTGTCGTCGCACTGCTGAGTGCATTGCGGGCGAGTTTGAAATTTCGCTGCAATCAATTAAAAGCAAATAATGACCGCTGCGATAGTTGCAATCGCTATGCAAAAGTTAATTGATCGTAATGAGAGTGTTTGAGTGTCGGCTGAAGCCGAAAGGCCGCCACGGGGCAGCGGCGTTAGCTCAGTGCGCTGCGCAATAAGCGGCAAATCGTGCGCAAAATTTAGTTATTAAAAATTAAAATTGGATGAAGAAATGGCGTTTTTTATGGAGAAATATTTATAGCGCGGGGCGTTTTTTTCTAGTATTAAAAGATGGCAAGAATTCAGTGCGCAAAGGCTATTGACCTCGCAACAGACTATTTAAATTTTTTTTGTAGACAAGAAGCAGCGATCACGGAGCAAAAGCATGAAAAGAGACGCAAACAAATAAAGACGAATGCAAATCTAAACGAAAAAGACGCAATTTGGTAAAATGTAATGCAAATTTGAGCTTTAAATTGAACTCAGAAGTTAAGGAACTGGAAAATGTATTAAAAACAATGGAATAACTTTGTTATCGGAAGCCCCAACCAGAGTTGTATTAATAAATGAATAATATTTATAAAGAGAATTCAACTCTTAATAATACTTATTATTAATAAAACCATTGTATGATTTGAATTCGATGTAAAATATATAAAAACAAATAAGAAAAAAACAAAGACCGATAAAAACCCACATTTATTGTTTAATCCCTGTAGGAATTCGGACTGGTCCAAATGTAGTATTACAACTGGTTCCCTGAAAGAATTCGAACTGGTCTAAATGTAGTTTTTCAACTGGTTGCTTATCAGTCACAGTCATGACTTCAGAACCGATTAGTTTCCTTGGAGCAAACTTACCCTTTTAACATGGCGGTGTCCTAGGCAACATTCAATAGTTCCCGTCTGCATCCATTTGCAACTAGTCAAAAGATAATCCCAAGTAACATAGTTTAAAAACTAGTTCCAAAGCGAAAAAACAAGTTGAAAACAAGTTTATTCTGGGTTGGGTTTTTAAACAATTGAATTTTACGGGGCAACAAATTTACTTCTCCTAGAATAGAAGAAACTTCAGCTAAATGCAGGAAAAAGATTGCTAAATCAACAGAAGCTCCTCGGTGAGCAATTAGAGAAGATAGGCGAGGGTAAACAGTTCAAAAAATGAAATATTTAAACAATTATTTTTTTCAAAAATATTTTCAAAAACAACAAAACTTCATCGAAAAATTCGTCGGCAGTTCTACAAAAAGATGAACTTGGACGCCTGACGCAATTCAATATCCTCATCTACGCCTGCAATATTTCAACAAATAAATTAATTCAAAAAAAACTAAAAACAAAGAAATTAATTAATAAATACCTACCACCTTCTTCTTCAATTCATAGCTTCACACAACCACGCAAAAGCGAGTCAAAGAAGCAGACATGTTCGAAAAATTCAAAAATTTATATGTTGTCGTTGTAACAAAAGTTTCATAGGATCAGACTTAACAGTACTTTGTTGATTATTTCACCTCTGTTTCGTCTTTAGACGCGAACTGACTGACTTCATTGTTCTAGGAAATTTCCCAACCAAACTCAACTTCCGTTTTCCGTAATTTAAAGGCTGTCCACACCAAAATTTGGTCACTTTAAATTGTTTATAAAATAAAAACCAATGATATTTTTCTAAAAACTTTTTTTTTATTTGTAACTAGATACCTTAAAGAAATGTTACATAACATACGTTTTAATATATTATTTTTTGTATGCTACCAGGCGCACTTTTTGCCGAACTGTTCCCATCATTTTTTGCACGAGGTCCTCCATGACTTTTTTAGACGCCCACAACCATTTCGAACGGAACTTTTTTTTTGTATTCATAGAGACACGTGTGCTTTTTAAAATTCTCTTAACAATAGACCAATAATTCTCTATTGGTCGCAGCTCCGGGCTATTGGGAGGATTGCAGTCGCGAGCAACGAAAAACACTCCAATGTCCTTATACCATTTTAGGACGTCTCGAGCATAGCGACAACTAGCGAGGTCGGGCCAGAACAGAGTACCCACATTATGGCTTTTTATAAAGGGCAGAACACATTTTCCAAGCACTCCTTTTTGCAAATTTCTGCATTTATTGTGCCCGATGTAACAAAGAGATCCGTTTTTCTACCACAGGAGCAAATCGCTTGCCAAACCATCAGTTTTTGTGGAAATTTGGAACGTTTTTTTATTTTTACGTCATCAGGTGCATCTTGTCGAGATGCAGCAGTGTAAAATTCTTGTCCCGGGATATATTTAAAATTCTTAAAACAGTAAGTTTCGTCATCCATTACAACACATTTAAATTTGGTCAATTGTGTTTCATAAAGTTGTCTGCATCGCTGTTTTGCAGTCAAATTTTGTTTGGCGTTACGATCGGGCACAACTTGAGCTTTATAAGCTTTCAAACCTTCTTTTTCTTTTACTTCTTGTACAAAATATTTCGAAATGCCAATTTTTTTGCTACTGCACAAGTGGATATCCTTGGATCCTTTTTAAACTCATGTTTCATTCTTTTTGCGCTGCGAATATCGCTTTGGTTATTGTTTCCACCACTTTCTTTTTTCCGATCTAAGCACAAAGGATTATAAAAGTTTTTTAACACACTTATCACCGTGGATGGTGCGGAATTTAGATTTTTCGCAATTTTTCGTGCGCTTTGTTGTCTGTTAGAATTGAATTCGTGCAAAATCAATTTTCGCTTCTCCAATTGGCTTGCCATTTTAAAAGAATCAAAGAACTAAATGAACAAAATTTTAATGGAGGACTTACATTTAAATTATTGCAAGCTTAGGTTTGAAAATTTTTTTGCAAAATAAGTCGTAACGTGAGGCACAGGGGTGTTTTTTAGTGACCAAATTTTGGTGTGGACAGCCTTTACTTACTTCAGCCTCCTCACTTCGCACCATTGTTTCCAGTATTTCACCTCGTAAATTTGGCCAACACCAACACACTCCATGTAGTCGTTAATATGTTGTTAACAGTTTGTTTGCTTGACGTCTTCTCCATTGCTCTTCTGCATTCCTGCTCTCGTCATTTCGGCAATGCAAAGTCAAACACATTTCCTCGAAGAATGCAATCGATAAAAATCGCACGCACTTTATATCTTAGTTGCGAAACTATCACCAACATCAATAACAACACATCATCTACATATAGTATCTGCAACAACAACAACAAAGTAATGAGTCACCAAACAAACGAGCAACTGAACATTAGAGATAATTAAGCAACAATTCAGTGCAAAATTACTCCAGCTGTGTGTGGCGTGTAGTGGAAAATTTTCACTGCCGCAACCACACAAGAGTCACAAATACAACAACAACAACAACAATGGCAGTCAGTAAGAAACAATAGCGGCGTGGGGCTTTGTTTCAATTCCGTTCAATAGTTATGCAGTTCATGTGCGTAATTTATGGCATTTGCGCAAAAGTAGGAAGTCGGTCTTAAAGGTTTTGATAACAATGCAAAATTAATACATAAGACAAACAACGGCAGCGTGTACTTGTTGTGCTTTTTTTTGGGCAGAATCAGTCAGCGTGTAATGTTTACTGTTTTCCGAGTAGCAAACAAACAAACAAATCGCTTGCAACAGTGCTTCGGAAAAGTTGAGGCTCAGCACAACAAGAACAAAATCTCGCTTCTTGGGACTGTGTCGCCCGGAGTTCAGAAAATGTTCTGGAGAATTGAAAGTACTCGCCGAACACAGTTGCGCAGTTTTGAACGCCACTGCTGCACACCGCCTCCACAGGGCCCATGGATTTATGTTTGCTCTGTCAACAAAATTGGTTCCGCTGTTTTTTCCGCTCAACGATTGTTTGCTGCTGCTGTTGGTTCCTATTGCGCCAGATGCTGGTCGCTTCGCAATTTTTATGAATGGATCGATTTAATTAAAAATTTGTGTCGCAGCGGACGCAGTGGAAGGAATCTCCCACCGTATAAGTATTTCCCGGCACAAATGTAAACAAGCAATACTGAGAATTTCGAATCTTATCACAACAGTGTGGAGCCGTAAATTAGCGGATTATGGTCACCACTTGTGGGAGCATTTGCTGCACATTCTCGACCCCGTTGACGGGCAAACAAATGCGCGAGTGCGGCAGCAAAGCGAAAGTGCGTTATTGTTTAACCCTAATTGCCGTTAATTACACTTGAAGCAGTCGCAATGTTGAAGAGCGTGACTTCTTTTACGACTATTTATGGCGCGTTTGTTGTTGTTGTTTGCTTGTTTGCGGGTTTGTGGTGCGCAGTATTTATGAGGTAATCCACATTATTTACCTTATTTTGGCTTTTTCGCGCTTCCACTATCGACGACAGCTGTTTTCGTTGCTTTTTAATTATAGAAATTTGTTAATGTCTCATTGTACAAGCGTAGTGATTTGTTTGCGCCAATTTGTGCCAATTCGCTCAGCTGTTTTGCGTACAATTTGCACTAATTGAAGCTGGTTTTTGTTTGGTTTGCGCGATAATTGAAAATTTGCAAAATATTCGCTTCCTTGCTGCAAAGAATCCGTTGCGCTCTCGGATGCTGCGCTCACAAAACTTCACTCCCACAGTCAGCTCACTGTGACACTGCGCCGTAACGGGCCACGGAGAGAGTCCTTATGGCCTCGCATCAGCTGCAATTCTGGGGGCACGTCTGCCAGGTCAGGTTGCACACTTCCTGTATACGTTCAAGTCATTTTCATATACACAAAGCTGCGAGTGCGCTCATTGCAAGTCAACTCGCTGGCAATAAAACTATATTGAATTACATTTTTGGAATTCATTGGGTGGTCACGAAAAACGGTTGCAACCAAATTAGCTTCGATAATGTATCAAGTTTTGATGGTTTAACGCAACAAAGTCGTAAATAGCTTTCAAGTTATTTGTATTTTACGAAGCTTTGCTCAGTTTTTTTAAGCGAGTTGTTTTTTGTTTTGACTGTAGAAAGTGTAGAATTGGCTTGGTTCCAAAGAAACACTGTCAACAGTTTTCAAAGCGCTAAAACAGCTGTTTTAAAGAAATTCAATCCACATGGCTGATCAGAACTAACTGTCGCACTTTTCGTTTGCTCTTAAAAATGAAAACTTGCTTTTTCATTGGGCACTGTGCCTTTGACTCTATGCTGATAGAATGGTTTGGGTACCCTTCGAGAAGAGAAAGAAGTGGAAACAATATAAAAATTACACTGCACAACAGCATGTCTGTTGCATGTAGTTATTTACATGAGTCTGAAGCGTTTTTCGACGCTGATTTCAAATCCATGCTCCGTTTTTATGTAACAGCTCTAGTTTTCGCCAAAAATGGGCGTGCCACTTTTTCGAATTTTCCTCGGCTTTTTTCTCGTTTTCGACTCTAACTTCTGAACCAATAATCCTATCGACTTGACATTAATCAATTTTATGCGTTCTAAATTGGCGTTGTAATAAGATTTCAAAGTAGGTAAATATTGAATTTCAAGGCGTTTTTTCTGATGGCGAAAATTGTACAGATGTTTCACAAATCAAGTAACGAAGTATATGAATATCTTAAGAAGAAACATCAAGCAGTACAACACAGCCAAATTATTTTGCGGAATACACTTTCGCATCGAAATAATAGCAAAAATGTACCATAGCTATTTTCATAATTTTTCATACTCTTTCCTTAAAAAATGAGGAGCCTCAAAATATGCTCTTTTCTTTCCTTTTCTTTTCTTTATGTTACATTTATAGTCTGGAATACAAGCAAAACACAAAAAGATTTTGAATTGCTCGAAACAAAAAAAAAATTAAAAACTTTGCATATTTTTAGGCCCCTAATTTTTGTAAGGAAAAAGTATGAAAAGCGATGAAAATGACTATGGTAAATTTTTTCTATTATTTCGATGCGAATGTGTTTTTCGCCAAATAATTTGGATGTGTTGTAATGTTTGATGTGTCGGCTTTCATTATACACCTAACTCGTTAGTTGATTAACGAAAATTGTGTATGTTTTTGACCATCAAAGAAAACGCCTTAAAATTCAATTTTTTCCGACTTTGAGGTCCAATTACTGCGGCATTTAAAAACTTATAAAAATAAGTTGCATCGGAAAAGAAGCCGTGCGGTGTTGTCATCATGTCATTGATGATCCGATCAAAAAATGGAAAAAGTAGAGGAAAAACTGAAAAAATTACATGATACCTATATCTCACTAACTAGAGCTGCTAGAAAAAATCTGAGGATAGATTCGAAATCAGTGCACCCAAATTAGTAAGAAACAGTAGAAAAACTCCATGCAACAGAAAAAAAGTGTTTTTTGTTGTTGTGCTGTGTTATCAACGTTGACGGTCAAACATTTCACTGTCATGGCTGTTATAGCTTTTATGAGGCAATTTGCTGTGCTTTGTTGATAAAACACGCATATCGAAAATTTCCACAGTTCTAAATCGAAATTGGTTACAGTGTTGTATTGCAGCAACTTTTTGTGGAGGTCAGAGTTTAATTTGTTCAAGTAATTCCAGCAACGAATTCTGCCGCAGCCAATTAGCCAAAGTCAATTGTCAGATATCGATAAGAAGGAAGATAAAAATTGTTGTTCACTTAGTGAATAAGGCGATGAATTTCAAGTTGAAATCGTTGCTATCAAAACGCATGTAGAAGCTTGATAGTGAAACGTTTAGATTGATAATGAAATCTTTGGATTGATTGGAATTACAACACTAAGATTGATGAATTATTTCAGCTAGGAACGTAGTCAGAATATTACAATAAATTTGTGCTCTTAACCCTAATTCCCAGAAGTGAGCCTCACAGTCTCACTAAAAATTTCAAATGGTGATAAATCCAAATGATTTTCGATTTCATTATTTTATGTAATTATTTTATGTAATAATAATGTTTATGTAATAATAATGTTTATGTAATCGAATGTTAGAATTATGTTGCATTTATAAACTTAACACTTAAAACAGTTTTTGTACTTTTTAAACAAATGTTTTCAGTAATTTAGCTCATATAAACCTGACAGTCTCACTTCTGGGTTTATGTTACTTTTAAAATTCTGGGAATTAGGGTTAAGCCAAAGATCTCTTCTGTCAGTACCTAATTTCCTATATTTCTACTGTTAATAAATATACATTTAAAAAAGAATGATTTTCGCTTGTAGAAACAATAAAATATTGTTCCCAATTTTCCTCTCCAGTGCAAGCTGAATGGTCTCGAATGTCAGCTAACAAATGTGGCAAATAATTTTTGATAATAAATAATAATAAATTTTAGTTGTTTACCAATGCTACTGTAAGAAATTTCTGGAAGGGTGGTTAACCAGTAATTTTGCCGCTTGGCACCGACAGCCTACCGGCTGGAATCCGCTCATCGCTACACCACTTTACGGTATTCATTTGCTTTAATATTGCGCAAACGCAATGCTAAAGTCAGTTTTAACTTCTCTCTCTCTCTCGCTCTCACTTCTCGGTGTGCGGCTCTCACCAAGCAACTTGCTGAGCACCTGTTCGTGCGGGTATATGCCTTGGGAGCTGCTAAATCGCAAATGTATCTTTAGGTCTTCAGCTTTAATGAAACCGAAAGATTTGCACTCCACGGCGCTCGCATTGCCAGACGTTTTGCTGTGGGCGGCGCTCCCGTGCCTCAGCGCCGTCGCAGTGTTGCCACACTGACAGACCGATGCAGACCCACTACAAGAGGCACTCGGTGCAGTCGTGCGACACTCAGTCTAGCCTCGCAGCTCGTTTGAAACGGTCGCAAAGTGCGGATAAAACTGAACAGCCGAAACCTCTTTGCGCGTGTGAAATTTGTATTGAGTAAAATTCATTCCCATATACAAATATATATATATACATAGATATAGACTGTTTGTGTGCGGAGTGTGTGTGTGTGTAGTTATACATACTTGTGAGGCGAAACGCAGAAGCACGTACATATATATTTTCGTGAGAGTGCTGCTTTGTTCAAGAATTTAGTGCAAAGCCAAACGATTTCGATTGAATGCAAAAGTTCAACGAGAAAATTTCCATTTGAGGGAGTTGTGTGAAAGGCCGCACAACACAGAAGGCAGCGGAACTGAAGGAAAGGAAGCTGCGTGTGGCAGTAGTGAAAAAAGCTGTGATAAGCGTGCAAGAAAGTGTTTTGTGTTTTTGATTTTCGGTTTTTGCTTCTGTTTCCGCTGGTGCAAAGTGCAAAGCAAAAACCAGCCGAGCCGAGGAAAATTTTCTATATACCAGCAAAGGCAGCAGCGAAATCGAAACATCACACGATAACCTGAAGCTAATACGGGCGAAAATTGAAGGAATACACGTACAGCGCTGAAAGGTAAATGGCAAGAAGGCAAAGGCTCGAAATAAAACAAGTTTAACCTTTCGGTTACTTGGTATCTTTTTCTTGATGTTTCTGCGATCGTTGACGGTGACGGCGACGGCTGTGTATCTGCCTGCGCGTGTGTGAGTTGGTTGGTGTGTGCGCCGTGGTTTGGTGAGCGCGCTGCCCATTAACAGACGGCAAACAAAAAGTCGAGTTGTATGCCGAGTGCTGAAGGCAGACGTGTTGTTAGTGGCAGCAGTAAAAGAAGAAGAAGAAGCAGCAGCAACAACGATAGTAGCACAAGTGGGACTAAGGCTAGTTGTTGGTGTTAATATAGCGTGGGCCCTCGCACTGAAACGTCGCTGAGCGTTTCGCGCGTGTATGTGTATGTGTGTGTTGTGGTTGCCGTCAGTTCAAGTGGTTTTCGCTCATAGCTTTTGCTGTGATATTATTTTTGTTGTCGGATTTGCAAGATTGTGCTTTGCTGCGGGTAGTAGACGTCATCGGTTTAATATTTGTATATTTCGTAGTTGGTTTTTTTTGCTAATTTGTATATCAACAAACCGTAAAAATGCAGAACAGCTGTGGTGCCCGAACGAAGCATTGCCTTATGTCACTGTGGTGGTTGTTGTTGCGTTTGTCTGCCGCCGCTACTACTTCAGCCTTTTTTCTGTTAGTTTTCAGCGTTTTGTTTTGATTCGAGTTTCGGGTGAAACTGACACAAACTGCACGTAGGCCGCTTTTGGTATCCATGAGATACTTTTTGTCTGTTGCAAGCAGCATTCGTGCACTTTGAGACAACTTGGGGCGCACACATGCAACCGTTCACACAGACACATACGTACATGTGAGCTCTGTGCTTCGGTGTGTGTGCGGGCCTGTCGCTTTTCGCTTGATTTATCGCAATTTAGCAGCGCTTGGCAACAACAAATTCGACGTAACTGCTTGCGAGCAGCGTCAATTGAAAGCATTTGGTCATTGTAACTAGGCGGCAATTTTTTCATTACCTGTTTGTTGTTGTTGTTTGGCTTGTTTACCGCGTAGCTGTGTTCCCAGCCCAGATGAATGTGTGCAATGTTGGCTTTTTGCGTGTTTTTTTTATGTTTTTGCTGTGCGTTTTGATGAGTCGTAGTGCTACGTCAAGACTTCTTGAGAGACGTGATTGGATTTAGCGATTTTTCAAAACTTTACAGACTTTTGTATGAAATTTATACCACGTCATGCATAAGTAAGAGAGCTTTCTCTGTGCTAAAATTTCAAAGTATTCTCAAACTACAAAGCGACAAATTCGACACATTTCAAAGGCATTTGCTTGGACTTCTCCTTGCATAGGTCATCGTATTGTTCGCTTGTGATCAGATCCAAGAGCCGTTTTAAAACTTCTCATAACAATTTGAAATTTTCCCTCTGCGTAAATTGTTTCTCGTTGTTTCCATGGCTAATGACGAATATTGTCGTCGTCATCAATGTGAAATTTTTCTCGGCTCATGTGTTTATTTTCGCGTCTGGCCTATCGTGTTGTCGCCAGGCACTCGTACAGGTTTTCTACGTTTGAGTTTATTTACCTAATTCATGCACTGCGTTCTGAGGTTTTGGTGGAGGCGACGTGTATTTTCGGTGCCGGACAATGACATATCTGTGTACAACTGCAGCACAGTATTTATTATTGGTTTCCCATCGACAAATTGTTTACTCACCGTTGAAGACGTTGTGATCATTGTGGAATAATTTCGAATGATGCGATAAGAGCTGTGGGAATAATTTGGTGATACAATGCCATACACAATGAATGATTTGAATCATTAATACAATAACATAATATTTCAATTTAAATGATTGAAATGAAAATAAACCGAACGCAGCTCAGTAAATGCAGTAAAAGAAATACACAAAAGAAACTAAATAAGAAATTAAATACAGCAGAACAAAGTGAATTAAATTTAATTTATTATTTTAGATTATTAAAGTTATTATTATTAAAAATGATTAAAAGTTAAATAGGAAATGAAATAGAGTAGAAATAGAGTAGATACAAGTCAATTAAATTTAGTTTGTTGTTTTAGATTATAAAACTTGCTTAAAAATTATTAAAAATAAATAGGAAATGAAATACAGTAGAACAAATTGAACTAAATTAAATTTGTTTTTTGAAATTATTAAAGTTGACTAAATTATTATAGACTTTAAATACTTTGCTTGCATTTCTTGACTATTTAATTGCTTTTTACATACTGTTTCGTTTGTTTTTTCAAACAAGTTTATCCTCTTATTATCCTCTTTCATTTGTAAATCTTCTTGGTTTGTTTCCTAAAACACACCTTTTCTGGAATTCAGTCTAAATGTTTGCCAACATGCTCCAACTTGCTAACAAAGTCAATTTTTCGTTACCTCGACCAAGTTTCGCTGGAATGTATTTGCTGAGTTATATTTGGCAAGGGAATTTATATAAGCAATTAACGCCTCCACTTCTGGTTTATAAATACAACGCGAGTTTATTTGAATACAAAAATCACATATTGATTTAAGCTCATAAATTGACGCAGCCATAAATTCTTTAATGGAGTGAAATCAGACTCACGGTCGGTTGTTATGAAAAATATACGCAATGCATTAAAAATGCAGTCACTTGCATAAAGTTGCTTATAAACAACTAAAAAAACATATTAAAATTTTAATGTAAAACTGTCAAAACCATTCAGTTACTTCCTACAACACAGCACTTGGCTAGTGCTGCGAAAAGTGGGTGTGTTTGGGGTCATCTAGACTGGTAAAGCGCATTCAGTTTATTCCAATGCACACTTAATCAATTCGAAGGCTCGTCTATGGCAAAAATTTGCCAATGTTAAAACCTCAAAAATCATTGACAGCGTATTTGCATCGCATTTTAAATCTATGTTTTTCCATGTTGTTGTCTCTCGCTGAGTAATTGTGACGCGCTGTTGCTTCACTCTCGACGCCGCGCGCACTTTACTCACCTGCTGCCAATTAGACGCCACAATATCGCGTGTTTTTATATATATTTCATGCACAGTATTTCGTATGTTGTTCAAGTTCTATTCGCAATGCGATTTAGTTGCGGATTTTGCTCATTTTCTGGCAATTTCTCAACAACGCATACGCGTACCTGCTGATTTTGGGCTGTTTGTCTTCATAGCTGTTGTTGTTGTTGTTATTAGTGCTAAGACATCATTTATTATGTTGTTGTTGCTGCCAGCTGTAGTTATTGTTTAGTGAGCGCACCAGCTATGAGTGTTCCAGCTGTCAGCTTATTTTCATTTCATATCAACATTTAACATTTAGCTTTGTTAGTGTTTTACTTAATTTCATAGCGCATTCTGCACTCTTGATGCTGTTGGCACTTTGTCTCAATTACTTTTGTTGCAATTAAATACTTTGCACTGCCCGATAGCGGATTTCCATGGGACTGTGAGAGACACTCGCGGAGAAATGGCTGCAAATGTGCTCTTATCAACGTTCGCTCATTTCTTTATGTAATTCTTCAGACAAAAGTTAAATCTGTTGCAGTGGTGTTGGAAATAAGATGGAAGACATTTTTAGATTTGCTGTTTACATACAGATTTATATATTTTTTATATTGAAATATGTACATTGAATTTGAATTTATCTCTGAGCAATTTCAATTATTTGTTAAACCCACTTTGTTGTGTCGTATTTACTTGAAATGTATTTATTCTCTTTTAATGAATTTAGCCTAAAGTGTGAGTTGTTTGTATTGAATTATGTTCTATTGATTTCAATTGATGCCTAGGGCTGAGCTCGCCTCTCCGTGCAAACTTGTCATTATTGCGACGCGCTGTCTGCTTGTAGTTTTTATGGCCCAGAAGTGTAGCGTTGCGGCTGTTGACCTACTTTGGTCTTGACTTGTTAACGGCGCGCAACCAGTTTACATATGTTGGCCCAGTTTTTGGGCCGCCACTCGCTCCTATGCCATAAACTGTTGAGTGTGTTGCTAATTTTCGCTTTTATGCAACTTGTTTTGTTTATTTTGTCTCTTCGACTGCACACACACACTCACTCACATACGACGCAATTTTTGTTAATTTGTTGGCGCACGCCACATGGAATGATTCCGAGTAATATTACGTACTCGACAAATTCAAACAAATTGTATTCCCAAAAGAATTTATGACATATTTATGCGACGGCGAACATTTGTACCTACATTCAGGTTGATTTACTTGAATTTCTTTGTTCAGCTGGGGTCATAGAAATATACACACATTAATTATTTTTGTGCATTTTTATGGTCCAATATTTAATATGAAATTCCATTCTTTAAATAGATTTTAATGAATGCATTTAAATTAATTTATATAAAGTTTTTTGTTTCTTTTATTTACCTAATGGTTGACGGTTTGGTTTCACAAAGTTTGCTAGAAAAGTGAGGTTAAAATTACATATACATTGTACAGTGCAGGTTTTTGCACGAATTTTATTCAACCCCATGTGTGTTGTTGTACCGAGTGTTGAGCTTAGACGTTTTTCTCATTGTGCCTTCACTAATGCATAGCAAAACACTTTGATGCAGTTGACAAGCATTTTCTTCAAAACAAGTTGTAATTGTTGAAATATTAAAAATTCAACGCACACACATGCATACATATTAAAGAGCTGCACAAAAGATTCTATTTGGCACACGTCACTACTGCACAGTACTGTCAAGTACTGTACTTCATTGTCGCGTTGACAGCGAATTTAAATGCTCAATAGTTCTATTCTGCATTCGAAAACCTTTTCGCTACAGCAGCGACAGTGCCTCTGTTGTGAAGCAAAACATCAAAACAAAAAGCTATAATGAGGTTAAGTAACGGTAAATTACAACAAGCACACCGAGTGAAGTAGAACTTCTACTTCACACCGAGTGAAACAGAACTTCTACTTCACACCGAGTGAAACAGGCTTAAATAAATATCGAAAAAACATGTTTTAAACCTGCGTTTTTTACATTAATGTTGTTCTAATGCTTGAAATGCAGCCCAGATCCCATACAAAATACCAAAAACAAACATCAGCTACTCCGATCGTGCAAAACAAAACAGCGGCTCCTTGAAAATGTTCTACTTCAGTGCACTTCAGTCTTGTTCTACTTCACTGTGGTTCTACTTCCGTGTTGTTCCAGTGCAGTATTGTTCTACTTCAGTGTTGTTCTACTTCAGTGTTTTTCTACTACAATGTTGTTCTACTTCAGTGTTGTTCTATACTTCAATGTGTTTGAAGTTCTATTGTCGTTTCGTTCAGTATTCGTATAAATATCAAAACCTTTCTTCACTGCAGTGCTTGTTTTGAAGTGAAAGTGAAGAAGAGCGACATTATTTGAAAGCACAGCGATGGCTTGCAAGTCATTTTTATAATGCTTGCGCCGCTCTTTAATACATATGCATGTGCATGAGTACTCGCTCATATGTATGTACGTAAGTACTCGATGCGCCTTGCGGAACTTGAAACTACTAGAAATTAAGTGATAATAATATTTAACGACGCTTCGACAGTTTCACTGAAAAAGGCGGAAAGTCTGGCAGGCGACAATGAAAATGTCTAGTCGACTGCATGTGCAGTTATTTGTTTTAATTTTAACATTTTTATCGCTAAATGCAATGCGCACAGCGCAAATAAATGTTAAAATATGCACTAAAATTTTATCCTGCGTGACCAACGCCAGAGACACATTTGCCCTGCTTAAGTGCAGAAATTAATGGCAAAATTTTAAAGGAAGTGGAACTTAATGTGGCTTTCAGCAAGTTAGCAATTTAACCGAAACTTCTTGAAGACTTTGAACCATAAAAATTATTTTGTGTCGGATGGGACCTTTTGCTGCTTGACCATTGTCAGTCACCTGTGCATATTTTGAGCTGTCATGTTTCGAATTCAACTCCATTCGATATAGTTCAAGGTGCTCAACCGAGCAATACAACACACGCCCACACATTGACAACTATGAACCCAGAAGGTGCGAACAGTGCGGAAAATGCCTTATTGTGTTTGATAAAACAATGTCAGCTGAATGACAGACGATTCGAACTATTTATGCACTAAATTACTAAACACCCGGCGTACTCACATACACCGACACTCGTTCGAAACTTGTGCGCGTGTGCGTTTGTTGCGCATTTAGCATATTGGAAATACTGAAGTGCGGATAGGTTCGTATGCGACGCATTATCACAAATATGCAATGAGTAGTGGCACTTTGGGTTTATGAAAAAATTTCATTGAACTGCGCAGCACTGCGCTTTATTGGCAATTTTCGCGGTTAATGATTGCACTCAATTAGCGGTGCATTGAATTTGCCCTCCTGAGCGGGTTATCTATTACAGCAACAAATATGCACACTTCTCGGAAAGTGCAATTACAGCTGTTTGCATTTTAGAAAAAACGCGGGGTCCAGCAATAACTGGTTCCTGATCGTATCTCGAAATAAAATCGGGTATTTGTGTTGCAAATTGCGTATTTTTTTAATTTAACAGATGCGAGCTTCGGTGACTCTAATTGTTAAAGAGTGACCTGATTTTAATGTTCGCTCTCGAGATTGTTTTGTGGGGAAGCATACGTTTGAGTTTCTATGGCACAAAGGTCTCTTTAGTCGTGGCTTCAGTTGTATTTATACTGTTAAGTTTTCTTTTTCTGAATCTTCATTCGAAATGAGTTTTAGGGAGTAGGGTCTGAGACCTCTGGCCCTACTTGAGCTGTTCATAAACTGATATTTTTCGAACAATAACTTAACCTTGACTCAAAGATCAATTTGAAGTTCTAATGCTACTTGACGTGCCTTGTTGCGCGTTATTTGATTTAAACTAAATTCCAATACCATTAGACTCTGTTGTTGTTATGGTTGGGTGTTTTTAAACGCAAAGAGGTTATTAAGTGCCAAAAGCTCGACATTGTTATCGATGGTTGTGCTAATTGTCGTTGCTATGCCAAAGTGCTACAATTTGCATGAAGCAGACAGGCCTCGAGTGCTTGTGCCGCCCGCAAAATTTACACTATTGCACAAAGCAGCAGCAATCAGTTAACCCTTTCTCTACAGATGTTTACTGGAGAAAGGTAAAATTTTAAATTTTACGTTTTAGGCTTCTATGTGGTTAAATTAGCAACATTCCAAAAGACATTCTTTAATTTGTATACTCGGTCCCAGTATTTTAGAGTGCTTTTCTGTAAGAGAAACCACATCGTTGTGGCTGTAATAATTACTTAAACATAAAAATTTTTACGCATAACGAAAATTTGAATTTTTCTTCATTTACTTCAGCCAAAATAAGAAGTAAAGAAGTAACTAAATTGAAAGAAAACGTGAAATTAAAAAATTATTTTATTTTTCAGCTTCTTCCTCCTTTACCATGTCAAGATATACCATTAAAAAACGTGTATACTTCTCTTCTTTAAACTTAAATATTCAGTTTATGAATTTCGTATTTTTTTTAAAACTTCAAACTATTCTAAGGACCAACAAAAAATGTATTCTTGAAACCACAGAAGGCTCAGACGTCCACAAAGTAGAATGTTGCCATATGGCAACAAAATAGCGAAAGGGTTAACTTTCATACTCTTGCAAGTTCGCTATTGATGCGTATTTTGCCAATACAGATTTTTGCTAATGAAATCATTACACAAAACTACATCGATTTTTATGAGCGCAATTACCTTTTAAATTTTTCTTTCGGGGTGAATTTAATGACTGAAGTTTGGCTTAAATTTCGATTGCAATAGCTGCGGACGCGAGTCGCAAACAAAGTCGCAACTGTTGATGTCGTTTTTTAGGCGCTCAAACCTAATTCACAATTATTATTGATACATGTTTTTTTCATAAATTGCACACACTCGCAACTGACAGCAGTTTTTATGTGCACATCGTGTTAAGTGTGTTGTCGTGTTTACATATGTATGGAATATGAAAAGGCGTTATCTACCTTTCCAGCCTTGACCCACATGCTCCATCACATTATGAAACCACATCGTTCGCCAACAGTAATTCGCGTGTGCTCGTGCCACTCGTACGTTGCAAGAACGAATGGAACTGCTGCAAATTGTTGACATTAAAATCAAAGCAAATGACAATATTTGTATATAGTTTTTGTTTTGGCATTAACTATTGTTTTGTTTGGCAAATTTTGGGCTTCGGACTCGGCTGTTCCAACGACCTTCAATTAAGCTGTGCGATAACAGACCAGAAGGACACTCGCTACCCTGTGTCTCTGCTCCTAAAACAACAACCAGCGCTGTGCACAAACACAATTGCTGTCTGCCTTTAGGAGCACACGGTAGCGTTGTCGCTCTCTGTGCTTGTGTGCAATTTTATGAAGCAAACAGACATTTTCACAAGCATGTTTTTTGGCTGGAAAAGAAATGTTTGTTATGTATTCAGCGATTTTTCAATCAAATGCTTAAAAATGCTTTCAAAAAAACTTTTAAGTAATTCAAACAATCAAACAAACAAATAAAAGTAAATCATATTAAGCCTGAAAGTATGCCATTATATTTTGCCGTAACATATAACTAAAGTTCAGATTTCCAATCCAACAATTCATATATTCTGAAAAAATGTTTCCTCTAACATTTATTTTTATTTCAATTCTTTTATAAACATTTTTATTGTGCTTTGAGGAATGTATTGTTTTGCTAACTTTGCATACTTTTCGGCTGAAAACAAAAAACTTTATCACAAGTCACTAACAAATGTTCAACCCTTTTTTGCTCTACTTTCAGTTATAATTTAAGGCAAAAGTAAAAAGACAGAAAATAAACAAACAAACAAACAAACAGCGAGCAGCGAGGGAGACTGCCAACGCAAACCAAAATAACTGAATAGAACACAAGAAATAACCGTCACTGTCACGGCAACCGGACCAGCAACACTTTAAACTGTTTTACGCGGAAGGGAATGGTATATTTCTTGGGGGATTGGGGCATGGGAGATTCTGACTGTGCGTCATATCATCATGTTCCAACTATACAACAGAACAACATACACCACCACCACCAGCAGCGCAGCCAACAGCAGCAGCACGTGCCGCTCGAGCAGCAACAGCGCGAACTGCAACTGCAACATGTTGGGGAAATCGCACCGACTCTAAGTCACTTGTCGCCCCTGCAATTCGGCACTAATTCAAGCACCAACAGCGCCACTGACCACGCCGTCGCTGCCGCGGACGGTGCGACACTGCTCGGCCACAGCGTTGCTGCACAACAGCAACAGCAACTATTGCAAACGTCTCCGCAGCATGTTGCCAACAGCACATTGGTCACGGCCAACTTGCAGCAGCTGTCGGTGAGCAGCACCAGCAACAACAACAGCCACTGCTCGACACCCATCAAATCTCTGCCCTTCGAGAAGGCGCAAGCGCCGCAACAGCTGCAGCAACAGCACCCGCTGGTCTCAGCGGCTGCCGCGCTGCATCAGTATTTGGGTCGACAACGTTCCGACTCATGCGCCGGCAATGTTGGCTGCACTTCGGCGAGCGGATCGCGCTTCAGCGTCACATCGACAACGCTGCAGACGCAGCTGAGCAAGGATCTACTGGAAAGCGAGGATGAAGTGGCACTGCAGCCGCTCTCCAATCAGGTGAGTTCCGTCCTGATATTTTTAAGTAGTGCCAAGCGTTGAATCGATTAAAATATAATGCCTTCAAATTCAATTATTCCCATTTAATACAAATTCTTTGTTCATTATTTTTCAACTGATGTTGACCTATATTTCATCATAAGAGTCCGTTGTTGATTCATGTGTTGCTCGAAAGACCTTCCACGTCACCACTGACCATTTTCAAAATCTCTTGAAATAACTTATGGCAACTTTTCAAAACTCAAACACACCGACACCCACATCAACAGTGCCTCGTACTACGCAATATATTTTAATAAATCAACAATTTGCGGCCAATGTCAGACATTTTATACTTTCATGCAGTACTAAAATTTCCCATTATAAATAAAACATTTTCTATATTTAAAATAAATTGTCTTAAAAATATCTGCAGCAGGCGTGCACCGTCGCAGATCGCTTTATAGATATCTGAAGAAAAACAAGCCATAAAAAATATGTTATTAAAAATTATTGTACTGAAAACGCAGTGTTTTTTTGAAATCACCTTTTGCACAACAATCAATACTGAGTGATGGCTTTTGGGGGAAGTTTTTGCTGTAATTAGTGCAATTACTCTGTCAATTGATTTTATATGAGGAAATTCCTATCCTATCATTCAACTGTGTTTAGATTGCTGCGTTTTTGTTGTTATGGCTGATATTGATTTATTGTGGGCGACCGCTTATCGCAGCAAAATTTAATTATCGTTTAAGGAGCTGACGTTAGAAACTTTATGCGGCAAGAGTGCAACTGAAATTAAATTTGAAAATTGAAAAAATTAATTATTAGCTTCAACTTGTCGAATTCCCGCACTAATTAACACTTATAGTACTTAACTTTTTGAATTGGCAATACGATTTATTATTCAATCAATCCATGAGTCGAAATATTGGTAAACATATTCTGCGACGTGAAACTCATGTTTCCCTCTGACAATGTTGTTCGAACAAGACAGAAAATTGTTTTTCTAGACATTATTCACTAAGTGCGAATGCGCTTCCTTTGTTATTATTGACTGTTTTATTCTGTGGTTGTTTAGTGTTTGCGTAATTATTTCAAATGACGATTTGGCACGTGATGGAACTCAAGGCAAATGCGTAGGACCTGTTTTCATACTGTAGAAAGTCTAGCAAACGCCGTTTGCTCTTTTCCTCAGTGTAGACAATAAACTGTTTCTGTTTTTTAAAACAACATTTTTATTTTTACTTATACGAGTATGGAAACAATGCTGAGTTTATTCACAAGTGCAGGTATTCTACTTTAAATTGTCACAAACAAAATTTGTTATGACATACTTTTATGACTACACAGATTTACTCAGTTTACAATGAATTGTTTACATACAAAATGTTTTTCTATTAAACGTATGAAATCTTTAGAATATTTCGGTGTCTTGTAAGACTTCGAGTCTTTATCTGATCAGATCACACTGCCACATTAAAACCATATTCAATGTCGACAAATATATGACTTTTGTTCAAACAAACTTTGGGCTCATATCGGTTCACTGCTCAGCCCTCAAAAACACACAGTAATTGATTTTCTGTTGGTTGCGTTTCAGGTCGGAGGACACACACGTCTGCTGTTGCTGAATCAATCCACAGTCATCAAGCCGCTGAATTTGCGTGAACTGGACTTTTATCAAAACATTCCGCACGATGTACAGAAGTTTGTGCCCAAATACAAAGGTAAGCATCCGGCTTGTGCCACACAGCGCCACCCTCATTCCATTCATAGTGCATTGCATATTCGCTAATGTGTTGCATACTGTAACTTCCGATTGTGATTTCCATCATTTGAAATGTTGATGCATATTTCATTAAAGGATAAAATAAAAATTATCAAAAGCGTTAGAAACTAAATAAAATGGAATTTGTACAAAAGTTTACTACTACAATTCATGAAAAACTTGATATTTGACCAAAGAGGCTGTGAAATGGCCAGAAAAACCAAGATAATGCAATTGTTGATGAAAGCATCAGAATTTCATGGAAGCAATGTTGTCGTTCATGACGGCATTTTCATATATATTGCAAGCATTTGCAGTTTGATCAGCCTACATCGAGAATCGATAATCAAAAACATAATAATAAAGCCTGCGAAATATCACATTTGACATATGTATGTATGTATATGTATGTTTGTATGTGTACTCGTAAGACAAATATACAAAATTTGATCCTGAACGTTCATCTATCTCCTTCATGCAACTCTATATGTTTTTGTTTTTCTGTTCTTTTTCGTTTACTTTTAGCCTTAGCAATAAAATATTAGAGTCATTTACATTTACACGTCTCTGTATAACTGCTGTGATACTGATTATTAGCATAAAATACAAACTACTACTACTACTACTTATATGAATAGTCATATGATGCGATTTTTACTAGTTGTAAGCTGCTGTACTTGTGCCAAAACAATAAATAAACTGATTTTGAAAATCGAATAAAATGAAAACTGAATGAATGCAAATAAAGCGGAAACAATAAAAAAACATACAAAAGAACAAAAGAAAGAAAGCTTAATCTTAGAGAAATGCCTCGAGACGTCTCGACATGCTAACGAAACTTGTGGTTTCATGGTTGACTTTGAATAAAGAAGCAAATGAAAACGAAATTATGTTATGAGAAAGAATCAATTATAAATGACACACACAGTAAAGTTGCTAATGCTCCAGCCGAACCTGAACGGCGATTAGCGCCAGAGAGTGCACGGAGTTTTCGCGTTCGATGACTGCTGGACGACTTCGAGGGTGCGAGAGCGAGTAAAAAGTATTAAAAAAATCAATTAAGCTTGCAAAACATTTGCTCAACTTGGACACTTGCGTCTTTCATCGATTAGAGTTAAAAAAAAATCGTAAAAATTGGCATTGTCGCCAGCACCATCCATCCTCGGCCAATTGGGCCGAACGTTCCGCGAAAGTCTGTGCACGTCTCTGCCGGCCACTCATCGCTGATCTGTAAATCGTGCAAACACAATTTTATGTCAATTGTCTCACCGCAATTACGATAAGATTGTTTTGTATTTCTATTTACAGATTGGCTTTTGTGTGCATAGTTTTCTTAAAATTTAATGATACGTAGAACTGTTGAACGTTCCGCAAACAAGTGTTAAAGAATTTGTTGTATTTGAAATAAATGCATGGGTAAGTGCAAATGATATTAATTATTTAGCTATAGCGAGAAATTAGGATGTTTCAAGAAAAAAAAGTAGCATAACATATAACGAGGAATACACTCAAAAACCCACCAAAGTGAAACTCGAATTGGTTGACTGTGAAGGTGCAAAGAAAGTTTGCACTTTCAGTGGTTCTTGAGTGTATTTCGCTCTCATTGTGATCTATGCATAGAATAATTTCAGTGCTATCCTATATACTTCCACTATACATATGTTTCTCCTTGTGTATCTAACGACGAAGAGCTCAAGGACTCGGTTTTAACTCGAACATTGATTGAACTTGTCTGCCTGCTTCCCGTACCTGTGTAGCCTCGAAGTATGGCTCGAAGATACGCTCGAAGACGGTCGTGCTCGTGCTCGTGCTCTGATCCTAACACTGACTGCGGGCGTGTGTGAGGCAGCAGCGGCGCACTCCCGCCACGAAAGCAATAAACGTGTCCGAGGACATGAGCGCCGCGCATCTGGAACCTCCACTCGAGACTCGCAGAAGCGTAATATCACTTAACCAACTTAAACCAAAACTCTTTGACACAAGAACAAATCAAGTTTTATCTTTATGTGTTGTTACCTATATACTTATTATATATGCCAGAAGAAAGCACGTCGTCATCGTTGTCGTGTCGTTGTTCGTAGTGTCTGTGGTCGAGGACGCGCTCAAACAAACTGTTCCAAAAATTGTACACTGTAACTCTGTACCCTGTCGTGTAGCATGTAACAGTCGTGTGCTCCTTGACGAGTGCCATATACCACGGAAGGGTTTGTATAAAGATTATCATATCTTTACTTGAATATTGCCACATCCATATTTTTTGTTGTTATTTAAGTCTGACTGCTGCTCTAAGTACTGGACGCTAGGGAGGCTGAAGCGCAGTATTTTGCTAACTATTTGTGGGAATCAATTGAGACTCAATTCTTCCATAAGCTGTAGTAACTTTACACTTTTCACAGCAGAAGTCGGTGGGAGATGCTACCATTTCGCATCACTATAAACTCGCAACTCGGGACATTTGAGTGCTTTCGGCGCTGCAAAGTTGTTAGCATTAGTTTTCCCTGCTCGAAACAGTTCTTTTCCATCGGTTAAAAATATTAATTCCGTGATTATTCACGTTATATTTCAAGTAAATAATTGTAGACGTTCAGATAAAGACGAGCTAAAAGTGCTGGCTGATTGATTTGTGTACTGTTGGCAAAGCAATAATCCAATCCCCAGTTGGTTGCTGTAGTCGACAATGCGATAACAAGGCTTTGCTCCAGTACGACAAGCAGCAGCATTAGCACTTTTAGCCAATTGTTTAAGGCCTCTGTAAGCCATCCGTCCTTCAAATGTGATGCATCTAATCGAATATCGCTCAACTCTTCCATTTCTTTATGTTTAGTCTTGTCCATACGTGTTCGTCCTCAACGCATTCGCTTGTAAAAATATTGGCCATTGTCTGATTAGTCATAATTCACACACACACACTTACACACTTCATTTATATATTTCACCTGGCCTGGCCACTTTATTGCTGACCATCAACTTTTACCGCATTTATGGCAAACTAACGTATTTACATTCCTGCGCTATGCAGTCGCAGCCAGTCACTGTTATCCTTGTCGCTAATCCACTGTGCTCTTCTCTGTTGTAGGTGTGATGCAGGCGACCACAATGGGCGGCGCCAAGCTGGAGAAGCGCTACTCGCCGAGTTTCCGTGACGAGCCCGCGCGGAAGATGAGCGCCTCGAAGCGCAAGCGGGACGACGTGTTGAGGTGGGTACCGGTCACGCCTCGCGCACGCTGTGCCCGAGTCGTGCCGTCTGAACTTGCGGACTGCTCCGTCCGTCCCTGCTGTTGTACCATTTAATTTCACAGCGTATACATTGTACACACAATTTACATGCATCAATATGTCTTTTACCGAAATCACGTCAATCAACCAAATACGGCAATGAATTTTATTTTTGTTTTAGATTTGATTTGTGATTGTGTTTGTGAGAGAGAAAGAGAGGTGTTTGTGTATGTGGCAAAGAATTGCAAAGCACGACTAAAGCGAACCGCATCGTTCGCTTAGCCCAAAGCAAAAACGCCAGTTTTGACCAAAAGAAAAGCCAAGCGCACGGGTATGAAAAATCTAAATATTTCTATACAATATTTTTACATAATAAACTATTAAGGCAAAACGAGAATGCGAGACGAACAAGCACACATGCTTGCCAGCAAAATGCCGCAACAAAAACCAAAAATACCTGAAATATTTCTTTTAGGCCAAAACTGTTTCCGTCTGTCCCTCTGCCTCGACTCACACATAAACGAAAGCAAAAGCAAAAACGCAAAGCACGCACGCACGTACGCACGCTCTGCCACCAAATCAGCCTTCGCCTTTTACAAGAGACTTGTCGGAGTCCCGTCTCCTCCCCCGCGGAGCCGCACTGCACTCCACTCCACTCCTCTGCACTCGAAATCGTTGGTGCGAGCTGCTGGTGATGGGAGCCTGTAACGCGTCCATCATCGACCCACTCGTCGACGTCAGAGGCGAACGCAAACGCAATTGCTCAAATTTTTGTACAACAAAAAATACTGAAATTGAATCTTACAATAAAGCAAACCAAAAGAAAGGCAAAAATAAAACAAATATTAAAAAACCACCAAATCTAATCGTTTGTTTACAAGCAATTTTTAATGCCTACAAAGCTTTCTTTCTCTTCTTCTTTTTTACAGGATGAAAGTTCATAAGAACGGAAATGCTGCCGACGTTATTAAAAGTATTTCACAGTTAGACAACTCAAATAAGCAATGTTAGTATCCGTTGATATCAACTGTGACCATCATCAAATCGAAACTGCGCGCGCGCGCCTCTCATCATCAACTTGTTCGTTCCGCCTACTTCCATATGTCATTAACCAACTCTTGCGCTGCACACCGAATGAAAACGCACATTGTGCAATGTGCACATTCAGGATATTCAAAACAATTCCGATTACTACTCGTCACTACTTACACACATTGTCCGTTGTTCTCGTCGCCGCTCGTAGTTTGAGCAGCTGCATCTAATTGAATAGAAATACTTCAAATACTTCCGCTGAGTGAAGCATTGAAATCTGCTAGAAATCAGCTTTCACATCAATGGTTTTTCATTCTTCAACAAAATCAAATCAAAACAAAACAACAAAAGAAAGTTGCGGTTGCTGTGCCCTTCCGCGTGCAAAATTGGCCAAAGTTCGATTGGTTGGGGATATGGATAAAAGGTCAAACGCGCAGCACTATCACATGTTGGGCGTAAATTTGTCTAGTTGTAGATTAGGGCCTTGCGATGGTACAACAGTGGTTCCAATCTGTCGAAACCGTATCATTGAGTCTGCAAAAGTCAGAAGGGTTATTGAATGTTAAGAAGCTGGAGTTGCTAGAGGATTCAAGAAAGGAAAAAAACAATTGGTGTATAATAAAGTTGCAATTAGCGTAGGGAAGTCAATAGGAAAAATACGCGAATCTGTTGGAAAAGTGAAGTGACCACATATGATTTCAATATTAGACGATTTTTCTTCATTGAAAAATAAATACAATTCTTTTATTTATTAGACGATTTTTCTTCATTGAGAAAATGAATACAATTCTTTTATTTATTAGACGATTTTTCTTCATTGAGAAATAAATACAATTCTTAGTTTGAATATTGAATTGATTTTTAAAAATAATTGCACGTCCAAGCAAATTGCATTCTTCCATTCCTATTATTTTTATATTCGAATTGGAATCGTCAATTTGTCCCTTTCCCATGAAACATAACCTTAAATTGAAACAGCCTTTTTCCAAATTGAAAATGTTTTAAGCAGCATACGTCCAAGTTATTGTGGGCTGTGTGCTCCGTCACTTTCAGGACTATACTCGGTCATTGTCGTACAATTAGATTTGGTTGCATGCTCGCTGTGTGATATGACCGAAAATGGGACGTCAATAATTTACGTAAATGATCGGTCAGATCTGAAATGGCATATACTCTCTCACGTACTAAAAACAACTTTCCGAATATATGTTATGTATCTCAATTGTAGAGCGTCAGAAACTATTACGGAAAAGCTTGTGACGTAGACGCCGAGCTTGACGGCTAATCAGCTCACAAAGTCCATGAAACGAAGCTACGCTCGATCGATCGACTACTAACAACAAACTCTTCACGTCGCTGTTTAGATTGTTTGTTTGTGTAATCATTTTCATGCAATTTCCACACCGCATATGTCAAGCTGACCGAATTGTTTGCCGCAATCGCTAATGAGAATTCGTGCCTCTCCTCTGTTTCGCAGATTTTCTAATGCTCGAGAACATCACGTCGCAGTTTCGTAACCCCTGCATTTTGGATCTGAAAATGGGCACACGCCAGCACGGCGACGACGCGTCCGCCGAGAAGCGCTCCAAGCAGATGGCCAAGTGTGCGGCTAGCACGTCGGCGTCGCTGGGCGTACGACTGTGCGGCATGCAGACGTACCAGGCCCATCTGGACCAGTATGCCAAGCGCGACAAGTACTGGGGCCGCGAGCTGGACGAGAACGGCTTCAAGCTGGCGTTGCACGACTTCTTCTACAATGGGTATCGGTTGCGTACGCGTGTCATCAAGAAAATTGTGCAGCGATTGCTACAGCTGCGGCGCGTAATCGAGAAGCAATCGAGTTATAGATTCTATTCGTGGTAAGTGGGAAACGGCGCACAGACTAGCAGGGACTAGGTTTTAGGCGAATTGTCTGCTTAACTGTTCCGATTTTACAGCTCGCTGCTAATCGTCTACGAGGGCTTCGAGGAGAACCCGATGGCACATCCCATGGACATCGAAGAGTGGGTAACGCCGACTACGCCGCGCTCAGCAACCAAGTCCGCCACATTCGACTATCATGCAGAGAACAGCATCGACGAGGATGAGGACATCGACGAAGACGAGGTGGAGGCGGACGAGGACGACACTGCAGGCCATGACGGCGGCGACGAGCTGGAGCCGCATGAAACCGACGATGATCTGCATATGGTTGCGGCCGACAGCGGCAATGCGTCAGCGACCAACAGCAGCACCGGTGGCGATCACTGCTGCTACGACGCCGACGCCTCCAATGACTCCACCACCGACTTGAATCTCCCGTCGCGGCGAAAGTTGGCGCGTGCTGCCGTTGTTGACGGTGCATTGATAAGTAACACACCCGCGCAGCATCGCCAACACCATCGCGGCTTTGCCGAGGCAGCGGCGCGTGGTGTTAAAGCCACTGCGGCGCAACGTCATAATTCCTCATCCGAGGGTGAGGAGGTGGACGCGGAGGAAGCGTCAAATGTCACAGTGGACAACGATTGCGCTTCGATGCCACCGCCGCCACCGTTGTCGTCAAGCAGCGCCCATACGGCGTCCTCGGCCACCGCTGTAGCCGCCACCACCACGACCGGTGCTGCACCGCCGTTCATTCCAATCTCTGAAGAAACAGTATTCCTGGATCCAGATCCACCGATGCCGAGCATCTCCACTTCTTCACCGCATTCGGGTGACTCGTGGATGAACTATAGCAGCAACAGCAGCGACGATTTCTCAGGACTCTCTGAGCAAATCAAGGCGGTAACCAGTGGGCGACAAACAGGTGAGTAACTTAAGAGCGAGGTGGGGCCATCAACAACAACTTAACTACATAATAGTTGTCGCCGACAGTAAACCGGAAAACTCGATTAATGGTCGTTAAAGTTTGTCATTTCATTTCATTTATTTATAATTAGTCAAAGAACAATTGTTTGGTTACTGACTAAGAAAGAACAGCAAAATGAATAAGTAACAAAATAATATTATGTAACAATCGATAGCTTAAATTAAAACAGAGTTCAACAAGTTCAAAAATATTGATTTAGAAGTAGTGAAGTCCACCGAAAAGTTCTTTGAGATTCTATTAAATTCTATTGAGCTCGCAAAAGAGGAGCATTCAAAGCATAATTTGTTTTGACGAATCCAACATTAAACAAATCAAAGTGCCGGAGAGATCTAGAAGGGATGTTGATACTTAACTCAACTTTGAAATAACTCAACTTTTCTCCAGCTACCCAAAAATGCTTACATGTCTAATGATGCATTTTGTTCTGGTTGCAGGCAACAACAGTTCGGACGAGGCTAGTTCGGACTACGACAGCAGCATCATCGGCCAAACAGAAGTCATGCTGAAACGTTACAAATCTCAGCAAGACTCCTTCGACACACCGCCAGCGGCGCCAACGCCCGAAGCGCGCCTGCCCACCGTGTCCTCGACTCCGCCCTTACCGCCCGGTATTAAAAAGTACACATCCGCCGCCCCCTCGATCGCCAACTCGTCGCCCACCTCTTCCACAGCGTCGTCGTTGAAATCTGTTCGCGGCGCGGTGAAGCGTTTGCGCTGCAAAGACGACGATGACGACGACGACGAAGTGGACGCACGCGACTGCCGTAAAGAGTCCAGTTCATCATCGCTGGCAAAGAAGTCGACCACGAACGCCACAGTGGCGACGACAGCAATAGCGACCGGCTTGACAGCGCCTGCAGCCGTCGTCTCATCTATGCCGGTTTCCGTGGTCACATCACCCATCAAAACACTGCCCGCTGAGCAGCAACATCAGCAGCAGCAGCAACAGCAACAGTCCACGACAACAGCGGACAAAATCAAGAACTCGCTGCTGGCTGGGATTTTAATGGACACGCTGGAGCGTGCAAAGAGCGAGCGCAAACTCAGCACCTCCGATGGACAGGGCAGTAATAATAACAACAATAGCAACAACAGCCATCACATTAGCAGCAGCAACAACAGCAACAGGAAGAAGGCCATTGCGCAACGCATCACGCTGCAGCACGCTTCCAAATCGCTCGACATAGCAGCGACAGCAGGCGCCACGGACGATTCGCGCTGCTTGGTCGACGTAAGACTGATTGACTTTGCGCACACGGCCTTTGTGCCGCGCAACGGCGGCGGACTGCTGCAGTCGGCGCCAGCAATGCCAGTGCACCACGGGCCCGACGGCGGCTTCCTGACGGGGCTGGACAGCCTGAATCGTTTGCTCAATGATATACTTGCCGAGGAAACGTTGTAAGTGTGCGGTTGCTGCGAGAAATGTGGCGTGCACCGACTAGACTCCTCCTCCCCCTCCTCATGAAGTGATAGTAGCTGCCAGTGCGCGAGGATGGCGCCGGCACGAGCAGCCGTCGAGTCATAATGTCGATTATGACAGTGAAGAGCGCAAGATGAAAATGAGCTGTGGACACACGCAGGCAAAGACGGACGAAGTGGAATGGTTAGTTTCACTTGTGGGGCACAACGGCCCCCTGCCGAGGCATATTGAAAGGATCAGAAACTGAAGGGAATCCGATGAAACCAATTGCTAACTTTTTGGAAAAAACATTGAGGCAATGAAGCAAAATTACCTGTACAACAACAATTGAAAATATGAAAATTAATTTTAAGCGGAACTAAATTACAGACTACACTAACAAATGATAAAACAACGTAAAAATGTCTGAAGAAAAACAACAAATAAAGCAGCCAACTGACGGCTAGACTCAAATGACAAAACGGCCAACGAATTGATTAGCAAAAGCGCATTGTTGCAGTAAACGAAACTCGCTACCAGAGACAACTGCTGCACATAAAGCAATCAAAACTGTTTTTAGCGCTGAGCGGCTTAAAAATTCCTGCGAAAGACAAATACCACACGTGTTTTGCAATGTTTTGCTATAGTTTCGAACATTTTCTAGACGGCACTGTGCGGTGATGCCTGAGATACAAACAAGCAAAGCAATTCTGTAATAAATATGAGAGAACACAAATTTGAAATCACATTTCGAAAACTGAAATCATGTAAGCTCGAATTTGGGTTTGCATAACCATTAGAATTTGAATTGTTAAATGAAAAATGCAAAGACGCAATTGAAACTAAGCAGCGTAGAAAACATTTCGTTTAAACATTTTCAGTTGCCGAAAATTTCAGCCCTAATTGAATTTTGATTCTGATCGAAGGCAGCAAACAGAAACTAGTTCGATTCGATTTGTTTCTTCCAGAGTTTAAATATGCGTCACAAAACTCAAATGATGTGCATTTCGAGTGTTGGTGAAAACATAAAGTGAACAACAACAAAATGTACATTGGTAAAAACGCAAACTGTAGTTTACAGAAAGCATGTTAGCATCGCTAAAATAAGTTTAAATGAAATGAAATTGTGTGAAATTCAAAGCAAATGAAAAAAATTAAGTTATGCGCAAACAAACGTAATGAACAGTCATAAAGAAAGTCGCGAGTGAGTGATGTCATTGTAGCAACTATAACGGTTTACCACAGTATTGTATTGTGCTTACTCTTATATGCATGTAAACATGTTCATTTGCTCTAAACAGTAATCATAGACTACGTGCAAGTATTCTAGGCACCAGGGTGCCATGAACAATTTTGTATGCCTTGAAATGGAATTTCTTGGTTTTGGTGGACAACATTTTTCCTATTCGTTCAAATATGGTTTACCATTTTTCATATGCCTACAAAATTGGCCATGCAACCTTAAGGTCAGCGAGCTAGTAAAATTTGTAATTCACAGTTATGGCTTTTAAGTAAACACAAAAGTTTAAAACACAGTTTAGAAATAACTAGAAAAATACAAATGTGAAGTAATGAGAAACTGCATGCCACAAACTTAACGAGGTTCAGAAAAATTAAAGAAAAATCAAATAAAAAAAATCACAAAACAAACAAAACCACAAAAATTCAACCACAGACTCATAAAATTACAACAACAAATAAATCTAATATTATACTTAATGAAACTACTATAATGATAAACACATTAATGAAACTCCAAATATTTGTAGCCTTTATCGTTAAGCCACACATTCACCTATGCACATGCACTGACAGATAGTCGCCTGAGAAAACAAATGTCGTATGTCTTACCAGGCTCAATGTAACATACAACATTCATTTTCTGAGGCGAAGTTCGCCAAGGAATGCCAGAACTATGCGCACAGCTGAAAATTTATTGAAAGTATCCATTTGTCGCATTATTCTGTTATTATTCGGCACTGTTGTCTACTCTTCATTTACACACACACCCACACATACCAATGGCTGCTTAACATAACTTTGGTTTATAGTCGAATGAATGATGTGAATTTGTACACTACACTAAAATTTGCCTGAGTACCAGCAAAATGATCCTAAAACATAAACAACCAGCAAACTATCCTTACAAATTAAAAGTTACAGTTTTTAAAACACATTTATTCTTATCTTACAAATACAGCAACTACAAATACAATTAATTATACTAGTGAAATGCAATAAGAAGTGAAAGCAACATAATGTTAAACAAAAATCTACAAAAGTAACGAATTATAGAAATTACTTCAAAATCCATACAAACATATGTGAAAAACAACAAACACAACAACAAAATGTGACATACGTAAATGTGTAGTTTTATTTTCAAAATTACAATATATAATTTAATGGCTAGCTTGTTGCAATGTAAATATGTATTGTAGTATGTATGTATTTACTGAATAACAGTTTTCCTTTTAAAGTTTAGTAAATAAAGATCGAAAGTGATATATCATGCAAAAGTCGCGCTGAAATCTTTTACTCTGCCCCAGAGGTGTCCATGTCCTATGTTCTCGTTGCTGATTTGTTTTTGTAAATGATCTTCGGCATAGGCTGAGGATTCTAGTTCCTCATTTGTTTTTGCAAATGATCTTCAGCATAGGCTGAGAATTTTAGTTCCCCATTTGTTTTTGTAAATGATCTTCGGTATAGGCTGAGGATTCTACTATACAAACAGCACCGTATGTTTTGTTGGTACACATTGGCGACAGTTATCTTCAACGTAGGTTTTGCTGCTGTCTGGCGTATGAATTCGTTTATATGATTTGGAGTTTGCTCTTCCATAAGAAGGTTTTGGGCATTCCTGCTCTGCCCTGTCGATGAAAGCAACAACGAAATAAGGTAAGGTGAACAAGACAGCCACTTTGACTCAGTGAAAGATCAGGTAAAGATCTCGCAGTTGCAGACTTTCGAACAGCCAGAAGAGAAAGTTTTCCTAAAACACTTGTTGAATGCTTTCCGAACTATTTTTGGCTGAGACTAGAGCTGCTCGTAGCAGCCGCCGTAGCTCAGCTGGCTAGTGCGTTGGGCCGCGAGTCAAGACTCCGCGAGTTCAATACTCCGTTGCGTTAACACCAAAAAGAAAAACAACAATTTTTCTTTCGGCGGCTGTCCTTTCAGCGGAAAATGGCAAACCTCTGAGAGTAAAATTGCCTGTGAAAAAGCTCCCCAACTCGCCGTTCGGAATCGGCATAAAACTGTAGGTCCCTTCCAACCTTGTAAAAAACATTCGCACGCACAATACGGTTGGTTGCGGGTAGCTAGGCTCAAGAAGAAGAAGAGCTGCGAATGAGATTTTATTCGAAGGTTTGCTAAACCTGATTTTACCATTAAGCCGCACTAGCGAATTCCTAAAAAATTAAACATTTATTCACTCAACCGCTGTGGTCTACTGTATTTTTAGCGCACCAAATGTGAGCAGCCGCTGTGCATATGTTTTTGATTACCAGCTTCAGCACAGCTGTTCGTTGAAGTTCGCTGTCAAACTGACAATTGGTATATTTTTCCACGGCCGTTTCGTGATTTTGTACGTGAGCCGTTTGCAGCAAATATTGTGTTTTAACACAATTAAATTGGGAATTTGAACGCAGTTAGAGGTAAAATGGGCCGGTGTGCGTTTACACAACCAGCACAAATGTTCGTTGCCAGTGAATCATCGGTGAAAATCAGAAATTGATGAGCTGAATTATATAACACTGGGCTGGCAAATCCAGTGCTAGTGCTGGACATTGATGCCATTCGGTTAACGGCAGTAATGAATATCCCTTGTTGTTGTTTCCGCAGCGTGAGCGTTTGAAGCAATGGGTGGACACGATGCACATGAACCCTACACGGTGCCACATTCCTCCGTATACAAGGTGGAGACAGTGCCACAGCTGAAGGAGGTGCAGGCGGCATTGGCGCGACAGGGCTTGAAGGATCCGTGGCTGAGGTGACGACGACGTGCCCTGGGCATAAGCAGTTGAAGTGTTTACTAAACTTTTTAAATTTTATTCTGGTTTTCATGTAGAAATGAAGCTTGGCGTTATGAGCCGCGCATGTTCGGCACGCACGGATCACGGGCGCGCGCCTTCTTCCTGCGTGGCCTGTTATGGGGTGCGGGGCTTGCGGCCGTCACCATAGGTCTTGAAACGGTGTTTAAGAAAGGCGATGATGGACACGGACACGGACACGAAAATGGTAATGGAAACGGCCATGGCGCAGAAGAAGGCGAAGGCGAAGGAGAAAAACATTGAGAGCAAAGCGTAACAATTCTGTTTTCGTTTAAGTAAATTCAATTTAAGCACATGTGCCGCAATGTTGACCAATTGTAGGCATTCCACCTTGATATTGTGCTTCTGCAAAACTGGCAAAAATGAATAAATTGAGAAATAACAGTAAAAGTGGGTAGACGAATCTGCGCTGAAGTTCTTTCAACTGTTTATACATCTTTTTTTTTTATAAAAGCAAATTGAAAAATTTTTAATCCCTAGTACTTAAATTGGCCTACGCAATGCGTGGTTTCAGTTCCTCGTAACAGGATCGCAGGAATATTTGCGGCTTCTTGGCGGGATTGAAGTACTCGTGACCCTAGCAATAAAAAAGGAAATATTAACATTTTCAACATGTTGGCCTCTTGGCAGCAATACCTTTGACCAGTCATAACCGACGGCATATGCGAATATTTGCCCGTTGGCGTTGAATCCGCATTTAGTGATTGCTTGATCCATGGTCTCAGAGGACTTGAGCTTCGTACGCGCGTCCTTGTCCCAAAAACTGAAGGTGCCATCGGAGCCCACCGTCACCAAGGTGCCATGCACCGGATGGAAGGCAATGTCATTCACTGCAAAAATGTCCTGGTAGCCGGCAGTGCCAGGCGTGCGATGGCACTTGAAGGTGAAATTATCCTTCGGATTCACCGGACTCACATACTGTATGGCCACGCGACCCTCAATGCTGCCCAACGCATAACCTGCAAAAATGCCAATGTCAGCAAATGCACAAAATATTCACTGAAGAAATAGAAAACAGTAAAAAAGGAGTATAAAGCATTTCATCACCGGCACCTGTAGGCTCTTTTTTCTTGTTGCGAAAAATTGAAATTGTGCGATGCTGGTACTTGAGCGGGCTATCCACGCGCTTGAACTCAGTCGGCGTATTCTGTAGCGAATAAACAATGAGGCCGCGCCCAGCAGTGGCCACCACTGCCAGCGGATAGTCCACATCGGCGCAGTAGCAGCGTTCCGGCAGATTAATGGCCATTAGCGGGTTCGGTGTGCGCGTATCCCAGAACTGTAAGCAAAACAAAATGTGCGTACATTTGTGTAATCTTTTAGTAAAACGTACACCTCACCTTCAGGGTTTTATCCCATGAGCCGGTCATCAAGCACGTGTAGTTGGAACCCTTCACCCAGTGGCAGGTCCTCACAGGTGCTTCATGCGCCGCCACCTGTATTGTCTGATCGGAAGCCAAATCCCACATTTTTACCTGCTTGTCGCAGGACGCCATGAACACCTTCGTGCCATCATCCGACCAGCACACATCCAGCACCGGCCCGCCCAGTTTCTTCATGGACTTGGGCACAGTTTTTCCCGTTTGCTCCACCTCCCAGCAGCGCACATCGCTATCCCAGCTGCCGGCTATCAGAAAATTCTGCTGCAACGTAGCCGGGCTGAATTCCAGTGCCGACACAGAGTCTTCCGGCGGAAAGGCCACCTCGAAGTCATTCATGCGATTGGTGGAGGCGGTGGTGTTGGTTGTGGCTCCCAAAGCGGACGGGCCAAACATGTTGCAAAAGTTCGATTCTTTTCACACAATCTGGCAAATTTCAGTGGCTTTATGTCTGGAACTAACACAACATTCGATTTTGCCGCGAGCGAGTTCTGTTTCACCGTCGCATGAAATTCGTTAGAGATGATAGAAACGTGTAAACTGTTTAGCATTGTTTCGATAACTTAAGAACTTTGTATCTTTCATTACCGGCAAACTAGCCGCGATGCAATTTGGCATAAAAAATATAACGACAAATTCCAATGGCTAATTCTAAATTGATTCATAGTGAAACAGATGATTTCACTATGAATTGGATTGGCGATTGGATTCATTAGCGATTGGCGATTACTGTGTTAGACGCAGCTCTGGTCACGATATCGGCTCTTAAACTAATCAACGGTAAACGCCGAGCAACCGCTGTGTCTACGCAACCATCCGCTGTGGATGTTCTGACGTTTGACTGGCGGAAAATCGGCGTGAAAGCAAACTGTCAAATGTTATTTCGCAAACGGACCATATTTTTACAAAGTAAACTTACATTTTCATAAATAATTACGGCATTATACTGTAACACGAACACGAATAGAGTAAGAATAGTAAACAGGCTGCCGACGACAACAGCAACTCAAGTGCCAGAGCTTTTCCAGCTCTCACGTTTCTGCTGTATTTCAGATTGCCGTACGGGTCAAAGTGTGTTTTCACTATGTTGCGTTCCGTTGCCACCTCTGCTGGACGTCTGCCACATCAGTCCTTCTTGCTCGCTACCAGTCCACGCCATGCGCTGCTTCAGCAGATGCGAACCAAATCGTCCACGCCCATGAACACAGTCATCATGTTTGTGCCGCAGCAGGAGGCGTGGGTGGTGGAGCGCATGGGTCGCTTTCACAGAATCATGGAGCCGGGCCTCAACATATTGGTGCCGTTCGTTGACAAGATCAAGTACGTGCAGAGCCTGAAAGAAATCGCGATCGACGTGCCCAAACAGAGCGCCATAACGTCAGACAACGTGACGCTGAGCATAGACGGCGTGCTGTACTTGCGCATAATCGACGCGTATCGCGCCTCGTACGGCGTGGAGGATCCCGAGTTCGCGATCACGCAGCTGGCGCAAACCACTATGCGCTCGGAGCTGGGCAAGATGTCGCTGGACAAGGTGTTTCGCGAGCGCGAGTCGCTCAACGTCAGCATCGTGGACTCGATAAATAAGGCCAGCGAAGCGTGGGGCATCGCCTGCCTGCGTTACGAGATCCGAGACATACGGCTGCCCAGCCGAGTGCACGAGGCCATGCAGATGCAGGTGGAGGCGGAGCGTCGGAAGCGCGCTGCCATTCTTGAATCAGAGGGCAGTCGCGAGGCAGAGATCAACATTGCCGAAGGCAAGCGCAAGTCGCGCATTCTCGCCTCCGAGGCCGAGCGGCAAGAACAAATCAACAAGGCGAGCGGTGAGGCGGCTGCCATGCTGGCGGTGGCAGATGCGCGTGCGCGTGGCCTGCAGACCATCGCGAAAGCGCTGCAGAACATGGACGGCAAAAACGCCGCCTCGCTGACGCTGGCCGAGCAATACATTGACGCTTTCCGAAACCTGGCGCAAACCAACAACACACTGATACTGCCTGCGAATCCGGGCGACGTGACGTCGATGGTGGCGCAGGCGATGAGCGTGTACCAAACGATTTCGAACACGAACGCGAACTCGAACCTTAACGTGAACGTGCACAAGAAGGGCCAGGTGGTCGCTGGCGTCGGCGAATGCAGTCCACAAGACAAGCTTGAGTATAACTCTGTATCGAAGATGGACATTGAATGAGGTCGATAATTGGATGATAAAGTTGCCCCATATTGTACAATAATGTGAAGAATGTGTATTCATTTATAGTTCGTAAAATTCGTATGTTGTATATGATTTGGGCGATTTCTACACTGATTTCGCGGTTTTGCTAAGTTTCTTCGGATTGAAAATCTCCGTCGGTGGTGTTTGCCGCTGCAACAAAAGTAAATCGCATTTTGTCATAGTGCTTATTATTTTCATTTAATTAAAAAGTACATTGCTTTCGATTGTTACTTAAAACAGTAATGCAATTTTTTTCTTTGAAACTGGGTGACGGCGCTAGAGCGCTCCTAGAAATCTTGCGAGCGTTCGATACGTTACCAGAATTTGTGCGCGCTAATTCTTTTTCTGTTGTTTACATTACGTGAGGTGGGTATGTAAGTCAGGTTCTATATTTCGTTGATGGTTTTTTTACATTATAAAAGTGAACTTCTCTTATTTCATTTCCGTCACAGCCTGCTCCGACGTATTCGGGCTTAACATCAGCGTACAAATATTCCCACTGCATTGCATAAATTGCAAAGAGCTGCAGAACGATCTTGAATGTGACCTTTGAGTATGTGTTCGGATAGATGGATAGGAGGTTCAAGCTTGTTTTGCCCAACAATGCTACAACGGTGATCTGTGTAAAAAAACTAGGAAACGTCATCGCTTCGGATACCGAACATACTCCGCTCATACCTGTTGCCGCCGGAATACCAAATGTTTGTTAAAGCCTTTCCGACGTAAGCCCGCAGCGGTGCGCACATTTATACTTTGCATTCGCTGCATATTCTCGATAAACTGGCACACCTGCGCATCCCAACGAATCAACAAATCTCGCAACGACAACACTTCCAGAACTAAGAACACCAACAAGAACAAATGATATACGAATAAAGCGCGGCACTGCGGACGGCGGTGATAAATTGTGCTGGCTGTGACACAGAAAGCCGTTAGAAGAGCACGCACCAACCATGCCAACCACATGAAGTGCACATTGGCCAGGAGCGCGTGATGCTGGCGCAACACTGCCAGCCCGCCACTGATCAGCGCTGCGAGGCAATTGTCTTTGTGGTGTGCGCACCGTTTGTTGTTGGTGGTGGTAAGTTCTATCTTTTGGCCGAGGAAATTATTGAGCCTTCTGAAAGTGTCGCTTGCACGCTCCATATACATCACGACGGCATAGCAAAGCACCTCGTAGAAGATGTTGAAGAAATCAATGGCGCTCTTCTGTTTCGGCATCCACAAAGTTATCGGCATCAGCACGCATAGAGCACAGCGCAGGCTCACAAAGCAGAGCGAGCGTAGCTGTCCGCAAGGTCTGTTCCACAGCAGCTTGTCGATTTCGCGCCATAGATCAAGCACCGCGTTCAGATGCTTCAGCAGCTGCTTACCGCGAAGCGACAAGGACCACGAAATGAACGCACAGCCCAGGATATGAATTAAGCTCGAGCTCAAAAACAACCAGGCGTCTCTCTGTGTGGTCTCCATGATTAAAGATGTAATATCGAGCCCGTACCTGACCAGTGTGGCCATGGTGCATAGCAATAATAGGAGACAACGGTAATATATATTGCCCGGCGTTACTGACCAAGTCTCGTATGGGTGGCTCATTGGAGAATTTGAGACACTGAAGAATCCACAAAGCTGAGAAACTATGCTCAAGAGGCGTACAAAACCAACAGTGCAGTACTGCACTTGCAAACGTGTGTCGACAAAGCGCAACATCCTCGCACCGAATTACCCCAAAGAACTCAGGCATTGAGTTGTGGTGGCCGCGCGAGCTTTTACACTCACCATTATAATCCTAAATATACTAACGATGGGTCATTAGACTAGGTGTATTAGAGTAATGGTCACATTTAATGTAATAATCATAATTGGTTGTCAGGAAATGTTTTCTCTGCTTTTGTGGAAAATGTCGCCAAGTGCAGCATAGTATCGTGGATTCAAAAACTTGATGTTGTGTGGCCTGGAGTGTAGGGAAACTACTTACGAAATATTCGTCTAGAGGAAAAAATGTTCAGATATTTTTCAAGTATTACACAATAACATTCGTTTGATCATTAAAGGCTCTTTTGCAAGACAACTACGCCCGATCCTATACTCACTTTTTACGCAATGTTTTTAGCTGACGCAACTACGTGCGAATTCTGTCCCCATATCGAGTCGAGTTCCCCATACATCGAACATTCTGTGCTATGGTCCAGCGGTTTCATTAGACAAAAAACATGTTAAGTAAACTTCAAATACCCACAACAATGTTTTTAAATGGACGCCCAGATTGATATTGCACGTCTTGATTAGAACGGCCACGAGTCTGATCTGCTAGGATAACCGGTTTTCGATCATGAATTATTGGAAATTAAACCATCTACATCTATTTTTGGCAACATTTAAAAACTGCTTTCTTCAACTTCCTCAGATATATTGCAGTATATCAGAGTTTCGGTTTTCATGTTTAACTTTAGTTTTCCTAGTAACTGCTATAATTCTGTGGTCAAAAGCAATAACCGCTTAAGTCGACTTAAGAAGAAATTGAGTCATGAATGCCACCATGTTCTCCTGACTGTGCTCTACGTTTGTGTAAAATCGGAGAGTTTGGAACTTTAAAGTAAAAAAAGTTATTAATAAAAACCTATTCGCATTCCCATAACGAACACAATACGCGCTAAAACTTTAAAACGAGATTGTTTGAAACAGCAACTTTCGACTTAGGCGGTTATTGCTTTTGACCACAGAATTGGTTCTAAAGACATTAACATTTCTTATTCTATTAGTTGTCTTGATTCGATGGCAAGCCACCCAACATTACCGAGGGCTTCCATCTGAAAATCTCGAAGTAGTAAGAAGCAGTTTTTTTTAGTTTATCTAAAGTTTGATGACACTGCACTTTTATTCCTACGAAGTGGCGTGTCTTCAAATAGCGGTACAAGGAATATGGAAAGCAAAACAAAAGAGGGAAAGCTTTCAAAGAGTTCCAAAAATAGTATATTTATAGAATATGTATATTTACTTAAGGTTCCATGGGAAATTTTTCAAAAAAAGTCGTTGAACTTACATTCAACAAATTGCATTAATTTCTACCCAAGACACCAATCTTCACAAAGTGCATGTTTGGTGGCATGCCATCGGTATATAAATTGATATTTTTTAAATTTGTTTTCACATTTTAGTAAATTGAGATATTTACTTCAGTACTACAAACTTATTTTTCTACATTTACGACATTCGTTTCTTTTATTTTTGTCCCTACTCGCGACACTGTGCATCGTGTCATCAAAGCCATTAAGGCAAAGTCCATTTTAGAGCAATAATTGTAATTATAACTTAATTCAATTAAGAGTAGCGGTGCGGGCGGATTACCAGAACAGACAGACAATGTCGAATTTCGTGGGATATACTTAGGCACATTCATACTTGGGTTCGGTTTGCACTGCGAGTTAAGAGTCAAGTATACATGTTCGACTATGCAAACTTTTATGTGCGCCTTTGTATGACTATATACAATTACCAACATTTATTATTTTATTTTTATTTATTTTATTTTATAATCGGAATAAACGTATGATAGCCAACTAACTGCAAATTGAGAAAGATACATTGTTTTTTTTTTAATATATTTTGGTTTAATTTGAGCCAGCGCAACTGAAATCCACAAGAAAAATTCGATACTAGTACTTAGTTTTTTCTTTGCGTGTTGACTTCTCACGAATTCAGTTAATTAGTCATTCAGAGAAATTCGAGAAATGTGCCGTTTCCGCTCGGCGCCGACGTGCTGGACACCGCTAGGCACATGAATCCATGCTCCTTGTTGACGTAGTCAAAGCGGGCTAAAACCGAACACTGCTTGTTCCGATCGACCGGCTCCAACGACACAGCTATAATTAAGTAAACTATCGATAACTGCAGAACCGTTTTAAAACTGACGCGAATATGCATGCGAAGGGGCCACACAACTGTATTCGTTTTGGAGAGTATTTCCCAGATGTTAATCTGAAATTCGTTTAAGAGCGCCTTGAGTTAAACGTCGTCAACATCCAACCACGCCCACACACTAAAGTTTACCTGTTTAAGCAACAAGCTCGAAGCATCGCGCATTTGCTTGTTGCTGCAGCCTGCTCGGCACTTCCAGCTCGGACTTCGCGTGACAGCATCCCGCACAAGGTGGACGAATTTGCTCGCTTCCCGCTGAAGACGCATTTGAAATCGCTTAAATTCCACAATTTCCACGAGTGCAATCATAACGGAATGCAACTGCAACGTAAAAAGGGGCCGGCACCGCGGGGAAAAGTGCATCACCAGCACACGCACACTGTTCCACATCAACAGGAGCAGATTCAGCCAGAGAACTAGCCACAGCACGCGCAGTTTGCCGAAAGCGTCGCGGTATTGCCGCAACGTCTCCATGCCAATGTCGTGCAGTCTCCTGGCGGAGGCCATTGCGTGACGCAGACATTTGCGGTTCTGCGGTCGAGGTCGCAGTTTCTTGCCGAGGAAATCATTGAAGCATACGAAAGTCTCATCCATGCTTTGCATGTAGAGCACAAGTAGCTGGAACGTCAACTCGTAGAGGATGGGATAGAGGCCCAAGTACACTGACAGCGGGTAGGTCGGCCCCTGCTTGACCATTAGTATAGAAAACACAACCATGCTCGTGCAGCGAACGGCGCGCAGTTGCACGTATAGAAACCAGAAGCCGCGCACGCGCTCAAACAATTTGTGCACCAGAATCTGTTGCGCCGCTCGCCAATTTCCAACGATGCTGTTCAGCCGGGCCACCAGTGGCTGGTGACTCAGTGCAAAGGGCAGCATGAATATGATCAGCGCCTGCAGGTACACAAAAACGGTGGCCGCGTAGCGCATGTTGACGCCTTGCCCCTCGCAGCGCACCTGATTGACACCGAAATCATGAAGCAGCAAGAAAGCTAAGCCATGACACGGCAGAAGTATGAAGAACCAGAAAAACTGCGGCAGCCTTTTGTAGACTGCGCCAAGGTGCCACACAACGAAGCGACCTTCGCGGGCCGAGTAAACGTAGTTGAAGAGAGTAATGCACTGGAGGACTCGGTACAGAAAGCGCGTATGCAGCTTGTAGCCGAACTGCAGCTGCAGGCGCGTGTCCACGAAACGCAACATCACCTTAACTGCGCCAATGACGGAATGCGCGACATAGCAATCGGCAGCCAGCAAAGCTCAATTCCATAAGAGCGACCCAGGTGAGGGCAGTTGATTAAGTATAATGTGTCCAAATGCCAAGCGACTCTTTTTGATTGACATCGGTTGTGAGTTGCACTTTGCAATGAATGAAAATTGACTATACTACTAACTACAACAATATAAATATGTCCTATACTAATGAACTTTCGGCACTAAGCGCTTTGAGGTTATTGGCCAACATTCTTGGTTCTAAAAACCTTGAAAAGCACAAATTGTGTAAGTTGAACAACATTTTTGTTATATTCTTTTATAAGGCAGTAAAGAAAATAAAGTGCAACTATATGCAAGACCCTGTATTCAGTAAAGGCAATTGAACGGCTCAAGGTCAACTATTACTCGAACTTGCTCTAACCGGCAGCTCATCTTCGAGAAGCTGATTTTGAGTTTTTTAATTTACTACAAGGCTATAATTTCCTTGTAATTAATCATAGTTATTATTTCATATTTTTGGAGATTCTATAATTGGTATAATGTGTATTGTACACAGGGACCAAGGGGGAAGTTAAACACTGAAGCCTACATTTTCGGTTCGTTGCACGCAAAAATTTCGCAACATGTTCGAGCAGCGGAGACCAACGGACAGAGATGAGCTTAGCTAAGCGGCGAAACAATGCAAAGTAAATGGTCAAAAATAAAAATCCCCCAAAACACATATGTACCTACATATAAATATAATAGTTAACTGAACAAAAAGCGCAACAGCTGCCAGAACAGAACAGCTGCGTTCGGCTAAAGACAAAACAAATCTGATGAAGTTTAACAGTGAGTTAAATAAATTTAGTTCACACTGCCGACGATTATGTTGACTGGCACATTTGCGGAGGGGATTTCAATTGAGCCAAGTGGGTCAAGTCACAGCTGTTAGCTGTTAAAAGGTCAACACAGAACTTTGCCAATGCCATGAATGAAGTCTGCGCATACCTGAGTAAAAATCCGGACGAATCGTGCGGTTTGTTATTATTTAAAAAATAATCACAAATTTCAACACAACTTCTGTTTTGTTTGGCGCATGGTTTGCTGTTCGTAACGGCAAAACAGTATCGTTCTAAGTATACCAGACCTCCTGAAGCTACAATGTTTGCTACACGCCGCATGTAGACAACTTTACAAATTTAATTTAATTTTTAATTTAATTTGTTTTACAATTTTGCTACTTCAATAAATTTTGTTTTGCATTTGGTGCTATCGGTTAGGATTATTGGCACCTTTGCGCAAAAATTTTCAAAAATTGCATTGAATATGGAAACGGATTTGTGGTTAATTACGAAAGAACAAACTAAAAATAAACGTGTCTATATAATTTGTAAACGAATCAATTGAAACTGTAAACAATATTCTTTCAATTAATTTTTAATGGTCGTCGGCATTTTCAAATCTTGTGAATTTATTTCAACTTTTTTCGATTGTAGCTTGAAATTGTTCCTCTTATACCAACACTTTTCTTTATTATCATTACAGTCGTGTCTAAATATAGTGAAGCCCCTATATAGTAAACACCTCGATATAGTTAACACCCAAATTTTTCCATGGAGTACTCTAAATAGTGAACAATCGGAAACCTCTAAATAGTGAACAAAATTTTGAAAGCAATTTTATGAAAAAAGCAACAAAAAACACCAGAAGGAATCAAAAATGAAAGAGGGTATTCCCCTAATTTGTATTTTTGCTGTTGATTGTTACGAAATCAGCTATTTCTTGACCTTAGTGGTTATGTTTTTTGTCGAGTGCAAACAGATTGTGGTTGAAAGTAGGGTTTTTAATTTTTATTTTAATGATCTCTTGAATTTATATACACAAAGTGTATTTTGAGCAAATGAAACGAGTTTTTGAACACAAATTCTAACCTTGATATAGTGAACAACCTCAATACTGTGAACAGGCATTGCAATAATTAGTTTACTATATCCAGACACGACTGTATTTACTTTATTTTCACTAGATATGACTTACTGTGCGCGCATTACACGATTTCAGGGTATTGTACTCAACTAGCCCTGTTGGCTCTTGACTCACTTCAAGGGAATAGTTATTGTAAATGGCAGTTCCGTTTTAATATTCGTGGAATTGCTTTTTGCCGTTCCCCCTTGAAACAGGGGGAGGCCGGCGAACATAAAAGTGCCGACATTGCTCACAATAGAACCCACATCGGCATATCGACAAAATCGGCAGTTATTGAAAATACATTCGTTTGGTATTGAAAACGTTGTTCATGTTGTTGTGTTTATTAATTTGAATTGCTAGTTGTATGAGTCAATAAATAACTTAAACGATTTCGCATTATTCATTCACAGAATGACAATGATAACAATTAGTTTACAATTTTCATTGGCAAAACATACAGACGATTGCATCCACACAAACATCTTTTTTATTCACTAACTGACTAAGGCATTTCATTGAATTAGATAATACTTTTTGAGCGGATTCACCTTCTCAATTTCCCTTAGGAATACATAGCCACTAACATAAGCTTTAATAAATACATAACATTAAGGAGTGATTATTGTGTTTGGTGTTTAGGAACACTTTTTACTTGAGTGCAATAAGCGTGGTTAGCACTGTATACATTGGACAATATGTTCAATGTCCTGGCAAGATTTGCATGCGGCACTACGAGTTACACTTCAAAATTGTTGCACACAAATCCAACATCTTTTGAATCGGTTTTCAAATTTTCAATTCTAACTCACAAACCGTCCTGACTAAGGGTTGCAATTTGCAGCCGTTTCACAGTGATAGTTTTATTTTTGCGAACTATTTTTCAGTCCCCAAGCGTTTTGACTATCGTCTGTGATTCACAAAATTACACTACTTACACTACTAAAATAAATATACCTATGTCACAGACTTAAAATTATATGCTGACATTAACTGCATTCTTGATGATAATGTTGCCATAGTTGTTGACCACATTGATGCTGTTGTCAATTTTACAATGTTTACTTGAGTTGCTTTTGCTGCGCTTGCCTTCGCTTGTAGTGTGCCCACACTGGCAGTGCGAACGCGGACAGTGCTCTCCGAGGTTGGGCAGCGAAACATTAGCGCAACGCTGCCAGCCATGTCTCTGGAACATTTCATGGAACTTCTGCCACTGCGCGCTGCAATCGCCACCGTACGAGGCCGCTTTGACTTTCACTTTCTTGGGATGGCACTGGGTCGATGACGCCGGCGTCGTTGGCGCCGAGCTTGCAGCTGCTGCCTTCTTATCAGCGCAGCACTTTTTTGCACTCTGCTTGCCACCGCCCGGACACTCGGCGCCGCTCAGCTGCTCCGAGTTGACCACCTTCAGAATGCCGTTGTTGCCAATATAGTCGATGGCCTGCTGGCGCGAATCGCTGCCCAAGCAAATGCGTCCATCGTTGCCCGTGTAGCGTATGCGGCCGCTGTTGTTGCTGATCTTCAGTCTCGTGCTATTTCCGATGATTTGTAAATTACCAACGTTGCAGCCGATGCGTATCCGGTTGCTGTTGCCGATGATGCGCAAATCGCACTTGTTGTGCTCTATGCGGAATTCCTTGGAATTGCCGACCAAGTCCTTGCTGCATTTTGAAAACGACGCACCCGAGCTGGGCGGGATGTTCAGCGTCTCCGTCTTCGACTCATGATAGCTGGGGATGGTCGTCGTGCTTGCGCTGGTGGCTTCGAACGTTGTCTGTGTACCAGCAGTTTTTTTGCTCTGCTGGTCCTCTTTGTTGCTGTAATGATGCATGCTGGACCCACACGCACAGCAGGCCTCCTCAGCGTAGCCCGCGGGGTCATCGTGATCAATCACCGGTATGCCCATCTTGCTCGGCTCTGAAGGTCTGTTTTGTAAATTTTGTGTTTATCTTTTCCTGGTTTCACTGGCTTATGTCAGACTCACACTCTGACCTTATACAGCAGGGCTCGTATTAGAAATTACTCATACGCCAAAAAATCACCGTCGATTCTGCTTTGCATATGTTTCGGGTCTTGTGCCTTTGTCACTAATCACTCGCCGTCAGATAATAACTCATCATTTCAATTAATATTAATTATACTCATTGGTATGGCGCTTATACCGTTAGCAACAAGCTCCCAACACTCTTTTCACTAGCTTCACCAATTTGTCGGTTCAATGGCTGCGCTTGTTCGTTTACTGTTGTTGCCTTTAGAAATTCGTGTTGTATTTAGTTTGGGGGAATCACCTCTTCGTATAACACGGACGGTCTCACAAATGATGATTTGCTAATGTTGTTGTTGTTTTTGCTAACGCTTCCGCCAATAGAGCCAATTCGAACTAACGAACGAACGCAAGCTTTCGTTTGCGATTGTTATGGTTGATGCGAATTTTGCTTTGTTTTTATTAAAATTGTTGTGGTTGTAGTTGTGTATTTGACTTTTTCCGTTTGTACGCGCGCGCTCGCTATACGACCTGACTTCAGCGATCGCTCATTTTGCAATGAATGGCTCGTCGTAGCTTGTCGGTGATTTTATACGAACTCCCCCACCCCGCCGTGCGCCCATTTTGGCAATTTCGATTGTGTGGCTGCTTCGCGGGAGTTTTTTTCAGCGTTCCGCTTTCTGCTCGTTCTTACGCACCCGCCGTGAGTGTAATCACTCGACAGTCGCTGGTCGCCAGCCCACAACCGCGCGAGGCGTACTTTTCGCTTTGCGGCTGTTTCGCTGCTTGTGAGCACCGTTGATAAACGAAGCCGACGGCAACAAAACACATGTGGAAGAAGCTTCTTCAACTGGCTTTTAAATTTATTTAAAATTCTTTGCTAATGCCGCTTCACTTATCAACCCCTGAGGCAGCAAACATCGAAGCAAAACATTCATTTTTGACAAAGCGAAAGCATAAAAATCACCTTCACTATCGGAAATGCTGCACCACTACATGATGATCGGTGCGATAGTCGCTCGCTGTGTGGCGTGGCGAATGGGGGCGCGCCACCTTTGTACCAGACTTGCGTCGTTTATAATCGAGCGTTTTGATTTACACCCACAGTGCGGGAAGCAAAAAAATATACTGCCGAGAAAGTGGTCAATACAACAAGTACAAAAAGCGTCACTTTTATTTATGGTAGAGCGTAACATGCTTGAATACGCTTCACATATGATCCAAAGCAAAATTCATATCCAAATAAAGAAGTTCGGGGGCGTCGCGGGCAGTGTAAACGGAATAGTTGTCGTTCTAATGTTTTCTGCTGAAACCCAGCTTAAAGCCTCATTCGTACATATTAGTTACGATCAATTAGATTGTCTGTTCTGTGAAACATGTTCATACATACTATGAACATGTTTCACAGAACAGGCAATCCAATTGATCGCATTCTCAAGACTGTTCACATATTTACAGTATTTAATTCGTTTGAACTACATTTCCCATTTTTCTGAAAATACATTTGATTACATGGAATTCAACACTGGCGATTTCAAACAGCGCAGATTAGGCCAAAATAGTAGAATACAGCTACATGAAATATTTTAATTTAAAAGGAAAAGTTATAATTTCTTGTTGCGCACGCTGTGGACAAAAATTGCGTCAGTTGCTTCAGTATTCCTGTATTTGCAACATCTTCCAGAATCCTCCCGTTCAAATGTTGGCATATGTATTTCTTATGTATATTTGTATTTCTGTGTGTATGCACCTCAAGTATATTCGTACATTTTTTTTCGAATGAGCTCTGCTAGCAGAGAGTATAAACATGTATTGAAAATCTGATTAAATAATAAAACAGGATTGTCAAGAAATTTGAACTGTAAGCTCGTTTTGAGTTTGAGATGTAAACGAAAATTATCAATAACCCTAAAGTCGTGAACGCCTCAAGTTTAATGCTCTGCTGCTCTTTTCCCCACTTTTAGAACAATGCTTTTTCAAAATAATGAAATACGTCAGAAACCTGATTAGGATTGATCCAGTTTTTGTGTACTTTACTCTTCGTCGCATGAACTTGCACTGACGTAGGGTTGATTTTTTGATTAAAGAATATATTGCACACTGAATACAAAAGAGTCACAACTCAAAAATTACAAAAGAATTTCAAAAACTTTCAGAAGAAGCAAAAAACTGTTGATCCTGCAGTACCAACGCATTAAACCTAAAAAACAGTATATACTATTTTTTCAGTTAAAGAAGAAAGTAAAGACATTTTTGAAGTAGTTAGAGATGTGCACTGTCAATTGAGTTACAGTCTTTTGTATTAAGATGCAATGTGATCATTTGAATTGTTTTTAAATTAATAATTCATTTGCATGATTTGATATGAAATTTAAAATGTATGTCGCTCACACATTTTATGAAAAGAGTTTTTGTGCTCGGACCCCACTTCTCTACGCCACTGAAACTATTTGAATAAAATAATAAATAAATAAAGTAAATTGTCGTGCTAAAAACCGGTAAGATCGCCGACTTCCCCCACACATTTGAATTTGCAAATTTACTTTAGAAATTTGAAGAAATTAGCAAAATGTGTGAATATTTATGGTAATAAACCGCTGCACACAATTGTGCTAATGGCGGAATGTATGTACATATATATGTACTATATATGCATATATACTATATACATATGCGTATGCGTAGCAATGCTCTGTAATAATCACCATACGATGACGTAGGCCCGGAACGAGGCAGTGGCCTCATAAGCGTAAACGTGAGCCCTTCACTAACCACATCTGTTTGCCTGATTGAGCGATTTGTAGTTGCTTGCGCGAAGACCCCCAAAAACAAAATGAAATCACAACAAATCAGAAAAAGCACCGTCCAAATAACGGAAACAAATACAAAATCACATGGCAACAACAATTCCAGTTGTTGAGAAGAGTTGTTGATAAAATCGCAATGACCACATCGGAATCCAATGATGCTTACTGTGCGTGCTTGAAGATATCATCACACGACGGCCAGCAACACATAATGATGCTTGTTTACATTATTCGCATTAATCACAATGCCCGACAAACGGGAATTGTAAAGCAAACATAACTATATCGATCGATACGCCACATTTGCACGTTAATTGTGCTGTGTTACGAGCGGCAATAATAATAATAAAAATTCACTCCAGTCATGAGGCGATAAAAACAGAAACTGCGGTTGCGAGTGTGTCGCGTGCGATCTCGCATGGGAGATTGCGCTCAATCTACACCAACAGGTAGCACAACATGGAATGCGCTCACGCTGATCTGGTTAGACTAGCAGCAAATTTGTGATGGCTCGTCGTTTGCTTTGTTTGCTCGTCTCTGTTAAAAGAAATCAAAAGTATTTTTTGCCGAATCATTTGCTTTTTTACGAAGTATTCATAACAAGTCCCATATACGGATAAATTGTATATTCATTACTTTCCGGGCGAACAGATATATGTAAAAAAACTGAGCAGCAATTCATAAAATAATGTCGAGGTGTCTGAATGAATTCAAAGCGTGTCATCATTACATTCAAACATCATTCAAAACAGGCTTTCACTGATTTATAGCTAAGTAATGCTTTATTGCTTTTGTTGTTGTATTTTTTATACACTTTAACTTGTTGAATTAGTATACGTAGTAAAGTGGTTTTTGTCTCCGGCCAACTAAAAATTGCTTTAAAAATTTAGCTTTCGCTTTATGACTTCATTTTTGGCGACTTCTAATCACAGTGGATGCAGTGAAGTACAGAGTTTTGCAAAAAGTAAAACTTTTTCAATGATACTGCAGTTCTTTATTGATTAGTGGTTATTTTCCCGATATCTCGGGATATTGACTTTTCACCATATCAAATGTAATACACAAAAGTAAAATTCCCCCTTTGAAAATTTTCATGCTCATTCCTATTTATATAATTTTCAATATTTTCTAAATACAATAATAATGTCATTAGCATAATCTGTAATTTTACTCACAGTTCTTATTAAAAATACGGATTAAACGTTTTATGAGTCGGTGACGTATCGTTGTGTCGATGGCTGAGGTGGCAGCTGTCGGGGGAACTTAAATTTATATACCTTTTTGACAAAAAATTATAAAATTTTTAATCGATATCAATGAAAGCACTTGTTGAAGATTACTGAACGGGGTTTTTTGTACACTTGCTTGTTCAGAAGCCAACAAAATCGTTTAATTGATAACATGTAAGTATGTATGTATGCATTTACTAAGGGAGTAGTGGAGTATCAAAGGGTGGCAATTGTGATTTTTTTTAAGAAGAGTTATACACATTTCTTGGATTTGCCAAAGATAGTGTCCACCCCGTTTTAGTGGTCAATCATAACTAAGTCAAACGCCATTGGCCTCAAATGCTGACCAACTCAAGAAGGATTTTCTTTCGGTGGCTGCAGTGGCAAATCTCTGAGTTGTCGTTAGGAGTCGGCTTTAAGTTGTTGTTTCTCGACAATTACTCGTCCAAAGTGCAATACAATAGTTAAATAGTTAGAAACAATGAACAGTTCCAGCTCGAACGCCTAAATGAAAAGTGATATTTTGTTGATATGAAAAGGGATTCACGTGTGATTCAAGCAGTGACAATGCAATTTGCCACACCTGTCACCTGTGTAAAATTATATCGGCCTGCGTCAATAATTTCTTTCGGAACACTCTATATCCAAGTACATGTAGGTCCTTTTGGTTCTTATAGTTGCACGTGTCAGTGGGCGTGTGTATGTGTGTATGTCAAGCAAATGCATCGTATCGACTGACGGTATGGAGTGTAGTAGTTGAACTTGTGCAAGGCCAGAGAGATAAACTATTTTCAAATCGACTGCCCATGTTTTTTCTTCAGTGGTGTTAACCATCGAATGATTGTGATGTGCAGTAGTGGGTACTTTTCCTAGTCGTTGTCGTTTTTGCTTATATTTATTGCCACTTGAGCGATTATCATTACAACAATGTTTGTTTCAAATTACTTTCCATACTTTTGTTGTGGCGTTAGCTATTAATGGTTTGTTAGTGCTTGTAATAGCGAAGCTATGCATGTGTGTCTGCTGTTTGTACGCTGTATGCGCACACATGTGAGCAATTAAGAGCAACAACAACGCACACAAAAAACAACACTCATGCAATTTTCTAAGGGAAAGAACCGTGGAAAGCAAGTGTTTCGAACTTTGATTGTTTATCTTATCTTTTTATTTCATATTTTCAATGTTTAGACCTTTTAAGAATTAGCCGCTAAGAGGATTTACGGAAATTCGATTTATTTTCGGAGTTATAGTTCATTTTGTGACGCGTCACTCAAACTGCCCGAAATGAGACTGTAAACTTTAAATACGTTTTTCTCGAAACTACTTTTTGCGATACGGTTGAGATATCATCTCAAGTTCTAGTGCACTGATTTACTTCAAATTTGTAACATACTTTCTAAATTTTTTTTTTACTAACCTACTTTGAAAAATTATCAAAGTTGAAAAAATGGAGGCAAAAAATTACCTTTATTTTCAGAAAGACGCCATTTTGTGCAGCAGATAATCCTACATCCTTGTTTAACACGTGGAGCCCGGCGCCGATTCTCCTGTACTAGCCGGCAGCCAGCGAGCGATACAATGTTGTAGGGTATCAAGAGATAAGGAATTCTTCTTCTTGTTTAGAATGTTTCAATAAATTCCAGCCAAACGAAAATTCTAGTGCTGGTCCTCAGGGACCGGCGCCGGCCATACGGAAAGTTTATTGCCGGGCCCCAAGAACCGGCGCCGGGCCTAACGTGTTAATAAGAAGTAACCCTATTTTTTTTTTTAAATCACCAGGAGGATTGGAATCGCGTCAACCTGGAGACACCTTTTTTTTTAGTCCCCACTTTACTGGCCTCTACCGAATTTTGATTTTTTTTTCAACTATTAGGGGAATTCTTTGTAAGGTGCCACCCCTGCTCGATTTCGACGTTCCAGCAGTCCAAGAAAAAAAATTTCTATTGTCATTTAAGGTATATATGTCAACATCAATTTAAATATGGTTTTTGAGGAAACAGACGCAATAACACGGTCTGGGTAAATAAAAGTGTCAAATTTGGGTAGGAAAAAACATAAAAATAAAAATTGAAGGTTTTTCTTGTGGTGAAAAATAAATCAAATACGCTCAAAAAACTTAGGTAAATATCAGTGTTGGACTTAGTTTTTAATGGTTTTTCATAATCCGAAATGATATCCGAGCATATCGTAAAAGGAACAAATTTATACAATGATTTCCAAAATGGCATAAAAATGTAAAGTGCCACCTTTTTTTCTTTGTAAGGTGCCACCCCCCTTTTTTCACTGTTTTGTGGTCCTATATCGGTAAAATTACTTTTTATTGCTCGGAATCGTCATTACGATGAATTTAAATTGTTCTTAGTAAATTTTTCTCTAATCCTATCATGAGGAATACATTAGTTCAGTTTTGTTCTTTAATTTCCATACAATTATTCGTTTTATTCGTTACCATTCAATTTCGGTTTGCTTCTGGTCATTTTCTATTCAATTCAAATTAAATTCTATAATCTTTCCTAAAATTCTTAAATCATGCATTTTTTCTTGAGATTTTTACGATTTTAGCGGGTTTTTAAGGGGGTGGCACCTTACATTAACAAATTTTAGAGTGTCGATTTTGAACACTCTTGGAAATTGGCTGTATATTAAAATTGGCGATACGTTAATTTTCTAACGAGTTTTGCGCAAAAAAGCTATGGGGTGGCACCTTACAAAGAATTCCCCTATAGATTTTTATACTTTTCAAGTATTAATTAAAAACTGATAAAAATATAGTAAAAATGATTACTGTTTTTTTTGCGCGTTTTTTATAACTTGCAAAAAAGGTTAAACGTTGAACAAAGAAATAATTTTTTACTGAAAATATAGGGTGTTTTTTTTAGAGGTATAGAACTTCGAATTGAAATAAAACACAAGAAAATCGTTTTAATGTCCATCAGTTTGGCTTTATTGGAAGGATAATTTTATGCCATTAATGTTTAAATATGATTTCGGGCATGTGGCCGCCGCGGCTGGCTCGAATAAAGCCAATTCTACAGGTCCAATTTTTAAAGTTAATGGACAAAGCTCCAATTGCTGTGCACGGTGGCGAATCGATTCATTCGGGTCCTCTTCAACATTTTGCTCTACAGCGGCAATTGTTTCTTCGGTGCGCACTGTTCGACGTCTCTGCGGATGCGTATTATCACATAGAGTAAACGTAGTGCGAAAACGACCCATGATTAACCGATGGATGGACCGATTTTGCTCTGATGGGCGATTATATCGACCATAAAATGGACGGAGCTTGCGGTAAACTTCGCGAACTGAACCATTATTTTCGAAATAAATTTGCACGATTTGCAAGCGTTGTTCTTTTGTCAACCTGTTCATGATGAAATGGCAAACCAAACTGAACATAAATGACATTAGAGTTGCCAGATTTGACCACAAAATGCCAGTTTTATCTCTATTCGAAAAACAAACCTCTAAAAAAAACACCCTATAGAAAAGTTGTTATTAAAATCAAGAGTCAAAATTACTTTTGAGAGCATTTATGGCACCTTTTACAAAATTTGGGTATAAATTTGCTTACCAAAGTATTAATACTTTTGTGACGTAAGATTTTCACTATCGTAGAAATTGTTTATAGCAAAAGACCTCAAAGTAGTCATTTTGATTGCGTTGGACATTCTTGTGTTAAATAATAAATACGTCAATAAATCATAAATGAAAGGGGAACATTTTTGCCATTTTACGATGTTTTTCACACATCCCAACTAAAACAAAAAACAACAAATAAAAAAAATAAATAAATACAGAGCAAACATTACAATCAATAATAAATGACAGTCACTGAATAACACTCAACCTAAACGGTCGACCTCCTGCTAAACTAATAGCTCGCAAAAAACAAAAACCGGCAAACAAAATAACCTTCCGCCAACCTTTGATTCAATTACACATTGTAAAAAAAAAAAACACAAACACAAAAAGTACACTCACCAAAAAACGCAACAACAAATTCACTATGAACGAACCACCTGATGTCAGAGGCGGAAAACAAAAACCGCCTGATCTGTGCTTTGAAACGGACAATACTAAACTTCTAAACAACAAAAGTCACGGTCCCAAATATCTTATAGTGAGAAGAATTAGCAGTGAAGAAACTCTTACTTCAGTCTCTCCTTTTCTTATCAAAAGAGTGATAGACTGCGTCTGCGGAGAAATTGATACATGTGAGAAAACAAGAAGTGGTATCCTACTCTTAAAAACAAAAACACTAGCACAAGCAATTAAGCTTATTAAACTTACTTCATTTTCACCGACAATCAAAGTGGAAGTAAAAGAAAACACATCTCTTAATTATACCAAAGGCGTCATATACAACAATGACTTAAGAGATATAAGTGAAGAAGAGATTCTTAACGAACTCAAAATGCAAAATGTAGTTGATGTAAAAAAAATTCTCAAAAAACAAAACAATAATCTAGTAGAAACTGGCCTAATAGTTCTCACTTTTTCCGCGCTTAAACTACCAGAATCGATCTTTGTTGGGTACCAAAAAACTTATCTACGACCATACATACCCCTTCCGTTACGCTGCAGAAACTGTCACAGATTTGGACACACAAAAAAATACTGCAAAAACAACAAGCTATGCCCTAACTGCGGAGCTCTCGCCCACGTCAACGAAGAGCTCCAAGAGCCATGCCTAAGAGATCCAGTATGTAACAATTGCATATCAACAAACAACAAAGAATACTCACACTCAACGTACAATAAACTCTGCCCCATCTTCATTATGCAAAAAGAAATGCAAGCCATCAAAACTCTCCAAAAAGTTACCAACAAAAAAGCAGCACAAATCTACAAAGAGCGACATCCAGACAAAGCGTACAACAATACTCTGAGAACCCAAGTCACGTACAACCCAACCGAAGACATCGAGCCAGCATCTCAACAAAAACAACAACAAAGTCACATGCATAATTCACCACAGAAAGGAGACGAAAAAACTTTACAAACAACCAACAATCAAAACGCAACGACAAAAAAACAAGGTCAAACTACTCAATCCAACGAAAGCGAAACCAACAACAAACTGGACACAAAAATTAAAATCTTTCCAAAAAGAACATCCAACCGTCTAAAGAGACAACTTAAAGCAAAAGCAACAAATCCAAGCAAACAACCACCCCAAAGACACAACAACAATCTAAGTGATTCGGACGATACTAATACTTCTCTAATGGAAGAGTAACACAATCAACTAATTAACTAACATTCTACACTACTAGCCAATACATAAAAAAATATACTTTTAGAACATTAACCTATATACCATCGATCTTTACCTTGAACTTATCACTTAATACCAAATCTAGCCATAATGACTGCATCACTAAAAATTATCCAATGGAACATTAAAGGCTACAAAAACAATTACAAAGAACTAGAAATACTATTAAAAAAAACACAAACCCCAAATTATTACCCTACAAGAGACCCACTTGGAAAACGACCAAATAGTAACTACTCCCATTAACTACAAAATATACAAATCTCCAAACCCACAAAATTCATTTGGCGGCGCAGCCATACTTATACACAACTCAATACAACACATGGCAACAAACTTCCCTACTAACAACTTCGACATAGTAAATATTTTCATCGTATCAAAACAAAAGTTTCTCCTTAGTTCAATATATATACCACCTAGAAAATCATTCAACCTTAAAGACCTTCATGATCTCTTCGACAACACCCAATTACCTCACTTGATCACAGGCGACTTCAATAGCTGGCACACCAGCTGGGGTTCCAACTATAACAACACTAGAGGCAATAAAATCAATAAATTTGCAACACAATCGGCTCTTACACTCCTTAATAATGGTTCTCCTACACATCTCTCGACACTAAACACTCTAACCCATATAGATCTTTCATTTGCTAGCCCCATCCTAGCAATGGAAACCAACTGGGAGCTAGAATCCGACTTATGCGGCAGCGACCACTTTCCCATCCTGATATCTCTCTTCCCAAATGCCTCAACCAAGTTAAATAAAAGTAGACCCAAATTCAATTTAGATAAAGCAAACTGGGACAAATTTAACAAGCTGGCTAGTCAATTATGCACAAGAAGAGCGATAAGCGAAAACATAAACAAAGAAACTGCAAATATACAAAAAATAATAATTCAAAGTGCAAACGAATCCATTCCCCAATCAAGATACAAAAAAAGAACAACGGTCCCCTGGTGGAACACAAAGCTAGAAGAATTAAAAAAAGAAAGAAACAAACTCCGGAACAACCTAAATAGAAACATATCCTTAGAAAACATTATTAAGTTTAAAAAAGCCAACGCATCTTTCAAACGGGAAATAAAAATATCAAAATCATCTTCAATGCACAACTTCACCTCAAACATTAATCCTTCAACTCCACCGGGAAAAGTATGGTCTACAATACGCACTTCCTGCGGACTCAAACCCTATACCCCCATCCATTCAATTAGTTTACCCCCACCAAACACAAATTCGATCACAGACAAATCCACAATAGCCAATAAATTCGCCGAAACCTGGTCCAAAGAAGCACAGGATAACTCTTTCTCACCTACATTCCTTCTTCACAAACGAAACTCTCTATCCAGAAGCACCCCCTCCAATCCGAGCAAATCAGCTTTACTTATCGACAAAAAAATCAACTTAATTGAACTAAATATGGCACTAAACCAACTAAAAGGCAAAACCCCGGGGATTGATCGAATATCTTACCCAATGATTAAACACCTACCCTACACAGTAAAACGTCGACTTACCGACTTATACAACAACATTTTTAGTGGATTCATTCCTCAAATATATAAAAACAGCCTCATAATCCCCATACCAAAACCAAAAGCCGACAAAACCATGCTAACATCCTACCGCCCAATTTCACTAAATCCTTGCTGCTCTAAAATACTCGACAAAATTATTGCGAACAGACTATGGTGGTTTGTCTTAAACAACAAACTACTCAATAGCCTACAAATGGGTTTTAAAAAAGGGAAATCAGTGTCTGATTTTCTAGTCTACCTAGATCATCAGATCGCGCATTCCCTCTTTTACAAAAATCACATCTCCCTCATCTCGCTCGATTTCGCAAAAGCGTTCGACAAAATCGGAGTACATACCATTTTAGACCAACTCGACTCATGGAAAATCGGCCCTAATATCTACAACTACATAAAAAATTACAGGACAAACAGAAACATTAAAGTGAAAATTGATTCACAATTCTCGCAAAACTTCCCTCTTCAAAATGGTATTCCGCAAGGCTCACCCCTTTCTGTAATCCTATTCCTAATAGCATACAACAAACTGAGCAACGTCCTATTACTCCACAAAGAAATTGACTTTCTCGCATACGCAGATGACTTTCTACTAATAAAAAAACTAAACAAAAACAAAAATACATGCTACAATTTAAACCCCATCTACAACAAAATTTCAAACTGGTGCGCATATTCTGGAGCCGTACTATCCCTTGAAAAATGCAAACATATCCACATCTGCAGAAAACACAATTGCTCTTCAACCATCACATGCAGCCATATAAATATAAACAATGTTGACAATTTAAAGATACTAGGCATAACACTCAACAAAAGATACCGTTGGGACACCCATATTAACCAACTAATAGACTCACTAAACAAACCTCTCAATATAATCAAATGCCTTTCTAACAAAAAATTCAATTGTAACACAACATCACTTATCTCAGCCACAAAATCATTACTAATATCTAAAATAAATTATGGCCTGTACTTATTTGGCTACGCACCGAAATCAGTTACAAATAAATTAAACACCACTATTAACTCCGCTGCAAGAATCGCACTAGGAGCATTCAAAACTACCCCTCTACACAGCCTCCACTACGAAGCAAAAATTACCCCCATAAACTTCACTCGAGATCTAATCACCTCCAAACTTGTCAAATCAATTACAATCAATGATCATTCCCCCCTCCCAACCTTATGCTCCCAAATCCTCAAATCCAAAAGACACCAACGAGTACCATCCACATTAAACAAAGTAATCAAAAACGCTCGCGACTTTGAGATACCCATAATAACAAAAGTAAACAAGACGTCCCTATCTCCCAGTTGGCAACTCCCACAATACACAATCAACACCTCCCTCCGACGCTTTAAAAAAAATAATACAACAAATGAAATCTACATTCAAAATTTCCTTAAAATAAAAGAAGAACTACATACCTTTAAATTTATATACACAGATGGATCAAAACAAAATGACTTTGCAAGCTATAGCATAGTAGAAGAAGACAAAATAATCAAAATAGCACACTTACCACAATACAGCACAAATTTTGGAGCTGAACTAATAGCCATTCACGACGCAACTAAATACGCAGGCACAAAACACAAAAAATTTGCAATCTGCACAGATTCCCTTTCATCACTTGACGCGATTACTAACCCAACAAACAACAATTATTACATCGACGAAATAAGAAACTCCTTAATAAACCATAAATCGACTATCAGACTTATTTGGATTCCCGGACATGTCAACATAAAAGGCAACGAACTAGCCGACATGACGGCGAAAAATGCAATGCATGCACCACTGACAATGACTCAAAATATTCTAACATCAGACATTCTAAGACTCATAAAAAGCACATACAAGAAAAAAGAAAGAGACCAATTCCTTGCAACAAATGACTGGTACAAAAAAATTAACAAATCAAGAACACCCATATACGAAATTTTTAAAACCAATACCAACGTAAACAGACAAGATTTAATAAAAATTGTACGACTCAGACTTGGACATACAATGTTAACCAACAAATATCTTATTAACAAAGAAAACAACACATGCAAATTTTGCAACCTACCCAACATAAACGTCGAACATATTTTAGACAATTGCTCCTACTTCAACGCCCACAGAAAATCACTACGAAACACTAAACCTACGACATTACTTGCTAACCCCACTGCTGAAAATTTAAGGATGCTAATAAGTTATACCAAATACTGTAATATTTACAACGAAATCTAATTTGTAAAATAGCTTAAGTAAATAAACTAATTAGCTTAAGACCATAGATGTCATAGCTATAATTTTACATATTGTTTAAAAAAAAAAAGATAATTTTTTTTTTTTTAACAATTCTAAATAAATAAAATAAATAAATAAATAATAAATGATTTACTACTGATTGAGTTATGAATTTCACTGTCAGCCGGCTGCCAATTAATTGTGATAAATATAAAAATAAATATAATTAATGCATTTACTTATTACGCCGGCAGCTGATATTTGCCAACTATGGCGGCTATTTTCCGGCAACTGCCGCAGCGGGTACTTTACATGCCGCGAGCGACTTTTGCGCAGACACATTTGTTTACATTCACAAATTACATAACGCAAGCAATCACTTCCATTTTTCCGGTGAAGTAAACAATGAATATCACTTGCAGGCCGCGCTTGTAGCATGATTTTTTTTTCAATTTGCAAATAGTTCGGTTCAGTTCAGTTCAGATAAAAGTGTGACCAACCGCTTAAGCATTTCCTTTGCCCTCGCATTCAACAAAAATTAAACAGTTTTTCGTAAAATCTTCTTCGCCGTGGCAGACATGAATCCCCTCCGTAATCGCAAACACTTAATCGATCTCGCGGATGCGTAATATTGCTCTGACTCATGCTGCAGTTGGCCAAGACAGCTGAAACAGCCAAGCGCCCATTTCCTATTAAGTCAAATGTCCGTAAAATAATCGTATGTATATAACTATATGTACGACTATACTAAAGTGTACAAAATAATGTACATAAATATGTCATTGTCCCCAAAGAACATCATTCTTCTTCTTCTTTCACCTCACAGATGCAACGCTTCAGCTGTCTACTAGAAATTTTCCATATTTTTTGCAGGTGTGCAAATTCAAATGTGTACTTAATCTTAATCTCGATGATGTGCCGAAGACAATAAAATTTCGATGTATCAACAAACATGGCCGCTTGCAGGGCTGCACAGTGCTTCGAGAGTGGACAAAAATAAGACAAAAATTCTCGCGGATTTTGACGAAAATAGTATCATGTTAAAGGTAATTGTTTGATTAAGCTGGATCCGAAATACTTTACCGAAAAATTGTCGAGATTAGGAGATATAACTTGTGAAAATCGGATATATTTTTACAAAAATTTATGAAGGGGAAAAATGAAATTAGGTGCTTGTATAGAAAAAATTTTAGAAAATGTGTTTTCTTCTTTTAATATTAAAACTGCATTGATAGGAGAGTGACCGCTGATCGGTTTTTTTGTTTGTTTAAGATAAATAATTTTTTTGTACTAATTTTCAAAAATTAATGTTTTTTAACCAATGAAAATTAAAAATAGTCAAATTTAGAAAGGCAATTTAAATCGAATGGCGTGAACTGGCGTAAATCCTTTTCATGATCTTTTTTAGATGGACTTTTTTCTCTTAAGTCCGCAAAAAAAGTTCTGCGTCTTTTTGCGCCTTTGGAAAATATTCAATTCTTTCCAAACTACTAATGTGTATTTTTTTACAATTTGCCACGAACTATGAATGTCTTTTATAAAAATAGGTTAGGCCTATTTAACCCATTATGAGCCATATTATAAAATGTTTTCATTATTATGGAATTTTTGTGATGTGATGAATGTGATTTAACGCTAATATATTCTAGAAAAAGGAGGAATGTCTAATTTTGAAGAAGGTCTAGTTTTGGAGAATAATTTTTATAAAAGTCTCACCGTTATAGATTGAGCTCATTGCATATTCACCTGTCTCATCTCCAGGTTAAGCTCTACGGATATCAAATAAACAAAAAATATATTCTTTAAACAACTTTACCGCCCCCTTTCCACCCTTGATAGGAAGGCAATCCAGCGCACCAATGATCAATGGAGCCTTCGGCCTGACTGCAGGATCTCACGCGCGCTGTGGCCGAAACTGGACCAAAAGAGAACTCTGCAGGTCTTACGGTTTAGCAAATCAACACTTCGTATTCTCACGGGGGTCTTAACGGGGCGCCATCGGCACCGGCATCGGACCGAAAGACTCGGTCTGCCCCATCGAGACTTCTGTCGCAGCTGCGAAGATGAGGAGGAAATTGAATCCGTGCAGCACCTCCTATGTGAATGCCCTGCGCTTCACAGCATACGCCACCGGTATCTAGGGAGCAGAGTGCTGGGCGATTTGGGCTTGGTTTGTACCACGCCATTGGAGGATTTTGCCGGATTCATTAGACGCTCAGGTTGGTTTCAGCCAGCACCGAATACAGGATGACAAGGGCTTGCCACACTCTCATCGGGCATCACAATGGGCCTTCGGGGCCTCCGAGTGTACTTGCTGAGAACCAGCAAGCCGCCTGTCTTACCTAACCTAACCTTCCACCCTTTAAATGTCGAATTTAGAAAAATACTAAAATATGTATTTTGTTATTGCTTTTCTAGTATACATATTCAAAATTTTTAAACAATCCGACCAAAAAACAATGTCCGTCCATATAAGCTTTACCACCCTCTTTCCGCCCTTTCAAGGTCGAGGTTTATGAAATCGCTTCTTTTGAAGGGTTGACAACTTTTGACCAAATTTCATCATTATAGCTCCAACAGCTTGGGATCGATGATGATAAAATAATATATAACCATAATGTTCAATTTTTTTTTTAATAATATATATATGTTTTTTTGAAACAAACACAAATATTGAAATCAGCAGCCCAAAATGACTTAGACTGCAAATTTTCAGCAAATTTCACTCCTTCTATTTTTGCCGCAATTTTGTATGCAACCGAAGCACTGTGGGCTGGGGACTTTTTCGCTTCGAAAATTAGTGCTCGAAGTTAATGGCTGTAAATGACATTGAATAGTTTATATTGTATGTGATTTATAGTAAAATGTTATAATAACTAATATCAGTGACCGCTGTCAACCAACTAATTATCTGCATACTTAAAAAATGTTTACGTGCCCAACGCAGTGACTATTCGATTCGATTTGATTCGAATTCAATTTTCCATTTGTGACCCTTTTGTTTTGCATTTCAACAGAATCTTTCAACAAATCTGATGTTGTTCTTGTGACGCATTTAGAATGAATGAATGATGGAATGAATGAATGAATGGAGAACTAACCTTCTTAGATATTAGTCGCATCGACTAACCTTAGTACTGAACACTTTTCACTGCTCTTCATCTTCATAAATATTTCGCAAAATGTTCGTTTGTGAATACGTTTGTTACCGTGGATTTATATTTTAGTACAAAGCGAAAAATATTAAACTGGTAAACATATTTGCGTTCATAAGTACTTGAAAGTTAGGCAAAACTCTTAAATACATAAGTTTTTATGCCACAACTGCTTTTGATTACTAGAAAAGAAACTAAGATCACTAAGAACGCAATTCATTGGATGTTCTACACAAAGTTCAGCCCTAACAGAAATTGAATTTTCAATTCCATTCCAGTGGCTGAGTTAGCAAGTAATAATTTTCTTCTCAAAACCTAGATTTCAGTTTCTGCTGTCGCTTTATCGCATCTGTGTAATTCGTATTTAAACGTAAATGCGCACATTTTTTGTTTTCATTCTTTGTTATGAAAACAAAAGCTGCTTTGCACAAACAAAAACTGAACACTGTGATAATGCCGCAAACAACTGGCTGTATGCCGAGCAATTAATGTTTCTCTGGCGATAAGAATTGAGGATATGCATGGTCACTACAATCTGTCTGCTGCGATCATGTTGTTTAATTCTTGTTTTCTAATCAAAAACAAAGTGTTAAACTGAACCGCACATGTTTAGGTGGATTAATGACACTTCAGACCCACTGCAGGTTAGTTACAACATAAAACTTAACAAAAACTTTCATTAGAAAAACATAGATTTTTGGTTAACGTTTAATTTGTCTTTTATTTCATATACGCTGAGAATTTTACAATTATCACTATCTATTTTAATAATTATCTGCTTTGAATGTTCCATAGTTTCGTATTCGCTCATTGCTGATATGTATATGATAATTGCATGATAGTTTCTCGATTTCCAATTTACATAGATAGTTGCGTGCAAAATTTTGAAAAAGTTACAAAAACAAATTTGACAACTACAACAGAAAACATAGTGAAACACCAACGTCAATCAGCAAAAAGCACCAAACAAAGGAATAGTCATCGGTATATATATTTTAATATAGTAAATAATTTAAGTGCAGCGTTACTCAGTATGAAGGTCACCAGTAAAATGCTCTACTCAGGCCTAAAACTAGGCATCAGCTCGAAATACAAACTTAGACGTGAACTGTAGGTAAGCCGACCTAGTTATCAAACATTTTGCGTCAACTTAACCTAAAACTCAAGTCTGTAATATCTTAATTGCTATTTTTGCTTCTGCAAAATACATACATACGTATATGAAAGTGAGTATATTTCGTAAAACGAGTGCTAAGACTGTATTGATCATTTTGCTCTTTCACTATGTTTTTATAACATTTTCTATTACAATTAACTAGACTTTACTTTTCATTAAAAACAGGTACAAACATTAAGAGAGTACAATCACTATATAGGTATGTATGTAAATAACTATTTTTCGGGTACAAATTCAACAACAGCATATTCTCTCAAGGACGTTTTAAACGTTATTTAAAGCTTTTAAGTAAATAGTTGCTTTTGTTCTTAACACTTTACTAATAAGAAACGAGTATACGTTATTTCGAGAACAGTGGGGTTAGTCAGGTTCAATATAAAAATCACTGGATAGTGCTTAAAAGGAAAATCATTGAACTAAGTGAAGTTCACTCTTACCAGTATCTAACAAAGCTATCGCATACAACAACGAGCGAAAGTTGTCACTTATCTTTGCAATATCAAAATGCAATTCATCAGTTTGCCACAGTAAACACCAGCAAAAGTGAACAGCACTATTACAAAATGCAGAAGAGATTAGTGTTGAGGTGTAGCCAGCGTTGCAGAATATCTCATTGAAAGGCATAATGCATCGAATGGTCGATCGTGTTGTGTACTACATAGTTTTAACCCATTGCAAGTTCCAATGTGAGAAAACAGTCTGCACCTACACTACCACTTTGGCCTTGAGACGGTACAAGTATACAAATAATTCGAGATTCTTAGGCACAAAACAAAGACTACAAGAAAAAAACCACACTCAGCATTATAAAAAAAAAATTTAGGGTGTAAATTAAAACGCAATACAACCGCTGAGGAAACTCAACCTTTTTGGCACTTTCACAACAAGCTTATCACTCGTGTTTTTGTTCTTGCTCGTTCGCTAAAAATCGCTTTCAAACTACGAAGAGAAGACAAGAAAACAATTCGAGCCAATTCAGAAGAGCGTTAAATAAACGGAGAGGATCAAGATAGTTACACTGGCTAAATGTGTGCCGGTAGCGCTGCCGTGCGTCAGCTCGTGCAACTCCTCGTCCGTCTGGGTCTGCGCCTCGATCCGATACAAAAACTCGCCGGACACGGGCTTGTGATCAGAGATGCTGTATTGCGGATGCGAGCGGTACGACAGCTGCGAGATGCTCAGCTTGATGTCCGGATAGCGATCCTCCTGCACGCGATACAGAATGCGATCGCACCAGGCCGGTCGGCGCTTTAGATCGTACTCACTCGTGCCTTCAATGAACTTGAAAGTGGGCGGAAATGTGGGCAACTGCTCGCTAAGTAGGCTAAAGGCGTTGCCCGTTTCACGCACCAGCACCAGCTGATCTCGCTGCACCAGCTCGTCCAGCTTACCCAGCTCGACCATGGCGCGCACATCCCACGCCGAGTCCTGGCCCGTCAGCCGAAAGTTCAGATCGCCAAACCAGAACACAAAGTCATGGTCGAAAATGTTGGTATACTTTGGCGTTTTATAGTGATGGTTGTTCACGATCTGATTGTAGTCCTCGATGCGCTCCTTCAGCTCGCTGTCGTGCGCGGCCAAATGGGCGCCCACAAATGACACTCCTGTTCCGTACAGGCTCATTCGAATGCTGACGGCGCCCTTGTTGCCCCACAAGCCGCCAAACCCGGTGCGCGTGCTCTGCGCCTCAATGTCCTTCATGTGCGGTATATGCTGGCGCTGGGAGAACAACATGATGAGCAGTCCCTGCAGCTGCTCCGTCTCCACCTTCACGTACTCGTGGCCGTCCAGGTACTCGCGTATCTTAAATGTCCACGGATTGTCCTGAAAGATGCTGATCAGTTGATTCTTCGGCTTGGTGTTCACCTCTTGCAGTGCAACGACATATATGTCGGGCAGCTGCTGCTGCGGACACGCGGAGGTGCCATTCAACGATAGCGCAGCTGTCAGGGACATATCGTCCGGATGGTGGGTGCCCACATTCCATGTGAGTATGTAAACACACAGCTCGGCGATGACTGATGCTGCAACCATTGTTGCTGTTGTATTCGATATTTTTACCACTTGACGTCAGGTGATGCTGATGCCACCCGCACCAGTACCTGCTAATAGTAGCAACGCGGCGGCAATTCGCTTACTGCTAACCACTTATTAGCAATCAGAGAATTGCTGCTGCTGCTGCTGCCGTCGCTACGTATGCGTCACTTTTGCTGCTAATCGCAGTTGGAGTTTTGTCAATCCACGATTCGGCCTCGTCAGCATTCAGTTTCAACACAATAGCCGAAGCTCCGGTAGTTATGTTACCCTAATTGGTGGCTTCCGTTCGCAGCACACACCGCCTGGCAAGTTGTCCGTGCTCGTAATAACAATGTTGTCTGCAAATATACTTTATCTTAGTTGCTAATTTAATTAAAAAGTAAATAAATATTCATACCTGCTTTTGGCTCCTTTTTTGGTTGCGTATTTACACACAATAACACAACCGTCCAAATCTTATCGCGTTTCTCAACTTCTCCTTGGTTTCGGCATTGAGATACTAAACACATCAAAGCCGTCTGGCTGTGTTCAGTGGGCACATGAAAACTGGTTTGATGTGCCGTACTACTGGGTTGGATTCCTTTCAAGTGCGTAAAATTGTCGAATTTACAATAGAAAGTATTTTGAAATACGTTTAGCAATGTTTGTTTCCCAAAAGACCAGAAATCAATGTCATATGTCTACAAATGGTTAAATATTTGGAAATACATTTAGTTGTTTGAATTTTTTGTACTGCACAATGCAACCCAGCGTTACAACTTTGCACAGCTGACTTATTAAATTCTTATATTTCCGCTTTTTTGATTTAGTCAATTGCTTTTCGTATTTTGTTGCTGGAAAATCATAGTATTTGTATTATAACTTATAAGAGTTGCAAAGTGGTTGACAAAAGTAGCATAAAAGTCAGCCAGGATGACGCTCGATGCCAACAAGACGGATGAGAAGCTGCTGACCACCATTCAACAGGAGTACAAAATATTGGCCGAGTAGTAAGTAGATGGGGCCGAGCATGTTTATTACTGAGTACCGTTCTCCATAATCCGTCTGCATTTACAGCAAAATGATCGAGTCGGAAAAGATAGGCGGCGTCTATGTTATTCCCTCATATGGCAATTCGCTGCGTAAGTTGCAGTCAAGCAAATACAAAGAAAAACTTGCATTTTAAACAAATGATCTGATATTTTTGCAGTTTGGTTTGGTGTAATGTTCGTGCGGCAGGGCTTTTATATGGATGCGGTATTCCGTTTTACAATTTTGTTGCCAGACAAATTTCCCGATGACAAGACGTTACCTGTAAGCACCGAGCTCAGCATATTTTCCCAAAGCTAATATCTCCTCCTTCCACAGACTGTTATTTTCCAAAATGAGATAGTGCACCCGCTAATTTGTCCCTATACCGGCTCATTGGATCTGGCACACGCCTTTCCCTATTGGCGCACTGGCGAAGATCACATCTGGCAACTGCTCAAATACGTACAGGCCATTTTCGTCGAGCCGCTAGACTGCATGCGACTGGCGGGCAGCAGCGGCAAATACAACAATGCCGAAGCGGCTGAGCTGCTGACACAGAACCGCGCCGAGTTTATAGCGCGCGTCAAAGATTGTGTCGCTGTCAGCAAGCAACGTTTGTACGATGAGGCGCCCACCGAGGATCCGCATTATATCGTTTTTGAGAAATTCGAGCAAGACGTGCACGGGCCAGTCCTGGAGCGCATTGCCACTGGTCAAGAACTGCCCGGCAGCCCCACCGTGGCCGCAAATGGCCTATCATGGGTCAAGGAGGGCGAGTTTAAGCCGCTCAGTGTAGAATAAGCAAACACTATTATTGTTCATTTAGGTAGAAGTAAAAAATATAATTTAAACCAAAAGTATTACATATCACAGTTTTAGTTAGTGTCAGGTTGTTCAAATATGCCATAGCGGCGTGTCTGCTCCACCCAATCATATTCCAATTGCAGCCGCTTGTTGCGCCACGTAAAGTGCGTAGGTGGCGCTTGCTCGCCGCGCTCGAATTCGAAATTGCGACTCAACTCTATAGCTAGCTTAGAGCGTATCAGACCAATGCCGCCCACTTTTTCCCAAGCTGGATGGTAGACACGCCCAGTAACCGGATTCATATAAATCTTTTGCGGCTCAAAGTCGACGATTAGCAATTCGGCACCATAGGCGTACGAAAGCTTGTCATTACCTGCAGATAATTGAAAGGAAGCTTGAATATACGGAAGCTACGTTCGACGGCCACTCTACCCTTGTCATCTTGCAGCACGTGCGTGTAGACAATGGGCGCATCATCGCAGCGAATGAAGTTACGCTCGCGACCACAGAGCGACAAGTAGGGAAAATCCTCGCGATACCTCTGAGTGTCGTTCAGCTTTAGGCGGCTGAAGAAGAACTTGAGAAACTTTTTTTCCTTAAAGCAAGAGGTGAAATTCTTCATTCTGGCATCGTCGAGAAAGAGCTTCGTACAGACACACACATAAATTATTCAATTAGTTTAGATGGAACATGAAGCCTTCACAGCTCAAATTGAACTCACCATTCCTTCGTGGTCGATGTAATAGAAATATTCGCGAATCTTCGGTTCTGGCTCCTGACCCTGAACGTATGTAACGCTGCGCGTTTGGCATGGAAGCAGCTTGCACACATTCGTTCGTCTTAGAAGTCGAGTATTTAAAGTTGATAATAGTTTTAAAAACATGCCAACACTTTGTTATTTTTTTACAAGTTAAACCAAATACGAATATAATCTACTTTGCCGAAAAGAATCAGAACGAGCCTGACGTACAAAACAAAAAACAGCTGATTCGTTTCCATCCGCATTGGGTTGCACCACAGAACAAAAACAAATATGTTCTAAAACAGAATGGTGGTTGCACTCAACAAATCGACTGACTACATTAGGACATAAACCGATTACGATAAGAGAAATAATTCCAAGATTTAAAAATGCAGCTCCATGTTCTCCAACAAATTTATTATTTTACACTGAAATTTCCAATGAGGTGCATGTCTGGTAATTTTCAAACTACAATTTAATTTTACGATTGTTATTTACTTTGCCTTTTTACGGCCAGTGCCTTTGCTATCGCCCGCACCGCCTCCCGCCGTGCTTCCACTACCGCTCGCTCCTTTTGCACCCCCACCACCCGTTTTTGGCATTCGACCCACTTGCATGTCCTTCAGCTTGGCCTGCAGCTTCTTTTTCGCCTGCACCAAGTCCTTCTCCTCGCGTATTGTTTTGGCCGGCTTTGGATGTAAGAACTTCTTGCGTTCATCGCGCTTAACCGCCTCGCCGCAGCCGTGCACTTCGGGCAAGCCGTGCTTGAAGCAGAAGCGCTTGCGACACAGCTCGCAATTTTGACCCATCAGATTAGTTTTTGTTTTGCAGCGCGGATAGTCGCACAGGTTGTCAACGTCCTTAACGGCGGTGAGCACATCGTCGAGCTTCAGTTCTACCACTTGGCTGGGTATGCGTTCGAGCAACTCGACGGTGTCGTTGGTGCCGTAGTCGGGTCGCTTGCCCGGTGCTGCAGGAAAGAGTGGCGCGTCCACTGACGACGCTGCAGTCACATTTTGATCTGTTGAGTGTTTAGTAGATGGTTTGTCTGCCATTTTTATATATTTTTTTAAGAAACTAAATGTTTAAACTATTTTGTTGATTAACGAAAAATGGTGCACTAAATATTTTTGTGCTTTTCAATTTGTTTTTGTTTACATTCTCATCTTCTTCTTCATACAAACATCTGATTCTGACAACTGAATGCAAGTTGGGCTAAAGCAGTAGGCACACTACACCCGGTGTGGTTTGGTCCTTGACATCATGGTTGGATCTTTTTAAAATACGTTCACCGATTAAAATACTTGCAAAATTGATTAAGTGAAAAATAAAATGTCTCCTCTCATCCGCAACTTCTCCCTGTTTTCTTAATAATCAGACCAAAAATTCTGTCATTTCCAGTTTATTTGCGCACTCTACACCTCGCTCCTTGTTATCAAGGTATTCGTGTGTCCTCCCGCCCCTTATCAACTTAACACAAATACTAATCATTAAAGTAAAAATATTCTTGAAAAATTGCATTCAAAACACGGCCGCTATACGCTCGATCTCCAGTAGATCGCTCAGTATCTCTTCGGTGCGCGTGCCAATTTTCTTCGCCACTTCGTTCTTCTCCGCCGTGGACATCATGGTGTACGACCAGATCAAGTCACCATCGATGACACAGCGACACGGATTGAGCGACACCTTCTTCGTGCACTTAACGGTACGGAACTCCTTCGGGTTGAGACCGCACAAGTGCTCTTGGTAAGAGAGCAGAACGTTTTGCAGCATCAAAAAGCGACGGTAGACCTTCTCGGGCAGCGGCAGGCAGTAGCCCAGAGCACCGTCCAGCGTCCCGAAAATCACCAGCTGCTTGTTTTCGTATATGAATGGATGCCGCTGGTGCTCGCCACGCTGATGACACTGCACACGGAACATGCTGTTTACCGCCTGGCCCAAATGATAGTCGGCTTTGCGAATCAGTTTCTGTCCACCAATAGATTCTCGCGACTCTGGCTGGTACATGTACATGAGCAAATTCTTGTCCACGTCGGTGACGAGAAAGCCTAGGTTAGTATTGTCCACCATAAACTCGATGTTGTAGACCTGCAGATGGTTGAAGTCGCGCGAGGCTAGCGACAGTGTGCGGAATTCCTCCTGAAAGCGCAAAAGGCTAACAGACTTGTACACATCTGCAATCAGTATGAGCGACTTCACGGAGATGATCTGATGCACGTAGATGTTTGTGTCGATGAAGGCAACGCCAATCAAGTCGTCATCCTTCAGCTGCCACAGATAGATCTTCTGTCCCAGTGCGGTCACCAGGAAGCCCAACACATCGCAGATAGCCGACACAGGTCCTTTCTGCTCCTTCTTGAACACCTCCTTCAGCTTGAATTTAGTAAGCGGTTTGCCAGGCTCGGGCACCACCTCGATGATGTCGTAGATATGAATGTTGCCGCGCGACGTGATGTCCTCGCTATAGTTAAAGTTCGTACCGATGCACAGATACTCCTTCAGGCCAGAGCGTGTGCCCTCGTAAGCGAGCTTTACAATTTTGAAGGCCGTCACGTGCTCCCAGTCATCGAACTGTATGGAGGCGTCGGGTACGATTTCCCACGTTTCCGGACTGATCAAGACCACGTTGAACTTGGAGGCGTTCGGATAGATAAAGCGCTCGCCCTTGTTCTCCTCGGTCAGCTCCTTGTCCTCGCCGTTGAAGCGGTAGTACTTGTTGGTGGGCTCGTCGGTCTGCGTGACCAGACAGTATACGCGAATTTCGCGATGGTAGACGATTTGATGTGGTGTGCAACGCAGTGGCACCTTGCGCACCGGCCACTCCGCGTCGTATGTCAGATAGGCGGGCAGCACAGAGATCTTCAGCTCGAAAGTGTGGTCAAAGTAGAGGAAGCCGTATGGGCAGTTCACGTTGTTGAAAGGCGCAAAGCTGCGCACAGTGCTGTTGCCATAAATTTTGTGCACGCGCAGTTCACCCTTCGAGGTAAGAAATATCAGGTGTGGATTTACGCCGCACAGCATCACGCCATTCAGGCCGCCAATGTTGCCAAAGTAGCGCAGCTTGTTCACGTAGCGCTCCTGTAGATTGTAAGACTCCAGCTCTGTGTCCGCGTCGTCCAGTTCCATTGTGGCCGGTGGCTGCAGATCCAGCTGGTTCACGGTTCCTAGCTTGCGGAAGCGTATCTTCAGGTGGCCCTTCGGGTAGCGGTACACCTGGTAGATCATCAGCTCTAGCCGCGTGCGTATGAGAAGCAGCGGCCGCAGTCCGTGCTGGCCCAGCCCCACCAGACTGAGCTCCATTGGGAGAGGCGAGTTCGCATGTTGCGGCATACAGTTGAGAAGTATGCCTGCCTTGCTGTTCTCTTGGTTGTTCAGTGGCACTGGCACAAATTCCATGGAGTCGCTGAGTACGCGGCCACCGTTGCCCACATCGTTCACCAGGTACATAAGCTTCATATCGGGCATGGAATAAATCTCCAATGTGCCGCTTTCGCGCGCCGTCACCAGCCAGTAGCTGGGCTTAACCTGCGGCAACAACCGCCGCCACCAGTCAGAGTTCTTGTGCTTCGACTGCTTAGCCAAGTCGGCCATACTGTTCATCTTGAAGGCGCTACCCGACTCGCCGTATAGCAGGTCCTCCTCGTCTTCGATTTTCATGTGCGGCTCGGCCTTCATGTACCCGAGACCGGCATACAGCGAATTGCCGCCACCGGTGCCACTGCCGCCGGTCAAGTTGAGCACGTCGTCAGACTTCGCGGTAAACAGGCCGGACAGGTCCTTGTACGCGGCGATGGTCAGCACGGCGGGCGTGCTGCTGATGGTGTTCTTGTTGATGGCTAGTCGTGGCACGCCTTTGGTCTCGCGCAGCGCCAGCGTGATCACCTGACCGTTCAGCACTCTTAAGCAGACGTACGGATCGGCGATGGATACCTGCACCACTGGCGATCCGATGTCTATGGGAACATTCTGGATGAGACGCGTGCCCTGCAGCAGGCGCACATTGCGTGTCGTCGCCTGCACAATGAAGCGATTCTGACCAAGGTTACCCACAAAGATCGTGGGCTGATTGCAGCTGAAGCCAGTATTTTCGATCTCGTTGATCTCGTCGCCGGTTTGCAGAACCAGCGTTGAGGTGCGCTGCGACAGAATCATGAAGTCGTGGTGGTCGTGGCGCGACGTCTTCTTGCTGGCGTCATCGTACACAGTCCACACGTCCAGGCAGCCTTCCAGCTCGAAGCTGGTAATAACCTGCGGCGTAATGCAGTTCACGAAGACACAGAGCGCGCCGTTCTTGTTGTGACCGCTAGCGGACACTATTTCGATTTTCAGATCGGTTAGATTGTCGGCGTGCGGGCGCAATGTCACGCCGTCTTCTTCGAATTCTACACGCTCGCCTGCACACATGTAGTTTATGGGACCCACGTTAAGCAAATTATCGCACACCTCGAAGACGAACTTGCGCAATTGTACTGACGTCTTAGCGCTAGACCCGTACACCTGTAATGAATAGAAAAGTGGTTTAATTAAAAATGCAGTCTTACTTATAAAACGACTTCGATTCAATTAACGCACCTCCAACTCTTCGTCTTCAATACGACGCGCTTTTGGTGCCGACTCATCATTGTTCGTCACTCCGTGTGTGTCCGCGTCGTCCAGAGTGATCACAGTGCTCTGGTCTTCTTCGACAAAGTGCAGCAGCAACGAATTTCCCAGCCTCGAACCCAGGAACAAATACTCAGACTGGCAGACACACATGCAGCTGGTTAGCACACTGGCGGCCGCTTTATGAAAATGAAAATTACGCACAGTGCGCATCGAGTCGACGCACAGAGTCAGCACGTACAACTCTCCCGTCTTCAGCGAGATTACCAGCTTGTCCGTGTCGATGAAAGTCAACTTTGCGGCGTCTAGTGAGATGCGCACTCCATCTTGAGGTTTCAGCGGAAATGTTGTGCTATGATCAGCCGAACTATTTAGGCTCACGCCGTACGGCGGCACGCTCTGGTTGAGATAGATGACGGCGTTAACAGTCGTTACCAGGCAACCACCGATCGGCTTCTGTATGGGAAACACTTGTAGGCAGTCGAAGGGTAAGCCGGTTACAGTCCAGATGATCGGATGGACGCGCTGTTGTATGTTCAGCGAGATGGCTACCAGTACACACGTGTCGGAGCGCACACAAACGCGACCCGCAAACGTGCGAACCGGCTCGAACAGTATGAGAAGCGTCGGCTCGTAGTAACCATGCAGAAATTGTAGATCCAGTACGTTGTCAATCTTCTCGTCCAAATCACGCAGTGCTATCAAATAGGACGCAAGTATGGGAGTGCGTGCCACCAGTGCGGTTGGCGTCTTCTTGATCGGCTTTACATCGGCCAGCTCGATCTCGTCTAGGCTGTTATCCTTGCGGAAAGGCAACACAACTAACTGCTTGCCGTACACCAGCATTACAGCGCAGCGCGCATCGGGATCTACGCGAACTAGTGGCACATGGTAGTGCCCCGTCCAGCCGCCGCGTACATCCTCCTCCTCGAAGAAATGCAGCGAAAGCGTCTTCAACGCGAATGTGTCCGGATCGTGCTGCACCACCGACAACTTGGCGTCCTTGAAACTGATCAGGAGCGCATCGCGCAACGACCCCGCCAGGGAGACGCTCTGCAGCGACATTACGTTGCCGTACAATGTGTAGGTGGCTAAACACTCCAGCCGCATCTTAGGTGGAGTGCGCAGATCGTTGGAATTCAGCAGCTTTTGCCGCTGCGCAGCATCTAGATGAGGGAAGATGCGGTACACTTTCAGTACATTGGCACCAGCCACCACCAGATTATCCTCGGCATTGTTGAAGAAGCGGCATGAGATAGCAAACTCCAGGCCGGTGGCGCTGTGCGACTGTTTGCAAAGCGAAAACATCTTAAAACACTACCGGCACACTCGTTCAAAATTTGGTTTGCTGCAAGAAGAGGTGATTTATTTCAGGATGTTTTGTGCAGTTATCAAATATTAGTTAAAACTTACCAGAAGCAGCAGCGGATTCATGGCACAAGCAAATGCAAATTGGCTGCCGGCGGACAGGAAAGCAGGGTTGAATTTGACGGCTGAGCGTGATGGATGATGGGTTTGCGGCACTTGGCAGCACTTTTATTTGCTTGGTGTTTTTGGCTCTTTATTTTCTTCTTTGTTTTGTTAGCACGTTTTTCTGCCCCGCATGTGAGCCGGAAGATTGGAAAATTATAAAGCTGTACTTTTGAGTAAAATATAAATAAGTTTCACGAGATGACGTCCGAGCAACAAACGTTTAGCAACGATAAGCGACGACCCAAGCGCAAAAAGAAGAACAGCCGCTTTTTGAGGAATGCCAAGGGCTTCGCCAAGCAGGGCATTTTCGGGCGCGGCGCGCACATTGAGGACGACCAGTACAACTACTTCATCAACATATTGGACGCGATGAAGAAAGGCTTCGAAGATGTGGAGGAGAAAGGTGCGTATCAGTCATTTGTACCCTCAGAATAGCTCATTCAAGTACAATATTTTCACAGTGAATATGGCAAACAATGTGTTTGCGCAAACCATTGACCAGGAGGTGCACCTGGCCTCTAACCAAATTGTTTGTAAGGTGCTGGAATCGCTGATAGGGTTTGTGGACGCCGAGAACCTGGAACGTTACTTTAACGTATTCGCTGGCAACTTCCGACCCATTTGCTCAGATCGTTTTGCCTCGCATGTACTCCAGAAAATGGTGGAAGTAGCCTTTCTGCGTGCGCTGGGAAAAGATAAGATGAAGTCAGGAGAAGGTGAGGATGGTGCAGATGCAGGCAGTGCAGATGCCACTGCACCGAAACGTGCGAAAGTCGATGCGCCGCAGAATGAGGAGTGTTACAATTTGGAGACGTCTTTTAGTCAGGACCATCGCGACAACTGCGGCAATTTCGTGGAGCGCGTGAGCAAGTTTTTGTTGAATAACTTGGAGGATTTTGTTTGGGATGCGTGTGCCAATCACATTATGCGCACATGCATACTCAGCCTGGCGGGCGTGCATGTAGCGAAGGTGGCCTTCGAGAAGGGCGGCGCTGACATGGCAAAGAATCGAAAATTATACGAAGTGCCGGCACAGTGGCTGACGGTATTAAAAGAGTTTCCGCAGCGTTTGGAAATGTGGCCGCAATTAGCTGACTTTCCCTATCAGGAGCACTCGTCGGCGCTACTGGGAGTGATCTGCATTGCGTTGCGTGTGACAGACAAGCAAATGCTGAAGCATTTCGGTAAGAAAATATTGATGGAGGCCTTGCTAAAAGTTGAGGTAGACGATGACGAAAAGGAAAAAAAAATTGAAATACTTGACGATGACGAGCAACAAGGTGAAGAGGCAACAGCAGCTGCTGAAAAGCTTGAACAAGACAGCGACTTGCAAACTGGCGTAAAAACTAAACTTCCGAAAGTATTCGAGTACCAGTCAGCAGTCATACTTTTGGAAACACTGCTTAGCGTAGCCGGGCCCAAATTGTTTACACAGCTTTACGCCATGCTTTTTACTGGCCGAGTTTCGCAACTGGCCCAGGAGCAGCTTACCAACTTTGCCGTACAAAAGCTACTGCTTCGCATCAAGGAGAAGGAGGACTTTGAAAACATCTTCAGCGAGCTTGTTGACAGCGTTGAAGAGCTGTTAAAAATCGGACACACTGGTGTTGTCGCCGGCCTGGCAGGAGCATGTTTGCGTCTCGCCACCAAACAGGCCCAAATGATAGTCGCATTGCAGAACGCGTTGCACGTTTCCGCGAGTGGTGACAAGCAAAAGGCAAAGCACTTCTTTCATTGTTTGGTGAAGCTGAAGCCTTACGAAGTGGCCAGCAGCGATAGCAGTACTTTTGTGCACTTGCACGGCTCACTGATTGTGCAGCACATGTTGCAGTTCAACAAGCCCATCTTCCTAGTCACCTGCATTCTGGAAACTCCCGCCGAGCAGCTGACTGCCATCTTTAACACCCCCAACGGTTCGCATATCGTTAACGCCTTCTTGCTTAGCAAATTCATTGGTGAGAAATCACGCGAAAAGCTCGTCCGCCACCTGGATGGTTTCTACTTGGACTTGGCCATTACGAAGTTCGGTTCGCGGGTAGTGGAGCGCTGCTTTGCGGCGGCACAAGACGGACAAAAGTTGCGTATTGTGAAGGAGCTGGCCGATAAAGCGAACATGCTGAAAAGCACTCCCTTTGGGCGCTTGCTGTACAACAAATTCCGTGTTGAAACGTACAGGCTGTCGGCGGCACAGTGGAAAGCCAGCCTAGAGGCCAAGGAGCACAAGGCGGAAAAATTGTTTAAGGATATCATCAACTAGTGTAAGGGTCTTCTTAATAAAAAACAATCTTTCAAATTTTTGAGATTTTTCTCACGTTTATTCAACGCGATAATTCGAATTACCAGCAAGCAAGAATTCATAACTGGCAGTTAACCTGCATTCTGCGTCTGTTTATTGTTTCTACTTAGCATAGCGCTGTTGATGCTGTAGAAGGGTATATCGTAGAGCTGCCACACTTTCGCTCGCTTCTTGTCCACATTGTAGCGAATGCAGCGCTTGCGAAATGTGCCCTCCTGGTACTCCCTGCAGCTGACAATGGGATAGCCTTGGGCAAAGCACTTGCTGCGCGTGCCGAAGTATACGCGTCCCAACGTGTTGGCCACCATATTGTTGACTCGCTGCAGACAATTGATAAACGTCTGTTCGCAGGTGCACTTCAGGCTGTGAAAATGCAGACAACTCATTATTCTATCAGCGCTCTTGTTCACTTCTCTCTGCCACCTACATAGGAAACCAGTCACTATTGTTCAGGCCGTGCAAAGTGGCCCGCGACTCCAGTATCTCCTCGCAGTGATCATGAGCGCGACAGCAGCTGTCCGCCTCGCGTTGTGTGCCTAAATCGTCGTAGTTCGCTGCCGTATTGCCCGGGCCACACCACTTGGTGCCAGGCGCTGTGATGCCCGTATTCGGCACTGGTGGCAGTGCTTGATTATATATGTCCTCATCCTCGAAAATAGACTCCTCGAAAGCGTAAGCGACGCTGAAGAGCAACAGACTAAAAAGAAACGTTAACAAGCGATTCATTTCGAAAACAAACTAAACAGCCTGCGGTATCTGAGCTTAATTCGTATTAAATCAATCTATATAGTCCGAACTATGACGCGCTTTTCACTGATAAGAGGGTCAAGCGAAATGATTTCATTAACACATAAATTATTTGTGAGGAAAGCATAAAGAAAAAAAACGGTTTTTGTATTCTTTGGAAAAATGCCATAACGCAAAATATTTTCAAGTGTGCAATTCGAGTTCGATTATATAGAAAAATCTAAGAATTGCATTTTATGGCGGGGGATGGAGAGTGTAATTATGATATGTATTTTTCAACATCTCTAATGCACAGGAAAGATTTTCAGAAGCAGCTGAAGTTTCAATTAACCAATTGGTTTCTACCGGATAAATAATTTCAGCAACGTAGACGATGTTTAATCCATTTGTGGTGTTTTAAGAATGATACTTCAACACTCACCATTGAAAACAAGCCGCGCACACTTTTTAAATTTCCTGCTGGCTCATTTCTTCACTGCGAACAGTAAAAATAAGAAAAAGTAAGGTTTGCACTTCATCTTAAATTTGATCAAAATAATGGGAAGTAGACAGTACATTTTGTAGGAGTTGCTGGACTCTTCGACGTCATCAATGTCCGATGAAGAAAACTCCGCACTGCTGCTACGTCGAGAATCACGCACCCGATCCAACACTTTAGATGTGTGTGTGGGCGCGGCCGAATATTTAATATTTCTCATTTTCTCAAACTTTTATTTATAAAATATAAATGAAATATTTATGTCACATAACACACTCAATGGATTCGAATTTCAATTCGAATTGTTCATAAATCGTACGAATTTCAGAACAGGAACAATTCGTGCGATTTCAATTTTCGGTTTCGATTTGACATGGAACCCGAAACATGCTGGAACATGCCTGTATATTGTAAAATATTCGGCATTTTAAAAACAGTATTCGGATTTCGCGCCAAACGGCTGCTTACCTGATTGAGAGATATGCTCACAGCAGCTACTACCTGTGGAATCTGGTACAATAACTATGAATCCAACTTGTCTGCGTTCACATTGTGATTGCTACTCTCCGTTCTTATGTTGGCATTTTTACAATCAGATAAGTTTCTTTGCTCATTGCCAATTTTGATGCAATTTCTCTGGATTTCGTGCCGGAAATTGCAAAATGATCCCCTGTCAACTTTTCAATTCTTTTAGTACACCAATTACAACAATAGGTCTAGTTTTTATTATTTGTTTATTATGGACATTTATCCTTTTGTTTACATACAACAGTTGGTCAGGCAGTGTTGCATTTTCTGCTGCGGAACAATTTGCATCAAGCATTCTGCAAGCCTATGTGTATACGACAGTTTAAATTTCTCACTGCTGCACCGCTGTCAATAAACTTTGCAAAAAAAAACTATTAATGAAACTAAATTGTAAAATTTTGCATTTCCCTTTATAGTTTTATTATGAACGCAGACAAATGTTTGCGCAAACAGTTGCTCGCCGCCGACTCAAGCAGTTTTCGTATTTTCTTTCGGCTGCACCCGATGTTGACAGTTCGGAAATGGCGTTAGCGTCAATATTTGACAAAAATTCAAGTTTTGACGGTTGACTGCTGCGTTTCTTCATCTCCTTCATTTTCTGTTTGTTATTATTGCTATTCATTTTATTGTGATTTTTTGTTGGGATTTTGTTTAATTTTTGGTTGTAAACAAAGAAATTGGCCGTCGGAAAGCACACAGATTTTGCATAAATAACTTTCGGAACTATGGAATTGGAAATTAGTGGAGTTCGCGCCAGCGCGGACTTTCAGTTTATGCTACCGGCTACCAACGCCGATCTGCTGAACTCCAGTGGCGACAGTTACTACGTAAAGCATGTATATGGACCAAGTGAGATTGACGAGAAACTGCGTGGTAAGTTCGGTTGCGAGAACCGGGAGTGCCGTCGATCTTAACACTTTCAACGCTGACGCTTCTTTCCAGTTTGCAAGCAGATATTGCAGCGGGGTGATCCCTTCTACATCTTTGATCACTTTGACACCTTTTTCGCTGTCATCGAGTGCAACAGCACCGACTCGAGCACTCTTACTCACCTGATGCGCAGTTTCGATCTCCTATACATGACGGTGGACAAGTTGGGTCAGCAACTGGCGCCTGTGCTGTCCTGCAACGATGTGCAGAGCGCGCACGACCGCAACAGCTACCTGAACCTCACCAAGATGACGTTGTTTTTGTTCGTTAACACAGTGAAAAAGGTCGACGCAGCGGTGGTGCGTTCGCAGCAGCAACAACAGAATCAGCAGCTGCAGCAAAAAAAGCGCCTGAAGCAGGCCGAGTCACTGGAGCAGTACCCCGACTGGGAGGTAAAGCGTGGCAAATTTCTCGTGCAACTATACAACGTAATGCAGTTTCCGCTGGAGAAACTGTGGAGCCCGCCGGTAGCGGAAGAGAGCTTTGTTAACCTTATATGCGACATTTGCTATCGCACACTGGAGATTATGCACTCGCGAGCCGACAACCGTCACATCAATGACACGGTCTTTCAGATTTTCGGCACGGCCATAAAGCGCTACGATCACGCACTCACCTTTCCCGTGCGAATACTGCAGATACTGCGCACCGTGGAGCATGCAGCTGTGTCCATTGCTAGCGGCATCCATTTGCTGCACGAGGAGTATGGCATCTCGAGTATCTTCTCTGTGCTGATCAAGGATATTGTGGAGGCACTGACTGTTGACTCGGCGGACACAGCAGTGTCGCGCAACTTCTCCAACTTTCTGATGGAGCTGGCCTCGGTGGCGTCCAAACTAATGATACCTCACTTATCAACGCTGGGTGATGAGCTGCTCAACTGCGAATCGCACGTTCTACGCAACTGCATACTGCAGATAATGGGTGACGCCATTATGGACGAGCTAACGTCTGAAGAGTTGTCCGAGGAGCTGAAGGAGGCCCGTAATGAGTTCCTGGAGAGTTTGTTGGCGCACATAAACGACGTGTCGGCGCACGTGCGTGCCAAAGTGTTGCAGATCTGGAATGGCATGAAGGAGGAAAATGCGGTGCCGCTTTCGTTTCAACTGAAGGTGCTGTGTGAGGCGGTTGACCGACTAGAGGACAAGACTTCGTCAGTGCGCAAACATGCGGTGCAGCTGATAAAATCTTTTCTGGAGTGCAATCCGTTCGCGGCCAAACTGACTCTGGAGGAACTGATCAAGAAGCACGAGGAAGAGTGCGAGAAGATGGAAAAGCTGAGTGAAGTGTTGGCAGAAGAGCGCAAAAAGGCTGAGGAACTGGATGCTCAGTGGAATGTGCTGGTACCGGAGATATTGCCGATTGTCGAGCAGCAACTGAAGGAGTGTAAGTGTTAAGCATTGCATTTACTAACAATTTTGGAACTGATAATTGAGTTTGACTACAGGTACGCAAGATGTATGTGAAAACACACAGGAGAATTATGAGGACATGGTGCAGCGCATTTCCACATTGCTGCTAGAGAAAAAATACCAGGAAGCAGTAGTGTTGGTACGAAAAGCGGATCAAGTGGCCGGCAACGCTGAGTTGAGGTGATTGCAGGGCAATTTTTTCGACAATGAAGAATGTCGCTTATTGTGGGTTAAGTGAGATTTTAAGTAATCTAATATATTTATCGCAGGCACACACTGAAAATCGAGGAGCAGTGCATCTACTACATTGCGCTACTGAAATCTTACATCTTTCTTGCCAACGGGTGCAAGGACAGTGTAAGTTCACCACCCCTAAAGTATTTCGCGTGGCAAAAATCACTTTATTGAAATTTTGCAGAATGAAGAAATGGGCACACAAATAAAAACGGTCCAATTTCTGCAAGACTCTGTACAATTTTCCAAAGTCATCACAAAAGCAGTGCCAAAAATTCAAGAGTTGCTGTTGTCCAAGACCAATTCGGACGTGTTCGAAGCAGTGGATCTTTTCACCACCGGCTACATGTTCGGCATCAAGGGCACTGAATGTGGGATGCGGCAAATGCTGTACTTGGTGTGGTCGTCCGACAAGGAGAAACGCGATGCCGTCTCGAGCGCCTACAAAAAGGTGCTCTTCACCACCGATCAAACCGGGCGGTAAGCACATTAAACTAAACTTAAACTTTCTTAAACTAAAACTCTTTTGTCTCCAGAGCACACGCCATCAAAGTCGTGCAAAATCTCATGCGTTTTCTGGAGGAGTTGGAGTACGGCCACTATACCGCCATGGAGTGTTTGATGCGGGAATGGGTGTCCACCGATGACATCGATGCGCAGATTATTCAGGTGCTGTTTGAGCGTTTCACGCTGAAACTAGAAGGCACCACCGACAATGAGTCGCGCCTCGCGCTGCAGCTACTAATCATGTCGTCGAATGCCAAGGCTACGATTGCGTCGGCCAACATTAATGTGATCGAAACGATAGGCTTAGGTGAACGGGCCAGACGGGACCCTCGTGTCTACAGCGGCTGCTTGGAGTTTCTACTGAACTCGATCGACACGAAAATGCACACGAAATTCTACAAGCGCTACGATCCCGACTGCGCTCTAGTACTGAAGGTGACCGATTACTTTCAGCGCTTCTTCTTCCATCCGTTGTTGCCCGATTTCGACAAGCTAGCCATGCGCACTCTGGAGTTTTACTACCAAATGTGCCAGACACCGGATATTATTTGCCAAAATATCGTAATCGAGTTGCTGCGAAAGTTTCGCGACGTAGCACTGAAGGGCAATGAGATTAACGCCGTGCAGCTGGACACTGCGACTGAGTCGCCCTACTCGCAGCCGATACCAGAGAGTCAGCCGCAATCGGGCGAGCAACGGCTGCAATTGCCGGTCTTTTTGCTGACGCGTTTCATATTCGCCATTGGCTACATGACGCTGAAGGAGATGATCTTTCTGGACATTGATGTGTACAACAACATGAAGTACAGGCAGGAGTTGACAGAGTGCGAAGAAAAGAAGAAGAAAAATGCGTTTAAAGCAAACACCCGTCGCAAAACTGGCAATTTGAATATGTCGGCAACAGAGTCATTGAAGCGGTTGTCCGGCACAGCCGCTGAACCACAACAAGAGGTAAGAACGCATCTGATGTGTAATCTCGTTTTCAACTGATTATGTTTAATTTGTATTCTTCAGCCAGATGAGGATCTGGTGGGCGCCACCGCCGAGGACAACATCGCCGAACTAATTAATCACATTTGCGAGGCTGTGCTACTATACGGCGACAATGCGCTGCTGGCGAAAATATTTCCATACATCCTGGAAATCTGCAAATTCCCTGCGAAATTTCGCGATCACGCGCTCCAGCAGGCAGCCACCCTCACGCTAATACGCTTCATGTGCGTGTCGTCGTCGGTCTGCGAGACGTATATGCCTTTCCTCATGAACATTCTCAGTCAGACGAAGAACATCAAGATCAAGTGCAACATTGTCATCGGTTTGTCGGACCTGACCTTCCGTTTTCCCAACATAATCGAGCCGTGGACAGGACATTTTTATTCGACGCTACATGAGAAGAACACCGAGCTTCGGCTGACTGCGGTGAAGATGATTTCGCACCTGATATTGCACGAAATGATCCGTGTGAAGGGACAGATTGCCGACCTAGCCATGTGCATAGTGGACGCCGACGACGAGATCAAGAACATCACGCAGCAGTTCTTCAAGGAGATCGCCAACAAGTCGAACATACTGTATAACGTGTTGCCCGACATCATCTCCAAGCTGAGCGACACCAACCTTAAACTGGAAGAGGAGAAGTACCGCACCATAATGCGCTACATACTGGGGCTCATACAGAAGGATCGCCAGGTGGAGACGCTGGTGGAGAAGCTGTGCCTGCGGTTTCCGGTGACGCGTGAGGAGCGACAGTGGCGAGACATTGCCTACTGTCTCAGTCTGCTTTCGTACAATGAGCGCGCCATCAAGAAGCTCGTCGACAACATTCAGCACTATAAGGACAAAGTGCAGATCGACGAGGTCTATCAATCATTCAAGTTGATCATCAGTACCACTTCAAAAATGGCCAAGCCTGAGCTGAAGGCGGCTATAATGGAGCTGGAGACACGCATCAACGAGTGCCTGGAAGTGAATGATGTTGATAAGGGTGAAACGGTCGAAGCAAGAGAACCAGGTGCTGGCGGTCGGACAAAAGCCAAACGTGCAAAGGCACGCGGCGGTGGGCGCGGTAGACGAAATCGCTCCTCATCGGGCAGCTACAGTAGCAGCAGCGAAGATGACGTGGGGCGTAAACAACAGCCCACAAGGGGGGGAAACCTTTCAGCAAGACCATCGCGGCAGACGCAACAACAGCAGCAGGCCAGACCGCAACGCAGCGAGTCCTCGACCTCTGCGGAAGAGTTGCAGCCAACTCGTTCCGGCAGGAGAGTGCAAGCAGCAAGTAGCAAAAGCAAAACATCGGTGACAAAGTCCTCTAAGACCAGCGTAGCCAGCACCAGCAAATCACGTGGCAACCTGCGCAGCAAGGTTATCGAAGAGTCGGCCAGCTCCGACGAAGACCAACAGCATCCACAGCGCAAGCGGGGGCGCGGCAATCGAAAATAGCGTTCTAACAATATCTTTTGTAACTGTTCGTACAAATTGTTTTATTCGAATAATCTGCCCTGCCCACTGGTCAGCCGGAATATTTATAATTTAGTTTTTATCGTGCATACCTAATAAAAAATATTTTTGTGTGTTTTGTAAAACTTTAGTTGATCGTTTTTAACGTGGAATTCGAGGGCTTGCTTTGAGGAATGTTGCTCAAGAAGCATCACCTAAAGACTTGAAGGATTATTCTGTTCACTTCACCTTAATTATGTGCTCAATGCTTTAAGCGTACATCGATCTTTTAAAAGGCTATCAACACATCCCCGAGCCGTCAGTGTGTCCGTCTCGTCGAAACGTGGCGGTTTTGTAAATTAATACAGCTCTCCGCGTTAGAGACAAAATATTATGAAATGCGATACGCACTTTGGTGCGTGCGTCTGCGTGTGTCATTCATTACCGGCGTCAGTGGATGCAAAATGTGCAACGCCACCGTAAACCATCCCAACACCGACACCAACCATTTTCGTGTTAATGGCAAATCACAAACATTGTGGTTGTTGTACAGCAGCGGAGCAGATTGACACTTCAGTTAACAGGAGACGAAGTCATAATCCATACCACCAACACCAATAACAACAACCACAGTAACATCTCAGCCAACCATGGCAACAGCAGGAATCATTCGCTATTTGCATTGGTTGCGTTGCTAAGAGCCACACCCCCTCAGCTGCAATAAAGCTGCGTGCGGTGCAGAGGGGTGAGAATTGTTGCTGTGGCATTCGGCCTTCGGCTGCTGATGCTGCCCGCGACGGCACATTGCCTGACATGAATGCGGGTGGCTTTTGCTCTTCGTGGCTTAGAGCTACTCCTCATTGTTATTGTTGTTGTTGTGTGTGTGAAAAGCTGCTATTGCTGCTCCATCATTGACCATAATCCCATTAAGACTTGCGGCATCATCACGCCCATTAGCATCATCATCATCAGCGCTCGGTCGAATGGCATTGCGCCAGACGCGTGGCTGATGTGACGCGTGTTTGTACCTGTCATTGAAAGTAGCGTTGCAGTTGTTGTTTTTTGTGTTCAATGAGCACCCATCAGGTGGTCACCACGTTTTAACAGGTTTAATTGAAAGAGTGATTATTGCGAGCGCTGTTACAGTTTGGCGTGGGAAGATGCACACTGGGTGTGTGGGTCTTGGACAAATATGTTTCAAAATACAATTATGCGGAATGTTATTGTTTTTGAAAAACTGTTATATGTATTAACTTATATTTTTCATAAAAAATCTCAACAAATAAATAAATTAGTATGATATTTCATAACCGCAGAAACAGGTCGTGGGAAAATTAATACTTTTGTATATTTGTTTTTTTTTAAGGTTTTCATTATACTTATTATTACTAAATTACCATCGTAGGCGGAACAAATTCATCATAAACGCCTTTAAAAAAAATAAAAAGTTATTTTGCTTTTTATAAGTAAAATATATCGCATACCCACTACAAAAGTGACACAACTCCAAATTTTTTATTTTTCAGGAAACGCAAAAAACTGTATTTGAGTTGAATAAATATTTTTAAAAATAACGTATAGACCATTTAGTAGAGAATCCCAACAGATTATGCTTTAATAAGTTACAAAGATTTTTTTTATTTCACACTAGAAATTCCAAAATTTTGAGTTGTGACTTTTTTGATGACATTTTATTTAATAATTACTGAATTATTTTAAGCTATGTCACATTTACTGAATTTAATAATTATGACTGACAGTTAAAAAGTTGAAAGAAAAATTTTGAAAATTCAAAATTAATTTTTTATTTGAAAATATATACAAAAATTGTCACAACTTTACTTAAAATGAACTTCAACCAAAATTTATTTCGCCAAAAGTGTCACAATTTGAGTAAGGACTCTTTTGCATTGAGCTGCAGCAATCAATAGCATCAAACTTCTCGACAAGAACAAAATGTACTGAGCTTTTGTTTATTGGTAGATAGATGCATTGTGCATAGTATTAACACAAAAACCCTGTGTCACTTTTGAAGTGGGTGTGCGATATTTATCTATATACACTGCGTTAAGAAATGATAGCACCATTGACCTTTTGTATCATAACTTCCATACTAATGATCGAAGAATGGAAAAACTTGGTCGAAATATCCATTGCATATATTTAAATAATGTCCCGCACCCAAAATTCCGAAATGTTCGATGCAAAGGACCAAATATGAATTTACATAAAAAAGTCACTTTCACAAGCGTTAAGAAATGATAGCACCACTTACAATATTTTATTTTTGTACGACCTTCGACTTTTTTGTCAAACTTCTATTGTCAAAACTAAAGAAGTGAAGAAGAAATGAACGCAATGGGCAGAAAGGCGGAACTGGAACAAGAGAAAAAAGCCGTCATAAGCGCTCTTAAAGACGAAGGTATAGCAAACCGCGAAATTGGACGTCGGATTAGCCGTTGTCACACGGAAGTTGGCAAATTTTTGCGCAATCCCACAGCTTATGCAAGTAAGAGAAGCCCAGGCGTTCATGCGGTCTTTCCGAAGCGGATAGACGTATAATTTGTAGAGCTGCTTATAATTCAACAAAGGGCACGCGTCATCTAAGAAGCGAATTTTCACCACATGTGTCCCATGTTACAGTTTGGAAGGCACTAAAGGATACTAAATTCCTAGAATATAAAAAAATTACCAAAGCTCCTGCTCCAAAACGTACGCATATCGACAAACGAGCCGAATTTGCAGATGCGCACCAAACATAGTGCAGCGAGTGGGCATCGGTAAGCATAAGAAACAAAACTAAGCCTAGAAAATCAAATTTAAGCCTGACTTACCCGTCCAGATCGTCTGGTCTGACGAAAAAAAATTCAATCTAGATGGACCACATTGATTTCGACATTACTGGCATGATCTGCGCAAGGAACCGAGGCTTTTCTAAAAAAGTGTTTTCAGTGGTGGATCATTGATGGTTTGGACAGCCTTTCAGCTCATGGAAAAGCATCTCTGGCATTTGCTGATACACGCTTGAACTCTGCGCGGTATCAAGAGCTCCTTCAGGAACATCTTCTTTCATATATCGACAAGTTTCCCGCCGTTGATTTTACGTTCATGCAGGATAACGCAGCAGTGCACGCATCGAGAAGTAGAAAAGAATGGTTACAATCGCGTAATATTCTTATCTTCGAATGGCCAGCAAGATCGCCGGATCTGAACCCAGTAGAGAACCTATGGGGCATCATGGTACGGCAAGTTTACGACGATTGTCGGCAGTTCGAGGATGTGACACAGCTCCAAAAAGAAACTGTCTGGGTCTGGGAAGGATTACATCATTATCTTCTACAAAATTTGATCGAGTCCATGCCAAAGAGAATTAATTTAACAATTAAGAGTAGAGGAACCCCCATTTCATATTAAACACAAAAATAAAGTGCATTGCGAAAAAATAAAAAGAAGTTTTGTAAGTGGTGCTATCATTTCTTAACGCTTGTGAAAGTGACTTTTTAATGTTAATTCATATTTGGCCCTTTGTATCGCACATTTCGGAATTTTGGGTGCGGGACATTATTTAAATATATGCAATGGATATTTCGACCAAGTTTTTCCATTCTTCGATCATTAGTATGGAAGTTATGATACAAAAGGTCAATGGTGCTATCATTTCTTAACGCACTGTACAGTGGGCGACAAAAGTCTACGTACGACGCCCCTTTCTGTTATCTGAGAAGTCCAAACCCAAAATGGATTTGTACTGATACCGATCATTATTACCCCTCACAAACACCAAATTCCCTACTCCAGATGCAGCGACAGCGCCCCAAACCATCACATGCCCACCAACCATGCTTGACAGTAGGAACTAAGTGGTTCGAGTCAAATTCCAAACGAAGTTTTCGGTTCTTTTCACTTATAAATGGTTTCTTGCGTGGAGTTCTGCTGTGGAAACCATTATTGTTGAAAGCTCTTTGAACTGTTCTTGGATGCACAGTCGTATCCGATCTCGTTGCTAACTCTGCGGCCAACTTAGTGGCCTCCACTTTCGGATTTTGATTAACTTCTTTAAAAATGAATGATATATCTCGGCGATTCAGCTTCCTTCGATGACCACTGCGCGGTTTTTTTCAACACTTTTGTTATTTTTGTAGTTATTAAAGATGGATTAAACTGTTAATTTAGCTAAATTTAATAATTTTATTCATGTCTGCATTTAATGACTAAGTTTCGCAGATAAGTTGATATTTCTTTTCGAGGAGCCATTTTCGTAACCACGCACTTTTGAAATACAACTTAATACAATCAATGCAGTGTCTGCTACCAAGCACAAATGCAAAATATAGATAACGGTACTTTCCCGTTATTATCTAGCCAGACACAATAACATAAAGCATGAAATGCGTGACGTACGTAGACTTTTGTCATTGCATTTTTTTCGTTTTTTGTGAATAATTTATTAAGTTTTAAATGAAGGACGTCAAGTTTTGCTATGCATTCATAAAAAAAGATTTAAAATAAAACTGCGTCATTACTTTTTTTCTTATTGCTTTTGGACTTCTCAGATAGCAGAAATGGACATCGTACGTAGACTTTTGTCGCCCACTGTAGATTTACAGTTTTCGGAATCTACATTTCCATTGAACTCTTTAAGCAAATGCAAATACCATAAGAGTTGATTTGATCATCCTTGAGTATCCTTGGGATTGCGAGAGTTCTTCCAAAAATGTATAAATCGATTTATTATAGATTTTAACTACATTTAAAGTGTGTCCGCGATTTTGATTGCGCGTTACTGCCTATTGGCAGCCGCCGTAGCTCAGCTGGCTAGTGCGTTGGGCCGCGAGTCAAAAAAAAAAAAAAAAAGAAAAAACAACAATTTTTTCTTTCGGCGGCTGTCCTCTCAGCAGGAAATGGCAAACCTCTGAGAGTAAAATTTTCTATGAAAAAAGCTCCCCACTCGCCGTTCGGAATCGGCATAAAACTGTAGGTCTCTTCCAACCTTGTCGAGAAGAAGTTACTGCCTATTGCTGAACACTCCTCTACTTACTCCGTCAGTAATCCGCTGTCCTTTGTTGCTCACTTCCAGACTGAAATCTACAGATGCATCGTTAAATCGCTAATAAGAAAATAAAGAAATATGTCGAAGCCATTTATAAATTCTTTGTGCAGCTCTGAAGCGATTTTTGAACTGTTCCTATTTTCAGGGAAGCATGCAGCACAATTAACTATTCAAAGTAGTAGTGAGAAAGAAAAAGAAAATCCGCTTAAGTCGAGTGTGAATAAGTGGCAGTGGCAGCAATTCCACAAAAAATTGGCTTGCCCGCCTTTAGTTTTACAGCCGGCCACATGTCCACGAGTGCGAATATCCGGCCTGCTCAATGACCAGTTCGGGCTGTGTGTGATTGTCTGACATGTGTTAACGCGGCTGTTGTCGTTGCTGTAGGCACAAGCGACACATTTCACAACTCTAGCAATTAGTGAGTGATACATGTGCTCATTTGAAAATTTGCATTGTGTTGGGCACTGCATCCGGGTCCAGACGTTCGGGTGATTATGGTTGCCAAAGAGAAGAAAACAAATTGCAGGAAAGCTGAATCCTTTTATGCTCCTTTTCACATTGTTCCAGTTGTCTGGCATTTGAAAGAAATGCGCCTTTTGTAATCTATAGTGTGTGATCTTTGATACGTTTTTATTATTTCCTCTTTTGAATAATTCAATTTTGATCGCTTTAGTTTATTTCTACATTTAAATAATTTAAAATACACAATTTAACAAGGCTTACGAACTAGCAAAAAATAAAAATTCATAATAAAATTAAAAAATGTTCTCTGTTGCACATATTTGATTTCGTGTATGCGTTTTCGTGGCATTGCATTATTTACAAAATGATATTTTCTTGCCTATTACTAGAAACATACCTACATACATACATGTCAATGTAATTGACACACGTGTTTGTCTACTTTACGGCTGATATAATGGAAGGAGAGGAATTGAAAATGATCATTTAGAATTTACAAGCTACAATTCGCAATAATTTAGTACATTTTCGTCTATCGCACTCCTACCGAAACTTTAAATATTGCTAATATCTTTACATATATATTTCTTGTATATAAGTATTCACTAACATTCGTCCTTTATGCATATTACATACATACATATATTTGATGTGTTGAGTTCATTACGTTTTCTTTGCTGCGTTTGTCATACTACATAAGTAAACGATTGATAGCGTCGAACTTGGTTGGCTTCGGTCTGGCCAAAGTGCGGGGTTACTTATCACTGGATATGCGGACAGTCCTTGATTTGCCTCCGATAAGCAGCAACGTTTACCTAACAGTGTCTGGGACAGTCATAGGACAGCAGCAATGTTGCGTAGGAAAACTACTTTCATATTGAATAAACAGTTTTGGAATCTTAGGGATCAGTTGATAATCGGCTTAGGGAGTCGTTTAAATATTTGTTAATATGTTTGTTGATGGTAATTCAAGTATGGGGAAACTTGATTGAACATTGGAGAAATGTGATTCTAAAAATATGATCTTTTTTAATTCCGAGAAATATATTCAGATTCAGCGGCTAACTCCACCAAAGTCCACATAAACATTGGCTTGCTTGAGTCGCTTTGGACCTGACCCTTTAATTTAATAATAAAAATTGTGCTGTTGTTGTTGCTGTTGCTGCTCATGCCTCATTGCTGACACGTTGGTCGCTGTGGTGTTGTTGTTGTTGTTAGTAGCCGTTGCCGTCATCCACTCGGCCGTCGTTTCCAACTAGAATCATAAGTGCTGGTACTCGCTCATGTCGTAAATGGGTATGGGGCCCATGACGCTGTGCAGGTGCGGGTAGGCGACGGAGAGCTGCGCCATTTGCGTCGCGGCGCCGTTCTTATTGCATGCACTGGTGGAGGCCGCAGCCGCAGCAGCAGCCGCCGCCATGGAGCTGAGCGCGCCCGTGCCACTGCCGCTGCCGCCGCCACCTGTTGGCGATACGCCCACCAGTTGCGCGTTCAGGCTGTGCTGGTGTACTGGATGGTGCTGATGTGATTGTTGCGGTTGCAACGATTGCGCTGTGCCGCTGTCGCCGCTGCTCGCCGCCGACGTTGCTGCGCCCGTCTCAGTGCTGGTGTGGTGATGGTGCTGCGGCGGCTGTTGTGGGTGCGTGTGGTGATGATGGCTGTTGAGTGACGACGTCGGTGATAGTTGCTGCTGTTGCTGTTGCGCGTGCTGCTGCTGCTGATGATGATGGTGATGATTGTTGCTGGCGCTGTGTGTTTGTTGCAGTAGCGAACTCTCCATCTCCGAGTCACTGGACGAATCCAGATGCTGCTTGTCCGAAGTGCCACTAAGAGAGGCGAATCAGAAAAGAACGAAAAGCAAAATTATTTTAGTGTACAAAATATTTAAAATTTATTACAGCGATTTTCAATTCAATTCAATTTTTCATGTCACCTATAATAGGGGAAAATCGTTTTTCATGTCTGATGTAGTAAAATAATTGTAATCGAATGGCTTTGATTGCATCTTCTCGATAAAATCCAATAAAGAGTTAGATCATCCCCGTATGCCCACAACAACAACAATAATTATTATAATGGCATGCAGAAGAGCACTGCGATACGCACACACACACACACACACGCACGCAAAGAAAGTGCACACAAATATTCGTCTACCACATCATTCCTCTCCCACCCCCTTCCATTTCAGTTCCTCCTTTTCGAGTGCCTGCAGCTTTTACCACATTGTTGTTGTCGTTGTAGTGGCTGCTCTTTTCAGCGTATCAAATTTCAGCGCTAAAGTACAACGCAGCAGCAGCATAGCAACAACAACAACAAGTCTTGCTGCATATGGATAACAAAAAATAATAACAACAACGTGCAACAGCAACCGACGACGGTGGCAGAGTGGCAACGAGTGACAAACAATGCGCACAACAACGACTGGTCGTTATTGCTATTGTTGTTGTTGTTGCTGTTGCGCTGCCTATGAGTGAGTGCTCTAGTGATAATGAAGATAAAGCGGACGCGGACCTGGGTAATGATGATAATCATCATGGTGAGTGATGGCAATCATGGCTGTTGGCTGTCGACAATGATGAGAATAAACAAATCTACAATAACAGTGATGGAGCGGAGGGGAGTTGTTATTCATTTGTTTTCATGGCGTTGGATTGACGCGTTACGCACTCTGTGCGGAACTTTGTTGAAAGATAGTAAGAATTTTAATGGAAATCGATAAATAGTAATATCTATATTCACTATCGTAGGATCTGCTGGCTGGTTAGGCAGTGAACACTCACTAACCGCTTTCTCAAGAGCCCAATATTAGAATAAATATGTTCAACGTAGGGAGGACCAACTGCTCCCGTTCTTACACGTCTCTTCTTTCCATCATGCAGCTGTAATGTTGTCCGCTCGACTTGGCTGCGGCCACAACATTCAACGTCAATTATTGTCAAAACCAAAATAAAACTTCATCAACTCAAGTCAAATGGAATTTTGTATGGAAAACAGTTGTCAACACTTAACAATCAGCTCAGTAATAACGACACCACCAACAACAGCAACGACGGCAGCCTGAAAAGCGATTGAAAACGAAAAGCGGAAGGAAATGGAAACGGTCTCAAATTTAACATGCGCCCAACCAACCTGAGCGCACGCTTCGCAGACACAATTCCACACCCTCGCACACACACACACACACACGTACACAGATGGTGGGAGCGCATCACGAGGTGACTAAATTACAATGTGGCGTTTTAAGTTAAAAATTCCCCTGGGCCGTGAAGAGGGCGTCACACGGAGAGGGCGTACGAATGCACTTTAGGTGTTCGGTTGCAATCTTGCTGCCTGCCATCATCACGCTCCCCCTCTGAGGCTGTTGTTTGCTGTTGGTGTGGTTGCTGTTGGCGGCTGCTGTCGGCTGCTGTTGGAATTGATATCAATGCGCCGCGGATGAAATTCCACTTTGGAGAATAAATACGCAAAGTTAATTGTAATCGCTGTTGTTGTTGTTTTTGTTGTTGAGGCCATTATTGTGTCTGTGTGTGGCATTGTTTTTGTCGAATAATTGAATGCTATTTTCACTTAATTTTGTTGTTCGGTAATTTACAAGTGAAAAGCAGATCGGCACCTTTCCTCCCTCGGCCTACGTTTATCCCTTCGCAGTGATGAGGCAAATTTTATTCCTTCATCTGCATCTGATCACATTTTGCCGACCGGTTGGTGTTTTGATGTGAGAAGCTAATGGGCCATTTTAAGTAAATTTTACAGCTAATAATCTTCACACCTTAAATGACAGGAACCTGAGATCACTGAAGAATGTGTTCACAAAGGAGCAACGAACGAGAGAGAAAGCATCCGGTTTTAATGACAAATGTAAAATAAATGTAATGTAAATGTAATGACAAACGTAAAATACGCTTCTGTTCGCTTGCTTCTTACGCCATTTTCTAACCGTTGTGTTGTTTGGATTTTTTTATTAGTACTCTTCCTCAAATGACTGCATTTCAAATCGCATTAAGAACGCCGTTATTACTAAGAGGCAAATGAAACAATAACAGCAGCGACAACAACAATAACGATAATAATAACAGCAAAGGAACTAAACTAAATAAAAGCCAAAGTATCGCATTACATCCGTTATTTTAAAACTTTGTTGTCGGTCGCGCCAATCTACCCCGCGAAACCCCGCCTCATTTGTTGCACTCTTTTGCGACTCCCACTCGTTGTTATTGTTTTGTTTTTGTTTTGATGCTCTTTGCGCAATAGTGGAGACTTGAACTTGTCGATGAAAAAATTAAAGCGGCCATATAAACGGGGCTTTGGGCTGGTTAGAGAGAAACCGAAAGGCCGAGTGCTCGGCTCTCAATTGGGAACATTTTGATGTGAGACCTAAGAAATGCAAACCGCTTCGAAATGATTTTCACACATATTCGTTCGTTGCTCTTCTCCTTTCTTAGTACAAAATGTGTTATGAAATTTAAAACGGTCGCTTTGCAAATTCCTAAACCTATATTTATAATTTATTTTTACTACGCTCAAGGCACAGCAAGGAATTTGCAAACAAACAAAAGCAGAACGAACGGTAAGCAATTACATTAAAAATAAACTGAGTAAACGGCATAATAAACCGACGCGTCGGTCGCCGGTCTCCACTTGCCACTGCCGCCGACCACGACGGGAGCTATGGCGGTAGCGGCACTTGGTGGCTGTGGCCTGAGAAATGAGCGATGACGAATGAGAAAGCGCAGCTCATTTTACATTTTGCAGAAATGACGACCACGCGTTCCAACTGTTGGGGTGGGTGGTCCTTTGCAAGTATATTTCAAACTGAGAAAAAAACGATCGATGCGATGAAAAAGCCAGAGAAGTTATAATCGTAAGAAGAGTAGGGGAAGATGTATTTTGATTGAAATTTTGTACTGACGAGTTATTTCTTACTATACTTACTTACTTACTATAATGTTAAAGAGGGCAAATTTTAATTAAAATGGGGCTGAACAATGAGAAGTGCGATCAAAGAAAGATATTTGAAAACTTTACCAAGAATGGTCAGCTTTCTCTGAGGAACTTAAAATTTGTATGTCAGAATTGTCCTTCATTCCTTCCCTTGAAATTTCCCGTGTCCGTGGGAGGAGACTTTCACATTTAATAATCTCAACATTTTCAAAACATTCAAAGCAAATCGTGAGACTTTAAGACTATGTAAATTGTGGGCCTTCCTATGAACGTAACAAAGTATTTCTACAAAATAAAATTGTTGCAAAAATGCACAAACTTGAAGAAGAAAATTTTGTATATTGTATATGAATATACAATTAATACAGTTGGCCTCCGTGGCAACCACAAGCCAACGTGGATGCACACATACTCTGCCACCAATAATTGTGCCATGCAACTACCAACACACAACACGAACAACAACAACAACAATGGACAATAACTAAATATAAAGCGAAAATATGACGAACATCTTTATGGAGTGCGCGAATGTATGTGTGTGTGTGTTTACATACATATGCACGCCTGTGTTTGCTTTGGCCTCCTCCTTGGGCTTCGCTGTAACGCCGAGTTGGTAACTTGATACTTGGGCCCGCTTGATGCGCCATTACTGCGCGCCACAGCGACGCTGGCGGCAGCGGCAACGCGCGATGACTGGGAGGTGCAGAGCGAAACGCACAAACGAAAACAACACAAGGCGAAAAACTCAAATATGTTCATTGAAGGTATGTAAAAATAAGGGAAAAATAAGGGGCATACCCACACGAGGCACACACGGGCGCCTACGAATAATTACTTTAATGCAGTGCTAGAACGCTCACAATTATTCAATAATATGAAATTCGTTTAGTGTTGCTTCTTCCTTTAATAATTCTATTACTTGTATAGGGTATTCCAACAAGAGGTGTTATTTTGGTATTCAAAGAAAAATGCCATTTTTTGAGATAAATGATCGGATGTTTATTTCATAATAAAGAGGAAGGTATGCCGTTAATAATGAAAAACAACATCAGCCAAATGGCCACCACGACCACGCTTACAGGACCATATCTTTTTCATGAAATTTTCCACAACCAAATCGCAAAGTGGCTGCCCTATGTCCTCGATAGCCTCACGAATTCTATCTTTGAGGTCTTGAATCGACGCTGGGCTGTTGGCGTACACCTTATCTTTCACGTGGCCCCAAAGGAAGAAGTCGCAAGGTGTTAAATCACAAGATCTCGGTGGCCAATTGTGATCACCTCTTCCAGAGATAACACCCAGAGGACCCAATCAGCAAAGACACGACGTTGTTGATGATCGATCGGCTTGAGTTCTTGTAACTTGTAACTGAACTTTATAAGCCTTAAGACCCAAGTCTTTATGCAAAATACGGTGTAATGACGTTTTTGGAATGCCCAATTCCAAAGAACGACGAGGCATCGACAAACCTAGGTTTTCTTCAACACTTTGGGCTACAGGCAGCAATATTCTCTGTTGTTCTTGAGCGACGTGCACGGGTTTTATTCTTCACATCACTAACTTGTCCCAACAGCAAGATTTTCACCAATTCTGTAATGAATTTTAATAATCGCGTTTATCGTTTCATTTTTAGTAATGGCGTAGTTTCTACTTGTTAAATGTCAAAGAATAAAAGCTTCAAAAGTGACATACCAGGTGATTCAAAATAACACCTCTTGTTGGAAACCCCTGTATATTGACAATATTCACAAAGAATTCGCCCGCTCGTCAGTGGGCGTTCGTCTTAACTTTACACTCATCTCGGTATAACCGCAAAAACCTCAAAACAACAACCATGCTGAGCAAGCAACAACAACAACAACACGAGAGACATGCTCATGATACCCAGTCGCCGCGCTTTGGGGTTACAGAAGCACTGATCGCCCCGGTTGAATTACCAACAAGACAATCAATAACCGAAAAATGGCATTGCAATCACTCTGCTTACGAACTCGGATTTGCTGCGAGTGGAAAAATTAAACTCGGAATAGTTTAATCGCGCATACTCGTAAGTAATTTCACATCGAAATTGTGTAATGGAAGTCTCACTGCGTGGAATTTCATGCGGCATGTCACCCTCGAATGTTGACACTGTTGTCGAGGCACATTTGGCATGAATTCCGCTTCCTTCCAACGGAAAACATAACCTAGACGTGAGCCGCGGACCACAGTCCTCTGTCTATTAGTCGCAACTAGGCGATGGCGCTAATTGCGCTCTGAGAAGTGCAGCGAGATTTATTATCAGCCACCTCACAGCACTGCATTGCGCATCAGCAGCAGCGCGTACCATTTCATACCGTAGATGCGCGGCCCAAGACCTAGTTTTCAATGAACCGCGTCAACGGCCAACTACTCCAACAGAGACACGGCGCTTCTCTTGGCTGCTGGCACAATGCGCACAACAGACCTTCCAAGGGAACCTCGTACAACGCAGTGTAGCCCGGCCAGCGGCGACGGTGAGTCAGCCCCTATGCGCGCGCGCACACACAATTCCACCACTTTGCGTCGTACGGAAAGTAGCGTAGCGCGGTGTAGTGCGTTTATTCGACGTCGTGGTCGTGGTCGTCGTCACCATCACCACCAGCCAGCCATCCATCCATCCGCACGTCCGCACGTCCCGGCCTGGCAACGACCGAGTGCTCGCGCACCGTGCCGCAAAATCCGCTGCTGTCTCTGTCTTTTCGCTGCCGTTTTAAGGCTGGTCGAGCAGTCGCATCGGTAGCGGCAGGCTGAGTACCCCCATTATGGAGTGATACACCCTCCTCCTGCCGGCGCGACTTCGCTTTGCGCCACGCCACGCTACGCTACGCTTCTGGCGCGTTTGTACGGTTTTACGGTTGGCGGTGGAGGGCAAACTCAGCAACGTATCAAATTTCAACAAAATGTGCGTGTGTTCTTTTATTTTCATTTTTTTCTTTCAGTTTTTGCCTTTTCCTTTTCTCCTCTTGGCATTTTGCGTTGTCTTTTTTGAATTACTGTGTTTGTTTTATTTCTTTGTATACGTTTCGCTTGTTGTGTTTGTGCATTTTTTTTGGCTATATGTGCTTGTGTGTGTTTATGGATATTCCTGTCTTTAAAATAAACATTTTTCCAGTTATAGTTGTGGCTGCAGTTTGTGATCAAATCCGAGGCGAAAAAGTACACTTGAGACCTGAGCCGTGTGGCTCTGATGGGGTCCCACTTTACAACTAAGAACTCTTTTTAAAACTTTACGCATTCTGACTTCTCTAATGTTAAGAGAAAACTTGGATTCGTTTTGCTCACTGCTGATGAATCAAGCTACCAAAAACTAAATGTCCATTTTATTACTTCATTTTGAGACAAAATTACCAATCAGGTTGTGCTCTTTACGTAGAGTGGGAAGCACTCAAAAGTAGCAAAGACACAAATATGGAACGAAAATAAAAGCAAAAAGTGCAGGTGACTTTGAATGGCTTCTTGCCTCGGCTCCACTCGTGGCGAATGGCAAGTTGAAGTTCACTGCGGGAATTAAATGCCATAAGAAGATTATTGGAAAACATGGAAGTGTTGCGAGGGAAACCTTTGCATTCATTGAAAAATTAAACAGTTTAAAGATCAAGGTTCCATGTTTATTGGAAGAGCTAAGGTTGAACGAGAAATTGCGCTACATAGACAATTCTAAAAATACCAGAGACTCTTTGGACCCTTGGACTCTTTGTTTAAGTACTTTTAAAAAATGTTATATTGCTGAATAACTTTCCAGGGAATTTTCCTGCAACAAAAAAGTTGTTGATAAATTAGTTGCGACTGCATGTGTTCGAAAGGGGCAATTCACCAAGAAATTATCTGCGACAACAGATCTTCAAACAAATCCAACAGATCGTTCAGCTTCTTATAATAAAGAAAAACATTATTGAAACGCTGTTGATATGTAAGAAAGAAAGGGAGAGAAACAGAAAGCGAGCAATCGAAAAGGTGTTGATCATAAATTTTCATTTAATTTATGTATGTGGAGACTTTTTTCGTGGTGTCTGTTGTTTCTTAAGCGAAGCTAAAAGGTGCCACTGATTCAGAATGTACGCGCACGCCTCAGCTCGTTTGTACGAGACGCAACTGTTGATGTTTGCTGTAGCTCAGGTGCGCTACACACGGCAGCGGATTCACTGGGTGCCAGTGCTGACTTTCAATTCATGGATATTCCATGGATTAACCATCAAGATTGAAATGTAGTCACTCTACTATATGTGCAAAGCATTTAAGCCCAAAATCCATAAAGCGCGTTTCAAGCGTATCGTCGTTTTTCGCGTTTCCCGCGTTGCGAGAAAAAGTAGAATCAGTGTATTTGTATGAAGCAAACTCCATTGCTTGACGTCGATACGCCCGAAACGCGTCAAAAGTTGAACTACTTTCAACTTTCTCTCGCGTTTCTCGCTTAACGGCGTCAAACAGCTGACAGAGCTCCTAAAGATGTCATACATTATGCGGTTAAATGGTAATGCCGATAACAAACTTGTGTTATCGCAAAAGTCGAATGCATTTATTTTGCACGAAAGCTATTAAATACATTTAAGAAACATTTGAAATTCAACATTTTAACATAAAATGTGGAGAAATCCTTAAAAATTATCATAATTCCTTGACAGACAAAACTTAGTCTTCGCTGTATTCGAAATTCGATAGCTTATTCGGTGTATATCGAATTTTGCTCATTCCTGTGAGATAGATTGCTACAAATTGAATTCAACTGAATCTTTTTTTTTATTTTTTGCAATGCTCGATATGCATTTATTGCGTTTAAAATGAAATCAGCAAATTTTATAAAGTCTATAACGTCGTATAGCAATTTCATTTCGTTGTTTTTCACAATACACAACGAAATCAATCAGCAGTTTGCCAATTAAAAATTAGCATCAGCTGACGTAAGAAGAAGAAACTGACGCGTGAAACGCGTGTTATGAAGCATACAATATTACAACGCGAATAACGCATGAAACGCCATAACGCGACAAACCCTGAACGCCTGAAACGCGTTTCATGGAGTTTGACCTTTAGCGAATTCCATGCATTCTATTTGGCACTTGATTCACTGCTCAGTTCAATCACGGTTCGAGTGAATTGAATCACTGGCGAAGGCTCCGCAAACAGAGCTCTGTAGCTCATTTTTTGGCTCTGTACCGCCGACAGTTCGATCTTCTTATCTTCGAACTCGGATTAATTTTATGGTTGTAATTTTGTTGACTCTGCCCTTGGCCACGACTGCAACTTGGGTTGATAGCCACGTTAAGCGACAGCAACTGTTACTCGTAGTTGTGGTGGCGCTGTCGCTGTTGTTGTATTTATATTTCGTTGTCACTGGCTTCGATGTTATCGTAAACGAAAAGTCTTTATGAATTGGCGTTTACTCTCGCAGCAACAACAGCCAATAAATTTACATCTTGTAATTTTTTTTTAATTGTAAATGCACTCAAACTAATGAAAGCATCGACCCTACTTAGGCAGCGCCTAAATTTAAAGAGTGTCGCGGTGACATATTGAGAGGCCAGTGATTTCGGTTCGGGCTTCGATGCGGACAGCAAAGACGTTTATATGTTTACGGGTTGCTGTGTGTCACGTCATATTTCTCCGCTAATTGACACTATCAAACATCATTGACTTGAGAACGAGCAACTCGCATCGTTTGCCTATCGCCAGACGCTCCCATGCACTTGTTGGCCGGCTGAGAAGTCGCATCGTCAGCCGCATCGTCACCAGCAACACTGATCTTTGTCGCTAATCTCGAGCTGCGTATCACACTTCCATGCCACGCCAGCCACACAGCACTGTTGGTGGTTCGCGTTGCTCAATTCCATGTGCCATATCCGCTGGTTATGTGCCAAGACATTTCCCTGGTGCTGGTGTTTAATTTTGTGGCCCCCACTTGGCGGTGCCGAGGGTGTTGGAGTTGGAGTTGTAGCCAACTGGTGGCTTATTAATCGTCACAGTCCACACTTTTTGCCTGACGATCATTTGTATTCGCTTCGGCTGCTGCTGCTGCTGCCGTTGCTGCTGCGCTTTGTTGTTTGTTGTTGGGGTCCTCTGGTGTTCAAGCTGTGTTCGGGCTGCTTGCATGTGAATATAAAATCTACAATTACACGATTGCCGATAACGCGTTCAGCATGTGTGCAACAGACGGACAGACAGGCAGCAAACGTACGAGACGCTGGACAGACACATTCGCCACTTCCACTGCAGCCATGGATCTCTGCTGTGGCTGCTGTGGACGGAGACGGACGTCGCAGCAATAAATGCTCGCAGTTCGTTGCGGTTTACTGCGTCAGCCTGTCTGGCTGCGCCGAGTCAGTGCGCCGGCAGTTGCTTAAGCGGGGATTTGGATCAGTGTGCTGCGCGCTGCATACTTCCTTAGTTTATTGCAATGCAGCAGACCAGCACTGCGCTGTGTGTCCATGTTGTCTGGTTGCCCAGCTGGGCAATGATCATTCGTTTGTTGTCTCAGGCGCGTCTGCCTGTCGCTGGTGCGCCCCTGGCCGCGGCTGCAACGCGTAAGCGACATTCTTGCAAGCGTGTTACAAATTGCTCAGTGTGCGCTTAAATGTTTCCGATGCCTTTAATGTTGTGCATTTTTCAGTTTGATTTTGGTGTTTTTTCTTATTTTCCACTGCCTCCAATTCGCATGCTGACATGATCAGCACTTTGACAATAACTACAACAACAGTTGAAAATGTCGACGCACTAACAGATCATTTTCTCCTAATATTTTAAATTCCATTGTTAAATGACTCAATAAACATTTAACAGATTTGTTTAGCCTTCTCTACTAAGGACCCAGTTTGGAGCCTTTAACTAATTCCTTTCCATTTCCATATTCATTTCCATCGAGTTTTCATAATGATAAATCCGATGTTTTATAGCGTACAGTCAAAAAAGTAGATAGTTTTGCGATTGGAAAAGTCTATACTTTGACTTTGACGTAGTCAATAATAACAAAAAATACGTTGCATACAATTCACACTGTTTTTTTCTGGCAATTGCGAGGAGCTGTTTTCTCAACTACTCAAGAGTTTACGCTCGCATTACAAAACAAATTTCACTATTTGAGAAAATCACTGAAGACACAAAACTGCCGCAAAATAAACATTTCTCGAAAAAGGAGTAAACTCCAGAGGAGACCAACCAAAAGTGCAAATCGAGCACAAAAATTAAAACCCACATTATGATAAACATCCGCCGTTTTCAACACCATTCTCGGGCGCAGAGAACGAGTGGTGCTTCAACAACAACAACAACCGCGACTGCTGCAATTACAGCGGGAGTCAGAAGAACGGAACCCCGGCTTTAACGTTGTCGTCGTCACCATTTATGGGTACTTAAGATTAAAACCGAAGACTAAAAATCGAAAAAGTACAAATTAAAGGAAAACAAAAACGACAAAAACAAATAGCAACGGCAAACGAACGGTGCAGCAACGACCGACAGAGCAATTCATATTTTCACAAATATAATGAGCTGACATGGCCGCGTCTGTGGCGGACAGACTGAGCGTACGCAAAGCTGTGAGCTGCAAGAGGAAGCGATCGTTTTGTACGCGATCATAAAATCACGCCTATAAAATCATAATCACCATCCCCAGCAAAGCAGTGGTAATCATCATTAACGGCAGCGGCAGCAACGGCAGCATTGTTGGCAGCAGCATATGTGGATGGTGCGACGTTTAAGGCGCGCTTTAAGTCGAAAAGCCTTAAACACACTCACACTAGCACACACACACACACACACGCGATAAACACGTGACGATCGCTGTTAATCCGCTCAACTTATTTCCAAACTAATGAATCTACTTATAGCCGTCGCGACGGCGCGGACATCGAGCATTCGATGCATAGCCACAGCAACAGCAACAACAACAACAACATATTAATTCTCCATCAATGAATTTCGTACTTCATTCAACCACGAGAGCGTTGCATGTAGCGACAACAACAAAAACAACAGCCACATCACGGTTGACATAAAGTCTAAAATCCAACGCCACCCACAGCGTAAAATGCCCGTCGAATTTGACGGACCCGTTCTTACGCTACAGTCAAGGAGTTCAGACCGCAACAGTTTCGGTTGAAGTCGCGGTGAGTTCTCTGTTCACTTGAAGGGAATTTTAGCCCTCCTACTGAACCATCAAGTTCCACAAGTTACTAAAAATTCACACATTTAATTCCCACTATTCCCACTGTTCCAAATATTCAATCAGGGTTTGCTACACCACGATGAACGGTCAATAGCCGATCCTTCTTGTCCAGTTTATCACGTATAGCGAATTTCATATTCGAGCTTAACCGCACACAATTTCTTCTCGTTCGTTCTTAATGGTTTTCTCATAAATTTAATGTGACATAAATAAGAAGATTTTTCAAGTTTGTCCTTGACCACATCAATTCCTGTCAATTCCCTACGATTGACTGAACAAGTTGGACAGTGCAGCGGTTCATTCGCCAGAAATCGCGCCACTCCATTTCATTCAGTGTGGCCTTTTTTAGTTTCTTTTATTTTTATTTTTTAATAATTATTTGAGGTTATAATAAGCTAACCTGAAAATTATTTATTTTATAATGCAATCAGTGGAAAATGAAAGCACACAATTTTACATTGTTGTGTGCGTGTGGCGTTTGTATGTATTGAAAGAGTGTGTTAATAAGTATTGCCAAAATGTAGACAAAATTGAAATTTGATATCAATTTTGATGTTTTGTTTTTGTTTGGTTTGTTCGAACTTTGCATATTGTGTGGTTGTGGGTTAGCTTTAAAATCTTATTTGTGTCTCCCTCTTTCTCCCTTTTCGCCAATTTAAGTGATAAACAAGAATGTATTGATTTTTCCATTTAGGCTCTTAAAGGATGTGGTTAGTTGACGAGTTAAAAGCAGTGAATTAAATGTTTCTTTAAAGTTCCATGCTGTCAGCTCTCTCAAATTGTTTGAGAGTTTAGTACTCAAAATTGAAACTAAAATTCTTAGATTCTTTAATTTTTCCATTTAGGCTCTTAACCCTTTCGACCCCCTTCCGACCCTTTTGCCTGAGAGCAACTTCACCTATTTGTCATCTTATAAAAAAAAGCTACGATTGATTAATGGGAAGTGATATAATATTTTTAGAAGAATTTTAGAATTCAAAGCAAATTAAAGAAATTTTACTGTCATCCCCAAAATAATTTCTAATAAATTGCAGCGATATCAGGGAAAGTTTGTGTTCTAATTGAAGTCTACGAATTGGGCACATTTGATCAAAACCCTGTTTCTTTAATAATGGTTAAATAAAATCAAAAAGTGATAATTTTGCATTTTTCCATAAATATTAAATAACTTTTCTGTAACTAAGAAATATTGATACTAAATTTATTTAACCCGTTTTGAGCTAAAATTGTTCAAAAGTAAACTACCTCTAGAACTCTAACAAAGAGGCGTGGCAACTTCAAATGTCATGTGCAAACTTTTTCAAGGGAACTGTTTCATGATTTAAGTACCAAAAAATAATATCGAGACAACACTGTTTCTTTTATAATGGTTAAATAAAATCAAAACGTGATAATTTTGGTTTTTTTTCCAAAAATATTAAATAATTTTACTGTAATTAAAAAATATTGTTACAAAATTTATTTAACCCGTTTTAAGCTAAATTTGTTCAAAAGTAAACTACCTCTAGAACTCTAACAAAGACGCGTGGCAACTTCAAATGTCATGTGCAAACTTCTTAGGGAACTGTTTCATGATTTAAATACCAAAAAATAATATCGATACATAGGGTGAAATTCGGGATCGAAAGGGTTAAAGAATGTGGGTAGTTGACAAGTTAAAAACAGTGAATTAACTGTTTCTTTAAAGTTCTATGCTGTCAGCTCTCTCAAATTGTTTGAGAGTTTAGTGTTAAAAATTGAAAATAAAATTCTTTAATCGAACAAAGTCATTCTGGTCTGGTTTTGGTATTTTTCGGCTTGAAAGCGGTGCCAGGGAAACGGCAATAATGCATTTATTCGTTAAACTATACAACATGCTAAAAGGATATTTTAGCACCAAATTTATTTCGTAAGCCAAACAGAGAATCCTACTTATGTGCGTATGAAAGCGGTTTCCAAACAATGCGCGCTGGGGTACTAAATAAATTTACTTGGAAAATAAAAGGACGGCGCTATGCACTCGGCAGCACACAGCCAGGAAACAGACACTCGGCGGGGACTCCAAATTGACACGCAAAGGACACTCACTTTCGTATGTACACACAGTGAGATGCAGGGAAAAGTCAGAGTTGGAAAAGTTATTATCACTGGCGGCAGATCTTAGCGTTTGTTTTGTCGTTATTGCTGTTCGTTTGGCAAATATTTATTTAGAGAAGAATGCAGATGTTTTGAGGAACCTGAAGAAATCGAAGCAAAATGCATGTGAAAGTGCAACGCTTGAAGAGGTTAATGACAACAGTCCAGGATGGTCCATCTTTTTGATTAATTTTCATTGATAGACAACAACATAGATGGCTTCAAATATTTGCTTGAAAGTAGACAATTCTGAATAATTATTTCCAATGCGAGTATTGTTCAAAGTCAAAGCTCAGAGCTTGCAAACAAAACAGAACTTAAAACTATATTGTTTACGCCAGCAGTCCGCCTCGTCCAACACTATTACTCATCAATTTTACACATGTTGCCAAACTGTCTAAGAAATTGAGGTGTTTGTCGAAACCAAACGTTGAACAGATGGCAAAGGAAAAGGACATTAAATAGTCGCCCGCGTCGGCTATTCATTTTATTTAATTTAATTATACTAATGTCTTACGTACGGCGCGTTATTTTTATTTCTATTCGCATACGTATTCCATATTTATTTCCATTTGCTCCACGAATCTTATTTTAAAAACTGTCGACATATGCTTCACTTCTATTTCGAAAATTTATTTTTGACACCCAACGAAAATATCCGCACGCAAAAAAGAAAACAATCCAAAGTGCTGTCGTATGTCCTCATGACCGTAAGAAACGCTGTTGTCGATGTGTTGTTGGCGTCTCTGTAGTTTTGCAAAGTATTCAAGCGCGCTGCCTGCGCCTCAGAGGTCCATTCCATCATTTGTTTGGCAAGAGCAAAAATGTTTTGCTCAAATGATTCGGGTGTAATTTTTCCATATGTCGTACAGTCAACACTATGTGGAAAATTTTACATATTTTCACAACCTTGACACTAATTAACGTGCGATTCTCGTATTTATTTATTTATTTGTGATAATGTAAAATTTGCACGCTGCATTTTTGGCGAGTGCGAGCGCCAAAGAAAAATTGCACTGTAACTGTCACTCGAGTTCACCTTCCCGTCAAAGTAATGACATTTCTGTAGAGTCTTGTCGCCGTGCCGCCCGCTGCGGCGTTTCTCATAATTCGCATAATTTCACGAGATGAAACAAAAGCGAACATCTTCACACGTTTGAAATGAAGATAAATGATTGTTAATTAATTCTTGCGGTGCGTTGCCAGATTTTCGAAATTATTTTGCATTGAACGCGAAACAAAATGGGCTCTTCAGTGCAAAAAAAAATATACAACTTGTGCGGTTACTTACTCTTTGTGCTCGGCCGCTCGATCTCTTTGTCTGCGATTCTTGAACCAATTGGAAACCTGCAAGAGCAACAACAACAACAAAACTCATTAGCAGAAAAGAATTGGGTCGAAACATAGCATAGATGATTAATGAACCCGCAACTTGAGGCGAAAATATCTTAATCTTAATTGGCTAAATATTTTATTAAATGCCGCAGTTGATAAATTGCTTTGTTTATTCAAAGTCGAAATATTAGTGAACGTCTCGTGGTTGGTTGCCGATTGTGCGGAGCATTCATTTATTTTTAGTTTTACGCAAACTCACCTGTGTGGTGGTCAGTCCTGTAGCCTCTGCCAGTTCACGTTTCTCGCGCGGGGAAGGATATGGATTGTGTGCGTACCAGTCTCTTAATACCGATCGAGATTTCTCCTATTCAAAGAAATGCAAACAGGAAACAGTTGCGTTTTATTGAAAATACTAAAAGCCAATTTACATACAATGATTTCAAATTCAATTGGACTAAACGAGATAAACTTTCAAGATTTGTGTATTGTTGTGAACACAAAATTTCTCGCTGTCATTTTCACTTTTGAGCATTTCAGAAATGATTTTCAGGCAGTTGGAAATACATATTTCAACGAGCTTTTACTATTGTCCTGAAAGCAAGTTCGTGCCGCTTTAGCAGTCAGTAACATTTAATCAAAAGAAGCCAAAAAGCCATCAACTTTTCCATTCAAATAATCACAAGTGTAAATATTTCGCATGAGAACACTGCAGAACAGGAAATTATTGACCCGTAGATAGCAGTCACTCTACACACAGGTGTCCATGGCAATTGAGGCCAACTCGTATGAGCTGCCACTCCTGCTTACAACTTATTCGTAATTTATGTAGCACACTACTAGGATTTCCCCCGCCTGCACGCCGCCAATTAAAACACGAACTTACCCTTGTCAGGGTGCGTTCGTACTCGGTGAGTGTCAGTTCGAGTTGTACTCACCTTGAAGCAGTAACTCGTCTCTTCGCCATCCCAAATTGTGCGTGGCAGTGGAAATTTACGGCGTACCCGGTATTTGCCGACAGCACCCAACGGTCTTCCGCGCAGTTTTTCGGCTTCCACATAATGCGCTACAATATTTACCCGAAAAGAAGAAAAACAGGACGAAAAATTACAAATTTATTTTAATAAAAGTCAATTTTCGTGTAGCAACAACAATGAAATATTTGCGCAGTGAGTTCGTCTGCACTCACCTTTGAGCCACAGTCCTTGCAGCTTGGCGTGGTTATGCGGCGAGAACTGGTGGTGCTCGAGCAGCCGGTACAGCTCCTTGTACTGGCCGCGATGGAATGCAACCACGGCCTTCGCTTTCAGCACAGACTCGTTCAATTGCAGTTTATCACATTGTGGCAAGGACCACAGGAAGCGTCCCAGTCTTTCGATGTTGCCAGCCTGCTGCAGGACCTTCAAGCGTTACAAGCCAAAATGTACTCTCCCATAAACCAACTACTAACTAGCACTCGAACTAACTAACTACACACCTCACAAACGCATGCCACCTGCTCTTGTGTGAATCCGAAGCTGGGCAGCGTTTCACGTCCATTGCTGCCGCCGTTGCTATTGCCGATGTGTCCGCCGTTGCCCAGACCGCTGCCGCCGTTGTGGCCCAACATGTCCAGATTGTTATTATTGCTTGTACTATTGTTGTTGTTGTTGCTGCCGAGGCCTGTACCTATGAGGCCGGTGGGACTGTACGGCGGGGTCTGGCGCGCACTCAACACAGCCGCATTCGCCGCGGCCAAATCGTAGAAATCCGCGGCGGTGTGTTGCAGCATTTTCTTGACGTTGCCGCTTTTGTTATTGTTAGTAACTTATTTGCCAATTTTTCGTCGTAACACTCTATTACACTTTTTACGAATACATGTTGTCGAATTTATCAAACGAAATCTTTGGTTGTAATTCTGCAAAAGATATGATAAAAAAATTACTAAAAATAAATTAAAAAAAAAAATTAATTTTTCTTAAATGATGTAACTTGTTTTTCGTTTTATAAAAAAAAAGAAGAAAGAATCTTACATTTGACCGAAACAATCGCAAAAGCGATTATCAATTTCGAATCAAGATATTTTTAAACATGCAGACACTTTTTTTTTTACGAAACATCTCTTCTATTGCGTCTGAAGATGAAAATGCCAACAACCGCGCCAACTGAGGCCGTCCCATATATGATAGAAGGTCTTCGCACGTATTCCAAATCATTTCGGATCGTGACACTTCTCAATGAACACGCAGAACAACAACAAATAAATACTAATCAAGAATACGTATTAATAAAGCATAACAACAATAACTAAGCGGGACCAACACCAACACCCACAACTGTTTTATATCACGTCGTTCATTGAGCCTAATAAATATTGTGTTTTGCTGTAAAAAAATCGACTGCGTATACAGTTTTCGAGAGAAATATATTTGAACGAAAAAATGAAAACTGTTACGGCCATACAACGCGGGCAATGCGCGACCGGAGTATAATGCGCGTATAATGTGGCTCGAATGATTCTATTTTCATGTGAAAATGAGCAAAACAAAAAAACTCGACGAAGAAAAACAGAAAACTTGGCGTTGGTATTTTCATTACAGATACACATGAAACTGAAAACAGATCCAAGAATATCTCAAATCACCAACAAAAATGCGTAGCGCGATGAGTGGCTGAAAATTTATACGCGCGCACATGTGTGTACGCGAGCACACGTAATCGGCCGGGGGGAGAGAGGCAGGAAGAACGCTGTGAATTGTACAGACATACTCGTCTATACATATCTACAATAGATCATACAGGGAACTGACGATAAAGACAATTGATGGATAATGGAAAATGGAGTTGAATAAGTACGAATGGAAGCAAACCTGGACTGGACTAGGTGAAGGTCACTTGAGTATAAGAATGGTTTGTTAGGACATGGGCTTAGTTTGAGCCGAGTTTGGCTGCAATAATGATGACAATACCATGTTGGACCTGAGGTAACTGGATTTTAAAATTCAATGGTTTTTCAACTGGTTTTTTGTAAGTCAATTGGAGTTGTCCAATTGTCCAAGTAGCTGTCAGCGAAGGTAGAAGTCACTCAGTTCATAGGCGAGAAGAGCAGATGAAAAGAGAGAGTCGAAGTAAAGGTAAAATAATCAACAAAATACTGTAAGGTCTGATCCTACGATACTTTTCTTAGAAAGACGATATAGAAATTTTTGAATTTTTCGAAACAGCTTCTCAGTCAGCTTCTCTGACTCGAGGCTCGCTCGATTTGCACGTTTTGCCTTGAATGCTTTCAGTAGGAATTTTGCTTGGTTGTGTGGAGCAATGAATTGAAGCAGAAGGTGAAAGGTATGTATTAATAAATTTGTTTGTTTATTTATTTAATTATTAATCAATTAAATTTATTTATTTATTAATTGCAGGCGTAGTCAATAATGATGAGGATGTTGTATTGCGTCAGGTCCTAAACAGTTTCAGCAGAAGTGTATCAACAAGTCCTAAGTTCATCTTGGTTCATCTCTACGTGCACCAATCTTTTGTGTTTTTTATTCGTGACAGATTTTTGTTGTTTTTGAAAATATATTTGAAAAAAGATAATTGTTTCAAAATTGCATTGTTTTATTTTGCCACATTAAATTAAACTTTTTAGAAAACTAACTCAGAATACACTAATTCTCAAATTACTCGCTTTGTAACTGGTTTAGAAACTATTTTACTTTAGACTATCTTTGGATTAGTTGCGAATGGATGCAGACAGAGGACACCGCCATGTTAAAAGGCTAAGTTTGCTCGAAGGAAACGAATCGGTTCTGAAGTCAGCTATGACTTTGACAAGCAACCAGTTGAAAACTTACAATCGAACCAGTCCGAATTCCCACAGGGTAGGACGGTAGGTGATTTTGGTTAGTATTTCTGTGGCCGTAAGGAATAACAGCCAAAGTCGATTTTTTGAAGTTTTCAGGAGAGCACATTTAATGTTTGAATTTGCTTTAGATTACATTAGATAAATTTTAGATTTTTGGGCGTAACACATTCATTTTATGAGCAAAAGCCATAGAATTTTGTGTAATAGTACAGGCCACAGATTTGTGCTGGTTTGAGGTTGAATTGAGGTTTAATTGGGAACACTTTAGGATTAGAACAAAGCTATGCTTAATTGTAAGATTACTGTCACACTCTGAAAAACTACTTCTAGCGTTTTTTGTTTTGCGTTTAGGCCATTTTCCGCCGATTACCCTTAAGTGCCCACTTAAAGCAGTTTACTCGAATCAGGTTTCCACTGTGTTTCGGCTCAGATTCGCATTCTACGATATTTTCTGTTTTTACTCGGCTTGCACTGCACTTTTTTTGTGGCTCTCTGGTGCTTTCTTCAAAGAAAACAAAACCAAAGAAATTAAAAAAGAACATCAAAAGCCAACAAACGTGTGTTTTACACGCGCTCTCGCAGTTCACATATCTACGCATTGTACATATGTATACATGTATGTATGTATGTACATACTGTATTGCACTCAGCCATTGCAGAGCGAGCAGCGGCGAAAGGCGAACACGATCTTGCAATCTGCGCCACGCAACACTACACGAGTAGAACGCGCCGCCGGCGGACGGACGGACGAATGGATGGGCGCACGGACGGGGTGTGTAATTTTAGAATTCTTCGTAATATGGGAAGTTTATTTTTGAAAAACTGTTTCCATCCAAACAAACACAAATTACTCATGTTCCGCCACTCGGGCGCGTTCATCTGCGCCGTTGCCAGAAGCGCAAATCGCAGACTAGAAGAGCCGCAAACTGCAGCGGCCTCCGAGCGCATCACAGGTGACTCGATAACTCGTATCACAACGGTATCTCGCGGAGACAGACAGTTTCCGCCACGGCTCGTGTGGTGCGCAATCGATTCTCTGTGCGGTTCTGTTTTGTTTTGCTTTCGATTTTTAGCGCATCAAAAGCCAATTGGCCACTTCTCGCGCTGCGAACTCAAATTGAAAATATTCATTAGCGTAATTAGCATAAACAATTTGTAAAAACAAACAACATTTGAATTTTGTATGTTAGTCTTGAATGCCTTTTTCGCCGCATCGACTTCTTCGCCAGTTTCGCCTTATTCACCTGCGGCCTCTGGTTGTTTTCGTTTTTTCGGCTGAGGTTAGTTGACTTTAATAAATCTGTCAAAATGCCGATTGGTGGTAAAGTTTCACTTAAAACTTGGCAGGGGTCTAATAAAATTTTGATTTTATTGGGAAATTATTAACATTTTTCTAGGCAATGCTTGAACGGCAGATTATTGTTTACCATAGAAACTGCAGGTAATTTCGGGATTTTGAGTGATGTAGTTTTGCAGGAGCCAAAGGATTTCACGCAAAACGCAAAAGAAAATTGTATTGTATTGGAAATTTTGTTTATATTTTAACGAGGATGAAACATCTAAAGCGAACATATGTAAATATTTGCATACATATGTACTATTACATTAAGAAAATGTCCATATAAATATATGCATCTTGAAATATATAACTTCTTATATGTGAAAATAGAACTGCTTTGCATCACACACACAAACATGCACACATGCACACACAGGTACTTGCCACATTTAAAGCCAACGTCATTTTAGTATAAATATCTCCCTGTTTTCTTCTTGCTATTGTCGTTGTTATTGTTCGAAATTTCTGTTTTCTTTATTACTCAATTGGCATGGTGCCAACTTTCTCAAATATCACATTGATAATTTCTCGAGACAAACGAGCGCAAGTTTAAAATTTCACATGCACATTGAGCACTGCGAAAATGTATTGTTCCGACTGTATTTTCACTTTTTTGCCCTGCAAACGAAAAGCAAAAGTTGGAAACTTGATTACGAAACTCAAAAACATACAAGTGAGAAATTGTGTATTACTGCCTTTTAGAACAAAAACGTCGAGGAGTTAATTTCCCGCTTATCTCTCAGTCTGACGTGACATTTGAAGAAATTACTGTCCATTACCAGGCGCGGATTCAGAAAAATATTTCGGGGGGGAGGGGTTTTAAAAGTAATTCTTTAATATTTATAAAATGCCTCTTAATTTTCATGTAGTTTTATAGTCGATCCAAATATTTCGGGGGGTTTCAACCCCCAAAACCCCCCTGGATCCGCCACTGTCCATTACATATGATTGAAAGATTAGCAACACTGTTGCATGTATATGCAAATCATTCGGAAACTACATATTCTTGAATGAGTTTGAAATTTAATCGAAATGGATTTAACACGCATTTGAAACACGATTAAAACGCAAGAATGTTAAATAGGAATTGCAGGGAATTCACTTTCCACATTGAATGTTCTAAAAATAAACTCTTGGATCCATTCAACTTTCATAAGATTGCTTAAGCTCGCATATATCGATTTCAGGAATAATTCATTAGAAATTCTGAGCCGGTTTGGTGTCTGCACGCGCTCGCAACATCTGCGAATTTGAATTTATAATAAAATTGTTTACCCTTTCATAAACGATTTGGTGAAATGATTATATGAAATTTATGCAATACAGCAGCATTTAATACATTTGACTATGAAAATACTCGTCCAGTCGGGCCTACAAGGCACACGTTGGGCGCCAACGCAAGAAACAATTTGAAAATGTCTGATTTTATGTCTTTGAAATGTCTTTGAAACCCATTTAGATTGGTAGCCGATTGTCTCACAAGACAGTGTTTCTATTTCTTTTCACATTTTTATAAATTTTTAAGTGTTTTAATTGTTTAAACACTAATTAAACTATTAAACTATTTCCAATCTTGTGAACTTGAGAATGCAAATCTGTGCAATAGCAAACATTTGCCATCAATTGTGAGCGAATATTCTTTGCTGTAAAGTATAGAAGACAATAAAGAGCAGAGCAATGATTCAATCTTTTATTTCATGGTAGAATAGAATGGAAGAATCTTTTTTCGTCTGACCAAAAATTTTCTATCTTCTATAATAAAAATATTGAATCTTGCTTAATTTTAAACCCTCCGTACATCAGTTTGATTAGAAGCAACATTCCTCTAACTCGCCAAAAATTTTTAAGACACGCATATAGTAATTAAGAATCATGTACGAATGCACGAAAATGATCTACGGGTAATAAAGCACATCAAAGGATTAACGCAAAAAATGTTCAAATAAAACCCACTTCAGATTTTATTTAATTTTTCACCTTGCAACTAGAGGGAGAGCAAAGTGACGGACATATTAAATTGTTGTTCATTTGCGCAAAATTTCTTTGATAAAATCTCATTCACCTGCTATGCGAGACGACCACGACGACGACAACGCCAGCAGCGACGACGATACGGCTCAACTCTCTACATCAAAAAGGCAACGCGGACTATTTTTGCATGCAGCAAAAATACAACAAATGCACTAAGCATACGAATAGAGTGAGGCTGCAAAATAAGGCCAAACTGTTTAATGCCAACTTGAAACACATACGAAACACTCAAGTTTTCTAGCAGAACCCTAAACCTAAATTGAACGGACACACACAAACAACACGTATTCAGATTATGCACGATCGCCATAGCTACTTAACCTTACTTTTTATAAAATGCCGTTTAGTTGTTGAATAGAAGTAATCAGCTAAGCGAAACAAGTATAAGTCATGTCTGCTACTTCGACGTCGACTGTTGGGATCATTCTTTCCTATCTTTCCCAAAGATCTATTCCGATCTTAGTTGCTGCCTAAGGAGTTTTGTGTTGGAAACAACATAATTCAATCGTTTGGATTAATTTCTTTCTCATAGATCTCTTCCGATCTTAGTATTTGGCCATGGAACAGTGCCCTATCCGCCCAACAATCAGCTAAGCGATTTTGTGTTGGAGACAAGTGTTAGTCTTCTCTGCTACTTCGGCGACGACCGCTGGGATCAAATTGGAAACCATCTCCCTTTGCTCATTTCGATTAATTTCTTTCCCAAAGTCTATTCCGATCTTAGTTGCTGGCCATGGAACAGTGCCCTATCCGCCGTGCACACCTTATTGCCTCATAACGTCAGCGCAGAAAAATACTCATACGCCACGAAGATTGCACTGCAGACGAAAGAGCAAATGTCGAAGTTAAACGAAGGAGACCAAACAGCAGCTAATCAAATCCATCTAACTGGCACTGGGACAAGAAAGTGCACCGATGTTGTGAATATTTGTGTTGGTGTTGCTGTGGTCGGTGCAGACGACAAGCGACAACATGGACGTCAGAAGTCGTCTAGCAACGCTTGGCCGCAACAATCGCTGCTGTTGTTACAATTTGTCACTGCTGTTGTTGTTATAAATGCAGTGCAATTAATACACAAATGTTCAATGCTATTTTATGCGGCAGGAGACGGCGCATGGTCCGTCGCGTTTCGCAGATAGGCGCGCGCGCGTGTGCGCATCTTCTGGATAAATCACCGTCAGCGTGAATTCGATGCAAGCCAGCTGCTAATATTCAGCTGCAGCTGATAGACCACTAACAACACACACTCTCGCTAAAACAACAATAAGCAATTACAATGACAACCATCCAAGATGTTCTTGCGGAACGTAGACGCTTCAGCGCGGTTTTTTGCTGTCTTCATTTATCAAAAATTCGCAGAATGTGATTTGGCTGATTTTTCTCGCCTTGGCGAGGGAGGGGAGCTGCGGTGGGTGTGTGGTGTGTTTGGCCTGCCGCGCAGCGTCATAACAGCGCTTTTCGATGCGCATCCATCTTGCTGTCAGTTTGTCGCTGCGCCGACCGCCTGCCTGTTTGCCCGGTGTGCCGATCTGTCCGTCGCTGGGTGCCTATTTGAGTTGGTTGTTGCCTGAACCATAGTCTGCAGTTTGTTGTTGTTGGCGTTTCATTAAAGCGCTTTGCACTGCTGTTGCCGTTTTAACGCTTAATTGCCCACACTGCAGCGGGCAGCGGCGCAACACGCGCGCGTCGCATTTGAATGAACGAGTGAATGAATGAATGAAATTTTAACATTTTTCCCTACGACGCTAACGGTGCATACGAACGTACATACGTGTGTATGTATGTGCAGAGATATTTACTTGCCATATCACAGAATTAACCCATTAATTCATGTGCGTTTGGCCCGCTGCAAATTACGAGCAATTGCGGCAACATCGGCCAACGTGCCCCACAAGCTTGTCGGCAACATTTTTCAATTTCGCACGACGTTGTGTATTGTGGCTGTTTGCAACTTGCTCTATTACAACATTTAAAATGTTGTACAGAAAATGTTTGCATAAAGATTTCGGATTCTTATTCTGTTTGTATGGGACAGCACCGCTGTCGCATTTATTGCATTTGTTACAATCTGCACACCGCTAAAGTCTAATAAACTCATACAAGTCTTAGCAGTCGAATTCAACTGACTGAAATAGATTTGTGGGCTCTGGTTGCACAGTGGCAACTTGAGGCGAAAGATGTGAACACAAATTAAATATACTCTCAAGTCCGTGTTCAGGCAACAATTTTCAAAAAGTCAAATTTCAAAAAGTTGTTTGTGGTAAATATTTTGTAAAATCATCATTAACCCTTTCGCTACAGGTTCTCACTGGGGAAAGTTAAAATTTTAAATTTTACGCTTCAGGCTTCTATGTGATTTTATTAGCTACATTTCATAAGAAATGTTTTTAATTTTTATACTCGAAACCTGTATTATGGAGTTTTTTCCTATGAGAGCAAACACATCGTTGTTGCTGTAATAATTACTTAAACATACAACTTTTTCCACATAACGAAAATTTGGATATTTCTTCATTTCTTTCCAATTCGTTAAATCGATTTTTTTTGTTTTAAACCATCCTTCTTAAAGAAATAAGTCTCAGATATTCAGTTTTAACCTTCTGCCTGCCCCTTGGGGTCTATTTGACACCAGGCGGAATTAAAAAACGGTTGAGCGGTCCTCTTCTTGTGTTATTTAGTGTTAATCGCGCTTACAACCCAATAACAAATCGAGAAAAACACTTTGCGGAGCTTTCCCCTTTTCTTTTGTGATTTAAGTGTAACATTTCTTCATGTTTTGTCAGTAAATTATATAACCGTCATCTTGACCCCAAAGGATAGCGATCGAACAATTCGAAGGGTGAAAAACAACAAAAACATTCGTTATATCGAATAGCAAATTTCACTTTTGTTCGTAAGAACCATCAATGGAAAAAATTTGGCCGTACGTTAAATCGAAAATTCGTTAAATTGGAAGTTCGTTATACTGGACGTCCAATGTACTTCTCTTCTTTAAACTTTAATATTCAGTTTATTAATTTTGTATTTTTCCTAAAACTTCAAACTATTCTAAGGACGAACCACAGAGGGTTCAGACGTCCACAAAGTAGCAAGTTGCCATATGGCAAGAAAATAGCGAAAGGATTGATTTGATTTTTATTATTATTATTTGTTATTGTGAGTAAAGAAACAAATATTAACATTGTACAAATATTATTATAAAATAAAATATAATATAAATGAATGAGTCCTTTGGTGCTCAAATTTATGTCCTCCTTGAGCTATTGAGACTGTTGGGAATGTGCACAGCAACTACGCTGAGGAAAAAAAATTAGACAATGGACTTCACGAAAGTAGCACTTTGTGCAGTTGTCTTGCTTTATCCGGAAGACAGTCTACTAGGCTTCGTGAAAAGCTCAAACTGGTTCAATGAGTCAGCAGTCTTGTGATCGACCGTTTGTGACATCACAACGGGCCTTCACGTCCTAAGCAGCCACTCCTACCTACGTAGTCAGTAAACAAACCATTCCAAAACTAGTGCCCGACATTTGCAGTCGAAAGCGCAGACTCTCCGAAGGACTGAGTTGCCTAAGAGTTCCACACCCAAAAATATCTAATTGATTATTTTTGCAATGCAAATGTCTACTTTGCGTCAAAAGTTGCCACTCAGACATGTTGTCCACTAAGTAGTTGCGATCGTATAGAGGAAATGAATTCGTCAAGTCCGAGCGAAACTAGAGGCCACGACGGCAATTGGATACCGCAGCCGAAACTCAGCCGAAAGCCATTCATAAAACTGAACGCACAGCTCAAGTGCTAATTAACATTTAATTTTCGAGTGGCCATTTAAATCGGATTAGTTATTCACTGAATAATTGTTTATTAATCTATGCAAATGAATGCATTAATGCGTTTTCCGTCAGCGGCGCGTACGCGCTGCGCCACTGTGCGTCGCGCGTGCACGACTCTATCGTTCGTAGTTGTTGTTGTTGCTGATGTTTTTTTGCGTTGACCGTGCGAAAGTTTTGAATAATGAAATGACACAACTGTGAATTCATTAATGAAATGCAAAAACGAGATGACCGAACGACGAGTCTGTGCATAAATTATGGAGCAACAACATTAGCGGCCGCTGCGACAAGATGCGCCAATTGAGCCGCTCACACTGCACACTTGGCGGACGCCGCGCAAAGGAAGGAAGCGCAGCCGAGTCGCATCTAATGTTTAAAGGTATTAAATTCTGCACTAAAAACGCCATTTCATGGCAATTAATTGAAATTTATGATAAAAATTGGCAGGCAGCGTTCGCGCGGCCCAAAGCGGCAGCCACCCACACACGGCCGCATCCACACATCTGCGCCCATATGCATCGGCGCCGATATAGCCTGGTCGGAGAGCGCGTTGGAAAATAGCGCTGCGAGTCGCTATTCTTAGACATTGAATTGTGGATGTTTTCCACTTCATAAAAATGTTTAGCGTAAACTCAAACAATTCGAATGTGCGAACAGATATGGACGGCAACGCGCTAAAAATAGCCCAAAACAATGGGCCACGAGACAACAAACAAACACATGGATGGACGTGTGAAAAGGGACGCGGAGAATAGGCGAGAGCGGGTCGAGAGGAAAATCGATCTATAAAAGAGACAGCAAAGACAAAATATTAAAAACTCAATAAATGTCCGCCCACCGCAACTATGGGGAAGCAACTATCGCATTGCAATAAAAACATCCGAATGCCCAGCAGCAACAACAGCAGCAGCAGTGGCAAAAACGAGCAACAGCAGCGACAGCAACTGGCTGGCGGCAGCTTCTTCGATATTTTCGAAAACTATTTGAAAAGCAAAGAAACAGTCAAACGAAATTATGATGAATGTGTAGCAACTGTTGGCGCTGGAAAATGCTAACCAGCAATTTAATAAATACTCAAATAAATTTGAGAAAATGTGTATTTCGAACTGAATGAAAAACAAAACTCGCGGAATTCACGTAGAGGGAAAACATTGAGTGGAAAGATGTAATTTTTGAAACGGTCAGGTGTGTAATTTTACTACTTGTCAAATGTTTCTATGTTTATTTTGGGGGGTTTTGGATTTTTTTATTTAATAAGTATTTGAATTTATGACCAAATGTGTAATTTTACGTGTATTGATTTAAAAATTTTATTATAAAAAGAAAAATAAATAAATAATCAATATTTAATCGCAACTATAAAATAGATGTGTGTAAATAAGACTTTTAACTAAGTAGTAGAAAAGCGTAGTAGTACACAAACCATTTAGTGAAAAGTTTCGATAATCAAATGGTTTTTAAAAGTGTAATTTTCCCATAACGATTGAGTGTTCAGAAATTGGTCAGATCTATCAAAGCTTTTACCAACTGGTCTCAATTTGATTTGCTAATTCATCATGACAAAACAACGTCGGAACAATTTTTTTTTTTATTACAAGCCAAGCCAATGCGAGGCACTGCGTTGGTCCTGGAAGGATCTATACGTTAGGAAGTGGAGTTCTAAGTGTAGAAGTTATGGACTTTAAACTTGCAAATTGTACGAATTTATTTCGAAAATCATGGTACAGTTTGGGAATGTTACAGTGCCCTACGTACATTTTACAGGGGCCACAGTCAACCCACTGTTTTGTCGTCCTTTTTGTCCTTAAAATTTTAAAGTTCTTTAAAAGGACTTTGAGTCAGGAAATAAAAAAATTACTATGCCAGGTTACTATAAATGATAGTGTCCGACCGAAACCACTTTTTTGGGCCGAAACCGAGTTTCGGTTTTTTTTTTTAATATTCGGCCGAAACCGAATCTTTCTAGTTGAAATAAAAATCACCACATCAGGCATCAAAATCACCATTTTTCAACAAACGAAATTTACTTTAAGTAAATAAAGAACAAACAAACAAACATAACATAACATAACATAACATAAATAAATACTTATTAATAAAAACAATTAATTCATTTTTTTAAAACATAAACATAAAAAAATCAAATAAAAATATTCCAAAAAGTTTCGGTTTCGGTTATTTTTTCGCCGAAACTGAAACCGAAACTAAAACCACTTATTTGGGCCGAAACCGAAACCGAATATTCGGTCGGACACTAATAAATGACCTCTAGTTTCACGTCAACATTTGGATGGGTCTCGAAAAAATAACAAAATTTTTTCGGACGGTGTAATAAATGTAAAGTTGGTGTTTTCACTCAGTACATAATATGTTAACTTTGTCATTTTTCTTTCAATTCTATTGATATTAGGCTTAATATTTGCTCATATAATATATCTTTCATCTTAGATTTTAAAACCACAGTAGATTAGTCATTAATTTTTCCTATAAAACAAATATTCGAAAATTTATGATTTTTTAAATTGGTCGAAAAATTAACTCTTTTACAACTTTCACCGTCAGTAATTTCCCCAAATCGTATCTTCTGACAAACGGACAGCTTATGTTAGTCGGATGATTCGTTTACGAGACATATGCTCATAACTGAAACAACAGGAAAAAACTGGCTTTTCGAAGATTTTTCGAAAACGCTTCTTAAAAAAATGTTTTGATTTTCAGTTTCGTGTTCAGTGGCCGAAGGTAAGTATAGAAAACACTTTTATTTTTAGGTGCATTTTTCATGTCGAGTAGTGTTATTCTTGCATGAATTAAATTCCAAGTGGGTACACGGCCAACATTTCCTAGTGGACCTACTGGGCTAAGTTTGCAAATAAACAATTTTCATTTTATTGGGCGTGTATAATAAAATATAGTTTGTGATTTATTATTCTATATGCTAATTTCAAAAACTTTTAATTCGTTTGCACGCTACCACCAGCATTTTGTACAATCATAAATTATTTTTAAATGTTGGCGTTTTGTATAGAATTGTCAAATTCCTAACTGAATGCCTTCTGCATAAAATGTATAAACTGAAACTTTATAGATCAGATATAAGTATTTGATATTTTGAAATTTTGCTTTTCCTCTTTTCTGCCATAAATTTCCACACTTTGTGTGCATTTAATTTGTGTCAGATTAAATTTTTCTGTGCGTCTATTCTATTTTTAACTGAGCGTAACGAAATTATTCCACCGTAGCTAATCAATAATATTTTTTATAAATATGTGCAGCCTCATTTTGCGGCGCGATGTTCGACGAGGAACAAAACAAGACACACAAATGTCACACATGCTTTTGATTTTTCAGTCGCTCGTCTGCTGCTTCAGACAGATTTTTAGCAATTTTGTCGCTTTCCGGTTTGAGGCGTGTTACCCGTTTTCGCCTGAGAGAACTGTATTTACCTCACAGTTTCATGGGCTGCAAGAACTGTAGCTCGTTTTATGGTTAATGCTATTCGTTTGTTGTTTATTAAGAATAAATTATTCAAGCGTTTTTTTGTTGTCAGATTGAGTTATTTTAGTTTTATTGTGAAATTTGATATTTGCAGATTTGGATATTTGATCTTTGCATTTTTCAAAAAAAGGCATTCAGAGAAAAATGTATCTGTCTTAAGTAAATATAAATTATGAATACAAAGGAACAAATACATTTAAAATTTCATTACTTATAGAACAAATTAAGACGGAGAAAGTTTGCAGCTTATGAGAGATTTGCAATTTAACTAAATACGAGCACCTGCGAGAGCGAAGTAGAAAAGAGTTGGGAAGTCGAAGAAAGGATAATTGTTGAGTAACACTTTAATGTTTAACGCTTTTAGTGAATCCTACTCGTATATCTCAATACAGGCAAACGCATTTTCAAAACCAAACATTAAACTTTGAATCTTCTTGGCTTTCCAGGGGGAAAAAAGGACCTAAAATATTCAGCTACACTATTCCAACAACTATTCACAAACAGTCAAATTGCTTACAGCATATTTTGGACCAACGCTACAACTGCCAAATAACATGTTTCGCAAATAAAGCTCTGTAGGTCGCAGTTCTTATGAGGAAACCTGTAGATGGCATTGAAAGGCAGATCTTTTAAACTTTAAAGATTCAATAACAGCCGAATGTTTCCAGGCCCAAAGGTTGGTATGTATGTATTTATATGTGGATGTTCCCAACGCATTAAATTATCACAACATTCAGATAAGAAGTTATCAGTAAACATAATACATAAGTGCAAATTTATTTATTGACAGTTCATTTTGAGATAATCACTGTTAGGCTCTTGAAAAGTCAACAATAAATACAAATCCGTATTGTAAAACAATTGAATGTACCTTTTGAATTATTGAATTTAATCCGGTTTTGCGTAATCTTTGTTGAGGGATATCCGTTCAAGAACACAGGGGTAATACCCCAGCGCGCGTTTTTTATCGCAATGAGAGAAGATCCAGCGATGCGATTGCACTTTTCGTTCGACAATATATATATTTTTTTTGGAACTTAAATAAATTTCGCTCACAAATTCCGATGCCGCGGAAGTGAACCCGTTTCGATTCGATTTCTGTATATCCGTTAATTGAATTATGTGCGTCTGTTGTTTGAGCTATTTTTATTTCGCCACGCCGCGCGCAAGCGAGAGCGCGCGTGCCGCGTTTCCCGGTACACCGAAAATAAATTGGAGCAATCGCCGGGAGAATCACAAAATTGACGCAAATCTTTTATTGAGATTAGATTTGGCGTTGTTGTTGCTCTTCAGAAATGTAGTACGAAACGAACGAACAACAATAACAGGTCGATGTCGAGAATCCGATAATCGCAAATGCCTTCAACGCCTCTGACGACAGCGCAACAGAACAACAACGAAGGCAATGTTGATGATTTCTTCGATAAAACCCAAATTGAGTGCAAATTTGCGCGCGTTGTTTTTATTTTGGTTTGTCGTCACCGTCGCCCCAACTACCAACCAACGATTCTGGTGATATCCTTTAACTCGAGTGTTTGCTGTCACGGTGACGATTCTGCACGCGTTTCGCTGGATATGCCGAATGGGCGCTGAGCGGAGTGTAGCACGAAAGACGCACGGCCAGCAGCTTCTCCACTCATACGAAATGCTCAACGACCACGCGCCAAGACGGAGTACGAAAAACTGAAATTGGAAAAGTATCTGTATCTGGTATCTGCTCCCAGTGTGCTGGCTGTGCGCTCCGCGTCGCAACTGGTCGCTGTCGTGGTTGTTTTGTGGTAGTGGTGCTGGTATGGGTGCCGCTGTTGTTGTTGTTCTTTTTGCGATGTTGTCGTTCACTATGGTTGCAGCGCACTGTAACTGAATCGGAATGCGATATGATCGTGGTCGGGGCTGGGCGTCTGTGTTGCTATCCTTTTTCAATTCAGCATTCGGCCGCTGTTCGCTTGAGTGTGTGTGCAAAGAAAATGGCCAGAAAATTTCTAAACTGAGCAAGTGGGAGCGGGAGCGAGTATCTCAATGTTTAATTGAATTGCTGCAGCGCCTCTCAAAGTGTGGGCCCGCTCGATTTCGGCACTTTCCTGAAATCGTATCGATGGGGAGGACTCCAACAAGAACCGAGAGACCGAGAGAGAAGAGATTCTTAAACTTGAGATAGTTGGCAGAGGCGGTGAATCGGAAAGAACAGTGACAGTGGATTTATTAGATATCGATTCATAAGTTTTTCGTGTAGTATTTTGACACTTGCGATATTTTCCAACTTTTCGTCTATTAAATGTGTATTTGTTGGTCTGCAACTTTTACATTTATTTAGCTCTTAAGGGAATTTTTATCTGCTTCAAATGTTGGTTCTATCGACACCATAAATGTTCCGTGCGTAGTCAACTTCCCCATTCAGCTACACATATTTAATAAATAAAGAAATAAATATTTAGTAAATTGAAAATTCGTTTCTTGCTCTTCTTGCCGCTCTTAAGCTCCGGTTTGACACTTTTGAAAAGGTTTTTAAAATTATTAAAATCGATCGGAATATTTTGCGCCATCATTGTAAACTCAAATATGTTCTCAATATGTCAAAGCGGCGCCTCTCGCATTCACGCTCACTGCGTCGTTCTCTCGTTCGCTCTGTTGACACAAGAGATCGAGGCCACATTTATCTTCGGGCATCTTCCCTAAGTTGGAGAGCAACTGAAACGTTAATACCGGTTATCGGAGTCGCCCTTTGCTGTGCTGGCGTTTGCCGAGTGACGCCCACCCGCTTCCGTCCACGCGCACGCACACACACTGCCGGATAAAAAGGGGCGTTGGCCAGTGGCAGCGGTAACCAGTTTGCGAGCGAGGGCGCGGAAAATGCAACGACGCCATTGGCTCAGCCTGAGCAGCTGGTTTTTGTTTGTGTTGCCGACATGCGCAATGGCCGCCATATTGAAGCGATTGGTGGGGCAGCAGCGCTGTGCACGTAAGTGGATCTATGTGTGTGGCTGCAGGATGCTGCTGGTGTTTGTTGCTCCGGCCGTTGTTGTATTACACACGCACAAACGTGAAGGATGTACGCCAGCACAATGCGCATTGACAAGGATGCGCTTGTTTGTTATTGTTGCTACAGTTCATTTCGAATTGTGGCAAACAAATGACTGGTACGTATTCTCCTTTTTAGCTCTCATAAATGATTTTTGTTTGTGGGCATTCGTAATTGAATTGGATGGGTATCCCTGAGTAACCGTCTGCCGTGCACGAATTTGTGTATTTTTACCTTTTTTTCTTCTTTCTGGCTATCATTATAGCCACACAAAACGGATTAAGGCTGTGCATTGGATGCTGAATGGTGGACTTGTGCGTACTCGGCGCATAGGCCGAATAATTTGATACTTTGTTGGTTTTGTTTCCTGGCTGAATCGTTGGTACCTTTGTGGCAAACAATGAGGGAAAAGTGTTTCAATTCCAATTACTTGGGATATAAATTAAACTGAGGTACGATTTAATCGAGGCAAATATCTTCATTCATATTTTACCGCTACAGAAGTCTGACAGACCGTAAAACCGCAGAATTAAAAATAATCGGAATTTAAAAAAATATCGGCAGTGAGTAGGTATTTTCGTTTCAAGCTACAAGCTCTGACCTCCAATAGAAGCATTAGCCATCTATATTAATATTTTTCTAACAATAATAATTAAAATTCCTTTATAGGATACAGAATTGTTCTGACAATTTTGTTAATTAAAAAATTAAATGAATGAATTAATTGAATTTTAAAAATATTTGAAAGTTCCAAACTATAATTTTATACTGCTGCTTTACAGCCATTTCGAGGCATTAATGAAGACCAGCAAATGACTGATGCTCCTATTAGAGGCCTCCTTGATATCAAAAGGGGTGTGTCTAGCGTTTTAAAGCTCTTTGTTGCTAGAGCCAGACATGTACAGAGGAAATGTTCGGTTGTTTCCTTTTCAGCTGGATGCACATCCTGGCTGCATGCTCCCCTAAATGCCAGTGACTTATGATAAATGCGGTGCGTTTGGCCACATCACATCGCTCTTTACTAATCAGTTCCTCCGATTTGTTTTTCTTATATTTTGGCCAGATTGATCTGCACGTATCCAGCTTCTGCCATCTTTAGGCTGCCTTTGCTAGGAGGTCCTTAAAGATCTCGCTTTTGGTGGGTGCGGACCCCCACCGCACCCCCCTTGTTCAGAACCTCTCATGCGGATGAGAACCGATCGGCGGGTCAGTTCCAGGAGGGCTTCCCTGCAGCTCCAAATAAGTTTGGACCTTGGCTATCGGATAAACTGGTAATTAAGGTGGTGTTCCTGAATAGCTAGAAGCAAGTTTTCTGAAGCACACTAGATCTATTCGGAAGTCGGATTGATTTCCTGATTCTCAGCTCGCTTGAACAGATATCAGCACCCATACACCACAATCCATTTTCTATGCATCCGTGTAGATTAGGGTTGCCTGATTTTTTTTAAGCTCATTCTTCCCCATTCGGATCGTGATGGTATCCTGGTATGGTTAAATCATAGAGGGCATACTAGGATTTTTTACTTACTTACTATTATTTTCAATCAGCCACGGACATCCATAAGACAACTAAAAAAACTTGGAAAGAAAGCTATTATATTTTTTATTTACTTGAAAAACTAAAACAAAACTTTACAGAACGTTTTTAACGCTTTCCGACATGAAAATAACAGCCCGCTGTAAGAATTGTATGGGCTGTAGTCCAATATATTGGACATTGTGACTGAAAGGGTTAAAAGTCAAAATTAGTTGCCGCTACCTGCATAAAGACAACATGACACAAAAGAAAATGACACAATGATAAAAGACATGACAAAAAAATAGCACAAAAAAGTTCCTTATGCAGATTTTAAAAGCCAGCTTCACAGTAAAAAGTTTATTAGATAAATTGGAATCTGTATACGACAATTTGAATAATTCGACAATTGAAAAAACACAAAACAATGAAAAAAACACAAATCCTGTATTTTTTTACATGAACCCTACGACAAAGTGTACTAGACCCCCAAGCCGTTATTTAGATCTTTCTTTGAAAGTCATCTTAGTACGAGGGTGGTCCGATAAGTACTTAGCCTACAAAAGAAAAACGAAAATTTTGGAAAAGTGGCGATTTATTTCTCAACGCAGTCTCCTTTCAACCCAATACACTTGACCCAGCGATTCTCCAACTTCTTTAACCCGTCTGAAAAATACGTTTTCTGGAAGTCTGCATAGTAGGCTTCCGTAGCGGCGATAACCCTCTCATTCGATTTAAATTTCTGCCCGGCGAGTGACTTTTTCAAGTTTGGAAACAAAAAGAAGTCACACGGGGCCAAATCTGGAGAACACGGTGGATGGGGCAGCTGTTCGTAGCCTAATGCGACCAATTTGGCCGTGACGACGGCGGAGGTGTGAGCTGGTGCGTTGTCATGGTGGAAGAGCCGTTTTTTCTGCAATTCGGCATCGAATCGAGTAGAGCCCTGTGACCGTTTTGCCCTTCTCCAGGTAATCGATGTAGATCATACCTTGTGAATTCCAGAAAACGGTGGCCATAACCTTTCCGGCCGATGGGACAGTCTTTGCCTTCTTTGGAGCACATTCGCCGGGCAAAGTCCACTGTTTCGACTGTTCCTTGGTCTCTGGTGTGTACCAGTAAATCCATTTTTCGTCGACGATCACGAAACGACGCAAAAATTCCTTCGGATTACGCTTCAATAGTGTCTAACTTTGCTCTGAAGTGGTCTCACGGATGCGCTTGTTGTCCGTAGTGAGCAAACGCGGCACCCATCGAGCCGACAGCTTGTTCATACCCAATATTTCATGCAGGATATGACCCACGCAGTCTTTTGAGATGCCGACTGTCTCAGCTATCTCGCGCACTTTCAATCGGTGGTCTGCCAATACGAGATCGTGGACATTTGTCACGTTATCCTCCGTGGTAGCCGTTCTTGGGGCACCTGGGCGTGGCTCATCAAAAACTGACGTGCGACCACGTTGAAACTCGTTAAACCAATTTTTGACGGTCGTCATTGAAGGAGAAGAGTCACCGTACACAGCATCCAAGCGCTGCGCGATTTCCCTTCCAAAAACAAGAATCGAATCACCGACCGATATTGCTCTTTTTCCATTTTTATAAAATCCGCGGACACGTTCGTTTCCACAAGCGGTCAAAACAAAACTACAAATCCAATATGGCTGAAATTTTGACAGTATCCGTCTACGAGGATGTACTACACGATAGTAAATTTCTCTTACGATAGTGGCACCATCGGGCGGTGGATTTAAGTACTTATCGGACTGCCCTCGTATTTATCATCGTGGGGGTCTGGCAAACTTCAAAAACCAGTTTTTCAAATAAAACGTTCAGTAACCATGATTACTTTTTTATCATTAAAAGGGCACTTTCTATATTCTAAAAACTACGAAGACTATCATAAATAGTTTTCGATATTGCGTTGGAAAATTTGAAATATTTTCTGAGAATCTTTGTTCATATAAAGAAGAAATTTTTTGGAGTTTTATTTGGTAATTTATTTAACCAACCGACCAACCTATGACTTTACATGCGCGGAAGATTTGGATTCGATGCAACCTCTGACTTTTTGAGCAGAGCGTCGACATTGACTTAAGCTTTATTCGATGTCCTCTGACCAGGTGACTAGCATTAACCAAACAGAAAGAATCTACCAAGGCGTTTGAGTTCTGCAATGGCAGCCGGTTGCTTATGAAGACGAACTCTTGCTTGGCAACGCTTCTCTGAGATATGAAAGCTCCGTCAGGGACTCACGTTTTGTGCATCTTTATTTATGTAAAACTGCCATTGCCTGTGCCACGCTTTGCACTGAAAGACTGCAACTGCACCAAATCTTCTTCGTGTTCAAGAAAACCCTTGAGAATTTCACCAAATGTCACATTGACAACTGTAACGACGGTCATTTTGACCACCAAACATGTGAAGTAAAACGTAAATCGACTTGTGAGAACAAACAAACAACAATTTCAGTAGAAATTCAATAAAAGAAAAGGATAAAGTCGCTGCTTCACCACAACATCATAATCAGCATCAAGCATCATCATCAACACCAATCGCCATGAATGCGCAACTGTTGTTCTTGTAGCTGGAGCTAATGTCGTTATGGATATTTTTGTTGTTTTGTGCCGGTGTAAAGATGCAATCTGTTTTGATAGCGTCTGGTGAATCCGCGCATTTATTGTATTTGTCTGTCTGTCGCCAGGCACACGCTCGAGCGCGGACACCAGCAGCAGCAGAACAAATAAAACGCGAAGCATTTGGTGGAAGGTAGAGAGCCACACAAACGCTAGAAGACGTGCCACATGCGCGGATACCACATGGCGAGTAAAGTGATAAATTTAACAAATTTTCAGATAAAATCTTCGATGCGGCAACGAAGATGTTGGCGCTGTCGATGGCACTGACGCAGGCAATGGTGCTGTTACTGTTGCTGTTGCCGGTTGTCGATGGGACAAACGATAATGGCGTGAGGCATGAAGTCAATGAAAGCACATGGGGTCAGCAAGGATCCGCGAGTTGCGGCATGCCTGCACGTTCAGTATGTGGCCATCATTATGCTAATGGCAGCCGGCAGTTGGACAAGCTGCGACTTTTTAGAGTTTTGAGAGCAGAGAAAGCTTCGCAATTAGCTCACATTTGCTGAGGGTTGATGGTTTCAGACTTTTTGCACTGCATTCACTTGTACGCCCGCGGTATGTGTTGCCGCCAAACCGTTATCCATCGATCCATCTACCCAAATCATTGTTGCACCATAAAACTAGTACGTGACGTTGACACCATTTCACAATCTCCCACATTGATTTGACATAAATCAATGAGCGACTTTCTAATCCGCATCGGTCGCCGGCCCAACCATCGTTAGCTGTGCGCTCATCACTGTTTGCCAAACTCCTGTCGCCTGCCGCACCCCCGCTCGCACGCAGGTACGAGTACGCGCTCATGCCACGCAATATTTATCATTCGCGCGTAGCGCTGAACGCCCCGACGTGCACAGAGTAAATAAATTTTTTCATTGAACTCGCGTGTGATCTTGTAATCATGGCGTATTTAAGCCCATTTTTTACACCATTTCTCGACATGATATCAATTTAATGGCTTACAAACGAGCGATTGATGAGCGTATCGTATGTCTGCCTGCCTGCCTGCCGGCCGGCTGGACTCTGCCGCACTGGGATGTGCCTGGAATGTTGTTGTTGTTGTTGTTGCTGGTGTTATATCGCCTTGTCATGTTCGCTGTGGCACACCAAACACATTGGCTCGCTTGTGGCATACCGGCTTGTCTTCGCGCAGCTCCCGCTGTTGTTGTGGTGGCTATTGTTGTTAATGTTGTAGTTGCCGTGTCCACATGTGGCGCAGTAGTGCCCGCGCGGCCGCTTACTGCGCTGCGTGTAGCTGGCGTGTGTGGCTGACTGGCAGCGCGATCTTGGATTAAAATCTCTGGCAAATAAAGTCGGTGAGAAATTGATTGAGTTTTGGCGCAATTAAATGCGATTGTGTGTTTGTTGTTTGTCTAATTTATTTTGCGCCTTTTCCTCACCTCTTTTCTGCTGGGCGAGCGCCGTTGTGGCGTTGATTGTTCGAACAATCAGATATGTTTCAATACTTTTGAGTCTTCGAACGAGGTCTTTGGCAGTGAGACACTGTGACCAATTCAAATCGATCGATCGATTAGTTTATCTGTTGGTTGTATGTATCAGGGGCGTAGCCAAGGGAGGGTGTCAGAACCCCCCCCAAGGCCTATAATTCTATAAAATTTTCAATCACTATGCATGGATACGTTTCCAGAAAGAAGATCTTTTCAACTTTAACCCATTAAAACCTGACCCCAGAAGGGCTTGTGCGATTTCCATAAAATTTTGCACAATCTTAGTAATTGACATAATCAAGAAAAAAAATCAAGAAAATAATTCATACCCCCACCCCCTGAACCAGGAGGGTACGTTGCGCAAACGCAATTTGGGCCTTAGTCACATACAAAACATAAAATTTAAAAAAAAAAAAAATTTTTTTAACTTATTTTTAAATAGTTTAGCATTACAAAATGCAGCCCACAAAGGGATTTTGATAGGTTTGAAGAATAAGTATTTTTAATTGAATTTCAAAAATTCCCCAAAAAAAACCTTTGACTTTGGATCGAAAAAAAGATATGAATATTTAAAAAATTTTGAAATTTCGGTATGGCAGAATCTAAAACGATCAATTCGAATCCAATTCTACCCATTTTCAAGTCTTATATCTTTATGAATTACTTAATGTAGCGAAATTCCCAAACGTTGCGCAAACGCAACGCTCAGGGCTTAATGGGTTAAACATTTAAAAGAATAATAAAAAATTTTTTTTAAAAAGTTCCCTTCAGGCTCAGTACAGCTATTTGCATGATCTAAAAGCATGTTTAATGAGTGTTTCAAATCGTCGGCTGGGATGTCTTTCAGGATGTCGGTACAAGCCTTTTGGATGGCTTCTACGTCCTCAAAACGCTTTCGTTTTTTTTTATAAGGTGAAAGTCGCACGATGCCGGATCAGGTGAAAACGAGGAGGGTTGATGGTTAAAATTCGACTTTTCAAAATCAATCACAATTGTCTATGGATGAGATGGCGTCTTTCGATAGCCAAAGTGTTCATTTAAAATGCGATAATGTTATGTTTTTAAGATGCTTTGACTTTTGCCTTACCAAAGTTTTTTGTAATCATGATAGTCCGTTTTTCGAAAAAAAAACTTTAGAGATTTATTTTGCGACTGTAAAAAATATTAGAAGATTTCTTTCCAAAGGGATTATTGAACACATACTGAGGCACGTAAACAAAATACGCCTGGGATCACCCGTGTAGGTGTTTGGTATACAAAATAACAAAAAACAGGAATAATATTTCCAAAACAATTTTTTTGTTTATGTTATTGAAAATTATGTATATCGAATTTGTTCAATAAGTCGAAATAATCAGGGGTGCCGCAGAAACCGAGTCGAAATTGCCTTGTTGCCGGAATTGAAAATCAATTCTGATTTCAAATGGTGTCATGAAAACTGCTCGGTTTTGCCTCCTTTCGAACAAAAACAAAACCGATTTTCGAATCAGCTGTTATGTCAAATGAAATATTTTGCTCAAAACATAAGAAAATAAATTAACAACAATATGAGTTCCAGCGTTTTGGCGTTTTTGTTATTTGAGGAAGAGTGCTCCTTGAAGTTGAAAAGGAAAATCCTTAGGGACCATAGCAATCCTTTGGAGCTACCTGAATCGGTGTAAGTGCAAACTTGATTCTTGTTGCGCTTGCTTACCAATTAAGCTCATTTATTTCTCAGATTTATATCCCACTACCGTCTCAACAAGGAGGCATTTTTGCCAGTGTTGGATGCAGTGGAGCCGCATTTGGGTGCGTCATCGATCCCATCTTCATGAAATATCAGCCAGCATCAGCCAGAAAAAATCACAGTTTCATGAATCTGCACAAAATTCTCTTATCGGTTTGATTCCAATAACCAAACCGATTAAGTCATGGCTTACGACACCTAAAACAAATTCAAAATCGATTCGAAAATGAAATCGATAAAATTGAAATGCACGACACCGAAATGAAATGTTTGTCAGTTTTGAAACTGATTCCGACAACGATTGGATTCCACGACACCCCTGAATAAATTCATTGGATAAATACTCTGACAGATGTTGAACATGAATCATGAAAAAGATCACCCGTGTGGGTATAATTAAAGCGAAGGTTAAATCCAATTTCAATTATAGCCAAGTTTAGATGGAATCTATGGTAGATCATTTATGTCCTGACAATCGTTTTTAAAAGGCGAGTACCACTCATGAACTCTGTCAAGGGATAAACGATCATCACCATAAACTTGGTTCATCAATTGAAATGTTTTTGTTAAAGTTTTACCAACTTTAAAGCAAAACTTAATATTGGCTCTTTTAAGGTGCAGTGCACTTTGGAAAACATTCTAAATTGGCAAAATTTATTTTAAAACCCCTCCCATGTCCAAGTTCTGGCTACGCCCCTGGTATGTATCTTTTCTTCTTCTTGACTGGCACGACAGCCCGATTACGAGACAAAGGCCTAGCTACCCGCAACCAACCGTGTTGTGCGTGCGAATGTTTTTACAAAGTTGGAAGGGACCTACAGTTTTATGCCGATTCCGAACAGCGAGTTGGGGAGCTTTTTCATAGGCAATTTTACTCTCAGAGGTTTGCCATTTCCTGCTGAGAGGACAACCGCCGAAAGAAAAATTTTTGTTTTTCTTTTTTTTCGGTGTTAACGCAACGGAGTATTGAACTCGCGGAGTCTTGACTCGCGGCCCAACACACTAGCCAGCTGAGCTACGACGGCTGCTGGTATGTATAAAAAATCAAATCTCCAGTGTGTTCTGAATGCATCTATGTTCATTGTGATTGAGTAGTTGAAGCATTAAGCCGCAAGACCAGGGGTAAACATATTTACTAAAACTATACATTTATAAGTTTTTTCTTTCTGTATATTTTTTTGCCGCCGTGGCTCAGTTGGTTAGTGCGCGGTCCAGCGAGTCGCATGCAGAGCGACGCAAGATCGAATTCTGCATGTAGTAACACCTAAAAAAAAATAACGGGAAACTCGTTTTCTCTTTCGGTGGCTGTCCTCTCAGCTGGAAATGGCAAACCTCTGAGAGTAAAAATTGCCTATGAAAAAGCTCCCAACCTGCCGTTCGGAACCGGCATAACACTGTAGGTCCCTTCCACCCGCGTACAAAATTCACACGCACAACACGGGTGGTTGCGGGAAGCTAGGCCTTAGTCTCGCGTAAGCGGGCTGTCGTGCCAATCAATTATTATTAAAAATTAATTATTTATTATTATATTTTTTTGTTTTCCAATATTTTATTTATATTTTTACTACGTGGCGTTTCAATCGTTCACGGTTGGTACTTATGACTGAAATGTATACTTGTTGTAATTCTTTGTAAAGGTGACAAATCAAACTTTGAATTAAGCGTCAAATCATTTTGATTTCTTTGAGTTTTCTTGTTGGAAAAGCGCATTGAAAATGGATAACGAAAACTAACATTACCGTCATATTATGTTATACGAGTTTCGGAAGGGAAAAACTGTTGGCGCCGCAACGAAAGCTATTCGAGCAGTTTATTTGGACCGTGCATCAGCGCTTCGCATAGTGAAGAAATGGTTTACTAAATTTCGGGTTGGTGATTTTAACCTCAAAGGCCAACCTCGCGCTGGACGGCCTCCCGACCTTGACCACGACGTTATTCGCACTCTTGTTGAGAACAATTCACGCATTTAAACGGAAGAAGTTGCCCAAGAAATGAACGTCAACCAATCAACTGCATTTCGTCATTTAAAAAGGTTGGGTACACTTTAAAGCTCGATACTTGGGTGCCGCATCAGTTGAGTGAAAAAAATAAAGTGGACCGTGTAACAACAGCCATTTCTTTGCTTCAACGTATCAAAAAGGAGCCTTTCCTGGATCGGTTTGTGACAGGTGACGAGAAATGGATTCTGTACAACAATGTCCAACGAAAACGAACATGGAAACAGGCACACGAGAAGGCGGAACCGGTCTCTAAAGGTGGATTGCATCCGATGAAGGTGCTGCTGTGTGTTTGGTGGGATATCCGAGGAGTGATGTATTTTCATATTTCCAAACTGAAGCAGATAAACTAGGAAAACATGTCGCATCCTCCGTATTCACCAAACATCGCGCCTTCTGATTACCACTTATTCCGATCATTGCAGAACAATTTGAAAGGAAAGATTTAAAACCGTGGACGACGTTAAAAACCACCTTGTCCTCTTTTTAACGAACGCGTGATTTTTATGAATCCGGCATCCGTAAGTTGGTTGATTGTTGGGAGTGGATTGCCAAACATGATCATGATGCAATTATTAAAGGTGATGTACGTAGGCAGCCGTCTCGTTCTAATTTGACAATGTTGGCTCCCTTAGCAAATCAGTAAAGCTTCTTTGAAAAAGTTCTTTTTTATTTAGAAGAAAATTTGAAAAAAGTACTTACAAATAGTAACATTCTCTAAAAACAAAAGGTGGGTATTACTGAACCATTTCACGCTGTTTGTTTTGATTCTTTTCGTTGAAATTCAAATATATTTTCGTTGTATTTGAATTCAAAGCGCGCGAATTTCGGTATATTTAATAATTTTACCATCCACTACGTGGAGACTGGCGGCTAATTCAGCTACACAAACAACAACAACTGCAATTCCCACCCGCTGCAGCGATTCTACATACTTACTTAACTGGCCATAACAACCCGTGATCGGGTTACGGCCTGCCGCAAAACTTCTCTTCAGGCGCCTCTGCTTTGCGCTCGCTTTCTCCAGTTGGTAACACCAAGAGATGACAGGGCCTCTTCAACTTGGTCCTTCCACCGGAGGCACGGCCTCCCTCTTCACCGCCGACCTCCAACCATCGCATCGAACACCTTTTTCGCCGGAACTTCGTCGTCCATGCGGCAGACATGACCGAGCCAGCGTAGCCGCTGGATGTTTATTCGCGGTGGCACATCCACACCGTCGTCGTCGATTGGTGCCATCAAGACATCTTCAGCACTGGCGGTATTGTTCCCATCGTCACCTGCGAGCAGCTTGGTGAAGTGCTCCTTCCACAACCTCAGTACACCCTGCGCATCCGTAACCAGATCCCCGTTTTCATCTCTGCAAGAAGATGCCCCGGGCTTAAGCCTTCCGTGAGACGCTTAACTTTTTGGATGCATTTTCGGGTGCAGGAAGCACCTGCACTCCTCAATTTCCTCAGAAATCGATCAGCCTCAGACCGTTGTTCGTGGTGGTCGTATGGAGGCTGAACTGGCCGACTGTGGGACCAAATATACCTTCTCGCCCGACCTTTGCATTGAAGTCCCGAGGACGATTTTAACGTCATGGGCCGGGCACCCGTCGTAGACGTCCTCGATTCTACATACAGATACTGCAAATCGCTCAGGCCCCGGCCCAGCGCGCGCTACCGTCTTGTTGCATTTTTTAAATGCCGAATGCACTTTCGCATACAATATTTAAATTGCATGAAAAATAAAATCAACAAAAAATATTTTCATTTCTTTTCTTTTCAAACTGGAAATTATTACCATTTTTTGTTTTCAAGATTACGGTATCTTAAATCGTTATAAATTATCCGAACCCACCCAAAAGCATTCTGATGGTAACATTTTTTTTAATAACTTTCTTATATACCATATTTTGACCTTCCGCACATCATTTTTTTTACTTATATTTATTTTTTAATCAAAATCAGTATCCTCGGGCATTTAAGGGTCAAGATTTTTTCCTATATGTTAAATTCTAATAATGGATTTTCCTCCATTTAGGCAGTTTAACACGCATTAAATACTACTTTTTTAAATACCTTTTCATGAAAAGGCCTCAATTTTTTCCCCATTACCCCTGCTTCTGAAATACAGCATTGAGCTAAGGGAGTGTCAAAACTCGGCTGTCACAACATACATCACCTTTAATAATTGCATCATGAAACATGATGGCGAATACATAATTGATTAATAAAGATTTTGTTTTGAAAAATTTCAATTTGAGTTTTGACTTCAAATCGGGCACGAACTTATGCACTCATCCAATATTTTTAAACAAGTTTATTCTTTCCTCACAAACAATACAAGCGTCATATTGCAAAGAAAATTCTGCTAAGGAATATGCAATAATTTCGAAGTATTGCCTTAAATAAAAATAATCACAACTATTGATTATATAAACAAATATAAGTACACGACGAGAGATTGTCGATAGTTCTTGGCGCCCGGAATCGGCTCGACAGTTGCAGTTACCTTCCAAAAAGTAATCGTATCTCGCTTTTATACAAACACAGTTTATACAAAATATTCTTAAAACATTCATTCGTATCTATAATAAATTAAGTTTTACAAGTAAAATAAAACAACTCTGGGAAAAGTAATACCAAAGGTTATGGTCAATTCTCACTGTCACTTCAGCACCAGCGTCACTTTTCAATCAAATGTGCGCAATTAAAAAATCATTCAATTTTTAATACTCAACACCGTTTGTTGTTGCTGGTTAGAAGATCGAACACACATTTTATAACAAAACAAAACTTTATTACAACCTCCACAATTTCGGGGGTCAGGTACATAAATCTTGCGCATAAAACTAGGCGCCAATAACAAAATTATTTGTCTTTTTAGTATTTTCGAGAGGACAACAAAGTCAAGTGTTAAAAATTACAATACAATGAAATTTCCATAATAATGGATCGGGTTACCGAGTGCGTGTGCAGAGCGGATGCGGACACCACGCACACACGCACACACACACGCACACACACATGAAAATGTCAACGATATGTGACTGGAGAGCAATAAACGAACGCGAAACACGCAACCAAACAATACAAAAAACATAAAAACTGAATGGCGGCAGCAAGCGAGCAGTGTGCGCGAGATAATCAGCGACACGGCCCAGCAATTTTGTACGAGCACAAATCGGACATGGGCACAACACGAGATGTAACCAGAGCAGCAACCGAAACGTCGTCGAAGTTGATTAGACCTGCAGCAGCAGCAGCGCCTAAGCTCGGCGATAGATCAACACAACATTAGGCGCGGCGTGAAGTCGCGGACGCCGGCTGCAGCCACCCAATGGGCCGCCAGCCAGCCGGCCAAGTGAAATGGCGCGCTGTATGGGCTGGCCGGCAGTCGGCACGCAGCGAGAGTTGGGGCTTTAGAGCGGTGATTACGATCAACACCATTGATCAGACAATGATACGCTGCGGCCATTGATTGTGGCCGTCGTCGATGATCGACGAGCCGCGAGTGGCGGCCCAGCGACACCGACGCTGACGCTGACGACCAATTGATTGTTTGGCGCGGCAACGGCTCGAGCGGACTTTCTGTGGCAGCGCGCGACCGCAAGCTAAGTGAGAAATGAACAGTCTTACAACAACAACAACAACAAATAAGAAGGTAGAAACGCTCTTGGAAAATCACCTGCTGTGGCGCGTGGGGTCAGTTGGTTTTGGAGAACGGACACCCGCAGCACTCGGCAACGGTTTGTTAAATAGACGAATTTTGAATGGATTCTAACACCGGGCCAGAGATTTGCTTGAGTTTTCAATTTGGTTATTTATGTTCGTCGGCCGGTGGAGTCCGCAGTGAAGCGCGCAGCTAATGAAGGGGAAATTATGCGGCGTTTTACAGCGCTCAATATTATGATTATTAATAAGTTATGTAAACAAACGATTAATGGCCAAACATAAATTTCTCAACGACTTATAAATCACGCGAACGCAGGCATTATTAATTTAAAACAAAAACCATTTGTGGCAGACTCAACTTTGCGTTGCGGCCACAACGTCGAATCGCATACGAATTGCGTCCGAGTTGGGGGTAATTTAATTGTCTGGCTTGTGGCTAATTGGTTGGGTGAAAGGTGCCCACTTGGCCGATCGAGCAACGAGCAATTATTTATCCAAGTGAACGACGAACTATTCCTCTACCCTCATGGTGGCACTGAAACTTCCATCTGACAGCCGTGGCGAATCACAGTCACAACACAAACCCCCCGCCTTCGCGTTGCTTGTGCCATTTTAGCGCCGCGCCAGCGCCTAAGCCTGCGCGTGTTCGAGTGCACGCGTACTCAGGCAATGGCCTGGCGTTTTTCATCTTGATCGCCGCCGATGCTGCTTGCACGTTTTGCAACTTGAGCTTTTTAATCTGCGCTGATTGCGAGATTTAAAAATGCCCATTGTCGCTGCTGTGGCTGGTTGCTGCTGCTGTTGCTTTGCCCATTCAACAATTGGTCTCTACTGATTTGTGTGTGGCATTTTAACAGTCGCGTTAAATTGCTAAATGGCCTGACTGTACAATTTCTTACGTGTCGCGAGGTATTGGCCGACGGAGTTTGCTAGGTTGAGTTAGTTAGGTTAGGTTGAGGTGGCAGCTTGAGACCGTTTTGTAAGAAAGTAAGAAGTAGGCGACCACTCAGCCAGACCGAAACTATTCTCTGCTTTATTCTTTATGCTTCTGCTTTTTTCTTTATGCAAGTCGTCAAGCTTTCGAAATCACATAATGGAAGCCGAAAAACTGCGACGCGTATGAAAAGCCCATTGAAATACCCAAATCAGTCACCTAATCAGTTCCTGGCAACACAAAACCCCCTTTTGTCATTTGGGCAATTCAATCACATTTTCATTAAGGATTTCCAGCGCTTATGCGTCACGTCGTTTGTTTTCTCACCACTCGCACACGGCTTCTTCTCTCAGCTGCCGGCTGCAACACTTGCCACATCTCTTGCGCCTTCCGCTGCTGCTGTGCCCGCAAGCGCAGCGTGCTCCACGCCACGGCTGCCACATTAATTTTAAGGAAACAAACGACAAACAGCAAACAGAAAAGGCCACAAGAATCGAAATTGCCAATCGGGCCTTGTTGACTGCTAATTTATTATGCCGTCCAGAACAACAACAAATACATGTGTACCACACACAATCGAACATGGGCAACAACTGGCAACTTTTAATTGAATATTAACACCTTTGGGTGGTGTTGGCGGCGTCAGCGCGGTCGGCGGCGCACCGCTGTGGGTCCGCTACTCAGCTCGATTCAAATTCGATGCGCAGGATGTGCTGCGTCGAGACGGCTGATTGCAATTTGCAGTGCACGCAACCGCCGCCAGCGTTGCCAGTTCAATTCGGCGTTTCGCAGCCGGCCGCTTGTGGATTTGTGGGTATTTGCGCTGCTGATTTATGCCAAAGTTTCATTGAGTTTATTCGAATGCTGCGACTTTTGTGCATTCTTGCACAACTCATCGCAGCCGCACGGAAGCCAATAGGACCGAAGAGACACAGCAGAGTGCAGCGGCAAAAAAAGTGGCTGTAAATTAAATTTGCTAAATTTATTTGCATTCAGACGGGCCGATTTGTTTTCCGCTGCTGCTTCGATGCGCGCCGTTTTTATTGATACAACAAAGTGGTGGCATTTGGCAATTTTCTTGGCGTGTCGGGCGCGCATTTTGTTGCCCAACAAAAACTTTTGTTATGGCCATTGCTGACTTTGTTGCTCGTTGTGCCGTCAACAAAATGTGCCACAATAACTGCACTTTGAGTTTTGTTTTCTAATGAAAATGTTCACTTTTCGCTCCTCGGCCGTAATTTGCCAAGTTCCGGCGCTTATCAGTTGATGAAATCTAAAATTGCATTTATGCCAACTGCTGCCGACAGCATTTGCAGAGCGCTTTGAAATGTTCAAACGGCATCGAAATGAGCCGCGCAAAAAACGCGGTAGGCGACAACGTTGATGCGACGCTACAATGTGCAGACAAACCAATTTCAAAACAAATTTTAACGAGTCAGGTCGCTGTAGATGCTCAACTCAAATAGTGGCCGACAAAAGAAATTTTTCTTGCGGCGGCTTCTCGTAATTCAAGTAATTTTGACTAAAAGTGAATTAATGCACTTTGAAATTGTTTAGCATTTCATGTAGAAGTCAAATGGTACTTTAATACCAAGTTTCTGATATGTAAATGACTATCGAATGTGTTATTTATTTACTTTCAATGTTTTACCAGGTTAGGCTGCAAGATGACTACGAACTGAAACTGGCTGTCCTCAACATTGTAGCGTGTTTGGCAATTCATAAACAAAGTGGCCGACTATCAAACTTTGGCAATATTCAAACAGTTCCCACATTGGTAATGAGCTATTGTGGCAACACAACACAGGAACCTTTAATGTGCAATGTGTACCACATAAATATTTGTTTTAGCTTTTGGTTTTGCCATTAAACATTGCAAAATTAGGCACTAAACACGTAAGCGAAACGTTAAGTTTATTGTTGGCCAAATAACACTGTAACACAAAAATAACACACAAAAAAATAACAAGGTTCTGACAACGGATTCTGGTAGAGGGGCCCAAAAAAAATATACGTGTATCGGCGTTTTGAAAGTTTACGTCTGAATTTTTTTTTAAGGGGGGGTCAAAGTTTTCCTCTTTTTTATGGTGCATCGGCATACGAAAACCATGTAGCCTCACATTTTATATGATGTGTTCAGCAATTTGATGTAAAATACTACGAAGAACATTTTTGTGGAGCATTTTAACCCTGTAGCTCCTATTTGTATGGGTCAATTTGACCCTTTTTTCTAAAATGCCAAAAATGTCCTGTAAAACAGGACTTTTTATGGACAAAATGTGCCACGAAAATATTCGCCATAAAATTCTACTATAGGTCTCTAAATACATTAAAGCTCAAAAATTAACTTGAACTCCAGAAAAGCCAAAACTGAAAATGTGTTCAAGTGATTATTTCGTACTTAATTAAATTTGTATTAAAATGTCCTAAAAACATAATTTTTGAGGGTTAGTGTGTATGGGACAAATGTTGAACGCACAATTTCACTATAAGTCGCCGTACAAAAGAAAGCCCTAGATATATTACACTACTCGACAAAAAATGGGTTCATCGCGTGCTCCTAAAAACCAAAGTATTTTTTAGACTAATGTTCGGCTGCTGAACACGAAACTGAAAATCAAAAAATTTTCTTACGAAGAAGAAGAATTTTCTCAACGATATATAGATTATCAAAATCAGATGAAATTTGGGGAAGTAACTGACGGTGAAAGTTGTAAAAAAGTGAATTTTTCGAAAATATTTAAAATGTGTATATCCTTAAAATTTTAAAGTCCTTTAAGAAGGTTTTTTGGTCAGAAAATGAAAAACTATGCCCGGATATTATAAATGATCTCTAGTTTCACGTATATATAAACATTTGGATGGGTCTCGGAAAAATAAAAAAATTGTTTCGCACGGTTGAAACGATTAAAAGTTGGTGTTTTCACTCCGTGCATTATAACTTTGTAATTTTTCCTTCAATTCTATTGATGTTAGGCTTAAAATTTGCTCAAATAATATATCTTTCATACTAGATCTTAAAATCAGAGGAGCTTATTTAGTTTATCTATAAAAAACCATTCGCAAATATCTAAGTTTTGAAAATGGTCAAAAAATTCACTTTCTTACAACTTTCATATTCAGTAACTTCCCCAAATCTTATTGGATTTGAACAATCTATATATTGTTGGAAAGGTTAGTTAATTACCTTCTGAACGACGGGCCACAAGTGTTAGTCGGATAATTGGTTTACGAGATATGTGAACTGATGAATAACTGAAATAAGAGGGGAAAAACGTGTTTTTCGAAGATTTTTCGAAAACGCTTCTTAAGAAAATTTTTTGATTTTCAGTTTCGTGTTCAGCAGCGGAAACTTAGTCTAAAAAATACTTTTGTTTTTAGGAGCATTTTTCGTGTTGAGTAGTGTTATATATAAATAGAAAAATGATTGATTTTATTGTGAAGTGTAATTAGTTTAATTTTTCGTAGTGTAATCGTTTAACAATAATTTTTTCAGATCCCAAGTCAGTAACATCATTTTTATGTCATATTTATTTCATTTAGATTTTTTAATTAAACCTAAAATTCTTATATAACAAAATGCTCAACAATGGCTGTGTAGTAATATTTCTTATTTTTTGGTTTCTTTCAATCAACTTATCGGGTTTTGCTATGAGCCAGCGCCCAGCCAATTAGCGCGTCTGCCCTGATTTGCCGCACACTCAAAATATGAGTTTCTGCTAATTCTAACGTCGACGCATCCCTCCGGTCTGTCCGGCATTACACTCAAGTGATTTTTGTTCTAATTTGTGCGATCCTCGAAGCTATTTCGCTCCCTTTTCGCAGACAGTTAGGGTCAATCATCTGTGCCCATGTCGCTTTTCTGTGTTCTTAGCGTTGCCTTTCTTTGAAACAATAGCCGAAGTAATGAACGAAGGCCACGAGGTTGATTCACTTTGGTCGGTATCTTTGCGCTCTTCGACGTCCTTTCGATCAGCTCGTTAACTGTCAGCGAATGACATTTGTCATTTGTCTGGGCCAATTCTCGCTGCGCTTGTGGTGCGATCTAATCAACACTTTAAGATCGGCGCTCGTTATACTTGAAATTGAAGTGCATATATTGCAGTTCGATTTGGACTTTCTCGTATGTGATGTCACACTCACAGCTGTCAGTTGACTATTTGCCTAATATTGTCAAGTTCTCACAATTAGTCAGCCATTGTTTGGCTCTCGTTGCTTGTTAGGCCGGGAATACTAAGAAACACACAGTCGACAGACTGTTCCATGCAATATTTTCTATGGACCAACTTGTTAGACGAGCTCATTTTAAATTACAGGAGTTTTGCAACCGATTTCTTTTTCAGTAAAAATAAACCTATTCAATGAGTCCATCTTCCATTCCACCCACTATTTGAGTGGCAGACACTTTTCTAAGCGCTCCTCAGATTTTCACCCCTTCGCTTCTTCGCACATCGAGCACTGATGGCGCAAGAACTTGGCGCCAATTACCACAATTGCACATCAACTGGCTGCACGACGACTGTGCGACTGCACGCGTTGTGAAATTAATTTTGCGCGGCCAGTAATGGCGTTTACTCGCTGCCAATAATGGCGGCAATAAACCATGGCAAGGTGTCAGAAATTATTAGGCGATTGCATGTAATCGGCGGCAATTATCATCGCAGCAAACAGCGAGTGTCGGCCAGGAGTGTTGCGGAAATCTGCACATGCGAGTGCCAGTTGTCAGTCGTCCCCAGCGCCGGCTACGAGCGGCCCGGCAGGCGCAGAATAATCGCCGGCACATAAATATTCCGCCATCTGACAACTGAAAATTATCTCCTTCGCTCACGAGCCATTTAAATCAATTTAACACGTTCAAAACAGCACGAAACGCAACCGACAACTGCTCCTTGCTTTGCGCTCCACACGGCCGCCGCACGCTTCTTCTGGTGCCCACCGCCTGCGCGCCTCACTCCAGCCGTCCTTCCACTTTATCTGAGTTGAAAATTGAAATTTATTGAAAAAATGATGACAAACGAACGAAAATAAGCGCACGAACGTTTTATCCTGTGCGCGCGGCAGACAAATTTTCAGCTTTTATTTATGATGTATGGCCATTGATCAATGTGTGGTAGATGCGAAAGGGTTGCCGACACTGAAGCGATATCCTAAATTATTATTTCAATTATCGTTAGTTAAACGGCCAAAATGTTTATGAAATAATTATTGATTTTGTAAAATGAATTGTTGTTTTAACTCGGTGAACATTTACTAAAACTTTGAAATTACTTTCTTACAAGACCAAATTCCATATTGGTGGCAACTTTGGTCCATGTTTCCCATTGCGTCGGAGATGCTGCGATGTGCCGTGTTGCGCACGCGTGCAAAACTACTTTACGAGTTTGCGCGCTACGCGTCCTGTGATGGCTGTCATAAATGTTTGCGCCAACTGTTTGCATGCGCGGCGGCTGTGCGTGTGCGATGCACACCGGACGCCGCATGGCACTTGGCGCGCAGCGTTTAAACCAACAATTACGCGCGCATAAATCAAATGGTCGAGTATGGGCTGCAGCGCTGCCCGTCCGTCTGTCTGCCAACATCACGCCCCGCCAACACCGCATACGAAAAGCGGCAACACCAGCGCTGGACGGGCAGCCGGCGGTTTCAAGTGTCAATAAATAATAGCGGCGGAATTTGCTGATCGTGATGGGAGTTTAGATTATACGTTCCCGATACAAATCTGTGAATGCCACCAGCGATGCCAGCAACAACAACCACATTGCGCCAGTGTCAGCAGCCGGTTTGATAAGTGTGGGGAACGTATGGTTATTCCGGCGGAAGGGGGTCTAGCGGGGATGATACTTTGGCGGCGACATTTTTAATTATTTTTTTTTTAAGTTCAGCAACTCTCAAGTGCAGCAAATGTGGATCTAATTGCTCAGAAGACTTGAAAATGTTGAGCTGCTGTTTCTGTGAAACTTCACGCTGACAGCAACTGGAACATTCTGAAAAGATATACAAACATTAAGTGGGCGCGAACGAGCAGTAAAGCATTCTTCACTCACTTTCTGAAACAACGCCACCAGCGCAGTCGCACATCTCTCTGCAAGTCCAGCGAATAGTTTTGCTTCCAATCCCAATGCGTGTAATGTGCCCGCTTCTTCGGTTTCCTCCAAAAACATATCAGTTTCGTTTTGCCCATTATCGGCAGCAAATAATCAACAACGAAATCATTGAACCACATGATCTCAAAAATCGGCATTACTATTTTTGAACTATTTTCGAATTAATGCAGCGAAGGGCATCGCACGGCAAGCAGCAAAATCGTAGGAATAAAGGAAAATGATACAAATCACAACGTGTCCTGTGCGTCCTTTATTCGGCGCAGCCGTAATTAGCGGCTCAATGCAGAAGCTGCGCACCCGAAAAAATAATCTAAACTGTTTGAACTACTTGAATGAGCGCTGCTGGTAACAGACAGCGTGGGCACTGAAGTTGCTGCGCTCACAGGCGCGTTGACTGATGGACAGGCATCAAAGGAAATGAAGTTGTTTCGCTGCCTCGTTTGCAACTCGAGCTGATCCGATTTTGAGGCGGCGGCGGCGCCTACATCATCCGTTGGCGTTTGGCTGCTTTGTCTGCTGCTGCGATTTGCGCTTCTTTGCGCACTCGCAAGCGATGCTTATCTGCCAGCTGACATATTCCCATGGCGGCAGTTGCTCTCACAAGTTGTGCGCTGCCATTTGCGAGCTGCCCGGCTACCTGTCATGCTTCTGATGATAGCATCGCCGCCGCCAAACTCCTTAATCAGCTTTGCTGAGGGCGGCTGAATTTGCATTCATTAACGTATTTGTTTTTTTCCTGGGCATTTCAATTATTTGCAAACATTTACCATCAATATTTATCCCCTAATGGGCTCCACAACCAAAGCATCCAATGCATTAGAATTCCGATTTTGCAGCCAACCTTGTACGCACCTGTGCGGCCTACTGAAGCCTTCTCCGAGCATGCTCCCTGTCCACAGCCGAATCATAATTGGCATCGTGGCACACGCGCACGCCCTCAAAGGAGACCGTCTAAGCAGCGCGCTGATTTATAACGCTAATAAAAATTAATTTCCACTGACAAATACGCGTATCCTCAATCATGCGCTCATAAATCAATTCCCACCTGTCAAACACTGCACACAAGTGTGCTAAACGGTCGCTGCCCGCGCCGTACTCACACTTTCCGCGGCTGATGGCCATTGCCGCCAAACCCGCCTAAAAGCACTTGCGCTGAGTATGTTTGGCACAAATTGCCACCTTACGGGCAAATTGGCTGCAATTAGGTTTAATGTGAGAGCAGAAATGCATTCGCCGATATGCAAAGTACTTTGGGTGTCCAGCGAGTGCGCTTTCCTGCCGCCTTCCCGCCATTATTTTCACTTGTGCTGACGCATTTATCATAGTTCAGGCTTTTGTGCTCTCATCAAAGCCGAAAGTGCGCGGCCCAATTTGTTGCCACAAGTGTTAATACTACAATTAGTTGTTGCTTTGGGCTGTGATTTACAATTTTATTGGCCATTAGCGGTCTTTGAAGTGCATTTTTAACTTTTGCTTTGTGAGCATAATTAAAAAAGCATAATTTGTCAATTCTATTCAGCAATCTGGGGTTAAAATATGCCAAGGACAATTAAAGTGTTTTCAGATAATCGATCGCGGGTATATTTTGGGTTCTACCACTCATTAGGACTACCTAAGCAATAATTTGTTTCTATGTAACTAATATAAATTCCCCCCTTCTGTTGTTTAGGTTAGGACAAGACTGTACAGTGTTTTCTGTTCTCAGAAAACATTTGTGTTAAGCGAAGGCACACACCATTTACTGACCAATGCTGCCATTCAAGCATACTGAGATGATACTCACACCACGCCAATTTCCATCCACAGTGCTGCCCATAAATTGCCCCAAGTAGTTCATACAATCTTCTCTCAAGTAAACAATACGCGTCTAGGCAAACAGTAACACAACATTAAAAATTATACCATTCCTTGCGAAAATTATACCATTCCTTGCATTCCTAACGAATTAAAGTCCTTAAGGGGTCAGTAACATTCAAAATGTATGCAACAACAGTTACTTGTGGACGCAGCAATTTATATTAATAACACTGTAATTGGTCTTATGTGTGTTTCTGTCTGTGAGCCGTATTACATTTGTATTCTATTAACATATTATATTCTATTTATATTCTCTACCCAATAGTTAACGATATAATTTTAACAAATAAGCAAAATTTTTATTATTATTATTAATATTATTTACAGTATATTTAATAAATATATTACGAAACAAACTTAAAACTAAGGCAATTGCATCTAAGGCTTTCGGCCGATAAGCAAAAATTATTTCAAAATGATGCAGTTCCACTACACTTTCCATCAACTCAGTGGTTGAACCAGTCATTACCAAATGCAACACTGTGTTGTTGGAAGCGGTAGACAACGTAGACAGCGACAGCCACGAAAAACCAAAGACGGCGAAGCAACATTGACGTGATGAAAGTGCACGAGACGACGACGACAACGAAATCAATCGAAAGAGAAAATTTTGACAAAAAATCGGGCGCAGGAAAATTCGCAAAGCTGCACGAGAAAATGCAATCGCATACGGTTTAGCGAAAAAAAAACGGAACGTGTCGCCGCGAGTGCAAAAAGTGCTGGCGCGATATTGTATGTGGCGCTGTGAAAGGCAAAATCGCCAAATTAGTGGAGAAATTTGTATTTGTGTAAGTGCTGTGGGGAAGTGCCTACGCGTGTGCCAAAAATTCCGAAAGAGGAGCCCTCGAGGCGAACTCGAAGATCCAGCAGAAGAGACTCACAAAAAAAAATTGCAACAGTGTCAAACAATGAGCAACAAGAATATCGCATTGCGACGCTGTCGTGGCTGCTGTGCCGTGAAGTGAGCCCAAGTTTTTGTAGGAAATCGGCAACCGCTGCCGAAGGGGGTGGCGTGGCAACAGTTCGTGGTACCGTGCCAGTGCAGTGGAAAAGCGAAGGGCGCAAACATATGCTCGCGGGCCGATGCAAAAAAAACCAAAATAGAAGAAAAGTGTGAATAGACAGCGATAGTGGTTGCGGGGGGGTCAGGGACGCGCCTGCAATGTTTTTGTCGAGGCTATTAGGTTACAAAGCTCAGCTAATTGGGGAAATGATTAGCATGACGCGGCGTGGAAAAACCCCCGGTCGTTGAAGAAGATATGTTGAAGCTGACCCTGAAACGCTGCAAACGCAAATCGACCGACCTTTCACCATGCAATCACAGATTGCGTAGACCTATATTGTTTCTAGCTAATTGCTGGAGGATCGTTTGCAGGCAGACAGGAAATCGATTCTACATATAAACGTTTGCCCCTAACCATCCCTCGTGCTCCAACAGCTCATTGCAAACGCAAGAGCAGCAATGAGTCAGCAGCGGCTGCGACCCGCAAATAACAAGCGAATAGTTTTAGGGTCAAAAATGCATAGATATGTTACCGGGTGACAACTAATTTTCGGCCGCCACATAATCAATATTATTCCCATCTGCCCACTGTCTGTTTGGTTGTCCCTAACTTGGCACATTGGCCAAGGCATTGTAACTATGTCATCTTAGAACTGTGTTAAATACTTCACGGGTGGAATTTGTGGGCGAATAAGCCTAAGTGTGTCTCATACAGAGGCAGCCACTACAACCAACCAACTTCACGAAATCGTGTGCATAACCTGATTTGTGTTCTCTTCTCCTTCCGCGAAATCGCAGCTTTTGCCCTGAAAAATTGATCAGTCCGAATCCGGAGAGTGCCAAGGAAGAATGTGTGCCGCGTTGTGCATGCCGAACGTAGTGTAACTAACAAGAGTGAAATCTCACATTGATTGCTGACAGCGAGTGCACAGTGTGGAACATTTTTGGCCGGCACTTGATGCCCTTTCTCCGAGTCCCTTCCTTCTCCCGAACCAATTCGTTTGAATTAAATTTTTCGAACGTGTGCGAGTGTGCAATTCCAAATTGCACCGAAAGCCGAAAAAATTCCGAAGGCGTCGGGAACAACAACGTTACAACGTCTCAAGGCCAAGGCTGCTGGTGGTAGCGTGAAACGCAACAGAGCAGCGGCGGGGACGACAGCAGGACGAGCTAGTGGCAGTGGTGCTGCAGGTGCGAGTGCGGGCGGTGTAAATTTTACGGCGGCGGGTGGTCAGCAATACCGACGCAGTGGCGCTGGCGAAAGCACTGCGGGAGGATTTGCTGCGGCAGAGGCAGACGGCAGCAGAGAATCCTTGCACGCTTTTCAATCGACTACGGCGACGACAACAAAAACACCAAAATCATATCAGCAACAACAGAAACAACACCAACAACAGCTCAGCAACAATAACAGCAACAACTACAATTACAACTATACCAACAACAACAACACCAGTGCCAATTACGCCAACTACCCGGCCGGTTATCCCGCCCCATCGTCGGCCGGAAAGGCGGCGCCCAACTGCAATCAAGCGCCGCTCGCGTACGGTGGCGCACCGCATCCCGCACCCGCTACGATGATGATGACCAAGCAGAAGAGTTCGTTGGCCGAGCGGCTCAACATCGGCGACGAGGTGCGCGAACTGAAGCTCGGCTGCACCTTCAACCCGAAGCATACAACGACCGCCTTTCACACGATTAAATGTAAGTCGCCACGCCCACTTTTTCGGCCTCTGCGTGTTCCGTTGAACTTTCTATAATTAATACTGACGCTTTTGTTGTTGTTGTTGCAGATGACTTTAAGCCAGCAAGTGTGGATAAAAGTAAAGTAGCTACGGTGGACGTCGGCTCCAATAATCAAGTTACTGTTACCGTGCCAAATTTAGGTGAGTTCGCACGTGTGACAATCACCATCACCACTTCTACTCGCATACCAAATTTATTCGCTGCCAGCGGGGCGGCTGCCTTCTGGCTCTTCACATGCTGTCGCGTTAATTAAAAAAAAATTCAAACTTATTTGGGCATTTCTTGAAATATTTAGTATTCGATGCTTTGGCAATAGTTTCCGAGATTTATTCGCATTGACGTGGCTGCCGTTCATAATTTATGCTGACCAAACTAGACAATTTCTACTGTAAAAAATTGAAATCAACTGACGGTGTGAAGATGTGGCAGACATTCGGCCAAATGTAGAAATACCTGAAAGTCGATGTTAAATTTACGACAAGTCTTTTATCAAGAAATGAAAGCAAAAATACCCAAGAAATAAGCAAAATCATACATCACTGAAGACTTGATATCGCCAGCAAACAACTTTTTCTTTTCATACGCATACATACATACATATGTATGTACGAGTATGGTTTGGTCGTTTTTGCTGCTGTTTTATCAATACCACAAGAATGAATATGAAATTTGTTTGCTTTATGAACGTCACGTGTGCCGCTGAGCTGAGAGCCCGCAATGGCTCACATTGCCTCACAACGTTTTTGCCAACTTTACGCTTTTCGCCGCCGTTTTAGCTGATTATGTTAATTGCTGTGTCGTGAAGGCATTAACTCCATTCAGTCGCAAGGACTGCGCTGTCAATTTTGCATTTATCGACTTTTACAAATAACAGACTGCCATGGTTTGTGGTAGTTGCAGCACAAATATTGCTTAAAATATGCTAACGAGGACTTGAACAGTTTAGGTTGCTGGAACTGCACTTTGTGTTACTTTTTTCTCTCTCAGCAAGTTATGACAAGTCCGTCTAAATAGGCTTCTAAAACGTGGATGTCTCCCTATAAGGGTGTTGCTCCAATTATTACATGTGTACTTGTTGTACGTTCAGCTATTAAATTGACTCAGTAGCTATGCTAACAAGCAAAGTTAACGCCAACATTTTCTACATATCGCAAACGAAATCCGGTTTCCTCTGACGTCTATGATTTCCAACTATCTGCTTCCGATTGAAAGCTCGCATTTTCTAAAAGAGCGCCAAACAAAAATACCCATTACGTGGTAATTACATAGGAAATATTAATTTAAATCCGCCTTCAGCGTGAGGCATATTAGAAGCGGAAATTACTGCGTGACATTCCTCCACTAAAGTGTTTGTGGCCACTCAGCATGGACAATAAATATGACAGTTGTGTTGTTCCCTCACCCCCGCTTCATTGTTGTGATACAATTTTGACATGCAGCCAACGATTGCAATCAGTCCGGGAGCTCTAAACATTCTCTAACGTACTGTCGGTTTCAAAACGAAACACACTTCTCCCTACTGCCCCTTCGCCATTTAACACAATATCGAGTGCTTCGCTTTCAGGAAGCACTTTTAAACAACAACAAATTGCACAACAACAAAATAATGCGGCACACATGTATTATAGACAACTTTCTTGCTGACAACATGAGAAATAAAAGCTGAAAACTGCAAAAACCAGACGCGTAAAAAGCTAAAATATTGAAACTAAAGTGGCGCAGCAGCTGGAGGGCGCGCAGCACTGGCCAGAGACGAACAAGTTCATTAACAAATCAGCGCAATGTGCGCGCATTCATATGCCGAAGTCGATGCCGAAGCCGACATGCATATTTGCGCGTTCGATGTGCGGCCGGCGCGGTCGCTCGCCTAGCCACGCTCGCACTTTCCTTCCCGTTGAGCGAGCTCCACGCTCGAACGCACGCTTTACAGTTCGCCACTGCTCGCTGGCTGGCATATGGCACGAAATTGGGTTCTCTCCGTTGGCCGGCTGGCTGGCTGGCCAATTGTATCTCGTGTGCCAGCAGTTTTTGGTACTCCGACTGCCAACAACGTCTGCCGCTACTGGCACTGGCCGTGAGTGAGTGCTACTGTCTTCGCTGCGCGTCTGACTATTCTTACTAAGTATTCCTCACCAAAACACCTCAATTGTTTCTAATGGCTTATCGCTTATGACTCGCTATTCGTGTATGGTTTGTAGCCATTGTTGTTGTGTTGGTTTCGGCTCCATAAATATACGCAGTTGTTGCTCCAATTCTTTCTGCTACCGATTGAGGTTACCCACAATTGTGAATGCTGCTTGTTGGTTGCTTTAAAATTGTAAATCATAAGTATTTCTGCATTATTATTTTCGCACTTGAATTTAATGATTTCGACTGCCTTAATGAGTGGCACTCATCGACATATTCCTCAACATTTCCTTGTTGTCCTTTTAGATGAGATTTGCTTTTGGATTGCCTGGTGTAAAAATGTCCAACTTGAAGCAGAGCATTCAATTGAACTTTTACCAATGCTTTTCTGCTGACTAATCCCTCATCAAAAGTGGCATTTGGCGAGTTTCGCCGCATTGCGTGTCACCAAATGAAAGAACGATTTAATTTAGCTCACTTTAGAGGTTTAATTTCACGCCAATTGACGTCGGATGAAAACGAGTAAACAAAACCTGCTAACAATTTCTCTGTCAACAATAATAAAACTAGTAAACAGCACAGCAACCACTACAGTTCATTCAATGCGGCGACCTTCGAAAATTATAATTCATAATTCCAATTTCGCACATTTTGTGCCAGCAGCGATGTTGACGTCAGGGCGCGCAACGGTTGGGAGTGTTTGGTCGAACCGCGGCTGTTGATGTTGTTTGCTGTGGCGATTTATGCATTGGTACGTTGGCCATTAGCCGTCTGATGTGGCCATTTCTCTTGCATTGTTCGTGTTGCTTTCGGTTGCGCTGTTCTGCGATTGGCAATTTTATTGTTGATGTTAAAAATTTTTTGTAAAAAGATCACTAGACGTTTGATATCAACTATAATTTCTGCTTTTTTTTTCTTGATAACAAATTTGTTATTGCTATCTATAGTTGCGTTCGACAAGTGCCAGCACGGTTGTGCTCTACAAAAGCATGTATTGTAAAATTGGTAATGAATGCGAAAATAAAATCAGGCAAACACATTCAATTAATTAAAAAAAAACAACAAAAACAAGTGCCTACAGAACGAAAACCGAATTGGCTCTGTTGATTGCAACCCACATGTCTGCAACTAGGAGTCTCTGTTGTACTGTGGCCATGGTTTTGTCGCCTTGCTCTTGTCTGCCTTTGCTTTGCCTATTCACATCCATTAACATTGATTCGATGATTCAAAATCTCAAATATGCAAAAACACGCCCATTTAGCGTTTGGCATTTGGCGTGCGTCTTAATTGATTTAGCGTTTGGCGCTTCTACGCCATCCGCGTTAGTGGCACAGCCGCCGAAAGTTGGCAATATTCATTCTCAATGCACAAAGCAAAAGCAGTGGCTGCCCAGTTGATTGCTTGCTAATTGAAAGTGAATGTTTGGAGCCTTTTCACAAATTCAGTTGTTCACCAGCCAAGGACGTCTGCGCCAATACGAAGCAACTTTCATTCAAGCTGCATTGGAAATTTTTCTTTGCTTGTAACAACGAAATTCCAAAAGAAAGCGTACAAATTTCCAACACTTTTAATGCAAAAAGTTATATAAAGAGTTTTTGTTTTGCTGCTCATCCAACTGTCATTAGCTGACTTCATCATCATTATCGCCATTGTGTGCCGTCAGCGCTGTAATCACAATTATGCCAACTTATACAACAACTGCAAAAACGACAGGGAAATATAAGAAATGAAAACGCTTTTTGTTTTGCTTCACCCTTTATTTTGTGCCCTCAACAACAACAAAAACAACAGCAGCAGTCAGCACTACCACTCTTGCCAACTGTGCAACGTCACAAGCCAGCGGCAGCAACGTCATCGCAGTCATCGCCGTCACAGCCACGCCAACTGCTGGCGTGCAACATTTGCAGGCGACGTGCCGACGTGCGTCTTGGCTTGTTGCTACGCTTTTAATTTTACCTTCCTACGACTGGTTCAGCTTTTCTTTCGCTCGCTGTCGGTTTTCGTGGCTCCGCGTGGTTTTATGCAACGCTTGGCTGATTTTTCATAGAAAATGCCAGTGGTTGCGCGATTTGTAGCCACTTTTGTTTTTGTTTTTTTGCTTTTTCTCTCTGAAACTACCAATTAACAAAAATGTTTATAAAATATTGATGGAATTATGTCATCGCGCTGGATGTGTGATGTCTCTCAGCCATCGACCTCTTACTTTGCATGCAAACGTGTTGTGACACTTTCCTTAACCGTTTCATAGTTAAACGATACAATGCAACGTTGTTTCCCCTTCTCCTTCAATTCAACACGCTAGTTCAAGCTGCCATTTCATATGCCGCCAGTGGTCGCAGCGATTGCTCACATTTCAATAAAATCGAAACTTGTGCACTGTTTCTATTTTAATTGACATCTTTACTGCATTTCACAAGCATTCAAAATAAACACAACAATAACAATAAAAACTGTCTTCCATTAGCGACTGCAACCGGCCTGGCGTTCAAACAGCCCATTGATGAACGGGTTTTTCGTTTGGCCGCTTTGTCGGTTCTCATTAACTTTATACACGTTTGTAGAGATTACGTGAACGACAAACAAGTCAAATTAGCATTTTATTTTATTTGTCGAGAGTCAGAGATGGTCGGCTAGTCAGACAAAGACGCAGGCCGCTACAAAAATCGAATCTCAGTAAGAGAACGCAATAAAGGGTTTGGTAGCCCAGCGAAGAGGTTCCCAAATCATCACGAACCCATTTTTGTAAAACTGTTCAGTTGATTGCTACTTTTAAAAGTCATATAAATCTATTTTTAAACTAACCTCTTTTTGGTCTTTTCTCTAAAAACGCATTCAGCCGATTTACATTCCATCTCAGCATTCCACGTTCGCTCTTCTGTTACCATATTTGATTTGATTGTTGAACAATTTTATAGGATTTTTCATTTAAAAATTCAATGTGTAGTGTAAGTCGAAAAGCGACTACTGTCCCCTCCCCCTTTGGTCGCAAGTCAGTCTGACTGCACACGACCAACAAATCAAAATCCTCGCATTGCTCTATTAACGTTGCGTATACGCCGCACTGTGCCGGCAACTTGGCTGTTTCAGTGCATTCTTCAGCATTTCTTTGATGTCGCTGCACTTTGGCGCTGCTTCAGCGTGTGGCATTTAATTTATACGCTGCGACAGTAGACAATTCCATTTTATTTTATTTCATTCTTGCTTTCGTTGTCTGTCCACCGAATGGCTGGCGAGATGCTTGTTTGAGTCACTATTGCATTTCTGCACATGACCTCGATTTCGGTCGCTGCACTTTTTTCTAGAAAGCAAAACGCTTTGCGTACGTTCCCACAGTAAATTTGCAGAGCGTTGTTAATGTGTCTCACTTGATTAATATTGCTTTTAATTTTAATACTTAACAAGGAATTTATGTCATTGCCGTTTCTCGTTTGCCTTTTATTTGCAATTAATTTACTTGGCTGCTCACAGCTGCAGTTGTAATGCATATCAAAAAACTATACTAAAAGATTCGATAATTATTCGTGTGTAATTTATTGCCAGCTCTTCATGTTAGAATCCAATTCTCGCACACTTTTCTCTCGAATGTCGAATTAACATGAGCTTTGTTGACTTCGCGCTGGTGTCTGGTCGCGCGACGCATTCGTCAATCTCATTCGTAACGACATCAGCAACGGCTTCAGCACTCGGCAGCGTTCTCAACATCGAGATGCGAGATTTATGTAGAATGTGCAAACGTGACTACAATGAGAAGTGTCATTGACTTTGTGCGGTTATAATTTCGTTATTAAAAATATCGTTGCCCAGTCGTGTGTGTGTGTGTGTGGTGGCTCTCTACCCCACTGCCCTTAGTCTTGTTTTTCTTTTCATGACGCTTTTAGTGGTGTCGCTTTTGTGGTGAGCCGGCGTGCGAGCTTATTGATTGAGCATCCCACACGGGTTAGACGGGGTTTTGCATAACTAATAGGCTTTTGTTGTTGATCATGGACACAAAGAAGCATCATAAATCACTTTTCAAGTCAAAGTATGCCAAATTATTTAAGCATTTCTGACGAAAAATGCGAGTTTATAAAATGTGAATTCTAAGAAATAAGAAGTGCAAATATGAAAGTTTTAACTAAGCATAGAAATCTGCTGTGGCAAAGAATATTACGTCTCTTGTATCTCTTGCAAAACTGATTTGTAGCACACATTCTCACGATATCTTTACACCTCCAATAGTTTTCGTGCCGACGCTTATGTTGACCTGTGGCCAATGCCAACAACGAAGCATTCATTCTCTTGTCTCATGACTTAGCTGAGAATATGACTTGATTCACTTGATTTGCACATAATTTTCCTTTGAGGGTTCTGGCTTTTCGTCCGCGCTCTGTGCTCGTTGCCCCCTTGATTGTTTTATCAGTGAGCGAGCCCTCAGTAATTGCACCAGCTGACATCACTCGCATAATTCTCGATCACGCCTTATCGCCGCCTGCCTGCCGCCACCGACCGAACGCAGCTCGTCATTGAAATTGAAAATGCAATAAAGTGAAATTCACTCGTGTCGCCTGAAAAGATTTGTCGCGTCTTAATGCGGCGATATGCAGCTGTGAAGCGGCGATTATAGTATTTTTTTGTTGTTTTGTTATTGTGTTTTTGTTGTTATATATTACGCTTACGCGCAGATAGCACGCGTTATCAGCAGTGATTTGCGGCTTTTGTTTTATTGCAGGTGGCGTGGCTGTGTTGGGCCGTCGCCCTTCTACAGTGGCTGCCGTTGCGGTTGCTATTAAAATTGGCATTCAGCAGCTGCAGCAGCTGTCGAAGCAGCCGAAGGCGAGGCAGACAAATGCAAAGCAAAATTATAGAGCGCAGCGAAATGAAATGCAAATAAAATCAGCGAGAACTTACACAAACAGCTCACGTAATTGAAGGCGGCGGCAACAGCGTCGACGAGCGTTTCGTCGCATCGCATCGCTGTCGCTGTTAGCGCAGTTGGGTATCAAATCGTTTGATATGTCAATTGAACGGCTGCCTGCAAATAGATGAGCGTTCACTAGACGAGCTGGGTGACTTTCGCTGACGTTCGGCTGAACTTTGTTAGCCCAATGTGGGAGGCTTGCAAGCAAAACTTTATTTGGGAAATGCACCATTTCTGCTAAATCTTAGGCACTTAAAAACAGATTTGCCGCTTTCAAGCTGGAATCTTTCTCTTAATAATTGGTGAGACTTTTAGCATGATCCCCTTTTTCCTTCTTAGTTGTGCGTTCCATGTCCCAAATCCGCGTTTTCAAAGCTCTGACATTCCGCTCGTTGCACGGCACATTAGCTGGTTCCAACGATTCTCCACATTACACGTTCACATTTCGCGCCGATTGGAATTTTACCTGCATTTATGTATGTGCGTCCGTATGTTTGTGTCTTTGCTCCACTTCCGTACGATAGGAACGTGATTGCGGTCGGCTTCTGACCTGCGAGACTGCGTTGGAATGTCGCTTGTTTGCTTTTAGCATTTTCCGTTATCATATTTGCCATGGAATTATGTACACATGTATGTATGTTTGTGGTAGTGCAAGTGCACTTACGCACATTGCCAGCGTAAAATGCAATTATCAGCTGGCAGTTTTTTTTTTAAATTTCCATTGTCTTGGTTTCCATAATGCGATTTTCTTTGCAGTAGTAGAATTCCTTGGCTCTACCGAGCAGTGCTCAACTTTTGGCAGCAGGAAAGCGCAAAGTATTTAAAAATCTTGCAGAAACTTAGGTTAGGTTGAGTTGAGTTAATGTCCTATTACGGGTGCCCACTGTGAATGTTGGTTTTCGGGGAGCAGAGAATTAAACCTTCGTGCAACTACTTAATTAAAAACGGTTGTTGTGAGAGGTGAGAAGCGTTTAATGTTCTTAGTTGTGATTAGTGAAAGAAATTTTGCAATAAATTACACTAAAAATTTTAAGTAGCTGTTCCTTTTCGAAAAAAATTTCAAATAAAAATACCCAATGTTTGTTTATTTTATCTGAAGTACAATTTGTAAAATTGTTATTGTCGTTGTTTCATTCCTAATTAGTTGCTCAAAGTTTTACATAGATTGGTGCAATTTCAATAATCTCGCCTTCGTATTTACAAAGATCCGATCAACTTTTGCAGAGACACTGGTGTCAGTTGTCTTAATTTGTATTAAAAACTCAACCAAAAAGGCAGAACCTTTTCAAAGTCGAAAATAAAGTTTGTACAAAGCTCAGCAAAAGTCGTAGCGAAAGAGTTTAACTCTAAACACTGATTTCGATTGGATAAAAATATCTCTGATTCACTAGAGGACTCGAAAGTTGTCTTAGCTCGACCTTGAGTACAAAAATTTCAACTTTCAACACAATCAAAATTCCTCTTAATTTATGCACAAAGCCACACACACGCACGAACCCGATTTTCTGTGATAATTAGTATCGAAAAATATACTTTAAAAGTATATATGTGTTTGCTTAGACACACGACTTCCGGCAATGGGTGTCGGCAACGGTGTGCAGGGGGTCAAGCTGCTCAAATGTGTGAAGAAATATGTAGCAGCGAAACAATGATAAAAATAAACATGGGAACGAAATCAAAACCGATTCGAATCCGAGTCGTGCGTCGCGTCGCCCGCTCCAGTCGCTCTGCGTGGTTTGTTAAAAGACAACAACAACAAAAGCCGCAGCAAGACAATGAGCATAATTACAGCAAATGAAACGGTTGCCATCGATCAACGCGCGAAATGCAGCGCAGTGAAGGCAGCGGAGAAAACCACACTAAAGGCTGAATAAAAAAATTTCGGTTTGGTTTGTTTTGAAATTGGACTTTCCGTTGGTGTTCCTATAGTCTTTGTTGTTGCTGTAGCATGCAGCTGCGCTGAGTCGGCGCACGATCGCGCCCGCCTGCGAACTGGACGACTGAATAATGGCAGCACGGCTGAGCGGACGGACAGTGCCGACGAAACAGATGGGGGGCTGCACATGTCCGTAGCAGCAATAAAAATAAAACAATAACAAAAAGAGGAGCGACAGCAGCTAAATCCGGTTCAACACTTTGACCAACGTTTGGCCGACCAGTTGTTCGTTGTGCTGTTTTGATTGTTGGTTTTCTTTCATGTCATTAGCTGCTGCCGTGCACACTCACACTCACACTCGCACACATTTGATTTATGCAAATTTTTCCACAAATAAATGTTGTTTGTTTTTTGGAAAAATTGTGCCCAAACGTTTAGATTTTTGTGTAAATTCGTTATCAGCGTCGCGCTTTTGACCTTTTTCTCCCTGCACTAACACACACACACACAACAGACAGCAGGCACGGCGCTCGTCATTGAGTCTGCGCCTGCATCGCATTCACATTGGCGTTGGTGTTTGTGGCTGCGACTGCGGCTGTGCTGTGTCAGGTGGGTCGGCTGATCAATGTGAAAAGTCAGCAACATGTGTTGCATTATTTATTGCTGGCTTTCGGCACTAGTTTTTTGCTATACGTAGATTTTGTATGCCTCGCATTAAATATTTAAGCAATAAAGTTTTATTTTTTTCACATTTATATTCTTGTGAAAATCTATAAACATTTGGTTAGTTATAGGAAAATGTTTACACTTTATGTAATTTCAAATGTTCCTTTTTCGAATGTGTAAATAAATTGAAATTAATTTTATTAAATTCATTTAAATTTCACTTTCTAATTTGGTTGTGCAATTGGATTTTTTCCCCTTGCACAACCATATCCAATCTAGTTCACCCGAGTTGTCTGCTGTTTTGGTTTATTTTACTGTAGCTACGCTCGTTGTTATTCTTCACTCCCCCCGTGCGCCTTCCCCCTTGCTCGTGCTGTCTGTAGGAAACACATTGTTGATACAATTGGATTGTTAGAGCTTATTGTTTAACGCCAATAATAACAACAAAATCGTAACTGAAACTTTGCCCTTTGCTGTCGTGCCCACATCGTGTTGGTGCGTGTAGCAAATACAACAAAAAAGCAACAATTGTTCGATCAATTAAACAGCCAAACAAGATTTCGGTTGCTGGTAACTGCAGACCAAACAAATCGAATTGAAGGTGACACTGAAACATTTGTTTGAATTGCTTTTAGCAAAAATTGTTCGCCACGGGCCGATGAGGTTGTGCTTTTGGACAATGAAAACAAATCTGCAATCACATGCAATTTTTAAAACTTACTTCAAGAAGAAGAAGAAAATGTTCTGCGAAAAACAATCTCTCTCGCAAAACTACTAAAAAGAAAGCAACAAATTTTAACTGTAAAATTGTTTGTCTTCAAACTCTCTAAAGCTTCATATGAAGATTTTTAAGCTCAGCATTTAATACCTGAATTCATGTTTGGGATTAAAGTGATTTCATTCAAAACTCGATGCTATTTTGTAATCGTAAAATAATTTGTCTTCAAATTCTTTCAAACTCTCTAAAGCCTCATATGAAGATTCTTAAGCTCAGCATTTATTATCTAAATTCAAGTATGGGAATAAAATTATTTCATTCAAAACTCGATGCTATTTTGTAAAAACAAATCAACGTCGTTCCCCCTGAAAAAATTATTGAAACCGCTAGCCATGGACTTTCACAACCGAGCGACCTTGAGCGCGCAGTTTTGATCGGTGCCGACAGTCCAGTCTTTTACACGCAACACTTCTCACGCTGAGCAGCCGGCCACCACCCGTGCGCTCACCGCAGCCAAATTTTTGAAAGCTGCCGTTGCTGTGGCCACTGCATGACCAGCAGTAACCTGTTCTTTATCGCGAGGTGCTGCTCGTAAATGCTTTGCTGCTTTTGTTTGCCACAGCTGGGCCCGGGGCCAACACTTTGCCACCACACGTATTCGTCGACGCATGCGACGACTGCCAAAAATAAATGCATACAACAACACTGCCGCGGCTGCTTAATTGCACACACGGTGCGCGCATGCGTTCGCGTTGCTGGAAAAAACCGCTGCCGCACTTGTTGCGCGATTGCCCGCTGCTCTGTTCGGTTCCAGCTGTTTGTTGTACCTACATAATCGTACGGTGGCTATTGTTGTTGTGTTGTATGTTTCATTGCTATCGAATTTCTTTGCCTTTTCTGTTTCCTACTGACTGGCTGACTGGGTGCTTGCGACGCGGTGGCGTCGTGTGTTGCCCTATAGTCGTATTTCTTGTTTAGCTGCCGTTGTTGTTGCGGCCGCTTTTGCACGAAAATAATTCGAGCTTTTACTTGAGTTTGATTTTTGTTTTATTTTTCACTCATTTGTTTCCTTCTTTTTGCTGATTTATCGCACACAATCTTTATTTTTATATACGAACGTTTTATATATTTTTACAGTAAATTGAGTTTATTGCCAGCAATTACGAATGTTTATTCATTTCAAGATTTGATGTTTGGCCAAAAAATAATTTCGATGCAATTGCTACCAGTGCTGCCAGTTAGTTCGCTGCCAACTAAATCTGATTTTTCCGGTGCATGTGCGAATAGTTCGTTTGCTATAAATTTTTTTTTATTATTTATTATACAACTTTGACACCAATCAAGTTGTGTTCGTTTAAATCAATGAGTGGAGTAGACATGTTTAAGAATTGGGCACTGCAGTGCTTGGTTCCTGGTCACATTTCGAACGTCAACAGTTCACTGGGACCAGAGTGCACACAAACCAAGCCAGCAAAGGCGCTTGCATACACGAATCGGCTATGTGCGTCATTGGCCATAATCTGGGCGGGATTCAGTCTTGTTTCGGTTACCTTCGAAAAAATAAAAATGCAATAATTTGCGGCCTTGAGGTGGTCACTTCACAGCCAACGAACGAGCGAATGAAAAAATGAATGAATGAATGGATTTTTACTGCACTCGTTTATGGCTGCTTTTGGTTGAATTTGGCACAACACTTCCAAATTGTGTATGTGTGCTTTTTGTTGGTTCTCTTGTTTGCATTTCTTACAACTATCAAATACCAAAGTCCGCTACGTAAAATTCCGGTCTCCGCACAGTGATTTCACCAAAGCCAAAGTGATTTGCCTCATTTTCAATACGTTTGCTGTAAGTGCCATGGGCGGATTTCTGTGGGAAAACAGCAGGAAACTTCAATTCGGCGTGTTTAGTATTATTTCTAGTTTTGCCCATAAGCGAGAGTTATGGCAGTGCGCGAGGCGTGGCCGGTGCGTATGTAATGCGGCAGATGTATGGCGGCGGTTACATGTAAATCAGCCGCTCAAATTGCAAATAACAACTAATTAGTTAGTCGTTTACTGCTTCTCCTCGCTTTCGCTTGGCCGAATGGTGTGGTTTCCCCTCCCACTTATCGGGTTTGTAATGACTAATTGGGACTAATATGTGACGTTTTCCGTTGGGGCCAGGGGCCCATTATAATTGCGTTGACCCTTAAATATCACCAATAATATTTAAATATTTGCTGAGTGTGTAAAAAATCGTAACATAAACTGTCCTAAATCTAATTTGTCTTTATTGTTCTCTTGCAGTAAGTTCCGGTGTGCCTCATACAGTTTATAAGGGAAATCACAGAAAATACACAAAAGAATGTTTAATGATATATGACAGAAAAACCGGTGATATTACGTTCGAGAAATTAAATCACAACATACAGGTGAAAAAGACTAGGTGAGTGCCACTCAAACGCTTCTCCTCCCTTGCAATTTGTCTTACTTTTGTGCCATTTCAGGAGTGAAATGACAAACAAACCAAGTGCTGTCGCCTCTGGTGCTGGACCTCAAGCGAAATTGGAGAACAGCACCATGCGCATATCATCGAAGACGAAAGTGTCCACGGGCAGTCGTAGGAATAATATAAGTGCGTGCCGATCAGACCGCTTCCTGGACTTGCTATTAATTTTTGTTTGTTTCATTTTTGTTGCAGTTGATTTTAAGCCAAGGAATTCACCAATGCAAGGTTCGCCGTCTGCCCCGCCATCCATACACAAAAGTCCACAATCAGCTCCGGCGTAAGCACACCTCTGCTCCGCGGTTTCATATGCCGCCACTAACATGCAATCTTTCCCGCTTTCCTCGTTGCAGCTGGAATGCCAACAACGCACAAGCCACTCTGCCTAGTATTCCGATGATAGTCGACGACGATGACGACGGCATGTTCGGTCTGTCCAGTGCGATTGGCGGTGGTGGCAATTCGGACATCAGCGGCAGTTCAACGGCTGCCAACGCGTCCTCCTCATCCGCAGCTTCGGCATCGAGTCATAACAATTCTGCGAACGAATATCAAATGCAGCAGCCGCCAATTCAGCATGCAAAACCAACAAAACAATCACACTATAACAATCAGAAGCGCCACAACAATCTCTCAGCATCTGCATCGGCATCAGCGTCGTCGTTGCAGCAGTTTAGCAAGCAGGCGAAGCAGCAAGGGCCAGCGTCGTCGTCAGCGCATCACAATCTCATGGAACAACGAAGTACGTGGCCATATGAGTAAAATTGAATTTAATTGTGGCACTCAATGCAATTTGACCTTGTTTTCTTTTGTTGTCGTGCAGCTTCTTCGCCACATCACATCGCACATACGCAACCGCAACAACAACAACAACAGCAACAGCAACACCAGAAGCAGCAGCAGCACCAATCGGGCAATCGCATGTATGCGGCCAATTCACTGGCAAATGGCGGTGGCACCTACAGCAATAGCAATAACAATTTTAACGCTGCCGCGATTGGTAACCACCACAGCGGTGGAGGTGGTGGTGGTGGTGGTGCTGGTGGCGGAGGTGTTGGCAGTCGACCAGGCAGCAGCATTAGCCAACACAACAATGTGGATATGGCGTCGCCACACGAGATTGATGCGCAGTTTTCACTGGCCAGTGCGGGAGCGGCACTGGAGCAGGTGAGGCTTGATTAGTTTGAATTGAAATTGAAATTTTCTAATAAATATCTCTTACTATTTATTTGCTTTCAGCAATTCGGGGTGCTCAGCTCATCTAGTTCTAGTTCCGGCTCAGATTCTAGCGGCAGTGATAGCGGCAGTGATTCGGACGATAGCACAGACGATGATACGTCAGCCGCTCCGCAGCCCGCGCACCAGCTTCAGATGCACCAGCTGCCGAACTTGGGCGCTGGTCCCATGATGTCCACGTCGCCTTCAATGCAGCAACAGCCACACCACAATCGCCATCAGCCGCCGCCGCAGCAACTGCTGCAGCAATCGTCCGGTTATGCGTCCAACAATGGTGCATTCACAAGTGATCTGCTGCAAAACGACTTGCAATTATCCTCAAATTCGTCCGACGATGACGATTAGTTTTGCTCTTCTTTTCAACACTACCCACACTACACTACGTTATAAATATTATTATTTTAATTTTTAATTGTACAATTATTATTATTTTTTGCTATCAGAGTTTGTTCGATTTTATGATACTTGTAATTAAGAATTAAAGGTGAATTTAAATACTAGTGAAATTTATATACTAAACACGTAAAAGTGAAGACGAGTGAATGCAAACCATGATACGTGCTGCAAGTGAAACAGAATACGAAATACACACACACACACAAATTGCCAACGTGTATATTCAGATTTAAATCTCTTGTCTCTTACAAGTAATGTTAGTTACTAAAGATAATAAACAAAGCAAAACAAGAACAGCATAAACAAACGACCACATTTACAACAAAATATGAACAACGTCTACACATATACTTAGCAACAAACCGTGAGAGAGAATTGAAAGAAACTGCAACCAACAAACCTAAAGTAATGAAGCATTAAATAAATTAAATGAAATTATTTAATATTTGCAATAGCATACAACAGGATTTTTAGTGAAAAAAAAATCAAATTTCTAAATTACAATTAGATACATGGCTGTTTCTTTTACGTTTGCTTATTTTTACTAAAATATGTTTACATTTAATTTCTAACCTTTTAACTAAAAAATGTCGTCGCCTTAATTTTCAAAAAACCTGCTACATACAAACATCTTCAGCTCGAAACGGACTTAGTCACTGTGCGTGCAAAATAGGAAGATAGACTACGAATTTCAACACTCAAGAGCACCAAACGCAAAATCAAATCTAAAATCAAATCAACACAAAACGACCGCAAACGTCATATTTTTGGAACGTAGACATTTATGAATTGAAGTTTACCCAAAAATGTGGCAAAATTTAAAGTTTGATGAGCAAACAATATTCAAAATGTACGCTCCCGGTGACCATTCAGTTCTTTCATTTGACTAGTTAATATGTTCAATTCATTTGAGGAGTGTGAAAGTTTCGGGAACGCCTATCAGCGCTGCTACACTCGACAACTGATGGCGTACGAACGCTTCCGCAAGGAGCGATCGTTTCTTTTATGTGAATACATATAGCAACTAAGAATGGTTTCTCTTTGGTTGGCTTGGTTAAGCAAGAGTTACAAAATTTGCCTTTTCTCGCGCCTAAACAAAAGTCTACTCCTTGCATTACTATTATTATTTTTAACATTTAAATATTTCTATTAGTAATAATTTTCAAGATGAAAAGGAAAAACCATGAAGACATTGTTTTGTTATTCTTTTTTTTTAGCAACCATAGCAACAAACAAAAACATAATAAACATTGTTATTAATTTGTAATATAATCGGTCGCTGCTGACTTTTAGTTTGATTACGTGAAGTACTTTGTAAATGTTTTATTAAATTGTATGCATTGCAATTTTGAAAAAAGAAAACAAATATTGTATGAAAATGTTTTGGTGTTTCACTAATGTTGGACAAAGTGGACGATGAGAATTGGAAGTACTTTGCGATGTTTTAAAAGGTAAGCGAAGCACCCCAGGCGTTTGAATTGTTAAGGTTCTTGAATGGTTCGTTTGAGAGCTCAAAGTTAGATGAAACCTATTTCAAGCATAAGCGATTTCTATGAAAAATATTTATTTATTTATTTAATAAGCCAATGTACATTTAGAACTTACTGACTAAAGGAAAAAAAGAGCAGAAAAAAAGGTCACACAAGTGAGGAAAAGAGCTTCAACTTAACCTATTCAATAACAAATTTAATAATGTCCCTTTGGGAAGCGATACATCGAGATCGTGGACACTATTCAGTTCCGCAAGGGCTCTGGCCAGTGGCGCATTCTTAGCATAGTTTGACCTGAAAAGGCTGATGTGGAAAGTCTCTACGTGCCGTAGGTTACGAATTGGAACATTAAAAGCAACTTTACTTAAAAGGGTTGGGCAATCTGTAGACCCATTTAATAACCCAACAATGAAGGAGCACGCAAGATAGGTTCGCCTAGAGTTTAGACTCATTAAGTTTATAAGGCGGCAGCGGGAAATATACGACGGCAACGGTTCAGTAAAGTTCAGCGACCTTAGGGCGAACCGCATAAAAATCTTTTGGATGCGCTCAATGCGATTAATGTGAGTCACTTGGTATGGCCTCCATATACACGAAGCATATTCCAGCCTTGATCTGACGAAAGCCGTGAACAACAGTTTAAACGTATAAGGATCAGAGAACGACGCACTGTTCCGACGAACAAACCCCAACATGGCATTTGATTTGGCAATAATGAAATCGATATGACTAGAAAAACAAAGTTTTGTGTCGAAGAACACACCTAAATCTTTGATTTCTTGGACTGACTCCAACAGTGAACCAGACAGGGAGTAGGGCAAGTGCAAAGGGCTGTGTTTCCTAGAATAAGTTACATGAAAGCACTTACTAATGTTTAAGAAAAGGTGATTTCTCGTACACCATGACTGTACTCTGTCTAGGTCAGCCTGTAGTGCCAGCGAATCTGCCACATTATTAATCGCAGCATAAATCTTCAGATCATCCGCATATAGTAAAAATTTTGCAAACGAAAAGCAGGAGCCAATGTCGTTGATAAATAAAACAAATGCTACCTTGAGGAACGCCAGAAGTAGCGACAAATGGCTGTGAAAAATGATTATCAACAGCCACGACACACTGTCTGTTGGAAAGGTATGATTTCACCCAACCAAGAAATGATGAGTGAAAGCCCATACAATTTAATTTCGATATCAGAATTGAATGACAAATATCAAAGTGATCCTCCTTTGAACGTGCAAACTCCTAATCACCAATCGGCGGAATGTTCGGAAATAAAATGTTCAAAACTTTCATGTTTTTTTTCCTATCAAATATCCGGTTTGTGGCCACGATCCAATGTGCTCTTCCCCCTGACAATTTTATTGTACAAATCTGGCAACGCCATTGAGCAGCAAAACAAAAAAGATGATTGCGAATTTTCTGTCAAAATCGCCTCGCCTACTTCACACACTGTCAATTGTTAGTGCCGGCCGCAGTAAAATTCCAGTAAGTGCGCAGACGAACTTTCTAGCTCGCCAAGTGGGAACAACAGGTGCCAAAATGTCCGAAGTTACTGGTCTGAGTAATGCGGAGGCGGAGGAATTATGCAAGCCGGCGGAAGCCGCAACAAAGGTAGCACAGGCTCGCAATGAATCAATGTGATGAAATCATGTTCACAACTCACGCTGTGTCCTCTTTTTTTTTTGCCGTTTTAGGACTTTCTCTTTCAACAAACCATGTACCGCATCAAGGACCCACGCAAGACGTTGCCCTTCTACACAGGCGTGCTGGGCATGACGCTGCTGCAGAAGCTGGATTTCCCCGAGGCCAAGTTCACACTGTACTTTATGGGGTAGGTGGGGTGCGGAGTGAAGATTTGATTGGCCATTTTATTAAGTGCCGCTATCACTGATTCGCAATATTTGTTGTAATTTTGAATTGTTACAGCTACGAGAGCCCAAGTGAAGTGCCAAAAGACAACAAAGAGCGCACCTGCTGGGCAATGAGTCGCAAGGCCACCGTTGAGCTGACGCAGTAAGTGCACTTGAAACCAAGTGAACCAAGTTTAGTTGAGATTCAAATTAGTATAAATAAAATGCTTCTAATTGTTCGTACCATACCAACTAAATATATATTTTCAGCAATTGGGGCACTGAAAACGATCCCGATCAGGCTTATCACAATGGAAACTCGGATCCGCGTGGCTTTGGTCACATTGGCTTGATGGTGCCCGATGTTTATGCAGCCTGCAAGCGGTCGGTTAAACATTAGTTGCACATTTCCACAAAAAGTTTTGAATATTTCAATTTTATTGTTACATATAGTTTTGAGGAATTGGGCGTTGATTTCGTGAAGAAACCCGACGATGGACGCATGAAGGGTTTGGCTTTCATTAAAGATCCCGATGGCTACTGGATTGAAATTTTCAATGCCAACACTGTCTGCAACTAAACCATGGCAAACGTTTAAGATTTTTTCGTTGTAGAATGACCAACATTATTGCTGTTTAGAAATTAAGCGAAAAACGTTTTTTGGAATTTACATACATCACCATTTATGGGGAATTTTTTAACCTTGTTACGCGTTCAAAACGCAGTCGAATTGTAACATGTATTCATAATAAAGTCGTATAATTGGCAAATACTGGAATGTGTGCCACATCACTTAGCATTCTCCACTTGTCACTGGCAGAATTCAAATATGTACCAAAATTAGTTGATTTTGTATTATTGCGCCGGCGTCTGCTGCACGCTTTTTCGCCACCAAGTGTGAGTGATCGAGTGTCGGCGTTGTTTACCGTGGACAATGGTTTATGGCAGCATTCATTCATTTGAGCAACTAATCATTTTCAGTTTTGCACGCTTTTCACGCTCATGTTAACAACTCGACTATGTGACTAAACTCACTTGGTACGCGTTCTTAACTGATTTTGTCACGAACTAATCATTATTTGCATATAACGGTGAACTTTTGTAAATAATATTTAAAAGCCAATGTCCATTCAGCGCCCGTCGAGCGGTCAATTTGTACTTGATATTCTCGGACATATGTAAATGTGTATGTGTGCATACAAACAGTTTCGCAAACAGCTCATAAACACGCATTTGTTGACAATGGCATTGCAATTGCGGGTAATTGCGATTTTCGCAACGCGAAATTTACCACAACTCCTTTCGGTCGAGCACGGCGCCAGTTTCATAGGTCAACTCGAGCGGTGCACTTCCCAAATACCACGATTAAAATAAAATATAACGATAATGAAAATAGTTTCAGGGCTTTTTGAACGATTTCTTAAAATTAAAATAACAAACAGTCCCTAAATTCTTTAATATTACTAAAAAGATATTGAAAAATTATTGACCGTAAGAAGTTCAAAAACTATATTATTAAAAACACAGTACAAGAGCAAATCATTTATGATTATTTTATATTATACAGTCGTGTCTGGGTATAGTGAACACCCAAATTTGGATATGGAGCCTTTAAATACTGAAACAAATTTTAATAGAAAAAAATTGTTTTTTGAGCAAATAAAACGAGTTTTTGAACAAAAATTTTAACCTTGATATAGTGAACGGCATCGATATGTGAACAGGCCTTGCAATAATTAGTTCACTATATCCAGACACGACTGCAGTAGGAATACAAAAAAATTTTCTTGTTTTTATCCGATTGATAGAATGTAAAGTTAGTCGCTCAGAAAGCCTAAAACCATTTTCAAAAAATATCAACTGAAAAAATTCCGATCTTTCACATTCGAAACACCAACGAAATTATATTAAAACGGCAAAAATATATGCGGAGAAAATGGAAATCACCGAACCCACCGTAGGAATTTTTTATGTGTCCAAGATTTTGGCCTTGGCGCCCTTTTCAGTGCGCAAGAACTCCAAAGGCGTTCTGGAGATAAGTCGCAGTGTCATGTTTTCCGTCTACTCTGCGTCAATCTGTGTCATAGCGGGTGAGTTCGGACACATCTTAAATGTCTCCTTTCGCAGTCAACTTTCACATTTCTTGCATTTAAACATTTGACATTGGTTTGCAGTCTTTCTCACTTACCGTGGCCTCCTGTTCGACGCCAATTCCCAAGTGCCCCTGCGGTAAGCGCAGCTCTGTCGCATATCTCAACTCCACCAGATCTTAAACTCTTTACACATTGACAATTTCACAGTTATTTTGTAAATATGTTTATTAACTTTGTGAACTACATTCATTGCACTCATGCAAAAACTGCCGACTTGGAATGACCAACTGGCAATTTAAATCGTTGACGTTATATCCAACCTCACACTTAACCCATATCGGCCCAATGTTCTATTAATTGAATAGTAAATTTTAGCATTTTCTATAAATTTGTTTGGTCTCTTTTTTAAACTTTAAATGCGAAAGTTTTGCATAATATGATGGTCTGATTTGTAATAAATAATAACAAAAGTTAACATGGGATATTTTGAAATAATATGGGATAAATATATTCATTTCTCACACCTCTTCCCATTTGTATGAATTCCGCAAACAAAAGGTAATTTTTTACATAATTTCAAAAGCATCGAAAAACATTAAAAAACAATAATATTTAAAAAAAATAACTATGCAGTCTTGTTAAAATTTGATCAAACTCTTGAAAACATATTTACACTTTGCGCATAAAACCAAAATTATAGCCAGAATATATATTTATAGTTCGGCGTTCGATTAATCAAACACCAAATATTTCGAAAACCAAAAATCTGAAAATGTTTTTGACCCCAAATTTGTATTGTCCGACCTCCTTTCACCTTAAAAAAACTGTTTTAGTCGAATATTGACCAAAAAAATCGCTGTGCCAATATGGGTTAAACAGAAACGAACTGTTCTAACCACATCGGTAGTTCTTGCTATTTAAAAATTACACATCATGTTCGTCCTCGAATTCGTTCTCATGCCAGCAACCAGCATGCAAGATAACCTCCAGTGCACCTAATTTCCTTTAATTATGCACCGTACTCACTCCAACTGTGCAAGCAATTCTCCTCTCGTTTAATTATTGTCTTTCTCTCTCTCTCTCTCTCTCCTGTACTCCCCTCGTTCTGCTGATTCTATTCACTTGCTGGCACTTTTTCAAAAATTCATAGAGCATCTTTTAGAATGAAATCGGCAACATCGAAGGTGGTCACCGCGCTAGATGTGTCGGTGGTGGTGATGGCCACATCGGCTGGTGTGTGCTGCGGCTTGTTCGGGGTCAAGGCGACGCGCGAGTTGAATATGCGCCTGAGAAAGGTACCGGTTGCAAGGATCTCAGCTGTCAATTGAAACCCTGACAAGTGCATACATTTTGATTATCTCACACAAGGTTGACGACTCATTGCACTCGTTTTCGAATTTCAAGCGGGATCGCATGCTGGCCACCGTAATGGTGGTTGTGCCGATGCTCTTCATAGGCTCGTTGTTGGGTGAGTCGCTGCCGCGAGCCGTTAGTGTCCATTCATGCCATGAAGAGTTTGCTTTCAGGACTCGATATCTGGACTTGGTTGCGATTTGCCAGCGCCGCTAAGATCGATGAGGAGGGCAGCGGTATTTACAACTATTCGTATTCTATAATGCACCGTTAGTAGCGGCCGCTTTTCGGTTTTCTTCTGTGCAGAAAAGAACGTGACGTGGTATTTACCTTTCTACAGCCTCTACCTGATGCTGACGTGCCTGCACATCAGGTTTGCCAGCACCGCCTTCGGGCTGGGTCGCCGCTTCAGGCGTCTGAACCTGATGCTGCAGAGTAGCTTTCTGCCAGGTCTCGACTGCAGAGAATCGCTGAAGCATCGTAAAAAACAGCAATTCCACTATTTTACAGATGGCAAGGAGTCTGCTCCCAAGCTGCACATAACCACCGTCAAGGTGCTGACGCAGCCAACACAAACGCTGCACGGAAGTTTGGCCAAACTCGCAAGCGAGTCCATGCCCAAAGACAATGCAGGTAAGTGGTGAAATGTATTGCACAAAAAAATACCATTTCAAATTTAAAGAAGTAGAACATCAATCTAATAAAAAATTAAGATTTATAACAGAGATTAACTAAATCGGTTGTCACAATCGTTATGTTTAAAATAATAAAAATATAAGACTTAGTAAATTTAAATGAAAAACGAACCAAAACTAATCAAAAGAATTGACTCTCCACTGCAACCGTTTGCTTCCGCTTAGGGAAAAACAAAGTATTCTTGCTGCGGCTCCTGGCTGAAAGTCACGAGTCTTTGGGCAAGTGCGTCCAGTTAGTCTCCAGGTAACGGCTTGGCGCCTAGTGTTGTCCCCACACATCTCACTGACAACACATCTTCTCGCCCAATTTAGCTCCTACGGCTTCGCAGTGCTGTTCATACTTGTCTCCTGTCTGCTTCACCTGGTGGCCACGTCGTACTTTCTGTTCTTGGAGCTTCTCAGCAAAAAGGACAGCGGCTTCGTTTGGCTGCAAGTACTCTGGATCACGTTCCACGTATTCCGCCTGCTGCTGTTGGTGGAGCCGTGCAATTTGGCCACCATGGAGGTGAGCTGCAGTATGGAGTGTGTTGTCATAAAATCCCAACCAACTTTTGCTTTCAGTCCAAGAGGACCATACAGCTGGTGTGTGAAATCGAGCGCAAAGTGTACGATCCCATACTGACTGAGGAGGTAGACGTTTTCAAATTCAACAACTAAATGAAATTGCCTAAAGTTGCATTGCAGATTAGGAAATTCTGGCAGCAGCTGCTGGTGATCGATGGAGAGTTTTCGGCGAGCGGTTTGTGTCGCGTGAATCGCAAGATTTTGACATCGGCAAGTGTTTCTATCGATCAAAATTTCTATTAACTGCACAATTATTACTATCTTCTACTCGCCAAACAGTTTAGCTCAGCGATTGCGACATATTTGGTGATTTTGATACAGTTCCAGAAAACCAACGGCTAAAGGAAATAATACTATGTTTGTTAAAGCAGCAATTTTTGAACACTAAAACAGCACAAAGCAATTGAACATTGGAGTATTAAATATTCAGTAGATATTTATGGAGCTTTTATTTATTGTTAAGTATAAATTGAAATGGAAAGAGAAATTGTAATGTCGTGCCAGTTGCAATGTGCGGTTTATTTTGTTGATTATTTGTCTCAAACTATAATTAGTTTTGGAAATTATGATAAACTTAGCAAGAGGGAAAAATTCAAGAAAATCGATTACAATACAAAAGTGAACTAAAATCCTTTCTGATACTGCTTCGATTCCAAGCGTTGCTGTAGCATTTCCAGCTGTCTTTTGGCCTCGCATTGCGGGAAATTCGTCATTTCATAGTACTGTGGTGCCAGCGTGAGCAGCCATTCCGCTGTGGAGAACACAAACAGAGACGGTAATTTTAATACAAGTATTCATTGTCTACTGGAGTCATTTGAATAAGTATGAAATTCCCTACTTACGCTTAATATCGGTGACGGTGCGAATGTAGTTCTTGGTGGTTAGCACAAACTCGTTGTAGATGACCCAGTCGGGCTTGTGGTCGAGACAAGTCGACGGATGCAACTGTACATTCTGATTATCTTTGATGGTTAGGTAATGGCCGGTGCGCTCCAGGTGGGCAACCTGCATGAAGAAGCCCTGCACCAGCGCCTTGCGTATGTTGACGTAGTAATCCTTGGAGGTGAACTCAGTGCTGCTGCGCTTTAAATTGAAACGATCCATGATGCGCGCCAGCTGCTGGCGTACATTGTCGGCCGACTTCAGCGAGCGGAAGTTTATGAAATTCTCATAACACCAGTTCGGATCTTCACCGCCTGTTCATAATAGATAAATACACATTTGGCTTTAGTGAAATTCGCTATGCAAACCATCAGCGAACGACTCACTTTGCTTGAAGGCGTGATAGATGTTGAGCAGCGTCAGATGGTCGCCGTCGATGTGCGCGAAACGCATCTTCGCCTCGTCGGCGGCCTTCTTTGCCTCGTTGGGACGCACAAAGCATTGCGACACTGTTCGGGAGTAGAGCGACAAAAACACAGAAGAAAGGGTTTTGTTTTGGGTTGGCGACGTCACGGCATGGAGCGCGGCACAATCCCACACAAACACCGTTGAGTTTCGTTTCACAAACAGTTTTTTTCAATTTTTGCATTTTTTCTTATAACTGACAGTTTATAGTAAACGAATTTTCAAATGATTGCAAACTCTTCGCGGGAGAAGTGAAATTTTGCATTTGTCGTACACGAGTTGCACCTAAAGACACCACCTAAATTAAGGGTGGAATTGTAGTATTTTCAGTGAGAGTTGCATGAGCGATTTCAATGAACTAATTAGTCAGCATTATTGCAGTTCTGGCCTCGGCCACATGCGCGTTGGTCACGGTTTCGGGCAACAAGTAAGCTGGTTACATTTTAAGTTAATTGGAATTACCTTCGATTTCAGATCGATTTTGAGTTCATGAAAATCACTTTCAACTGAGGGTTTCAGTGAGTATTAAGTAGGATTACTTGTGCTTGTGGATCGCTCGTGAAACTGAATTTCAGTGGAGAATGCAAAAGACAAATAAATTGAAAGAAATTTTTCTTTTGCATTGTGACTAAAATTAATCGACATTTCATCTCAACTTGTCCGCTAGTCCGTATGGCAATCATAGAAGCTCCCTGCGATTAATTGTACTAATACATGTGTCTAATTTAGTTTTGATTGAGACATTCAAAATCAACTAAACCATTTTTCAGTCATGATCCAATTAATCGCACGACCTAACATCCGAGTATTGTCAGCGTTTGTCCACTAACTTCAATTGATAAAAAACCTACTCAATTGCAAATTTTTCATAACTAAATTGTCTTTGTAAAAACGTTTCCCCAACACCGCCCACAGCAATTTCAATTTAATTTGTCTAAAATATATACTTAATACTACCTAAATGACAAGGAAAATTATTTGATAATTTGAAATCATTTTCATAAAGCACAACTTAGTAAATTTAAATGCCTTTCATTATATCAAATTAGTTAAAAGTGAACACAATTATCTTGCACACAAGTTTCCTTGTCATTTTTTCTGACTATCCTGTGTAACTAATGACTTATCGGAGTTAATCGACAGTAAAACGACCCTACAGTTAAGTTGCTACGCAAATAACGCGCACTCGCACATAGTGCGCAATCTCACCCGACAGCATTGCCGTAATGGACAGAATCTCGTTGGAGCAATTGTGTTGGCAGCTGGCAATCAGCATCTTAGCCAGCTGAGGGTCCAGCGGGAACTCCGACATGACCGCGCCCAGGTCGGTCAGATTACCGTCGTCGTCCAGCGCCGCCAAATAGTTGAGCAACTCCAAGGCGCGCATCAGCGTCTCCGGCGCAGGCGGGTCCATGAAATCGAAATGTACCAAATCGTCAATGCCGAGTTTCTTCAGCTGGAGCACCACTGTGCCTGCGGTTTCATTCAGTATTACATACAACTGTTTATAATTTGTATATGCAATCATATTCTTACCCAAGTTTGAACGCAAAATCTCCGGGTACGTGTTGTCCTGCATCTCGTTCTTGTAGGCTTTCTCTGTGTAAAGGCGGAAGCATTTACCCGGCTTTGTCCGTCCGGCGCGGCCGGCACGCTGCTGTGCGGACGCTTTCGAAATGGCCGAGATCAGCAAACTCTCGACGCGTATGCGCGGATTATAGACCTTCTGTTTGGCAAAGCCGGGATCGATTACGAATACTACGCCGTCAATGGTCAGCGATGTCTCGGCAATGTTGGTGGAAACCACCACCTTGCGACCTATGGCGCCGTTGGCATTACGCGGTGGTGCAGCCTCAAAAATGCGTTGTTGCAGGTTCGGCGGCAGAGTCGAGTACAGCGGAATGCACTTCAGCTCACCAATCTCCGAGCCCAAGTTGTCCGTTTCTCGCTTGATGCGCTTGCAAGCTTCTTCAATCTCCTCTTGACCCGTGAGGAACATCAAAACGTCACCTTCAAAATAATGCATACAAATGAGGTGTAAAGCAAAAAAGGGCGAACATGGTCGCTATTACTCACCCTCAATGTCCTCGCACATATGTATTTGTATGACAGTGCGTATGGCTGCCTCTAGATAGTCGCGCTCGGGCTCTGGCGTATAAAAAATTTCCACTGGATGCGTTCGACCGGGAACATTCATTAGCGGCGCATTGTCGAAATACTGCTGGAACTTGCCCGCGTCCAAGGTGGCCGACATCACCACTAGCTTAAGGTCAGATCGCTGCCGTATGACCTCCTTCAACACGCCCATCAGTATGTCGGTGGCCAGAGTACGTTCGTGAGCCTCGTCGAGCAGTATCACTTGATACTGTTCCAGCATCGGATCGGACATAGCCTCGCGCAGCAACATGCCGTCCGTCATGTACTTCAGAACCGTCTTCGCCGACGAGCAATCCTCGAAACGAATGGAGTAACCCACCTCCTCGCCCAGAGTGACGTCCATCTCCTCGGACACACGCTGCGCCACCGACATGGCGGCCACACGACGTGGCTGCGTGCACGACACGCCCTTCTTGCCCTTAGACATGGCGAACTCCACACACCACTGCGGTATTTGAGTCGTTTTACCAGAGCCCGTCTCGCCCACTAGCACAATGCTCTGATGCTCATTCAGCAGCCGCATGAAGTCTGCCTGGTACTCAAAGACCGGCAGCGCGATGCGCTTCCGGTACAGTTGGTAGAAGCGCTGTGTGAAGGGCTTCAGTGTATATGGATTGACGGCGCCGGGCTGGCGCGTTATATTGGCAATGAGGGGCCCCACGCCGGACGTAACAGCGGTAGTCGCCAAATGTGTACCAGCTGTCGAAGTAGAGGCATCCAAATCCCTACAGGGGTGAGAAGTGTGAGAATTACTCAACCTTATTTCAATTCTAAAATGAGCGCCATTTGTACCCCAGCTGCAATTGCCCCGAATCGGCCCACTTACTTTTTCATCTTCGAGTTGTAGGTTTCACCCACTTCGATGCGGCGCTTAGACATTTTCACAATTTATCTGTGTCTACTGTTGAACGTAGCGTAAACGTACACTGTATCGCTTCGCTTTTATGCAATGTGCAAGCAAATTTCACAATCCTCACCCGCTAATTACACACGCGAAAACACATGCGACAAAATTTCGTGTTTTTCCTTTATTGTTGTAAAGAATCGAATGAAGTTGCCTGCGGTCGAACACATCACAGGGATGCATGGGAACTCACTCACTCAAGCCTGCAATCAGGGAGAAATTAAAATAAAAATCCCTAATATGTCCCAAGAGAAGCTATGCAACTATTTACCGCAAGTGGTTTAATTGCGATTTCACCTTTCATTTCAATCATTATAATGCCAAATCCGTTTATCTGTAGATATCTTTGATGTTTGCAGCATTCGAAGTTTCCCTTTTCAAGGGCCGATCTATATGGAATGATTTGCCCGATGTGGCAAGCCGATGATGCCATTTCAGTGTTTCATCTTACTTTGCGCCCATGAACTGCAACCCTTCAAACAATAGACAAAACGTTGAGAAAACAGAAAATTTTTCGGGTGTTTTAATCGGTGTAACTGCAACAATTTTGAAATAAATCGCACTTATTTTGTTTGGAAAACAAAGGAAATTGTGGGAATAATGTCGTGGCTGCGTGCGCCATAGGAAGTGATACTTTGGGCACAGAACAACCGGGCATTATGGAGATTCCGATACAAGTTGCTGTGCGTATCTTCCCTTGCCGACAAGGGCCCGCTCCACCGGCCTCAGGCGCAGCCACCGTCGAACAGCAGCCAAAGGACAGCAATGGCAATGTCAATGAGGACACAGCTGGCGAAGCCCTGCAGACAGACGCTCGCGAAAGCCAACCAACACAGTGTTCGAATTTCTGCGTGCAGGCCATGCAAATGGGAGCGGCTGGCTTCCTCAGCGGAGCTCCGACTGCGCTGCCTGGCCAGTTGGACAATGCTATTACGGCCGGGGTTGTGCAGGTGGGGTCGCACTCGTTTCCGGTGACGCACGCGCTCCCCGTCGGCTGCACGCAGAGCCAGATCTACCACCAAACGGTCTTTCCGCTGATCAGCTTGTTCACGGAGGGCTTCGATGCTTCGGTAGTAACGTACGGACAACGGGGCGTGGGTAAGACGTACACGTTGTACGGGCCGGGCTTTGACTGTGTGTACGGGGAGGGAGAGCAGGGCGTGGTGCAGCGATGTGTGCGGGAAATTTTCGCGCACATGGCCAATCATCCAGGTGAAGCAATACTCAAAATGATTAAATGCTTTTTAGTATAACTGTAAATTTTTTTCGGTAGAGCGCACGTATGCGGTGAACGTTGGCTGGGTAGAGATTGTCGGCGAGGTGATACACGATCTGCTGGGCGTAGGCAACGTGCCCTGCGAAAGTGTTTCGGATGTGTTCCATTGGCTGCAACTGGGTCTCAATACGAAGACGGCGCGGCATGTGGAGGACATTGATGCGCCCACCGCACATTCGCTCTTTACGCTGACATTGGAGCAGCAGTGGGTGACCAAGGAGGGCCTCATACAACACCGGTTGTCCACCGCCAGCTTCTCGGACTTGTGCGGGACGGAGCGCACCTTCGTGTTAAACGCTTTGGATCAACCCGCAAGTGTGCCCAAGGATGAGGGCCTGCAGGCGTTGGAGCAGGTGGTCAACACGCTGACTGACCCGGCGCTGATGTACGGCGTCAACGGCAACATTCCCTACAATCAGACGACGTTAACAACGTTGCTGAAAGACTCGTTTGGTGGCCGTGCCCAGACGTTACTGATGCTCTGCGTATCGCCGCTGGAGCGCGACTACAACGAGACGCTGTGCAACTTGCAGTTCGCTTTCAAAGTACAGTGCGTGAGAAATTACGTGATTATGAATACATTCTCGGACGACAACACACCCATATCCCCGGAGTCGGTGGTGCCCGAGTTGGTGGGCGGCGTGCCGACGGGTGTCGACAACTTTGGCCTGCAGTTCGCCGCCAGCCAATGGTTCAAGTTGGTTTCCAATGCGGAGGGGTTATTTTCGAAGTAAGTGAATACGAAACTTGGTTGAAACAAACGGGGATTCTACTGATGCTTTACTGCATTCCAGATTGGTATCTTCGAATGCCATTTCGGATTTGGATAAAGAGCAAATCGAAGAGTGGCTCTTTCTCAAGCAGGAGTGCGAGGAGTGCCTCAGCTCCAGCGAGGCGATGCGTTCGCAGAAGCAGCTGGGGCCCATACAGGAGGCTGAGGAGCCCGAGGAGACAGTCAGCGAGCCAGAAACATCCTGTCAACAAAACTCGGACAACGAGTCCGACTCTGAGTCGCAGCGGCCCGACTTGGAGGAGAAGTTGGAAACGCTGATGGACGAACTGTGCTCGAAGACGGACACGCTGGTCACGGACAAGTACAAAGAGTTCATGCAGAGCCATCCCAAGGCTGTTATGGAGAGTCAGGAGTCAGGCATCCGTTTAAACGAGCAGAACTTGAAGGTGGTGGCAGTGCCAGTTGTCGAGCAGTGCAGCCCGCCAAATGAGAAGCTGGACGAGCGCAAGACGTCCATTGGAGGTGAGCGCTTAAAGAAAAGTTGTGGCTTTTTTCTTTTAATTTTTTGAATTAAATCGTTTCGCAGGTCGCCGCCGCTCCATTCAGCCTGGCGCTAGCTTGTCTAGCGCAGAGATTGCCATGCTAAATCGTGTGGCTTCGCGCGAACAGGCTGCACCCAAGTCACCTGACGACTTTCTGGACAGCTCTGGTGATTTGCCGCTGCGTGCTGCCATCAACTCGCCGTTTGATAATATTCAGAAAAAGCTGCGCAAGCTCGACACCGAGATTGAGGCGCGCCAGCGACAAATCAAGGAGCTGGAGCAGACGATGCAGCTGAAGCAGAACATTATCACGGAACTGGTGAAGAACAGCGACACGCGCACTACCGCCAAGCAACGCTTCAACAAGAAGAAAGCCAAGCTGGAGGCAGAGTACGAGAAGACAAAAAAGCAGCTGGCCAAGGCCGTGGTGCAGGGCAAAGAGAAGGGCGAGGTAGAGCGTCTGCGAACACTAATCGTGCACATTGAGCAGCGCCTACGGGATCTCACCTCTATTAAACACATCGCGGGCGAAAGTGGGCAGAAGGTGAAGAAGCTGCAGCAGTCGGTGCACGAGTCCAAGAAGCTGGTGGACGACCTGCAGAAGAAAGTGAAGAAAGAACGCAAGCTGCGTGAGCAATTGGACACCGAACTGAAAGCGCTAAAGGAGAAAGAGAACAACAGCAACAACAATAAAGCACTCGTGAAAATCGTCGATAACGTGGGCGGCATTGGCGCCGGTGTTGGCTGCGAAGAGGATCGTGGAAAGAATTTGCGTGAGGTGGTGCAGGCGCGCATCTCGCACCTAGACCACGTGCTGCGCGAGAAGTCGGAGAATCTGGAGCAATGCAGCGAGAGCGCCGACGACGCCGAAGGCCTGCGCCATGAGATACGCAATCTGCGGCGAACGCGGGACCACCTGCTGGAGCAACGTTGCTCGCTGGACCGCAAGCTAAAGCGCGACAAAATACTGTCGCACCGCGAGGAGCGCAAGCTGCTGGAGTGCGACGAGGCAATTGAGGCCATTGACGCGGCTATCGAGTTCAAGAACGAGCTGATCTGCGGCCACCGATCAATCGACACCAGCGAGCGGCTGCAGCGCGAGAAGGGCGAGCAGATGCTGATGGCGCGTCTCAACAAGCTATCCGTGGAGGAGATGCGTACACTGCTGTACAAGTACTTCACGAAAGTGATTGACTTGCGCGATGCGTCGCGCAAGCTTGAGGTGCAGCTGATGCAGCTGGAGCGCGAACGCGACGCCTGGGAGTGGAAGGAGCGGGTGCTGTCTAATGCAGTGCGGCAGGCGCGTCTAGAAGGCGAGCGCAATGCGGTGCTGCTGCAGCGGCAGCACGAGATGAAGTTGACGCTGATGCTGCGTCACCTGGCCGAGGAGACTTCGGCCAGCTCGGCGAGCTTCGGCGAGCAGGCGCAGCCTCCGCAGCGCTGTTTGCGGCCTGGAAATCTACAGTTGGCGCCACACCAGCTACTGGCAGGCTCGTCGGCAACTACCACCGGCACTGGCACCTCGCAGGCATCCTCACAGTATTCCGACTCCGACTTTGATTTGGAGTTCTACAAGAATTCGCTGCCGTCGGCGGCTGCAAAGATGCTCAAGCCACCCAAGCATGGCGAAATGGAAATCTGCCCACTGCCGGACGCGCTGGCCAAATACAAGCCGCTGGACAAATTCAAGGAGAAGGAGCGCGAGACGAAGAACAAACTGTTTGCCAAATTTCAGGTGCTAACGCGCTACACGGGTCAGTCAGTGGCGGCGGACGAGGGAAGCGGCGTGGGTGGCGGGGTCAGTGGGAGTGCCAAAAAGAAGGAAAAGGAAGCGGTAGCGGCCATACCGCAGGAGAATCTGAAGCGCCTAATATCGGCACCACCGGCCACCAAGGTGACGCGACAGAAGAACAAAATCATCATACAAGACGCCACGCGTAAAAATTGAGCGCAACTTTCGGATGATGTTTGCGTTTACGACTTTCTGTTCTCTTGACCGCGACATTTGTAGCGTTGTAAAATTCTGACAATTCCTCGCCTACTCACTGACTTGACTTTACCAAGACAAAAGTGTCGACGATGTCGTTTATAAAAAGTTACAGTTTCAGGTTTTTTGATGTTAGTTTTTAAAAAGTTGATAATCTGAAACTCTACGACCAGCTTTAAATCTTTTTGCAGCAGCCACATGAATTTTGGTTTTTACCAATCACTAAAATTTTCTTTAAGCCATTAACTGATACATTAATATTAACTTTTTAATGCGGTACTTAATTTCTAATGCGTACAGCTATTAATACACTTTTTAGTGAACAATGCAGAAGAAAACAATGTTTTGGTTATGAAGGAAAAATGCTCAAAGTTTCAGTTTTCTGTTTTATTGAAAATTGCATTTCGGCAAAAGCAAAATAGGCAACCAAAAACGCCTCAGAATTAGACAAACTGATTAAGAGTTGGTCGCGCAATTTTGGAAAAATACTCCACCGTTTTACGTACACTTAATGTTGGGTTGCTTTTACATAAACCCGGCACTGCGTTTTAGTATTACGTTAATTTTAGTTTTAGAATAAGTTCTTCCTCATTAGTTTAAGTTGATATTTTTTTTACAAACGTGTGTACTTGATATCACGCGGAGTCGTGTTGAATTTAGGTATTTTCTGACACTAATTTTTAAATACTCGAAAAATATACACAAAACAAACGGAAAATAAGATAAACTTGGAAATACTCAGACCCACAAAACAAATGCATTTAAACAATGTTAGTTTAGCTAATGACAAGAAATCTTTTCATTACAAATATGTATCATCCACTTGCAGATACTGAATGCGTACGTAAGAAAATGCAAATAATGATTTAATTTGCAAAATGCATTTGCGGACATCTAGTAGTGTAGCTTATCCCGAATAGTGAATGTAGCAAATCGAGAATTTTTTTATATGCGTAGAGGATTTTTACTTATTTCAAAATTTTTTTTATGAATCGAAAGTTTTCAATATGTCATAAGAACATGTAAAATCTGAATTGCCATCTGTTTCGAGCTGAGCTACACTATCAATGGCCCACAGATTGCTAATATATTTCCACTTATGAGTTAAATTGACCACCTTTCCAACGTTTTCAACCTGTTGGTTATGTTTTGCTTTAAGCCATTTAAGTAATGAATATCATATGCCATATACAATACACATATTCACAGAAATAAATATTACAAAATAAATTGCAATAATACAACAATAACAAACTGATGAGCTTTTATTTATTACGGCTGAAATTTTAAGGCAAACCGAGATTGCACTCAGACTGCGCCTTCGAAGCTGGTTACAGCTGTGCAGTGGATGTCTATACTCGTAATTGTAACGACAGATGTCCGAAAAAACCAAAACAGAATCGCGTAATCAAAACAAACCGCTCGAAAATATCCCCATTGCCATTGCCCCTTCAGCGCGCCAAAATAATTTCCCTGCTCAATGCGCATGCGCCCCTTTAACAATTACCACAGCGTATTTCGTTGTATTATCAACGAATTTCCATGTAATTTTTGGCTCTTTCCACTTCTGTGTGCTGCTTTGTTAATTTGCGACACTTGCAGTGCCAAAACTTATTCAAAATCCGCCAATCCGTTTCCCATTCGCACCACACGATGCCCACTAAGAATTTCCCCCCAATGAGTGTTGCCCTACCTGTTTTTACACCCCTAAAAGGTTGCCAGACTGTGCGATTTGACGCTGGCGCTCTTAACTTTGGCGCTCTTAGTACGACAACGGCCGCTCTTCGCTACCAATTGGCCGACGATTCCGGCAACAGTGCTTCGCCAAAAGACCAGCGCTTCTGGCAGTCAGTCAGCGTTTGGATTTCGACGGAAATAGTGGAGAATCGTGCGTGAATACGTTCGTTCGTTTTGTTGCGGCCGTGTGACTGTGTGTGTGTACATACAGCTCATACCAACCCCCGCGCAACAGCGCAGCCAGCCGAGAAACCGGTTCCGGTACGCGTGCGAGTGCCAGTGTGCATACGAAGCATTTCGCTTGAGTGTGTGTTCAGCTAATATTTATTGAAAAGCCAAATAAAATAAAGTTTAATTGAAGCTACGCCAGTGCGTAGAGCTTACGAAGCAGTGCCGATAAAAGCAAACCGAAAATTTGCGTGTGAAGCGAATTTGCTGCCGCAGCACTTGGCGAATCGAGCCAAGAACAGGGTGTACGACTTGCTTGGTGCCACCCCCGTGGATTAGTGGCCTTTGCAATTCGTCGCCGCAGCCCTGCGAGCACAACGATAGCAACTGCAGCAGCACCGCCGGTCGCATCGTCCGTGCAGTGCAATTTGCTTAGCAGAAGCGCACAATTTGCTTCGAAAGCAGACGACCCCAGCGAAAAACGGTGAGTTTCGCAGACGAAAAGTGCTGAAAATTTGGCAGCGGTCGTTGCACGGCGGCGGGTTGGGGCTGCAGGTGGCGCTGCCAGCGCAGACGCCATGTTTGTTTTTTTTTCAGCTGGATATGTGGGCATTTCAGCCAAATGCGATCGTTGAGCGTCGAACCGCTGCATTTATACGCATTCGCAATTTTATTGTAATGCAAATTTTATTGATTTTTCGCCAAAGTTCTGCATTTTGCTATGGCAAAAGTCTGCTAATGCTGCTTAACCCACACACACGCACGCAAAAGGGTGTGTACTTGGGCGCTGGGCCAGCGGGCGGATAGCAGAGCAGCGAGCAAACGTTGGCAACTTGGCTGCCATGCTGCCGAATTGGGTGCGCCTCCTTTGTGCAGCAATTGGCGGCCTGCGTCGAGCGTACGACCGGCAAAAGTTCTTGTTGCCAAAAGCGGACATTCTGGGTTGGCTGAAATGTTGACGGGACCCGATGTGGCCAAATGTTTTCATTCATAAAATGTCGCTAGAAAATTATGGAAAATTTTCGCCGAGTTTTTTTTGTGCGATTTTCTTTTGTATAAAAGCTGGCAATGCGCATGTCCTGGGCCGCCAGTTGCGAAAACGTCACTTTGCCAACTGTCAAAATCTGCTGCCTCCGCATCGAAATCCTGGCACATGTGCGCGCTGCCAGTCATCTCTGTCGCTCCAATAACAAATGCCGGTCGCATGCTGCTCGGAATTGTTGTGCGCAGCTAGTGCGGCTGCTTTGGTCCTTTTTAATTGTGCGATGCACACGCAGGGCAGCTGCGAATGGTCGGCGTACACTGTAAAATAGTGTGGCGGGTGGTAATTGGCAACGTGGACAAACCTACGGTGCACATCGATGGACATCTGCTAAATTGCACAAATAACACGTACAACACAGAAAAACAAGGTTCTGACAACGGATACGTGTGAAAAATACGTGTATCGGCGTTTTGAAAGTTTACGTCTGAATTTTTTTTTAGGGTGGATCAAAGTTTTCAACTTTTTGCAGATTCTTATGGTGAATCGGCATACGAAAACCATGTAACCTCACATTTTAGGTATATGATGTGTTCACCAATTTGGTGTAAAATACTAGGAAGAACATTTTTGTGGAGCACTTTAACCCTGTAGCTCCTATTTTAATGGGTGAATTTTACCCTTTTTTCTAAAATGCCACAAATGCCCTGTAAAACAGGATTCTTTTAGGGAAAAGTGTAACACGAAATTATTCGCCTTTAAATTCTACTATAGGTCTCTGAATACATCAAAGCTCCAGAATTAAGCCAAAACTGAAAATGTGTTTCAATGTTCACTTCGTACTTAATCAAAATTGGTACTAAAATGTCCCACTAATGGTCCTAATGGTCCAAGTATTTTATTATTTCGTATATTGCGGTCTTTATTTCTCGCGGTGTATCTGCCACATTTGGCCTGACAACATTTTATTTAATCGCGTTTTATTTCATTTTCAAAGTGCTCCTTTAAGTGAGTCCTCGCTGCCTTTCATGTTGCTTGTGTGTCGTTTTTGTTGTTGCCGTCTTTGCCCTTATATTGTATATGTGTTGTTTTTGTATGGTAGACACACTGGCTAGGATATTAACCCCCAATGACAGCATGTGCAAGTGCCAATGATGCTGGATGCTGGCAGGTTTCAGCGTTATTTGATGCCACATTCTCTGCTGTCGCTGCTGCGTCTTGTTCGTTTTTTGCTTCCCTTCATAAGGCTATTTTGTTGTTATTGTTGCTCGTCAGTGCCGTTTTGCACAATAGTTTCAATTGATTTTTATATTTTGCCTTTCTTTAGTTTTGGTCACGGCTAGCGATGAGACTACACCCGGGTAAGTCGAATCGAGGTGTAGTTATCGGATCGGTAAAGAGTATGTTTGGTATGTTTGTTATGCTATGCAAGATTACAGCCGCCGTGACATTGCGAGTTTGAGGCGAAGAGAGGAAAACTTTATTTATTAAAATTTTTGTAATTTCTAAAGAACAGGATCTCTCTGATATTTCCTCATCCCATCTTCCGCAAAATGATATTTTTCCTAAATCTTTTTTCTTAATCTTAATCTTTAATCTTTTTTCTTCTTGGTTTTAAAACTGGTCCTTCATTGTGTTTACCAACATTTATCGGTATTTACTCATCGCTTGTATTTACCCATTGCTTGTATCCTTTTTGTTGATGTATATCCTGTTGCTAAGTGCATTTCAAGGAATTTTTGAAGGGCTGACAAAAGATTTTAAGGGCTGTTGAAGAAGAATGTCGAATGTATTCGGCTACCTGAAGGGCGTCTAAGCATTGAATACGATTTTTTGGCATCGCTGCCATTGAGATTGTTGAACAGCTGCTGAGCTCATAGCTTAGTTGGAATTTGTTTATGTATGAAATATAATTTATACAAAATTTAATTGCAATTTCTTCAGCAACTTTCTTAAGTTTTGCAGAGCTAAGCTTAGATTGATGCCAGTATTTTTAATTATTTGTAAACACTTTTCGTGAACAACAACGCCACTGAAACATCTATTAATTGATTCATGGGAATATGATGTTTGCTTGAATTTCTTAAGCGAGCACCAATCATTGTCTTCTACGTTCGAATGGCAGCGAAATAAGTTGAGTAACAGCAGATTTCGGATTTGAAGAACTTAACCCACACGAATGGGGCAACTGTTGCGCGAAGGAGTAGAAAATATAAATAAATTGTAAATATCAGTAAATTGCACAGAAGAGTCGAAATTGAATGAACCCTTTCATATACGAAATACTAATTTCCGCCAGACGTTGCGGCGTAACGTAGCCCAGGTGTTTATCAGTCAAGGGGGAAGTTGTGTCTGCGATAAAAACTGATACGAAATGTTTTGCCCCAACATAAGCAAACAATGCACCCGAAAATGCGCAAAAAGTGGCCACAAATTTCATTTGTGCAAAAGGGAGCAAGCGAGCAACAGACATCAACGGCAGACGGGCTGCGAAAAGCGACATTAGTCACAGCGGCGAATGTCAACACTGGTCGTTGGGGCACACAGTGCACGTAGTGCGGCGAATTACACACTAAAAAATATTTAGTCGCTTCCAGGAAATTTAAATATTCGAAATTACGCGTTCACATACGAAGCGTACTTTTCGATTTACTTTGTAATGTTTGCTTTTGTTTATATGTATTCGTGTATTTAGGTTGCATACGAAATGAGTAAAGCGGAGCATTGAGGACAGTGCAAATTTTGTCAGCCCTTTCAATTTGAGCGTGTTCCAGCCAGCCAATCAGCAAGTCACCAACCAGTCAGTGGAACAAAGGGTTCGCACTTGAGTTAAATTTAAACGATAAAACGACCGCGATTGCATGTGTATGAGTGTGTGTGTTGTCTGCAGTTGATGGTCATACGTCATCTGCAGTCTTGGCGAAGCGGTGCCCACTGCAAAAATGCGCACAGCCGCCCTTCTCCCCGATCCACTCTGCCATCGGCCGTGGTGCAGCGCTCTCGCGGGAGCCGCTACTGCGGTTTAATTATAACTCAAGTGCACTCGAATGCGCATCGCTGCCGTCTGCTGGTCTTGTTTGTCCGTCGCTGGTTGACTTCTGTTTGAGATTTTGTCAAGTGGTTCCGTTTAAATGTCAGTATTTCAGCGCCCCGAACATTCCATTCGTATTGCCCGAACGTAATGTGAATAAAGGCTGGTTCGGGTTTTCATTAGTTTGTAATTGACTGAAAATAAATTAAAAATAAAACTATTTAAACTAAATTGGCTCTTTCTGTCAGCACATATGGTCCTCATTATCTATTTCTGTTCCCTCCGTAGACCAACATAAAACCCAGTCTGACCCTCGCCCATAGTTCAGCACAAACACTACTAAACATTGCACGGCTGAATGGTGTTGTTGTTGCTCACAACTGCAATAGACATCTCGTCAATGAAATGACACGCACAAACGTCGCCATGCGATGCGCTGTCTGCTCCCTTCAGCCACCCACCCGCAGCACGTGAGTGCTTATGACGGAAGTCACGAAAATAACACATAGTCTGCATACTGTTCATCGATGTGCGGTCGTTGTTGGTGCGCGCACGATTGTTGTTGTTGTGACTGTTGTATTGCCTGCTGGCCAACATGACATGGAGTGGCGCAAATTGTGCGCTTTATGTGCACTTCGAGGCCAGCGGCTGCAGTCTATTTTGTTTTGGAGAAATGTCTGTGCGACAGCTGACTCGGCTAGGGCTGCAATGCGTTGTCCACGAACTAACACACACACATACACACACAAACATGCAATGCGAAAGCGGGGTTCAATGATTTTATGTAGGAAGTCTTTAACAATTGGTTGCTTTTATTATTTGAATGTGTTCAAGTACATTGAAATCTGTCGTTTTTAAATTAAAAAAATTGAAACTTATTTAAATTAAGCATGGTTTTGCAGGCACGCGCCAGCTGCGTACCCAGTCTAAAATCTGCGAAAAGTTTTGTGAATTCTGAGCGCCTGCGCGAAACCGGTTTGCAACCACCCCACTGAAAAAACAGTCTAAAGTTAAAAAATCGATTTCTTTACTGCGGGTCACACCCCTTGCGCAAGCAACAAGGGATAAGCGCGTGCAAGTTGCGGAGGGTTCCGGCAGCCCGAGGGTTAATTTGAAAACGAGTTTTGAGTTTGATAGGTGTGACTTAACTAAAACATGTTTCAAGCATATATATATTATTCTTAGTAGTAATATATGTATGCAATGACAAAAAATACATTTGAAAACTTTACCGTCTAATAGAAAAACACAAAAGTTGTTTATATCAACACCTATGATATATGTTTTCCGATTAATTGATGCCAATAAGAAAAATTTAACCTCATTGCTAAATTTCCCAACTCTGTTATGTGATTTAAAGATTTCAGTTGTCCAAAATTTGGCATTTCCTCTTAAAAAGGTTTTCGCTGTTTTTTTTTCAATATTTTTATTTTGTGAAAAGAGTCGTCAGTGTGTTTTTAAAAATTAATAAGTAATAGTTCCCAGTTACCTTCGAACACTCTTTAAGCGAAGGACTACTTCTGAATTCACCTACCACATGAAGGATTCTTACAATACTTGGTTGGCCACACCACTCACCGTGTTCTATTCAACTTCTTTATGCTTTTTCGCCTCCTTATTCTGAAAGCTCCTTACACACAGACACACTGTCAGTTCCTGTTGGCACCCAACGGAAATTGAAAGGATGTTTGCTCTTCTACTCAACGTTTCGACGTTCTAGCAACATCTTCACCATGTTTGAGTTACGCTGATTCCTTTCCACACTGGCGAGTAGGAAGTATTTAAATATTGATTTTCCTGCCACGTGTATTTTCCCAACTCGAGTGTGTCCACTGTTCATTGGGCAGTTTGCCAACTTGCTTTAACACTTTTTCAATGATCTTAAAAGTAATAAAACAAAAGTACGTTTAGTTTTAGTAGCAACATGTGTTCTGAACATAACTACTGAAAAAAGTTCTACTTTGCTCCTGTGCTCCAAAGCATTGCTAGCAGCTTTCATAAATCCTTTCCATGCGACAAACTTTAGCTCCAACTTACATATGCACATATCTAAATTATCGCCCTCTGTCACATAACTGCCAGCGTTTAGCACAGTTTTACACTTGATTAGAGTTTGAAAACTCTATGCCGGCATTACTTGTGCAAGCAAAGTACAATAAGACCCCTTAAATGTTCATTTGCTCAAGTGTAAAAAACATTTAAAAATATTCTGAAGCTAAATTGGCTGACGTTGCTCTGGTCTGATACTTAATGCGTCTCGTACTATCAATAACGTTTGTTCCATTAAAGCAGGTTTTACACTCAGGCTTCCGCTTCCTTCTTTACCTTCTTCAGCTGCATTTAACCCTTTTGTGAGTCATCGCAAACAATGCTTTTAAACCTTCGGTACTCAAGTGACATGTCGAAAAGTGCCGGTGCGTGTGTAAGTGCGTTGAAGTGGTTTCAAGAGTCTAATAGAATGATTTACAATTCATTAACAACTGGAAGTGGACATTTGGCATAAAGATCTGACAAAGAGGGTGCAACCGTTTTGCATATATTTTTTTGTTTGTCATTTATTTTGAACTTATTAAAAAATCATGCAGCTGAATTGTAATTGAAACTCGAGTGTTCGACATTTGATAATAACGAACTATTTTTTCTTCTCATTGCAGCACCCACCTCGACATCGGTTCGTGAATCGGTTTAATCTGCGCGCGTGCTACAAGTCGCCCAGTCCGTTGCGACAAAGCGGCCAGTGTTAGTGTCACAAAGAAAGTCTACAACAAACAGCAATTTTTCCGCAGGAAAAGTTTAAAGCTAAAATTTTTGGTGCAAAATCGAATGTGCAAAGTGTAAAGTGTGCAAGTGTTGTGAGAAAACGAAACGAAAAGTTGTAATCATTCTCACTGCCAGCCGATACATCACTTTTGTGGATTACTCAATCGTGTATACACGCATCATCAACAACAACAACAACGAAAACAGCAGTCGTATCATCACTCAGCCACTGAACCAGAAGCAGCAGCGCGCCAACTACCGCAACATGTTGCCGCTCGTAAACATAATCAAATGGCTGCCGCTGCTCGCGGCCACAGCTGCGTTTTGTAAGTAGCATTTCCTGCGTCGCGATCCATATTTCTCCCATGTGCAGCGGATTTCTTGAAAAACTAAAAATATTTATGTATATACAGAAATCAGCAGTTCTCAGTTTTAAGTGTTTTCTTGTAAAATTTTTTAGGTATTTTGTAATATTCTATTTTTGATTTTAAGTAAAAATTTTTTAACAAGCCGAACAATACAAAAAATACACCGGCAAGTGTGAAGCTGACAAATCGCTTTTGTGTTGAAGCCGCACAGCCCAGTTGGTGGGATTAGTGATCTAGTTTGTTGTTGTTGCTCCACGCGTTGTTGTGGCTGCGTGGTTTTCCTCTTTATTTTTACTGGATTTTTCAATTGTTTTTCTATTTTCAAGCAATTCGAAAGTGGCGCATTTCCACGCATATCAAAATTAATTTTAAATGTAAACACATTTTCCGGCGCATGCAACCAACACCGAGCCGTGGCAATATCCCCCAATGGTGAGGTGGGGATGGGTGGGACGGGGCAGTATGCAGCATTGTCATTATCAAACGCTGGCAAACAATGTGCCGTGGACGACCCGCTTCGACCCTCCGTCCGCCGCTGGCAGCTTCGTTGACACACTCAGTTTGCTCCATATACGCTTTTGATTTCGTTTGGTGGCTTTGTCGTTTTGTTTTCTGCAGATTATCGCGGCTTCTGGCCCGCTGGGCCCGCTCCCTCTGCACCATGATGCCTGCCTCAATGCTATCTTCGGTTTGTGTTTGCATTAATTTCACATATTTCCTTTGCTTTTGCGCTAACGACGGAAGAGGCTTGAAAGAATTGAGAGGCAAAAGTCGGAAAATGCTGTGATCGTTTTGCATTAAACTGTGAATTGACAACGAAAAGTTTATAGAAACTTTCCCAAGAAATGCATACTCATCTACACATACATACGTTCAGGGGGTGGGGGGTGTTAGAACCCTTCCAAACACAAAAATTGCTGGTACAAAATATGCTTAAAAACAATTTAAATTAATGAAATAATAAAATAATGAAAAAATGCTTAATTACACACATTAAAAAAAAACGTTTCTATCGCTCATATCACAATGACTCATTGCTTGCCTATCATCTACAGTGCAAATGTAGCACAAATATTTCTTATAAACGCCGTAAGAGCTTCTTGGCGAGGAATCTGTCAGCTCTTTGCTTTAAACTTACAACAAGCTCAATGCTATGTTTATCTGTTCCTCGGGAAATTTGCTGGAAACAATTAAACTTATTGTACTTGTTCGCCTTTAATGGTCGCATATAAAAATATGAAGGCCTATTAGTTGTTGCTCCTTCATTCCCACGCTACACCATCGTAAATTTAGCAAAATTCAGGGAAACCGTGATGACAAGTAAGAAAAGCAACGCACATCTGCCGCGTTGACATTCCTGAATTATTACGTGAAACGACGTGAAAGAAATGCTAAACATTCTCTTACTTCTCCTAACTTTGTAAACAGAATTGCTTCCAACACAACAGCAAACAAGCAACGACAGCCACAGCCACAGCTTGACCAAAACGTGAAAGACGTGCAAGACAAAGTTCCCAAAAATTACTTATCTGTGAATGCGCTTATCTTATCTCTCTTTCTACATTAAGCATTTCCGTTTATGCTAAAAATGTCGTCACAGATAAATTAAATTAAATAACATAATATAAAAGCACACAAGTGAATTAAATGAGCCTTTTCATTATTCATAAGTATGAACAGATGACATAGTTTGTTGTATACTTAAGACATTTCAATTTTGAGCTCTCACACTTAACCACAAATGTTCACTCTACAAAGTGGGTTCTTATGTATTGGTTACTTAGCAAGTCAGGGTTACATACAACTTTCAAACGGCTTCCAACAAATCAAAGCATCCCTTTGGACTTGCTCCACGCTCTAATTTCCAACAAGGACAAAGAAAATATTTACTAGAAAAAACATCAAAAACACTGTGTCGTCTTGGTCTTCAGGTTCTAAATATATTTTCGTTGCGCTCTTCGGTATTCAAGCATTGGCAACCCCTACTCGTACTGTGATCTTGAGTCTGCAACTGAGTCATAGCACAGAATAAACAGTATAAACTGTTTATTCTATGGTCATAGTCAGGTCTCTTTTGCAAGTATTTGCCCGTATAAAGTAGCGTAATCCGATAGAGTATTTCGCATAGATAAAGCGTGAAGAAGAAAGCAAACATTAACGACAGCTGTAATAGCATTTCGCGTCGATATCTAATCAGTGCTTTGAGCTCAACGATTTGTCAAACGAAATGTTGGCAAAGGTCGATAAACTGCGAAATGAGTTTGCAGCGCAATCATTTTGATTTTAATTGGCAGATGGCGCCGCGGCGTCGAAACACTGTCATACATATCGGTCTTTTGATGTCCTTTGCAAGAGGACAACTCTAGCTTTTGGCGTTCAACCGAATTGCTTTTACAGTATCGAAAGAGTTCTCCCTCTCCTTTCTAAAAGTTCAAGAGAAAGCGATACTGCCACGACAACAAGGGCTCGGGTCATAGAGAAATCTTCAAGAGGTTGTTAGCGCAATATCCGTTGCTGCTGGCCCCTAAGAATTGCCTAATACCCGTAGTATCCTTTGGGAGAAACTTTGAAGTGAGGTTCCCAACGCGCGGCCAATGGGACAACCCAGAGGCCATGCTAGGGCATCTGACGGATATTTTCTTCACTGACGGATCCAAGACCGATTAAGGTAAGGTAAGGAAATGTCAACTGCTACTACTCACTGGGTGGGCTGACTACCGTCTTTCAGACGGAAATCTTCGCCATTCTGAAGGTAGCGGAATGGATAATCGAGAGGAAATGGTGCGGAAAACATATAGGAGTCTGTAGTGACAGTCAAGCTGCACTTAAGGCCCTGGAGAACGCGCATGTTACCTCTAAGATTGTCAAAAAATGTAAGATGAAGCTAAAATCAGTCGCGAGACGTAACAAGCTCAAACTTATCTGGGTTCCGGAACACTGCGGTGTTCTAGGTAACGAAACTGCCAGTTCATCGGCAGCTGCTAGCTGGGGATCAGGGTGTACACAAGACTGGAATTAGTGGACGATTTTTCGATTTCGATGCTTCAGTGCGGAGCCAATGGCAAAGAAAATGGTCAATTTTGTATGGCAGCCCCTTAGGATTTGGATTTAGCGGGTAGGTATGTTTGGAAAAAACATTTGGAAGAGAAATTAAATGGGTGTCGGTCATACATTTGATACATCTGGGTTCAACCTGGGAGCAATGGGAGCCCATTTTATAAAAACGACCATTTTGTATGGGAGCCCCATTAAGGGTTGGAGATAGGGGATGAGTATGTTTGAAACAAATGTTCAGTAAGGAAAACTAGAGGGGTCGGTCGTAAATTGTAACCCTCTAAGAGCAACTTCTGACCAGCTGTGGAGCAATTTGTCGAATTTCCCAGCTTTTTTGTGAACTTTGCCCTCGATGCGACGACATTTAGCCCCACCTAGCCACACAATTTTTTGGCTCATGCACTACTTCAGTAAACCGCATAAAACGAGAGGTTGCAGAGCATCGAGAACCCATTATTAAGAATCTGCATACAACACTAATTCCACTCTAGTGTACACCCATGGGACCAGAACTAGCAGGATCGGCACCAGTCTAGCAGGAACCCTAGACTGAATCAAGTCCTGTGTAAATAACCTACATAGAGAACGTTGGTCTAGCTTGGGAAGCTGTAAAACTGCCAAGTGTTTTGTGAAAAGCCCGAACGGGAAAGAGGGGAATTTCCTCCAGAAGCTGAGAAGGAAAGACTTCCGTCGAATGGTCGGGTTAATCACAGGACACAATCCATGGGGCGACATATGGCCAACATGGGCATCATCGAAGATCCGACCTGCATGTCTTGCCTGGAGGAGGTAGATAGTACAGAGCATTTTCTCTGGGCATGTCCTGCCTTCTCTAGAACGATATTGCGCACGCTGGGTTCAGATGTTATGAGAATGGACGAAGTTCATTCTCTCACCCTGTGTGATCTCCTGAGATTCATTAATGAGTCCGGGAAATTTGCACAGGAGAACTCATAACCCTTTCTCCCTTCCACCCACTTTATCTTTTCTTTTCCCATTCCCATCACCTCTACCTTTTTCCTGAGCCTTAAGTACAATGGGCTATAAAGCCTGAGTGCTTGAGGTAATGACCTCCCTTAGGTTATTTCCTCAGCTCCCCCTCACATCCATCCATTCATCCATCCATCTCCCTCTCCAGTTGTCTTTGCGAAAGTTTGACCTTAGCTTACAAATGGTTCGTGTAAACAGGTGTCGCTTGCGTGTTAATCAAAACCTATTTACTGCTTTATTTATTTATGTATTGCTACGAGTTATTGTCAGCTCTTATAGTTGCATACTACATGGGCTGAAAAGTCTTTGGCCTGACAATGAAAAAACGATATTTTTAGTGCAAAAATGATTTTAATCTTCGACATAATCTCCATTTAGAGTAATGCATTTAGTGTAACGGTCTTCCAACATTTCGATGCCTTTCTTATAGTGGTCCGCGTGAAGCTCTTCAAAATAGGCGTTTGTTTCCAACTCGACCTCCTCATTTAAGTAAAATCTTTTTCCGGCGAGCCAATTTTTCAACCTGGGAAAGAGGAAATAGTCGCTGGGTGCTAAATCTGGTGAATACGGTGGGTGTTTGACGACTTCGTAGCGTAATTCCGGTTATCGGTTGAAAGACGAACACGTTTTGCTTTTTGGTCAATTGTCAGCAAACGCGGCACCCATCGCGCGCACAGCTTCCGCATGTGTAAATGTTCATGAATGATATGACCAACGCGTTCCTTTGAGATGCCTATGATGTTAGCTATCTCACTCAATTTTATTTTGCGATCATTTAACACAAGGTCCGTGATTTTTTGGATGTTTTCCGGATTAACTGCCTCATTTGGCCTCCCTGAACGCGGTGCATCACTGGTGCTCGTACGGTCACGACGAAACTCAGCAAACCAATACTTGATAGTTGAATTTGGTGGAGCAGATGTATTATAACATTTATCAAGCCATGCTTTTGTTTCCACTGTATTTTTGCCCATCAAATAGCAATGTTTTATCAAAACACGAAATTCACTTTTTTCCATTGTTTACAAAAATTCAGAGGTAGCGTCACTTCGAAAGCAATAACTTGAAAACGAGTCAACCAAATGTCATGAAACTTTGACAGAATCTAAGTTAAGGATGGTTTTCCATGTACAACACAATAATTCTTAATTTTTGGCGCCATCTCTATGTCAGGCCAAAGACTTTTCAGCCCATGTAGTATATATGCACGGTGCGTATATATGCGTGTAGGTGCATGAAGCCGACTATGGCTAATTTATTATTCGAACCTCAAACTACTTTTTCTTTTTTTAATGTAAATATTGGAAAAATGGTTTACTGCCAATAAACCATAAACAAGGTCACCACAAACAAGCTTCCGGCAATAGGGAACCTTTATGAATGTGACTTTTGGTGACGCCAGCGACTACCGAAGAGCGCTACGAAGCACTTACAGCTTATTAGGGTTCGAAGTGAAGGGTGTTAAGTGGTGCTGGCGGCTTGAAAGCACACAACGTGCCGCTGTGATTTGAGCGCGTCTTTGTTTGAAACGCCAAAATAATTGTAATTTATGAAAACCATAAATGGCGGAGCGCTTCGCATTTTGTTTCATTAGCCGACGTGGGTGCTGGTATGTGCGTGTGCGCCTCAAATGGGCAAAGTGAATATGCGTGGATTACATGGCAAACAGTCCAAACATGTGAGGCATTTTGGGCGCATTAGATATGCATCTTTGGCGCTGTGCTGTGGCCGCAGCGCCCAGGTAAACGAAAATGCGTTACCAGCTTGTGGGCTCTGAGTGAAGGTGGTATCCAAAGATGGCAAGAAGTTGGTGGGCTATTCGCTGTCGACAATAGTCAGTGGACGGTTCGTAAAATGCTGCTCCGTCCAGTGGTGCGCACTGAAAGTAAAAAATCACAAAATCATCAGCCACAGCTTGGGCACTTTATGAAATTAGTTGGAGGCATGGCGGCGTGCACGGCATTTTTAATTGGCACGTTGACAGGTGCTGTCAACAGAGCTGTCGCGCACTATGACCAAGCATTCAGAGGCAACAGGCCAGCTGACGATGTGAACTTTTGGAAATATGTATTTTTAATAGTCGATCACGGCAGCCAGCAATTGCCACGTGCGTCATGTGCGGCAGAAAAACATATCAATAACATTTATTGTTCATTCAATTATTTCCAATTTAATTGTAGAACCAAGGGAAACTAATTTTGCAGTCGAAACCCAAAAGCCACCAATACCTGAAGCTGCGGCAGAAATTCCTGCTCGCACTCGGGCTGCCTGCCTTTGCACACTTGACTGGGCTCTACGGCGTCCACACGAGTTCTATCAACTGGCATTTGGTCTAAACTGTACTCAGTATGTTTCTTTTTATATTTTGCATTTTTGTAACTTGACCGTTACGCTCATTCGGCGCGAGACAGACTTGTAGTGATCTGCGCTTGAGTGGGTCATCATTCAATTTAAATTGATTAAAGCATTTCTGCGGCAATTCGCGGCAGCGCAGCTAAATACGTTGAATACTCTATCAAATTGATTTACGTTTGCAGTCGTTGTCGCCGCTGCATGTCGTGCGGCAGACGGGTTGTTGCTGGCGACGCTGATCGCTGTGAGCTCTGCATGATCATTGCCAATTGAAGACGAATTTTTTTCATATTTTTTGAAAATTATATTAAAAAATTTTGTTTTTCTTTTAATTCGATCATCCCAACAGCCGAAATGATCTTTGATTTGTGCCGCTTTCATGAAAAAAACCGCAGCCAATTTTTGTGTACATAAGTATGTATTACATCCAATAGTGGTTAGCACTAACCAAAAATTAGTTGCTGTTTTTGCATTTTTGTGCCTTAGGTTTACCAGGGAAAATGGTTTGATTATGTCATGCACGACGACTGAGCAATTTGTTTTTGACGTATTTAAATTTCCCAATTTTTCATGTCGCCTTTCTGGCACATTTCACTTAATACTTGTAAAAGCACCAACTGTCGCGTAACCGATACTCATCATATTCCCATATGAGCACTTAACGTCGGCCTGGCCGCGATTCACTTATATTTTGGGACGGCAAATGCGCGTAAACGGCGCAATTCGTAGACTTAAAAACGCAGAAGGAAACAATTCGTTGCTGGTGCATAAAAAACGCTCAAATTCCTAAAATGCTTCACTGCACAACTTGCTGCATCTAGAATATGCACATAAATTCAGCGCCCAAACACTGCACCACCAGTTGCACATAAATTCAAATTCAACACATTTTCGTGCGCTCCCCTCGTCGCGTCTCGGTGCACAGCCTTTTTTTTGGTTGCCCAAAATTTCAATTTATTTACGTGTTGTTTCAGTGAACTCGTTCAAAATCTGAAAAATGCATCGCGTCGCGGTGCTGCTTGCAGACGAAAGGGGCAGCGTGCTGACGAAGCTTTCGGAAACAATATTTAATGGATTTTCGTATTTATAGTGTGTGGTTTTGGTTGGGGGAGCAGCAGGGAGGCACAGATATAAGCGGATTTTCCACTGACTCTACGCTTCAACTGTGAGTGTTTTCATGCGCCGTTGCCGCGACACTGTGGGAAAGTGTTGTTTTTCGGCCACTGCGTGGAATTTGATAAATTGTATCTGTATTAGTGGGCCTCATGTTGGAAAACTCTCTTAAGCAGATATCTGATGCATTTAATATTCGATTTTATCTTCACATCAACGTCTTCAAAGCACTTACAGCACCAAAGGAAGGAAAGGAATTTCTTTGGAACTTCCATAATTTTAACAAATAATTTTTAGTTACAACATTTCAACATTGTGTATAAGAATTGTCTCTTCTATATATACAAAAAATATTTTCTTGAATAAATCTTTTGCTAAGCTGAAATGTTTGTGGGAAAGTTAACGTCAAAGTTAAATTCCTTAATTGCGTTCTCAATGATTTAGTTTGTGCGGCCATAAAGAAGATGGTTTTTGATAAAATCTGGACTAAGCTATTAAATCGGTTTATGTTTTTAGTAATTTGCTGAGGGTAAGCGAATTATCAAAATCCCATCGGAAGCTGGTTGAATTTTATGAGTAACTAACCTTGGACATTGTTTCGTTTTCATAATGACTGAAAAGCAACGATTCCAAGAACTCATTAAAACTCGGAAAAAGTCCTAAGCCCCCTTCGCTTCGTTCGGTGCCAATGACTAACGAGCAAAGCAATTTCCGTTCTAAAAGAATTTCGTTCTAAAATTATGTGCTACATAAATCGAAGATCCAGCAGCACTCGAGTAATTCTACATGATTGATGCTTCTTCTACGCAGCAAGGGAAGAAGCAGACGCAGCGGAAAACCAAGAAATTAAAAAGTGGCCAACACCAGAAACAACAACAACTCAACTTACAGACAGCAAAAACTTAAACAACCAAAACGTGGCATAAACAAAGTGCACGCGCGCTTCTTCTAGACGCACAACGTGCCGGCTGCCAGACGGGCGGCCCGCTCGTGAAGCAGTCGCATGGCGGCGGAGTCGTGAGCGTGTTTACGCTGCGAGCGCCGCGCCAACGGGAGGAATGCCCCTTCGGTCGATACATTCAAACAGCGACAACAAATAAAAACAAAGGCAAAGGCGACGGCGAAGGAAATCACGCAAGACACGCACAATAGTCGCCACTCCAGCAGCTGACAGCGGCAGCTGAAGTGCAGAGCGCGCAGACGAAATTCAGTGACTACAGCTCGTCAAGTTGGCAGTTGGTGGGGGCTGGCACGAAATGCCGGAAAGCGCAGCAGCACAAGCGAACGAATCATAGAAATGCGGCCGCAGTCACAGCATCCAAGACGTCAGCAGGAGACGATGCCAGGGCAGCGATTGTGGCGGCAGCGAGTTATTTTTAGCTGCCAGTCTGCCGGCAAGAAGACGCAACGACGCTCGAGCGTTGCGCTAAATGAAAATTAATGAAACAACAAAAACCGCAATTGCAACAGCAGCAACAACAATGAAAATAGCTGCAGCAGCAGTTGTGTCAAATGAATTGCCGCCTGCATGCTGCCGTCAACTTCGAGTCTGCGCCATTGTTGCCAACACCATTGACATTGAAGTATGAATGCGTCGCCCAATGCGTTGTTGCTGCAGCCGCTGCTTTAAGATGTCTGCAACATAATGTCATTCATTTTAGGCATAAAGCGGCGCTTAATTTGTTTAGTCTGCGGCCGTCGTCTGTCGTGCTGGCGTGACATATAGCGCGACAGAAAGCATCAACTTTTCCGCTTATTAGAAAAGTTTCTTCCGCGGCCGACGAAATGTCTGCGAGATGCAATGTTGAAACAGCGCGGAAAGCGTTCTTTGTTCGCTGATTAAGTGCAATTTATGCTGTTTGTGCTTGATGTACTCACAATTTCTATAATGTGACACAAGGGCGCATTGTCTGCTGGAAGATTTGTGTGTAAAGAATGTGAGGATATGATGTTGTTTGTGGCACCAGTGCATTTTTTAATCTTTGGTGCATATAATCAATGCTAGTAGCAACAATCAACAATATTTATTTAAAAATATTATAAATAAAAAATTTGACAACACTAATTACTCCATCGGTCTGTAGAATCAAGCATTATCAAAAAAAATGTCATTGCCATTCTCTACTCCAGCAATGGTGCAATTTAATGTATAAATATTTTCATTTATGGACAAAACCGCAAAATGTTTGCTACTGTAGGCCACATTGAATGAGTTACAACTGACGGCTTGCGGTTAGAGAGATTACACACCGTTAGGTAGTGTGTCACACACTGGCAGCTTGGCACATGGCTCACGTTCAAAGTTGACATGCCCGAGTACCTGTCACAAAGGTGGCCAGCTCCTACTCCCTGCACGTAGTTGCCATATCAGCCCAAAAATAGACCAAAAATACGAGTAAATATGTGACGTGTAATCATTTGCTCACACCATACTAGCAATTTGCGGTGAAGCTACCAACGCCAACGTTGACAATTCATCTCATCAAGGGAGCCGAGCACGAGGAGTGAGACTGTCTGACTGACAGGCAGTTAAAAACACAGCGTTGAGGCACACACATACATGCACACGGCTACGAGTGTAGCGACAGGGATGGCAGTAATTTGGTCGGCGATAGACATCAGCCGCAGTGTTGTCACTGTGTGGGAGTGGGCGGCAGAGGCGTTGGAACGACGGATAACACAATGCCAGCGAATAATGAAAGTAGGTGACGTAGTGATGATGTCGCAACTGAGAAGAACGCTGTGTGCTGGCCATATTTGTAAATGAAGTGGAGATGCTCGGTGCCGCAGATAAGCAAAATAAAGAACGCAAGTGTTGGCCATATTTAATGTACATAAATGAACACCACCAACGACAGTTTTTAATAATTCAAACATTGCACATGCGTGTGCGTGCGTGTTACAGATTCGAAAAATGTTGAATGAATATCGCAGCCACTCACTTGGCATACTTAATTAGAAACGCAGACTCGGCTAAGCGCGGCCGTGCCGTGGGTTTGGCGCTGCGCCAAAGTCTAAAGTGTGGCCTGGCATATGCTGATTTCATTTTGACAGTCGGCACTGCCTGTAAATATGGAATTTGTATCGCACATAAACCAGCGTTGAAGATTACGAGTGAGCGATACATATCTTTAACATAGTTTTGCCAGCAGAGAGCAAAAGGGAACAAGACAAAGCAATCGGCTATTGAAAGCCGTCGTTGACAATGTCTGTTCTGCGGCTTAAACGTTTCGTCTTTTATTCAGGTTAAGCGAGAATATGGCTCTTTCATGCCTTTGACAGCGAGAAACGTGACTCATGTGCTTTGTTTTTGGGCATTTTAGGTGGGACAACGTAAAGCTGGGCTTGTCTGGTTCTCTGGTTTTGGTGGCCGCAGCCTGGCTTTGTGTTGAATGACAAGTTTTGCTTTCCAAACATGAAATCTAGATCAAAAGTTGTTGTAATTGCGATATCGTCACACGTGACATGCTAATGAGATGACAACGAAGTTGTTGTGTGGCACAAACATAGAATTTTAAATATGTAGGGGAATTCTTTGGTGCCTCTCTTTGTAAGGTGCCACCCCTGCTCGATTTCGACGTTCCAGCAATCCAAGAAAAAAAATTCCTATTGTCATTTAAGGTATATATGTCAACATAAATTTTAATGTGGATTTTGAGGCAACAGACGCAATAACCCGGTCTGGGTAAATATAAATGTCAAATTTGGTTAAATAAAAACATAAAAATGAAAACTGAAGTTTTTTCTTGCGTTAAAAAAGTAACCGAAAACTTGTAAAAAACTAAGGTAAATATCAGTGTTGGACTTCTTTTTTAATGGTTTTTCATAATCCGAAATGATATCCAAGCATATCGTAAAAGGAAAAAATTTATACAATGATTTCCAAAATGGCATAAAAATGTAAAGTGCCATCTTTTTCTTTGTAACGTGCCACCCCGCTTTTTCATTGTTTTGTGGTCCTATATCGGCAAAATTACTTTTTATTGCTGGGAATCGTCAATTTTTCTCGAATCCTATCAGGAGGAATAAATTAGTTCAGTTTTGTTTATTAATTTCCATACAATTATTCGTTTTATTCGTTACCTTTCATTTTACATTTTGCCATCGTTCATTTTGTATTCAATTCAAATTGAATTAAAATATCTTTCGTAAATTTTCTAAATCATGCATTTTTACTTGAGATTTTTACATTTTTAGCGGTTTTTTTAGGGGGTTGCACTTTACATTAAAAAAATTTAAGGTATAGATTTCAAACACCTTGGGAAATTGGCTGTAAAATTCGTATTTACGAAAAATTCAAATGAAGTGTTATCTTGGATCATAGCTCTTAAAACCCTTTTTCCAACGGTATATTAAAATTGGCGATACGTTAATTTTCTAACGAGTTTTGCGCAAAAAAGCTATGCACCTTACAAAGAATTCCCCTACGTATTTTAAAACCTTTGTGTGGTTGTAAGAGGTAATGTGCGAACACAAAACTGGCAACACTGCACATAAAATGGAATCAATCTGTTTTACTACAACTAAAGGAGCTTTAATAAATATTTGCAAATATTTTCATATGGTGCAAAGACCAAATAAAAGTCAACACGCAGTTATTCGACTGAGAAATGTGGCAACCGCGCATCAGTGTAATTTGGTTGAATGCTGTATGTCTCCCGAATGTACGCACGCGGCGCTACGGAGGAGGAGCGCACTCCATGGGCGTAGCCAGGTAGGGGCAGGTAGGGGCAAATGCCCCAACCGAAGCCAAATGTCCTCGAAAAATTCTGCGTTTTTTAAGAAAAAATTAATCTTTGTCCTCGAGGACATTTGGAGAAAATGCTGAAACAACGAGGACTTTTCAAAGAGTATTCTCGTAAAAAACGAGGACAATTTGGGAAAAAAGCGTATCAATGAGAGTGAAAAAGAGTATCAATGAAAATTTTTATAAAAAATGAGGACAATTCGCAAAATTGCAGAAAAACGAGGACTTTTCAATGAGATTTCTCTAACATCTAGAAATATAATAATTGCATTATGTGGCGAGGTAGTGAAAGATATGATAATTACTGACGCTAAAAAGGCATCAGCATACAGCATTTTGGCTGATGAAACAGCAGATATATCAGGAAAAGAGCAACTGTCATTGGGTATTCGATTTTACGACAAAAGCCAAGCAAAAATACGAGAAGAATTCATGGGTTTCTCTGAACTAAATGCGATGGACGCTCCAACAATTGCAGATGAAATTGGTCGCGCAGTCGTGAGCTGTGAACTTGAACCGAACAAATACGTTGGGCAAGGGTACGATGGCTGCAGTGCTATGGCCGGAAAAGAAGGAGGCGTTCAAGCACATATCCGAAAAAAATACAAAAAGCATTGTTTTTCCACTGCGCAAGCCACAGATTGAACCTTGTTGTTAATGATTTGAACACGGTCCCGGAAGTACGAAACACTATTGGCACCATCAAAGACATAATAAGATTTTTCCGAGAATCAGTGCTACGGCGAAAGTGTGCTCCGAACATACCCGCCCTTTGTGAAACTCGTTGGTCTCAAAAACACAAGAGCATTGCTGTTTTTAAAGCCAAATTCGTTGAGATCGTGAACGCATTACTGACTTTATCCACCGAAGGCAATGCAAAAACGCGTTCAGCTGCATTTCAGCTACACTCTGCAGCAACGAAACCTGTATTTATCATATGCACTTCAATAATTGCCAAATATTCGGATATTCTTGAGCCTGTCGTGAATGGTCTTCAATCTAAAAGTCTTGACTTGCTCAAATGCAAAGACCATCTTCATAGAATATCAACTGTTATCTCTAGCCATCGAACCGCTGTAGATACCGTGATTGATGAAATTCTAGACGAGGCAAAAGAAATAGCGAACTCGATTGATATTGAATTGGATATGCCCAGACTAACCCAACGACAGCGGCGTCGTTCAAATCAACCTGCATCGAATCCAAATGATTATTGGAAAATATCGTTGCTAATTCCGTATTTGGATTCGTTGATATCATCGCTTGCAAATCGATTCGCGCCATTCAATTTGCCTGCATTTTCACTACTCACATTGCATCCATACATTATGTTGAAAAAAAGTATTGGCGATTTGAAAGAAGACATCAAGCCATTTTCAGAATTTTATGAATTGGATCTAAGTGCAGAAATTGAATTATGGTATAACACTTGAATTATGGAAAGACAAACAGCTTAGTGAAGAAGCGATGAAAAATTTGCAAGTGTGCGACGCACAGTGTTGCGAGTAGTGACAAAAATGCCAAAATGCAACTGTAAAAGCGCAAAAATCTGAATACGAGGTTGGAAATACTTCAGTTAAGAGAAATCCGAAGTTTTATGAAAAAATATTGGATAACATAGAAGTTATGAGCTCTTAAAGTACGCTCTTCGAGCGTTGAAAAAAAATTGTGTACAAACAGCAAATTTTTGCTTTGACTTTGAGGTTGAATATTTTAAAATAAATTATGAGCAGGTTTCTAAAAGTTACTATTGTCGTAAGTTTTATATAATCTAGGTCTGACAAGACCAACATTTTGCAGATTACTCTCACCTATGAGCAGTACCGTTATGATGAAAATTAAGTAAAGAAAGCGAGGGAATAAAAAGTGAGTTCAAATTTTAAAAGTGATTAAAAAAAAAACGTTAAATATCACTTTTGAAATTTTTTGATATTTTTATTTGGCAAGTATGTAGATTATGCTTTACAATTTTTAGCTGCGCATATTTGCGCGAATGGAAGTTATTGGCATTTTACGGTGAAGACTTGAGTGCAAATTTGCGATATTTTCACAGTTTGGTTGAAAGCCAATAGCAATCGGTCAATTAATGCTCTGCTGATGATGAAAAATTTGTTGAAGATAGCTTCGGAAAATCAATTACGATTACCATTATATTCGAAATAGAGGGGTTAATAAAGTTTCGACAGTACTTTGATTTTTTTTTCGTACAGAACCAAAAGTTGACAACCGTACTACTTCAATTGTATGGGAGGCGCCCTCTGGGGGTGAATTTTTGAACTTTAATTAATTTTGTATTTTTGGCATTCAGGAATGTTGACGATTTTTTAATAAATCATTCAAATCGGTTAAGTACTTTGCCAGATACGATGTTTCTTCGCTTACTTTACTACATTTACAAGTGTGGAGCCAGTTCCATTGAAAATTACTAGTTTTGTATGGCAGCCACCTTAAGAGTTGAATGTAGCGGTTAGGTGTGTATAGAAAAAATATTCGAAAGGGAAAATAAATTGGGGTCAGTCTTACATATGGTACGTCTGGGACCAACCTGAGAGCAGCGGGAGCCCACTTTATAAAAACGATGGTTTTGTATGGGAGCCTCATTAAGGGTTGGAGATAGGGGGTATTTATGTTGGAAAGAAATATTCAGGAGGAAAAATTAGTGGGGGTCAGCCTAACATTTTAACCCTCTAAGAGCAATTTCTGAGCAGCGGTGGAGCACTTCATCGCGATTTTATTTTCAATCACTTTTGAAAAAGCGCATTTTATCTATATACACATTTATAAATAAATTTATATTAAAAAACAAATATTTTGAATGTATTTTTTATGAACTGAGATAATTTTCATTGTTAATACAAAGTTTTTTCAAATCCGTTTGTATGGGAGGTAGTCGAAGTTTTCGTCCGATTTCATTGAAATTTTGCACAGTAAGTTCTTTACTCATACAATAACTGTATACCAAATTCCATTTATATACGACCACTCCTTCTATTTTTGTCACTCCGCTATATGAACTCGCAACACTGTGCGACGTAATCAAGGAAGCGGACACCTTTTTTCCTACTGTATCACATGCATTGGAAATATTATTGGCACTACCTTGCACGACTTGCACCGTAGAAAGGTCGTTCAGCACTTTGCGACGTGTTAAAACCTGGCTAAGATCAACCATGGGCGAAAATCGACTAAATGGTAAAGTTTTAGAAAATTAACTTGATTCATTTCATATGATAACGATGTTTTTATTTTTTTCAGGACTATGCATGCTCAGTGTGCATCGGAAAATGGTAAAGGAAAGAAAATCTGAAATAGAAGATGAAGTCCTCAGGAAATTTGCTGAAAATCCCAGAAAATTGGTTTTATAAAACGCGAAATCAATGGTAAAAATTTATAAAATCAATTTGATTCATTTCATGTACTAACGATGTTTCTCTATTTTGAGAAACCAAAAAATGATACTTTTAAAGTATCTCTCAATATTCTTGTCAATAAATATGTCCTACTTTTTTTTTCAAAAAAATGTCCTCGTTTTTTCATTGATTTTTGAGAAATTGTCCTCGAAAAAAGACCTAAAAAAATTCCTGGCTACGCCCATAGCGCACTCTACGCATTTCCACAATTTGCTCCATTCACGGCTCTTCGTTCCAGTTGCCGTCGTTGTTGTACATCGTATCACCATCCCAAGTCCAAAATCTCCCATTAGTCAGTTGTGTTGTGGCACTGCGTTGTTGTTGTTGTTATGCGCCGGACGAAACGTAGCTGCGTAAAATGTGGAAAAATGATTGAGTTGCCATTTCTCGTTCGTCCTCGTCGCATGCTCTATTGCTGCGTTGTCTTTTTGCCTCCTTTCAGCAGCACAATTAAGTGGGCTTGGGGTGCTACGCGCACACTGCCGACTGTGTACATAACGGTGAAATGGGCACAAGTGGCGTTTCCTTTGGAGTTGTTGTGCATGTATGTATGTATTTATGTATGTATGTGTGACTGCATCTGTTTACAGTGTGGCAACCTTTTTGCCACCCAGTCTCCTACGCTGTCAGCTCTGAGTTTTGCACCTTTGGCGCGTGCAGGAATATGGAATTTGTTGCTACATTTTTAGGGGTTGCTGTGCTGCGCTGAGCTGTGGCTCTGTGTGGCGAACTAAAAAGCAGGCAGGCGTTATAAAAGGTTACTTTCCGCTTAGAAAATTTCACTCTCATTGCGTTTTTCTATTGACTGTATGCAAACTTACAGGCTTGAAATTGTTTTGCATACTCCAGGACCGAATGCCATGTTGCCACATTTCGCCGGTTGGAAATTGTTGAGGAAAAATTCTGTCTGTGGGTTTGCAGTGAGTTTTCCCCAATTATAAACCACATGCGATGTGCAGGTACAGACGTAAATCTGTCTGCTGTTTGTGCCGATTGCGCTGTTGCCATATTTCACACTCGCTGCCCACCCTCGGGGCGCTTGTTTTATTTGCCCCAGTTGTTGGCGGTATAGAATCAGCCAAATGCTTTGTTGTGGTTTCTTTTTGCTGCAAAGTAATCCTACTTTGCCAATTTCCATGTAGTGATTTGCTGGCGCATGAAGTTAAAGCACGTTTCAAAAGTTTAAAGTTGTTGCAATATTGAGGGGAGAATTAAAGCTCGAGTGACTACTTTAGAAACTCTACTAAAGATGTTCTACTTAATGCGCTATGCTACTACTATACGCTTATGAATTAGCTCCCCTATTGTTGTGCACTCAATAAATCTGCATCTCATTGCAATACAGTCTGATTTAGTTGTATTGAATTAGGTTAGGTAGAGCTAAACTTTTTCATTTAAGAAGACTAATTGCCAACGCCATCACATAAAGAAATAAGAACCTCAAACTGCCACACAGCACGTCATCTTTGAACGCGGCGCCAACGTTTTGTGTTCCTGTCCAGTCCAAGGGTGGTTTTTGGAGGAAAAATGCGAACCCTTGTAACACAGGGATTGCGTGTATCGACCACACGAAAAATAAAATAATTAAGTTTTTCCAACATTAGGCTGCAACACCTTCGGAAGCTTATTAGGCGCTCCTACATGGCCACAACCACACTTGGTCAACTTCAACAAAAGTTACAACAAAAAGTTACATATATGCTTTCAACAAAAACAACTACAACTAGCGAAGGCAGCAATAATTAACTGTGGTGACTAATTTCGAGGGTGAAAATACAACTTATTTGTTTTTGTACGATTTTTTTTCCGTGTGGCGCTGTCACTGGAGACGAAGACGCCTACGAAAATAGACAATAAATAAATAAGCGTGGCACGTGAACGTGCCTATTATTTTTGTTGGCCGCAGTAAGAAATGCTGCGGAAGCACTTTAGCTCGTAATAAGTCACCATTAGTGCGCGTCTAGGGGGGCAGAACGGAAAACAAAAGCAGACTTTGGCTGTCACTAGGTTTGCGTAGTCGCACGCAAAAGTTTATTGAACGAAATATTTGGAGATTTGATGTTGGACGTGTGGAAGTATTGGCGCTTCCGCTCGCTTCGATGTCATTGGCCAACTGCCGCTGCCATAACTCAGCCGTTTAGCCACTAATTAGGCAACAGCCATGGGTGGCGGCGGCTTTTGACGAATCGTCGAAAAAAGCTGAAGTGTTGGGCATTCTGGAATTTCGTACATCGCGACTGGTCGGTGGTGTCATTTGCATGACGGCAGCTGCGCCCCAACGGACAGCGATCCGTTGGCGGTTCTTTGGCAATTTTTACACTGCAACAATAGACACACTGGATTTAGCAGCTGTTGCTGCGACAGCTACTGTTGCTTTTTCGTTGACTCGTAAACCAGTTGGACAGGTGAATGTAAAAGCAACAAAACGATCATAAAAGAGAATGCCAACCACCTTAAGTGACAACACTACAACAACAAACATAAACTTGTTATTCCATTCATGCTAAAATCCACAAACGTATCCATTATAGTTTTCACATATGTTCATATGTACAAATGTGCATTTAGTATCTCTAGTATAGCGATTTATGTATACTGGAAGAAATCATGTATGGGATTCATAAAAGTCTTCTTCCCGAATTACAGAAGTAAACAATTTTGTATGACTCAACCAAACTTGCATTCCTGCATATGCAGAAGGTTGCGATAGTTTTTTAGAGTGTAGCTAAAACGAAATAATTAGTTTAAGCGAACCATAGCAACCTGCTGATTACCACCGCCCGTCTCTATCAATCAAACGCTGACGGCCGGTTCTAATGGCGCAATGTGCCGGTGACGTTTAGCGCGATTGGGTACGGGCAAAGAAAATAAACATAAAATACACACTTCATATTCTTTGTGTGTGTGTGTTTGTGTTTGTGTGTGAAGGATGATTTCATAGTTTAATTATTTTCTTTTTGTGTAAATTTTTGCACTAGCATTTTGTGTGCAATTTTGTTTATTTTTTTTTGGTCTACTACAGTAGTGAGGCAGCGGTACGGTCGGCATTGTTCGATGATAACATTGTGAGACTGAAATCAACTTTTGGCTACATCAATGCAACAATCGTTCTTGATAAGTTCAGCTGAGTTTTTGTATAAAAATTATACTAACATTAAAATCAACACAGTGAAATTTAAAAAGTAGAACCTAAAAGTTTCAAGTACTCCATTTGGGCTACACATACCTAGTTTGAAGCTATTGTTTTGACTAAAACATTGGAAGGCAGTATGACGTTTCTATTGCAGCGTAACAGCCACAGTTCGCTTGACTTGCGCGCCTTGACAGACAACGAGCCAACAGAAAACAATCGACTTTAAAGCCCCATAATTAAATGAAATGAAAACAAGAAAGGGAAAAACAAAACGTGCCTAACCGGTTCGCAGAATCTGCTTAACATTGAATTCGTTCAGCGAGCACGCAACGAAGCGCAGCTACTCAAGCAGAACACGGCGCATGCGCAGAAGCACAGCAGCACCGATCAAAGTGACGACATCATCGAAGCGACAAAGTGTCAACCGTTGCGCTACTGTTGGCCACAGCGCCGACAGCTGAGCGTTTGTCGGCTTGATTTTCCATGACAATTTATGTGGATATGTGCAGCGATTTGCGCGTTTGCTGGCCATTTGGTACAATTGCAATTTGCGGCGCATGCAGTGCAGCATTAAAACGAAATTCATCTTCATAATCCGACAGATGTCGCTGCCGGCACAGCCACGCGTAATCCGGCCGCCGGCCGCCCGACCGACCACCTCTCGCGACAATGGCAACGACTGCTGCTGATAAGTTCATGACACATTTTGTTGTGCGGCAAGTGTGCGTTGGCTATGCGGCGACTGCATTTGGTTGCAAGCGAAATGAAATCCGCTGGTCCCGGCGCACAGCGAACGGCGCGGCGTCCGCCAACGCCTTCACCATTCACCAATTCCACAATTTACCACTCGCCGCACAGTGGCAGTTTGTGGGTTGTGCCTCATTTTTATGTTGTCATCGTGATTTGTTGTTGTCCTTTAGTGCTTGTTGCTGCCGCTGTCGCATTTTGCGGTTTCTTAATTTGCAAATCCGCGCGCATTGCTCTGCGGCAAACTAACGTGGGACTGTGCCATCACGCCACACCATGTTGTGCACCGCAAGTGCACGTTTTATGAAAAAAAAGTGCATAAACTCATAAAATTGTTACTGTCACTGCGAACAGACAGTCGCTTTTTGCGTAGTAGCGGCTAAATCGGTTGCCATGTGCGACGAGTTTATGACATTTCGGTGCTTTTGCGAATAGGGATTGTGATCAAGTTCAGTGTAATGCGCTAGTTACTCGAGACGTAATATAGTTTCACGTGTAAAATTATTTCTCACCAAGAGTAGATACTTTTATCAAATTTGAAATCAAAAGGTCCATTAATTAATGTTTTTTTAGAGTTTTTCCATATAAACACTTCATCCTTCGTTAACTCGTTAGATTTTGATTACAAAAAAATTAAAAAAAACGTTTCGAATTATTTTACATTTGAAGTATTTTCACCAAGTTTGAAGTTAAAAGCCGTAAAATATCGTGTTTCTTCACACAAAGTTTAACCTTTGGTTTACCCCTTTAAGTTTTGATTTAAAAAAAAAATGAGAAACACGTGTCAAATTATTTCACATTTGAAATACCTTCGCCAAGTTTGAAGTTAAAAGGCTTCAAAAATCATGTTTCTTCTTACAAACTTATCCTTAGTTCACTCCTTGAAGTTTTGATTTAAAAAAAAATGATAAACACGTATCAAATTATTTTTGATTTCAACCACTTTGATTTCGCCAACTTTGAATTTAATGGGCCCATTGGTTCAGGGTTTTTTCGTGGTGTTTCCTGGTACGAACCCGAAACCTGGTTCACCCCGTTAAATTTAGAATTTCGAAAAATTTTAAAATACGTGTCGAATTATTTTTGATTTGGAGTATTTTTACCAAGTTTGAAAACAATAAACCCATTAATTCACGTTTCTTCATACAGCACCTTAACCCATGTTTTGCCCCTTTACACCCCGAAATAAAAAAAAACCCCGTCATAGTTTAGGAGGTTTTTTTTTTAGGATGTATCTTATAGCTTTAGCGGTTTGGGTTGGGCAATGATGAATCAGTCAGTCAGTCAGGACAAACCATTATTTACAATACAGTCGTGTCTTGATATAGTGAACTAATTATTGCAAGGCCTGTTCACAGTATCGAGATTGTTCACTACATCAAGGTTACAATTTTTGTTCAAAAACCCGTTTTATTTGCTCAAAAAACACTTTTTGTTTTTTGATTAACATTTTTTTCATTATCAAAATTTGGGTGTTCACGAGGTGTTCGCTATATCGGGTGTTCACTGTACCCAGACACGACTGTATAGATAAATAAAATGAATATAAATAAACGTGCGTGTGCACGAGATGGATTAAAACTGAGTGGCAATGGATAAGGTAACTACTAAAATTTTTATGTTTACGGTTACGGTTACGGTTAAGTTTATGTTCTAAGTGTTGACTAACTGACGCATAAGGCCCTCGCGTGGCATTGAAATGATTTGATACATAAAAAGTACAAATACTCAAAGATTAAGTAACGCTGTAAATCGTGCTTGCAATCGTATCAAGTATTGTACGCCAATTTGATCATTGTAGGCGATAGTGGGTTTGCATTTTAATTCCCTCGACATGTCTAGAGACGATATAGCCATAGTTTCTGTCCCTTGACCCAAGAAACTCAACTGCTGCTAAAATAGAAACACTATTTTCTTACCCTCCGGAATTAGTTTTCTATTCCCTTGCTTGTCAGTTGCCAGCTGTTTATTTGAACTTTGAAGGCGTACGCTGTGAAAAAGTAGAAAACCCAAAGCGCTTTTGCTTTCTCGCGCCGTGCCAGTGTTCGCTGCTGTGTGTGGCATTTCACTATGCATAATGGGAAAAATAAATAACCGCCAATTTAATTCAATTCAATTTTTCACAATTCCACACCATAAACAAATTGAAGTAAATAGAACGATTGAAAAGTAAACAGCAGACGAAGAAGTAAAGCGATAAATACAGAGAAAACGTGCAATGTGTCGACTACTGATACTGTCAAACGCTGATATTTGTGCTAAATGTGACTAATAGAGCATAAGAATTGAACGAAACCAAATGGAGCTACGAGTACATACAAGAAAAAAACACTTGAGAAGCATAAAAGATATTGTGACTACACTCTTTCAGGTTTCCATTATGAAAATGTAGAGTTGCTGAAGATTTATATTCCAGTTTTAAGACTTTTAAGGCATTTGTAGTTAGTACTGCTGCATCTTTTCAAATTCTAATTTATGAAATATTCAGCCATTTCTGCATATAAAATCTCAGCTAACATTTGGGTTTAAGTTTTTTTGAAATAAATTCTGGCACACTGACATTAAGTTTGTTCAAACTTTCATATCTTGTAAATGCTCCATTTTTTATTGCAACATTGTGGGTGGTTTTGTTTTTGTATGTCTTGCATATGAACTTGAAAGTGTGTAGCTTGTGTAGCTTGTGTAGCAGTGATAGCGCGTAGATATTTTTTACACCACTGGTTTGTACGCAATATGCGTCATGTCCCCTCCACCACCCACTCACACAATAAATATAAAGACCTGCACAAGTGCTACAATGCATGAAACACATTTGGAAATGTTTTTATGAAATGTGTGTAATAACGTAAACTGGCATTGTGCAGTTGACATCTTTCATTCTGCTGCAGCGAGCTTGGACCTGTTGTGGTCGCGCGTCAGTTGCGCATTCGTGTGTGGGAATAGCGACCAGGCGGACTCGTTAAGCGGCAAGTGTGGGTGTAGGCGACAAGCAAGACGAGCCAGACGAGCGACGCATAGTGGAAACTGTGGCGGCTTGAAGTGTCGCGAAATTGGAGCAAATTTAGCAATTTCGAAAGGGGTTTTGACGCTTAAATGCTGTCGGCTCGATGCAAAATGTGGCATATGTATTATGAAGATTTATGGTTTTTGTAAACATTTTCGGAAAAATCAGTTGGGGGAATGTGCCGCACATGTGCGCGAGAATAGAAATGTAATTGTTGCCTCGATAAAAGGCGAGCAACACTTCAAACATTGCTTTGTGATGAGTGATTGGTGGCAAGTTTATTCACTATTTGCATTTGAGTTGCCTACACATAAAAATGGGGTGATTTTAGTTAAATCTTCTAAAAGTAAATAAAATGAATAACGAAATCAAGCCTTACAAATAAAAATTTAAGGATTTTTGAAGCTGAACAGTGACTAAGAACAGAAAATTCATTCTTTATTTCATTGATTTCTACTTTCTAATAAAATTGCATGCAGTTCTACTTCTGGTTCACTTTTAAATAAACGTCATTGGAATTACATTTTATTATACAGAAATCGATAATTGGATTCCATAATGTCAGCGAATATATTTGTATGTGAATAACACAGTGCAATAAATTCAAAACAATTTCGAGGGACAAGGTCAAACATGTCTCATTCGATAGAGGACATCAATAGATGAAAAATTGACAAGGGGTTTTTTCCGGGATGTTCGAGTTTTTTTTTAAGATTTTTATGTCAAACTCTCAAACTCTTATAGACACATAAGAGTCGAGTGAAAAATTAATTTTCAATGTTCAATGCCTGGAATTTGCCTTTTCCGCTGCGAGAAGCCATTTAAATCGTTCACTTTGCCGTAGCGCACGTTTAATATTCAGTCAGCGCCAGCCAAATGCCCATTTACAAATTCCAGCATAATCGAAACATGTGCCCGGAATATGCTTCCCTCGGTTTCCAAAAACCCCAGTGAAATAAAGTCGTGCAAAATTTTGAAACCACGCACTTTGTGCCGCATTTTACGACGCCGAACAGTGCGCATCTTGCGAATTCGACGCATACAAAAATAATAATGAAAAGCAAAACAAAAAATCAAATTAAATTTTGCAGCTGCTGAACATCTGCGCGTTGGTTGGTTGGTTAAAAAAAAACTGATTGTACACACATATTCACTCGTTGCCTGTTGCCTGGCCGCACTTGGGTCGGCACCGTCTTCCTTTCACCGCCATCTTCCATCGATCCCACTCACAGTGGTCGATTTTCAATAATCGAGTGGCATATGTGCTGTAGGCGCTGCGGGTACCTCTGACGTTGCAATATTCGTTCACCACAAACACTGCTCTTCGTCTTCTTCTTCTTCGGCGCCTTGGTTGCCGTCTTGCACGTTTCATTTGCCGTAATGGGCTAAATGTGTGTGCACACTCTGCTCACTCCCTCTGCGCCAACTGTTGCTGCCGCCGCCGCCGCTGCTGCTCCTGTTGGCGTCTACCTTTTGCTGCTTTCACCGTTCGTCCTGCCGTCCGCTCATGCGATGCGGCTGCGTGCACCAGGTACTTAAATCGTTTTCCAGCTGCCAACACGTTCCGTTTCGTATTGGCCGCAGCACCACTCTCATTGTTTGTGTGCTTTCTGTCGTTGTGCCTTCCGCTGCTTTCGGTTAGTACGTGTTGTTGTTGGCTTCTCCGAATTGGTTTTGTTTTGATTTCCTTACTTTGCTTTGTAAAGTGTTTTGTGTTCATTCAGCTGGCACAGTGCTGCAGCAGGTTGCTGCCGTTTGATGTCCGCCTGTGGTTCGAGGTGTTGCTACAATTGGGTTTTGGCGAGCGCAGCAGGTGCTGGGGCTGCGCCAAGTTCGCTCATAAGCAGCCACTTTGATCTCGCTAATTTGACTTATTCGTGTCGGAGTCGCTTTGGAAGGTACAAAATATTTATTTGACATTATTATTTCTCTTCCTATAATAACAACACAAAATCAATATTTATTTCTACGGCCTTTGGCAGGTGGGAATATGCTGAGAACCAATAAGTCAAGTCGTAGAATACCGTTAGTGACTCAAATTCCCTCATATTATTTTCTCTGAAAATACCGACTGCATGATTTTGCATTTACATTAATAAAATACGTCATTACAGCACGGAAATGCAGGCAGTTATATCTATGAAAAGCGCCATAGAAGTACAACTGCAAATCTGACAGTTTTTCGTTGCGTCATGCAACTCGTAATATGGACAGCAGACGTCATTAGCGTACGAATGACTTATTCAGTTGCAATGCAAAATTCTCCAATACGCTTCAATGTTTAATTTTTTTATTGTATTTTATTGATTGTTGGCAGTCTGGCACAAACTCTAAAAATTTCTTTAAATTGTGCAAAAACTGCGCATAAAATAATGACAAATGTATAATTTGTCGAGTGTGAGACTTTCTTGGAATATGTAAATATCGCTAATGAAGCTCAATAAGTAAATGACTATGAATATATTTTTAGTCCGTGTCCAGAATAACATTTACCACACTCACACAACGTCTCAACAATGTCTGTGATCCAAGGTCAATGTATTGAAAATGCTTTTAACACTCTCCGCGGGGCCGAATTGAAATACGAATTTATAAATGAGTGTGTCTATATGAAGGGTTGCCATGAGTCACAAAATTCTAAACACAAATTCACAACACTAACAAATCGGATGTGTAGTTGCCATGACACACTCTTTTTGTCAATGAATAAATGTAAATAAATAAATGTACGTGAATAAATAACAAAACTTTGTAATGTGTTTGTTTGTGTAATTTTTGTATCACCAAATTGAATATTTAAGCCTTTCGCTATTTTGTTGCCATATGTCACATGCTACTTTGTGGACGTCTGCATCCTCTATGGTTGCAAGAATACATTTTTTTGTTGGTACTTAGAATAGTTTAGGGTTTTAGGAAAAATACGAAATTGATAAACTGAATATTTAAGTTTAAAGAAGAGAAGTATACACGCTTTTTTAATGGTATATCTTGACATAGCAAAGGAAGAAGAAGCAGAAAACTTTAGATAATTTTTTTAATTTGACGTTTTCTTTCAATTAAGTTTCTTCCTTACTTCTTATTATGGCTAAAGTAAATGAAGAAATATTCAAATTTTCGTTATGCGTAAAAATTTTTATGTTTAAGTAATTATTACAGCCACAACGATGTGGTTTCTCTTACAGAAAAGCACTCTAAAATACAGGGTCCGAGTATAAAAATAAAACAATTTTTTATGGAATGTTGCTAATATAACCACATAGAAGCCTAAGACGTAAAATTTAAAATTATAACTTTCCCCAGGAAAAGCCTGTAGCGAAAGGGTTAAAAGATTAAATAAAATAAGCTATAGAAAAAAATTTTATTGACAGTGGTTGTGAGTTAAAATTTGATATGATAGAAAACAGCCAAAACAATTTGGGTTTTCTTCAACTTAAAGAAAACCACTTAACTTTGAAAATCAAACGGTTTTTGAAACTGTTTTTTGTTATTAATTTAGCATTTAAATTTTGTTTCTAATTTAACACACGTGGCAACACTATTCGATGTCGTGTGTGCGATAGAATCTTACGCATTCAATCATTCTCCTTTTAATGGGCTGCTGAATTTTTCATGAAGCCACCGCTCGCCACCCACCATTTTCAAGCTGTCGCACGCACATTCACACGTTGATCGAGTAATCCCACTTGCGTGTAGCATTCGAAATTACCAAATCGATTAACAGCGCGCAGCCCTGTCAGAAGTAGACAAAACTTTACAACTTAACGCCCTAAAAATTTACAGAAAAAAATGAGTCGCTGGTGTTGAATGTATCGACGTGCGTGTGCACGACTGCCGGACGCCTCGATGCTGTGCCGCGCCAATTTCCAGGCATTCCAAAAGGCAATTAAATGCCCGACACACATCCGTTCTTTTGTCCGCCTTGTAGCGCGTTGACATTCATTTGTTTTTGTTGTTGCTTAAATTAATTCGGTTTCATTTAATGGATGCGTAAATTCGGCACGCTCGGATGGATCTGTGCCGAAGTGATGGATCTGCAGTGGGTCCGTGTATTCAGCATAAATGAATTTCGGTTTGGCGTTGGCTGTCGCGCTTCAGTTGTGGCCGCTCAATGGAATTCAGCGCCAGAAGCCCAATGACGACGACAACCAGAATGAGGCGAGCGAGGTTCGGGTCGGCCGACACACAACTTTGCAATAACGAAATTGAAAAGTGAATTTTTTCCACAGTCAAACGCGATCGCACAGCCCCATTCAGCTCACTTGAGCTCACGATCTGTGTGAGGGTTCAAGCGAGCAGTTTTTATGCGACCGCACGTTCTGTCGATTTCAGTGCAAAATTATTAAATTTAATTTTTTCAAGTTTGCTTTGCACTTGTTTTGAGCTTAATTACTGCTGGCCTACGCCTACAAATTGCCGCATTAGCTGCTTAATGTGGCGTTTAGCTGTCTAAAGCTGCGCGCTTTGCCATTTAATTATTATGTATGTATGTACTGCGGTATGTAAACGAGCTCGCGGATTGCTTATTGGCGTCAATTTTGAAAAATTTCTTCAGAGTAAGCTGAGTAAGTTGACTGGCAACACTTCGAAAATGTTCGCCTTTCTCGCCCTTTTCTAGACATTTGGAAGCACTGAAGCGGTCGCTTAGATCTTTAGTAACTGTCAAGTGTGGGCTTAAGGTGAAAACTAGAGCCTCCCAGTGCACAATTTTTTATATATTTTAGTTTTCCCAAAGACTTGTTCTTTCTTTGTTCTTGTACTTTGCCTCCGAGCTTTGAAGAATAATTTTGCATCGTGCACACAAGAAAATCTGTGCAAACTGCAACTACGAGGAAAGCCCTCGGGCTGTGCTTGGATATGAAATGCACCAAATGCCGCTTCGGCATTTTCCTAATGTGAACGAAATTGCTTGTGTGCTCCTGAGGACGGGGATGATGGAGCGCAGCCCAAAGATGTCGACACCTTTGGGGCGCCTGCTCGTCACATCGTGTGGGCCGTCGGGCCTGAGTTGTGCCAAAGCATTGCCGGCCGCAAGAACTCACTTTTTCGCCGCTACTATTTCTGCATTCGTCTCTGCGCTTCCACAATAGGCTGCATGCAATTTTCATACCGACTGCTGGTTTCACGGCGCAAAGACGGACAAACAGACTGAGGGGCAGACGGCAGTGCAAGCATAAAAGTGTCATCCACACGCCACACGTTCCGCACACTGTGCCGAGTGCAGCACACCCCTTCGGCGCCTTGACGCTCCAACTTCGGCTCTGACTCGGCGGGGCGTTGGTGGCCGGCTGGCGCTGTTCGGAGAGGTGTTACACGAATGCATTTTTTGCTTTCTTTCGCTGTTGTTTTGTTCTGTCGGAGTTGACACTGCGCGCACACACACGGTGTGAACTATGGAAGAGACTGGCTGGCTGGCTGACAAGTCACTGATCCGTGGCATTCAATTGTTGGTGCGTTTGTTGTTGCTTTACTTGCTCGCAGTGATGACAATTGATTTTACTGCCCCGAGCGGACGCGAGAACAACAACACTTCCGCTGTTGGTGGCCGTTGACGGGTTTGCTTTGTTTTGCGTCTATTTCATTTGTTGCTGTTGTAATTTCACGTTTGCAGTTCTTTTGCTATTTTATTTGATTCCCCTTGGCCATTGGGCTGACACAGTAATGGCGAAGCTTTTGTCTTTGTTCGGCTGGAATTTGTTCGGCTGGGCATAATTTGTTTTTATTGTTTATGGAAGTGAAATGACGAATTGAGGGGGAAATAGCGACGACCAAACTATGTCTATGTGTCTGTGTGTTGGTTTGCATAGTTTGTGCTTTGGGATTTGCATAATTGATAAAAACACTGGCAATTTAATTAGAGAACAAAAGCGCCAACTCAGGCGGACACACGCGCAGAGGCCACAACTGTTCAATGCGAATTTTAATTACATTAACATTGCCGACTTATCGTAACAAACTAATCGAAATCGTTGTTTCCATTTATTTGCAGTCTCTCCGCTGACTTTGGCAGCCAATCAGCCCGATGCCGACCAGAAAGGACCCGTCTTTCTGAACGAACCGACCAATCGCATCGACTTCTCCAACTCCACCGGCGCCGAAATCGAATGCAAGGCCAGCGGCAACCCCATGCCCGAGATTATCTGGATCCGAAGTGACGGCACCGCGGTGGGCGACGTGCCCGGCCTGCGCCAGATCTCGTCCGACGGCAAGCTGGTGTTCCCGCCATTCCGCGCCGAAGACTACCGACAGGAGGTGCACGCGCAGGTGTACGCATGTCTGGCGCGCAATCAGTTCGGCACTATCATCTCGCGGGATGTTCATGTGCGAGCCGGTAAGTTAGCTGCGTTCTAGAGAGAGCGACCTGAGTGATTACCAATGAAAAAGTGAGCCATCTTGGAAGGGTTCGAGCACTTAGTCGCGGTCCAACTGATTGAATTCGTAATGCATTGAAAGTGCTTCAAACCCAGCTAAAGGCTCACTTTTCCATTACCTTTCGTTCCACAGCGTTTGTGTCTGCCCACACTGGATACTGATTCACTCATCCAGCGTTTTCGCTCCTTCGCCGCTGTCGAATCAACGCTGGTTTTTCCACTCGCTGCATTTTCGAGTTTAACGGTTATCAACATCAACGCTGGCTGCCAACGTTTCATTTAAAATCCTCCGCAGACGAAGGGGTCTTTGTTTTTGTGTACTCCATCCCTCTCGACTGGAACTCGAGTTTATTGTTTACTCCGGCGCGTAGTCGCTTCGTTTGTGGTTGAATTGAATGCAATTTTAATTGTTTTTAAATTAAATTTTCCTTTCTTACAACTTGGCGTCGCCGTTCACACGCGCTTCATTGACGCGCATTCATTCTGTTCTGTAGGCAGTCAGTTAATTGGCCGCGTCGCTGCATTCCCTGTGCACGGCTGCCATTTACAGTTAACAATGCGCCATTTCCGCTTTTGTGCTGATGCATTTTGCGTGCGCGTTGTGGAAGTTGTGTGCGTGCGTGGGACGGAGGAGGCGTTACATATTCTTACAAGCTGCCTGCAACCACTCCAACTGCAAGTAGATTTGTTGTTATTATTGTTGCTGCAATGATTATGGAATTGTGATGCAATTGACGCAATTGGTGCGCAAATTTGCCATCAAGTGGCAGCGAGCTTTAAAAAAGAACAGAAAACGCGAGTGGGAACTCGTGCGGCGCCTGGAAGTTATCAGTTTAGAAGTAAAAATGCTTAGCATTTGGAATGCTTGAAGCGTAAGCGGGAAAATGTTGTAACTGCCCTCCACGCCATTTTCAATTACCTTTTTGGTCAAAAATTCCCGTTCAGCAACATTTAATTATTAGTTAGTAACAACACTTAAAACATCAGATTGCCCAGGTTAAAGTATTAGCCACGATTTTCATAACAAATTCATACCCAGCCGGCTTGTACTGTATTGAAACTTTGACCTGCCAACTCTTAATATGCGCGTAATTCGGCGCTAACTCGTGTCATAGTCCAAGGCAAATCAGATTAAAAGCTGCCATCAAAAATTTCACCTACTTACAACACTCTCACACTCCGCTGGAGTGACGTGATGTGCAATCAAATGTCGCCGTCTTACGGCGCAAGATTCAATTACACTCTATCAACATGCCTGCAACATTCTGCAGCTTGTTACCGCCAACAACATTTCGCCTCGTCTCTTTCCTCTCTTTAATCATTTCTGTGATTAAATTAAAATCGTAACAGACACTATTCGCCGTCGTGCCGCCGCACCTCTGGCTGGGCGCGCATTTTTCGGCGCTTCACATGCGCGCGACGAGGCGACGTGTGTCAGCCACCTGTGTGCAACGTGGCTGGCGCTCACGCTTCGAATTCTTTTCCGCTGAAGCCAATTTGCTTATGAGCTATTAAGTTGGTAGTTTATTTGGCTTGACATGCCGTGACGTGTCACTATTAGTGCTCGCCGCGCTGCACATACTTCATCGCTGCTTCAAAATCATAGTTGGCGGCTTCGTCGCTTGGCAGCGTCGTCGAGCGGAAGTGGTGTTTTATTTAACCACGTTTACTACACTAAACGGGGCCTTAACACAAAACATATAAACAGTGCTGGTACGAGGGTTGTGTGATAAGTGCAGGCACCTCTGGCTTCCCGAAGTGGTGTTTTTATAGACATTTGCAAACGCTTTGCAGACAACCATCGTAGCAAAAAGCAGAAAAAGAAGCTGTAGGTGTCCGAAATATACACACAACGCGTGCAAGTCATATGGCGGCGCTCTCAGGCGCGTTACAGCTTGTTAGCCCTAATATTTTGCTCATTTCGCGGCCGGCTACACCCCAACTTAGAGCCATCTCCGCTCCAAGTTTAAGGTGTGGGAGCCACAATTCCGACTAAAATGTGATTAATTGAAATTAGCTTTTCACTTGGCGCGGCGCTCATGCCGAAAAAGCTTAAGAGGCGTGTTGCTTTACGTCGGCTGTTGTGTCGACGTAGGCATGAGTGAGCATTTTTGGTTGTTGCTGTCTTTTTTTCGCTGAAGCTATGCTAATTTCGGCATGAAATGTAATTATGTTTGCTTTGTAAGGAACATAATTGCGGTTAATTGCAAATTTCTAGAGTGTAGGAATCGTGAAAATGTAGCTTTTACGGCCGCGTTGAAAAGCCACTTTCAGCCATTCATAAATAGTAGACGCGTTAATTTAACTAAGCTGTAGCATAATGCCGAAGCGAGTTGACTCGGCTACTGAGTCAAACATTTAACCGACGCCGCATTACAGGAACTAATAAATTATACAAATTATTTGCTCATTAATTTTTGCCACAAACGAAGCGCGAACTGCGCCTTTTCCCACACACTTAAACAATCCTCTGGAACAGCGTTTCGACTGTTTGGACTTAATATTCTAACTTCCACACCCCATCAACTTGCAGTGGTCGCCCAATACTACGAAGCCGACGTCAACAAGGAGCACGTGATACGCGGCAATTCGGCGGTTATCAAATGTCTGATTCCCTCGTTTGTGGCCGATTTTGTGGAGGTGGTCTCCTGGCACACGGACAGCGACGAGAACTATTTTCCCGGAACCGAATACGGTGCGACCTTAGAGCGTTAAAGTGTAGTTTGATAAAAGGAATCCACTTTGAATGAATGATTGAAATGACGCGGAGGCTCAACGGTTGATTGCCTGCTCTGCTGATTGCGTCTCCCCTGGTTGTTGTTCCCATATTTTGTGCCTTTAGCTACTAACAGCACGTCGGTAGTGTTTGGTTGGTTCTTCACACGTAAAGTTGGTTTCACACCTCTCCATTACGTTCCTCTCAACTGTTTCATTTTCATGTCAAATCTTTTCCGTTCATGTTTAATTATATATTTTTCTCATTTTCCATTTAATTTATGATTTTGTCAACTTTATTTCTATGCGCTTTTCGCATACGATTCAAACAATAAAACGTTTCGTTTCTTAATTCATTTGGGATCTGAACGCTTTCGCTGCTTGTTCCGTTTTGCAGTCGTTTCGCAGCACTACGAAGAGGATATCCACAAAGCTTTTGTCATACGTGGCAACGCGGCCATATTGAAGTGTGACATACCGTCGTTTGTGGCCGATTTTGTTAGTGTCATATCCTGGCACACCGATCAGGAAGAGAGTTTCTTCCCGGGCACTGAATACGGTGTGTTTGCGCTGAGTATATTCGATTTGCTTTTATAGTTAACCGCCCACGAGTCGTTTACGTATCGCTTTAAGGTGTAAAATATATATTTCCAGCAGCATTATAAAGCAACTTTTAAGGAGTAAATTTAAAAATAATCATGTAAAAATGTCTGTCTACCCAGAAACTGACACTGACACCACTTATTACAACAACACCAGAATGAGATATATTAATCAACACCATAACCCAAATAACAGGTTGTAAAGCGCGGTTCACATTCTCGAGATGGCGTACAACGTTTTACAATAATAATTAAACAACAACAACAAAAACAACAGCAATTGTAAATTGGACACGGTATTAAAAACACTAAAAAATCGCTTTGAAAACTCGACTCAAAATCACTAAATGATAGAAATGTGTACAGTGCACACCAAAATTGATCAAAAACCAAATCAAGTCACACACAGTCACACAACGAATTTAAAAGTATTGGCCCCCCAAATAAGACTATTAACCCTTGGCATCCTGTATTATTATGCGCTGTTACTTTGTTTCGTTTCTTACAGCGGGCAGTTGTTTCTCCTCTCTACACTGAAATTTCGTATACTTATTTTAATTTTGCTGGGTATTTTCTTCAATATAAGATTTCTATCGTTGTCGTCTTCAGTTGTTGCTCAGTATTACGATACCGATGTAAATAAGGCTTATGTGATACGTGGCAATGCGGCCGTCCTCAAATGCGAAATACCATCCTTTGTGGCGGACTTTGTCAGTGTGGTGTCCTGGCATACCGATCAGAACGAGGACTTTCTGCCGGGCACTGAATATGGTTTGTGCTTAGAGCTTTCAAAAGTATTTATAAAACCGGTTTTAGGTAGTCTATCAACAGGTTAATATCCAACGATATCCTCTCCCCTCAGTTATTTACGATTTTAAGTTTAAGTTGCTTCAAAAATTACATACTTGAAATGATTGAAAATGAATAAATTTCAAATAAATACATTCGAACATGGTTTATCAGCTTTGGGAAGAAAAAACTAGGAAAAAAAACTCCAAAATGCTTTGGTTGATTCACTTTGAATTTTTCACTTCATGGGTCGCTAGTACTATTACAAATCTTATTCCACTCGTCTTTGAAATTAAGCCATGCAGCTTATGTGGTAATTAGTCAAAAATGCGAGTCAAGAGTTCATGTTTCCGATCCATATCGTTGGGTTTCGTTTCATTGTCATTTTTTCCTTACTTGTCATAATTTTCCTCACTTGCACTTGCACTAACCACACCAATCAGACATTAACCTCTCCCACATTACGTAACTTCCATGTTCTAGGGTCGAGCACGTCGTCTACAACATGATTCCAGCAACTGCGTGTTGTGGCTCTTCTGCCGCCATGTTTATAAATATTTATGCGCTCGCGAGTGTAGTTTGACGTGCGCATTAACATCGGGAATTAGCTGAAGAAAAGCATTCATAAATTGTAAGCGTGCGAAGCGGCAGCAGCCGATTATCGCGGCCTGGCCGAGGAAGCTCGACGTTGGCACATTGTCCCATGCTCACGTCACACGCGCGAGCGATTTTCACACGCTCGCCGTCTGTTCTCGGCGTGTGTGCGGCAACGCTGCCACCATTAGGCGACGTGTAGTATTTCCTTCTTTTAGCTCAGAGTCAAAGTGACAACCATCTGCGACTGTCGCGGTCACAATCAATTAAGATCTCCCATCGCGACTTTGGTCCCTGTGCAGTGCCCGCATTGTTCATTCTTTCCATTTTCGGCTCTTCTAGTCGTGCAGCAATTTTACGAATCGGAGGTGAATAACGAATATGTGATACGCGGCAATGCGGCGGTGCTCAAGTGCTCCATACCCTCGTTTGTGGCGGATTTCGTGCAGGTGATTTCGTGGCAGGACGAGACCGGCACCCTCTATGCGTCGTTGGACGAGCAACAGGGCACCGGTACACGATTTTAGCTTCAGCATTCAAAGCAGACTAAGATGAATAGTGCAAGAGTTTCCCCAAAATCCCAAACGCCAAATTCCCTTACCGTTTCTTCTTGTTTCTTTCTTTTTTGATTTCGCATTGAGGCAAATATATGTACACTTCTTCTTATGTTAAAAACACCTTTGCAGTCGTCAATCAGTATTACGAGGCGGAGGTTGTGTCCGAGTACGTCATAAAGGGCAACACGGCGGTGCTCAAGTGCACCATACCCAGTTTTGTGGCGGATTTTGTGAAGGTCGAGGCTTGGCTGGCCAGCGATGGCACCGAATTTCTGCCGGCCGATAGTTTTGGTATAACTAACGTCTGCCTAAATAAGATCTTAGTATGACCCGAAATTCCCAGTTCCCGAATCCAATCTACTTCTACTATTTTATAAATATGTATGTCAATTGCAAGGTTTTCCCATTTTTTGTATTAGTTGTCAATCAGTATTATGGCGCCGACATCCTGATGGAATACGTGATTAAGGGCAATGCCGCTGTACTCAAGTGTTCCATACCATCGTTTGTGGCGGATTTTGTGCGCGTTGAATCATGGATCGATGAAGAGGGCAATGTTTTGAGACCATCCGACAATTATGGTTGGCTTTAGAAGAATTTCTAAAAATAATTCACCCACATTTTAGCATTAAGTAGCGCTGTGATTCTCCACTTTTCCCCATTTCACCCATTCTTTCCTTAACTGTTCATTTATTTGTTTAACATTACTTTATTCCCCACATGACCTCCACGCTAATAGTGGTAAATCAATTCTACGAGGCCGAAATAATGACTGAGTATGTCATAAAAGGCAATGCTGCTGTATTGAAGTGTTCCATTCCGTCCTTCGTGGCTGACTTTGTGCGCGTCGAGTCGTGGATCGATGAGGATGGCAAAGTTTTGACATTTTCCGACAACTACGGTTCGCTGGTTTCCACTTTCTTTTACTACTTACGCAGTGTAGTCTACTTTTTCGTTAGTTTCTCCCGTTCCCATGTTCCTTATAAACTTCCCCGTTTTATTGTTTCATATTTCATTGCCAATTTTCATATTCTGTTTCCGTTTTGTTGACAGTCGTTTCGCAGTTTTACATAACCGAAGCGGAGAATGAGTATGTGATCAAGGGAAATGCGGCGGTTGTAAAGTGCAAAATTCCCTCGTTCGTGGCCGACTTTGTGCAGATTGAGGCCTGGGTGGATGAGGAGGGTGTGGAATTGTGGCGTAACAATTCCAGCGAAGCTTATGGTATTGCTTTCTTCGGTTTTGTTGTACTTCTAAGTGCCTAAAGACGCGTCTAGTTTTTTGTAGCAAGTCAAACCGCCTGCTCCTTCAACCAAATCCCTCTCCCACGATCCCGTTATTCTTTTAGAATCAACTCTCATTTATTTTCCATTCGTTTTCTTCGCGTTTTATAGTTGTGATACAATCCTATGAGTCTGAGGCCGACAATGAGTATGTCATACGCGGCAATTCGGTGGTTATGAAGTGTGAGATTCCCTCGTATGTTGCGGATTTTGTATTCGTTGATCTGTGGCTGGATTCGGAGGGACGCAACTATTACCCCGATAGCGATAAAGAGATCGGTACTACAACACAATTTGCTCTCAGCCTTCCTTCTCGGCATGCCAACAAGTGTTGTTCGATATTTGTGGTCCAAGTCTTTTATATTTCCCGCAACTGTTTTTACCTCCAACGATTTTCATTTAAATTTTTTGTTTAAAATCCCCAGTGGTGCATCAATTCTATCAGACGCGCGTTATTGACGAATTTGTTTTGCGTGGCAACTCTGCCATTTTGAAGTGTCTGGTGCCCTCATTTGTAGCCGATTTCATTGATGTGCAGTCGTGGGTGGACGAAGAGGGCGTTGAGATAATGCGCCCCAAGGCCAACGAGTCCATTGGTAAACTATAGAAAAAGCTTACGTAAGACTGTGAGATAGTTTTAGGCTAACAGAGAATCCCACGTCATTCCCTCATCAGAAATTTCTCCTAAGCTTTATTTATTTGGTTATTGATGGGTGCACTTCGGTCTATTCTTCTTTATGCCTCCTTCTTCCTCTTTGCAGTGGTCAAGCAATTCTTTGAGTCCCAAGTCTATGACGAGTATGTGATCAAAGGCAACGCTGCCATTTTCAAATGTCAGCTGCCCTCGTTCGTGGCCGATCACGTTGATATTGTCGATTGGATCGATACCGAAGGAGGCGCTTACACAAAGAACTCTACCGGTACTAAAATTTTAGTTTTTCGAGGCACGGCCAACGCTTTGCACCCACATTTCGAATGTTTTGAGTGAACAGTAATGGCCACGCTGGTTTTTATTAGTTTTAATAGTAGACATTTCAATGAAGCAACATGAAGCGGGGATATCCCACTCTACCCAACCGCTTCCCTTGACACGCCACGTTGTTCTGCACAGCGTTGCCACTTTTCGCTCCTATGTGCTCGCAACGTTTTCCTGTTTAATTATTTGTTTTTGTTTGCTATTGTAACACTCCCACATGGTCTCACCACTCCGTCACTTGACGCTTTCGTTCCATTCACAGTTGTTCCACAGTCCTACACGGTAAATGTCATGGACGAGGCGGTGTTGCGCGGCAACAGTGCCATCCTCAAGTGCCATATACCCAGTTTCGTGGCCGATTTCATATCCGTTGCCTCCTGGGTCGAGGACGAAGAGCGCGAAATCTTCGCCACTAACGATGCTGGACACTTTGAAAGTGGTAAATGCCTCCAATTTCTGCTACACATAGTAATGTATTCCGTCCACATTCCTCACACCAAAATCCGCCCAAAAATCAAATCAAATGTCGGATAGTTGCTTTTCATTTTGCTTCAGGCGGGGTCCTTTAGCTATCAGGAGGCTCTCTTTCAGGCTTTCGATAATTTTTCCAAGTTTTGAATCTTTATTTCATTACATCCCACTCGCTCACATTTTACTTTCGAACTTGGTTTCATTTCCCAATCCCACTTCCACGACTTTCCATGCTCCACACGTTCCATGAGCCACTCGGCTTGCCCTAACCTCACAAATCCCCCTTCATGTAGCTAGTTGTATATATGTATGTAGTGTTTACTGTAAATAATAACAAAAATGCTAATAACATCGGGTTGCCGCCTTGGCGATAGCCTCTAACTTTGTATTATACAGTTTAGTCATCTGCATTGCGCTGTTGTAAAGTCGAATTCTTCTAAAAAGTGCTGTGAAATTATTGGCATTTTTGTTGATTTGCATGCTGCAACCACAAAGTAATCGAGCGCCAAGGGGAATTATTTGTACGAAATGACACATGCAAACGAACAATGCCTCATTAAATTATTTTAACTAAATGAAGCGCGCAAATAATTCCCTTCAATACACTGGAGGGCAAAGCGTTCCGGAGTTGTGACCAATAACTTGGTTTGTAATCAACGACTGACAAGTGAAGACTTAATTGTTCAACTATTAATAAATTGAATTGAAGTAACAGTAACAAAAATCAAAATAATCCTATTGGCAGGTTTTAATCAATTAAATGCCCAATTAAGTCAAATAATCAATTAAATTTATTTATCTATAAAAATATTTTGTTTGAAATATATTCCTTCAAAAGTATTTAAACACCAGAACGCATTGCCATCTGTGTATTTAAATTGCATAAATATGTAAATATGTATAAGGTATAATAAAAATAAAACTGAAGCATAATGTTGCATAGTTGCATTTAAAAAATATTCAATACATAATTCAACATTTAATCAATTAAATATATTTAAATATTTTGAATAATTGATCCTATAAATGTTTACTTTTTAAAAAATTGCAACCTTTTGCTTCAATAATTATATATCATTAGAATTAATGCATGTTTCGTATCAATAACAGAAGAAAAACTACACTGTAAATAAAACTATTTAGTGGAAAATTTCCATAACAATCCAATGTATTATCACTGAACTTATTTATCGGTGTTAACTGCAATAACAAGCAATGACAATTAAAACCAATGCAAACTAATCCAAATGCAATGCAATATTTACACAATTTTTTACAGTGTAGTTTTTAATTATTTTGCTTTGTGTATTGGCTTTTGTACTTAAAATTCAAACCATCGAACTTTCAACTAATGTATTTCTTCATATTTTTCGCTACAATTTTTACCTCAAACTCCACACACACGAATACAACCATAGATGGCAAATATCTGGTGTTGCCCTCGGGCGAGCTCCACATACGCGAAGTTGGACCCGAAGATGGCTACAAGAGCTACCAGTGCCGCACCAAGCACCGCCTCACCGGCGAGACGCGTCTAAGTGCCACCAAGGGACGTCTAGTGATTACAGGTAAGTTGGACTTGCAATTATTACAACTACGTAAGTATTTTGAAAAGTATTTTGTATACAAAATTTAGCCAATAATCAAAAATCGTGAAATATAAAAAATTGTATTTATGAAAATTAAAAGTATAGTATTTTGTGAGAAATACAACAAAAGTCTCGTGCAATTTGAAAATTTATACCATAAAAGAAAAACTTGGCTAAATTTTTATATCAAAATCTAATAAACAAACAATTTCAACTTATATTTGACATACCACTTACATATTTCTTTGATCTACGCATAAAATTCACTAGTCATTTGTTATTCCAATTAAAAAATTATATAAAAAATCTTCTAAACTTGAACTTGATGAATTAAATTTTTAAATATTTAGTTGTATTTTCACTTAAACTTAACTTTAAACTTAAAGACTATTACTAGACTAAAGTCTAAATATTGATATTTTCTTTGCTAAAGTTTGTTTGTCAAATATGAGTTAGTAACTATTTCCATTTTCAGTGAGTGAACTTTTGTTACTAGTTCCAAAAAGTGGGTGTTGAAGGAAAATAAAAACAATAATAAATAAGGATAAGGATAAATATTTAATAAATATGTAAACTAAAAGGTTAAACGTTTTTTTTTTCTTTAAAAAAGAAAAATAATTGAATATTTCTAAATGCTTTAATTGATAACACAGTGCAACACTGAAAAAAGGGACAAGGTCAAACCCATCTCACGGTTTCCAGAATACAAATTTAATGTGGGTCCTTCATATCCCTTTTTCATAAAATGTTTCCAAAAAGGATATGGTATCATCGACTTCATATCATTAGCTTTCATTTGACGTAAAAATTATAACGTTCTGACATTTGAGTCAAGAGATATGATGTTTTAAAAGTTTCGGGAAGGGGCATTAAGCCGCCATTTTTAAACTGCATTAAAAAAAAAACACTCGAACATTCCGGGAAAAATCCCTTGGCACTTTTTCATCTACTGAGGTTCTCTATCGAATGAGATGGGTTTGACCTTGTCCCTCGAATTTTTTTGCACTGTGTAATTTGTATATTGAAATAAAAAACTTTAAAAATTGAATTTTTGTAGACTCATTTTTGTCCATAATTACATGTAACGTTAAAATGAAAACTTTGCTCTATTGAAAATGGATTTAGTAAAATTTGAAATTGTTATTTTGGGAAAAGTGTTTTCTACGGAATGCTTAGAAATTATTGAATTTCTAAATCAAACAAATTCTTAAATGTTTAAAATAAAATCTCATCTCAATTTGAATTCAAAACAAAAGACAACACTTTTCCTCGCGCAAAATGTTTTAAATAATTTTAAAACACTTTTGCCAACTGAAATAAACTGTATTGAGCTGAAAATGTATATTCAATACATTAGTTAATTGATTCATACAAACATTAACTGATTGCTCATCTTTTAAAATTTAGTTTATTTGAGCAATTAAAGGTAAAATCAGTCATATTCAATAAAATCAATGCTTTTATCATAAAACTATTTGATTAACGAATAAATACTCTTAATTATTGCAACTTAAAACAGCTCAATAGGTTTTTTAACTTGTAGACTCTAAGTTATATGCATTAAACTTAAAAGCAACAAATTTTCGATATGCTAATTGAAAGCAGCTCAACACAATCAAAAAGATTTTTCGCTTAAAATCTTTTTCTTTGAAAACAAGCGTCCTTGGTTTACTTGAATTGCGAAGTTAATACTTACTTGAAAGAAATTTTAAACAAGTTAACTTTTCAAAGTTATATTCCACATTTTATTGTCGTTAAAAGTGTTTAATGAAAAAATAATTTAATAACAATTGCAGCATTTTACAATTAACACAAACAATTGGAACGCTTATGTCGAAGAATTGTTGCTTCCTTAGTCTGCATTGAAAACTGCCTGAATGTTGGGATAGGGTACCTTGTTGTGCGCGCGATTAATTATCATATTTTCAATTAATTAATTGGCAAATGGCCAAAACCCGGTTTTGGTGCAAGCACGTTTTGAGACTTGCCATGTTAAAATTTCGTAATTGTTCAATTGAATTCGCGATTAAATGAATGCTTGACTTGAGCTTGAATGAACTACGCGCATTTTGTTTTTTGCCAGACAACTAAAATAAAACTAAATAGCTTAGATTTGCACTACTAAGTCGACTGTGAGCTCGAATTGAAAGCCTACACTACAAAAATCTTAAGTAATGTTCAAAATTTTCGAAAGGTAAGTTGGCTTTTCTATTATTTACTTAAATATAGCCAAGTTTTTGGAGAAGCAAGCTTCAAGAAAGCAAAATCGATTTGTTGAAATTTCCAGAACCGGTTGGCAGGGTCTCGCCGAAGTTTCCCACTGTGCAAACGAGCAGCAGCTTCACAGCCGCTGCCGAGATGGGCGTGACTTTGCTGTGTCCGGCGCAAGCCTATCCAGCGCCGATGTTTAGGTGGGCTTTCTCAACTATTTACCTCTGCTTAAACTTTAAGTAATTTGGGAGAAATTAGATTGAAGAAAGTGGCATTTAAAGAAAAGAAAGTGCACAGTTCTTTCTCAACTCTCAAACAGTTTTTGAACTGAACGTTAGAGAGATTTTTGGTCGTTTAATTTTGTTTTACACTTTAAAAATAATTCGTAGAACCAGTTGGCAGTGTGGGTCCCCGCTTACTGACCGGAAATGACATAAAGGTTTTAGAGTTCGGCGTTGCCACACCGGCGACACTGCTTTGTCCGGCACAGGCGTATCCAGTACCGTTTTTTAGGTAAGATTGTTGAATTCGTGAGAATCTTATAGAACGAATCTTTGCTCCTTGGGACCCTCTTCCAACATTTATCTATTGCGATTGCAGATTTTGCACTCTTGAATTAAATGCAAATAATAAACAGAGTTTCTAACTTCCTGTTCCTATCACTAATTAGAGCCTGTTGGCAGCGTCAGCCCCAGACTAACATCTGGAGACGAGTCGCGGATAGTGAAGATTCATTTGGCGACAAGTGCGACGCTCTTGTGTCCGGCGCAGGCCTATCCGGTGCCATTTTTTAGGTAACCCTACAAACAATAATATAACCGTTTAAGCAGTCAGAGCTTCACAATATTCGCATCGAATGGTCACCTTCTTTTGCTTTATCCCAACATTAAAAAAATGAATTCCTTCGCTGAATTGAAAATTTTGAAATTCTAGAGCCGGTTGGCAGTGTCAGCCCCAAGATCTATGCGAACGAGGAGAATATCAAAATAATGCGAGTTCCGCGCGAGCAGAGCGCAACGCTTCTGTGTCCGGCGCAGGCCTTTCCGGTTCCTTTTTTTAGGTAAAAAAGTTATCATTTCACAGTACTCGCAATGTTCCATCCCAACTTCAGTGTGCAACTCTCCTATTAAAAATAACACAAAATTACTGAATTGTTGTATTTGCCTATAGAACCCGTCGGTAGTGTCAGTCCCAAAGTGACTGCCGGTGATGAGGCCATTAAAATTCCCAAAGTCCGGGGCGGTAAAAGCGCTACTCTGCTGTGTCCGGCGCAAGCCTATCCGGTGCCGTTTTATAGGTAAACCTCCATAGCGAAGAAGTTCTTACTACCAATAAGTAGCTTCTAGATTTGATTAAAATTTATTGCTTAAAAATTCAAACAATACTTCATGTCTCATACAATTAACTATCCCAACATTTTTGACAATATGCCTTCAAGTCATATTTATTTTTATAAAACTCCTTTTTTCAAGAACCTGTGGGCAGTGTTGCACCCAAATTGACTTCTGGTGATGACTCACGCACTGTCAAAGTTCATAGATCACATAGCGTAACTTTACTGTGTCCTGCACAAGCATTTCCAGTGCCAATGTTTAGGTAAAGCTTTCGAAACCCTCCTTTAAATCTCAACGACAGGCAGTTTTTCTTTCAAAAAGATTTACTTCTGCAACATTTTATGTGAACGTTTAATGCCAAATGTTATGTTTACAGAACCCGTTGGTAGTGTTAGCCCCAAAATTACAGCTGGTGAAGATTTTAAGCACATAAAGGCGAAAAGCCATTTCAGTTTGAGTCTGCTCTGTCCCGCACAGTCGTACCCGACACCGGCCTTCAGGTATCCACATTAGTCAAATTACCAACATTTATTTGTGACAGCATAAGTTTCATACGTCTGCATGAATCACTGTCAGACAGCTTTGATTTACTTTTCACACTCTGCTAAACATGTGAAAACTGTTTTCCAGAACCCGTGGGCAGTGTAAGCCCTAAAATCAATGCTGGCGATGACCTGAAACATGTAAAGGGCAAAAATTCTCAAGACCTCAGTCTGCTGTGCCCGGCACAGGCGTACCCCAAGCCGGCCTATAGGTAATTCTCATGTGAAAACCATCCCAACATTCTGGTACACGGTTCATCAATTTGGGCATTAAAAACAGAAATTAATAGAATAAATATGAACTTTCCATTCATTGCTCCACAATATATATTTTCCATAGAACCCGTTGGTAGTGTTGCGCCGAAGATAAATTTCCTGGAGCGTTTCAAAATGATGCAAATTGCTATGGGCACCAGCAACGCCATCTTTTGTCTGGCGCAGTCGTTTCCGGTGCCTATTTTTCGGTGCGTTAAGACCCCATGCAGTCAACCAAGATTCAGGCCGTTATCGTTAGCTAATTTAATCAATTTAGTATAATTTTTGTTAAAAATTGTGTCGAATTTCGTTGAGCAGAGCCAGTGGGAAGCGTGCGTCCTAAAGTCAATCTGCCGGACAAGCATCAGTTCATCGATGTGGAGCTGGGTCGCAACTATGCACTGCTCTGTCTTGCGCAGTCGTATCCCATGCCCGCTTTTAGGTAAATCTCGTTCTTTACAGAATCTTTACCACCCACCAACCCAACCCCACCCAACACTCAGCGCATCGGCAGTGCGCTTCGTCACATTTCATTGCCTAATCGTGGCGTTTTGTTTTGCAGAACCAGTGGGCAGTGTGAAGCCCAAGATAAATGTGCAGGATAAGCTGCAGACACGCGAAATGGCTGCAGGGGTCAGCTTTGCTCTGCTCTGTCCCGCGCAGTCCTATCCAATGCCGGCGTTTAGGTATATTTTAAACATTGCTCGGACACTACAAGACTTGAGAGCGGACAATTAGAATTCCATTTTGCATGGATTTTAACAAATTAAATCAAATCAAATTGATAATTTGACAATTTCCAATTTGAACACAAAATTGTTTCAACTTCAAACTAACCGTCACACCTAAATATGTGCGACGGTTTTGGGTGCCTTCAAAACTTCTTCCAACATTTGGGTTAAATTTTTGTTGCAGTCATCAGCGTTTCTATATCAGCCAAGTATGCATAACTGTTTCAGAACCCATCGGCAGTGTGCGACCCAAAGTGACCATCGAAAATGAATTGTCCAATGCACGCGCCCATTTGGGCCAAAGCTTCAGCCTCAAATGTCCAGCGCAATCCTATCCCATACCGACCTATAGGTATGTGAAGCACGTTGCCATAATTCATAAATTTGTTCCATGGTCCCCAGACAACATTCAGCAGTTGACGCACAATGCTTTAGTTGAACAAAACAATTACGAAAACTTTTCAAATTTTTTAGAGCCCATGGGCAGTGTGCCTCCGAAAATGAATTTATTGGAAAGAGTGCGCACCATGCAGGTGTCTCTAAACGCCACCTACGCCATGCAGTGTCCCGGTCAAGCATTCCCTGTGCCGTTTGTAAGGTACACAAGATTTAAAAAATCGAAACAAATTCGTTAAATAAAGTCGCTTCACTTATTCCTAGCATTCATTCAGTTGCAAAGTTGGTCGCAGGCATTTGATATCTTATTCTTTCGAACTCTTCTTTTGTACAGAGCCCGTTGGATCGGTGCCTCCCAAGATCACCAGTTTGCACGATAAATTCCAAGTGGTTCAAGTCAAAGCTGGTCAAAAATATGCCATGCAGTGTCCCGGCCAAGCGTTTCCAGTGCCCATTGTGAGGTGTGTTCACATTACCGAATGAATATTTTAGAGAAAATCGCATCATTCAAGCAGTTTCAGACACAACACCTTTCTCCGAAACGGTTAGCAATTTGAATGTTGTTTGTTTGCAGAGCCTCTTGGCTCCATGCCGCCAAAGGTTATCAACATCAACGATAAATTTCAAGTGATGCAGGTGAAGCTGCATCAAAACTATGCCATGCAGTGCCCCGGCCAAGCGTTTCCAGTGCCCGTTGTGAGGTGTGTTCACATTGGTCTCAGGCTTTATAATAGTTTTTCATAGGTGGTTCCTATCCCAACACTTTCTGCCAGTTGTCAGTGAGATTTGCTAACTGCAGACTTTACATTCTTTAAATTATCTGTAGAACCCGTTGGCAGCGTGGCTCCTAAAGTGGACACACGCGATGAGTTTACCATCTCACGCACCCGAGTTCACACAGACAAAGCGCTCATCTGTCCAGCTCAATCGTATCCGGTGCCAGCGTTCAGGTAAAGCTTTGAAGTTGTCGTTTGGCATCTGGGTGCCATGTTGTACCTTTCAGAGGGCTTTTAGGGCTTAACTTTTCAAGCACCGAGCCCCTAACAACATTCAGGCTTAGCAAATGAAAACATTTCTACTAAAGTTAAACTTGATTTTTTCTGATATAACAGAACCTGTCGGCAGTGTTGCGCCCAAAGTGGACATTAAAGACGAAATAAATTATGCACGTGCCGCCATTGGGCAAAGTTTCGCACTAATATGTCCTGCCCAGTCATATCCGGTGCCCGCCTTTCGGTGAGCGTTGTGCACTCATTGCATTTTTATGGTTCCTACACAACATTCAGGCGGTTTATTGCGCAGCTAGAAAACTTTAATTGGGATTTTAATGGCAACTAAATTAATTCGTTAAACACTTTGCAGAGCCTGTGGGAAGTGTAGCGCCGAAAGTCGATGTTAAAGACCGCATTAACTGGCTGGATAAACCTCTTGGTCGGGCATTCAGTCTACTTTGTCCAGCACAATCGTATCCCATGCCAGCCTATAGGTAGGTTGACATCCCAGACTCCTTGAACGGCCGCGGATAAGAATGAACAAACAGGCAGTTTTCGTTGCTTACTGCAGGGAAAAGTTAAATATAACAAATTAAATATATGCAAAATTGCAGAACCTGTGGGCTCTGTAGCACCCAACGTAGACATGCACGACAAAATGGACTTTTCAATTAGAAGATCCCATACTTCAATGAGTCTACTCTGTCCAGCTCAGGGTTATCCAAAGCCAGCCTATAGGTAAATTGATACCGATTTCAATTGAACTGATTTATGGTATTTCAATGCCTGCAGTAGTAAATTGCAGATGTGTACTTCGTCAACAGTTTCAGGCAGTTTGAGATTCTTTTTACTTTTGATGTGTTTAAAATTACTCTTGGTTTCAGAACCCGTGGGCTCTGTGGCACCCAAGGTCGATATAAACGACAAGGTGAAAATTGCATTCAAGCATGTGAACACAGCCTTAAGTTTGATCTGTCCAGCGCAGGCCTATCCAATGCCTGCTTTTCGGTAAATGCTTTTATGATCGGTTCCAACTTCCAAACCAACATTCACGCTTTCAAGCAGAGACTTTGTTTTAGTTTTAGTATATCTGCGCTCGAGAACCGGAATTATAAAAGAATATTTTCAGAGCCCGTCGGTTCTGTAGCGCCCAAAGTTGAAATGAACGATAAATTGGGATTTTCTATAAGAAACGCCAACGCCTCATTGAGCTTACTTTGCCCAGCGCAAAGCTATCCAGTGCCGGCTTTTAGGTGACTTACGATTTTGCTTCAATATAATTAATTTTTTGAAATGTTTATGATTCACACAACGAAATGGCTAACGTTGATAGCTCACCTCCAGCATTCAGGTTTTCCCATGATTTATTTTGACTGCAAGCAAAAATGCATTTTAATTCGCAGAACCCGTGGGCTCCGTAGCGCCCAAAGTGGAAATCAAAGACAAGGCGGGCATATTTTTGGGCAGACAGAATCGTTCGTTGGCGCTGTTGTGTCCAGCGCAGTCGTACCCAGTGCCTGCGTATAGGTAACAACAATTTGTTTTAGAAAAGAACTCTAATTTGTAGAGTTTGGTCCCATATTCAGGCAGCTTTCGATCATGTTATGCAAATTCGTTTCCAACCCACACTGGACTTTAATTTTCCAGAGCCCATTGGCAGTGTGGCACCTCGTGTCAGTCGCAAAGACGAGATCAATTATGATCGAATTAAAGTGGCCGGAACAATTGCCATACAATGTCCAGCACAGTCATACCCAGTGCCGACTTATAGGTAAAGCATTCGTTGAACCATCCCAACATTTAAGGTGTCCAGTTTCCCAGGTCCACTTGTGAGATTTGTTCGAGAATTTTAAAGCATTCGCATTGTACTTTAGAGCCCATTGGTAGCGTTGCACCGAGAGTTAATCGCAAGGATGAGTTTAATCATGATCGCATCAAGGTCGGTCGCACAATTGCCATACAGTGTCCCGCGCAATCGTATCCAGTGCCGGCTTATAGGTAAACATCGTATTGAAAACATTTTAAAATTCTATCTTTGGCATTCCCACCATTCAGCAGTTCACATACATACAGACCCCCATACATAGACAACATTAGTAAGACCCCAAACATGAATGTAAATTCCCTTCAGGCAGAAAGGCGTCAATGAATTGACTTTTTTATAGAACCTGTGGGCAGTGTTGCGCCGCGTGTTAACAAGAAAGACGGCTACAGTCATGATAGCATCAAGCACAGTGGAAACATAGCCTTAATGTGTCCAGCCCAAGCTTATCCGGTGCCATTTTATAGGTAAAACACGATACACAAGCGATCAGTGTTCTGTCAAAATTCAACTTCAGCTTTAACTGACGTTTTGTACAAATAATTTATGGGCTCTGAAAATTGTTCTCTCCTCTTGACTATGGCCACATTGCCGCCGACTACTGGACACATTACATTAACGTCAACCAACATTCAGTCACGTTTTCTCCAAAAACCAAACTTCGAGCCATAAAAGCATTTTGAATTTCCGTTCGTTCCGCAGAACCCTTGGGCGCCGTTGCGCCCAAAGTGAGCATTGCTGCGCAACTGCAAAATGCCGCCGTCAGGCGCAACTCGAGCGTGGCGCTCTTTTGTCCAGCACAATCGTTTCCGGTGCCGGCTTACAGGTACTTGAACGCATTTTCGGGTTACAAACTTTTCAATGACTTCGGAGCACTTGACAGTGGTCGGCGGCGGCGGGACGACTGTGCGTCCGACTTGTAGTTGTTAGTTGTAAGTGGCCATTCAAGCATTGCAAGGCAGTTTTCAATTCATTAACAAGTTTTCTACTCACATTTTATCAGCGTAAAGTCTACTTTGATGTGTGTTTGTGCAATGCTTTTTCGCAGAGCCGGTTGGCAGTGTTGCACCCAAGATTAGTGTGGGCGACAGACGCAAAGACGCCGAAGCGCGCATAAACTCAGCTCTGTGCATTTTTTGCCCGGCGCAGTCGTATCCGGTGCCAGCTTTTCGGTAAAAAACAAAATATTTTTTTTTATTTCACCATCATTAATTCTTTCAAACTCACAATGCTTACTTGCGCCTAAAGAATTCAAATTATTGAGCAATTCTTGGCAGCCTTCTTTCTCTATCTCAACATACATTGGCAGTCTTCCTTTCAAAGAAAGTCTTTTGTCATAAAGTTGTAACGTCTTCATTACAATTTGCAGAGCCCGTAGGAAGTGTAGCGCCCAAAATCAATCTCATGAATCGTCGTAATGACGCCGAGGCGCCTATTGGTGATAACTTGAGCATTTTCTGTCCGGCGCAATCGTACCCAGTGCCGGCTTTTCGGTAAAACTACAAATATTTTAAACCAGGTCCAGGTCGTTCCAACATTCAGAGCGCAATGCATTTTTTGAGCAAACTAATTGAATGCATCATTTTCATGTTTTCAAAACTAAACTATCACAGAACCGGTGGGTAGTGTGGGCCCCAAGATAAGCGTCGGCGAACGCTTACGCGATGCGGGCGCCCAGTTCGGTGCCACGTTTACTCTCTTCTGTCCGGCTCAGTCGTACCCAGTGCCGAGTTATAGGTACATAGCGCCGCAATTTGATTGATGAATAGAAAAAGGCTAGAAAAATTAAAAGTTTGCGAACATTCAGGCAGTTTTAAAGCTATTCGGAAAATTGTTTCTTAAGGAAAATATTGAAATTTGTTCATGTGGTTTCTTTCTTAGAGCCTGTTGGCAGTGTGGCACCTAAAATTAGTGTGGAAAATCGTTTGAAAAACGCAGAGTCACAAATCGGCGAAAGTTCTACGCTCTTCTGTCCAGCGCAGTCCTATCCAGTGCCGTTATTTCGGTAATAATATAAGTCAATGATAAGTCGTATTCGATCATCCTCATTCACATTCAGTGCAGTTTAATTTCAATGTCGTGAGACCACACACTTTCCATATCCAATAAAATCGATGCATACTTCTGCAGAACCCATGGGCAGCGTTGGCCCCAAAATCAATGCCAACGACGAGCTGACCAAAGTTCGAGCTCGTCGCCAGAGCGAAGTGACATTGCTCTGTCCGGCACAGTCCTATCCAGTGCCGTTTTTTAGGTAATATTTAGTTGTGTACGAAAGTATTAGAAATGCGTCCCAACATTATCGCAGTTTCAATTTCTAAGCTGAACATGTGCGTCATTTTTCTAACAAAGTTGTTGCTTTTCAATAGAGCCTGTGGGCAGTGTGGGTCCGCGTCTCACATCAGGCGACAAGACGCGCAATGTGGACGTTGCACTCGGAGCCAGTCAGACGATGCTTTGCCCAGCTCAGGCATTTCCCGTGCCGGCATTTAGGTAAACTCGACACTATCACCGAGTTGTATTTCTATATCGAAATTTTTAATTAATAATATGGGATCTCAAAGAGGCAGTTTTCCTTGCATACTCAGAATTAATTCGTATACAAATTTCACATATTTTTTCCGCTTCTCTGACAGAGCCCATAAGTGGTGCGGCGCCGCGTGTGGCACTCATATAGAAAACGGGCATCGAGTTCGTGCAACGTGCTGGCACTGTTGGAATTCTATGTCCTGCGCAGGGCTTTCCGGTGCCTAGCTTTCGGTAAATTTTGATTAGCTACCACAGTGCTAATGATTGCAAAATGAAATGTTTTGTTTGGTTTATGGAAATTCTTGAGGTGATAGACAGAAATTGCAGTTTTAATGTTCATCGTGCGCTGAAATTGCATTCAATTGCTTCAATTTACATCTTCCCACTTTTAAGCAGTTTTATGAAATGTTCAATTCCCTTTATTTCGGTCTATAATCCTGTTTTGTTTTATATGCAGAGCCTGTGAGTAGTGCTGCGCCTAAAGTGGCCTCACTCTCAAAATTCGACGTGAAGATTTATGCAGGCAATAGCACTCTGGCGTTGCTCTGTCCGGCCCAGGGATTCCCGGTGCCGTTTTATAGGTAAAAGAGTTACTTACTTAAAAATTACAACATTCTTCGAATCCATTTCGTGAATACTGACATAGAGAGCAATCTTCCTACTGTTCATTCCAATATTCTGGCAGTTTTCTGACTTGGCACGAGGTCTATTTAAATACATCTTCCTCTATAAAACTTGCTTTTAGAGCCCGTGTCCAGCACAGCGCCGAAAGTGCCGCCGGTCAGTGCGCGTCCTCTGAGCATAGGCCAGCATTCCAGCGTTTCGATTTTGTGCCCCGCACAGGGCTATCCGGCGCCCAGCTTCCGGTAAGGCAACTAGTTGAAGAAGAGATTTGAAAGTCGAAATAATCTTAAAAGTGCAATCTAAATTCAGGCAGTTTTCATCAAGTATAATTCGCTTAGGGTGACCATTGACTTTTTACTGCATTTCAGAGCCCGTCTCAAGCAGTCCGCCGAAAATCAATGCGCTCACCTATAAACCGAATGTCGTAAATTTAAAAGCGCCAACGGCAATTTTATGTCCGGCATAGGGCTACCCAGCGCCAAGTTTTAGGTAGGTTCCATGTTCCAAAAACCTTAAAAGAAATACTTCTTCATTAAGGCAACTGTTTATTTTTTAGTTGCTTCTTGGTGATTATAGTTTAAAATAATAATTTGTTGGTATTCGTAAGAAAGTGTTTGTAAAAAGTGAGAATTTCAAACACTGCATTTCTACAGTTTTCACTGCCAACAGCTCTTTGATTTTAATAAATTTCAAAAACTTACCAGTTTTACTAACGTTTACTTGGCCCTCTGAACAGAGCCCATCTCCAGCAGCGCCCCGCGCACACCTGCCCTGGTACAGAAGCCGCTGGAGCTGCGCGCCTCGCACACGATTTCGTTGCTGTGCCCGGCGCAAGGCTATCCGGCGCCCAGCTTTCGGTAAGCGTTCAAGCCCACTCGCCACTAACAGCCCCAACCATAAGTCACCTCTCAAAGGCAGCTTTCAGGCAACTTATACAGAATATTCGTAGATCTAACTCTGTCCATATCATAGAAAATATGAAATTTCATTCGATTTAAGATTCATTTTGCAATTCACGCAGAACCCGTTGGCGGCAAAGCGCCAACGCTGCTCTCCAACGACATAAAACGCTCGTGGATTGAGCGCATGCAGCAGCGCGACATTGCGTTATTCTGCCCGGCGCAGGCGTATCCGGTGCCCGCATTCAGGTTAAGAAAAACTTAAATACTTTAAGTTTCTACTGAACATTTGTACGACATTAATTAAGCGCGAACTTGTTTGGCATTATTGTTGTAAATATTCACATTGTGTGTATATGTTTGTCATTCTGTAGAGCCCGTCAGCGCCAAGGCGCCCACACTGTCCGTCGACACCAAATGGTCCGGCATTGAGCGTCGAGGAGGCGTCAGTTTCGCCATACTTTGCCCGGCGCAAGCGTATCCAGTGCCGGTTTTTAGGTTAGCAGGACTTTTAAAATTTGTTTGTAATTGTCTCACATTCGCATTTAATTTTTCTCATTCGAGTTTCAATGGAAATTGCGTGACGCGTCGGTTTAGTCATTGTCTAAGAACGCGCTTCAATCTCATAATTGGCCTTTCCTCATTGCAGCTAACCAGCCACACACAAAAACAAAGCGCAAAGTTCATTCATAAACACCGCACTACAATTATACAACAACAACAATTAAACACACCCAAGCAAAATCGCCGTTTTATGACTACTTACCCCATCTTGCGGCTGCCGCCGGCAAAAAATCAAAACAAACACTTTTAAGAGCGCCGCAAATGAAGAGAGAAATTAATTGGTCGAAAAAGTAAACAAATCGAAATTGCAAAACATGTGCGCCTTGTTTACACGCCCTCTCCCAGCCATGCCGCAAACAGAGCGCAACTGTCACAGTCAGCTGTTGAGAGCGTCGCTCTCACTCTCTGCATCCTCATGCCGCATGCGCTTCAACAAGAATTTCCCAAAACAATTACCCCTCACTCGCATTTCGCTCCGCTCGCACTCGGTGCTGTCTCGCTCGCTCCTCCACTTGTTGCTCTTGTTTGTGCCTTTGTTTTGATTCTCCAACTTCGCCAGCAGCCGACGTTGGTGTGGGGTTGTGTTTAGAAAATGTGGTCAATGAGGGAATGCAAAAAGTGGCAGTTCATGCGCACGAGCGCAGCGGTGCCGCGTGCCTGCTGCTGTCTCGTTCTCGCCCGTTGGGCGTTGCTAGTTGTGGTGTTTATGAATGAACGGAAGCTGCCGCGCGGCCCACTGAGCAAATGTAAACAGCACGTTTTTGGGTCATTGGCCGTTCAGCTCATTGTTGATGCCGTTTTCGTTGCACTGCCCTATTGGCGGCTCTCTTTTTCACACTCTTCCGACACAATTGCGGCGCAGTGCTTCACTTGTTGCACCTGCGACGCCTGCTTCCCGTGCTGCTGCTGCCACACACACACACACACTTGTCCTTGAACAGCGTTCGTTGTCGCACTATCGCTCCGAGCGCCGAGTCGTCTGCTGGGCTTTGTTTCGTTTTGTTTGACCTCCAGCAGGTCAGGCAGTGTCCTCAATTGACGCATTAGTGGGTCATGTCAAATATTTTGCTCTCTATCTGAAGGTGGCCGCTGCTGTGTCTTTGACTCTGACATTGGCGGTTGACACACTTTCGCATACGTGTCAGGTTCATGGTCGGTAGATATTTCTTTTGGAAGTGGGTACATTTTGTGTATGCTCCGGCTGAAAGCGAACTTCAAGCAAAGCAAACTAGGAGAGTTGCTCAAGGTCGATGAAATTTAAGTGGCACTCAGGTTTCAGTTTAATCTTAAATAATTAATTAGAGAAGTTACTTGGAGAAAAATATGAGCACAACAAGCACACTACCAGCAACACTCTGGCAGCATTAACCAGCTCTAACATACCTACACATGTATATTCCACTAATCTCTGATTTGCTGCCGGTTTCATACAGAGCCCATCGGCTCAAAGGCGCCCGCCTTCGCCAGCGAAGTCCAAACTTTCACGCATCGCGCCCACATGCACACAACTCTGGCGCTCATCTGCCAGGCTCAAGCATTTCCGGTGCCGTTTTTTAGGTAACATTTCAGCATTTTGCTTCACTCTCTACCCCAACATTCAGTGTCAGTGCTAAGCATTTCGAAGCCAAAAGTTAATTTTTTTTACTTGGCATTTTTTAAGAACCTGTGGGCTTCAAAGCTCCCGCTTTTCCTAGCGTTGCTTCCACATTTACAATCAGTTCAGCGAGTGGCGGCACAGTGGCGTTGACCTGCGAGGCGCAAGCATTTCCGGTGCCCATTTTTAGGTATCGAAAGTTATAAATTTCGTTGAGTGTAAAACTATGTGGAAAAGCACAAAGGTTCAGTTTATTGTTTTTAGCCACAACGAGGTACAAATGGGCAGCCCAACAAGAGCGCAGTTTTCACTTATGTCAGTCACGTTGCATTTTACGTCTTTCCCGTAGAACCCATTGGCTTTAAAAAGCCCGTGTTCGCCAGCGATGCCACCTCGTTTGGCAGCGTCATACCGCAGCATAAAACCAGCGCATTGCTCTGCGAGGCGCAGGCCTACCCGGTGCCTGTGTTTAGGTTTGTTTCATTCCGAGAAATTTAGTTTTTTATTTAACTTAGAAGCCAACACTTGCCAACCGGTTCTGCTTGCAATTCAACACAGCTTTCTGTATTTTTTTAATGTATTTTTTTGCATAAATTTAGAGCCCGTCGGTGCCAAGGCGCCCACCTTTTCCAGTGATTCCAAGGGCAGCATTTTCGTGCGCTCGATAGCTTCGAGCTTTGCGCTACTGTGTCAGGCCCAAGCGTTTCCCGTGCCTATTATCAGGTAAAGAGCGTTGTAAAGTTGCACCACTGTGCACAGCATTTGGGCAGTTTTGTAAAATTAATTTCTCCAAAGATTTAATTGAATTATTTGCACTACTCGTTCAGAACCCGTTGGAGCCAAGGCACCCACATTCTCCACCGATTCAAATTCATTCTCATATTCACGCACGGTGGGTCAAAGCTTTGCGGTGCTTTGCCTGACGCAGGCTTTTCCGGTGCCGCTCATAAGGTGAGCTGACTTAGTCAACATTCAGGTAGTCAACATTTCATTTATTTTAATCATTTATCGTACAGTTAATTCAAAAGGCTTGTTTCTAGAACCCGTTGGCGCCAAAGCACCCACCTTCGCCAGCGTTTCGAAAATTAGCAGCTTGCTGGCGAAAGGTGCTAACGATGTGGTGCTGTTGTGCCAAGCTCAGGCCTGGCCCGTGCCCCTTTTTAGGTACTTCTACATAGACAAGTCTTCAGAAACTTTTCCAGCGATCGCATTCAGGCAGTCTTAGCTATTTGTAAAAGCACAAATATTGCGTAACTAAAATTAATAATAAATATCTTATCGTTATTTCAAAGAGCCACTTGGCGCCAAGGCACCAGCGTTTCCCACCGCGCTGAAGAGCGGCACATTTGTGGAGAAACAAGGCACAGATCTGGTGCTATTGTGCCAGGCCCAAGCATATCCGGTGCCGGTGTTTAGGTACAGTTCACGCTTAAAAACTCTATGAAATAACATTCAGGCAGTACCAGAAAACTAAGATTAATATGCAAAACAACTTGTTTTTATTTCCAAAGAGCCGCTTGGCGCTAAAGCTCCAGCGTTTCCCAATGCGGCAAAGAGTAGCACATTCGTGGAGGAACAAGGCAAAGACCTCGTCTTATTGTGTCAAGCTCAAGCATATCCGGTGCCGGTCTCTAGGTAAAATCTGCCCCAGCCACTCGCAGCATTCAGCGGTTTCTCTGTAAAAAGCAGCCATTCTCGACTAATAAGTATCTATAAGTTGTTGAAATATTTAATGTTTTCGCTTTAGAACCAGTTGGGGCAAAGGCTCCAACATTTTCAACCGACTCCAATATATTTGCGTATACACGTGCCGTGGGCCAAAGCTTTGCTCTGTTGTGCCAGGCGCAAGCGTTTCCGGTGCCCATTATCAGGTAAACTTCGACTGGTCGATTGATTGGAAAGGGACTGCAACACTGCCACCTGGTTCTGCATTTCGCAAAATCTTGACAAAAAATGCTTAATTAAAATCCTTTTGTAAATTGTAGAGCCCGTAGGCGCCAAAGCGCCCACTTTTTCCAACGACTTGAAAAGCTTCACATTTTCGCGCCATCTGGGTCAAAGTTTTGCATTGCTATGTCAAGCTCAAGCATTTCCAGTGCCTCTAATAAGGTAGAGAAGTAGCAATGAGAACGAGTGGAGCTTCGAAAAAGCTTCGTTTTACCTAAATTAGTATGCTTATAGCTCAAGTCAAGCACTCTAGCTCTAGGAAACCCATTAGCATTAAGAAGTAGCCGCAACTAAAACAATTCACTATTACTTTTAGAGCCCGTCGGTGCCAAGGCGCCAACATTTTCGGGTGAATCCAAGAGTTTCACTTTCGTCAAAGAAATCCGACATAGCTTTGCTTTGCTCTGTCAGGCTCAGGCCTTTCCAGTGCCCATAATAAGGTTAGTTTTGCTTCCGGTCTGCAGTGCGTTCGACGTTTTTTATGAGTCACTGTACCTGTTCGGCAACAAATCGTTCCATCCGTTGAGCAGTTTTCAATTTGCACTTCTCACAACTGTGTTCAAACATGCCTTCAATTTTTTAACCCGTAGAGCCGATGGGTAGTGTGGCGCCCAAAATTGCTGGCGGTCGTCTGCAAGAACTGACAAAGAGTGCCAATCAAAGCCTGGCTGTGCTTTGCCTGGGACAAGCCTATCCGATGCCAGTATTTCGGTAATGCACACCAAAGCCCACCAATCGAAAGTGTTTTGATTTTGATATGAAAACTCTTACGTTGAGAGCAGTTTTCAACGTACTCCGATTATATATTGGCCGCTATAAGCCTAAATTTGTGTTTCCCTTGTAACGCAGAACCCATTGGAAGCGTGGCTCCAACTATGGCTGGGGATCGTTTGCAGGAGGTTACGATGCGTGTTCAAGCGAGCTTCGCTATTCTGTGTCAGGGCCAAGCATATCCCATGCCAGCGTTCAGGTATAAAATGGAGAACCCTTACTTCATTTAGGCTATTTAGCATTTGACAGTGAACTTGAAGTTGGATTTCTGCATGGTGCCGCTACTATTTTCAGAACCCATGGGTCATGTAAAGCCGCGTATTGCCATCAAAAGCATTGAATTGAATGAAGTTCCGCAGCAGAGCACATTTGTGGGTCATTGCCCAGGTCAAGGATTTCCAGTACCCGTCTATAGGTGGACTATTGATTCAATGCAATATTCAATGAGCTTCATTGTCTTTAGCACATGTCCTTCACTAGATATTGTTTTTCTCATCGACTTAGGTCGTTCCTTACAAAATTGTTTCTAACATCTGACAACCTCTTTGTCTCCTTGTCCTAATTTCTCCTTGACGAAAATCCATGCTGGCTTAGGGTTTTTCTCGATAGGGCACCTAAAGCGTTTTGGTCAAAAATGAAAAAATGAAATGCAACACCAAATTATCTGCATAGCCCCGGTAAGTATTCGGCTCAATCTATTGCACGCTCTACAGGTAAGTTTCGCTCCCAGCCCACCTCTGTGTTGCTTCCAACGTGTCTTTGCCGCTCACACACTACAGTTGAATGTATTTGCCGCTTTTCCACATTTGTTGTGCTTCATCGCGCACTTTCCACTGCCAAGCATTTCATTTCTTCATTTTTGGCCACATCCGCTACTCCCCGTTCGCCAGCACACAGCGTGTTAATTCGGTACTCTCCTTGCAGGTGGTATAAATTCATCGAGGGCACCACCCGCAAACAGGCCGTCGTACTGAATGACCGCGTCAAACAAGTCTCCGGCACTTTGATCATCAAAGACGCCGTCGTTGAAGACTCTGGCAAATATCTCTGCGTTGTCAACAACTCCGTTGGCGGCGAAAGCGTTGAAACCGTGCTGACCGTCACCGCTCCTCTGGCTGCGAAAATCGATCCACCCACACAGACTGTCGACTTCGGCCGCCCGGCGGTCTTTACCTGTCAGTACACCGGCAACCCCATCAAGACGATTAGCTGGATGAAGGACGGCAAGGCGATGGGACACAGCGATCCAGTGCTGCGCATCGAGTCGGTGAAGAAGGAGGACAAGGGCATGTATCAGTGCTTCGTGCGCAACGATCAGGAGTCGGCAGAAGCCAGCGCCGAATTGAAGCTGGGCGGTCGCTTCGATCCACCCGTTATTCGACAGGCATTCCAAGAGGAGACCATGGAACCGGGACCAAGTGTTTTTCTGAAGTGTGTTGCGGGCGGCAATCCAACACCGGAAATCTCCTGGGAGCTGGACGGCAAGAAAATCGCGAACAACGATCGTTATCAGGTTGGACAGTACGTGACAGTGAACGGTGACGTGGTGTCGTATTTGAATATCACATCGGTGCATGCGAACGACGGAGGTCTGTACAAGTGCATTGCGAAGAGTAAAGTGGGCGTGGCGGAGCACTCGGCCAAATTGAACGTGTACGGATTGCCCTACATTCGCCAAATGGAAAAGAAGGCCATTGTGGCGGGCGAGACACTGATTGTGACCTGTCCGGTAGCTGGCTACCCCATCGATTCAATTGTATGGGAACGTGGTAAGTAGGACTGGTGAACAGAGGCGCTTTTTACTGGAAGTCGAAGAGTAAATGTGTTTTTCTTGCAGACAACCGTGCGCTTCCTATCAACCGCAAGCAGAAGGTTTTCCCCAATGGCACACTGATCATTGAGAACGTGGAACGCAACTCCGACCAGGCAACCTACACCTGTGTGGCCAAGAATGCAGAGGGTTATTCGGCGCGTGGCTCACTGGAAGTACAAGTTATGGGTAAGTGTGCAAATTGCCATTAACAGGAACGCATTTCGCACGAAGAAATGCGGTTCGAGCCTACATTCTTCGACATGCCGATAATGAGCGAAGTGTGGTCCGCTGATAGTCCGCTGTCTTTCGCTGAATCTCATCCAAGTGCAATATACAATATACACTTCGCTGTTATCGCATGTCAACCATATTTAGCGGGTGTAAATCTATAACTGAACCCGTAACTGCGATACACGCCCAAATGCTACGTTCATCGTTGGAATGCCGCGGTCCTTCCACTCACGCGCTTCACTTGTACTCTTCTACGATTGATTTCTCACTATACGACGCCTTCATTCAGTACCACCACAAATCGTACCCTTCGACTTTGGCAACGAGGCCATCAACATGAATGACATGGTGTCGGCCACATGCACCGTCAACAAAGGCGACACGCCGCTCGATTTGTACTGGACCACCGCGCCGGACCCGACCATCGGCCTGGGAAAACTAATGACCAACGATGGAATCCTGATCACGAAGACCACGCAGCGCATCAGCATGTTGAGCATCGAGTCGGTGCACGCGCGGCATCGCGCCAATTACACGTGCGTGGCGCGTAATGCAGCGGGGGTCGCCTACCACACAGCCGAACTGAGTGTCAACGGTGCGAAGACGGCATTTTTAGATCCCAATTGTAGTGTTCAAGTAGTGCCTGCGTTCCAGTTTTGATTTGATTTCTTGAGTTCCTCTGTCCCCCGTATGCGCCTAACGACGTGTCTCTCTCCGTGACAAGTGCTGCCGCAAATCGTGCCCTTCGACTTTGGCGAGGCGAGTGTCAACGAGCTGGACATGGTGTCAGCTTCGTGCACTGTCAATAAAGGCGACCTGCCGGTCGACGTGGCTTGGACAAAGAACGGCGGACGTGTCTACACCAACGATGGCATTGTGGTCACGAAGACGAGTCAGCGCATGAGCGTGTTGAGCATAGAGTCGGTGCGCGCGAGGCACGCGGGCAACTTCAGCTGTGTGGCCACCAACAACGCGGGCGTCACCAAACACTGGGCCATCCTGGCGGTCAACGGTGAAGACCACAATTATTGGCATTGTGCACTTGGGACTTCATTTGACTTTATCTTTTCATTTGAAACTGAGTTCGCTCCCCGTCCTCATACCGTTTTTTGACCTCCCGAATAAAGTATTACCGCAAGTTGTGCCCTTCGACTTCGGCGCGGAGAACATAAACGAATTGGACATGGTGTCGGCCTCTTGCACTGTCAACAAGGGCGACCTGCCCGTCGATATCTATTGGACTAAAAATGGCGGCAGAGTCTACACCAACGACGGCCTGATCGTCACTCGGAACAGTCAGCGCTTGAGCGTACTGAGCATTGAGTCGGTGCGCGCGCGGCATGCGGGCAACTACACCTGTGTGGCCACCAATAACGCGGGCGTCACCAAACAATCGGCCATGTTGGCCGTCAACGGTTGCTACTCTTTCGTTTTTACTTAACCAGGAAGTTTGGATTTTTGCTTTGATTTTCTTGAATTTTATTTACACTCCCCTTGGATGAGACTACTGCCACTGTGTCGCTTCCGTTTCAAGTGCTGCCGCAAATGTTGGCCTTCGACTTTGGCGAGGAGAGCATCAACGAACTGGACATGGTCTCCGCCTACTGTACCGTGAATAAGGGCGACTTACCGGTCGATATTTACTGGACCAAAAACGGCGGACGCGTTTTTACCAACGACGGCGTGGTGGTCACGCGCAACACTCAACGCATTAGCGTACTCAGTATAGAGTCGGTGCGTGCGCGGCACGCGGGCAACTACAGCTGTGTGGCCACCAACAATGCGGGTGTCACCCGACACTCCGCCATGTTGGCCGTCAATGGTTAATTCCACGTCTTGTCTTTTATAAGTTGTTTGTTTTGTGCGAGTAGGAGTCGTTTTGGCTAAGCTTGATTTGTTTTCCACCCCCCAGTCCTACCACAGATCATGCCATTTGACTTTGGCGAACCCATCGATGCGCTGGACATGGCCACCGTCAACTGTGCGGTCACCAAAGGCGATCTGCCGCTGGAGATTTTCTGGCGGTTCAACGGTTACCGAATGTTCGGCTCGAACGACGGTGTGGTGATTACGCGCAGTGGGCAACGCATTAGTGTGTTGAGCATAGAGTCGGTCAGATCGCGTCACAGTGGGACCTACACTTGCGTGGCCACAAATACTGCTGGAACCGTGGAGCACACCGCGGTGCTGCACGTCAACGGTAGTGGAAAGACTGAATGCGAAGATTTGCGTAGTCGCTTAGATGTTTGGTTTATAATTTCTTCACAACTATACCTTAATCCCCCAGTAACTTTCGTAACATACTTCTCGGGTAGTTCCTCCGTCGGTTGCGCCTTTCTCCTTTGGCGACGAGCCTGTAAATACCGGCGAGAATGCCGGTGTGCAGTGCATGATACAAAAAGGCGACGTTCCGATTACCATCAAATGGACCTTGAATTCTCGTCCGATTATTAACGGCGAGGAGGGCATCACCATACTGAAACTGTCGCCCAAAACCAGTGTGCTGAATATAGCCGCCGTGGAGGAATACCATCGAGGACTTTTCAAATGCATCGCCGAAAATAAGGCAGGATCTTCGTTTTATATCTCCGAGTTGAAAGTTAATGGTACTCGCATTAGCATCCTACTCCCCACAGTTTTGAAAACCTTCAAGCTTATTTGAATCCATATGATTTCAGTTATTTAGTCCTTTTATAACTTTCGTTACCCTTTCATGCGTTACTCTTCCACATCCTCGCACGACCGCAGTGCCACCACAAATAATGCATTTCAGCTTCGGCGATGAGCCCATGAATGTCGGCGAAATGGCCGGCGCCCAGTGCATGGTTAGCAAGGGCGATCTGCCGCTGAATATACACTGGACGCTGAATTCGGCGCCCATCATCAACGGCGAAGAGGGCTTCACGCTGATGCGCATGAATGCGCGCACCAGCTCGCTGAACATAAACGCGCTCGAAGCCAAGCATCGCGGCGTCTACAACTGCATAGCTAACAACAAGGCCGGCTTCACAGAGTACTCGGCTGAATTGCAAGTGAACGGTTAGCACTGACCCATACTCGTCGCAGTGCTTAAGTTGTGCATACATTTTATTTTAGTACGCCATTTCCTTCCTTCTGATCCCCCTCTCACACTTTATTTGCTTTCTGCTTACCCCCAGTTGAACCCCATGTGCTGCCCTTTAGTTTTCCCGAAGAGGTGCTGAACAGGGGCGAAATGCTGGGCATTAATTGCGTTGTGCTCAAGGGTGATTTGCCGCTCGACATTTACTGGTACCTGAATGGAGAGCCAATAGTCTCGGGCACCGACCGCTTCACCATAATGCGGCTGAATGCGCGAACAAGCTTCCTGAGCGTAGACGCTTTAGAGGCCCAACACCGGGGTGTCTATCGCTGCGTGGCAATCAATATGGCGGGCTTGGGCGAATACGAGGCCCAATTACAGGTTAACGGTACGTTTAGGCTGCGACACAAACTTACTAATTTTTGTAGCGCTTCTATGGCGGACTAACAAGCAACGCATTCATATACTCTCATTGTTTTTCGTGCCGCTGAATTGGAGAATCGCTTTTTGAAATCCAAGCCAGGAATTTGGTGTTGGTTCAGTTTGGTTTTCTGTGCGTTGTTTGTTGTAAAATGTGAGCTGAGTTTGTGCTGATTTGCTGACGTGCTAAAATAAACAATAATCCAGACTATTGCCTGTATGAGACCTTACAAACTCCTTCATAACGTTGCATTGAATAATAGTTTTGTATGGGAAACTACGAAATGCCTTGCAATAATCGATTTCAACCTCAATTCCCCAGTTGCTCCACAAATAAGCCCCTTTAGTTTTGGCGATGAGCCGCTGAATCGCGGCGAAGTGGCCAGCGTCACTTGCGTAGTGCCCAAAGGCGATTTGCCGCTGGACATCTACTGGACGCTCAATTCGGCGCTGATTGTCAATGGCGAAAATGGCTTCAACATTTTCAAAATGAACAAGCGCACCAGCTCGCTCAACGTCGACTCGCTGGAGGCAATGCATCGCGGCACCTACAAGTGCATTGCCAACAATTCGGCGGGCTACGCCGAACACGTGGCCGTGTTAGAAGTGAACGGTTTGTGATCGTTTTGAAACGTTAGCAATGTAGACGTCTTCTTTTGATTTTGACTGTATTTTCATATAAGTATACGTATTTACCGTTAGAACTTTTGTTTTTTATTTATGTGCCTCCGTTTTCCGAACAAAAACACGAAAAGTTCCCCCGCAAATACAGCCCTTCGCCTTTGGTGATGAGCCCGCGAATACCGGCGAGATTGCCGGCGTCTTTTGCATGATACCGAAGGGCGACTTGCCCATGGAGATTCGTTGGACCCTGAATTCAGCGCCCATTATTAACGGCGAACACGGTTTTACGCTGTCGCGCATGAATGCGCGCACCAGTTCGCTGAATATCGACTCGCTGGAGGCCCGTCATCGGGGCGTTTACAAGTGCATTGCCACCAATAAGGCGGGCGGCGCTGAATACAGCGCTGAATTGCACGTTAATGGTTTGTGCGCCAGCGCAACTCAACTGGCTAAGCTTACAACTTTGTAGCTAGTGTATTTTTGTATTTTGTTGTACTTAGTTTTAATTTCGTTTGTAAACCGCCCCATCTTTTTCCACTACGTATGTCCGCGCAGTTCCCCCGCAAGTGTTGCCCTTTTCGTTTGGTGAAGACACCGCCGACATGGGTGAGATTGCCAGCGTCAGCTGTGTGGTGCCGAAGGGCGATTTGCCGCTCGAAATACGCTGGTCCTTGAATTCAGCGCCCATTGTCAATGGTGAAAATGGTTTCAGCGTTATTCGACTCACTAAGCGCACCAGCTCGCTGAATATTGACTCCCTGACAGCCGTACATCGCGGCACGTACAAATGCATTGCCACAAACGAAGCGGGTTCTAGTGATTACGTTGCTGAATTGCAAGTCAATGGTTTGTGTGAAGAATTTTGTTTTAATTGTAGTTGTAGCACGCTTTTTCAACCCGTTGTAGTACTGGACTGTGGTTTTAACACATTGCAAAGGCCTAAATTGCATTAAAGCTGCTGAATATTGGAAATGTGTTGCCAGTGGTGGATTTTGTGGTTTGGTGTGGACCCTATTTGCTGTTTTGCCATTTGAAAATTTTTAATTAAGGGCGCTGAATGCGAGTTATTAATTAAAACTGTTAGAGTCGTTAGAACAAAAGTAAAGGGTTTGGCGAGTTAATTTGAAATGCTGATGAATTTCGTGCAAATTCTTCCGCATTTGTAAGCATGCACTCAAATTGCAATTCCAGTGCCCCCACAAGTCATGCCGTTCTTCTTCGGCGACGAACCCTCGAATTACGGCGACAGCACAGCGGTGCAGTGCATGGTGTTCAAAGGCGACCTGCCCTTACAGCTGCACTGGACGCTGAATGGGCAGCCCATCACCAACGAGCACGCCGGCATACGCATCATCAAGATGTCACCGAAGCTGAGCTCGCTCAGCATAGACGCCATCAACGGACACCATCGCGGCCTATTCAAGTGCATTGCCACCAACGCCGCGGGCAGTGCCGAACAAATGGCCGAATTGGTTGTGAATGGTGCGAACGCATTCGGCCGTTGTTATTTTGTGTTCGTTTGATGCTTTTCATTTTCACCCTCCTCCCTCATCCACATCACACACTAATGCGTTCTCTCTCTACAACACACCGACGCAGTGCCGCCACAGATAATGCCATTCTCATTCGGCGACGAGGCTTCCAACTCGGGCGACTCGCTGGGCGTACAGTGCTCGGTGACCAAGGGCGATCTGCCCATCAACATCACCTGGACGCTCAACAACCAGACGCTCAAAACCGGCGACGCCGACATCATCATCGGCCGCATGTCCTCCAAGTCGAGCACGCTGAACATTGACTACATCGCGGCCGAGCATCGCGGCGTCTATGCGTGCATCGCCACAAATCGCGCGGGCCAGAGTTTCCAGCAGGCGGAGCTCAAAGTGAATGGTTACGTTGCCACTGCTGATGTAGCTTAACGTTTAAATGACATTTAAATTTTCTTTTGCCCAAAACCCCTTCTACTCTGACGCTTTCCTATCTTGCATTCGTTTCGCGCTTTTCCCCCCAGTGCTTCCCGTCATACATCCCTTCAACTTCGATGCTGAAGCCAATGAGGGCGACAGTGTGCAACTCACCTGCCACGTGGCCAAGGGTGACTTGCCGCTGAAAATCCGCTGGACGCACAATGGTCTGCCGTTGTTCTCGCATCTGGGTGTGTTGGCCAGCAAAATTGGTGACCGCATCAGTCTGCTGACGGTGGAGTCGGTGAAGGCGGCCAACTCGGGCAACTACACTTGCGTTGCCAGCAATAAGGCGGGGCAGAGTGCCTACGGCGCCGAGTTGTTCGTAAATGGTAGCTTGCCAACTAACACATCCAGTCTTCTATGTGCTCATCTTTTTGTGCTTACAAGTTTCTTTCTTTCTTTCATTACCCGCTTTTTGTGTTATTTCCTTGTACAGGACCAGATACAATCTTGAGGTGTGTGTTTGTGTTATTGGTGTGCTGTGCTATTCAGCATTATGCGTGGACAATGTTTTCTAATTATTAGTTAGATCTGAGTTGCGCCGAATGAATTGTAAACTCCCTGACACCGCTTGCAGCTTGTGTTGCGAAGGGCTCATGAACGATTTTGCTTTACATCCACCTAGTTCTACCCCAAATAACGCCGTTCAACTACGAGGACATTATCAATCTCGGAGACGCCATCGACTTGCTGTGTCAAATACAGAAGGGCGACCGGCCGGTGAAAATTAGCTGGAGCTTCGAGCGCCGCGTCGGCGACGCCCGCTACGACAGCCTGCAGCCGATCATGCGCACGAACCGCATCAGCACCAAATCGAGCGTGCTGTCCATACCGCGCGCAACGCCCGCGCACACTGGCACCTACACGTGCACCGCCAGCAATGCGGCCGGCGCCACCACCTACAGCACCAATCTAACAATCAACGGTACTAAGACTACTACAACAACGATCCCACTAACAGCGCTCGCTCAAAGTTGGCTTGGTTGCGGTTTAATCTCTGGCTGCTGAATTCACGGCCTTTGGTCCTTTGAAACCTAATAACAACTCGTAAATAACACCAACAATGGAGTTTGGTTCTGGTCGCTAACCCAAATAACACCACACTAGAATGCTAACCCCTGGCAGTTGTACATGGCTTTCTCCTCTTTCTTCTTGCTCTCTCTGCTGTTGCTTTAAACACGAACCCATTTGTACATTGCTGTCGCCCGCAGTGCCGCCTCGGATCACCCCGTTTCAGTTCGGCGAGGCCCCGCTGAACTTCGGCGAGCCGGCCTCCATACAGTGCACCATAGCCGGCGGCGACTGGCCCATGAATGTGCAATGGCTGCTCAACGACTACCACCTGCCGGCGCACTTGAACATTGCGACGACAAAATTCACGCGCCACACCCACGCTTTGGCCATTGAGAGTGTGAGCGCCGATCACGCGGGCAACTACACTTGCGTGGCGCAGAACTGGGCGGGCAGGGCCGAGTACACGGCGCCGCTGGTTGTGAATGGTGCGACTTGGATAATTGCCCAACTTATTAATTAGCTAATTAATTTATAGTTTATATTCATGTGTTCAGTTCATTCCCTTAAAAGTTCCATATCTCCGTCCAACTATTTCGAATTTGTTGACTTCGTACAACTAGCAGTGTCACTTTTATTTATCACGAGCTCACAAGAAATCCTTACTCTTCCTTGCGAAAAGTGGCACCAAAAATCGCGTCGTTCGATTTTGGCGAGGAACCACTCAACTACGGCGAACCCGCCTCCGTGCAGTGCACCATTCTGGGCGGTGACTTGCCCATGAATGTCACGTGGCTGCTGAATAACGCGACCATTGACAGCTTCCACGACATCTCCTTCGCGCGCATCGGCAAGCGAGTGAACGTGCTGACCATAGAGTCGGTGGCAGCACATCACGCCGGCCACTACTCGTGCCGCGCCAGCAACAAAGCGGGCGTTACCGAGCATTCGGCGCGTCTGATAGTCAACGGTTTGTGTGATTCGCTCTAAATTTTCATGCTTCTTGTTTGTTTTGCTTCCTTTTCATTTCCAAATGTTCCGATCCCGAAACGAAAACGTGGTAGTGCCTCCGAAAATCACGCCCTTCTCCTTCGGCGAAGAGCCGATGAATTTCGGCGAACCGGTGTCCGTGCACTGCACCATTTCGGGCGGCGATCTGCCTGTCTCTGTTATATGGACGCTGAACAGACATCCGCTGTTGCCGGAGTTGGAGATTCTCACGGAAAAACGCGGCCACCGTATACATAACCTTATGATCGATGCTATTGAGGCGAAACACGCCGGCATTTATACATGTATTGCCAGCAATTCAGCCGGCAAGGCAGAGCACTCGGCTGAGTTGATTGTGAATGGTTTGTGTTTTTATGTTTTGGTTAATGTTTACAATTTTCGTTTGCAATTCAGTAATATTGAGCGATAGATTTCTTCATATGCTGTCCTGCCAATTTCCCACTGTGTGCTGCTGGTGGCAATGTGTGTTGAATTAGAACTATGCCATGAAATTTATACTGTTTTGTCTCGGGCTGAATAGAGCCACATCGGTGTTAACCAACAATTTTTTATGTTTGCGCTTCCTTAGCTCCGCCCAAAATAAGCCCCTTTTCGTTCAGCGAGGAATCCATGAGCTACGCCGAATTCGTTAATGTACAGTGCACCATTGCCGGCGGTGATTTGCCGGTGAACATTTCGTGGACCTTGAATGGCAAACCATTCGAGGACTACCTCGAGATAATCACCACCAAGCGCGGCAAACGCATCAACGAACTAACAATAGAGTCGGTGTCGGCCAAGCATGCCGGCGATTATTCATGCATAGCCGAGAACCGTGCGGGCCGCGTCAATCACACGGCGGAGTTAAAAGTTAACGGTTCGAAAGCATCCTCGCCACCTCAATAATATCTGATTTTACGTTTCGTTTCGTTTTCCACGCTTCCTTCCCACATCCAACTCCTTTGTGGTCCCGCGAAAAGTTCCTCCAAAAATTGCTGCCTTTGACTTTGGCGAGGAGCCCGTCAACTTTGGCGAATCGGCCAGCGTGCAGTGTCTGGTCACTTCGGGCGACTTTCCCGTCAGCTTTACGTGGCTCTTTAATGGGCGCGAAATAAACGACAACGTCTACGATGTGTCGATGGTGAAGTTGGGCAAGAAAATCAGCGCGCTGTCCATCGACTACGTGCGCGCCCACCACGCGGGCAACTACACCTGTGTTGCGGCCAACAAAGCGATATCGGTCAATTCTACCGCAGCCCTGGTTGTGAATGGTATTTCCGGAAGAGCAAACTGGATCCAGTGTTTCCGTTTTCGGTTTAAAATCTTTGTGTTTCATCCTTTTTTCATCCTATCCCTTACAATGTTGTTGACTTTCTTCTAGTGCCACCGAAAATTGCTCATTTCGATTTCGGCGATCACGCTGTCAATTTCGAAGAGTCCGTCTCTGTGAGTTGCCTCATCTATCTGGGCGATTTGCCCATGGACATAACCTGGCTTTTCAACGGCCATCCCATCAACGCCTACACGGGGGTGTCGATTGTGAAGGGCGGCAAAAAGGCGAGCATCCTGACCATTGATTCGGTGCATGCCGGTCACGCGGGCAATTACACCTGCAAGGCGCGCAACGACGCTGACGCCGCGGAGCACACGGCCGAGTTGATTGTAAATGGTATTGGGTTTTGTGCGCTGGATTCCGTTTGAATGATGCTTTTTGACCATAGCTCTCTGAATTACGCTTTTTCTTCTTCTGTTCGACACGCCTTTCTCGCCGCTGACACAATGCAAACAAACGAGCTGTATGTGAATTTGAGCCAAGTTACACACATTTCAACTCAACAAATGTCAAAACTATTAAATGTCATATCGCTGAGTGAGGAAATAATTAGCGCACTTTTTTTAATGTAGCGCCACCAAAAATTGTGCCCTTCGACTTCGGCGAGGTGCCAGCGAACTTCGAGGATTCGGTTTCGGTGAATTGTCTCATCTCTTCCGGCGACATGCCCATCGACATTGAGTGGCTGTTCAACGGCGAAGCGGTGAACTACTTTGCCGGGGTCAGTGTCATGCGCGGTGGCAAACGCACCAGCTTGCTGACCATAGATTCGGTGCATGCGGGCCACGCGGGCAACTACACGTGCAAGGCGCGCAACAAGGCGGCGACCGACGCCTACTCAGCGCAGCTCGTCGTTAATGGTTAAATGCGCCGATTCGACCATGTTTACTTTTTGCGTTTTTACGAATCTATGATTTTCTACTTTATTGTTATTGTTTTTTTTTAATTCACCCCCAAGTGCCTCCCAAGATAACGCCCTTCGATTTTGGCGTTGAGCCGGCCAACTTTGAAGATTCCGTCTCGGTGACCTGTCTGATATCATCGGGCGATCTACCCATCGACATCGAGTGGCTGTTCAATGACTACGGCATCAGCTCCTACTCGGGCATTACAGTGACGAAGGGCGGCAAGCGCACCAGCATTCTAACCATCGACAACGTGCACGCGCGCCACGCGGGCAAATACAGCTGCAAAGCGAAGAATCACGCAGCGGCGGTGAACTACACCGCCGAGTTGGTCGTGAATGGTACAATTTCCAGCACACATTTCAATTTTATAACATTTTCTGAACAATTTTGTGTACATTTTCTGTTGTTTGCGAGACGGTGATTTTTTTGGTAGCCGACAGTACCTGTGCCATTCTCTTCCTACACCTACACACAGTAGACGGACACTCACACTCTTTCGTTTCGTTTGCCCTCACCAAGAATGTTTCAAAATTTCAGTTGCCCCCAAAATCGCTCACTTCGACTTCGGCGAGACTCCGGCCAATTTCGAAGACTCCGTCTCCATCAACTGTCTCGTCTCGTCCGGTGACCTGCCGCTCGACATCGAGTGGCTGTTCAATGACTACCCCATCAACTCCTACTCGGGCATAACCACGTCGAAAATGGGCAAACGTTTGAGTGTTCTGATGATCGACGCGGTCAACGCGCGCCATGTCGGCAACTACACTTGCAAGGCGCGCAACCTGTGGGCCTCCGCTGTCTACACGGCGCAGTTAGTTGTCAACGGTAGCGAAAAGCAGAAGTAAAACTCATGTTTGGTTTTGGTTAAGTTTTCAATTGATTTCGCACACTCGTCCCCCCCAAAACACGTTCCACGCGTGTAGTTCCCGTAGTCCCAACTGACAACGTAAACCCCAGAATGCATGCGGCGTGTCAGTGTTTGTAGAAACTGCTTTCGGTATTGTAGCTTATTGAGCTTCGAGCTGGAATACTGCCATTTTGCTGCTTTTGTCTTGTCGCTCTTGAGTTGCGCTTTAATTGTTGTATACGCTGAATTTATATGCATTCGTAAGAAAACTCGCTTCAAAGTTGAGGTCGAGTTGCTAACGGCTTGAATGCTGTTCTTGAGGTATTGTCTACACCAAAATTTGTTGTAAAAGTAACCGAAATATTTTGAAAAGTTTGAAAGTTAAAAGCATTTGGGAAACTGTTCCGCTCAAAACTGTCGAAAGTGGGTTCCGAGGCTGAGTGCAAAGTTGCTGAATTACGATTGAAATTCCCAACAGTACCGCCGAAGGTTGTGCCCTTCGACTTTGGCCTCGCACCGACCAACTTTGAGGACTCCGTGTCGGTGAATTGCCTCATCGCGACGGGCGACATGCCGGTGGACATCGAGTGGCTGCTGAACAACGCCACAATGCACACTTACTACGGCGGCGGCGTGACCGTGCTGAAGAGCGGCAAGCGCGCCAGCGTGCTGACCATTGACGCAGTGCACGCGAGCCACGCCGGCAACTACACTTGTGTGGCGCAGAATGCAGCCGGCAGGGCCCATCACACGGCAGAGCTGTTCGTGAACGGTCGGGCGGGCAAAGTAGACGTTTTTAATGTTTGAATGTTTCAGTTGCCAATTAGCGTTTAATTGATTTTTGCTTTACTTTAACCCGCTCACGCATACAAAAACACACACGAAAACACCAAAGTGCCGCCGAAAATCACACCTTTCGAATTTGGCGACGAGCCGGCGAATTTCGGCGATTCGGTGACGGTGCAGTGCACAATTTCGAAGGGCGACTTGCCGGTGGACATCACGTGGCTGTTCAACGACTACGCCATCAACGACTACCTGAGCGTGACAACATCTAAGATCGGCAAGAAAGTCAGTGTGCTGACCATTGACTCGGTGAACGGCAACAACGCCGGCAACTACACCTGCAAGGCGAGCAATATGGCCCAATCGACGGAGTACACGGCGGCGCTCGTAGTGAACGGTTGAATATTTGCCGCCTTACCATAGCGTAGATGTTTCTCTTGATTTTATTTTGTACTTTCCGCAAACATTTTTGTTTACCCCAAACGCCCTAACCGACTGACTTCTGTTCCTCTCTGTCCGCGCGCCAAAGTGCCACCGCAAATCTCCCCCTTCTCCAGCGGCAGTCAGCCCGTACACCTGGGCCAATACATAACCTACCAGTGCACCATCACCGAGGGCGACTTGCCGCTGAACATACGCTGGACCTTCAACAACCAGCCGCTGGTCAACAACGACGACCAGGACATACTGATTGCAAAGATGGGACGCCGCAGCAGTGTGCTCACCATCGAGAGCGTGAGCGCTCGCAATGCGGGCAATTACAGCTGCCACGGCTCGAACGCCGCCGGCAAGGCCAGCTTCAGCACGCAGCTCAAAGTTATAGGTCTCGATTTAGTGCCAGTGCCATTTAATCAGCCCGTAACGAGCTTTCATTAATTTTTATTTAACCGACAACCTCCCCACCCTCTCCCACTGCAGTGTTGCCGCGCATCATACCGTTCGCCTTCGAGGAGGGCCCCGCGCAGACGGGCCAGTACCTGACGTTGCACTGCACAGTGCCCGAGGGCGATCTGCCGCTCGCTATCGAGTGGACACTGAACGGCGCACTGGTTGGCGAGTCGCTGGGCGTGACCACCATGTTGGTGGGACGCCGCAGCAGCGTGCTCACCATCGAATCGGTGGACCATCACCACGCGGGCAACTTTACCTGCCACGCGCGCAACGCTGCCGGCGTGCAGTCATTCTCCGCGGAGTTGAACGTTTACGGTTAGACGGTGGTTTTTAGACTAAGCTTTGGTTGATCAGGCTTTTGTCGTAGCACTGCGCACTCTGTGTCCTTGTACTAGTAGAATCGTAGCACTAACATTTGCATAGTGTCTGCTGTTGTTGCTGTCGCTTCTATCAGCACTGACGCGAGACGTGGAGGATGCCTGTCGCTGATTGCTGTTTGAACGCTTGGAGCATTCTCTTTCATATCGAGGAAATGAATTGGCTGCTATCGCTTTAATAGCATGTTTTTAGGCGCACCGATGTAAATGCTTACACTGAGATTAGGCTGCATGAGTCAAACTAGAAATTACGAAATGATGCACAAACCACTTGAATGCGACACAGTGAATGCTTCAAATCGACGCATCAGAGCACTGCTCATTGGAATAGGGAGCGCCTGTGCGCCTGAAAGTATGCTTTATGCTAATAATTGGTAATTGGGAACTCGAGTGATGACTTCTGGAACCGATTATATTTCTGACTGTAATTTATTCGAGGCTGAATTGAGTTGTGCTCAATGATGGATCTAAAGAAGTTTATTCATTTTGGTAGAGACCCTCCTATTTCACCTCACGATTATTCCATTCATTTCAATATGAACTTTCAATATTCACCCAAAACTAGTGCTGCCCAAAATTGCGCCCTTCTCCGCCGGCGCCGATGCCTTCTATCCGGGCGACTATTGCACGCTCCAGTGCACCGTCATACATGGCGACCATCCGCTGCTGCTCTATTGGCACTACAACGGCGCCCCGCTGAACGAGTCCTACGCGCAGCTGCTCGGCATTGCCATCTCGAAAATGGGCTCGCGCAGCTCGGTGCTGACCATCGAGTCCGTACAGGGTGCGCATGCGGGCAATTTTACGTGCTACGGCAAAAACGCAGCCGGCGTGACCAACTACACGGCGCAACTGGTGGTGAACGGTATTTGTTGCACATCTTTTTCTAGGACCTGTCTTGGTTTCGTAGGCACTTGTTGTAGCGTTTCGAATTTCCTGCTTTCTATTGTATTTATTTTCATGTTATTATTTCATCTTTCTGTTTTTTGTTTTCATTTCGTATTTTCATTTCATTCGCCACCGCCATCGTCCCCCAACCCGTCCCCTGTCCGCTGCAATCGCACTAGTGCTGCCAAAGCTTGCGCCACTGCCCTCCAATGCCGACTCGCCGCTGTACGTGGGCGACTACTTTCAAGTGTCGTGCGCCGTGGTGCACGGTGATGCGCCCTTCAACATAACCTGGTACTACAACGACGAGCCGGCCAACCTCGTCGACGGCGTAACAATTCTGATGCACAGCAAGCGCAGCAGTTCGCTGAACGTCGAGAGCGTGCGCGGCGATCATGCGGGCAAATACACCTGCATGGGTGCGAATCGTGCCGGCTACACGACCGTCTCCACCGAGCTGGTTATCAAGGGTTTGTCAACAACAACAACAACAACAGCACTTAGCAGAAGCCGTTGCAATTATTGGAATCGGTCGTTCTTCTCGTGCTTAGTGTGTCTTATAGCGATTAACACTGCTTTTAATTGTGCTGCATATACTTAGGTGCATTGGAACATGTTTCCGAAAAACCAAGAACCTCATTTGATTGGTACATGGTCACTGGGCACTTGGTTATCCCTTAACTGTCTCAATCAATGCACAAAAATATTACCGGATGGTCCAAAAGTATGCAAACAGTTTTAGATCAGCAATTGAAAATCTGCCAAAATTATATAACAGTTGGGCTGAAAAGTTCGTATTCTTTCTATGAGATGGCGCCACTAGAATAAAATCCGTGTAATTTTTGGGTAGTACCAACCTTCAAAAGAAACGTGTATAAATTTGACAGCTGTCTGATTATTAGTTTGTGAGATACAGCGTTTTGAGTGAAGCAACTTTTGTTATTTTGAAAAAAAATTGATAAAAAGGAATTTCGTGTTTTAATGAAACACCATTTTTTGATGAAAAAAAGTGCTGCTGATACCAAAAAGTGGCTTGATGAGTGTTATCCGGACTCTGCGCCGGGCGAAGCAACCATTCGTAAGTGGTTTGCTGAGTTCCGTACAGGCCATATGAGCACCGAAGACAATGAACGCAGTGGACGTCCAAAAGAGGCTGTTACTGATGAAAACATAAAAAAAATCCACAAAATGATTTTGGAAGATCGTAAATTGAGGTTGATGTGTATAGCATGTATAACATGTTGGACATATCGTTCATGAATATTTGGATATGCGAAAGCTATGTGCAAAGTGGGTGCCGCGCGAGCTCACAATCGACCAAAAACAACAACGTGTCGATGCTTCAGAGCAATGTTCAAAAAGGGAATTGAAAAGTTGGAAGATCGCTATAATCGGTGTATCGCCCTCGATTGCAACTATGTTGAATAATAAAATCGAATTTTGCCAAAAAAATGTGTTTTTCTATAAAACGATACAAACTTTTCAGCCCAACTGTTATAATAAAAATTCAAAATTCATATCTTTAGTTTTATACAAAACAAAAAGTGCATACTTTTGGGCTTTCATCCTCATTGTTTGCGCCTCACATTAACTGCCATTTGCCTCGTCCTAATCTCGCTTTTTTTTAATACCACCTCATCTCACTTCACCTTCCACCTCTCACTTTCTCTATCTGCCAATAGAGCTGCCACAGCTGGAGCAATTCAGCTTCAATGCGAACGGTGTCAATGGTGGGCAAGCGGTGCGCGTCATGTGTATGGTGATTTCCGGCGACTTGCCCATCGACATTCACTGGCTCAAAGACGGCCAGCCGTTGTTGCGCTCCATTTACCACAAAATTGACGAGTACACGCTGATCCTGTCGCTGCGTCAGACCACCATTAGCGACACGGGCAACTACACGTGTGTGGCGCGCAATGCCGCCGGAGAGGCGCGACGCTGGTCGCTGCTCAAAGTTAAGGGTAGGTGCGGCGGCGGGGCATCACTGTGCGTTTTCATTTTGTACATTTTGAATTTTGTGACATTTGTAGTTTAAACAGCATTTTCAGTTGAATTCTCCTCAACGTCCGATGGATACAAAAGACTTAAGAAACGAACTGCAGCAGCCAAAAAGTAAGCCTTCTCATTTAATACACTTTTACCGTTGAAAGTGGTGTGTTTTCGTCTTATGTCGTTCGACCAATATTGACACCAGATACTCGCTGCTACATTTGTATTTGTTGGTGCTAGGTCGCTCAACTCTCCGTCGTATTGTGGCACTTTAATCACACAAACTCATCAACTACTTATTAACTCGAGTCGTTTTCTCATTGTTCCCGAAGAATTTCCCCTGCTCACCAATCTGTCGCTGTCCGCGCCCACCGGCGACGTGGGCGACTATGTGCAGCTGACCTGTATTGCCACCAAAGGTGACTTGCCCATCGGCTTTCAGTGGTATTTGAACGACCTGAAACTCGGCAGCGATTTGGCAACCCCGGCCAGTGTGGGCGAACACACCAGTCTTTTGCTAATAAACAACGTAACATCGCAGCATGCCGGTCGCTACACATGCGAGGCGACAAATGCCGCTGGCCAGGCGCACAAGACAGCCGAACTGGTTGTGAATGGTAGGCAAAACGTGCAACAAGCTCAACTTCTACTTGGCTTACAACTTGACATGCGCCACTCGATTTTTGCTCTTCTTCTTCGCTCTCAAAATATTTGCAGCATTTTTCACAACCAGAACACGTTTGGATAAATTTCGAAATTTTCTTATTGCCTTTGAAACTGCGCACGAGCGCCAAACAGATTTTACAAAACTCTGCTTTTAATTTTCGATTTATACTAAACACTAAAGCAGCTCAAACGAGCGCTGCTGCCATTGTATATAAGTAGCTAAGTAATTGTTGTGTGTGTTCTAACACTAAGGGGTCAAACTTACCCATTGAACATGGGCAGAAGTTTGTTGGTTTCGCGCAAACTAAAAGCATAAAGCGCCAGCGCTATCGAAAGAATGACACTGACATTTGTAAAAAGTTTAGAAAATGGCAAAACAGCTCAAATTCACATACGTTACTACTGCAAGCACACACACTCCCACACGCATACCAGCACAAACGCACACACGCATCTGCACACGATCACCAATTTTCAACCACACCAACCACCTGAGAAGCAACACTGCAGCAACACCAAATTTCACAATTCGCATAGTTCAAGCTGACTTCAGGCGCCGGAGGTTGCTGCTCTTGAGCGAACGCCTAAAAGTACACCACCCGAAACGCCGCTCGCCACAATAGTGGCGCTCGGTGCCTTTGCTGGTGGTTTGGCTGCACTTGTTGTGGCACACTTTTAGGCTGCGCACTTTCATTGCAAGATCGCCGCGCTGAAAACTCACTGAACCAAATACAACAGAATACAATTAGAACTTTTGTAAATTATGGCTTAGCTGCTTCTAAACGGTTTTCGTTTTAATTTTCAAACATTTCCTTGAGTTTGACATTTTAATTTGCGTTCTATATGTGTTGTATTTATTTGTGTGCATTTGCTTGCAAGTGCGTCAATGGAAATAATCAAAACGAATTTAAAGCAATCGAATCGAACTCATCAATGTGCGCAGCAAAGAGATTTGAAAAAGCAACAAAACAGCATCAATTTCCCCGCCCATTTCCACTGCTAACATCCTGCTACATGCGTTGCTATCACTAATGCCAACATCACCACTAACCAACTACTACTCTCACTTGTATCGCCATCATGTACTACCACCTATGCAACTTTGCGTGCGTATGCAGTAAACTCAGAAATAACAGAGATACTACGCAACTCAACTAACGAGAACAGTTGCTGAGCTTCCGAACACTCACCACGCTCTTTCCTCTCATCTCTCCCGCCTAAATCCCACGGAAATCCTGTCTTTAATTAACTCTCGTTTCCTTTAAATCTTTCGGTTGACTTATACAAACGAAGTAGATATACGTTTGTTGCTTGGTGTTTTGGCTGAAATTGGAAAACGAATGAGCAAAAAGCAGTTCGCCACACCAGGCAGCACTTCGTTTAACGCATGCTCGACTGTAGTTTGTGTACACTTGATTTCAGTTTGCATTTAATTTTCCATTAATCCACACTTTCTGTTGTCCTTTATGGCTTTTGTTATTATTGCAGTTGTGTCTTTTTGTTTGTGCTAAACATTATCATTTTATAGCTTTTAAACGTACGTGCAAGAAGTGTCGATTTTATGGTGGAACAGTTCACTTCAGAGAGTATGAGAAACAAATGACTCAGGACACAAACTCGCAATGAAAACTGGTCGTCAGAAGTACTGATTGCAGTTTCCAAAATACTTGTGGCCAACAAATGACACTGACGGCCTGTGTTTGAATGTCAAATATAAAAGGCTTAAATTAAATAAATTAATACTAAAATTAATTTAATAAATACTGATGCTATGGATTCATTATTTTTAGTGCTAAAGTGTAATTTCATTGAAATAAGAATTGAGTTTTCTCTTCTTTGTTTTTAAATCAAATAAAACACCATAAAGTCAACAATTCTGTAAGTACTGAAGACATAATGAAATGGTGAACATAACTCAATTCACTGAATGAAAACTGTACTAGAAAATATCAAATGAAATAATTTTTCAGTTTAGGAATTAAATAAATTTTTATTAAAAGTATTGAAATCACCAAGAAATGAAATAAAAGGCTTTTTTTAATTAAGAAAATCTGTAAATTTTGTGTATAAGTAGAAGTTGTTAATGAGCAATAGTGCGACAGTTCTTGTATTGAACTCAGTGCCACCATTTCATTATGTCTCCAAACGTCCGTCCATCCGTTTACAAGGGATTAGTACTTGTCACACTGCCGCATGCTTTCGTGTTACTTAAACTAAGCCAACACGACGAAATATACTAATATACTTCATTTGTCTCACTTTCGCTTCACCTTCAACCAAACAACCACAACAGTGCCACCTAGATGGATTCTGGAACCTACCGACAAGGCTTTCGCTCAGGGCTCGGACGCTAAAGTTGAATGCAAGGCCGACGGCTTCCCCAAGCCACAAGTGACATGGAAGAAAGCAGTTGGTGAGTCGCGAAATCAAACAGATGTGTCGCAGTGATACAAACCTTTAATCGGGAATATCTTTTATTTGCGCAGGTAAAAGTCCCGGCGACTACAATGACCTGAAGAAGAACGACAACATTCGCGTCGAGGAAGGCACTCTGCACATCGACAACATCCAAAAGACCAACGAAGGCTATTATCTGTGCGAGGCCATCAACGGAATTGGCTCCGGCCTTTCCGCTGTTATCATGATTAGCGTGCAGGCTCCACCCGAATTCACCGAGAAACTGCGCAATCAGACCGCACGTCGCGGCGAGCCGGCCGTGCTGCAGTGCGAGGCCAAGGGCGAGAAACCCATTGGCATTCTGTGGAACATGAACAACATGCGTCTGGACCCCAAGAACGACAACCGCTATACCATTCGCGAAGAGATCCTTTCCACCGGCGTCATGTCCAGCCTCTCGATCAAGCGCACCGAGCGCTCCGACTCTGCTCTCTTTACCTGCGTTGCCACGAACGCCTTCGGCTCCGACGACTCCAGCATCAACATGATCATACAGGAAGTACCCGAGATGCCGTACGCCCTGAAGGTACTGGACAAATCTGGCCGCTCCGTGCAGCTGAGCTGGGCCCAACCCTACGATGGCAACTCCCCACTCATACGTTACATCATTGAATTCAAACGATCGCGCGCCTCTTGGGATGAGATCGACCGCGTCATGGTGCCCGGCCACACCACTGAAGCACAAGTTCAAAAGCTGAGCCCAGCCACCACCTACAACATACGCATCGTCGCCGAGAACGCCATTGGAACCTCGCAGTCGTCGGAAGCTGTCACCATCATTACCGCCGAGGAGGCGCCCTCTGGCAAGCCACAGAACATCAAAGTCGAACCAGTCAACCAGACCACACTGCGCGTGACCTGGAAGCCACCAGCGCGCTCCGAATGGAATGGCGAAATTCTGGGCTACTACGTCGGCTACAAACTCTCCAACACCAACTCGTCGTATGTCTTCGAAACCGTCAACTTCCTGACCGAAGAGGGCAAAGAGCACAACTTGGAATTGAACAACCTGCGCGTCTACACCCAGTACTCGGTGGTGATTCAGGCCTTCAACAAGATCGGCGCCGGCCCGCTGAGCGACGAGGAGAAGCAATTCACTGCCGAGGGCACACCCAGCCAGCCACCGAGCGACACTGCCTGCACCACATTGACCTCACAGACCATTCGTGTCAGCTGGGTGAGCCCGCCACTCGAATCGGCCAACGGTGTGATCAAGACCTACAAGGTGGTGTATGCGCCCAGCGATGAGTGGTATGGTGAGTATTGGAATTGCGAGTGAAGAGTTTGTGGGTGTAGAAGTGATTTGAACATATTTGCTTACAGACGATACCAAGCGTCACTACAAGAAGACTGCCTCCTCCGACACCGTCTTACATGGTCTGAAGAAGTACACAAACTACACAATGCAAGTGCTGGCCACCACCGCTGGCGGCGATGGAGTACGCAGCGCACCTATTCACTGTCAAACCGAACCCGACGGTAACTAAATGCTGAGTTTTGTTAGAAATAGTTTTTCAGTTTCCCGGTGAATTATTAAATCGAAACTTGGCATGAACAAAGTTAGTTAAGAATTTAGTTGACAATGTCTCTTTCTGTCCACAGTTCCTGAAGCGCCCACCGATGTCAAGGCTCTGGTTATGGGTCAATCTGCGATTTTGGTTTCATGGCGTCCACCAGCACAACCCAACGGCATCATTCAACAGTACACTGTTTACTCCAAGGTCGAAGGCGCCGAAGGAGAACCCAAGAGCCAGAAGATACCAAACTACCAAATGAGCTACGAGGCCACCGAATTGGAAAAGAACAAACCCTTCGAATTCTGGGTCACCGCCAGCACCAACATTGGCGAGGGCCAGCCCTCAAAGAGCATTGTGGCCATGCCCAGCGATCAGGTGCCCGCCAAGATTGCCTCCTTCGATGACACTTTCACTGCCACCTTCAAGGAAGACGCCAAAATGCCCTGCCTGGCTGTCGGTTCACCGCAACCGGAGATTACCTGGAAGATTAAGGGCGTCGAGTTCACCGGCAACGATCGCATGCGTGTGCTGCCCGATGGCTCGTTGCTGATCAAATCCGTGAATCGCCAAGATGCCGGTGACTATTCGTGCCATGCTGAGAACTCGATTGCCAAGGATTCCATTACGCACAAGCTGATTGTGTTGGCGCCACCACAGTCGCCTCAGGTTACGTTATCCGCCACCACCACCGACTCCCTGACTGTGAAACTAAAACCACATAACGGCGATACAGCACCACTGCACGGCTACACACTGCATTACAAACCAGGTTCGATTGATTCGTGGTGGCTTTGGAAGTTATTTTGTTAAAGTTAATATTTTGATTTATAGAATTTGGCGAATGGGAAACTGCTGAGGTCTCGGTAGATGCACAAAAGTACGCCATCGACAATTTGCTCTGTGGCTCTCGCTATCAGGTCTACGCTACCGGTTTCAACAAGTGAGTACTTTCGCCTCTCTACAGGTTCAAATGAGTAATGTTTGCAAATTTCGTATCTCAGCATTGGCGCTGGCGAAGCTTCCGACATACTGAACACGCGCACAAAAGGTTACAAACCCAAACTGCCAGAAAAATCGCGCTTCATTGAAGTGTCATCCAACTCGGTGTCGCTGCATTTCAAGGCCTGGAAGGATGGCGGTTGTCCCATGTCCCATTTTGTGGTAGAAAACAAAAAGCGGTAAGACCGAAAGCTGACTAAATGCAATCAAAGAAAAGTAGTTACATTTTATTTTACTTGTTCAGCGATCAAATCGAGTGGAATCAAATTTCCAACAATGTTAAGCCCGACAACAACTATGTAGTTCTGGATTTGGAGCCCGCTACCTTGTATAACTTGCGCATAACGGCGCACAACTCTGCCGGCTTCACTGTTGCCGAGTACGACTTTGCCACGTTGACTGTCACCGGAGGTATTTACATTCAGTTTTCCAATTTGCATACTGTACATATTTGATTACATGCGCATAGTGCATTGAGAAATTAAACCAAATAATTTCACATTGCTTTTGTACATACGAACTACGTAAGAAGTTGACAATGCTGTGAGAAAATGCCAACAGTCTTAAATTAGTTAAAGAACATACATTTTACTGATGTAGAGGTCTTGGCGTGTTCCTCTTGATACGCCCAGACTTTGGGTATTCCGCCATTTGACTGTCAATCTCCACAGCATTGTCCGTATACAAATAACAAAAACGGAGTTTAGTTTGTGGATATGAATTGAACGAAATTAGCTACACCTGCTTTTTTGTCAAACACAAATCAAGCAAGTGAATGTTTGACTAGCAAATTGATTGCTTTTTATGCCAGCAATTTTCAGTTGACTTTCAGTTTCATTTCAGAGCACCACGTTTTACCCATTTTAGTTTCAAAGCTTGTTCGATTATCTGCTATGATTTGTATATAATTTATTCATAGAGCTTTTTGGCTTGTTGTAAAGATTTTCATTTCAATGTGATTTTCGTTTCTACAGCAATTGGCGCCATTTCTCGGTCAAGTGCATTTTATGTTCTGAGTAAAAATCACCCGAAATGTAACTGTAATTTGTATGCATTTCGATAAATATTGCAATGGCAACCGCTGTTTAAAGTTAACCAGAAAAACTCAAGCAAACTGTAAACGTATGTGTATTTTTTATTGCATAAATGCAATTTGTTTTTTCCCACCATTATTGCTACCAAGAAAATGAAACCACAACCACCATTAACTACCACCACCATCACACCGAAAGTATAGCAAAAGAGTAAAGTATCTGGAATAGCATTTTTGTAGTTGATATGACAAAATTCCAATTACTCATGTTTGTTGTTTTCATTTCATCACACCTCATTTCATAGTACATACATCTTTATGTAGGAACATTTTGTTGGAAGTAACTTAAACATTTTCAGTTTACAGTGTGTGTTTTTATTTGAACCAAGTAAATATGTGTGTGTGTGTATGTTTATATACTATAGTGCCACCACTCCACTCAAATCCAATTGCAGGCAATGTGCAGTAAATGCGCTTTACAAAGTACCTACAGAAATGTACTGCCAACTAGTTAGAGATTTTGTATAAAGCAAAAAACATAAAGTGACTCAAAAATGCTTACAACATTACCTTCTAAGGGCAATGCATCAATGTACAAAATCCCTAAAATCCTTCCTGTCAGTGTTGCACGCATTGCTCACATGTAAAATACAATTACTCGCCGCAAAGTGTGACAAAATGGCAATTGATTTCTCAGTACCACTTTGCATGAACAAGAACGCACAATTAGTGCTCTTACTACTGCAGAGCATTCTTTGGCTGACCTTCGTAAAAGCTTCTTAGGTGAGCATTAGCTGGTCTTGGCAGCCTTTGCTTTGGTGGAAATCAATTCGAAATGAAAAATTCTCAAAATTCTAGCATAAGCTCACACACTGTTTTGTAGTTAAACTTGGTTTAGATAACTGTACACAATATGCCAAATTATTAACTTATTATTGGTTTAAACAATTTTAACTGAGTTGTATGCATTTTATGGTTTCATTATTGTTCGTAAACATAAACCAAACATTTCACAAATATTTTCTCACTCAAATTTAGCATTGAATTATTTTGCAAATGCAACTAAAAGTATGAATTAAATTCTCAAATGGGGTCAAGCGCGTCTTACGTGAATACTTTGTTCAGTACGAGAAAACAATGAATAAAAGTCAAACAGGAGGAAAGATTATGCCTGCAACAACCAAAGTGCTGCTTCTTCTACTTCTACTACATCATTCGCATTGCTCATCAACAAATTTATTCCAATCTTAAATTACTTAAAAACAAGTACATGAGTTTATTTCGTTTTTCGATTCGTTTGAATTTGAATTTTTCGATTCGATTTGAATTTAGTTGACATTAGTTTACATACAGCATACCATTACATATCATTACATTTGTTTGTATAAAGTCATAAGCATTTAAACTATTAATTAAACAATAACAAAGTTGAATTGAACGTTTAATCAATTAAAATATTGCATTACATTTATCACATAGTCAAACTTAAGGAATGTTGTTCAAGTTTACCGAATTACTTAGGTCGTTTCGTTTCAATTGAATCGCATAAACTTCACTTAAACATACCAGTTCAAGTTAACGCTGTTATTTGCTTCAATTTAAATTAGTTTTAATTCAATTAATACAATTAAATAATTTAACTTAGTTTGAACTCTACATAACTAGTAAACGTAACTTAGTGAACGAGTGTATATGGTTAAAAACAAATTGCATTTAAATGAAAACACAATTGAGTTAAAGAATCAGAGTGTTGAACCATAGAGTAAATTTTGTCGCAAACTGCGAACGACGTAAATTTCGAAGCGTTGAACAGAGCTGCCGGAGGACATGGCAATCAAGTGTGATACGAGTACATTCGACAGGAAATTCCATTCATATTTTCTGTCGCAATTTCTCGCCCAAATGTTCCCTGATCGCAACTCTGCTGCAAAGTTTCGGACGCACGCCTCGAAATTGCAGTTCGTTTCGCTTTTGCGCGTTCAAGCCAATCGCCACGAATGGCTCTGCCAGCTTTTCCTTTAGCTCTGCCACAAATGTTAATACACTAAGTAATCTTAAGCCGTTCTCTCCAACTAACTAATATGCTCTACTTTAACACTAGCGTGCCTGTGTTTGTTTTGTTTTTGTGTGCACGGCCATTGCCGCATACAGTTCGTACGTTTTACTCAAACTCTACTTCACTTTTAACGTTCTCTCTCTCTCGCTCTACTTGCTCTGTTCCATAATTGTGCAGTGGATTGTTTCGTTTCTCAGTTTCGTTTCTTTCAATTTCGAAAATAGCTTTTGTATATTTGTATATGAATACTCTTAACGTACAAGGTACAAAGGTAATGCTCGAAATTTTCGAAATATATAAAATCGAAAACCAACTAACAGTATTCGCAACGCATTAAAACGAAATAAACCTAACAATTAACCTCAAGCAATAACAATAATCGATGAATCAATTGAACACGACAAAACAATCAAGCGAAAATAATCCAAATCGAAATTGAAATCAACAAACACAAATTGCCTTCACCTTTGGTTGTTACAGGAACAATCGCCCCTTCGCGTGATTTGCCCGAATTAACGGCCGAGGATACGTTACGCATCATACTTTCGAACTTAAATTTAGTTGTACCGGTGGTAGCGGCTCTGCTCGTTATAATCATAGCGATAATTGTTATTTGTATTCTGCGTAGCAAAGGCAATCATCACAAAGGTATATATCAGTGTAATATTAACCCAGAACTTCCCTTTTTTCGTTTCTTTTCATCTCTCTTCGATTTTCTTGCTCACTCTTACGCGCTTATGCGAACGAAAATATTCAACAAAAAAAAAAAACCAACAACTTTTTGCGTTCGTTTTATGTTCATTTCTTACAATCACTCGATTCGAAATCATACAAACAACAACAAAAAAATTATAATTACAAAAATATGCCAAAAAAAAAATATCTAAAAATATGCATGCCAAAAAATGTGTTTAAATGTTTGGCTTGTCAATTAAACTCAATTGAATACTAAAAAATTTCGTAATTTCAAAAAATTAACTTTTCGATTTTCGAATTACTAAATTGGAATTTCGAAAATTCGTACAAACGCAAATATGCATGCCTTGTGTTTGTTTGTAAAAATCCACTGAATACACAACACAAAAACGAACGACTGATGAACGCAATGGTTTGTATGAAACAACAACATCAGGCACCATAGCGCCGCTAGACGACGGTCATGGCGCGGGCAACCTGAACACGCGCATCCGCCTGCCCGCCTGGATGCCCGAATGGTTAGATCTCAACTTCATGGTGCCTCTCATAGCCACTGTGATCGTTGTCGCGGTGGGTATACTAGTTGTATGTGTAGCGCTTTCCAGACGCCGTGCCGACGACCTGCGAGGCGGACAAAAGGATGTCTACTGTATGTTCTTCATATGCCCTTCTAACTACTTCTCTACACTTCTTTGCGTACATTTTCAATCGCATTGACCTGTGTTCATACTTACAGTACATTATTTCAGTGAACAAATTCTTAGTCTTAATTTTCGAATTTTATTTCTGTTTTCGAATTCGTATCATGAGTGCAAAACTAACGCAAGAACCAGCAGATCCATAATTTCAGAGTTTTATTATTGAAATTTACTGAGATGTTTTGTTAATAGTCTGACGCTCTTCAGTACAGTTTTCTATTTATTGTATATTTTTGTATTTATTTATTTATATAGTCTTCAAGTTATTATCTCTCAGACAAGATCAATTTAAGCTTAAAGTTGAGAATTTTCGAATTTCATTATCTTTTTAATTATTTAAATTAAGTGCTAGTGACGCTTTTTAGTACATTTATTTTTACTTTTCTATTTACTGTACTTTTTTTTAATTATTTACAGTCTGTTTACTAAAAAAAGATCATCTGTTACACCCTGTGTAACGATGACACATGTGAAGTTTGAGAATTCAATTTTATACAAATTTTGCGAAAGCTTTAGTTATTTGAGCTGTTTTTGCAATGAATGCCATTTAGAAAAGACGGTTTGAAGCGTACTTCTTGACAAAGCATCCGCAGGGACCAAAATGGACCATAGAGCAGGCAGCCAAGTATATGGTGGCGATGCGTACTTTTGTTACGAGATGGTCTAACCGCTGCGAGTTGACTGGAAATGTTGACGACGAACTAGGCAGAGGTCCTAAACGGAAGACTTCGGTGCAGGACGATAAGGCAGTGGCCAATGTTTTTTTTGAAATATCCTTCAATGACCTTAAGAGGAGCGCAAAAAAAACTTACCGATCGTGGAATAGATATATCACTGAATACGATAAGAAACAGACTTAAGGAAAAAACATCGTGTACAATAGTGTACGGAACAAACCTCTATTATCACAAAAACATATAGAAAAACGCTTGCACTGGGCAAAGGAAAATATGAATCGTGACTGGACTAAAATAATTTTCACCGATGAATCTCCTTTTTGGTTAAACAAGGGAATGAAACGTGTTTGGTCAGAAAAAGGTGTTCAAATTGTGCAAAGAACGGTTAAACACCCAGCAAAGGTCCATGTTTATGGCTGTTTTTCAGCAAAGGGTTTTGGAGTTTTGACATGCTTTACTGAAAACTTGAACGCACCAAAAATGTTAAAACTTTACCAAAATGGCTTTTTACCATCTGCATGGAAGCTGTATGGAAAAAATAATCGCACCTGGGTACTGCAGGAGGACAACGATCCAAAACATCGAAGTCACCTATGAACTGAGTGGAAAGAAAAAACGATATCGAAACGATGGATTGGCCATCTCAGTCCCACGATGCAAATCCAATCGAAAATGTTTGGGCTCTAATGAAGCAGAAAATTGCCAAAAAAATTTTGTCAACAACAAAACAGTTAAAAACTGCACTGAAAAAAAATATGGAGACGTTTTTCATTGACGTATGCATAGAATTTAGCAGCAAGTTGTAGTGAGCGAAGATGTCACGCTATTTTAGATAGTAATGGTGATTGGACGAACTATTCATTTATATTCAAAATATACGTCCGATACAAATTTTAAGAAAATAATAATTTAAAAACAAAAAAGTTATTTATTTTCTTTTTATGGCTGATCGTTATTTAGTGATCAGACTGTATTTATATGATATTATCTTGCAGACAAGATCAATAAAACAATTGACAATTTTTTTAAGTGTTATTTTTGGAGTTTATTTCAATGTCCTGAAATTTAGGTCTTCAAATATACTTAACATATTCAAATTTCATTCTCTTTTTAATTATTGAAATTAAAAGCTATTTAAATAGTAAAAAATTCTATTAATTTTATTAAATTTAATTACTATTTGCCATCGTTGTTTCTGCTTAGTTTTGCAATTCATACCGTTTGAAATTTACAATGCGTGGTCACTCAAAAAATCGGTAACTTTGCTGTTGTAAATATGTGTACGTATATTTAAATGATGATATTTACTTTGATTGACCCAATATACACTTGTATATAAAACATACCTAATAACCAGTAAGCATGATATCCGATATCCTCGCGCAACGATGCACACACCAAAATATTATAAAACAAAACATAAAACACAAGTATACCAACACATAGCGGCCACATACCTAAAGATAAAAGTACATTGAGCTGCAAAAGAGCTCAGTCTCCACATAGCCAATACTCTTCATATTCCAATATACTGCTGGATACATTTTTCCACACTCACAGCTACACCGACCCAATACTCATTACATGCTGTGCCGTCGATATTCTATCCATCTAAAAAAAAACAATATGTAATATGTATGTACCTCATGTTTATGTGTAAATTTGCATTCCAGTAGTTTACACCAATCTTTACTCGCTCCCATCAATTCTCTATACTCGAATCCCCATCCAACATCTCATCAATTGATTGGAAAAGTATTTAAATTTTTTGCGATATACAGATATATCAGCATCGATTAATAGTGAACTTGTGAAATGGCTTGAAGAAAATTTATAAAGTAACTAATAAAACTAATAAAATAATACACTACTTACTACAAGTTCCTAGTCTCAGTTAAACGTTTGTTTGGTGTCTTGCAAGCAAACAGCATTAAACATATTTCCCAAATGTTCACTACGAATAAATGCTGATAAATCAATTCTATCATCCTAAACTTATATCCATAGACAAAAATTGTATTTTTTCTCTAAACAAGTCAAAGTATTTTGGCATATTTAATATATCAAAATTCTAGCAACTCTAGAAGTATCCTGTTCAAAAAATCGTAGCAAATCCCCCTCGCTAATTTGAACTGCGCCAACCCCCCAACTGTAATCCCCTCTGTTCTATCTGTATTTAAACTACTAACCTACCAGCTATCTCAACTTAATATTCATAGCATAGACGTTTGTTGTCCACATCACAATACCCCACACACTGATTTGCTTCCGGCATTATTTACAGTTCTCCTCACGCTCCACTTCTGTCGCCCCACCGCCGCTCTATTGAGTTTTTAATCATTTCGAATTCTTCTGTTTTACGTTATTCCCTCAACTTACTTTCTTAAAGAATCTGAAAAACCAAACACACTAAGATGCTTTTCTCCAAAAATCATATAACCAGAAAAGACTATATCGCAAAAAGTCGGCTGCATTTTGCAGCTCGTTCAAATCGAAATTCTCGCATCATAAATCATCCATTCATGAATTTCCTCGTACTACTCGTATGTTGGTATATTTTTGGTAATCATAGATAATATTTTGGTAAGCCTCTCACTTTGCATTGTATCTTTTGGCTTATTGTAACGTAAATGTACTTTGAACATTCGAACACTTATCGTATTGAAACTGTTGCACCACCTCTCCACCAACGCTCTTGCAAGCCAGTTGTTTTTTCTGAGTGACACATTTCGCAATCTAACGAAGGCAGCATTTCGAGGCAATCTTAATGCTCGTTGCACGCGTTGAATAAACGTCGAGAAAAGTGAAAAGTTCAAAGGATTGCGAACCCGGGTGCTAACGAATTGACAAAACAGAAGTAAAGTAAGAAACTGATTTTTCCAATAAATAAGTAACGGTAATGCAGTGCAGAGCACATTGCAACTAGCGGTAAAAGCATCTTCAGTACCCACATATTGAGCTAGCGATATCGTATATTAATTCTAGACGATGTAGTTTACAATCAGACCATGGGACCTGGCGCCACGCTGGACAAACGCCGGCCGGACCTGCGCGACGAGCTGGGCTACATTGCGCCGCCGAACCGCAAGCTGCCGCCCGTGCCCGGCTCCAACTACAACACCTGCGACCGGATTAAGCGAGGTACAGTGATAAGTAAGCATCTAAATCTCATTACAACATTTATTAATGCCAGCCGTATGGTTTCTGCTCCCCCTTGGTTTCGTTACTTGCTTTGCAAATGTTTGCGCCGCCACAACTAAGCGAACGCCCAATGAAACGTTGAGCGTGCGCTAAGGACAGCAATGAGTGAAGCGGCAACTGTTGTTGTTGTTGTTGAGCCCACTAAGCTTACACCAGACGCTGACCTAAATTGAGCTTTTGCTGAAAGTCACTTGAATTTGAATTTCAAGTCGAATCGTAGACATGCTTTCTTTGAAATATCTGAGAGTTTCACCTTTGAAATTTTATTAAAGTCCGTTTTGGTAAAAGAAATTATGCATGCTGTATAAATGTTGTAGAAAATTTAGATGAATATAAAAAAACTGCTTTTCTATGGACGTGACAACTGATAAAAACTATTAAAAAACCATAAAGTGAAATTTGATAAGATTCTTTTGTATGTTTTGAACATAAAATTCACATTGCCTTATCAGTTGTTGTGTCCATATCGCTTTGGCCTCTTTACGCTTTTAGTTTGTAGCTAAAATTGATTTTATTCTTTAATTTCTCCTCAAACAAACAAACCAACTCCCCACTACACCATAAAACGGCAACTGCCCACCATTGGGTTCTCTGTATTCCGTTTGCTTGGTGTTGTTGTGTTTTTTACAAATCAAAATCAAATATGTTTGAATCACTACACACACACACATCCGCACAAATGAAATACCCATCACCATCACCAATACGAATGTACAAAATGTTTGATTTTCTGTGTCGTGGCTGCACGGTCTCGCAATCCAGCAGGCCGTAGCATTCGTTCGCCACACTCGACTTGGGATCCGAGACGTCCAAATTTGTACGAAGAACTGAAACCACCACCGGTGCCATTGCACGGCAATCACTATAGTCCCGATGGTGTGCAGTGTCACTTCAGACATCCAGGTAGGCGAGCGTTATGCAGGTTGATTTATTTATTTATTTTTGTCATCATTTTCACTTTAATTACTGTATTAACCATTACAATTGTTCAACTTGAGTTTCACTACTTCACACTAACCGCTGTCCGCAACTAACTTCTCGGATAACTAGTTATGAACAACTATAACATTGGTACAATGGACGGTTTATTTCCAATATCTGGGAAACCGAATGCTTTACTAACACCTAACATGTGTCGACTTTAGGCCGCTGCTACCTCGAAAAGAGCCGAAAGAAAGTACAGTGGTTTCTGAAAGAAACATTTTACTTTTAATATTTTTGGAGTTAGCTGACAGATAGAACCAGGGGTCGGACGTCGCCTCAGACTCACAGTCCAACGTACTAACCAGCTGAAGCACGGCTCCTAACAGTTTCCGAAACATGTAACTTCAAAGACCTGACAAACGCGACATGTTTATATTAAAAAAAGTGTTCTTGAGTTTTCAATTTTGTTTGAGTTAATTTGATAAAAAATAGTCTTTAACCATTAACCAGCTCTTCGATTACCAATCTAACAACTACTAACTGTAAGTAAAAAGTAAACAATTGGGCTGCTAGTATTTCGCTCATTGCCATTTTGCATTTTGCATATTTCATCACTGCACGCTTTGCACATCACAACACCAGACACTGTCACAAACCAAATACCCACCAAAACGCCCCCAACTCACTGACATTACTGACCGAAATGTGTAGTGGCAGCAAATTTTCATGAATTTATTGTTTCCAAACAAGGCATGGAAGATGAAATCTGCCCCTATGCCACCTTCCACCTGCTCGGGTTCCGCGAAGAAATGGATCCCACCAAGGCGATGAACTTCCAAACCTTCCCTCATCAGAACGGACACGCCCCCGGACCCGGACACGCCGGCACCATGGGCCCACCCGGTCATCCCGGCCACGTGCACTCGCGCTCCGGCTCACAGTCCATGCCACGCGCCAACCGCTACGCACGCAAGAACAGCCAAGGCGGTCAATCGTCCATCTACACACCCGCCCCCGAGTACGACGACCCCGCCAACTGCGCCGAGGAAGATCAATACGTAAGTCAAAAGCAATGCCCGAAACGATGGGCGCCGATTTGCATTCATGTTCTGTGCCTTTGCAGCGCCGCTACACACGCGTCAACTCGCAAGGCGGCAGCCTGTACTCCGGCCCCGGACCCGAATACGACGACCCCGCCAATTGCGCGCCCGAAGAGGACCAATACGGCTCGCAGTACGGCGGCCCCTACGGCACGCCGTACGACCACTACGGCTCACGCGGCTCCATGGGCCGTCGCAGCGTTGGTAAGTAGTGCCCGCTGGGCTGCACTGTCCGAGCGCCGACTAATGCACTGCCTTCCAGGTTCTGCACGCAACCCTGGCAACGGTTCGCCTGAGCCCCCACCGCCACCACCGCGCAATCACGACATGAGCAATTCCTCCTTTAACGACTCCAAGGAGAGCAACGAGATCTCAGAGGCCGAATGCGATCGCGACCATGGACCACGCGGCAACTATGGCGGTGAGTGTACCTCGACTGCGCAAAACATTTACTTATATATCATAGTATATTATTTACTTATGTAAATGCAATTTGCTGCTTAAACAAATTTGTGCATTTTTAAACCAATGATTCGTATGTGGCAACTAAATTCAAAATGTTTTTGTATTTTTTACACAAACTCACACTTTCTCGTGTTGTACAAATAAAAAACATAACGAAATGTGTGAACAGAAGACTCCAACGAGGGTGAGTGAAAACGAGTTCAACTGTTTGAAAATGTTCCACGAGTTCATAAACCACTTTTCACCAAAGAAACAAAAAATTTAAAACAACAATTCTTCATTTGTTGTTGTTGGAATCATTAGATGGTTATAGTTTTGTAATGATTGTGTTTATATTTGTAAAGATTTTGGGTTCATAAATTTTGTAAAAATGTGAATATTTGTTTCAAACGAACTGCTCATTTCGCAACAGTATCAGAAGTCATATTCAAACAATTTCACTCATCCCACCTCTCCCCCAGTCGTTGACTTTTGAGTTCGCTCACTCATTGTTCGCACAATTTCACGGAGGTTCAACTGTACAAAGAATGCCTACATACATACCCGTGGTTGCTTGTTGTTGTGGGTAGGGGCAGAAAATCTCTAAGAAGCAACTGCGGAACGCTGGGCAACGAAATCATTGAAAAACTACCTCGAGAACAATTTAAATCAAATTATCTAAATAGTGATTTGAGGTTACACAGCGGAGATTTTGTGCCCAGAAAATGGAAACCAATTTCCAATCTTTTTCCGCCTATAACAACAACTTGCTACGTCCACAGAAACAAAATCATTGCGCGATCCCATCAAATATCAGCATATTTTTCAGATATGTTTGCCAATAGTTTTTCGATTTGTACTTTTAAATATTCATACTGTGTTTTGCTAACGTTTCATCACCGTTCAAGCAGTCATTCACTTTTGGTTTTTCGTTTTTTGTTTCACTTTTGACACCATTACACACTTCATTTCGTTTGTGTTGAAAACTTATTGTGGCTTTTAGGTTTCGGGTATAGAAACAAAATATTCAACATCATTTTACTGCACATTTCCGTTTTCATTTCCAGCACACGTTGTCCTCATATCACAAATACATACATACATACCTACATATATCTTTTGTGTTTTTCATGTTTGTCACTAAAATACTCACAAACAGTGTTTTTTACCACAGAATGTTTATAATTTTGTTCATTGCCACATCATTTCATTGTTCGTTCATTCGTTGGAGTTTGCATGTTCCTCTTGAGAATTTGTCAATAATCATCTCAGCTTACATATGTGTGTGTGTGCTTATTGTGAATTTTTGGTTTTTTTTTTGTTGAAATATCAAATGAGTTGTAGTGTTTAGTTTTTACTGAAACCCGAAAAATTAACAAACTTGAAAAGCAAAATACAGTGGTGTCTGGATATAGTGAACTAATTATTGCAAGGTTAACATTTTTGTTCAAAAACTCGTTTTATTTGCTCAAAATACACTTTTTGTTTTTTGCTTGAACATTTTTTTCTATATTTAGAGGCTCTATGTCGAAATTTGGGTGTTCACTATATCGAGGTGTTCACTATACCCAGACACGAGTGTAGTTGTAAAGAAAAAATCGCAAAACAACCATGAACTATCAGAGTTTGCTAATTTTTGACTATATTTGGAATGTTTCTAGTATGTTGTAAAAAATTCCTTTTCTAAAATCTCAGTTTTACAAACATTCTCAGTGTTAGCGCTAAAATTATGATCAAACATTACGTTTCAAGGTCCTAAATAATGAAAACAACGAAACTTCCTAAAATTTTATGTTTCATTTGTTATTTTTTCTTTTCTTTCTCTTTTTTGTTGTTTCTCTATGAATACGAAACTTTCTTGTAAAACTCTCGGTGGGGCAAACCAAATCGCCAACTTCCCTTGAACCCACAAACAAATGCAAATCCCCATAACTGTAAATTAAGCAGCGGTCAAAAGATCCCCACACCAAAAGGATCAGCGTACAACCGAAGAAATGCGCAAATTAATTGAAAGGTAAAGTATCGAGTCGACAGTCGACAGTGGTGAATAAGTATTTGCAGCGTTGAGTTGAGCCCGATTGGCCCACTTGGTCGGCCAATTCGGGCTCGACCAGCAAAGCAAACCCGAAAGCATTATTTAAATGCCAATTCAATGCTACAAATTATAGTCAACATTTCAATGCTAATAATAATGAAATAAAAATTGAATTGCAATTAATCCGCTCAGTCGATAGCAATTAACCCTAAAGCTACATACATTTGTCTAATTCGAAACTTGTTGCGGTTGACTACAACTTGACACACTTTAACTAAATCAATTAACTAAAGTGGTGCCTACATAATCAATTAAAACAATAACGCTCCCTATTTTACTCAACTCAATTCTATTGTATTAAATAATTAAAAGTATTTATCGTATTTATTTTTGGTGTTCGCTCGTCTCACCTTCTTCTACTTCTACTTCCACACATATTACGTACAATATTTGATTTTTAATTGACTACGCTAGTCGACGGCAGTTGTAAGTTGATTATTTCTCTCTGTGTACTTGTCACCAAATACCACCAAGTTTTATCGTTATTGTTGTTGCATGTGCTCTATATCCACCATAACTAACCAAATAAAAGTAGTTTGTTCAATAACACCGCAAATACCTAATTAAAACCAAATTAATTGATTAGCTTTATTTTTTGGCATGGCTTTCGGTTAGTTTGTTTGATTTGTTCGAGTTTTTTATTTTTCACTTTCGTTTAGTGTTTTTCGTTTAACAGCAAATCACAGTTTGATAATTACATAAATATAACAACAAAACGTGCATATGCACTGCCGCTCGTACGTGCATATGGACGTGTGTTTGTATGTGCATACACAGTATACAAAGCTCCCCTAAGATTTTGAAAAATATTTTTGCAGCTTTTGGCTTTATTTGAATTTCACACAACATGACAAATTTCCAGCATAACAAACGGAACACGTTTTCTTAATCAGAGAAATTAGCTGCGCAACCAATGTGAGAAAGCTTCGGAAACCATCGGCGACCATGGCCGCGTAATAGCATATTTCCACTGGGCCTTAAGTGCAGTTTGACATCGCATTTAAATGCCCAAATTCCCATGAAATTGTTGTTGTGAAAAACTGAGTTAACTCACTTTCAAAACTGAGTTAACTCACTTTCAAAACTGAGTTAACTCACTTTCAAAACTGAGTTAACTCACTTTCAAATCTGAGTTAACTCACTTTCAAAACTGAGTTAACTCACTTTCAAAACTGAGTTAACTCACTTTCAAAATTGACTTAACTCACTTTCAAAAATGAGTTAACTCACTTTCAAAACTGAGTTAACTCAGTTTTCCGTTTACAGACGTCTAACAGAAAATGTTGTGTTAAAATAGGGGGGCAATACTCACAAATGTACAAATTTTGATAGCATGCTTTCAGGCGCTTGAAGAGCCGTACGAACACAAACGAAAGAAGGAATTTGAATTGCGTTCAGTGTGGTAGATTTTTTGCCAAGACAATTACTTTTTACTGCATTTTTCGCAAAAATACATATCGTCTGTCATAATCAAAGTCAAAACTTCTATTATTTGCCAATAATAAATGCTGGAAAAGAAAATAAGAAACGTGGAACTTCTCATGAATCCTCTTGACATCAAAAATTCAGACAGCTCTGATATCAATCAGCTGACAACTGTCACAAATGAAATAAACATTGACAAACGAAATAAGTTTTCACAAATGAAATACATTTTCACAAATATTGAAACGCAGACATTCCTAGACTGTTGAGAAGGAAAGCAGAGTGGTTTTCATGCAGTAGAGAGGCTACAAGAAACCACATATACGGATACAAGAAGATGGCGGCGATGGGTATAGCTGGGGCTGCCCAGAAATAAATGCAGAATTTGATTTGTTCAAATGAAAATGTCAACAAAAACAAGCTTTTGGAGTTAACTCAGTTCGGTGGAAACGCTTGACAGTTGTCAAACTTAACAGAGTCCTTAAATGCATTTAAGCGCTCCGTGGAAATAGGCTATAACACTTATCGTAGAACTTACGAACGAGCCCAATTTTACCTGGTTTACTCAAACATCTTCGAGGTTAATTTTATAAAGAGCAGTTTTAGGCGCAATTCTGCTGAACTTCAATCAGAAGCACTCGCGTCGTACTAACAAATCACTCATAGAAGGTTCAAATTATTTGGAAAGAATGTAAATTTCAGGCTGCCTAAAGCAAAAATTCAGAAGGTGTCTGAAAACCCAGCAATTAGGCATTGAGAGAGTGTTGTCCAAAGTGCTTCACCACTCACGACGTTCTGCATCGTGTGCACCGAAGAGATGTGCGCAGTTTTTTCACACGTTCAACCACAGTTTTTGAGATGTTTGCTTGCTTGGCCTATGTTTACACACACGTCGCAGTACTTAGACACTGAACTTTGCTCTTCCACACACACACACACGGCAATCACTCGTTCAACTTACAACCTACAAAGACAATGTTCGCATTTAATCTTAAATGTAATGAGCGCTATGGTTGCAGCTTTGTAAAAATCCTTCCCTCACACTTGAAAGCTAACCTTATCGTATAACTGAGATGTCTACTATCTACTATCGTATATTCTTATGTGCGATTTCGTTAGTTGCATGCAATACTAATCGATGCTCTTTTCACTCTCTCCACAACGATCAACACCAACCGACAACTGCAGAAACGAAGCCGGTCCAAAACAACTCCAACAACAAAGTGGCGCAGGATTCACAGCCTACGATACTATGGCAGTGTAATTTGTAAGAGCAGAGCAGCAGCAGCGCGAGCAACCAGAGGAGCAGCACCACCCGCACCGCAGCGCAGCAGCCGTGGTGACGGGGCGTTGAGCAAGTTAGGCGTTGGACATGAAACAGATAGAGGTAGAGGTAGAGATAGAGGTTAAGTGGGTGAGGTCGTCGCGGCGTTGTAACCGAGAAAATTCACACAATGAACCAACTAGAAACGGCGTTATTCGTGCGAAAGAGATAAGCAACCAAAACAGAACATAAACGTAATTTACATACATACACACTTTTTTCTAAAACTACAAATTATAATCGAACAGTAATAAGAAGATGACCCAAAAAGAAATCAGAAAAAGATGAAGTAAAAGTAACTTGCGTAATTTAACTATAATATTTAACATATTTATACATACATACATCTATATATACATATATATATATATAAAGATTACTATAAAAAGCATAAAAAGGAATGCAGTCGAGTGAGGTGCAGCAAAGTTCCCTTGAAAATGTCACAATGGAGCAAAACGAAAACGAGCTCTGTATGGGAATTTGCACACACGAAAAATAAAAATAGAGAAGAGCGAAAATCGACAGCCGCTGCAACAAGTCAAAACACCAGCAAGTTTTACAATAACAACAACATATTTTTTTAGAAAAATTAATCAATAAGCAAGCAACAAGTCAATCTTTTTGTTAAGACAGAAAAGCCTAAAAAACCGAAGCATTTACAAAACGAGAGCCCAATTCCAGTTTTTTGTAAACAATCAATGAAAAACTGTAACTACATTTTAAATGACCCAAAAACCAAGTAAATTGTTAGTTGAATTACAATGTGTGCACGAAAAGAGATGGATGACAACTATTGAAGGAATAGAAAATCCAGCTGGAGGTCTACTTTATGTGAAAGTTTCTTCGAACACAAAATAACAGCTGGAGTCAGTAGGCTTAGGTTTTTTGCGTTTTGCATTTGCTTTTTTGTACTATTTGAATTATATTTCAAGTAGGTGTTTTAATTTTTACCCTCACCCATACACACACACACACACAATACATATATAATAATTATTGTTTGTTAAATTAAGTCAACAATTACCAAACTTTGTATCCTATTAATTTTAGTTATCATGACAATTCGATACTTCTTATTGTATATTTTAAGTCAGCAGTTGGGCGCCGAAAGCATTCGAGTGTTCGAGGATGTTTAGCGGTGTTCGAACGCCCAGCAAACACTCTCGTTGTTTATGTTGTGCATGTAATCCACAATGGCCAGGGCCATCAAAGGGTTTTTACGCTTTGGTCACAACAACAAAGCTGGCAACTGCCTTTGCACATGATTCATTTGGAAAAAATGAACTCGGCGGCCACAATCACTTTGTTGTAAAGTGAAGGAACAAATCCCCTACACCAATTTCTGTGCCATTGCACAAACTGACGGTGTGAAATTTGAAATTTGAAATTTTTAATAATAATAATTTTGTCATACATACGAATCAAGTATGAGATTTGTGACTTGTGGTGATATTAGCTTTTTGTGTGAATCAAAGTCATTAACTTTTTATTATTATTATTTTTATTTTGATCAACTAAACAATTAGGCGCATTCTTTTATGGTATTTAATTTAAAATATTTGCTCACTTGCACTTGTGGCTTTTCTATTCACTATAAAATAATATACGCTCTTCCAATTGCTGTTTAAACTTTTTGTTCTATTTAAATGCTCTTCCATTTAATACTTTAGTTTCTTTAGAAGAAAGCCCGTCTATTAAGAACACGTGTGAAATATTGTGCAATTCTTTGCGCGCATAATTTCTGTCATTTTGAAGCACAAATCGTTCGGCACACCGTAGCTCTTCCGCTTCTGGCGGCGCAGCGGCGCCAGTTGGATTGTATAAAATGTTCCCCAGCCCCGCCCACACGATTCCCAAACATGTTCAATACACGCAAACACCCTGTGAACTGACGTACGGGACACATCACTTTTCAATTGTATCATACAAGCAAGCAAGTCAAGCAACAATTTAGCTAGCTTTAATATATTTATGAAGTTTTTATTTACCCACTATGCATTTTCGCGTTCTTTCGCCTTTCCTACGTGTCGTCTAGGCACGTCGGAAATAGTTTACAATTTGCGTTTTTGATTGTTTAAGTAATTTACCTACAATTAAGTGAGTTTTACGTTTACTGAGTTGTGTATGAACTGCAACAGACACTAGTTAACACGAAAACTAAAGTGAAATTGTGAAATGCTTTACTTGCTAAATAATAATTTTGATTTTACTACAAATGTGTTTTTGATTTACTTTAATTTGACCGTTTCGAATCGACGCACATCAATGGTTTGAGTTTTATTCGTTGCCGAAGTGAAGTGTTATGAAATTTTGCACAGCACAAATTGCGAATTAAGAAGACTGAATAAATGAGGGGTTAATACGAAACAATTTAAAAGCCAAAACAAGAAAGTAAAACTAGATTTTTGCTCAAAAAGACAATGGAAAACGTTAAATGCTACCGACCAAACGCAGACGCAGACGCCTTTGGTAGTTTGGCGACCAATGCAGAACGTTATAGCGTGCAAGATTTTATAGCAAGTGTGTTGTTGCATTAAGTTCTTTTCATTTTGCAAATAAAGTAGAAGCTGAAAAAGGTTGTATGCCAATTTTAAAACCATTTTAGTTCAGTTAACCAGTACTGATTTGTCTTTATGTGAAGTATGCTTTGCAGATCTTTAATTGCTTTGGTTTTATTTCATCTCCACTGGCACCAAAGTCGACTTCAGTGAATTGCACACAATTTCTTATGACTTTCAATACACCTTAAAAAAAGTAAACTACCGGTAAATGCATTTCCAAAATATCACACTGAAAATAAACAGATATCGTTCTTATCAATTGATCAGAAAAGCAACAATTGACTCTTTTATGAAAATTCATACATCAAGTGCATTTTTTAAACAGAAATCCATACACACACACACAATAATAATAGCATAAAAACATACAAGTCCGTTTTATGTGTAACAAATAGCAAGTACTTTTTTATTATCACAACAACAACAACAAACAATAACAACAAACAAATAATAGCAGCCCATTACGGTAAAAACGAAACATAGGTAAAACTGAATTTTAAACTCGACAAAGATATCATTGCATAAACCTAACAACAAACTCGAGAAGAAGAGCAAACTTTTTAGCAAAATACATAAATGCGATAAGTGATTAAAATTTAACCACCTATAAATGTAATACACACGCAACATCTTTGAATCATACATGCTTTATATGTTTTGTTAATAATTTTGTTTGATTTAGTTTGATTTTGAATAAATTTAATGTGCTTTCAAACGAATTCGAATGCCGCGGTTCAACAACTGTGATCAATATTTGCAGAATGCTTCAGTCTGCACACTGTGAATCACATTGTTGGTGTAGCAGGGCCGTAGAAATAAGAATTGCCGCAATGTTGATCACCAACAACAATATCACATTGATTTTTGTCTCAGTTGGGGTCAAGTGCCCAATGATTGGGTTTTTTTCTTTTTGATTTAGATAAATGACAGTTGCTTGAGACAGAAAAAGAAGAAGAAGAATGTGGTATGCGTTGAGTTTTTCATAATGAATTTTTGTAATTTAAGTTATTTAGCGAAAATATTTATTAGATTTGTTTCGTTGATTTTCGTTTCAGTTGAATCATGAGAAATGTTTGCGTTGATCATCATCTTCTCTCATTAGCATAGTGTATACAAAACTTACGCGTAATATTGAACATACATATTTAACAGTATAGCAACTAAAAACATTTAACAAAAATGAAATCAACCAAACTTACTATAAATCCATTTACATACATAAATGTAGTGTTGTGAAATTATTGCTTACGAATACACTCATACAAACAAACACAAATTATTACAAATATTATTACTAGTAATTAGCTTATATTGAGAATATTGAGAAGGAAGCTGAATTGAAACAACAACAAATATTTAATATGAATGGAATTCTTGAGCAATTTTTAGAAGCTCACTTCCTCAAAACGTCAAAGTAGTTAAAAAAAAGTAAAGGCTTTTGAGTCGTGTGCAGGAAGCGACGGCGACCGGACAACGTTGCATCACGGAAAAAACGGTTTACAAAACTCATGTAACGATAACGCCATTATTAAATTGAAATTGAAAATCAAAATCACAAAAATCTACAATACAAAAATTCAACTTTTGGCAAAAACAAATTACCACTTTCGAGTATACATAACGAATCGCGAGAAGCATATGAGATATAGTCAGCAAGAGAGCAAAATTATACGGTTCGATGTTAAGCAAAATTTTACAACAAAATTTATTCATAAAAATTACATAGTAAGCAAAACAAAATACTCTTTCGGCTAGCGGGATAACGAATCGCACCCAGAGGCGCCAGCCTCGCAAATTCATAAACGTTCGCGCCATCACACATCACGCACACATTCATACCCACACAACCCCCCATACAACAATCCGAGTAAATATGCTTTTGCGTTATGCCTGAAAGTCTTACAGACTTTAATTAAATTAAATTAAATTCTTACAGACTTTAATTAAATTAAATTAAATTAAATTCAAATCAATTAAATTAAGTAAAATGATTGTATAAATTAATGGCGATTCATTGCAAATGTACTAAAATTACGGTTAAGTTTCCACACGCAACTAAATGCAGCGCCAGGATAGCTTTTTTATACGTGTGACTGTTTAATTGGGTACTTTCCACAACTATTTTTGCTATTAAATCAGCACAAACACACAGCGAACACAGAACAAATCAAAATTTCATGCAACCAACTCAACTTATCATGTACCAACGTTCCGGCGTCAGTCATTTCACCTCATTCGCATTCATTCGTAACTCACAACAACATGCATACTCACCTCCATCGTCACTCATTCGCGAGACCCACTGCGAGCCTGTTTTAGGGATGCAATGAATGGATTGTCCCGCGTGAGCAGCAACTAGCGAAACTCTACCCCTCTATCTTGAATGTCAGGTTATATATTATTAAACTTTTAAAATATTGAAAAAGCCCTAAGAGAGAAACAAAAACAAACAAATGATTATACCTAAATGTAAAAAAACAACAAAAGCAAAATTTAATGCGCAAGAATCGAATGAGCGACCGCCGGCACACACAATTCACCACTCAATTGCCATACACCGACCAGCAGTCAGTCGGTTGAAGCAAAACGGGGTGAGATGCTATGAACAGAAAATGCTAGGAGTGAGTTCTACGAAATTCCGTAAATAGTGAAAGTTCGTAAAGTATTGATATTTACACATACTCATACCACGAAATTATCAAAACAAAAAAAAACATTTAATAAAACTAAAACCTAAAAAAAATCACGAAGAGAAACTACCACAAAAACCGAGTAAGACAACATATTGCCAATTTATGTTGGATCAATAAACCAAAAAAAACAACAAAAAAACAACAAAACAAAACCCTTGACTTTTATTGCAAACCTGTGAATAGGTCATTTAATAATTTATTACAATGTTCTTAATTGCATTTTGTGCAGTTTGAGCAGCGAACCGCAGGAAGCTGTGCACTGCTGTATCGCAAAGTCGATAAGGCGATTCGTGTGGTGAAGGCAGTGGCCATACTAACGGTTAGTGCTGCCAATTTGCAGCACTCGAGAGGTTGTAGTATTGCTTTCATGTGGCAGTGCCGATGAGCCAAGACCCGAACCAAACACAAAGTGAAATTTCAAATTTCGATCTTTGAATAGAATTGAATTGAAAATTGTCATTCGGTGGACATTTGGGCAAGGAGAATCACTAAAGGCTTGATTACACGTAACGAGTAGAGTGAGAAGACAGCAACTCGAACGAGTACTCGTTTCGTCTAAACGGTAAGGTGAGTTCTTGATTGAGTCAGTCACCGATGAAAGTGGCGAGAGAGCCACTAGAATCACATTTTGTTTGCTAGGCCGAGCGACCACTACTTTACCGTTATATTTTTCTCTTTTCGCAGCGATTCGCGCATTCGTCACATGCAGAATCGCTCGTAACATGCGGTATGCGTCACACACCACTTTTCGCTCGGTTGAGTTTAATTGCGCGAGTTGCTTAGTTCATTTTGTGCATTGTAAAACCGAACTGACTCGCCGCGTGTCGAAATACGTTTGAACAACTCGTCGCTTTTGCTCGCTATCCCAATTCTTTCGGCCTAGTACCATTTTGATGCCTCGTCACTCGACTCGTTACGTGTAATCAAGCCTTAAGCAATTCTGTGGTCAAAAGCAATAACCGTCTAAGTCGAAAATTGCTGTTTCAAGCAATCTCGTTTTAAAGTTTCAGCGCGTAGTGTGTTCGTTATGGGAATGCGAATAGGTTTTTATTAATAACTTTTTTATTTTAAAGTTACAAACTCCCCGATTTTACACAAACGTAGAGCACAGTCAAGGGAACGTGGTGGCATTCATAACTCAATTTCTTCTTAACCCTTTCGCTACAGGTTTTTACTGGGGAAAGATACAATTTTAAATTTTTCGTCTTAAACTTCTATGTGGTTATATTACCAACATTCCAAAAAAAGTTTTTAATTTTTATACTCGGACCCTGTATTTTAGAGCGTTTTTCTATAAGAGCAACCACATCGTTCTGGCTGTAATAATTACGAAAACATTAAATTTTTTACGCATAACGAAAATTTGAATATTTTTTCATTTATTTCAGCCAAAATTAAAAAATAAATGTATCTAAATTGAAAGAAAACATCAAATCAAAAAGGTTCTCTAATTTTTTCTGCTTCTTCTTCCTCTACTATGTCAAGATATACTATTAAAAAACATGTATACTTCTCTTCTTTAAACTTTAATACTCAGTTTATTAATTTCGTATTTTTTCTAAAACTTCAAGCTATTCTAAAGACCAACAAAAAGATCTATTCTTGCAACCATTGGGGATGCAGACGTCCACAAAGTAGCATGTTGCCATATGGCCACAAAATAACGAAAAGGTTAAGTTGACTTAAGCGGTTATTGCTTTTGACCACAGAATTATCGAGTATTTCTAACCCAAAAATCGAACTGTTCAGATAGACCTATTTCCACCGTAAGTAAATATTTACGTAAATTTATAACTTCATGCTCAAGTATTCACTTTTACTTGAAAGCAATCCAACTCTCCTTTTTATGTCTTTTATTTTTTGAACTGGAAACTACTATGCACCGTCGCCCGTGCACACACATTGGCTTCGGCGTAATGTGCAGGGTGTGGCGCCACCGCTAAAGTCACCGCAAAGTCAGCCACAAAACGCAGTTAAGGACGTCCAGGTGTTAAGGTAATTACGACTGGCTGACAACATATGAATGTTATCATGTGTATCAGTATGTGGTATGTGGTAGAAGAGGATGACAGTCAAGTGTGGACTGAATGTTGACAAATTTGTTGAATGAAATGGATATTGGAAATGAAAACCCTGTTTTTCAGATTTCGTTACATGAATAACTGACCACCAAAAGTTCTCAAATATTAGCTCATACCGTATAGTGAAAGTGTTTTGAAAGAGCGAACAGAAATCTTCACTATTTCCAATTCACTTTTCCAGTTTCACATTCTTCGACTTTAGTGGAATTAATTTTGAAATTCGACTGCGCCCGCCTGTAGGGTGCAAAAATGCAAATAATACCCATGCTCAGAAGAACATTACCGTTATTTATTTATTTTTATTTTTCTGCTGTGCACAGTTCAACATCCATGGGGAGGAATTACAAGCGCCAGCGCCTGGCGATGGGGAAGCGGAAATAAAATAAACTAAGTAAACTCGAAAGGACACAGGACACACTTGGCAGGTTTCATAATTGGTTGGGGAGCAGGGCAGCGGTTAGTTGGCGAGCAGTTAGGGGGGGCAATTCCGCACAGAAGAGGCGTGGCGAGGAGCGTGCGGGACGTGCACGTTTTACGTTGCTATTTGGCGCCACTAAACAAGCGACGGTGGGAGAAATGTTTAGTACTCGCTGAAGTGGATGTGCTGTGTGTGGGGGCGAGAGCTGGTGTTAGTGCTTAACGGTAATGGTTGGGTTGTGCACTGTCAACGCGTGACTGACATGCAATGTTCTCCTCTAAGCGGGTAGTGAAATGTATTCTGGCGTTTTAGTTGCTTTTTTTATAAAAATAGTAACTGTTTTGCTGCTGCTGCCTGTTTTGTTTTTTTTTTCGATTGGCTATGTTTTATTTTTTTCGTTGTTTTAATTGCGTTGGGAAAAAGGCAAAGTACAGAAATTACATTTATTCTAATTAGTAAAAATGGAACGAAAAATTACAATGGCTGTTTGGCGTTTGAGCTTCATGCCAAAAAAATTCTGGCAAAAAATTAAATTAAAATAGAACTAAATGAAAAAAATTAAATAAAGTAATAAATAAAATAAATAAACAACTCAAATAAATATAACAAATGAATTTTTAAATTTTAACTTGTCCAACATGCTTTAGACAACAAACTTTGTTGCTGCAATAACATTCAATTTAGCAAACAAATTACCTTTAAGTTGTCAGTCGCTAATGATCTGATGTTGTAGATTTTTTGTGTACATGCCACAGTCTTCACACCAACTGCTACTACAATATATATATACTATAAGTACATATGTATGTATGTACCTATATAGACCTATACATACCGATCGTTTACACATTTACCAAGTTTTGACTGCCTGCATTGTTGTACTTTTTTATTTTTCCTACTTTAATTTTAGTGTTTTCTCTGGCATTTTCCCTCTTTTGTTTTACGATTTTACTACCTCGAGTCCATAACATAACGATTACTACTTTTATTGTTTTTAGTGCGATTACTTTTGTTGCATTGTTGTTGTTGCTGTAAATAGACTCAGTCATAATTATGTTTAATGACTTTGGCAAATAAATTAACTCAGCATCAGGCATTCGGCTGTGTTGGGCTGCGGCGCTGAGCATCGTAACTGCTCGGTGGCCCATTTCGTTCGGATTTGTTTTATTGGTTTTTGCCTTTTTTCATTCGATGGATTTTTCCTCGTTTGTTGTAAATAAAACTTTGTGACTCTATGTGTGCCAACACATACCAAATTATAACTAAGTAGGTATGTGGGCATTTACAATAAAAGTAAGTTTCGGTTTCTTAGGGTCTAAGGTAAGACACTTGTTGGCCTGGCTGGCAGCGCCCATAAATGTTTTTGTTGTGTTCACTAATTCGTCGTTTTGTTTTTAGTCTAAGCGATTAGTAAACTTTGAATTGACGGTTAGTGACAACGAATGCAAGGTTTTACTTGCGGAAATAAATACGAGGTACTTCATGCACTTTTTTGAATGAAGCTGCTGTTTAAGGTCCTGAATGTAGCATAAACCATGAGATATTTGTACGGTTAGGTTGGGTGGCTGGCTCCGTAAGAGGCACTTGCTTACTTGCTTAACTGGACATAACAACCCGTTACCGGGTTACGGCCTGCCGCATAAGCTCTCTCCAGACGCCTCTGCTTTGCGCGCGCCTTCTCCAGATAGTCACACCAAGAGGAGTTAGGGCGCCGTCAACTTGGTTCTTCCACCGGAACGATGGCCTCCCTTTTCGCCGACGACCTCCAACTACCGCATCGAACACATTTTTCGCGAGAGCTTCATCGTCCGTAAGGCAGAAATGGCCAAGCCAGAGTAGCCGCTGGATGTTAATTCGCTGTGTTACGCCCATGTCTTTATATAGGGGTTTCCAACAAGAAGTGTTATTTTGAATCACCCGGTACTTTTGGTCACTTTTGAAGCTTTTATTCTTTGACATTTGACAAGTAGAAACGACGCCATTACTAAAAATGAAACGATACATGCTTCAACAACGCATTGAAATTATTAAATTTCACTACAAAAATGGTGAAAATCTTGCAGTCACAGTTCGCAAAACTAAAGCATTTTTGGGTCGTCGTGAAGCACCTTGTCGGACCGCAATACAGCAAAATTGTCGCATCTGGGGCTCGGAAAACCCAAGAGTTATTGTTGAGAAGCCTCTTCATCCTCAAGATGAAGGTGGTCACAATTGGCCACCGAGATCTTGTGATTTAACACCTTGCGACTTCTTCCTTTGGGGCCACGTGAAAGATAAGGTGTACGCAGCATCCTATAGAGTGGTCTGTGGTACTCAAATGCCTACCGAGACCTTAGTGAGTAGCTCCTATTGGCAAGTGAATGTTTTTTTTTTAAATACGAGCCAACGCGTAGGGGTTACGCGTATAAATGCGAGGCATTGCGCTGGTTCAAGAAGGATATATAGGTTGGAAGAAAGGATGTTGGGTGAAGAGTAATCCTTCACTTTATCTCCAGGCTGACATCATTGATGCTGTTTGTGGCGGTGCCAAGGTAAACGAATTCCTTGACAACTTCAAAAGTATACCTGTCAGCGTCGACGTGAGACCCTAACCGCTGCTAGTCCCTGCGTGCAGACAGCATATACTTTATTTTTCCCGTATGAGGCACACTTATGCCTATATTCCACCCGCTTCAAATGTGTGTGCAACACTGTTTTCTGCCCATGTATTATAGCACACCCACACACATCAAACGAATGAAGGCAGGAGGAGGAGACCTACAGTTCAACGCTGAATCTGAACGAAGGTTAGGTTAGGTTAAAGTGGCTGTCTCGGCCTGGGACTTGCCGAAAGACACACGTAGGCCACGGAATGGGCCCGTTGTGATACCACAAGTGAAAGGTCTGTCTTACTGTAGGTCGATAAGCCTATTCAAGCCATTTCGAAGAGTGGATGAACTAAAGCAAGTCTTTGATTCTAGCTGAACTGAGGTCATTCAAGTTTCGAAGAAAGGAGAGCCCAGGCTTATCCATCTTCGTCTAGATAGAGCCGGACAGTTGCAGAGAAGGTGGCTGATAGATTCCTCCTCCTCTTCATTGTGGCAACTGCGGCAGAAGTCCCATCTGTTGACGCCTAGTCTGAACGAATGGCGTCCGAAAAAACAGTGGCCTGTCAGAATTGCAACGACCGTGCTAATGTGTTGCCTGCTAAGCGAAATAAGTGCTCTTGTTCGCCTAAGATTAAAAACAGGCCAGAGCCAGCTTGGCCAGAGCCCCTTGCCATCGCCTGTTGGCCTTATCGAGGAAGAGTGAACAGATCGTTAGTTTACAGGAAGCAAGAGGAATGCCGAACGAAAGTTTCACAGATTTTCTTGCACACTTGGGGATTTTGCCACTGTCTGCCAAAAACGCACTTGTGCGCTTCTTACAATTCTCATCGACTTCTTGGTGATAGCGATAGAAGGCGACGAGTGTTTAACCAGCTTTGGTTATAAAAGCCGCTCTGGCATTGAACAGCTGAAGAAACCTCAACAAGTCGTCGCCTCAACTTATCGCATGTTTCACTGAGTTTAGTGGGACATACGACATCCCTTTTCTCATACGACAAAGTGACTGTAGTTTAAGCATATTTTTTATTTGTTGACGCTCTGGTTGTCTTTTGAGTGTAAATATTTGCCTGCACACTTTTAAAAGTGAGAGTTGTGCACATGGCCTGTAATACTTATAAATCGACAAAATTTGTTTGTGCTAAGCTGAAGAACTAAGTGTTGTACCTCTCGCGTCCACCGCCACTGACGTCATAGCAACTAAATTAATAATCCGAAATTGTCAAACACTACTCGCCGTTTCCTCACTTTAGTTTAGTATTGTTGTGTTGCTTCAAAGAGTTTCAATAAAGAACGAGGCCAGTGAGACGCAGAGAGGCACCGAAATGTGGCATATCGAGCAAATAAGAAAATATGTGAACGTTAAATGTCTGCACGCCGACTGAAAAGCAGCCATGGAATGTCAAAGGCATAAGCACCTACTCACCCTAACGACACACCGTCGCGGCGCACACATTAGAATAAATCAACATAATTTAGTGACAAATTTTAAAGCTCCCCACAGGTCCGCGCCGCTGCTGTTGTACCATTTTCTGAGCAAAGCCAGCCAGAGCATTAGGCAAAGTGGCCTTCCGTCTTGGCCAACGTGCGGCACGTACATACATACATATCTCGCTCGCTTTTAGAAAATATTCTTTTCTATGTATTCCCCTTCAAGTTGGCTGACTGGGTTGCAGAAACTCGCGGCGGCATCCAACTCATCCGAACGTGAATCATCAATAAATTACGGTCCAGCTATTGTCAGCTGCCGGTGCTGCCGATCGGTGTTCTAGTTCGTGCGACTCTTCCCTCCGCTTCGTCGGATTTCTACATATTTTTGTCAAAGTAGAAAGCTGTGGCAACAACATTTTAAAATCATTTTCTAAATTATTTCTTCGTACGTCTCGACCGAAAGTGCGGCCATAAGTTTTCGGTTTTAATGGCTGCGTTTCGGTTAAATAAATGGCTCACTTTAATTGGTCCAGAAAGACGAACGCCATTGGATGCGTCAATGAGTGTGCGGACAAGCTGCACGCGCGCATGTCAGCGGCTTCCTCGCTCTCCGCGTTACTGTGGGCGGAGGTGCCAAAGGTGTGGAAGTCACTGCGGCAGCTTCCAAGGGATGCTGTGATTTTGCGCAAGCGAGGGTGATTTCAGCAGTTGGCAGTGTTTTCACGTTTGTGTTGTCTAAAGGGATGCTGACGCCATCTTCGGTCACTCTGCAAAAGAGGGTGAAATCTCCGGCAAATCAAATTGTACGCGCACACCAAACATAGATTTTGCATTGCGTATACTGAGGGCGCGTCCATTTTGCTTTTTGATTCAAATGATTCCAACATTTTTGGAGCATCAAATCGATCGCTGTTCATGAATCTTCTGCAGATATATATGTATGTGTGTCCAACAATTCTAGAGCCACTAGTTCTTCAAGGGAGCATTCGGTCCGTCTCCCAGTGAAAGCGCAATATTTGTTGGCACGAATTTTGAGTTATTTCACTATTTTGAGTGTCCATTTCCATCAAAGCGCGCATTCCGGCAATCGCTCTGACATTTCAATTATTTCAAGTGCGCCAGCAGTAAGGACATTCTTCCCGCAATGTATTGCAATAATGGGCGACCACATTTGTCGGCGGGTGGGTGCGTGCGTGCGTGCAATGTGTGGCAGAATGTGCCTCGCAACGAACGAACTCAGCGCCAATATTGATTTTCCTGTCAACATTTGCGTATGAATTCCGATAATTTCCGCTTTTTCTATGCCAAAATGAAATTCAATACATTCGTTTAAGTGGGTTGAATGGAACGACGCGCGATAACGGAAACCTTATTACAATATATTGAACGGCAAACACAAACAAAACGCCCGCCGATGAGACACTACCCCACCACCACTTTGGCGCTGCGCGAAGACCCACATTTGTTGCATGCACACAATGTACGCACATAGCGTACGAGTACAAACAGACACGTGCACACACACACACACATTCGCGTCGCTTTAAGGACATAAACATGCCACGCCAAGGCAATCGTCAATTTTACAAAAACAAACAGCAACGGTTGTGAAAATGCAGACGCACAACGCTACGCGCAAATTGAATTAAAAAGCATTCACTTTCATACACACACACACACAATCATCAGGCGCATCTACCACTACAGGCAGCCAAGTGGCGCATCGGCCACCCCAGCGCTCGCAATTCGCTTCAATTAGCGTAATTAAATGCCGCTGCTCAGTCGCCGCAGTGCTGACTTCAGCTTTGGCTTTGGCGTTTAGCTGCTCGCACATCGGGCACATCTATTGGGGCACATTTCTGGCGCATAATGGCCGCGGCGCCTTAAGGGACTCTAACAAGGCTCTTTTGTGAAGCGACAGTAAACGGTTATTTGGTTGCTAGAGTAATCGTAACGATTATGTGAGGAACTCTAACAAGGCTTGCAAAGTGTCTTTGGTGAAGCTACAGCAAACAGTTATGTGGTTTCTGGAGTAATCGGAACGATTTGGTTGCTGGTTACTTTAGCATGGGGCTAGAATATGAACCACCTGTGGCAATTACTCTATCTCAGAAGTTTTTTGCTAAGAGAATAGCTTTCGAAACAATAGTTTTTTCATATTTAGTAGACTTGTAGTCCCTCAAATTAATAAGTGTCACCCGGTGTCTTTGTTGTTTGTCTGAACTAGTAACCAGTCGCACTTTTCTCCGACAATGTGCGTGCGACGCGTCAGCAGTTTAATTACATGTAATTAAAAGCCGTCAGCATTGCGCTGTGCTAATTGCACTTCAACTAAAGTCCTGCGCTGGCCACTTGGCGCACTTGGAGGACTCAGTACATCAGTACTTGCATCAAGAAAACTTTGCCTACTTGTCGGCGATGAGCCGCGCGCATAAAAGCACGTTTGGCATTACGCTAATGAGTCGCAGAGCAGGCAAGCGCGCGAAACGATTAGCATATTTTTGGGCGTGCTGCAGCGCGAAGAGGTGCAAACCGCCGAGCCAAAAAGGAAACCGTTTTAAAGTATCCAGCTACCAATTGTGGGGCACGGCGCGTTCTTTGGGCGTTGCTTTTTCCATTAGTTGGGTTAAGTGGCCACACACGACTGCAACCACTACTGAGCGAATGGGAAATTGTGGAGTGGCCACTGCCAGTGTTGCTGCTGCAGGTGATAAAGAAATTTACGAGCCAAGCGGCTGACGTGCTAATGGCACTTGGCCAGCAACGTTTGGAAATTTAACTAACATATGTTCACATATGTGTGCATATGCATAGGTACCCACAAATGCGAGCATGTGTGGGCGGGTGTGAGAAAGACAATGTCAACCCGCTGGGAAATTCGCCTGAGTGAAGAATTTCCGCAGCGACCATTTTCTCTGCATTCGCCACAATTTGCATACTTTAAGTTTGCCATTAATTTTTGTTGTTGCCATAGCGTTTACTTTGCACTGTCAAAGGTTGCTTTTGGGTGTTGTTATTCCAGGCAGTCACAAATAATCGCTTGTCCTCGCCGCCTTTTTTTCACTTTACTGTAATTTCCTTTCATTTGACCAATTTTCCTTTGCTCACACTTTTATTTTTTCGCATTCGCTGCTTGAGTGTATAATTAACCCGATTCTGACGCAGTTTTGTACATTTTACAAGTAAACACCATCATTTACACATTATTACTGCGAATCTACTGCAATTTCCTCCATACCACAAACAAAAACAAAATGAAAAAAAAACCAACTAAGAGTGATTCAGTCAGTCTTAGCGGGCTTAATTATACTCTACGCCATAGCCAGGTGCCAGTGACACAAAGACTCTGTGACAAGTGAGTAAGGTTCGGTGGATCTGAGTTTCAGTCCCACCATCGGGCTGCGGTGTCAGTTATAGACTCGTATTGGCTCCACTCTTTTTAAGGTTAAAATTAAATTTTGGTACTGAACTACGATCTACTTCAATCACCCAGTTGATGCAGCACCACACCACAGGCCTCTTACTACAACCCTGGCAACCCTGCGCAGGGTGTAACAGGAATTAGAAATAAACTACATAAGGACTGCAGCAGTAAGGAGGCGTTTGGGCGTTTAAGTACAATTACGGTCGTTCCTGCTGATTGCCGTCCGCATACTCGTGCGCTCGTCTCCAAAACAATAAGTGTGCGTATGTGTGTGTGTGTGCACGTCTCCCATATTGCATGCCATTTCGGGCCGTCCGTCCGTTCGTCCGTCTCCTGCTACAAAGCCAAACAGCTGCTTGTTTGTCAAGCCAACAATAACAGCGCGCTTTTTTTTTAATATTTTTATATATTTCTCCCTTTGCACTCACCCCGTTCCGTCCACTTCCACACGCTGGCATTCAGCTGGAGCACGTGTATTGCTCGCCCTGTGGGAGGGGTGCTTAATAAACAAATATAACGGCACATTGTTTTGTCGATGACAGTTATAGTTTTTCTTGCCTGTGCATTTGTTGTGTTGTTGTTGTTTTGCCAAGTCCTCCAATGTTGCATGCAAAACTTTTCCGCATTATTGAAATTCTCCTTCGGTGACAACGCGCCCAGTGTCGGGCGGCTTGGGGCGTGAGGCCGCGCGTCGGACTGTTAGATTGATGGTGAAATATGATCGAGTGCTTTTGGCTTATTGTGTCCGTGTTGGTGGTGTTTTTTGCTTGTACAACTGCTAACATGCTTAAATACATATTTACATGCTAAATATGTAATTTTTTTTAATACGCTTTATTGCCACACTGGGCGTTGTTCTCACAATAAAGTCGTTTATTTTCATAATAAATTCGATTTGCTCTATCGCGAATATGATCTTTGTGATTCCGCTTGAATTAAACAGCGTCGAAATTACAAGTTCACAGTTTTGATGAAATACAGTGAAATTCCTCACTACGGACAGTCCTTGTAATAGCCTTCAATAGCCGAAAACATTTTGCAGACACAGCAATTTCATTAAGTTTTCTATACGAATATGCGGAAACAATATTTCAAGCCATTTTGATTAAAAAAATCTCTCATAGACAGATAAAATTCAACAATATCCCCAACCAGGGTTGACCATTTAAGATTTGGAATTTGAATCGGTTATTAAAATTATTATTATTTTTTGAAAATTCCTGTTTTATTACAAAGCTTGGTCTTTGTTATTTAAGAATGAAAAACGATATCGTTCATATGACAGTACGCCATTCGGTCAACCCAATTTTCAAGTACTTTTTCGATTATTCCGGGTAGAATTCCCTGAATGGCAACTTCGATTTCATGTTTCAAAGCTTCAATAGTCCTTGGAGGGTTAGCGTAACACTTGTCCACTTTACTGCTCCCCACAAAAAAAGGTCCAACGGACTTAAATCGCAGCTCCGAGGCGGCCAATTGACTTCAGAATTTCGGCTGATTATTCGATTTTTGAAAACGGTGCCCAAATGTTCGATTTTTACGTGCCGGATGGTCAGGAGCCTTCATTTCTTGTACCAATTGAATTTTGTAAGCCTTCATACCGAGATTATGTACTTAAAATTCTCACCAAAGAAGTGCGAGAAATGTTCAATTCCTGAGAGCGATGACGAGTCGATGACGTTGATGGATGTTCACGCACATTTTCGGCTACAAAAGCAATGCTTTCAGCTGTGCGCACTGTATGAGAACGGAAACGGGTTGTTTGGTCCATTAACGATTCAGTTTCGCTTCACAAATTGATCCACAAACTGAGTTGAAGGCCAATCTTTTGTTGAAATTTTTGTTTTTCTAATTTTTATAGTTTGGGTTGAAGACTCTCTACTTTGAAAGTAAGTTCTCAATATTTCCCAATTTTGTTGAAGCGTATAGCGTCCCATTTCGTAAATGTCAAACTTTTAACTAAATTACGAATTCAAATTGAATGACATTTGGACTGCCATTCTCGAAATAAAGCGTAGTTCAAATTCAAAACGCTATACAAATCTCACTCTTATTTGAAAATGAGCATTTGAAATTAAAGCAATCAACCATTACAAAATTTGTTCAACCAAAGCAGTACTTAAATTTAACGATTTGTACAATGTGTGTACTTTGCCTATATATGTATGTAATAAATATTAATTAAATATTTAATATTCATAAATTAATTAATAATCAATTATATAAATTGATATTTATAAATTAATCAATATTCAATAATTAAATAAATAAACGAGAAACACTTGGATACAATTTAAACTAATTTTTTGTAGCCCTCTCCATAATCGGACAAAGACACTGTGACGGTGAGTGTCCGGTTATGAGAAATTTCACTGTACTTACACTTCATACCCTACACTCATCTTACCAGTGGACTGTGATATAATAAGGTCCGGCCAACCAAATTTCACCCAAAGTCGACACTACTTGTAGAGCAGCCGCTGACCTGAGAGCGAAATTCAACTCACAGCCCAATGACCGACAATGTGCTCCTGCTTCAGAGGTTATTCCCCCGAGACTCTAATAATTTCTGTAGTTTTATTATTGCGCCAATTCTGTATTATTATAGCGTTCGCAAGTTGGTATAAAGAAAATAATTAGAGTGCAAATTTCGGCCAATTTACCAAGAGAGACAAATATGGCAATTTCGTAAACCAGCAGTGCCTAAAAGTGCGCCACGCAAATTAATTACAGCTGGGCATAACTGTAGGCGTACACCGATGTGAGTTTGTATGTGTACATGAGCCACACACACACATATACACTACTTGGGACCAGCTAATCAGAAAATGAGCAACTCTCAAGGGCGCAGCAGGTCAACGATTTTCGAGGTATAGAGAATTGGTGAAGGATCGCAGGTGACCGATTATTTGCGGAACTGTGGAATGCCAAATTTTCAGCGAATATGTGGCCGAGGAGCTTCCCGAAAACGCGCTCGTGTGTGTGAACTAGAAAATAAAAGTAGCTCATTTTTTGAGGGTCTTTAAATTTTCTTACAGTTGACTGAATAGTAATGTGCTTATTGTTGTTGTTGTGCATATTATTATTACTAGGAAATTTTGTTGCTGTGGCATGCATACACTTCAGCGACAACAACAGCGACGACAATTAAAACAAAAAGCAATAAAGCGTCGAATGCTTTTAGGCGCAATTTCAGAAATGCTAAGAGCAGGGAAAGCTTTGCGTGCTTCAGGGCGATTAAACATGAACGTGCGGAAATTTAAATACAAAACAACTGTCGTTGCTGCAGTGGCGCACACAGGATTTAATTTTGGGGGGGGTTTTCGTAGATACATTTTGCGGCCATTTCAAAAAATGTTTCTCTATATGTACATATGCAAACCTATAATTATTAACCAAATATGTGTATAAACATTGTCATAAAAAACAATCACTCACCCAACAATTTATCCAATACGATTTAAGGTTTTTTAAGCAACATTTAATTAGAAAAGTTAGAAAAAAGTTTAGAAAATACATATAAACATACATATATGAACACAGAACATTGAAATGAGATCTCATTGATTTAAGTAATTCAACACAAATATGTACATTATTCCATATAAATAATTAAATACTTCATTCTATGCTTCTAATGCTTCATTGCTAAGCGTTTGGTGCACGAAATTGGAAATATCATTTTTGTGCCCGATTTGTATGTGCTGTTCTGTTCTGTTTGATTTAACTGTGGACTCAGCACAACCTAACAATTTCAAGTATTAATTTGAAGTTTAATTATAGTTCTTACTTGTTTACCTAAATTTCCATTTGCAGGATTTTTCCCACATTTGTTGTCTTCTGTTGTAGGAGAAATTTCCGCTGCAATGGTGGACTCAGAACAATCTAAAGAACAATTTTAAACACTGTACATTTCAAATAGATTAAAATATATTCGTTTTCACCTAAAATTTCATTTAATTTTGATTTTTTCTCAAAAAAGCTGGGCAAATTCTTCTGGCGCTTCATTGTGTTTTGAACTTATTTGAAATGTCAGCTGACCGATAGAGACGGACAATGTCAGCTGATAAATAGAGATGGTCAATGACACCTGTTCGATAAAAATCAATGTTTACGTTTGAGGTGAATTGGTCGTAATGGATCTTAACTCTAACTTACTAAAAATATTTAATAAAATCAGCTTTGTAAATATTTCGATATTAGCATGAACTTTGTATGTTTACAAATAATTAGCTATGTAAAAATTTGTCTGTGAAGTCATCTTCTGTGAATATACGGCTGTTTTGAGGAGGCACTAGTTTGCGCCACCTATTGTTCAAAGATGATGTATTCAAATATTTCGAAGTTTATTAGTTCGTAATCAAGACAGAAGTGAAATTAGATCGCTTACAATGCATCTTTTATAGTAGGAGTTTTGAGTGACAATATGAGTACAGAATGAGTAGAATACGAAGTTGTAATTTACAAGAGTGTGTGTGTAGATGATTCGAAATTAGTTTACAGAGTTGCAACTTATAGGTTATTGATTTCAAATGTTTAGTGCTGCTCCGAACAACGGCTTCAAACTCAATATATGTAACTTAGAAATTTTGGGGGGGTTTGAACCCCCAAAACCCCCCCTGTGTGCGCCACTGCGTTGCTGTGGGCTCAAGCTCAAGTCCACATACACACAAACCCATACAAAGTTATGCACAAGTGGAAGGAAGTGCAGAAGTACAGACTCACACATATTCCAACAGTTCCTCGACTGCGGCACAATTATAATATTTTCGCTTTCCGTCGCAGTCACATGTTCGGGCAGCGGTACTCGTATCGCGCCGACGTAATAGTCGACAGTGCAAATAGAGGACAACACTGACGCGCACAAGTGTTTGGAGGAAGTGCGGAGATGTATGGAAATCCAACCACCACAGAGTCTAAACTCACCAACAAAAACAAAAACTGCCAGGCACAACTAGAAGTTACGGCACAGGAACAAGCATCACCACACACGTCCGGAGGTTGGCGGCTCGGCACATCCGAATCGGGAAAGAAGAAGAGAGAGAAAGAGAAATATTTATAAAATTTTGATGGGAGATATTTAAACTTTTCCGTCGGTACATATTCCAAACAAATGTGACAACCAACCCTTTCGTACAACAACCAATGTACGACAGCGAGCACGAACCAGCGTGTGGCCCGACGAGCGGCCGAGCCAACGAATCAGCATGCAGGCAGGGTGAGTGCTGGTTCGGCATACTTTTAGGCGTCTTGCAAATGAAATGCGGCAAAATTACGCACACAAAATGGTTTACTCTCTGCGTTTTGCGTTCAGTGCAGTGAAGTTGACTTCGTGTCCTTTCGCAGTCCTGTGAAGAAGAAGCAAAGCAAAAGAAAAATGTAAAAGCAATTGCGCGCTGCCTACGAGTTGGCCAGCGCACGAGGTCGCATTCAGTTGTCAGCCGCGCGTCGTCGAGCATTGCGGTTCATATTTGTGCAAAATTGACTGCAACGGCCGGGTCTGGCCAAGTGTCTCAGTGCCTTTCACAACCGCCAGCAAACTTTGAAAGCGAACGTTGTCGTTTTGAAGAAATTTCGAACATACAAATGTCACAACTGACGCCGAAGATAAATTTAATGACAAATTGCCAGCGACAAATTGCTGCAAATTGTGTCAAAAACCTTAATCCGGCCATCAGCGTTCGACAACAACAACTTCAAGTGAGCGTTTAAAGTGACCGGTGGTGGGGTGTGGGTGTGGGTGTGGCTGGGCGGACAGTTGGTGCACGCATTGGAAACGGTGAAAATTGCGCATTTTTCGCTTGAAGGATCTACGTAATTTTCTAAATGTCATTAGCTATTTTATTTTTAATATTTTGTCCGCTGTTGGCAGCCATTAAAAAAAGCGAAAAATCACATGTTTCCGTTGTGTGCGTCCTAGCAAAACAACAAACATACATATTTTGTGTTATTTTTAAACATTTAATTTTAAAGAAAATGTATATTTTCTCGAAAATCACCAATGCGGCATGTTAATCTGCACATAAATTTTCATTAAAAAACTAACAAAGTGTAGACGCCGAGTGACAAAAATTCCGCGCACGAAAAATCTAAAATCAAAACCTGACTGAGTCTGAAAAATACACAAACGTACAAGTGGCATATGAAAAGAATTAATGTAGCAGCAAATGTCCCGGAGCAGCATGAGTGGCTGCGTAGCGCCATTATTAAGCATAATCACCCACAACAATAACAACTACAATGTTCTTACTAAAAATACCAAACAGACGAAATGCCAAGTTGAATCGAAAATCCAGCGCCGCGTGTTGGAAAATAATAAACCAGCAACAATGGCATTAAGAATCATCAAGCAGCAAGAGCCAAGTTAGAACTGTCCAACGCAAAAAGACACGCCCACTACAGCAAGCAAATTGCAAAATTATATAAAATATTAAACAAAAATTAAACACACATAAAATAGAAAAACATTCGGGAAATAACTTTAAAGCTGGCAAACACATAAATACCAAAATAAACAACGTCAGCAAACACAAAAAACAACAACAAAATCAAAATCACATAAAAAAGAACAAATTAAATCAAAAATGTGGCAACTGGTGAGCTGCTAAGAAAATTCTATGCAGTAAAATGATTTTAATTTGGTTTTTTACGAACATCTCACTGTCGTTTTGATTAGATTTTATTGTTGTTTTGTTTCGGTGTGGGGGCTAGTTTGATGGCTCACCTCAACAGTTTATGGTCTGCGGTGAGTATTGTAGATTATTCGATTTTTGTTTTTAACTACAGTTTAATGCATTGATATAACACTTTTCGAAGTGCGATTTCACTTTTACTGCTAAATTTTGTATGCGCGTTTTGTGGGCGCGTTTTAATTGCTTTCAATTTACGCATTTTTCCACCTTGATGTGAAACATATATGATGGGTTAGTACATACATATATATAAGTGTGTATAAAAAATACATTTACGCATCTGTTTTTTTAAAAACACGCACACGTGTTTACGTAAATAAATCTGCCCTTGTTTCACATTCCTAGAAGTTATTTTGACATTCTTCAATAAAATATCCATTGTCATGGGAAATGAGGACAGTTTTGATTTGTTGCCCCTTTCGATCTTTTACCTCCGTCGGAGAAAGCTTGCAATCTCCGACTTCGATCTTTACTGATTGTTTCGAGTTGCTTCCAGATCCAACGTTTTAAATACAGCAGCACATAATGAACCTTTTAAACTGCCAGCCATTTGCTTTGATTACGATTTTACGATTAAAACTTATAATTATGGCCATAAAACAGTCAGCAAATCTACAATAAATACAGCTAAGACCGTTTCAAAACTGTCGTAAGCCACCTGTGTAGCTATGTCAGGCAAATTCACGTCTACGACAGTATGTCACCGAACATGATAAGTAAAAAACGATGTCTATAAAGTCAGCTAATTACTTTAAGAAGCCAATACGCCAATATTTGAGAAGGGAATAAACAATAACCGATAAACCAATAAACAATACCGAACGTGGACCTTAAAACAATCAAATGTTGAACTTATTCAAAATTCCAGCATCATTGAGACAGCTTACAGTATTCAACAAATAATAAACATTTCGAAAGTTTTTTCTCGTTTTTGTTTGCTCGGAAGTCGAAAAGCTAGTTACGTGCCGCATGGCCAAAGCCACGACCCATTAGGCCAATGAAACACTTGTTAAAAGGTGCGTCGAAAAGCGACTATTGGACAAACTGAACCAACAGAAAGGCGCCCAGCACACGCAGCGTGTCATGTGTCGCGCAATATTAAAGCCTAAAACAATAAACTTGACAGAATCAGGCGGAGAACGAGCGAGTGGTAAAGAATTGTAGAGAAGACCAATTCGAATAAATTAAACAACAATGCAGTCGACAACCAGCTCCACACAACAACGTACAAGCCGTGCGACCAGTTAACAAGAACTAGTTTCCAAAGGCCAATTTGGAGTTGGTGTTGGTGTTGGTGTTGGGACGCCTCGAAGGAGATTTGCATAGTTGGAGTGGAGCTTTGGCGGCGCTGATTGGAATGTCGCGTTCTGGGCAGCCACTACAGCCACTTCAGCCCCACAGCGCTTGCTTAATATATTCTAATTGCCCGCTTAGATTTCGGCTCTCGCTCGTCGCGGTAACGGGTCTGCCCGTGCGTCCACCCAAACGGGCCCGGCCCGGCCCGGCCATCTACATGGCTGTCTGCGGCCTGTTGGCACACACGCACGTTGCGGTGTACACATGTCCGCTTGGCTGGCTCCACGAAATTTCGTATTCAAAGTTGGCGTATTCATTCAGCCGTCTTTAATTCGTTTAATTCGTATCGGCTATTGACTGTCCACTGATTTCGATTTTTTATTATTTCTTATGGCATGCAACAGGTTTTTCCTTCTCTCTTTTTATGTTAAAAGATCAATAGCTCTTGTCGTTGTGTTGCTTTTTTTCGTTGAAATTAGTTTACTTTCGGGGGGAGGGGGGAATCAAATCACAGCGCTGACTAAAGAATTAAGATCAGGTGGATTTGTGGCATAAATTAAAACAGTGCACTGAGAGAAAACTACACCACAATCTCAAGAATGGTTTCGGTTGCTGCAAAAGTCACAGCAATGAAGAATTTATGAGATTTCGGGCTCATAATTCCCAACTCTGAAAAACATTTAAGGCAAATTGAGTTCGTTCGTCCGATTCGAAAACCTTCTCGAAGACTGTTTAAAGCACAGTTTGTGTGTTTTATTGGCTGCTTTCAAACGACCCAATGCACACTGATTCGTTTCATAGACAAAATTCAAAACATTTATGGTCTCAGAATTTAACGATTTTGATGTCATTTGAAAGGTACAACTCCAACTAAGAAATCTCCAAAAAATCTGTGCAAAAAATTAATTAGTGTCTGCGCAAAAGCGGCTCAAAGTTGAAACTTTTTTCACAAAAAACTTTAAACACATATTTTCTATTTTTTAGTCTATTGAGAAAAAAAAATTGTAAAAACACATGGTTACCAAGAAGTTGCTGAAACTTTCAATATAGAATAAGAAATGATGTAGCCATTTTTGCTTTTAATGATTTCTCAAAATTTACAAAGCTGAGGCTTTTACTTCACTTTTAATTAAAAATATTTTTCTAAATTAAAAATCTGAAAATTGGGAAAACTTAGAGGAAAATATCTAAATAGTATGTGAAAGTATGTTCCTGGATTTATTTTTTTTAAGAAGCATTCTTTCTTTGTCGGATAATGTAATTACATCCTCCGATATCTTCCGATCTCAGAAAATAATTCAATTTGAAAAGACCACTTTTCACAAACATGTATTTTTCGTCAAAATTTATTTAATTTATGCCTAAAAATATGCAATCAGCAAGAAAAATGATAAAATCTGCAAAAATGCAAAACATACATCTATTATTATCGTTTTTATTGCAAAATCAGAGGGTCCTATGACAATTTCTGCTATTCTTTGGAATAATCAATGTTGACGTTACCGATTAAATGTAAAATCTGAAAAATCTAGCCAACACACTCGTTGCTATAGCTCACCAAAAATGACGAAAATTGCAAATTTAAGTCTCAGCCATTGCCAAACTACAAAAGTTTAATAAAAACAAAATGGAGATTTCACTTCTGCAGACCACTTCTTCTAATTTTGTCCCGTGGTTGTATGGACTCGAATCACTGTGCACTGAGACAAATGCAACAAATGCAGCGCATTCAATCAATTTATTGTTATTTGCCTTTTTACTGTGTACAGCGCCAGCAACAACAACCACTTGGAAATTCCATCGCCAACCATACAAAGTATTTCATTATGAATTTGTGTCGTTGTTGTTGTGTTGTTAGTTTTAGCATTTGGATAGTGGCTTTAGATATTAAATATTTAAAACGAATATTCAGAACGGGTTATTGCGGCAACATTCTCGGCAGCGACACCGCGTCAAATGACTCCAGACAGGGCGCTTCATTAGTGCGTGAAGCAGGTGAATTCAATTAAAACCGAGCACCGGCACAAGCGCCCCCACCACCCCCGGACCCCATGCAGCTAAACTATAACTTAGCAGATTTAGAAATCGTTTAGCAGCGGCGTGCAATATTTTATAGTAAAAGTAAACTACGCTGAAGGAGAATTTCGTCTGAGAGAGATAGGAATCGGCCACCGCTCGAGACCGATTTCACCTTTCTGCTGTGGCTGGTGACACAGGTGAAAGGTCAAATAATTTACCGAGCCAGTGATTTAATGCCGACTAATTAAAATTGCTTCATAGCGAGCAGCTATTTCCAGCTTTCGTTGGCGACGACGGGGGAAACTGTCCAATAAACTTGCTACTCTTTTAATACATATTTTTTGCGCTCCAGTCACAGCAAACACGACAACTAAAGCATAATTTATGGCCCGTTTCGGTTTGTAAACTTTTCATCCAAGTCTCCTGGCCGCGCCCCGTCTCGCGTTGGCTCACCGTCGACGCACGTGCTTGTAAAAATTTCAATTAATTGTTGGCCAAAAACTAATGTACGAATAGTTGGGTAGCGCTTTTGACTGCCACGAACGCGAGCGCAGCCGAGGCGGAGGGGTGAGATGGCCACAAGTAATTTGTTATGGCTTTCACGCCTCCAGCGGAATATTTTATCGACGGCACAGGTAAGGTCGCATGCGCAGTAATGCGGCACAACGGACGGACGGATGGATGGACGGACGGCCGGCTTGAGAGACATGCAAATATGAAACGTGCGATTGGATGCACAGACAAGCTTACGAGCGTTTAGAGCTACGACACGGATAGTCAAGTTATTAAACAACCGTCGCGCATGATTAATTCGTCTTGGCTGGCTCTCCGCTGGCGCTGCTACCCGACGACGCCACACGCAAGACCACAGCGGAGAATATTTAAAAGCTAACTGTTAATGCACATTGCCAATGCGAACGATGTGCGATGATGAACGCCGCTAAATGCCAATGACCACAACAACACGAAATTTCGCACGATCGATGCGTATGGAATCATTGCTACTGCATTTGTTTATTCAGGTTTGAAAAGTCAGATATCCAAATACGGTTTTACCTAGGAGGGGTTTAGCTGGAAACGTGAACGGTGCAATTCGGAGAGCAATTCGCTTGAGTAATGCAATTCATTCGAATTTGTTGTATTTCACAGCTAACAACATCGTTTTGTGGCCGCTGCAGTAAAAAAACAAATCGTTCTTTTCACCGACTGGCCGCGTTTCTTTCCAAGTAAACACACTCATATGCCAACTATGCGCCGTTTGTATGTAAATCATTAACGACCCAATTGAACAACAACAACAACAACAACAATAACAACAGCTATGACGACGGCACCAGCAAGGAGATCAGCTGAAATTCAACACTTTGGCTACTTTTTCGTGTATGGTGAAACCACGCTCGTAGCTGCAGCGTAAATACTGCCGCTCGCATTTTCCGCTCGATCCGACCAGCGTATTTATTATGAATAAAACTAATAACAACAATACCAACAATAACAATTGTCATTGTTGTGCTATTGGCCATTGTTGAAAGTCGAGTACGTGTGGATCTGTGGCAATCTGTGTGTGGGTGGATGTGTGCAAACGATGAAATGCAATACAATAGCAACAAATAAGCGCGGCGTACACACAGCCAAGAGCAACGTTTACCAGTGTATTTAGCAGATACGCACAGTAAATAAATAATCATAAGATTATAGTGAAAATAAAACGAGAGCAATCGCCGCAGCAGCAAAGAAAGAATTCTGTCTGCGAGTGTGGGGAAGGGGTGGGGGAAGCGTGCAACGACCAGCACGCTCGTATGCCCGCATTGTGAAAGTGAAAATGTACAAATGTATTTTGCTCGCGGTTAGTCATCGTATGGGTTGTTGTTGTAACATTTTTACAGCTGACAATTTTGTCACTGGCACAAGTGAACCAAAAACTGAAGAGCCAATGGAAAAGATCCTTCATTTCCTGTCCTCCAAAGAGGACAGGCTGCGCTAGTTACATAAATAAAGAGTTTTTCGAATATTTGCTCAAAGCCACAGTCCAGCAACACAGTAAATAAGTATGAACCAAACGGTTTAGAAGTAACTTCCCTATGCGTCATTAGTCGAAAAATTGCTCGGCAGTTCTCTAGTTTATTTACTTGTGAGACCACTAATACTAAAAAAGACCAAAAGTTTTCCAGATATACAAAGACTACATGACACATGCGCTAAAATCTCGAAAAGTACACATCGAATTTGGTAAATTTTTCACAAAATAATTTAAACAAAAATATAAAATTTTTCACGATAAAAAAATTAAAGTCTCCAAAGTAAAAATTGATAGAATCGAATTTTGAAAATTTTTCACAAAATAAATTAAAAAAAAATATAAACTTTTTCACGATAAAAAAATAAAAGTCTCCAAAGTAAAAATTGATAGAAATACTAAAGAAAAACAAATATTTAAAAATAAAAACCTGTACAAATGATTGCAATGGTCTTTTTGGTGTTAAAATTCCTGCAGTAACAACACAGCTCTTCCAAGATGCCTTGCTTCAAACATTCCAATCCTCCTTAGAGCTTCTTTGTCTGAACATGAAATATGACTTCAGGTACAGATCAGGTACAAATTGACTTTCGGGTAGCCACAACCTGCAGGGCACAGTTCCTCGAACACCCACGAATTCGCGCACCTTCAAAGCGCTCAAACGCTTGTCAGCGCCTTTTTCTCACCGATTGGCTGCAACATCCCGCTACTCTCCACTCTTCACTCCACTCTCTAACGGTGCCATTTTACTCAAATAAATCCCATTCACACCAAAACCGCGTGAAAGTGCAAAAATGCAGCAACCGTTTCCAGTAACGGTCGGCCGGCATTCGACTACAGTTCCATTGAAAAGTCAATTCTCAATCTCTGGGCGCTGTTACTATTTTTAATTGTATTATTATGTATAATAATTATTGGATTATTATTGTGCAAATTAGGTGCGCTATTTATAAAGAAGAGAAATCTGAATTTATGACTTGTTAGTGTTGTTGTTGTTGGGCACATTGTTGTCACAAGGAGTGTCACTTGAGCGCAGCTAATAAAAATCGTTCTTTTGTGCGAAATGCGAAATTGACGCGCGAATTATATGTATTTATCTCAGAACGCCTCGGCGCCCACTTCCCTCAAGCTGGGGCTGAGCTCTTTGCATTGTTCATTTTTTCTTGTCGCCACAATACAAATAAATATGGGCCGGCAAGTAGGAACGCGCAAATCGCCGCACAATTGACAAGCTGAATTATGGCTGAAATGAATGGATGGATGAGTAACTGAACGCGGGTGTGTGTGTGTGTGTGTGTGTGAATGTGTGAGCGACGACCGTTTGGCTGAATACGTCGAATTGCGCAGGCGTACAACCGGAACAACTTGAATTTGAAGAATTTCATTCATGATTTACGACGAAAACAATTCAATTGCTTCAGCAGTGATTTGGCAATGGGCGAAGTATTGAAGTAATTAAGAAATTATTGAAAGGTGCTGGCAAACTTCATTCAACACTATTTTTGCAGTTGTCATAGAAATTAACATTTTAAGTGAATAACAAGGCCCAGTTTGCGGCGATCAGTTGCGCTCAGTCGCCTTGTCTGCTTCGCGAGTAAGCTGATCAAAACTATTTGGTAATGAATAAATTATGTCGCAATTGTATGTTTAATTGTGTCTCTACTGTCTCATTTGATGTCGAAGCCCTTCGGCTAGTTTTCGAGTGTGATTTGACAATCCGAAATTTTCAATTGTCTACACATGGAAACTTTGCATAAATTCTTCGCGCTCGCGTTCTAAAATTCATTTACTCAAAACGCCTAAATTGCTACTACGACTACAAAAACAGCGACATTATGCATGCCCTGCATTTTCCCTTCTTCAAGCCCATCAGCCACGAGTTGTCCGATGGACGGTTTCGGCTTTGTGGCATAACTTCCGTTCCAATTCGCGTTCGTTGCTATTCTCATAAAAATTCTGCTGCCGCTTGGGAAGTTTTCGTTGCCTTGGCGGTGGCTGTGGCTGTGCAGTTGTGCGCTGCTTTACATTTTATGCAAAAATGCCAATTTTCGTTAAAGGGTACAACGCCCCGGGTTTCCTGCGCGCCGGCCATCTTTCATGCCGTTTCGGTTGCACTCCATTCCGTTTTTTCGCTTTTATATGCGCATACGAAAACGCGCATTGTTGGTTGTCATTGTAGCTGTTGTTGTTGTTTTTGTTGCTATTGTGGTTGTTGCTGTTGCTAAAGTCAAGAAGGTCGCATATTTATTGGGTTTGCTGGACGGGCGCTGTTGTCGTATCGCTACTGTGTGCTCGCTGGCTACGTGCGGCACTCTGCTGCCGTTTGCTGGCATTTTGTAAGTGGAACAACAAATGCTGCAGCACTAAATTGTATTTTGGTTTCGTTTTTGCCTTTAATTTCATTTTCAATTGCTGTTGTTGTTGGTGTTATTGCTGTAACTGTTGTCGTTAGTTACAGTGTTGTTGTTTTTGTAAATGTTGCAGTGTGAAACGCTTAAATTTACATTCCTCGGCCTCGGTCCTCGGCGGTAATGCATTCAAAATGGCGCGACAGTTCCAAGCTCGATCGTCGGCAGAGGCCCACAGAGTTGGCCGGGTTCAGTACTGCAGCGGTGTGTTAGTGTGTGCAATGCTTTTCACGTGCCGTCATTTTGATGGCATTAGGTGCGGTTGACAGTGCCGGAAACGGAAGTGCTGAACTTTGGCTTTGTGCTGGCCAGTTGTGTATACTGGCCTCTATTGTATCTAATGAAGCTTAGGTCGGTGGGATTTAGGGACGTTCTCTAAAGCTGTAGGGGGCACAATAAATCAACTGTAGTCTCAGTGCACATTTCCTCTTTTAAACTATCTACATACCGCACACGCACAACAAAAGTGACACAACTCAAAATTTTTGATTTTTCAGGAAACGCAAAAAACTGTTTTTGAGCTAAATAAACATTTTTTTTTAAATAACATATAGACAATTCAGTAGAAAATCCTTACAGATTATGCTTTATGATAAGTTGCAAGAATTTTTTCTTTTACACTAGAAAATCCAAAATTTTGAGTTGTGACTGTTTTGATGATATTTTAATTCAATAATTACGAAACTATTTCAAGTTATGCCACTTTTTCTGAATTTAGTAATTATAAATGACAGTTAAAAAGTTGAAAGAAAAATTTTGAAAAATCATAATTAATTTTAAAAATTAAAAATATATGCAAAAATTGTCAGAATTTTGCTTAAAACTTTAACAAAAATTTATTTCGTCAAAAGTGACACAATTTGAGTTAGGACTCTTTTGCATTGAGCTGCAGCGATCAAATAGCATCAAACTTCTCACATGAAGAGAGACCTAACTGTATTTTTGCAACAGTTAACAACAACAAAATATACTGAGCTTTTGCTGATTGGTAGATTTATGCATTGTGCACAGTATTAACACATAAACCCGAAAATAAAAAATTTTGAGTTGTGTCACTTTTGTAGTGCGTGTGCGATATCTATCTATACTGGCCTCGATGTGTACACAATTACAAACTAAATCCACTCAGGATATGATTAGAGCCCTTGCAGATATTTTTCAGAAAGAAAATATCAACACGCGGCATTCAATTCGAGTGATTCAATCTGCCAAACCGACAGCAGCTCACTAATGTTTGGTCTTCCAGCTGACTGCCGCCTGCACTTCAATAAAACAAATATTTTAATGCATTTGTGGGAGTGTTGCCAGGCGAGATGGCAAACAACAGGCAATCACATCGGCGGTGGAATTGTGCAACGCGCTGGACGAGGCAAAAGTGCGGCCAACTGCAAATAGCGACGAAGCACACCGCCGCACAAACATTTGTGCTGGGAATAGGTGTAAGTAGGCATATAAGCGCTTGCATATGCTTAACATATGTACGTGTGCATGTATTGCTGCTGCTGTCAATCGATTGCAACTTGCAGCGCATGATTAAGCGTTACTGCCGGCTGCGTGCGCGTGCGGCATTACAATTAGTTTTCATATGCAAATTCGCTGCTGCTGCCGCTGCCGCTTCGAGATTGCAATTGAGGAATAGAAAAGATATGGTAATGGGTAATTAATTACCAATTGATACCAACCCAAGAAGACTAATGGCGAATTAACGCAAGCTGCAGTAATGGACTGAGCGAAGGCCGCCAGGGTGAGGGGCAACTGCAACAAGTGAGTATTGCCGCCATTGCAGCAGATACCGTCAACAACAGCATTCTCAACATTGCCAACGCCTTACGCCGGAATGTCCTGCTTTGCGGCGATGGCGGTCATTGCAATGATGACGAACCAGTTTGCTGCGGCAGCGGAAATAGCAATGTCAGAGTCGCCAACGACAACAACATAACAGCAACAGAAAGACTAAAATTGCTTGCAGCAACAAGAATACGACAACGACATACTTGTACAACCGAGTGGACACAAGGTATACACTATTGTCCAGCAGAGATGGGCGTAGTCGGTCGATTAGAATGCGTCGCGGTCCTCATAGATAGCGAAATGCCTCACATTGTGGCACGTTGCTATCCCGCCTCGATTTTGGTTATAAACAAATCTTTTAAACGGGAACAATTTAATGTCGTAAATTGGATCTTAAAGTCAAAGCACCAAAAGGCATTATGTCGGTAGAAACACAAAGCGAACGTCGATCAGCAGGACGAGTGAGGTACAGCGAGGACAAACAGGAAACACGAAGCGCAAACAGCGGATTGGTGTGAGTTGCCAAGCTGACGCTTCCTCATGGCAGCGATGTAGGGTCCAGCAGCAACAGCAAGCAAATTGCACACAAAAATTCCAAACGTCATGCAAAGCAACATGTCAAACTTTTCCTGTTATTGCCCGATGTTGCCATTACATACATTGTATGTGCATAATTGTTGCTGTTGCTGTTACTGTGGCTGCGGCGGCTATTTGCAGCGCTATGCAGTTGTGGCCGCAACTTGCATTTGTGACACCTGCTGCAGAGCTCGCACGTCTGCTGCGACCAGCAGTTGCAGCAACGACATCTACGAGGCGTTGTAAGTTTGAGCTGAACGCACAGCCACGTCAACAGCAATAACAACAAGAAGCACAGTAGGTATTAATTTGTGGCAACGTCAACTTCGCCAATTGTAGCCAGCATTAACGGCGACAATAACAACAGCAAAATGTTGCCGCACCAACGGCAACAACAACAAATTGCACATTTAATATGCAGATTGCGTCTTGTTGCCGTCGCCGTCGTCGTCGTCGTTGCTGCAATAGCGGCCGCGGCAATTTTTTTCAGCCAGCGTTGTTGTTAGGCTGTTGTCGTTGCTGTTGTTGTTGTCGTTTTTAACAAGCAAAACCCGTGTAGAACCAGAAATGTTTGCAACGCAAACAAGAACAGCAACAACCACAGCCACCACGGCCAACTACAACGAAAGTAAAGAGTGAAATTACAATTTTTACATAGTTTGGCTCGCCGGCGGCCGAAAGAAATTGGCAATGGGTCGCTCCGCCACGCTGCCTGTCGCCTTTTTTAGTCATGTAGAAAAATTAAATATGTACTCATTGTTGTTGCTTTTCAATTAAAGCGCCTGCGGGCAACAGGCAAAGGCCCGTGTGGCCCAGCTCACCCCCCGCGCTGCAACAGGTCCGCATCGAATGAAACTGATAAAAGTTGTGTGCATAAAACAACAACACAAAAACGCATGGAATTGAATTTGTTGCTGCTGCATGTTGCATGCGCGGCGGCGGTCACCGGGCACCCAGACTGGTCATGGCTTGGCCAACGCCTGAGCGCAGCTGCGGCCCGTGTATGTGCAAGTTGTTGTTGCCGTTATGCTTTGCAGCTTTTCACACAGATTGCCAACAATTAATTTCCGTGTAAGTTTTGCTGCTGCTTGTAGGCTGAGCCCTCCACTTGCCCCTCAAGCTGAAGCCGACTGCGGCTTCGACTTCGACTTCGAATCCAGCTTTTTGCGACTTTTACGTTGTAGCCGGCCGATTGGCATTATATCTTTTCATCTGAAAGATAAAATTATGATTGAGGCGTGGCGTACAAGTGCAGTTACTTTTAATTGAATTGGATGAAATTAGTTCCACGCGGTTCACTTCTGCTCACTTTGCATTATTTTTGAGTGTTGTGCTGTGTTGTTGCTCGAAGTTCCTCTTTCATTCCACTCAGCTAAAGAAGCTCGTAAGCGGTAGAATTCTTGAGCTAAGCATAACTACTCACATTACATCAAATACCTGACCGCCCCTGTTCAGGGAAAGTCGCATTTCAAGTTCGGACCAAACCGAATCTTGCATTCTTCTTGCGGGATCTCTCAATAAAGTTTTCCGCTGTATTCCGGTGTCTTGTTTTGGCATTGTCCGCCATTCTCGTAGTCCATTAATTTCCTATATCTCAAAATTAAATCTCGCCTTGTGTGACGTTACTTAGGCGCCAAACTCGTTGCGCATAATTTGCCGCTCATCAGAAGCAAACAACTGAAAGTCGGACGAACCTACATTCGCCGTCAAGCGTATCCAGTGAATCAATACATTGAAACGGGCAGCAAGTTGCTGTGCTTCAGCGTTGTTTTCCAGTGCCCAATGGCGACTTATGCTAAAAATGGTAGCAGCCAAATGTGACGATTTGAATAATTGAATTTTAATTATAATCGACTTCGAAATACGTTCAAGTGTCAAATTGTACGTGTACAAAGTGGCAAGCAGAAGAAAGCAAAACCTTTACAAAAGACGAACGGCGACGAAACGAGCAGACGCAACAGTGCGGGTATTCCCTCTTTGCTGGAAACGGCGACAGTGGCGCGCAACTTGGACTCCGAGTTCTGGGGCCAAGGTATCCCAAGTGGCAAAGCGATGGAAACCCGATGCGGTTGCGGGCCTGTCGTGCAGCGGGGAGTGAATGCCCACATGAATGAAGAAGCCGCGGCAGCAACGCGACAATTGTGAATTCCAAGCGCCCTGTGAGCGTCATACACAAAATGTAAAGCAACAGGAATAACTAAAGCAACATGCAATGCATATGCGATTTTTACGACAGCCGCAACAGCAAATGCCGTTGCCGCAGAATAACAAATGACAAAAATCAACACTTTTTTTTCGCCGAAGGGAAGCAACGGTCGACGGGCCCATGTTCTCGTAGAAATGTTGGACACGCATCGCGATTTAAATGCTGATAAAATGCCGATTTTGTTGTTGCTTTTTGGTGCCGTACTGTACACAAATAGCGGCGGTTGACGCATAAATTCGAATTTCAATAAACCGAAACTGTCGAAGACGCACGAGTGATAGCGCACCAAGCACACAGCCAAATCAAATAATTGAACTTATAACGTGACGAGAGCCGGAGTGATAACATAAATTAGTTGGATAGAGCGCAAAAAGTGGCCGAGTGCGGTCTGAGGCCGGCGCGCATGCGTGGAAAAGCCACAGTATCGGCTGCTCTAAATGCAGACAACGGAATGTCAAATGCTTGTGCGCCCAAAAAATATTATCTGTCAGCTAGTTGTTGTTGTAGCTGTTACTGTTGGCGCACACACACACTCACATACGCAAATGTATGCAAGAACGGGAATGTGTGCGCGCGAGGGACAGTTGGAATTAATGAGCTGCGCCGCGTACTTCGAGAAGTATTGATCGCTCCATAGGTGCCGATTGGCCGAGCTGCGGACTGATGGGTGTGTGTCGGCCTAGTGAACCCAGCAGGAAAATTTGCGCTTCTGGAACTCGTCTGAAATCCGTGAGCCAAGACCAACGCCTAGCTTGAAAAACTATTATACAACAAAAAATATCCGACAAATGTCGTTTGCGGCTCTGAAGAATATTTCGACTTTTTCGACTCACATCTCGATATAAAGATCGATTCGGCAGTGCAAAACATTGCTGCTGGCCTTCTGCACGCAAAGGGGTTCGATTTCTCTGCTGATTTGCATGCAAATACGTTTGACAGTTCGTCAATGCAATGCGCCGTGAAATATTTACACGTGCAGCTCGCAACTGTTTTTCCAGTTGTGCGCGAACCAATTTGGCTTTGCGCCCGAACGTTTTGAAGTGCAATTTACGTTTACTCGTATTTGTCTCTAATTCCTGGCCGTGTCCCTGCCGCCCCCCAATGCCGCTCCAGCGTAGGCGGTGAGCTATTGTTCCTATTTGGTATTTTCAATAGTTGCGCCCGACACGGGCACGGGCGCACTTGCCGGCCTCATAACTGTCAATTTGTTATTTATCAAGCTGGTCGCAATTTTTGACATTTTACGTGTACGTCAAAGTATTTTTAATTTTTCCGATATCTGCTCGCACGCACGTCTAACATTGCTGTCAATTGTTGGATTGTTTTCGTTGTTGGTTTTTGGTGGCGCTTTTTTGGAATTCAGTTTCGTATGTCTGGTTTTTATTTATCCATGTTTGTGGGTCTGTGATTTGTTTATGGGTTACACTGTGCCGTCGCGTACTTTTGAAATTCAATTCCATTTCACACTAAGTGGTTCAAAGGGTAAGCGGTTCGAAATGTTTGCTCTGCATTTGTGTATTTTTAGCATTGCTTCGTCGCGGTTCATGGAGAGGGAAGTGGTTATTGTTCGATTGTGAGTGAATGTGAGTGAGACAGTACGAAGACCAATAAAACAAGTCGTTAGTTTTGTGAAAACGCATTTATGCTACGAATTTTTAATCAAATAAGTTGGTTGAAAGTGTAAAACAGCCTAATTTGATAATTTTTTGCAACTAGTTACATGGAAAATTACGCTGAAGAGCAGAACACTAAACCAATAATAATTTTTGAACATGTGCTAAGGTGTTGTTAAGTACCTTCAAATAGCCATTACAAACTTAAGAAATCTGGAATTCATTTCACTCAGCGACAAACTCATTTAGCAGTCGCATTAAAATTGATGTCTGGCGCCCAAAAATTACAAACTTCCGATATCAATTAAAATGTTTGCACGTCGCAAACGTCGCCATACCATAAAATGTCGTACGTATCAAATGCTTCCGCAATTAAATTCGTACACAAAAAATAAAAGAATACATATATATAAACATACGCAACTGGGAGGGGAGAAGAGGGGCGAGGCGCGAATTTAAAAATGTCAGCACCGTACATTTCTTGGCTGCTTCCTACTGTGCTGCTGACTTCAAAAATGAACGGAAAACCCTCAAGACGACATTAAAGAATTTCGTCTGCTGATGGCCGACTGCAGGCGCACAACACTTTGCAACATTGCCAAAGTGGGCAACGGGCAACAACAACAATTGCCTCAAAAGTGAAAAGGAAGAGGCTCGAAACGGTGGCGAACGCATTGGACACATGCACTGACGACACTTCAAAAGGAACGAGCGCCATATTGATAGACCGACAGAGAAAGGAAAATCGAACAAATCGGCAAATGCGCAAAAATCGAAGGAATCGCACAAATGTGTAAATTTAGAAACGTTTAAGTGAAGACCACCGCAATTTGCTGCCATATTGAATAGACAACTGCAACAACAACTAGACCAACAACAAAGCAGCAGCACTAAATGGCGACAAAAGCGAATTTTAGAAAATATCGAAAATCGTTGCGAAAATCAGAAGAAAACAGTGCCAACCGCGCAGCAAAACGAGTAAATCGAAAACAGTAAAAGCGACGAAAATAACGCAACTGCTCAACAGTTCAACGACCAATGATCGCTTTTCGACCGTCTGGCAGTTTCATCAATGAACGCCGGCGTCGGACACATTAGCGCCAAAAGAGGTGTCAGCAGCGGCGCGCAGCGACTTTTTGACCGCAGAGCGAGCATTGTCAGCAGTTCCCGGTGCTCGGCGGCCGATCCCGCCACTTTCAAACTCCAATCTCAGCATTGAAATGCATATTGCACGGCCCTTTTTCGGCTGCGCCAAAGTTTCGTTGTGGATGGCTGTGAATTCGGTGTCATGCCGACACACGCCGCGCGTCTGCGTCTGACATTCTATTGAAAGCGACGACACATACGAGTCTATTTTGAAATGGACCGATAGACAGGCGATCAGTTGGTCGATTGTCTGGCTGTCTGATTGCTGCCGTCGTTGGGATTGTGCCTTGCGACAGCTATTTATTTCGAAATGAAACGAAATGCAAATGCGACGATTTTGTGCCTTTCTTCAGCTGCTGCGCTTCTTCTGCGTGATTCGATTCAGCGATCGACTGTCTTCGCACGCATACACAAAATTTTTTCAAATAGAGCAGCCGCAGTGACAGTCTATTGTTGTTGTGCTACTCCGATCGGCTGACTATCGGTTGTCATTCTGAAATGCCCACATTTTCGCCGAAAGTCGCGCGCCTCTATTTCAAGCTATTCTCAGCTTTATTTGAATTTGTTGACGTTCCTTCTGTTCGATTCATTGGCAACTCCACTGCGATTCATTGTGCGCCGCTGCCGTTTGTGCTTCTCTGGTCGAATTCGGCTATTAGGTATTCTAATTACAAATTCTAGAATCGTTTAAAATCGTTTCGACATTAGTCAGCGGCGAGCGCGGAGCCTTAAAAGCACCGCATTTGACTCGAATTCAATTTTGTAACAAATTTGCTTTTTTCTGTTCAAGTACTCGTAGTGAAAATTTATTTGAATTTCGAATGCGAAAATTCCAGCAAGAAGTGAGCTGCCGTTAGGGGCGGTCCACGATTAGCTTGAAGGTAAATTTATTTTTAGAAAAATCTGAAGCTGAAGTCTTTTGCTGATCATTACTGTCAAAATATGTGCGGAAGGTTGACAGTTTGGCACGTTGACAGTTCGCTTCAGGTGCCCCGGAGCATGTCATAAAAAATATTGTTCTCAGCAGCGCTCACGGTCAGTGCCAAATTGTGCCAGCGTCGTTGCTAATGGCCCAAAAATGTGTAATGTGAATGTTTTTATACATTCACACATACATATACATATTTTATATATGTATCATATATACATATATATATATAAATGTGCTTCTACTTATGTACATATATTCGTATTTGTTGTATGTATTAGCGAAGGTGTTGTGACTTTGACGATGTCCCATCGAACTGCTCCACATTCTTAAAGCGAACAATTATCTCAACGAATTCCAGTCAATAGACCACGCAGTGACCTTTTATGATATCATGTATGTATGTATAATCGTACAACGATACGATTGCTTTAATGCGCTTAACCACTGCTCGTCAATCGTGCAGACAATGTAACGATACGGACGGACAGACAGATATCGGCGGCCAGTTGCTTGTTGTTGGATGATAATACAACAAGAATAACAATATTATTTGACATAATTATCGGCGTATTTAATCGTGTATAACATAACGGGCATTCTCGGTGCTCTGCCACCACCCGCACCGCACCGCGCGCCCTCTTTCTGCATTCCGAATTCAACTTAATTGACAGCTTTATTTGCTTTGACTCGCACCGTCCTACATATGTATGTACATACAAACCCGCTTGTGCACATACAAACATATTTCAATCAACATGTCTTCACTCGCTCAGTCATTCAGTCACTCATTCGGGCACGTCTGCTGCCGCTTTATTCGCCATCATCATCGCCAACTTCAGCCGCGCCATCCGCGGCTTCTGACAGCTTGATGTGTAGTTCAGTTGTTGTTGTTGTTGTTGCTATTGCTATTGAATTGTTGTTTTTGTCAATTCGTATAAGAGGGTATTTATTGTGACTGCCAATGCCGTTGATCAGCAACAGCAGGAGCAGCAACATTAATGACGTTTGTTGCTTTTGCTTTCGTTACCTACCGACGCTGGCAATGCTTATTGCAGTGACAGAAGAAATGACAACTGCAGCTACTGTAACATGTTTATCCTCCAAATATCTGTCTCGGCGCGCATGGATTTCGAGAAATTTACGCTTATTTGTTTTCGTAGCAAATAATGAAAACAGCGTTATTTGGCCGCCGGTATTTACACGCTGCTCAACAGGTGTTTTCACGCAGTTTGTGCTGCGTCGGCATTCCCACTTCAGCTGTGTTGACACTTTTCTTTGTCCAGAGTCAAAGTTGTCAAGCGCCCAGCAGACATATGTACAGAACTTTTAGTAAAGACGGTGAACGCAAACCATACTTGATCAGTTAAGTCTATCCTATTCGATCGTACATATCTATTCTAAATTTAATATTTTTATATATTTTATTATATCTCAGCCCGCCATATCCCAATGCATACAACTCCATTCTATTCTCTAACTCTCGAAAAAATAATTATCCTTCTTCTCGTCTGCTCAATCTTCTTTATGTTTGTAAAAATGCTTCTCTCAAAGCCACCACCGCAAAAGTTCAATTCCCGAATAAGTAAAAACACAACTAAACAATTACATAGATAAAGACGGCAATAAGGGGCAGAATAGATCAACTTTGGTCTCAGTGCACATTTCCCCTTTCAAATCTATCTAAGACGGCAATAAAGTGTCAAAATCAGAAGGTGCAATAATTGAACAACTGAGTTGAGTGAGAAAGACCACCACTCGAATGACGACAGCACCAATTCACACGCGCACACAGCAAGCAAATGGCAAATCGGAAAGAATAGCCCCAAGTTCGAGGAGGAGTGGCGGCGAGTGCCCCAGTTGCCGAACAAATAAAGATAACATTTCAAATAACCATCAAGTGGCGTGTAAGGAGCGCGGAATCCGCGATACTCCATGAACGACCACAACTGCCATGAAGGCATTCACAACACATGTTAGATAAGTGAGAACTCCGTCCTGAACTAACCGATTGGGTCTGGTTGGCGTTTTATCATGGCGTGGTGTTGTTATTGTGGCGATTGGTGTCCGAATCGATAAGCGTTGGTGTATTGACACGGCACATGAGACTGTGGATTAGATGCGGCAACATACGGGTCAATTATTTGCTGCTGGGCTTCAATGAAGTTTATGGAGTTCCTGTTCACTGGACTGGCGAAGTTCGCATCGAGTATTACCTCGAACAAGATTCCCTGCACTGAAATAATTTGAACTCGGTCCACCTAAACTGCCAAACCACATCGCCCACAAAATGCGCCGACTGACTGCAATGCATTACAATATATTTTCTTTATTATTTTTACTTCGCTTCCCTTCGGATATACGTTGGAGCGATAATGCTCACAACCTCAACTGTCGCACATTCTCACACTTGGAAATTTAATCGCCCCGTTTGCTCGCACTCGGGTCTGAATTGCACTTATTTGAAACCCGAAATTCGTTTCGCCCCACTTGAACCGCCGCGGCACTCACTTCTTCCAACGCTTCAGCCTTCGGATTATCCATGAGCTGAGGAAAAAATGCTGATAAGTCAAGCGCCCAGTAATGGAACCTCTCTACTTCTTATTTTGCTGCTGTCAACATCGCTGTTCCTTCGACACCAACAACAATGCATTATCTCAAATTTGCCAGCCACAACATGGAAGGAAAATATGAACGCACCCATACCGGAGACCAGGGCGCACAATGAGAAAGAACGCGGGCACACAAATCAAATGCAAAAAATGTCAAATGAATAATTGTTGCTGCTTGAATATCCGCTATCCACTTTCAAGCCAATCTGCAGTTACCACACTTCACAGGCCGCCATATCAAATTCGCTCGCTCACTCGCTCGAGTTATCGCTTCGGGTGAGTAACAGCTCGAGCGGTGCTTTTCGCTTTCGAAACTGGCGACGGTGACCAAGGCACTTGGGAACCCAATCGGACTGTAAAACGATTAAAAAAGTGGGAAAAATAAATGCACATGTTAGCACATTTACACAATTTCATTCATAAAATGAGTATTTGCTGAAATGGCGAAAGGATTCCATTTAAGAATGGATGTACGAGGTGTGTGAGAAAGCCTGAGGAACGGGCCGCTTCTTTTGTAAACCGTAAAACTACTTGTTCTATCATATTCACAGCACGAATATGAACTTTTCGATTGAACCCTGTAAGGAGATTTTTTTTGAGTCACCAAAGACATTTCCTTCCATTCAATTTGCCGTCTGCTTTCGATCTGCAAAGAAGTTGAGCAACCACCAGAATTAAATAGCGCAAGCTCAGATAATGGAAACAGCTGAGTAAGATAAGCGGGAGGAAGAGCAGGCGCGAGGCATTCAAGCAGAATTGATACCAAACTAGAGACGGAAGATGGTGTCCACTACGAAACGATGAACTACAACAGGCATACGGATGTATGTACAAAGGTATGCAGGTACGTTTGTACCAACTACCAGCGAGTCACTCGGTGACCAGATGTGTCCAACTCGAACAGGTGGAAGGAATTAAGTACGTGTAAATGCTCAAGTATAAAAATCTAATGGTGCTTTTAATTACCAGCTACTTAAGTTGCAATTACAAAATTGATGCAATTTAAATGCAAAACTTGACGTATTGCAGCCCGACTGAGCGATGACAATAATTGCCACTACGACAGCCAAGAAAATCAGCCACCTTGCACACAAAATGGAAAATGAACTGGCTGCCGCTGGAGGAACGGGTTTCGCGACTCGTCGGAGATGTTGCCGTGCGTCTTGACAGCCAGCGCAGCGTGATTTGCTGCTATTCGTGGGGTGCGCTGAAATTCTAACGTGCCGGCGAAGTACATATTTAGCTGGACAGCGTCGCCGCCAGGTGATAGATACATCAGATGCGGAGATAGGCAGCGCGACAGGTATGCAGATAGCGCTGCTCGCTGTTAGATATTAGCTGTGGGAGACGTGTGTTCGTAATGGCTTTTGCCTGAGCTGCCTGCTAACGATTAAAATCGCTGTTGTTGTCGTATCTGTTGTTGGTGTTGCTGTTGCTATTGTAATCACAATAATAATCTCACACCTGTTACGCTTATTAATGAGAGTGCAGAGAACAGTCGCAGGTGAGGGCTTTGTGTGACTACTGGAATTAGCTGGTTTTCATGCGAGCCGCAGCAGCAAATAACGCACTTTTTATTACAACTATTTGCTTAATAAAAACGTTTACAAAAGAATTGTAATTTTCTTAGCGATCGAAAATTATTAAATTAAACATTTGCGTTGTGTGCCATGTTCATTCACTGTTTATGACCGCAAGCTTTGGCCATTTTCACAGCGCACTTAGCACCGATTCGCCAGCTGCGGTCACTGTGGTTCGTTCGTTGTTGTGCTCGTTAATGATTTTCCGTTTTATTAATTGCGCAATCGCAACGGTCAATAGTTATGGCGAGTGGTGGCTGATGGTGGCGGTGGTGGCCATGTCTTTATTGCCACACTTGGCGCCACACTTAAGAGTCCGTGCCAGTTTTTGCTGATCGACGTGCGCGCACCCCGAAACGCGTCAAAAGCACAGGTGGCGGCAGCGCGGCGCCGCTGTCGAGCAGCAGGCGGTCAAAATTAATAACAATTATGTTCTTATTTTTACAACAACTTTGTATAATAATGAAGTACTTATTAATCGGCGGCAGCTCGCAACTATCGACAACAGAATCGGCCACTGCAGGTTACCCAGTTGGCGGCCACTGATCGGCTGAAGCATTCCGAAAGCGGTTTTGCACGCGCCCGACGCAGTAGCCGACATTGGCGATTAGTGCTGACAAGAACAAATTAGTTGCAAGGAAATGACTCATTTTTGATTCATTTTCAAATGTCGGCATTCTTGCAATTTTATGGCTGATAGTTAAAAGCTCGAAATGAAAATGTTGCAAATTGCAGATTTATTGAGAAATTGCATTTTTATTTTAATATTGCAGAGAGGTTAGAATTGCTCAGCCCACCGGGAATCTTGAACTTTTTCAAGAAGTTTCTAGTAAGTATATGTGGCAGAGTGATTTTAGTTGGCTGCAAGTGAAATCAAGTTACAGTTTGTCAAGTAAATGTTTGCAAATTTAAAGAAGGTAGAAACTTATTTTGAAAAGCTTATAATATAACAGAAATTGCAATATTTTGAAATTATTTGAAAAATATCGATAAATTGAATATTTCACTCTCATATAATATCAAAGTAATGTCTATTTGATTCGCGTATTGAAGGGCGAATTGATTTGAAAGTATCTCCTGGACGACCTAGAAAACTGTCTGACAGAGAAGAAAGAAAAATCATCCGAAAAGCTCGTGAAAACCCCCGTATCTCAGCTTTGGATAAAAAAAATAGAATGCGGAACTGATGTATCTCATGAAACTGTTCGGAACTGTACGGCGCCAAATTTTCTATGCAATCTTAGTTTTGAAAGAAGACGAATTTTTTGACAGTTTGAAATATAGCTTCATTCCTTTTTTGATTTTTTACACTGTTTTCGCGTATCAAATAGACATTACTAATAATCTATATTTAAAAAATTTCAAAATATTGAATTTTCTGTTATATTTATAAGCTTTTCAAAATAACTTTTCTACAAACATTTACTTGCAAACATTTACTTGACAAACTGTACATTAATTTAATAAAACTGTTCGGAATAGTTGGAATTGTTTTGAGTTTGTTTGTTGAATAATTTTTGGGTTTTGTTATTCTGTGTTTTACATCTTTTAATTTAACTAAATTGATTAATTGGGTGGCTCAACAATTGTTTATTTGTTTGAATTTGTTTTATTTTATCGTATTTTCTGTTTAATGTTTACGTTTTAAATTACATTTTACGACGTTGGTTTGAATAACTTCATTTTAATTTATTTAAAAAACTGCAATAAAATGAACAAAGCAACACATATGCGGACTGAAGAAGCAAACACATACACGCAGCCATAAACGAGAGCACCTAAAAAGTGCGCAGAGCGAAAGCGAGTGGCCGCAACGAGTCGGAATCGGAGGTGGCGTCATCATTATTGCTTCAAAGCGATGAGGCAGAAATCGGTGCGGCGGCACGGAGAAGCCAAGATGCATTTTAATATACTCGCAGCCAGTTGTGTGATGTCTCATTTGTTTGTCATAAACAAACACGCACACACTCGGACAAACGCCGGCATGCAGAGGATGCGAAAAGTGCAGCACAACCCGACAGCGACTTGAGTGGTGCAGCGGGGATGCAGTGGAAGTGCCCATAAGGAAGAGTCAGCGCTGCTCTTATGATTTTCATTAAATTTTAAACATTTGCATAACATTTGTAATTACAAAATGAACAACAACAACAACAGCAGCAGTAGCAGCAGCAACGCCGACGACAAATGTTGCACAGCCAGAGCGAAAAAACGCCATGGGCGTTGCTTTGTCGCCTTAGCGCGAAGAGCGTTGAGCAAAAAGTGTTTGCGCGCAACTTCACACTTCACATGTACGCGGGAAATTCACGCGCAATATTGCTGATCCTCGAGCCGCCGGGCTGCCGGCAGTGGGGGACCGCCAGAAGCGCGTCTCTGCGGCGGCTGCATTTGCCAAATTGCAGTGCCAGACATGCGGGTAGCAATGTGCAACAGATGAAAGCGCGAAAAAGTCTCGCCCGAAACACAACCAAAACAACAATAACAACAACAACGATCCGAACAAATGGCAATTGCTGTGTGGCGCTCTCATGCGTCTCCGGGCCGCGTAATTATATTTTGCGACAGTTTGCAATTATAAACCGAACGACTGCCAGCGCCCCTCTCGCGCCGCTTTTCGAAAACTGAAGCGGAAACAAAAGAACAAAACGCACAAAGGCAGCAACAAATAAAAGCCACTTGTGCGTCACCGACAGCATTGCGTCTTGCAGTTGAGATTTTCTGAAACCTCGCGGCACAGTTTTCGAAAAAACTAAAGGAAAAAGTGATTTTTACGATTGTCCATATGGACGCAAGAATGCCGCAAGTGCCGCTGTGCGCTGCGGCCAGCGACCACCAATTCACTCATAAAGTCGGGGCAGACACAATCTATTAGAAATACAGTGAAGCGCGTTCAAGTGCCGCCTTTGAAAAGTCCAAATCGCTGCGGACTAAAGCAACACGCCGCCAGTTGTCGCCAAACGCTGCGCCGTGCGGACAATGCGTGGCTTCACTGTCGCCATATCGGTTGACCATCGAAACGTGTGGCCCGGCGCTGTCTGGCTGACAATTCGGCTGCGGCAATTCATCTGCAGATGAAAGCACGTTGCGCGTTGCACGTTGTGTGTCTGTCTGCAATGCAGAGTCGGTCGCTGTGCCGAAATATCGCTTGTGCCAAGTTCAAAATTGTATGCACACACGAAATTTGGCGTCTTTCGTCTGCTTCACAAAAAATACCAAAATATTACAAATGGTAATTACAAAAATTTCGACAACTTTACAAATGTTGTCTGTTCGCACTTTTGTTTTTCATGTCGGGAATTGGATTTTTGGCGTTTTGCACAACTTGAAATGGGCGCGAAGAGTGAGGCCGATGTGCGGTGAAGGGTGTTGGAATTTGGAAAACGTATTTACAGCGTCATAGGACATGGACACCAATACAAACAGACGTGCGAAAACAAGGTGTGATATTTAGTTGGTTTACTACAATTTAATTTGTTGTAACACGTCTGTCAATTTGAATAGTTTAAATGAATTTAATTGATTAATTTTAAGAATTCCTAATTGAAAACTCCTTTCAAAACTGGCCGAAAGGCTTCGGTTCCGAATGGCGCAAGCATCACAAATTAAATCTGCCAACTCGAGCCACAAACGTCATTCATTAAAAATGACATTTTTCTAATTTTCCTTATGCACACTTATTACAGTTAATTCCACAACCATTTACGCACAGCTAACTGAAATCAAATCGCTTCGAATCCAATCGAATCGAGTCGAGACAACGCAACATCCAGGGGCGTTTTGTGGGGTGAGCGTTGACTCGTTGTCAAGAGAATTCAAATCTTACAAATATCAAAAACTGTCCAACTGGCATGTAAATAGCAACAACAACATGACAGCAACATCGGCTGTAAATCGAATTTAGTTCCAGTCGAAACGGTGCAAACTGCGCGCATTCCACGCGCTTCGAGCGTTTTAGCCAATATTTAGCGTTCAGGTTGGCCGCGTCTATTTTTAGGCCTTCGGTAATTTTCAGCACACTTTACGACGATTTTATTTGAATTTCATGTCGTTTTTGTTTTAGTTGTCGCTGTTGCTGTGTGTGTTTGTTGTTGATGTTGGACAAGTTTTCACTTTATGCTTTTTGGAAGACGCTGTGCGGCGTTGTGGGCTTTGGCAGCGCTGCCGCGACACTGCACCGCTTTATGAGAGATGTGTGTGTCACACACACACAGCACATATGATATGATATATCTATGTCTAAATTTGTATTTTTCGAGCATCTTCATTTTGGGCTTTTCGCTGTTTGTGCTGCTTTGGACGTTGTTCTAGTTGTCGGTTGTCTGTTGCTGGCTGGCGTAGTGTCGCGTTGTGCTGTGTTTCGTTGCGTTGCGCTGTCTCATCCAACAGCCGCCGCCCACTTTACATGCTCCAGCTGAGCTGGCCCCGTCCGCCGTCCCACAGCCGCGGCAGCATGCGCGAAATTCTCGCGCTTCCGCATATGACGACATGCGACTTGCGCTGCCGACTAACAGACCGGCTTTGTTGCTGTAGCTTTTGATGTTTGGTGGTTTGGCTAGTAATGTGCAGCACGCTGGCAGCCGTTCCATATGCAAGGCGGTCGTCGCTGTAAGCGCGTTACAGCCGCGTTTCCACGCTCACATTTCGATGTCGCGATTAATTGTGCGTAGCGCGACGCGCACCGACAGCAGCGACAGAGTGAGTTGTGTTGGCGACTTTAAAAATAGTTGTAGACTAAATCCAAATTCCATTTTATATTTACACAAATATTTCGGCCAAATATGAAATGAAACAACTTTGCTCTTCACTGCTAAAATTGAGGAGGCAGCTTCACTGCTTCTTCTCAGCAGCCATATTGAGTAGCTGACAAAAACCGTTAGCAAGAAAACATTTTCCTACATAATCGTTTTTTTTTTTAACAAAATTAAGTATGTGTCAACATTGTGTTAAAGGGGCATCTATTGACAAACAAGTCTTCAATAAGATTGAACTTTAATTCAAAACAAAATTTGGCATAGTGAAATTAATAAAGTGTGCCAGATAGCAGGAACTCTCTCTTCATCGAGGTTGATAGAAAACAAGGTTACGACATCAATGACAGGAAAATTGACGTAGTGACGTAGTACGTATCGTTTCAAACTGTCAAGGAACAGTGGGACGGGTACGATCTTTTACAAAATTAATATTTCCATAAAAACATTATATGAAGTGCATATGAAGTTATTTACTTCGTTTCATTGTATTTAATATAATTTATAATATATATATAATTTATAAATTGCTTAGAGCTCTGTGTTACCAATATAACACTCTTGCTATTTAAGATAGTTATATATATTTTATTCAAAATACTATTTTTCAATATTTTATATCAATTCATATTTTAATTGTTTCATCAATATTATATCATTGATAGAAAACAAGGTTACGACAGCAATGACAGGAAAATTGACGTAGTGACGTAGTGACGTAGTACGAATCGTTTCAAACTGTCAAGGAACAGTGGGACGGGTACGATCTTTTACAAAATTAATATTTTCAAAAAAAGATTATATGAAGTGCATATGAAGTTATTGACTTCGTTTCATTGTATTTAATATAATTTATAATATATGGTATATATAATTTATAAATTGCTTAGAGCTCTGTGTTACCAATATAACACTCTTGCTATTTAAGATAATTATATATATTTTATTCAAAATACTATTTTTCAATATTTTATATCAATTCATATTTTAATTGTTTCATCAATATTATTTTTAAAAATAAAAACGATCAGGTTCTGTATATGATTCCCATTTTAACTTGAAGGAAATTAGTCCTCCTCATCAAATTCTTTCAGTAATGAAAGTGCTACTGTCGCGTCTACAAAAGTTCCCAAAACTTGTAAAAATCTTAATAAATATTAACAACGCAACATACGGCACAACAATCACGAATATTTAAATTTTGTATTATTTTGCCGACATTGGCCCACTGCACACTTCATTGTTTACGTTTTGTTTTTTATAAAAAACTCATTACAATTGTTGCAAACTGTTTTCACGAAAACGTTAACTTTTGTATTTTGTATTATTCCAAAGATTCCACACCGTTTTGGTCAAATTGTCACGTTAAATAGTAACAAAATTCAAAAAATGCTATTGACCAATCAAATTTTTCATAACGAATGAAAATAATTTAAGGTGCCCAATTGACATAGGATTCAAATTTTATTTTTATTTTTTTCTTTTCAAGATGAGGAAAAATACAAGGAGAAGCAAGATTCTAAGCTAAATTCTGCACATGTCATTGCAGAATTGGCAGAACTTGATTAAACTGTAACAAAATATGTGCATAAACGTGTTTTCAGTCTTAAAAAGGAATATACGTACGAATAATAAAAATAAAATATTACACTCTGAAATGGTCACCTTATAAATTTTCACCAGTGACGTCATCAGCCGGGTGTCGTAATCATTATTTTATCATTCTTGCTCTTCATCGTACACTTATTTTCTGACAGTTAGTGTCATTTTGCTGACAAATGTCATAATTCATAACCCGTCTGTACTGTATGACAAAATTTCAAAATAAATTGTTGTTTGAAAATACGTTCTGCACCAAAATCGACACCAAAAACGCACCTACATACCAGGAAAAACGTGCTGTCTCTGCAAAAAACGCACGGCAATGCAGATCCTATGTTTTTCTAACATAAAGTACATTACGAAAATATATATTTAACATATGGAGTACTGAAAGTAAATTTTATATTTAACGACAACACAAATAAAGGTTAATCGAACAGACACAAATAAATTGACAATTGCCACTCAGAGAAATAAGTGTACGTCATCTACCTGGTACACTTTATTCATTTCACTATGAAATTTGGCAGTGGAATTGCCTTTTTTTTTTGTATGATGCGCTTTACCGTTAATATGTGATTGGGGTTGTGCAGTAACATATCGCACAAAAGGCCACAATTCCAACTCACTGAATTATGAGACAGCAAGTTTTGCCATCCTTGCTGGACGTAATGCGATTTTAATGTCAGTTTTGGCATTGTTGAATGCAATTCGAGTTTCTCTCGGCGGCAGTAATTGGAGCATATTTTTGCTGTCGTATTGCAAAATTTCCCTCATTTGTGTAAAATTCAGCAGTTTCGGCATAATTAAATCAAACAACAACAACAAGAACAACAATAACAAATTATACGTGTAATGAGAAAATTTGTGTGCAAAAAAACTGCTGACATTCGCAGCCGGCGCCGTCAGCAACGCCAGCATTGGCAGGAACGCATTCGGGCCGCCATGGGACATGTGAGCCACATGCGGGAAGCGCAATCTGCATTTGGCTCCACGCAAAATACGCAAAATTGGCACACTGGCGAATTTGTTCAACTTACTACACTCGATACTTCAGATCATGTGGGGTCTGCAGGTCTGTTGACGTTAATCGACGTAATGATTACGCAAAGTATGCAAACAGCTACAAATAATTGCTACGAGCGCATTAAGTTCTGGTCTCATACATCATGCAAATTAAGAATACATATCTATCAGTAATGGTTACCGCCTATGAATAATGCAAATAAGTTGGATTGTGACAAGCGTGGTTATTGGTTCCTATGAATCGAACCACTTTACAACTGTTATGAATTTTAAGTAGGGATCCATCAAAATAAACTATAGTTTTTACAAACCAAGAATGGAAATAGGAAAACTACACTTCGATCGATGATGCTACTTTCTTTTCGTTGATGCCATAGAGCTCTTTGTTCTGATTATTGCACGCGTCTACTTGGATCAAATGCCAACTGTCGGTTCAAATCAACGAATTTGCTGTATTTTCATGATTTACCCCAATTAGCTATTAGCACCATTTCAATACATTGTATGTCTTTATGAAAATCTTGAAGAAGCGCTAATTCTAATCGGAAACTGATACAAGCACAGCCCAGCGCCGGATCAGCGTACGTCATAAATTTCAAATGCAGCAGCAAAAATGTACTCAGAAAGACAAACTAGTAATCTAAAGTGCTCATTAAATGATTATTTTCGAAAGCAGGAGCCTCGCTGCTCCTGGCTGCTAATCGCAAATAGAACAACGCTGCGGCAGCTACGGCCAGGGGTCGCTCTTGATTCAGTGGAGCAGCGCGTTGCGTTGAAAATTAATTCCTTATCGCTCGCGGCGCTGGCCGTTCATAAACATCCCAATAAAATTCACAATCGGCAGCGCTACTGGACCAGCTTGTGGAAACCGCCCAGCCGATGATGGCAGAACATATTTCGACACGCTTGTGTCGGTGGCTGATGCCAAGAGGTCACCATAAAGTAGTTGAATGTTTTTCAAATGTTGTGTTATATTAAAATGTAGACAGCGCTGCTGATAATCGTCGCCTCGAAATGGAGGCAATTGAAATGCAAACAGTCTGAAGGGTCCGCTGGACACGCTACACTTTGAAAAAGTCCTAACGAAAAATGTTATAGATTATTAACATTTATAAAGTGTAAACGCAACTCGTTGCATGTAGTTTTTTGAAAATCACTTCAGATTGCAGTGAACTGGACTGGGACGGGACTGTTGAACAAAGTCCAGAGCATCACAATTCATGAAAATTTGTTTTCAACTTATTTACAAATCGGTGTTTTGTATTCAGCGTAAACCAGCTGAGCGTTATTCGACTTGACGTAATGAAGCTATTTGTTAAAATATTTTGAATAGAAAAAAGTGCGAAATTTGTGCGGTTCTGCGTTTTTGTAGTCTAACGAACGAGTGGCTCCGATTGGCAAAGTTTATCAGCTCTGATGAACCCGACGAATTGGTAGCATTTCTTGACGCTGTTTTTGGTTGCATGGATACAGTTTACACGACTTGTATAAGTTTTGCGTAATCTTTAAAAATACGACTTGGATTTTATTAAATATTTTGAAATATTTGTATGTGCCTGTCAGCCGCTCGACGAGTGCACCAGGGGTCAGGGGTGTGTACACGTACGCATCTGAATCAATCTGAATAATGTCTTTGTATTTACTGAAGACTGCCCAAGACGGCTGTCGTCTCTGCACAGACGCCAGTTATTGTGGTCGTTGCGTAATTCTGTGTTTGGGGTGAAGTCATTGAAAAAATTGGCACACGTTAACCTAATCACTGCGCTGGGCTACGTACAGGGTTTTCCAACAAGAGGTGTTATTTTGGTATTCAAAGAAAAATGCAATTTTTTGAGATAAATGATCGGATGTTTATTTCATAATAAAGAGGAAGGTATGCCATTAATAATGAAAAACAACATCAGCCAAATGGCCACCACGACCACGCTTACGGACCACGGACCACGGACCATATCCTTTTTATGAAATTTTCCATAACCAAATCGCAAAGTGGCTGCCCTATGTCCTCGATAGCCTCACGAATTCTATCTGTGAGGTCTTGAATCGACGCTGGGCTGTTGGCGTACACCTTATCTTTCACGTGGCCCCAAAGGAAAAAGTCGCAAGGTGTTAAATCACAATATCTCGGTGGCCAATTGTGATCACCTCTTCCAGAGATAACACGGTCCGGAAACTTTTCCCGTAAAAGAGCAATGGTTTCGTTGCTTGTGTGGCACTTAGCGCCGTCTTGTTGAAAGTAAACGTTGTCCAGATCAATACCATCCAACTCCGACCATAAAAAATCATTAATCATCTCTCGATAGCGCAATCCATTCACCGTAACTGTTGATGCAACCTCATTTTCGAAAAAGTAAGATCCAATGACTCCGCCGGACCATAAACCCCACCAAACAGTCACACATTGAGGATGGAGAGGCTTCTCAACAATAACTCTTGGGTTTTCCGAGCCCCAGATGCGACAATTTTGCTTGTTGATCATCAGTCAAGATGATTTTTCGATGGAATTCCGGATCATTTTCATGCATTTCAAGGACCCAATCAGCAAAGACACGACGTTGTTGATGATCGGTCGGCTTGAGTTTTTGTGTTAAATGAACTTTATAAGCCTTAAGACCCAAGTCTTTATGCAAAATACGGTGTAATGACGTTTTTGGAATGCCCAATTCCAAAGAACGACGAGGAATCGACAAACCTGGGTTTTCTTCAACACTTTGGGCTACAGCAGCAATATTCTCAGTTGTTCTTGAGCGACGTGCTCGGGTTTTATTCTTCACATCACTAACTTGTCCCAACAGCTCGAATTTGTCTACCAATTTCTGTATTGCGGTCCGACAAGGTGCTTCACGACGACCCAAAAATGCTTTAGTTTTGCGAACTGTGACTGCAAGATTTTCATTCATTTTTCATTTTTGTAGTGAATTTTAATAATTTCAATGCGTTGTTGAAGCGTGTATCGTTTCATTTTTAGTAATGGCGTAGTTTCTACTTGTCAAATGTCAGAGAATAAAAGCTTCAAAAGTGACAGCTACCGAAATACCGGGTGATTCAAAATAACACCTCTTGTTGGAGAACCCTATAGTTGACTTTTGACTAGTATTTTCAGCACAGAACAAACCAGCGCAAGTTGCAATGACATCACTTGGAAGTGGGGCAGACGCTGGTGGCGGTGCGACTGCGACGTGTGCAACCCATTCGATAGGAAATTCCAGCCGCGCCGCCAGACTAGCGGAATAATAAGTTACCATCAATAAACAAACAAACAACCGCAAAATCAAAACAAACATCTCAAATATGACTGCAGTAACACGAAGGAACGAGAGCATTGCGGCATACACCAGAAATTGTCGCATGCCAAAGGCCATAAAAAGTAAAAACATTTTCCATAAATCGGCGCAAACATGCCATGGCAGCCAACAACAACAAACAAGTGCAACAATCGGTGACGGCAGAGCAGCGCAGAAATTATTGAACTTCGAATGCAATGGTTGCGGCAAAAACAACAACACCGACAACAGCTCAAGCATTGCCACATCGGGCCAAAGGCACTAATTGTTATGGTCAAAACAACCGAATGCAGCGAAAAAGTAAAACAAACAATTTACGTAGCAGCGCGCGCGACGGCCAATGGGCGCATTGGTGAGCAAACACGGCGGAGAAGACCTTGTCGGCAGCCTTGCCTCACCTTGCCACGTTGGAGTGCAGTGCGTTGTGTTACTTGTCTTGGCCGCGTTCGATGTTTGACTTGCGCGCCGACTGCCGGTTTGCCGTTGGTCGTTTTATGGCCAATATGTGCGCGCTGCATGTGGCAGACCGCATGTCACTCCCTTCGTTACTCTAACAGTCGTCAATTGCAATTCAAACAACGTACACAACGAGCAACAAAGCATAACTGACAAAACCAACAGTCAAGTCGCATGCGCAGCCGCACAGACTTCTGCGTACCCTAAACAGAAATGAACGCCAACGAATCGGAGCGATTTTCGCACTGCACAAACTGAGTGCTGGGCAGCTGAGAATCAATTCGCCAACAAGAACTTTCAACCTTTTTCTTGGTAAATTTGTTTTGTTGTAGACGTTTGCAATGCAGTTGCGACCAGTGTTGCCGTTTTGGTCAAATTGGACCAAAATTGGTAGCTTCGTTTCCTAAATTAAGGCTTTGGTAGGTTGGTTGGTTTGTTGTGATTTTCAAGGAATTTTGGTAGGCAACACACTGCATTAATACATTTTCTATTAATTTTTGTATGATTTTAAAATCTCTGCGTGCCAACCCAGTATTTGAGGAAGGATGTAAAAAAAAAATGCAAAATGTCAGAAAGAGCCATTTACACGAAGGCTTTTTCTTAATGCGTTTTTTTTCAATGCTCTTTTGAAGTTGCTGCGTAAATCTTCATGCATTTACATGAAGACTTTTTACTTTTTTGACGTTTAAGCGGCCAAATTCATTCACATTTTCGCGTAGTTTTTGATATTTTCATTATTAAAAAAAAGGTTTAAACAAAGAAGAAATTATTGAAAATTCGCGCTTTTATTCATTCTGTAAAAAAGGTCCTGTGCAAGAAGACGAATCATGGACAGGTAATTTATTTGCAAAAGTTTTTATGAAGAAAATATTAAATTTTATTAAATTTTAAATTTATTCTGGTAGGCTGAGATTGATTTTGGACCAATTTTGGTAAGAGAAAAAAATTCTTAGTGGCAACACTGGTTGCGACCTGTGCGTTCAGCGAGTGGCGGCTGGCTGAGTGTAGCGCGCAACGCGGAGACACTTTGGCAGTCGCAAGCACTCACATTTTCCTGCTGTTGTTGAGCCTTCTGCTGCTTATTTGCTTGAAACGACGCTTTTCAGTGGAAAATCACGAAATCAACTCTACGCCCGGATCGGCTTACCGCGCCGCCTGCCACTCCGCTCATGGGCAAATGCGTCTTAGGCGCGCAGCTCTGCCCATTTTCGTCTAGTTTTACCTTTTTGCGATGTCTAAGCTGTCTGTGACCATGTTGCGTTGGTTGGTTGTTTGTATTTTGTTGCGCGACTGTTAACAGTTACGCTAATGATGCCGTAACCGCCAGCACCACTAGCCACTGCCCCCGTTGCAAGATCACCGTGTTCGCGCCGATGCTCATCTTCAGCGCTGCCATTGCCAGCGGCGACCAGCACAGTTGGACTGCTTTTAAGGCAGTCGAGCGAAAGCCTCCGTATTCCTCCAAGGCGAGTTCGCGCTGCATCTACCTACAATTCCGTTCCCTCCGCAAAGCTACCCGCGCGATTCCAGTGCGCGCCAAATGAAGCGGCATGCATGTCGGCTGATGGTTGCTGGCTGCCGGCAGCCGGCAGAAGTCGGGTGGGGTAGGGTGCGCTCCTCATGTTGCAGTCGGTGTACAAATATGCGCCTCTGCCGGGCCGCGCGTCCGTCCGTCCGTACACCGTATCTGCAACTGTGCAAACACTCGTTGGTGGCGGTTGTCTGCGTTGCTGCGTCAGCAACAGGCAGCTCAGCTCAGTTCAGTCAGCAGCAACAATTCATCATATGCCGTTCGATGTGCTGTTGACAAACTCAAATATGAGACACGAGACACTCGTAGTTGTACTTGTAGATACAAATGAGAACAGCAATAACGCCGCTGCTCGGTACTTGCCGCTTCACTGGCTGCGCGCGAAGCCCGTAGAAGTCTGCTTGTGGTTTCTTCTGCTGTGGTGCGGCCGTTGGTGCCACCGCTCGGAGCGGACGTCGGTGCCGTTCGCAACTCGGTGAACTTTCCATCGGCAAGACATGGTTTGAAGCGCAAATCGATGCAGATTGGATATATGTATGTGCATAACCATATGTATGTATGTATGTACTTTTACATCGAGCATCCTTGAAGTCCGACCTTCCCAAGCAAAACCAAACCGGCGTGTTTACATGTATTTCCAATTCGAAATATTTGCTTGATTACACCTTCTAAATATTGCACAATAATCAAATGCAAACACATCCGCACAAATATATGTATTGTGTAGAAGATATCAATACAGCGGACTGTTGGTAATTCCAAGCATGAGAAAAATGTAATCGAAGGCGAGCAATGGAAATAATGAACGAACGAAAGAATCTTAATTAGAGGCGATTAGCGAAATTGATTTGTCACTTTGCAGGCGACCAGTTGAACAAAAATAAATTGAAAATCATCATGTGACGAAATGATTTGCAGGTTAGACGATGCACACAGCATGGCCGCATGGAAGCAACACAATGTAATGTCTACTGTTGACGGCGCATTGAAGAAACATTAGCAGCAGCACGCTTAAGCGGCATTGCACAAAATTAGCGCGCAGCAAACAATGAAACAGCACGCGGCCAACAACGGGCGGCGACAGATCGCCAGACATCTTAACCTGTTTGCTCAAGTTGTGCAGTTTACCATTTGGCCCAAGGCTTTTGGCAGCGCAGAATATCAGGTGAGCGCGCGCACACGCATGCACGCACACAGTCGACAGCCGACGCGACGCAACGCGTCCAAGTGGCCACTTTGGCTACCGCGACAACAACAATGGTGCGCCGTTACGCGCAAATGCGGCTTATAAGTTGCGCAGTATGTGCCGCGCGTCCATCCAAGCGTCCAACAGCCTGTCTGCCTGTCTGTGCAACTGTCCGCCTGCCGTGGTGCCCACCGTGGCCGCCGCGTCCAACGCGCTCGCCGCAGCAAAAAAGCCGCACAAACGCACAAATGCAGTTACGCGCATCAGCCGTCAGCCAGCCAACGCATTCTGAAATGTCTGCGTGTGACGCGTGCGGCATTTAGATGCACTTTGCGGAATGCCAGTGGCGAAAATGTGCGGAAAATCTAATGGCCACCTCGCCAGTCTCGTTTGCCAACGAACAATATAAAAAAAACGAGAAGACACAAATTCAATTTCAACGCTTGACAAATGCGTTGGAAGCACTCCGGCTGCTATAAGCTGCTTACTTTTGACTCACCTTTTAATTTAGCTGCAAATTTAATTCGAATCAAAGTGAAAACAAGTGTCACTTCGCTTTATTTTCCTTCTCTACTTGCAATTCAGCAGTAAAACGCATAAACAACGGAAACAAAGGCGTCAGCAAAGCGAGAAAGACAAAAAACCACAGTCCCGTACATACATATATCTCGCGATTATAAAAATTCCTGCTGCCCGCGCACAATCGTAAAAAATGAATTAAATTAAAAGTATAAATAAAGACACTTCAGGAGCGTATTTTCATTTGACGAAAACCAAAAGGCTTCGAAAAATTCATAAACAAAAACAACATTTCGCCAAAAATTCAAGACTGACACGTGAGTGCCAGGACGAAAAGAGGCGGGGCCATAGGTGAGCCAAATTTCAGGCGAAGGACGCGAAGAAAGCATGTTGTATACGATCTTATGTCGAGACCTAAGCCAGATAAAGAGTCTTTCAGGCACTGCCCGACTTGAAAAACCCCACTCAACTCAGCTCCTGACGGCGGGAAACATATAGGAGTCTGTAGTGACAGTCAAGCTGCACTTAAGGCCCTGAAGAACGCAGAATGTAAGATGAAACTAAAATCAGTCGCAAGACGTAATAAGCTCCAACTTATCTGGGTTCCGGGACACTGCGGTTTTCTAAGCAACGAAACTGGCTAACTGCGAATCAGCGTGTACACCCATGGGGCCAGAACCAATAATCGGCACCAGTCTAGCAGGAACCCTGGACTGGATCAAGTCCTGTGTAAATAACCTACATAGAGCACGTTGGTCTAGCTTGGGAAGCTGTAAAACTGCCAGGGGACAGTAGGGCATCCAGCTCTATTGACTCCTTAGAACATCGTCGAAACGTGGTGTGTATGGTGTTATTTTACCGATACTTTTTCGGTAACTGCTCAGTGGAGATGAGAAGCTTGATGCCATCACTCCGGGTATTCCCCCGTGCAACCCGTTTGAACACTGGCGTCCATGCATTCGACGTCGAAACGATGTTCTAGCGCACTACGCACTACAGGGAAAGTTCGTTCCTGGCCCGTACAGCGCGGTTGTGGAATGGTCTCCCTGCGGATATTTTCCTCAGCACTTATGATCTCGATGGGTTCAAGGCAAGAGTCCATAAACACTTCACTCATAACCCTATCTCCTAACCTTTATATCCTTCCTGAACCAACGCATTGCTTCACATTAATAGGGGTCATCCCCTGCGCGTTTGTTCGTTTTAAAAAAAGAAAAAGTGTTTTGTGAAAATCCCGAACAGGAAAGCAGAGAATTTTCTCAAGAAGCTGAGAAGGAAAGACTTCCGTCGAATGGTGACATATGGACAACATGGGCATCATCGAAGATCCGACCTGCATGTCTTGTCTGGAGGAGGTAGATAGTACAGAGCATTTTCTCTGTGCATGTCCTGCCTTCTCTAGAACGAGATTGCGCACGCTGGGTTCAGATGTTATGAGAATGGCGAAGTTCATTCTCTCACCCTGTGTCATCCCTGAGATTCATTAGTGAGTCCGGAAAATGTGCACAGGAGATCTCATAACCCTTTCTCCCTTTCCAACCACTTTATCTTTTCTTTTTCCCATTCCAATCTCCTCTATTTAACCTTTTTCCTGAGCCTTACGTAGAATGGGCTAAGTGCTTGAGGTAATGACCTCCCTTAGGTTATTTCCTCGACTCCCCCTCACATCCACCCATCCAGCTCCTGCCGCAAATTCCAACATGCAGCCACTTCACCCCTTTCGTTATGACGGCATCGGTTCTGCTTCATTCGTTGAAGACACCTTTCGTTACCCTACAAAAGCGGTAAAAACCTTAAATAGCTGAAGTGCGTAAACAAAGTCAATGCGACGGTGGTGACTACAGTCTCGGCAGCCACTTGTTCCAGAGAATTAAAAGATTGCGCGAGTGTAATGGCCAATCGACGCTGAAATTTATGCACATCACCCAGCAAAAAAACGTTGACCAACCGTCGGTGCCGATAATGATCAGAAATTGCACATAACTGTAAATTTAGTGTGCGGGAAAGGCTTTTGCAGTCAGGCCCAATCGTTTGCTTTTTGGTGTTTCTGTTTTATTTATTGTCCTCTTGGCGAAGCAAAGTCTGCTTAATATTTTTGACAAGTGGAAGATAAAGTAATAATCGAGGGAGAAGAGAAGAACATCGGCAATGTCCACAAAAGTTGCGGCATGAAATGCGATTCGACAGCTGCACGGTGGTCAAAGTTGGATAAAAGCTTGTCCACAATAATTACTTAAAATGTTTAACCGCTGTTACTTTTCGAACTGAGTGGGGTTGCGGCTATTCTGCAGCAGACCTCCAAATCTTTCAGGCACCATTCAGTTCCGCTCGCTGCAGGTACACCTTCTCATCAACACAACCGAAAGAGAACAATCCAATTCCACCTCTGCGCAGCAATGTCTGCTTCTGCATTCATAGGTAATTAACGTAAGTATACTTATGTATATCCATAGATATGTATTTGCGTTCATCGCCATTTTTGCGCCGAGCAGAACTCATGTCATCGAGATGCGAAGTTGTTTTCCAAATTGTCAAGAAAAGGAGCGCAAAGCGAACATTAAAAGTGACAAAGTCATTTTCGCCAAAGAAATCATTTCTTGTTCCTAAAACTGTGCGGTGCCGACGGGTATGCACGTCAAGTAGCGACAGCAGTCATCTGGATGGGCAGAGACAGGCCAGAGACATCGCATTGCTGCGTAGAAGCGGCGGAGGCGCACGCACACACACACACACACTCACCCATTTAAACGCTCACTAAAATGTTTGTAGCCCCATGTGACGGCCGAGGAAAACGACCACAACGATCGCCGACCGATCCACGAAAACAAGGAAGACGTCCGCTATGTATGACCCAACCAGCAGCAACAACAATTTGTGGGCAGAAGTATCACTTCGAACGCAAAACACGCGGTTGCAACATGTTCGACAGTTGGACTACGACAGTGAGACAGCTACAGCTGAACCGCGAGGCTGGCGCTTACAAGCGAAGAAGAGGGACAGCTAGCGGCTCACACGGCAAATGAAACGACCTGCACGTCGGCCAAAAAAGTTGGCAATCAGAATGGAGCTAATAAAATTGCTACACTAACAACGCGAACCACCATCAACACGACAGCGCAACAACAACGGCCGCGACTGTGACTGCGACGTCAACGTTGCCATGCAGCTGGCGTTCGCCTCGGCGTGGAGCAGATAATTAAGAACTATTCGAAAAATGTGCGCTGCCACGCCGCTAGTGAGTGCCACATGTCGCTGAGTGGACGGCATTGTGGGCTCTAATTGTTGTGTTTGTTGTGCTTGAACGCTGATGTTGGCAGTTGTTGCTGCTGGTTGCCGTAGTCACATGCACGGTTGCCACAGTTGGTTACTTTTAACCAGAATAGGTTAATTTGTTCATGTGAACCTATTTCTGAGCAGACAAAACCCGAAAAGAAGGAACAACGTACATATCGTTGTAAGCTTTGTTGGCTTTGTCACCGATTTTTTGGTTACTTTTCTAGAAAAATCTGGTTAACCAACTTTTGGTCGAGTGGCAACCGTGGCCACATGGCGAGTGCCTGCATGGAGCGTTGGCACTCCAAACTGGCTGCGGCGGAGCAGACGCCAGCAAACCCGTCGTACAATGCGTTCCAAACTAACGCAGCAGCAACAACTTCCACTGCTGTCGCTGCGACGAGTGGCGCTTTTAAAGCAGCCAGTCAGTCGTCCACACGCTGCTCACTGCTTCCCTCCCCGCTCCTCCCTCTCCGGACCAATTGCGGTCGCTACTACTGCTGTTGCTGCTGTGCTGAGCTGCGCTGGCTCCCTCACTAGTCAGCCGCGTGGTTGGTGGTGATATTCGCTTTGCTGTCCACCACACCACACCACAAATTAGTCAAATCAGTCTTGGCATTTCACTTTTCCGTTACAGTTGGTCGTGCTCCGCGTTCGACGGTGGACACGTTTGCGCTGACGAGGGAACAGTTGAATAGATTTTTTTTACTTTTACACTTTTAGTCTTCTTGACCATCAAGAGAAAAAACTCCGCAGAAGTAAAATGCAAAGCAAAATATTAAAATTTGAAGTGCAATTAACGGTGAACGTGGACGCAGCCGCTTGTCCTCCATCAAAAAAGTGTTTTATACAACGCTGCCAACGTTTATGGCTACCGCGCAAAATCGGATTTTTTAACAATCGTGGATCACAAGAAAAAAGAAAGTGTTTTTTTTTCGCAGAAAACTAGTAATGCATCCGTAAAGCAAATAAAGCAACAACAACTTGAAGGCCGCGAGTAGCAAAAGTGCTTTCAATGTCAGCAGCCAAGAAGCGAGGAAAACCGCGTGCTGCGAGTCAGTCAGTGCGCCGAAATAAAAAAGTAAATCAAAGACGTGGGCACACTTGGACACATGGCCAACACCTTTTGCGGCCATAACGTGTTCTTCGACATGTTTCCGGTAAATAAATACCGTTACACAAACGTTGACGCAAGGGAGACCAAAAAGCCGTCGGAAGTGCTGCGTGCCTTGACAGCCGTAACGGTGACGCTTTCCAGTTGATTGTCAGTGGAAATGCAGTTCTGACTTGCCAGAAGTTTAGATTAATGTTTGCCACGGCAAGTAGTCAAAGGTTTGTTTGTTGCTGTTAGCTCAGATTCCTTCAAACTCTGCTTTGCGGCAACTGGGAGTGGCTTGACACGTCACAGGATCGTCACAAGCCAATCTTTCTCCGATTAGAGATTTATAATTCAATCAAGGAGTATTCCAAATTCGCCTTCGGCTGCTCTTCTCGCTTCGTCAAGACATGACAAGCAGAACACTACCGATTTGTACAGTTACGTTCAAAATTCTCAGTCAGTCTCGTACATTATGATTTGATTGAGCACTTTTTTTGCTTCGTGAAAATGGTCTCAGATCTTTTAAAACTCACAAAACATTTTACTAAAGACGGAGAACGTATTAAACGAACAAACAGGAGACACGACAACTCAAACTGCCACGTGCCTTCAGATTTTACTTTTTTACTTTTCAAACAATGTATGGAGCCTCTACACACTTTCACGTCAACAAAAGAGAAAACAAATATTTTAACGACAGACAACCGACTTTTTAGCTTCAATTCAAAAAATGCATATTGTTTGTTGTGGACATTTCTCTCAATACGATCACATTGAACTTCATATTCTTATGTTTAATACTAAACTCACGTAGTTTTCCACCATTCAGTCTGAACAAGCAAACTTCCATTATTCAAAGTCAAATCTTCAGTATGAATTGAAGTGCGCCAACTCTTCGAGTATTCCATGGTCATACCAGGAAAGACACGTGTTTCCTTTTACACCAGCAACACGTGGCACTGACTGCTAATGAGCTACGCAAGACAGAGGTAAAGAACCACCCAACTAACGGTGACTTTTAGTATTAACTGCAGAGTTCGACTTTTCAGACTGATAAATTAGTCAAAGTCAATATTAAATAGACACCATAACGCACACAAAATCGTTGTGTTTTACAGGATGACAACGACGAGTCTGTAAAGAGGTCCCCAGATTCAAAATGCATCCAGCTTTTTGATGGTTTTCTGTCTAATTATTGTTCCGCCAGCTCGACTAATAAAAGCATTCTCGAAATTAGCGAAAAAATCTGCAGGATCTACTTCGTCTAACTTCGTCGTTGCAGTCGGTCGTTAAGCATCAGCACCACTTATGACATTCCAAGTGAGGCCGCGCGCTTCGCCTAACCTGCAATAAACGCCCAATCCCCTCTCAACATTGTACTAATATTTTCATAACACTTAAAACTTGCACTTGACCAACTGATCAGCGAAACAAAACAACAACAATAGCAGCAGCAACGAAGCAGCATCTCACGATCGTCGGCGTCGTCATTATCGTTCACGCGATCATCGCGTCTAAACAGCTTTACGAGTGCGCTCATCAGCAGCTTCATTAGATCGGCCGAACTTCGAACGCGTCAAAGGTTCAAATCAGCGCGGCTGACGCTCGCTCATTGCACACTTTTGCTTTTAATTCGATTTGAATCGCGGCCGTGATCATTTCTCTCCTCACCTCGACTCGGACGCGAACAGCATTTCAAAGCAGCTCTCCGGCGCTCCGTGCGCTCTTCGCATTTTTTCACTCGCTGCATTTGCAACGATCGCATCTTGCACAGCGCGCCTCTATCTGGCCGGCACCGACACTCCGCCCGCTCCACCCAGCGCTGCGCTGTTGCCGCGTTACTCGCTGGCGTCAGCGCACGTTGGGGATCGTGTGCGCGCCGTGGCGTCGCTGCAAAGCGGCATTGTGTTTCGCCCGTTCAGTTATTTGGTGGCGCTTGTCCGGGTCTGAGTGCTGGCCGATGTGGCGCTCAGCGCCGCTGCTCCGGTCTTTGTCCGTTGTCCGCTCTGCTGCTTGCTGCATATTCCTGTGGTGTCATTTAATTAGCGAAATTCAGAGAAAAACTTACGTTTTTCATCGAGCTGTGATTGAAGATTTTTTGTGCGTCCGTTTGCTTGATATTTTCATTTGGCTGTTCGCACTGGTGGCGCCACGTTTTTGTCAGCCGCACGTACACACACATGAGTGCGGCCCTTGGTGTGTGCATGGCCGGCGCTTGTTGGGTTGTACAACAACAAACACTTTTATTAAACTCATCAATAATTGCTTTTTCGCTCCTGCTGTTGCTGTTGTTGCTTTCAATAATGGAGGAGGCGTATTCGCATCGAAACGCAACGCATCGGGTCGCATCGCAGCAGAGCGTCGTTAAGTCACGTTAGGCGCATGACAATCAATTTGCGCTGGAATTCGAGTTGGCCGTCGAGTGTGCACGGCTCTGAAGTGCTGAAAACGCAAACATTGCGAACAAGTTTCAATAGAGTGAGTGCACAGTGATCGGATATTCATGCGGCCGCCACAGCTGGTAGGACGTCTGTTCACATCTTACCGGGCAGCATTAGATTTCTACTCACAGCTCTAATACTGTCAGGTAAAGATGTCGTCCGAGTCCTTGTTCATCATGCAATCGTCGAAAACAGTGTCGAAACCGTGAATAGTTTGAAACCAAACTAAAAGTGTGTCAAAAAAGTGTAATGAAAGTGTTAACAAGAGTGGAACGTGTAGAGCAACAGGTATCTCTCGTATGAGAAGTTGGAATTAAGAATTCTTAAATATCACAATGCTTATATTACTCATTCATATTATTAAGGCCGATAAGGCTGCAATTGAAGTGGTCCTTGAAACCACAAAACAATTTTCCTGATAATTAACTAATCATATTTTGCTGGCAGTGATGGCCTCGAAACCCGCACTCGCAAATCATAGATACTCATCCTGCCTTGTGAACAGTTTGCGATGGAATCAATTTTGTCTCTTCATGTTTACTGTAATCTGTCAAATGATAATATTTGTCTGCTTATGTTTACACGTAACTCCCAAATAACCATTTGACATAATTGACAGCAAATAACACAAATACCTGCCAGCCCTTGGCGGCTTATCGACTGCTTTAGGCAACCCATGTGCCCAAACTTGGAAGCAAAGGCCATGAATCAAAAATTCCACTATTAATCGCTGTTTGATAAGCGCGTAATTGTGTACAGTTATACACATATATGTGTGTGTGGCTGTGTGTCAATTGAACGCATAGATAAACTTTAGTAGAATGGCCACATCACGGCCGATAACCAGGAATGGTCAAGCTAATCAATGGAGATTGCTCTGCACTGACGTGTCGGCACACAGCGGACGCATTGCTGGTTTTGCCTACAATCAGGACCAAGAACCGCCTGAATGATTTATAGACTTTGGGCTGACGACACTTGTACCGCGTCTGCCCAACATTCGAAAATGGCCCAATTGCTTGTGTACGAATTTGAATGGAGTTTGTACTTGGCATGAGTTCCCTGTTCTCTCTTTTTCAAGACGCTTAAAATTGTTATGAAACCGGCCAATATCGGCGGTATTGCGGCGCCGAATGGCCGATAACAAGCGGCCCGCTGCTGTTGCCGGCCTGTGCAGCGCACTTCGCTCGATAATCGCCCAGTGTGCACGCACCCACTTGGCAACGTGAAAAAGTTCTACACTCAAACTGATTAGCGCGCACTCGAAGAGCCCTCGAACAGTCAATATCGGTTGGCTTGAAAGCGGGAAATTTCATAATTCCATACAGTTGTTGTTCTCTTTAATCGGGCGAATAAAACATGGGTTTATTTTTAGTGTGCGATACGCTCAACTGTTGAGCATTGAGCCGCTTTTTAGTAATTTTGTACACAATGACGTTGTTGTGCTGCATCGATTGTCGATTGTCGACTGTCGATTCTGTGCAAGCAAACGCGATTGTCTCACTACAATTTAGTGCGACTGTTTAAAAACTTTATATGCATCTCGCATTATCGTTGTGCACTCGTGTGGATTATTTGTTTTTATAATAATTTCTTTGCACAAACACATGAGTCAGAAACGGACGATTGATCGCAATAAAAGATCTGAACTGAACTGGAATGTGTAAATATTTAAATGCGTAGCTGTCAACTCAGAACCGGTTGCCGCGGATGATACCGATTGGCCGACTTATTGAATTAGGCTGGAAAAATCTAAAACAACAACTTGCATCCTTTTTTGTTATAGAAATAGTAGTACTGAAGATTGCTGCACGAAATATGGTCATCTCGCGGCCTATGTTATTCTAGGGAATTTTTTTTCTTGGCAGAGACAAGCTGAGGGCCTTGATCGATGCCCTGACTGGTGACTGTTTAATAGGCACCCTCGGGACTATCTTCCAATAATTTCTACAGAAATCGGAAGAGGAAATGATATTTCATCTTCTATGTACTTGTCCCGCTCTCTCTAGGAAAAATAAGACTAAACTGCGTGATTTCTTTGGCAACTAGGTGGAAGCTTCAGAAGATCTCACTAGCTGTGTAAGCGAGGGATATGAGTACAACGAAATATGATATCATAAGCTCTCTTTAAAGTTACCAGAATTACCTACTTACCTACGTACTTATTTTTCACTCATGTGGGGGCCACATTAGCCCATATCGGCCCAATGTTCGATTAATCGAACAGTAACTTTTAGCATTTTCCATACATTTTTTTGGGCTCTTTTTTAAACTTTAAACGCGAAAGTTTTGCAAAATACGATGGTCTGATTTGTAATAAATAATAACAAAAGTTAACATGGGATATTTTGTATAATATGGGATAAATATATTCATTTCTCGCACCTCTTCCCAGTTGTATGAATTCCCCCCAAAAAAGGTAATTTTTTACATAATTTCTAAAGCACCGAAAAACATTAAAAAACAATAATATTTAAAAAAGTAACTATGCAGTCATGTTAAAAATTGATCAAACTCTCGAAAATATATTTACACTTTTCCCATAAAACCAATATTATAGCCACAATATATATTTATAGTTAGGTGTTCGATTTATTAAACACCAAATATCTCTAAAACCAAAAATGGGAAAATTTTTTTTACTCCAAATTTGAATTGTCCGACCCCATTTCACCTTAAAAAAAACTGTTTCATTCGAATATTGACAAAAAAAATCGCTGGGCTTATATGGGTTAAGGACGATGTATTCTTTTCATAACAATGAGATTCTTTGACATAAACGTCTACCAGGGTGACTGAATACGATATTCCATCAACCATTTTGTTTTCTTGTTTAAATAGACGATTGTACTCAGTCTTATAAGACTACGATTGTGATTGTTCACATCGAGAGGATTTCTACAAACATGATTAAAATCCAGGGTTCAGGATCTACATAGTTTTCCAAGACATAATACTTTTCTGTGCTTCCTTTCGATTGTCCTTCCCCACAGCGTTCCCGCCCTTATATCATCGCTCGACTCGAGGGTAGGCTCGCAAATTGCAATTTAGCTACGTCACTTGTAGAAAATTTGCACAATTGCATACGGCCGATGTTAATGCAGCACCGAAGGCGCAGCGAATTGATTCCGCATTAACACACCTAATGCGGTAATGGCCAAAACGGCGACATTCGATTTTATATATGCAACTTTTGTTATCCATTCGCGTTGCTCGTAAGAGAAAAGAGAATAATTTCACTAACTACTATATATAGTAATTAGTAAAAGATCACACTCGGCTTGGCCGCATTGATGTCTACGGCGTCCGAACTCTGCACACGTAGCCAAACATTTTACGAGCATCGCCAATTTCGGTAATTTGATGGAAATGCTGCTGAAATGAAAACGAGCAGCTGAACACAAAACTTTGTTCGTATAACAAAATTTATGAACAACTCATAATTGAATTAGTGCCGTCAACGACGATAGCGCCAGCAACAGCTACAACAACAGCCAATGCCACAGCAGCTACAACAACAAAACATTACACTTAACATAACAACCGCTAAGTGGAGAAGTGCAGATCTCAATAATAATCTGTCAGTGCTCTTTTGAACTTCACTCAGGTGGCAAGGAAAAAGCTGAAATTAAAAAAATACAGCAACACACAACAGAAAAAAACAGTCATTAAAATTGTGCAAACATAATGCGTAACAAAAACAAAAAGCATAGCAAGGAAAACAGAGTTATAAACAGTCAGCTCTATATACATACAGACATACATACATATATTGAGACGTACGCTCATGTATGCAGATGCAGGTATTTAAAACTAAATTAAGGGGGAAAAATTAAAAGCGACAATTTACACTTTTTACACACAGCAAACCACTTAAAAAGGCTGCCAGCAGTTAAAACGACCACAATCAGCAGCGATTTCGTACATACGAACTATGTACATATGTGCCATAACAAATTCTATTTATTACACTGTGCGAAATGCATTGCGAGCACTGTGACAAAACAGGTTAAAACTCAGCCGGCCTTCGCTATCCTGGGCCATAACTTGTGCACTATCTGAACAACACAAGTGCAATAATTAGGCCGAGCTGAGTCGGAACCCTCGAACCCTCGGCTGCCTCACTCCTGATTCGGCGCACTAATCACCCAGATTTTTATTGAACAAATACTTAGTTCAAATATTTTTATTTCTTTGGCACTCGGAACTCGAATCCACCATTGCTGTGTGTTTGTGTGTGTAAATGCTTGTCCTGGGCCCACATGGACAGAAACTCTGTATTTTGTCGCTCGTTCTGTGCAATTAACGCTGGAATTCATAACCAAGCAACTTGGCGGCTTACTGCAAGTAGTCCGATTTGCTGCACTGTTGTCGTTGCTGTCGTTGTGGCAGCCAGCAGTGGCGGAGGTAGCCTGGCCAGAAAGCCAACAAACAGGTGGGGCTAAGCCACCGTCGGCCTGTCTGCGTCAGCTCGGCTTGTGAATAGTCAAAGTGTGGGACGCACAAGCGCACATTACATCGGACAATCTCTTTACATCGAATGTAGCGAACAATTTTTGTGCCGCTGTCCTCTCCCCTATTGGCGTATTGGAAGAACTTTCGCGGAGAATCTAAATGAGCTCTCTAGCACTGAGCACTAAAGAATATGCTATACAAATCCTTAACCCTTTGGGGACGAATGATATAAAAAGTCCCTGCAAGTTTTTAATAAGCCTCAAAGAATTATGCAGATCTTATGACCGCCGCAAAATATTTGTACGAGTGGTTTGTCCCCAAATAAAAGGATGATTTCACAATTTGAGAGTATGCAACTTTCTAGTCCCAGCTTTCATAGCTTTCCATTTTCAAAAGTAAAAGGGTTAAGGAAAATTGAACTATAATACAATATAAATGCATCTAACTACTTATTCGAAACCTTATCTTGCAGTTAAGGTTCGTCAACTTGGTGTCAATGGTATCAAAACGGCGTTAAGGTTAAATCCAGTCCGGGTTCTTCACCACTACTATAACTAACTAGAATTAAATAATGATTTTACTAGAGCACCCTGTAAAGCTGAAAACAGTTTAAAGCATCAGCCCCATTGTAAAAGATGTTAGTGCCAATTCTAAATGAATGAAACAGCTTGCACACGCAACTCCAACGGCGCTGCGGTCCCCCCGATCTCGCACGGACTTCCATTAACACCTCGTTGCCATGTAGACAATCCAGCGGGCCAACGCTGTTGGTGTCGGTGGCCGTCCATGCGCCGCTCGCTGTGTGCTTGTGCGCTTAGCGTCCGGCGCGCGCTAATGTAGCCAACTAGCAAACTAACTAACTGAAGTCTATAGCAGATCAAGTTATTATAAATATTAATAAATTAGCTAGAGTTGTTGTTGGTGCTGCTGCCGCTGCTGCTTAGTGCCTCGGCTGATTCCAGCAGCGTTTTGCAGCAGGTTTTTGCCTCTCTTTGCCATTCCGATCGGACAAAACATGAAACCTGTCCAGTTGGCACACAGTCGCTCAGTTGGCCAGGTTAACAAGCAAGCGGCCGCTTATAGCCAACCGAGCCTGTGTTATGCAAATTATTAATTGCCAGTTGTGACATGGCGCTTGCCTACAGAATGGAAAAGTAGCATTTCTCTGCTTGAGGTACAACAACTGCGACGAACAAGACAGACTGAGCATCCATTACTCCTAGTTTGAATGCCAGAATTCGCAAAGGTTTCAATAAAATTTAGCAGCAAATCCATAGTTTTAAAAATTATATGCCTACATTTGCTAAACAAATCTTAATGTTGAGAGTTCCTTGTCTGAATTATTGAAAAATGTTACTCGAAATGTTTAGTCCAGTTGGCTATTTTGACACAACATATTCTCTTGTACGAGCTCCGCATCTCAAGGGTTAACAAAACAAATATTTCTATCCACTTTTAATCTTTCTGTGTCGGTAACAATCAATCATAATTACCAGCCTTTTTCCGCAGTTTTGACTTTGCATTAATCTTTTCAGACGTACGAGTATTTACACACACAGAAAGTTGTTTCTTTAGCTAATTGCTGATGTTTTAAAAATGCGTGCTTAACGCTGGAGGTTGATTCGTTGTGCTCTCTTTTCATGCTAAACATTTTCTACTTCGCTGACGCAAAACAGTAATCGGAATACTTCAATTAGACACTTGGCGCAACCTGAACGTCCACCAAACTGATGCTAAGGTGTTTCCCAATAACCAAAAAACCAACGTTCCAGAATCTAGACAACACTAGAGAAACGAACCAACACACCGTGTACTCGTCTATCCGGTATGACAGCCCGTCAAAAACGAATGTCTTATGTTATCTGCAATGATCACTGATCGTTATAGTAGCGCCTCGACAATGATCCTCGAAGCTGGCAAACTCGGTTGCGCCAACAAACAATCTTTGATTTTATTGGCCGAGCGGCAATTGAACCTTGTGTCTGGTTGCAACCAGAGCCACTAAACTGTGCCTGATCCACCACCAGTGCAGACATATGCCGTCGACATTTTCGCCCGCCAGCGCACGCCACTTGTAGCAGAACTTTCCGCGCAGCCCAGTAGCAACGGCAGATAGTGGCATGCAGCATGTGCACCGCCAGATAGCGGCGCATCAGTGCACATTTCGCCCCGCCAACCGCCAGTCAACCAGCCAGCCGAGCACCTAAGTGGCGCAGCAGAATGGGAAAACGTCATTAGTGCCCAGTTAAGAGCCTTCGGGCGCAGCTGCCACCAGGCCGCTTGTCCCGCTGCCGCCGACTACCGTTCGTCGTGTGCTCTCAGCTCCGTTTAACTTAACTGATTCGCCTAACTCGACTAACGCGGCTACCGCAAATCAACCTGTTTCGCAAATACAGTTCGGGCACACGCTGAAAAGCCACCGGACGGACAGTGCTCGCCAGGCAACAGCCGCCATGCCGCGGCCAATGGCCAGCGCTCAGTGTCCACGCTGCTGCGCTCATTATTTAACGCTCATTATGAAGTTTTAACTTAAGTGGCCAATTAACATTTGCATGACTGAGTTGGAAGCGGAATCGGAATGGGAATTGGAAATTAGCGTTTAACTAATTTTAGCCAAAGGTTCATTTCATTCCTCATCCAGTGACTGTGTACGTGCGTCTCTCTGGCCAACCACGCGGCGTGTGCGTGAGTGAGTGCGCATAGATATCGAAGAAGATATCAGGCTGCATTGTAAAGGTAGTCTTCAATGGCTCATGGAGAGATCGGCCAGCGGAAATGGTCTCCAATAAAATTGGCTGATATTCAAAAATGGCTGAAATAGTTGAGCCAGCTGGCCGGAAATTATTGAAAAACAGTAATGGTGCAAGAATATTTGCATCAAGAATTAATAGAGCAAACTTTCGTATAGAGCACATATTTTTTTATGACAGGTATTAATTTTGAAAACCTCATCTTGATAGTTACGAGTGTACATAAAATAATAAGAACTTTCGGGTAACGTCGGACGGATGACGGAGTCTGTCCATATTAGCGAAATTTGCTTAGCATAAAATAATGGCACAACTTTATCAAAGCAGCACTAAATAAGTTTTCGCTCGCTGTTACTCAATAACGGCGCGCCGCCTCGTCCCTGGCACGTTGGGCCCAGCTGGACAGATGGCTGGACGGACAACTTGTCGGGTAGGCATGGAGCAGAGAACGCTTGAATTGTTTTGCACTGCCTAGCAGCCAGTTTTAATTTGTGTGTGTGTGTGTGTGTGTTCATATGACTATTGCATTATTAAGTATTCTCGTGCATTTTTCTCTGGTTAAACCTCAGTCGGCACTGGCTCTAAGTACTTTCTTTGGTTTTCTTCATAACTTGCTACATGCGCCGCTTTTCCGTTTGGTGCTTTCAAGAGTGCGACGCTCTGTGGTTGTGAGCATTGCGCATGCGCATAGCACGCAGTCATAAATTCTTCACACCTTATGATTATAGCATCTTAATACCATCCGCATTCTCCGCTTACTGCCGCAAATACCAACACAACACCCACAAACAAACAATCACACGCGAACCAATCTGGTATACAACGCAATTGCTTCGTAGGTGCAGGGACCGCACTCACCCAATCCTTGCCGCATGCAAGCGACGTCGGTCAACGTCGGCTGGGGATTGTGGGTATTGTTTACGTCTGGCAATATGCGCCGCTTCACTACACTCGGCACCGCTGCGCGCTACGCCATGGCCCAAACTCTTGGCCAGCCGTGGAGGCGCATGCATACCCACTCGCCCTGTCCGTCCGCACTGGCATCGACATCCATGACTTGCCGTATGCTCGTGCGTGCGTGTGTAAGTGAGTACGTGTGTGTGTGTGTGTGTGAGTCTTCATCACGCATGCCATTTTATAAATACTTAATTTTTATCATTCATATTTTGTGCACTCGTCTGCAGTCGCAACACCACACCACACCACACCCGTCCGCCACCAGCCACCAGCGATGTCTCTTTCCTGGGCGCTACCCTCTTCAAAAGCCAGGCACTTGGCAGCGTTTTGAACCTGTTGGACATGAATATGAAAATGTTGCAATGCCGCAACGTGACGTGTTGCTAGTGGCGGAGTTTTTCGTGTTGTTGCTGTTGGTGTTTTCGTTAGCTACCTATTACGGTTTAGCTTCTGAGTGGTGTCTCATCCGCCGTCCACTCGCTTCTTGTCTCATCAAACACATTCGCTTTGTTGTTGGCAGTTGGCGGTGTTATTTGCTGGTCAAACCTCGCGTGGTGCGAGTGCGAATAATTGTTGCATGCCGCAGGGTGGTGGATGGCTGTGCCTGACATGCGCTTCGTGGCCGGTCTTTGGCCAATGTTCATTTCTGCATATATTTGTTTTTACGCTCCATGTGTGGGGAAGATAACAAACCTTACTTTATCAACATTTGTTAAAATTTCAATGACGAAGCGAAAACTTTGAAAACAGCATCAATTCAGTAACTTTTTGTACTTCACAGCCTGAGGGTAGTTGACACGGAACAGCGCAGTTCATCGAACAGAAGAACAGAATCCTGACGAAACGGAAATTGAGGCCGTTCATTCCTGCGTGCGCTGACAACGGGAGGAGAGAATATGTCTTGAGCTGACCCCAGTCATTGGTCTCGAACTCTACTGACGGCAACTAGCCAAATGTTGAAAACAAATCGACCTGACCTGGTTAAAGTTAATCAATCAATTTATTTATTTGTTTTTTTTAATTTTTAATTCATTAATTATTTATTTAATTTGTTCATTTATTATTTATTATGGAGCGACCCCAATGGCCACCACTACAGCTTCGCCGTACTCACAGCGGACATGTACCGGCACCAACTACCACAGGCGACGCTTGCGCATTATTTATTTCGGTTTCAATTTATTCTCTTCTCTTGTTAATTTTAGTCTAAAAAACAACTGCAAATCTTTAATAGTTAAACGTTAATTGTTGTTTATTCGTATATGTATATGTTTGTATGTGTGAGGTGTGTCGCCGATATTTTGCATACATTACTCGAGCAGCCATTGGCCAGCGCGCACCTGTACGCCACCACAACAGCACAAACCGTTGCACTTCGCAGCCGCGCTCCAGCCGCTGCTCCAATACCGGTTCCAGCGGGACCATTTTAATATTTCTACTTTTTACACGCGCATTTCACATTTTTTGTCAGTGGGTATTTGGAGGAACGCGTTTCAGTTAAATCGGTTTCGGTATTTTTTATTCGATTTTCAAATTTCTCGGCACACAGACAGACGACGTGCGGCTAGAGCGCAGTGGATGGCTGCAGCAGGCGCTGGAGAGGAGGCGGCTCTGTGCGATGCGGATGCAAACTCGAACGCGTTATATGTATTAAGTATAGTATAAGTTTAATTACTGCGCTGCCAAGTCATGATTATTGTTGGCTTTTTGGTGTGTTGGTGTCAATTTGAAAACGTTTCGAGTGTGAAATAAAATGCGCTAAACCGGAGAGAGTTTTGCTTTTTTATTCACTTGATGGCCCGCGGTGAGTACGCTGACATGTGTAAGACAGCAAAAGTTCGCATTCAATAAGTTGCAAAGGTACGCAGGGAATTTGCAGAAACCAGCGAGTGCCAAACAGGAAACAGGAATGCTGAAAACACACAACGAACCCATAATTAGTTGGGCTATCGAAACTGAGGCAGCAGCAGAGAACAACGGACACGGACAGACTTGTATTACTCAATAGGAGGCAGGCAGGCAGAAAGCACGCGAAAAGAACTGCACAAGGCGGCTGCAGTCGGCTGCAGAACAACAAGTGTAGATACGCGTTAAGAGAGCCAAATCCTGCAGATACCATCTTTGAAACATGGCCCAAAGAGAGCCAAGCGGCAGTACAGTATTAATTCACTATAAACCGACCGAAATTTCAATGTCTCACGAAAGAAAGTGACCATGGCTCAAACATACAGAAAGAAGTCTCCACACAGAAATGTTTCAAGTGATGACAGATTTTTCAACGACATTGCAGCGCAACAACAAACTTCCGAAAAGTGATAACTACCGCCGATTCGAGTTTTGAGCATCCAGCTGGCTTTTTTCTCGGTTTTACTTTTGTAGATAATGCCAGTGAAGAATGACAGAAGGAAAGACAGCTATGGCTCCCTGTTAACCCATTAGAGCATAAAGTTAAAATATTAAACTACTGTTGAAAGGATAAACCTTGAGTAAAACATATATAACTCCTAAAATAAACATTTTTTTGACGTCCGATTTATCTAATATTCGATGGGTTAATCAGAAGTTTTTTTCTGGTCAAGATTTTAGCACTGTCATTGCGAGCGGTTCTACACTTTAACCGACTACACCGTAGTGTATGGGACTTCCGACACAACTGCCTCAGTGAAAGGAAGGACCCAACTGTGGGCCACTTAAATTGGTCAATTGAAACTCGACTGACATTTATGATTAATTAGCGTTCTTCCCGCTTTCGAAGTGGAACGAATTAGGTTCCACTGTGAATCCAACTAAACAGAATTTGCAAATGACCATCGCACCGTCTTTTATGCGGAGAAAACCGTACATTCGTGGATGCCTACATGCACCCAACTTGCATACAAATGATGTGGGGCCGGGAAGCGGCAAAATGGCAACTTTCCGATGTGAACAATGCCCACAGGAGCGGAGGTTCATAAATAAAACATGCGACCAATACGAAAAACAGTCTTCTGCCGACACAATGACTGTCCGTCGGTGCTGTTGGCAACATTGGGCACTAATTTTTGGGACAAATTGTGTGATTTATTGTTTTATTTTTGAGAGCGCAACCTGTACGACAACAGCACGAAAATGTCACACACATCTGTACATACATATGTACATACTTGTACATTTGTGGATAGGTAAAGTTTGACATTTGTAGCTTGGTTTGGCGCTTGCTGCTGCCTTTTGCTCAAGGCTTAGCGGGCAGTCTGCGTATCGCATTTGGACATTCACGCATAGTCCCAGTTGGCATGTTGGCAGCTGATTTTTGGCTCGAGGTTGTAATTTTCTCACGCGAGTAGTAATAATTTTTATAAGCCATAATTCAACATTTCACCTCCATCAGCGTCAGCGTCATCGTCATCCTAATTTCCATAACATTGTAATTAAAATCGAAATAACAAAAGCATTCCACAGCCAAATGAAGCGGAATGCAAGCCAGAAAACTAGCGAAGAGAAACCGAAGGAAAGACCCACAAAACAGGAATCAAATTTTTATATGCAGCCAACATGGAGCAGCAATAAATTTTAATTATACTTCTAATAAAACGAAGTAAAACGACAATCATTATGTACCGGTTGAACGCGGGAAACTAAGTTCGGTCACGCACGTCAGCAAAAATCAGAAGAATCACATAAATTTGTGTGTAGAGTCCAAACTTCAATGTGCAAATGTTTACCTTTTACAATTCAATCTACAATTCGAGATTAAATATATAACCGATTCGATTCGACCTGTGGCGGCCTAAAACAGACTGTGACGACAGCCAGCGCTGACCCACATACATACATATGTGTGTATGTATTAATGCCACAGTTGCTACTGGGAATCACAAACTCTTCAGCTGGAGTAACTTGTCGATTAGCCCTAAGTGGCAACGGATACCGCTCACAAAAAAATTTAAATAACATCAACACTGTCCAGACTACCACAAAGTGTGTCACTCTCTTATCGTCGTATATCTAAACACTAATTTAAGACTCATTTCCAATTTCATGGCATCTAATGAGCACAAGAAGAAAAGCACCCAGCACAAACCCAAGCAAAACCAAATCTGTGTAAAATTTCATTTAAATTACCAGAAACCCTCGGCACCGCAGCGACACAACAAAATGGAAGGAAAAAGAAATGGGCAAAGTGTACGCCTGACTAGCGTCGAATCAAAAACCCCCCAAAAACAAGTAAAGGAAAGACGCGTTGCATAAAAACCATAAATTAAATATTCAGTTTTTTCTTTGTTTCGATTTCGGTTTTTTATTTATTTTCTTAACTGCTGTTCAACTGGTTGTCTGTACCGCGCGAAACATAAAAATGTTCAGGCTCCCTTGGGCCGCGCCTTCTCCTGCCTTCTCCGACCACTACGTCGACGCATGTCGTATTATAAGTTTTTTCTTTTTATTGTTATTATTTTGGTTGTTTGAACATGCGAGGCGCGCGCCGCAGCCAGCGCGCAGGATTCAATGACCCCAAACAAATCAACCGTTGCGGATCCTTCACGCAAGGCGTCCGCGTAATCGCGCCGGCCAACGATTCGAGTTCTGCGCGCTCTTGTGCGTTCTCTGCGCTTCGTACTCATTTAGTTTCTTGACTTTTTTATTCGTTTTGGAGTTCAGTTCACCAGCACCTCTTCACCACTTCACCGCTTCAGCGACAGTTAACTTAAATTGCTGCGCTGCGCTGGTGTCGAATTCCTGGAGGGATTTCTTATATATTTCGGCGCGTCCACTTTGGTTGAGGTGTTTTGAAGTGTTGCGCGTCTTTGCGTACGGTTTCGAGGTTGATTAAGTGCGCCGAGAAGATATAAGAGTTTGATAAGTTGCGAAGACAACCACCGATACGAGTCCAACAATAAATAACCAATTATAATACTCGCAACTACGCATTGCATCAGGCCTTGCATTTCCGCGTGGATACGATCATTCTTTTCTCTAAGTTGGTTGCCATAAATATCAGCAGTTTTCTATGCATCAAACACACAATCTAGATAAGTAGTTTCCATGTTAAGATCCATGTCTTTACATATGGATCTGTGTTTCTGTGCGAGTATCCTTGCTTAGCCGCACTGTAAGTAACTAATCGACTACTCAAGCAAGTAACTAATCGAACTTGCTCACCGCATATTTTGTTAAATTTTATATTTTATGTTCCTTGTACCAGAGCTCACCCAAATATGATCGACAAATGTCATCAAGTGAGCAACGTTAATAATCATCTCCTGTGTAAACTATGGCACACAAAATCTTTTTAAACTATTTTGAGATTTCAACTCAACGAATAGTTTTCTGCCGTTACAAAATTATTTCCATTAAAAACAAAGATAACGAAAATGTAGTGCCGACTAGTCTCATGTGTTGAACCCATTTGTCTTTATAGCTACAAAATAGCCCATAAAAACATTTGACTCGGTTATACAATGATTGAAAAAAAATGCCTCTACGGTAGACCATAAGTTTCATAGTTTATTTGTTGCGGCAAGCATATTTTTGACAAGGCAAACAAACAACAAACACTGCTCTAAAAATGGGAAGAAAGTGAAATTTCCACCGAACGCAATCGATCTGACTTTCGCAGAACACTTGTGTCAATCATTGGGGAAGAAGCAGGGCAGATCGCGAACAGCGCCGCACCCGTGCCCGACGTGTCACCGGGTCTAGCGCTGCGCTGTCAAACGCCATTCGTCGACTGACGACAGCATTTAGATCGCGAGCAGCCGAACGCCATCAGCCGAGCACAAAGTGCGATTTGTCAACGCCAAAGTCGAACGGCGCTGCACCACTTTCGATGGCCATCGCAGCCCATCACTGAGCCCAAAATCCGCACACAATGGGCGTCGCTTTCGAGAACGAAAATCGGCAGCCGGCAAAACCGACCAAGTATTTTTGGATTGCAGATCGTGTTCCTGTTAGGAAGTAAATCTAAATGTGGGCATTCAGAGTGAGCCATTTGAATAACCTGCTGCGGCCAGGCGCAATCAAAATGTTTCAATAAAGAATTCGGAATCAGCATGATTTCAATTCAAATTGTAAACAATTTGAGCAGGTTCGGCACATGTCAGGTGTTTGCTGTGCGGCTGTTGTTATGGACGACTTTGCATTAAACCACCACTTGTTGTATGTAGTTTGCTGCGAGCATTGTAGAATGCTGCTAGCAATGTGGTTCTGACTGCTGCTGCATAGTTTGATCAGTTGCAAGAACAAAAGGAACAACAAAGGCAAACCAATTTGAGCACGAGCGACATTGGACGCTGCACATCCACTTTACGTGCCGAGCGACCCGAAGGACATGGCAATAGATTCCGAGAAACGCAACACTTTCACTCAACTTGTCCACCTTGTGACAACCTCTGAAACAAATGTCGATGCTCAAAAGCAAACTGATCGTAAATGGTAGCTCATAGGCGAAGTTTGTACTGGCTCACATATGTATGTGTATGATGATATGAACAAATGTTTCAAGTTGGTAAGTCCGTACGAAGGAACCGCTTGTCTGGCCTTCGTTTCGTGTTTATTGACCTTCCCGCAGGCGCTATAGCACAAACATTTGTATGGTCTCAGTCCCAAATTCAACGCTTAACCTCACAAAAACCCCACAAAACGTCGCACAGTGTAACGAGTGCGACCAAAATTACGTAAAATCTATGTTCGAAACGTGGGAAAATTTAATTACCCAATGGAAGATATTACTGGAAGTATTAGGACAAAACTAAAGTATTATCTTAAGAGATACTTGAATTATTGTAGCCACTACCTTAACTACGCACTACTTATAAACACTATATTTCACTATTTATTTGATGCATATTCATTAACGCTTTCGCTATTTTGTTGCCATATGGCACATTGCTACTTTGTGGACGTCTGAACCCCCTGTGGTTTCAAGAATACATTTTTTGTTGGTCCTTAGAATAGTTTGAAGTTTTATGAAAAATACGAAATTAATAAACTGATTACACTGAGCAACAGCCAAAATTTTTCCGAGTTCTAGTAAACCTTTTCTAAAGGATTTTTGGACGCTGATCACAACTGCGTACTTAGTTTTTTGATTGTTTGAGCGGTTTGTAAGTTATTGGTGGTTTTTGCTAGGAGGTGTTTTCCACGTTTTTTCATCTTTGAATTTTTATTGCATTTGTAATATGTTGAAAAACACGATAATTTTTTTATGACACAATAACGAATCCTCAAGCTATAATTTTGACCATAGTAGATTTCGATTGGTCAAGGGTTAACATGGCTATGGCCCTTAAAAGTTCAATTTTCGCGAATTTTTTATAAAAATTCATTTAAAATCGGTGTTGCAATTTTCAATTAGGAGTTAGTGTGCAATGTATAGTGTAAGGTTGTAACTTAAACTTATAGAACAGATTTTTTTTATTGTATGTGCCATTCTCGGCCTATGCTCGTTAGAGTGTAAATGCGACTTCACCTTCTGAACACGTGTTTGTATTGAAATCCCCTAATGCTTTTCGCGTCATTGACGAAAGTAGCTAAAGTATTTTCGCAAGCGTCAATATTTGTCTTTTCAAGGGCATTAACAAAATTTGAATTGGTTCATTACTGTAGGAGCTATTCTAAAAAGAGTTGCATCACACAAGCAAAAATTTCAACCACACACACTTAGCAAACTACTTGCTGTTTTTTCATATTTCACTGCGACATATTTTTAGGGCGCAAAAAAAATCAAAATCAAAGCTGAAAATTTTATGAGTCAAGGGCATTTGATGAATGTGAGCATTTTCATACCGCTGCCTAAAAGTGTGCTCCGATATTATAGCTCAAAAGTAAATCCTTTTGTTGCTGAATTTATGAATGGAGAACTTACATATTTGTACACATACTCTATTACAAACATCGTATTTCAAAAATTCCTTTTTTGGTTGAAAGCCCCAACATTCTTCTTTCACTATATGACTATATATATTTTTTGTAAGACAAATTCTTTTGTGTATTCGCAATCTTGCAAAGTAACTGAAAATTTGACTTTGCAAATGAATAACTCTTGCAAATTTGAACCGATTTTAATGTTTTAAATTTGAAATACATAGTTAGAGTATTGTTAATCTATGTTAAAAAAATGGCATTTTAGACTTCAGGTTTGTAGGAGCTGCATACGTATAATGGTCAAAAAACATGGAAAACGCCCTCCGAGGAAAACCATCAATATTTCTTAAGCCGCTCAAACAATCAAAAAACTAAGGACGCAGTTGTGATCAGCGTCCAAAAATCCTTTAGAAAAGTATGGTTTGATTTCAGAAAAAAAAAATAATGTCGATTTTGTTGCTCTGTGTTATTAAAGTTTAAAGAAGAGAAGTATACACGTTTTTTAATGGTAGCATATATCGTGACATAGTAAAGGAAGAAGAAGCAGAAAACTTTAGATAACTTTTTAATTTGATGTTTTCTTTCAATTTAAATACTTTTTTTTTTAATTTTAGCTTACTTCAGCTAAAATTAAAAAAAAAAGACGAAAGATTCAAATTTTCGTAATGCGTAAAAATTTTTATGTTTAAGTAATTATTACAGCCACAACGATGTGGTTGCTCTCATAGAAAAACATTTTAAAATACATGGTCCGAGTATAAAAATTTAAAAACGTTCTTATGTAATGTTGCTCATATAACCACATAGAAACCTAAGACGTAAAATTTAAAATTTTAACTTTCCCCAGTAAAAAGAAATTAGCTGCTAATTTAATAATTCCATCACTAATATTCCAAAGTTACTTCTTAATTCATGAGGGAAGCGGGCGTGGCTGTGGTCCGATTTTAATGATTTTTTGAAAATTTCTTCATTTTGAACACAAAACTATGCTCATCAATTTTAATCGAAATTGGACAACATTTACTATTTTCGGCCACGGGTTATATGAAGTCGTTATACTGTGCGTCGCCCTCTCGGGTAGAATATTTGAACAAGTGCTGCAGTTTCTGCACCTTTGTGTACTTTCATTACTAAACATTCAATGCAACAACATTGTGTTGATTTTTGTTGAAATATCCTCGCACATGTGAAAAAGTTACGGCTTTATTTACCCAAAAAAACACATGAGGTGTTTCCAGTAGCGACGGCTGTGCTTATATTCAGCAACATTTTAACTATTTGCTTTTACCCAAATTTTGAAATTGTGGCGCTAACAGTTCATAAAAATGCTCTTAATTTTAAGTACGCGTACTTGACTACCCCAGAAAAGTATATTTGCCAGCGCGCAGTTTCCCAAGTTTTATTGCCATTTACAATTTGAAAACATACAGACTGCTTTACAGTTTTGTTTCACTTTTCTTGTTTGGTTTACTTCAGGTTTTCATTTTGGCCATTCAAAATTAATGGTTTTGTTTTCCATCTTCATCTTCAATGTTATTTCAGTGGACATTATTTCTGCTCCTTTCATTTCAAATTTTTAGTCATTTTCATCATGAAAGTAATGCGTCGCATGTAAGGAGGGGACCACAGAAAAAACTTTAAATATTTTGCTGCAAAAAATAAATTCAAAACTGACAGTAAAGTATGATGGGCTGAAAGTAGAGATCAAAATACAAGAATCGAAAGAAATTTGACCCCTAAACTAATTGATTGTTTCGATATTTAAAACAAGCAATGAGATCCTGTGGTATAACAATAGGCCTAACTTGGCCTCTGTTCGAATCATATAAACTTTCTTTTTCTACTTCTTCTTCATCTTCTTGACTGGCACGACAGCCCAATTACGAGACTAAGGCCGAGCTACCCGCAACCATCCATGTTGTGCGTGCGAATGTTTTTTACAAGGTTGGAACGGCGAGTTGGGAGTTTCTTCATAGGCAATTTTACTCTCAGAGGTTTGCCATTTCCTGCTGAGAGGACAGCCGCCGAAAGAAAAACATTTTTTTTTTCGGTGTTAACGCAACGGAGTCTTGAACCTGGGTTCGAGCGTCGCATTTGACTCACGGCCTAACGCACTAGCCAGCTGACCTACGTCGGCTGCCCGACTTTCTTGTTATCTACCTAAACTCTATCTTGTTCCACTCTACACCACTGGTGATGAGATGCACAACGTAAGTTGCTTGTAGTTGTAGAAAGTTTTCTAGATTTTTCTGTAAATGGTGCCGAATATCTTCAACCCACTCATATTTTTGGAATGGAAATAAAACATAAGAAACATTTTATAATTAGATTTAACACCATCACGACGGCGACAACACGTCACATACTGAGAACACCAACAATCGAATAGTTTCCTTGTGTTGAGAAACAGATTTCCAAGTGAAAACGCTTTCCATCAACATGGCCCCAAACATACACGCACACACACACACACTCACGCGCACTCATGCAATGAACGACACGCAAGTGCAAAGAAAATTTTCTCATTTTCACTTTCAAAACACACACCAAGCATTTTCCGGACAAGCGCGCACAATTTGAAAACCCATCAGCGTCCTCGGCGCAGAGCAACAACGCCACCAACAAAAGCATTGCTCAGCCGTGGCGACATCATCTCCGCCGTCGTCGCCGTGATGCGGAATTCGAGAGCGAAATTTTCAAATTGCGCCGGACGTTTTCGGCGTGAAAGTTGGAGGTGGCTACGAATGCGTAGACAAAAGCGTCTGGGGGCCACGGAAGCGGTCGCCAACACCGCACGCCAAACGCTGAGGATGTGCGTTGACGTTATGGTTGTTGGTGTTGGTGTTGAAAGAAATGCTGTTGCTTTGTCTCGGTCTCCTTGCTGGCCATTTGATTTTTAGACGACAAATAAAATGGAACCGAAATGCTTTAATTATAAGCAGAAAAACACACAAAGCGACAGGCCAACACACGTTTCCAAAAACAAGCAACACAAGCAAAAAATGTGAAAAACTTTATGTGTCGCTTGCGTTTTTTATTCATGTCAAAGATTTAGCAATAGCAATGAATTTTGATAATTTATGGCATTATTAGTGACACTGGACATTGTTTGTTCCTCTAAAATAAAATTCTATGATTCTAAATCGGATGCTGTGAATTTGGCACTGTCCTTGTTGTTGCATTCACTTCACGAATAGGATTTTATGCCGCTAGAGCGAAATCGTTGACAATTGTTATGTAACAATGCTGAACGATTTCGTCGACTAAATATTAAAAAAAAGAGTTCACATTGTTACGAAAGCTTCATTTGAGGATCAATTAAATGGCACAAAGTGACACAACTCAAAATTTTTAAATTTATGTGTTAATACTATGCACAATGGATATATAGATCCAATAAGCAAAAGTTCAGTATTTTTTGTTGTTTTTAGCTGTTGGCAAAATACAGTCAGGTGTCTCTTCATGTCGAGAAGTTTGATGCTATTTGAACGCTGCAGCTCAATGCAAAAGAGTCCGAATTCAAATTGTGACACTTTTGACGAAATAAATGTTTTTGTTGAAGTTAAGTTTAAGTAAAGTTGTAACAATTTTTGTATATACCTATTTTGAAAAAAAAATTTATTTTGAATTTGAAAAATTTTTATAAATAAATGTTTTTGTTGAAGTTAATTTTAAGTAAAGTTGTGACAATTTTTGTATATATTTTCAAATAAAAAAAAATTTCGAATTTTCAAAATTTTTCTTTCAACTTTTTAACTGTTATTTATAATTATTAAACCCAGAAAAAGTGACAATTCGATAATTATAGAATAAAAATATCATCAAAGAAGTCACAACTCAAAATTTTGAATTTTCTAGTGTAAAAAAAACTTTGTAACCCATCCTAAAGCATTATCTGTAGGGATTTTCTACTAAACGGTCTATACGTTATTTTTAAAAAAATTGTTATTCAGCTCAAAAGCAGTTTTTTGCGTTTCCTGAAAAATTCCAAATTTGGAATTGTGTCACTTTTGTAGTGAGTGTACGAAATATTGTTTTAAACATTGCAATTATATTTATTTTATTAATTTCAGGTAACAAACTAGTTCGGTCTGCGGTCTGCTGTAGAATTTGACCACTGTGCACAGTCTATCAGCGCGGAGCTACAGTGACGAATGGTGCAACCGCGACCTTTGCCATTTCGTAATCTCTTTGGAAGTGTAGTTAATCTCATTAGGCATGGACTCATAACATAAGTAGTTCAGACCGAACCAAGAGTCCAAGAGTCAAACTCTGTTTTTGTGAAACTTATTTTCGAGATTTAATTGCACTCTTCCCCCAAAACGCGTCGAATATTAAAACACAATACCGACCCCCAGATGCCGAGGTTATCGCTGAGCCACGATTATTGAAATGTTCTGGAAAAGAAGCGCCTCTTTAGGGCGGCAACCGAAATTCATGAATCCAAGAACCCAACACTTGCTGCTCGTGCTGGCGATTGAGAAAAAGTACAATCTTAATTAACACAAAGTTATTATATTTGTTGTCGTCCGAGTGAATATAAACCAGATAAGCAAATTTCGGTCGTTAAAGCTATCAGCGCATTGGCGTTCGGTACGTTCCAGTGGGTTGGAACTGCGCGCGCAAGGTTTGTTGTTAGGCGTAGTTATGCGACTTTGGCCGCACAACAACAACAACAACATACAATTGCAAATTTGCATAACTTTCGGACGATGTTTGATAATGTTCGAATAATCTCTGCGCCCGAGCAAATTATTTATTTAAATGTTGCGCGCTACACCTGCTGAGCGTAAAGAGCCCAGAACAAGCCAACAAACAAGCGTCATAATCATAAAATTAAGTCACCAGAAATGCAAACGAAATTGTTCGACATGTTCATGCAAATCGAGAAAATCGAACTGTGCGCATTCGACAGCGACTAATTTGCTTTCAAAAACCATAAAATGAAATGACATGAAATTTGCATTTCAAGCGGATTCAGGCAGGAAATCAAGGCAGCTGACATAATCGACATTATGCTTTATGAATTTGGAGATTAGGTTGATTTTGACCTACTGCAGCTCATCGGGCAACTAGGCGAAGGCTGCAACTAATCGTTAGTTAGTCCGCCTGATAATGTCACCCACTGTTTCCTAAACACAAAACGAATGTAGTCCAGAATATCGTTGCTGACGGCGCGATTCCCACTTCGAAGCCATTTGCAGCGATATTTCATGGTGCCCTACATTGCGCTGACGTCTCCTGTGCGGAACATCCGCCGCAACTAATTCCAGCAACTAAAGACCGAGCCATTGCCTCCAAAGTTCAGGGCAATAATTTTTCCCGTCCGCTTGCCGCACCTTACAGATGACACTACGCATTGACGTTTCGTAATAATCCACACACAACATTGGGCCAAGATATCCACAATGCCCAGCAAATGGACCAAAGCACCAGCAGACGGATAGTAAAACTGAGAAATTCACACACGAAAATATCATACAAAATGCCTTAAGACTTTCGGAAAAACGTTTCGTACAAAAGTTTTTCACTAAAACAACGAACGCCAGCAACAAAAAACGCATTTAAATATTTGAGTTTGTAAATTTTGCAGCTGTTGACAATATTTTTAGGTTTTTTTTTATTTTCGTGAGCATTTATTGTTTGCCACTTTTTTTCAGTGACGGTGACGGAAACGCCATGTGTCAAAACATTTTTCTTCGCCTCCAAAAATTAAGATCTCATAAAAAAAAAATGTAATATTCGCCACAAAAATACCTGCAAGACACTCGTTTCATGCGGAAATTTAAATATGCCACTTTTTGGTGAGCGAGAGCAAAGTACCTATTTGCCATCAATGTGAAGAAATCTTTTCAACTCGCCACTTGGAGTTGGCATAAAACTGAAGGTCCCTTTAATTTGAGGTCTCAGTTCCGTAATCAGGATATGTGGCAGCAGGGGCGTAGCCAGAACTTGGTCATGGTACTTTTAGTAGATACTAAATTGTTTGCCAATTTATTACTACATGTTTTTAAAAGTACACTGCACCTTAAAAAAACAAAATCGATGCTAATTTGCAAAGAGCCAATATTAAGTTTTGCTTTAAAGTTGGCACTCGCCGTAGCTCAGCTGGCCAGTGCGTTGGGCCGCGAGTCAAATGCGACGCACGAATCCAGGTTCAATACCCCGTTGCGTTAACACAAAAAAAAAGAAAAACAACAATTTTTCTTACGGCGGCTGTCCTCTCAGCAGGAAATGGCAAACCTCTGAGAGTAAAATTTCCTATGAAAAAGCTCCCAACTCGCCGTTCAGAATCGGCATAATACTGTAGGTCCCTTGCAACCTTGTAAAAATTAACACGCACAACATGGATGGTTGCGTGTAGCTAGGCCTTAGTCTCGTAATCGGGCTGTCGTGCCAGTCAAGAAGAGAGAAGAAGAAAGTTGAAAAAAAGATTTCAATTGATAAACCAAGTTTATGGTGATGATCGTTTATCCCTTGGCAGGGTTCATGAGTGGTACTCGCGATTCAAAAACGATTGTCAGGACATAAATGATGACCAACTTGTGAGTCAACTGAAATCCGCAGATTCCATCAAAACTTGGCAATAAATCATCATGTAGCAGCCAAAATCGACTTGAAATTGGATTTAAGCTTCGCTTTAATTATACCCATCTGGGTAATCTTTTACAGAACAAATTCGAAAGTAGTTTTTAATAAACAAAAAAATTATTTTGGAAATATTACACAGTGCAACAAATTAAAAAAAAAATTCGAGGGACAAGGTCAAACCCATCTCATTCGATAGAGGATCTCAGTAGATGAAAAAGTGCCAGGGGATTGTTCTCGGAATGTTCGAGTTTTTGTTTTAATTGAGTTTAAAGATGGCGGCTTAAAGCCCTTTCCCGAAACTTTTAAAACATCATATCTCTTGACTCAAATGTCAGAAAGGAATAATTTTACGTCAAATGAAAGGTAATGAAATGAAGTCGATGACACAATATCCTTTTTTGGAAAAATGTAATGAAAAAGGACTTCAAGGACATCAAATAAATTTGTATCCTTGAATATCCTGGAACCCGTAAGAGCTAAATTTATATAAGTGACTTCTGGTAAAAAGGCATTCAAAGATCTATACTGCATATTAATTCATTTCAATCACTTTAACTGTTAAGCCACTACAGCGTTTCAAAAATTATACACTGCTAAATTCATGTTTTTTTGTACAGAATATCTCGTAGTTGCTTCTTAAAAACATCGAATGTAGCAAAGCACATTTTTTTAATGGTTGTAGAGTTTTAAATTTAAAAGTTATTTACATGAAATTTATAAGCAGTATAGATGTTTGAATGCTTTTTCACTAGAAGTCGTTTATATAAATTTAGCTTTCACGGTTTCCAGGATATTCAAGGATACAAATTTTATTGAGGTCCTTCATAAATTTTTCCAAAAAGAATATTCTGTCATCGACTTCATTTCATTACCTTTCATTTGATGTAAAAATTATTCCTTTCTGACATTTGAGTCAGGAGATATGATGTTTTAAAAGTTTCGGGAAGGGGCATTAAGCCGCCATCTTTAAACTGCATTTAAAAAAAAACTCGAACATTCCGGGAAAAATCCCTTGGCACTTTTTCATCTACTGAGGTCCTCTATCGAATGAGAAAGGTTTGACGTTGTCCCTTTTTTCAGTGTTGCACTGTGTTATTCATGTTATTTGTTATTTTGTATACCAAACACCTACACGGGTGATCACAGGCGCTTCCGTCACAATTTTGAATAAAACTCAAAAACATTTTTTTTACGTACCTCACTATGTGTTCAATAAACCCTTTGAAAAGAAATCTTCTCATATTTTCCATAGTCGCTAAATAAAACTTTAAAGATAGGCTTTTTTCAAAAAACGGACTATCAGGATTACATAAATCTTTGGTAAGGCAGAAGTAAAGCATCTCAAAATATAACATTTTCACATTTTAACTGAACAAATAGACAATTGTGATCTGATTTTTTGACTAAAAGTCGAATTTTAACCATCAACCACTCTTCGTTTTCACCTGATGCGGCATCGTGCGACTTTCACCTTATAAAAAAAAGAAGGCGTTTTGAGGGCGTAGAAGCCATCCAAAAGGCTTGTACCGACATCCTGAAGGACGTTCCAGCCGACGATTTAAAACACTCATTAAACATGCTTTTAGATCATTTGCTTCCCAAGTATTGTATAGTCGACCAGCATCGATCGAGTTGTATTTGTTTATCTGTCAATTATAACTATTTTGGCCACTAGTAAGTAGTACAAGGCCTAACTTTTCAGTGTTTTCGCTTAGTCAGTGCTTAGTTAAATATAGCACGCAGATTACAATCACAACGAGGCGTGAGTGAGTGAGTCTCATTTAATTGATCTCTTAAAACACCGAGACTTACATATGTAAATGCAAATCCTTGTTTGCGCTGGCCACAAACAAAGGAAACGTTTCTATTGATTGCAGCAATTTCTAGAGCATGACGGGATGGCGTCGAATAGTTATAACAAAGGCAACAACAACAACAACAACTGGCACATTAATCGGACTTGCCTATAGCAACGAAGGGGAAATATCACGAAAGCTGTTTCCAAGTCATAATTCGGGCAAAGATCGCAACCCCAGCGCTCAACGTATGCAAAACAAATTACAACTGCTGATAATTTTGCAAATTCTTGTGCATTTATATGCACACATCGACCCCACGTACTACAACTGGAACTAGAACTATCATAGAAGAACGCTGCAAAGCGTTTGGGCCAGCGCGTAGCTAGACAGGCCGGCTCAATCGAAAGGAAAACGGGGTCTCCGGAGTCCGGCAAAAGCCAAATGAATTTCAAATGAATGGAATCGTTTGATTCGCACCAAACGTCAAAAGTCAAAGCCTGCAAAAATAAATGCAAAAAGTGCCATCAACCGCAAACGTACTAAAAAATTGCCATTTGTGAGCGGAATGTGTCAATTCAGTGAAAACGATCGAATTCTGCGCTCTGGTCAAAGTTTTATTAATGCGCCCAAACAATGATCAACATAGGCGTCCACAGAGCAATAATCACATTAAGAGTGTCAAATTTGCTGACTGTAGAGTGACTTTTATTAAATATGAATATGTGTTCCTCCATTTTAATTTTAAATATTTTATTATAATTCAATAATTGCGCATTTAAACGGCTTACTGACTAACATTTGCATGTACATACATCATTGAAATTGGATTATTATCCATGAACATGGATCGCTAACTCTGAGCAAATATTTTATTCGAACCAGCCCACGAATGAAGGTCGTTAACAATTACTTCCTGTTTCTTCATTTTCAGACATATTTCAAAATTAGCTAAAATTTATGTATAAAAGGAGCAACAAATTAATGTAACTATTCTAAAACAAACAACACTAATGTGTACAGACAAATATTTCCAATAATAGTCAAGTGTTATTTTTTCCGCAGGTTATAGTAATAAACAATAGTAATAGAAAAGTAGTGAAATAATGAACAAAATAAATAAATAAGAATTGAATAAAACAAAATATGTAAAAAAAAGCCATGGAAATTGTGTGATTGTTATTAGGTACTTGTTTTTATTGCTTTTAAGAAATTCAGCTTTTCCAAAAAAACTTTCGCCGCTTCACATTTGTAAAATTTTTCTCCCAATATCTGTAATCATGCAAAGAAGCTATTCACCGACTTTTTTCTTGGCGACGTGAATACCGCCAGCGTTCATCTTCAAACCCAAACTGAAATTTACATGGAAAGAGACGAGCGAAAGGCACAACAAGAAATAGCGATCTGAACTGCTTTACATTTTAAATGAAGCCACAACGAACAGTTTTTTAATTCAATTTCTATATATATATGCACATACTTTAAGCATTGGTCAAAAGTTAATAAATTTCGAATATACCACAATAAATAGATGAAAAGAAAATTAAGATAAATAATAATAGATGACAAAATTAGTGTTCACGAAATTTAATACAAGGAAAGCAAAACGTTTATTGGACAGATTTTTTAACAAAAATTCAGAGATAGCCACATTGGATTAGACATTCATAAGCATTGAGTTTAGTCGGATAAATCAAAAGGAAAATACTTGCATGTGATTTCTCCACTCTACTGAATCGTATTTTCTATCCAATTTTAATTCTTTGTTTATAAAAGACGCAACCAAAACTAATCTCCACTACAAGCTAGGAAATGCAAAAAAACATCAAATATGTTTATACAAAATTTACTATAAATAATTAAACAGTCAGCTGCACATTCGATTCGAGTCTTGCTCTGTCGTTGGATCCCGTACTCTGGCCCGAGGCCGCTCATTTGAATTTCAAACAATTCAACCGAAACAGGAAATCTCGACATGCCTTCGGTTGGTACACGGGAAACGTCAGGCGTTAACTGGCGGCACATAAAATACAAAATCAATTTGACAACTTCAAAAATGGTGAGCAGTTATGCTGACGTGGCCAGCAATCTCGCGAGCATCGAATTGGTGGATGTCGTTGCGGCTGTTGCCATTCGAATCGATTAGCATAAAGTGTCCTTTTCGTGGACGGCAGAAACCCCCAGTCGATCAAAGCGCACAACAACGGTTGGATGTCGGCAATGACGTAAAAGGGAATGCACGAAAATGCGGTGACCACAAAAGAAAAGCCCAATCGTTGAATAAACATTTAGAGATGCGTTTCTTTCTATGGGTCAACAGGTCACACACCAATTTATGTATCAACAGGTACGGAATGGTGCACAGAATATTATTTTGCAGGGGTTAGCCTCCTTGTCTTGCAGTCCATCGATATTTCGCCATATATTCATTTCAATAATATGTAATACCATTATATCGAGTTTGGAAGCTTTAACTTCCAAAACCCATTTTTCATTTTGTTATTAAATGCCATGGAAGCCCTATGGATATAACTATCTCATTAACTATTGTCACCTGAGAGTGCAGCAACCGAAATTAAATGTTTTCTTTGTTATCAGACCTACGTCTGTCTGACTCATGATTTACTAAAAAAAAATACGGTAGCCTCTGGCGTGCTTAACCCTTTCGCTTTAGATTTTTACGTTTTATGCTTCTATGTGGTCCATGCTCGTTCTCTGTGATTGTCCTGCACTCAGCAGAAAAAGATTTCTCCAGCTAGGGGCTATCACCATAGCCCCGGAAACGATCTGGAATCTATAACCCCAAAGAGTGCTTAAACTAATAAAAATCCTCAACTTAGAGGGTAAAACCAGGCTTGCACAAAAGATCTACACTGGTCGCAGTGCCTAATAGCCTCAATATTATTATTGTTAGTCTATGTTGTTACATTAGCAACAATCCATAAGAAATTTTTGAATTTTTATACTCAGACCCTGTATTTTAGAGTGTTTTTCTATGAGAGAAACCACATTGTTGTGGCTGTAATAATTACTTAAACATACAACTTTTTACGCATAACGAAAATTTAAATATTTCATTTACTTCAGCCAAAATAAAAAAAAATCATCTAAATTGAAAGAAAACGTCAAATTAAAAAGATCTCTAATTTTTTCTGCTTCTTCTTCCTTTACTATGTCAAGATATACTATTAAAAAATCGTGTATACTTCTCTTCTCTAAACTTAAATATTCAAGTTATTATTTTCGTTTTTTCCTGAAACTTCAACCTATTCTAAAGACCAACAAAAAATGTATTCTTGAAACCACAGAGTGTTCACACGTCCACAAAGTAACATATTGTTATATGGCAACAAAATAGCGAAAGGGTTAATCTAAATATGTCTGAGGGCATCCGCCTCCGGCGTAGCCTGCGATTCCATACAACTGGAACATGATATTTAATATACGCAACAGTGTCGAAAAGACGTGGAATAAATATAAATTTGTTAATTAAAATTCTTTGAAATCGCGATTCGCAAAGTAAAAATCGTTTTTAGGTAGAAAGTGATCAGACAATTAAACAGACAGACACTAAATTTTTTAGCCATCTGCACTCGCCACGGCCAAATCCACATAGTTGGCAACGCCAATGCGTCGGCACAATTGTTTTGACAGCCACTCGGCATAGCTCGAACAGCTGATGCCGCCGAATCGCGCATTGAGTCTGCAACAGTTTTGTTTAGAAGCGAGTTTTATATTTTAAAAAGAGCTCAAATTGTTAAAAGGAACAATGGAGGATCCTTTGCGGCCAAAGGCGGTCCCGCTAGCAGCCGAGACTGTGCTGTGGTTTGAATTTCTTCTGGACCCTGAATTGATAACGAAGCATCTGAAGAAACCCAATCCAGGTAGCACAGCCATGCCGCAGTTGAAAATGTCATCTGAAATATAATCTCTTTGGCAGAACCCAGCGCCGTGGAACTGATGGCACAATTCATCTCAATGACGCCAGACACCGTGATGACGGCGCAGTATGACCTCACCTCACCGGACACTGAAAGCATGCCTGGTGGAATACCAGTCACGCCCGGCACTGGAGTGGCCGGCAGCGGCACTCCAGGCGTGCCCGATGGCTTACGAATATCGCGCAAACAATTCGCCTTAAAGATTTTAGCTTTAAAAGTGGCCACTTGGCTAAAGTGGAATTTGGGTAGGTAAACTGACATTGGATATACCATTAACATTATCGAGATTTATCTTATTGGCTTCTCCAGATGTGCTGGAAAAGAGTTTGCCCATTCCCAAGCAACTGTATCTGCTACGCGACTTGTGCACAGTGTCCTTTGGTAAATTGGTGACCATACCACTCCCACCCGATTTTCCAACGAAAATATGTGAGTATGCGTATTCTGATGTGAAAATGCCCTTTAACTGTATGTAACCTGATCTTACAGCGGCCGAAGGCAATGAGAATGCTGCGCGCTTTGCGCTGACCTTTTATCACCGTTGGGTGCTTCGCTTGCAAATACTCAAGGATATCGCTATGAAGGCGGCACGTCCCTCTATGGGCAATATGTAAGTTAACAGCTGACATTTCCATGGCAAAACATTTGTGAATGCTCGCTTGTACTCATGTGTGACGAAGGTTTGTGCCCATGGAGCCTATGCATCAGTTTTTTGCGCCGGAGATTCCGCCACAATCCAGCATCGAATATCTGCAAGAGCTGTGCAAGTCCACGGAACCATTCTACATCTTCACCTACGATACATTTACCACATTGCACCCACACACAGCCTCTATGCAACAGAATTTCGAACAGATGCACCTCATATCGCTGGCAGAGCTGCGCACGCAGATCTACTTCGATCTGGTAAATTTCTACATGTACACCAAGCAGTATCGGTTGGCACGCGATGCCGTCAATGAGTGCCGTAAAAATCTCAACGAAATCAAAGCGGAGTACAATAAGACGACGGAATTTCGCTTCTGTCATCTGAACGAGGACGAGCTGGAAGGGTATCTGCTGGCGTGTGGCGTCAGCGAGCAAAAGGTCACGCTAATGGAGCGTTTCAATTTGGCGCAACTGACACAGTACAAGGTTTGCGGGAGAAGCTTCTAAACTAAACAGAAATACAAATATTTGTATTGAACACAACCTTCTCTATAGGACATCGTGCAGATACTACAGGAGGACAATCACGTGCGCGAAATTCCGCTTGTCAGCCGGCGAATACTGGAGCTGGACATTGAGGGCGCCATATCGCAGGGTATGTTAAAGGAACCGCGCACGCTGGAGATGCAGGTGGCGGCGCTGAATGTGATACGTGGCATTTTCGAGGAGGGCAACATTTTTGCAAGTGTGGACTACTTTGAAAAGTACCGGTCAATGAATTGCTTTGCCGCCATTGTCGAGGTAAATTGCTGACTGCGATCTGTTGTATTTTATATCATCATGCTGTCGTCTGGCAGGGCATCGTTCACGTGCTGCCGCACTGCAGTTTGAGCGAACGCAACTGCATCAAACATTTCCTGCTCAACTGTATTGTGAAGCACGGTAGTGGGAAGCAGTTTTTGCAGCAAGTGCAGCACATTGGTGTGTTTTCGCTGACTGAGTTGAACGATTTAGAACGCCAAATTGCCGAGGAAGAGTTGTTGGCGCCGCCGCTGGCCACACTTAGCGAATGGAAATTCAACTCGAAACGTAAATTCGAAACTGGTAACAGATAAGATGGGGAAAAAATTAAATATATTTTTTTTTTAGTTCCACGCATCGAAATCGGATCGCTGGAACGCCAGCTAATCTCCTGCACCAATGCGAATACGGTGCGCAAACTACTGGTCAAGTTGGCGGCCACGAATCCCACCAAACCGCTGTGGACTGTTAATCCTAGCTGGGAGATTGCCACGCCCATCAAATCACTGCTCATGTCCATGCAACGGGGCTTTCTGCAGGACTTTGCCTATGTGCTGCTCGGAAAGGCACGCGAGATGACCGCAAAAAATGTAAGGTCACCTATCACTCGACCTAGAACCTTTGTGTCGATAAGATGTAATCTTCTGTTGTAGGACTACGTCGGTGCCGTCTCAATGCTGAGCGTGCTGAAGTCGGAGACCCAGCGCCAAGAACTCTCCAACACCACCATAGTGGCCAAGCTGGGCAAGCAGGTTAACTGGGAGATTCTCTTCATACAGATCACGCAGTGCCTGGAAGAGTGGAACCGTAAAACGCTGGACTTGCAGTCACTGGGAAATCGCTGCAAGCAGTGTCTCGGCTCACTGCAAAGTGGCGACAACATAATACCGCGCATCGAAGTAAGCCTTCGGAACCGCTGTACAGTGTACAAGTGATAGTTGCCACCAATTTCCCTTCCCACAGATTATAGAGAGCTGTGCGCTGATGCTATTGAACCTGGGCGATTGGAGCGCGTTAATGTTTCTGGACAAACGACTGCCGCAGCTGGAACTACCCATTGCGTTTGCGGCAACCATCTTGGACATGGAAAAAACCAAAGGGCCGAAAAAAATGTGTCGCGATGCTTGGGACCTTGTGTTGTCCATGTTCTTGAATACCTCGAAGCGCAGTGGCGGCGGTGGCGCGGGCAGCTCTCGCAATTCGCCCTGTCTGGCGGTGTCCAGCGCTCTGCAGCCGTTCCTCAAACGCATCCGCAATCAAATGCTCTTCTCACTAGCAATTTCCTTTTTGGGTAAAATCCACAACATTCTCAAAGACGATCCGAACCACGATTTGAGCGGAGAGTACATGCAGCTGTGGCCGACCAGTATCAGCAAGTATATGCGCTTTGGTCTACCTATGTCCGTGCTGGTTTCTGAATATATAATTAAATGTGCTTGTTTGCAGCCCGATTGGTTATAGCATACGCTCGGTGAGCGAAACGCTGCACTGGCTCCTCACCGAAGCCCTCAAGTACTATCCGCAGTCAATTGCCTGGCTCAAAATGAAGGGCGACCTGGAGCAGGGTAAGTCGCCGACAGTCGTTCAAATCAGCATCCAGTAAACAGTTGACATTCATATTGGTTCATTTCGTCCACCTCAGCGATCGGCAACAATGAGGCAGCTATGCGTTGCTATGTCAATGCACTGGTGACTGGCACCGATTACTGCACATTTCCGCTGCAGCGCAATGTGGCTGACGACTACGTCATACGCAAAATGATTCGCTGCTCCTCGAATTTGGGCTGCCACATGCAGGCCACAGTGCTGTGCCAGGTGAGTGTTGCTGCCTTTGCCAACTTATTTCTTTTTTCGCAAATTTCAATATTTCTTAACAAAGTTCTTGGAGGAAATCGATTACGGGATCGTGTTTAAGAACCTGGCGGAAAAGTCCTCCAACTTCACCGACGCCATGGACGCTTACTACAACTGCATTTGGGACACGACACTGCTGGAGTTCATCATCAATTTGCATGCGAAGAAGGGCGAGCACAGCCGCAAATTGGAAGCGGTAAGAGGCAGCAGGTACATATGTTTTGTTAATGGGATTTTTCAATTTGATTTTGCAGATCGCAATTATGGGCTCACTGGAGCTGAATGCAAACAATAATGACGAAATTAAACGCGAAGCGGCCGCCATACGCAAGACGCGTTTCTTGCGAGCGCTGGCAAAGCAGTATTTGCTGTAGACGAGGCAGAGAAATGCATGCAATGCTATTCAAATTAATTTGCATTTTTTATTTTGTCATAGCAGTAACTTGAATATATTGATAGAGTAATTAGCTGATAGTTGTACTTAAGACGTTTTAAATAAACCAAATACGAAAAATAAGAAATTAGCAAAATTAAAAAAAAGCAAATAGTCTACTTAGGACGTCTACCGCGTCCGCCACCTCCAACGGTTTTGGATTTTTTGTTGCTAGCACTTTTCTTGTCCTCGTCTGCTTTGCGCTTTGGCGTGGTGTTGTTGGTTGAAGGAACCGCCTAAAAATCGAAGAATTTATAACATTTCAAGTTAATCGTTTGCAAACTTAAAACCGCACCTTGAAGAAGTTGTCCAGCCGCACTTGCGTTTGTGTTTTTTTGGAGTTTTTTATCTTCAATGCTCCAGCACGCACGCGATCCTCGTTGAATTGGCGATCGCCACAGAGAAACTTCACCAGACCGGCCTCATCGGGATCGGTCCATTTGAGCTAAGAAATAAATGTTTTCACCCGTTCAATTCTTTACTACAATTTCAATTGTCTCAAAAGCATGTCACACTAATGTCTTAAAACATAGTCAGCGCTGCTTGAGGAATCCGCAAATAAGTCAGAATATCTGTCAAAAACTTACCGCAATGCTATCGGAATCGGCCACATCCGGATTGAGAAAGAGCTCACGCGCCACCTGATAGTTCCACCCTTCCGGCACTGTGTACTTCTTCTTGTCGATGTTTTCGACAACTGTCTCAATGTCCCGATACGTTTTGATGAGCTCGACCGCTCGCTTCGGTCCGATGCCTTTTATGCCCTCACAATAATCGCAGCCGAGAAGAATGCACAAATCCACAAACTGCAACAAATTACGCAGCACATTATAACTAATGTCTTCCCCACACTAATGCACACCCACTCACCTCCCGACCGGTCATCTCGAATCCCTCCAGCACCTTGTCGTAGTAGATCTCCATTACCGGCATCTTACGCGCCTCACTGAACGTCAGGTGGCGCAGCATGCGCTGTGAGCCGAACGTCAGTGCATCCATATCCTCGGTGGCGGTGGCAAACACCTTGCCAGCCTTCACTAGCGCCGCGCACTGGGCCTCTGCCTCGCAGGGCGCATCCACGTACGGCACGCCCATCAACTGCAACAGCTCTTTGGCCTCGCGGGCGTGGTGTTTGGTTACGCGCACCAGCCGTCTGTTGAACTTATCCACTTCCGCCTCGTTGCCCATCTCCGCAGCTGCCTTCAGTGACTTCTCCGCCTCCTCTCGGCGCACAGCACGCTTGGCGAGCTCACCTGACTTCAGATCTGGTGGTGCGCCGTCGAATACATACACTGGCTTGATGCCGTACTCCAGCATCCGTATGGTGCGATAGAACATTCCCATCAGGTGCGACGTTGGCTCGCCGTCGGCAGTGGTCAGCTGAGCGCCGTCAGCACGCACCGCAATCAAGAACTGGTACAAGCACATGGACGCATCGATAGCCACCTTCCGTCCTGGACAAATTTAGCACAAACCAAAATAATCGCAGAATTCGAGCGGCAGCACTCAATGAACTCACCGAAGTAGTTCTTAATTTCATTTTCCTTGATGGCAGATGGCGCAATGTCAGCGATTAATTTTGATAAACCTAAAATTCCCATCTTGTGTAACGCAGATCCGTTTTCTTATATACGAATTTCGCCGAACCGCAAGGCACCAAATTGTCACACTGAACTTTATTGGCGCGCTATTGTTTACAAGCGGCCGGTGTGGAGGTCATCGATAGCATCAATAAGTGTTATCGATATACAGGGACCGCTTGTTACACGATTTTCCCCCGAGTGAGACGTGGCAGCACTCGCGCGAGAAATCATTTCACAACAGTGCCACCAGATTTACATAGATGTTGCCGAGGTTGTTTGGGATTTGGTCAAATTCCTCATTTTTTGTGACATATATTGGGGCCATATATGAACTACTGCGTTTATAATCGAGGCAAATTCCAAACTGGTTTCAGTTTAAATTAGTTCTGAGGCATTTCAGTGCACTGTTTTGAACTTTAAAGTTAGAATCAGATTAATACAAACCAGCGTTTTCTATCGAATGAAAGTATTGTTGTTCACGTAAGCTATAATTTAAGCAAACAGTTGTGATTAACTTTTGTACAAAGTCTGTTTGCAATACTTAAAATATCTTCATGTTCGTCGTTTGGCCCGAAGGCAATCAGAAAAGCTTTGTCACTCTCTGGCAACGCCATCAGATAGCCACAAAATCAACTGTGCGCTGGACAAAGATACAAGACAGAAAAAAATAGTTGAGTGATTTCCATAAGCAGTTGTCGGGTGACGGTAAAGAAAGAGGACAAAACCACTGAAAATATGGTATGTAAATTTGCAAGAAGTAGCGCAAAGTTGCGTGCAGATACCGTTGCGTGGCGGCATGATAAAATGTTGCAACTATTGCGCGTGTTTTGGGCTGAAAGGTGAATGGAAAAAATTTCGAGCGCGTCACACATTCGGTGAATCTTTTTTCGCTTCGCTTTGCTGCGCTGTATATAAACATGGCGTCGTTGGTTCATTTTGACGGTGTGTCGCTTTGCGCTTTCTTCAGCTAGTTTGTGCGCCAGCGAGGAGGCGCATTCATTTTCCTTCTGATTTGGTGTTTTCACATTTTCGGCTTCAGGTGTGTGTGGTGGGTCGGGTGTTTTGTCCGTCCGTGGATTCGTTTTTCGCGGCGTGTCCATTGACGGTATGGAGTACAGTAGCATTCATTTGTGCGTTCATTTATCGGCTGCATTGCCTTGTGGCGACGAATGGCGATGGGAAGACAGAAGCCGGAGAAAAACAAAGGCGAAACGAATTTGTTGCGTAGTGTGCATGTCAATCGAGTGGACTAGTAGGAGCGAATGTACGAGAATTTGGTAGTGGGCGAAGGATGCAAATTCTGAAATCAATGTTCTCACTAGAATATTGAATATTTAGTGCGCGTAAAAGTGAGCTTTTTAAAAGCGCCAATTAGTCCATAACCTAGACAGGCAGTCGTAGCATCTCCACGAACTAGTTAGATGCAACGCTGCACCGCTTTGTTACAATTTAGTGAATTAGATTTCACATATTGAAATTAACAAAAAAAAAACAACGATTAAGCATCTCTGTATTTTTTGAAATCTAGGAGACCGAAAACAAAGCAGAAGAGACGAAAGCCGGCGGGGAGGCTGCCACCGCTACAGCGACACCAACCACAGTTTCCGATAAAACAACAGAGAGCGATAAGAAAGAAACATCAACAGCCCCGGCAGCGGAAAGTACCGAAGGCGGCGGTGATGGTCAGGACAAATCTGAAAACACGGCAGACATTGAGCAGAAACCGAAAAACGATGAAGATGCTGGTAAGATGCAGAAAGTGCGCGAGTGAATGCGGCGAAGGTTTATCGCGTTGATAACATTCTAGAGAAATGAACTAAATGTTAAAAAGGCGTTGGAGTGGAGAGGGGATCGCAAGTGGCAGTGTTGCCAGGCCGGAGTTTTGTATCTGACTATTGTTGTTTTTTTTTTTTGCAACACTTGGGGAATGATGGTCGATGTTTTTTGTGTTGCTCTTTGGTTTCATATTCTTCGCGCCAACAAAACGTTTCGTCGTCCATCGGGTTGTTATGACGTGTTGTGCGGGCGGCGGTGTGGTTGCCGTTTGGCGCGTTGTGCTAGAGCGCCGATTTGTTAGGGAAAGAGTGCGCGTTTTGTTGGCGGTTGGCGATGCCGGTTCAAATCTCACCATAGGTGCGCGGGCGAAATTTCGTAATGGGGCACCGCTTGAGAGCATATTATTTAATATTGTTGTTTTTCCCTTGGATTTGTTCATGCTGAACCCTGAACAATATGGTTTTGTGTAGTAATGTCCAAGGAATAATAAATCCCAAAACTTCAATTTATTTCATAGTTCAACTCGTCTCGCATATGGGACTATTGAACTTCCCAAGCGTGAAGACAAATTTTTAATTAAGTTATTAATTTATTCTTTTGGATTTGTGCAAATATGTATTTACTTCTGCTTAAACATTGTTTTGTCCACAGACTCCAAACAGACAGATGACAAAACAGTCGCTGATGACAAGGTACCCAAAGCAAAGTCGGCCAGCAAATCCAGCGAGGAGAAAGCAGGCGCTGATCCTAAAAAAGAGAACACGAGCGATGTGGTCGACGATGGTGCAACCGTCGCTTCTGTCGCCGACGATAAGAAGAAGACTGACGCAAAGGAGAAGAACGGCACAGTGGCTGTCGTTGAGAAAAAGAAGGCAGCCAAGGAAGATGTTGGCGGCGACAGTGGCAGCGGAGAGGACGGCAACGAGGACGACGAGAAGAGCGACAAAAAGAAGAAGGACGGCGTCGATGGTGATGGCGAGGAGCACAAAGAGGAGGACGAAGATGATGAAAATGTCGTGGCGCTGGCGGAAATCGATAAAATTAACGAGAACATCAATAAGACGCGTGTCGATGGGCTGCAGACCCTGCATGCGGTATGCCATAGTGAAATTCCGATTACTGATTGAAAGACTGAAGTTCATAAAATATTTCCGGTTACTCACAGATATGTTTTGGATCACAAGGCAAAAACAATGTGGTAAAGAAGAATCTGCGCTCGTTTGCTGGCTTTGAATTCGGGAAGGATTCGAACGACTATAAGAAAAAGTTTGAGGCCATCAAAAAAACAGACACCAAGTCATTAAAAAGCATATGCGAAATCCTTTCGTTGGATCGCAAAGGTACGTTGCCTCCGAATGTCTGTCTGACTATCCGTTACATGTTTTCAATTTTTGGTTGACTTTTCCAGGTACTAAAGAAGAAATTGCCAGTCGAGTACTGAAGTTCCTCATGGAACCGGATGAGTCTATGTGTGTGGAGACAGCCGAAGATGAAGAGGAGGAAGTGGAGGAGGATGAAGAAGAGGATGTAAACACGAACTCAAGCTGTTCACCATTCACAATTTCATGCAAAAAATTTTAACATTTACAGGCTCCAGAGGAGGAGGAAGAGGAGGAGGTCAGTGCTGCTGAGAATCAGCGCAAACGTAAACAGAGCAGCCGCTCCACCGCACGCAATTCGAGTGGACGTCCGCGACGTTCCACAGCGGGCAAAAGTAAGCAACAATCAATTTAATAAATCAAAAGATTAAATTTCAAAAATAATTTGAATAACTTGTAATTTTCTGCAGAAATGTCAGCATATGTTGATTTCTCGAGTTCAGAAGAAAGTGAGCGCAATGTAGCGCCTACAAAGCGGAGACGAAATGATGATTCAGAATCTGGCTCAGATGTAAGCACTCAACGGTGTTGTTACCCATATCTCAAATATAAATAATTGTATTGTTTTACTCAGTACAATCCATCGGGCGGCAATTCGGATTCGGAGGGTGGCCGCGGTCGCAAAGCGCTGGCACCGCGCGGACGTGGTGGTCGCCCAGCACGTAAAAGTCGAAGAAGAAATTCAGAGTCGGAAGAGGAGGAGTCCGAATTGTCCGAGGCCGAGAGTGATGTGAGTTTTAGAGATGTTTAATGATTGAAAAATTGAATGAATGAAAAATTCTTAATTGAAAAATGTTTACTCAAGTATTCATTATACAATGCTTTACGATTTTCGTTCGTGATTCTTTGCAGGTTCCGAAGCGTAAGCGCGCTGCTGGTAAACGTGGTCGACCGGCTGTAGCTGCTCCTACCGGCAAGCGCGGCCGCGGACGTGCTGCTGCTGCTGGCTCACGAAAGCGCAAGGATTCGGAAAGCGAAGAGGAAATGTCAGAAGACGACGAGGAAGAAGAAGAAATTTCTGATTTTGGCAGCGATCAAAGCGAAGTAGGCACATAACTATTGAACTGAACTAATTTGTTTGTCATACCAAATTGTTTTAATATTCTGTTTACCTAGGAGGAGGAACGGCCGAAGAAAAGTAAGAAACCCACAACACCTGCGAAAAATAATAAAACCAACGTCAAAGCTAAAGCGGCAGGCAAACGTAAGTTGCGTTCTTTCTTTTCTATTGCTTCCTTTTTGCTCTACAAATGCGATTTTAAATAAGGCATGCAATAAATAGCCAAAAGTGCCAGATGCTCGTATTGTTGAAATGACTCGCTCTGTTCATAGCTTAGAATCTGGATAATATGTGCTTCAAACAGCACTTCGGGCCAGCCATAAAAAATCGCGTCGTTCTTAGTAAGAACTTCTTACAACAACAAACGAATTGTGTTGCCAAATTAATTGATTGTTACTTTAAATTTTATGTAATATTGTATAAACGTATCGATGTACAGTCGTGTCTGGATATAGTGAACTAATTATTGCAAGGCCTGTTCACAGTATCGAGGTTGTTCACTACATCAAGGTTAACATTTTTGTTCAAAAACTCGTTTTATTTGCTCAAAAAACACTTTTTGTTTTTTGATTAAAATTTTTTTTCAATATTTAGAGGCTCCATATCAAAGTTTGGGTGTTCACTATATGGAGGTGTTCACTATATCGGATGTTCACTATACCCAGACAAGACTGTACTTCTTTCCGATGAAGACAAACAAACATATTTTTTCAACAGATTTCAATCTCCGGTTTTAACTAGTTTTTTCTTAAATATAATTTTGTCATGTAAGTACTGCATATTTAATTTATGTATTTTTTAATCTTTCAGCAGCCGGTCGGCCGAAAAAGTCCAAAAAGGATTCATCAGAGGAGGAAGACGACGCAGAATCCGATGAGGACGAACCATTAAACAAAAAGGGCAAGACCGCATTCCCAACGGTACGCAAAGCATATTCTCCACGTTCCTTTAAAATAGTGAATTGATTCGTTACATTTCTTTTCTGCAAACAGGATGCGCAGATACGCAATTATGTTAAGGAAATCTTAGATCAAGCCAACCTGGAAGAGATCACCATGAAGACGGTGTGCAAGCAGGTCTATGCAAAGTATCCGGACTTTGATTTGACGGATAAAAAGGATTTCATTAAGGCCACTGTGAAGGCGGTAAGGCGATCGTCTGCATTGTTCGATTTGCTGAAACCATATATATGTTCGATATTCTCGTTTGCAGTTGATTGCGGCATAAACTTTCAACAGTTAAGGGGACAAGGAACAAGATGAAGCACCGATCAGCTTTGTAGCTGTGCAATTTCGGCGGACGATGAGACGTGTTGTTGTTGAAGAAACCAAAATTCAACTCGCAACGTTAGGATTTTCTCCCACTTTAACTTTCTTTCATGCGGCCGCAATAGTCCGGCGCTTCTTGTGTTGTCGTTGTGTTTGATATTTTTTTTTTTTGCAATTTACAATATTTGATTACATTTCTTTTATTCGACAATTAGAACGCATGTAAAATACGTTTGCAGTAGTTTTTCTTATTTTTGAAATATTTGTCGTGGAAATTGTAAACATTTCGATGTTTTGTTAAAAAAGTTCTTTTTTACACAACAAAAAAATCACGCTGATTTACTTTGTGTGCAAACGTGAAATGTTTGTAAAAAGCAAACAGAGCAGAACAGTTAAAGAATATGAAGAAAACTGGCGTCAGTACAAAAATAAGAAAAATCATATTGATGATAAATTTTATTTTTAATATTTGGAATTAAAATGTAATGCAGTAACAAAAAGTGGATAGCTGAGTGAAAGGGCGAAAAATACAAATATTAAAACGTTACGGCGCATGGAAATTAACACTAAAAAGTAAAAATTGTAAAATTAATTTGCATAAATTATGTTACAACAGATGGAAACGTAAATGTACATGAACGTTATACATTAATAAAAATACACAATAAACGTATGCACACACATACATATATATATATATATATACACACCACAAACACACAGAAGCATATTCGTTATTGTACTGGCGAAATTTTCTCAAATTTTTTCGCATTAGAAAAGAAACAATAAACATTGGTTTATTACGTGTTAACTACGGCGGTTTCTTTCAAATTATATATCTCGACTAGTTCTTAAAACAAGAGGTTTACACATAACCTCCCATTTGTTGGGACATCGGGGACGCGTGGACACTTTTTATTATTATAATTATTTTGTCCAATTTAAAGTCACATTTCGACCACATCCGATTCTCCTCAGTTCTTAAGAATTTTTGACAGAATTTTGTCAGTTTCCCAATAATTACACTTGACTTGGAAATATTTTTATTTGTACCAGGTGGACACAATTAGTGAGAGCGCGAAAATCGGTTTGACGGGGGTTCTGCCGCCGACCACTTCCCAGCACACCTACACACACACACACAACCACACGCAGACCTAACAAACTCGACGATGGTCGAAAGGTTTCTATGTAGCACAGTGGTAGAACGGGGGACGTTCAGGGCGGGCCGTCGTGCATACAGACATTATGACAAGCGTGCATGTACATAGATACGTGGCAGCCAGAGCACTTTTGCCCAAATGTTTTCAATTTTCACTTTATCAATTTGAATTTCCATTGGCAAGTACCACCAAAATATCAGTAAAGACGGAACAGAGCAAACAGGATACACGCGGATGCGAGTGCAGATTATATTCACGATACGCTATTGCCGCAATCTATGCATATAAATACATAAATATATATAAAATCACAATGACAGCAACAACAATATGAAATAATGATGATTACCATTTAAAGTCGGTAGAAAGTATGAGTACTGTAATTGTAATAGAATGGCATGAATATTTTTTTGTTTTATTTAATGTTCTCAAAAATAAATGATAAAACAATTTCAATTTCGAATTTTTTCATTTGAATTTGCCTGCAGAATATCGGGCGGTTTCAATTTCTGGAGCATTGACGAAATTTTGCATTATTACAGGTGGTTCTGAAGCGCCGAAAAAGGGGGTGTAAGTTTTCCAGATTATATGGGAAATCGTGCAAAGTAATTGCAACTTGAGACGCGCACATTTGAGCAGCCAAAAGAAGGCGTAACCTTGAACCGGCGAACGGAGGTTTGTTCAGGGAGTTTGTTGAGCACATATTGAAGCTTGGCGGCGAAAGTGTCGCCCTTTGAGAGAGATTACCTTTTTATTCCTAATGGTTCGACAACCGTTTATTCCTAACAGGAACAACAAATAAGGCTTACTGTTACCTACTTCTCATCAATAAATACCCGAAATTTCGCTTTCAAATAAACCGCGCTTGAAAACAACAACGCACTGTATCAGACATCTCATCTTGTACGCGACTATTTGACCAAAAACCACATTCATACCGTTCCGAAAGCTCCATATTCACCTGACATGGCTCCTTGAACTCGAAGGAGCTGAATGTGATCCGAAAATTAGCCTAAAGGTGTTTTCAAGATTGGAGGAAGCGTTGGAATATGTACAGCTATTGCCAAAATAATAGAAACACCGCCTTCGTTACTACATAATGGAATAAAAGTTACAGTGTACATAACTCGATTTGATTCATATGGCTGTTTTACTACACCGGAGCAATACACTATCTATTCCATAAAAAATTATTACTTACAATTGTTGGTATTGTCTACATTTAGTTGGACAAAAAAATAGAAACACTGCGTTTTAAAAGAAAGTCTTATTTTTTTTAATTAAAATTCATCAATGCCATTAATCATTTATTGCAAAGCCTTTATTTTTAATAACCTCGCTCAATCTTTTCGGCATAGAGCCCACAAGTTTTTGACATTTTGCGATCGGAATGGAGTACCATGCTTCCTGAACGATTCGCCACAATTCTTCGACATTTGATGGGTAATGCTTTCCAGCTTCCACCTTCAGATCATGCCACAAGTGCCAATCGGATTTAAGACCGGTGATTGAGACGGTCACTCCAAAACGTCCAGTTTTTGTGTTTCAAACCAATTTTTCGTATACAAAGCACACAGGTAGCTTTGGATCGTTATCCTGTTGAAAACGCCATTTTAGTGGCATATTTTCCTCAGCCCATGGTAGCATAGTAGTTTTCAAAATATCTACACAGCTCTTCTTTCGCATAATTCCTTCAATGAAAAAATTGGTCCTACTCCATACCAGGAAGAGCAACCCCATAGCATCAAGCAGCCACCTCCATGCTTTATAGTAGGTTTTGTATACCTTGGATTTTAAGCCGGGCCTGGGGGTCGACGAACAAAGGATTTGCCATCCATGCCGAACAAATTTATCTTCGTCTCATCGGCCCAAAGTACATTTTGCCACTGAACTTTTACTCTTAACGGATTATTTGGTATGTGATGCTGCTTAGCCCATGTAATTCGTTTTTGGATATGCCTCTTTTTTAGAAGTGGCCCTTTCCTGCAAATCCTAGCGCGGAGATTATTGTCTACCAGACGAATTGTTCTGGTACTGACTTCAAGTCTTGTGGTGTCCTTGAGTTCGCGTGACGATAAAAATTGGTCTTTTTTGGCACTTATCAGCAACATATTTGTATCAGTAGGACTCAACTTGCGAGGATGTCCACGGCTTTCTACCGTTGCTTTTGCGTTAAGCGCTGTGAAAACCTTCTTTGTAAAGCATTTCATGTTTTCTGCGATTTCTCTCATCGATTTGCCGGTTTGGCGAAGACATTTTATAACATTACGTTCAGTTGTGGTTCTGATTTGTTAAAATAGTTAAAATAATACGAATATCACTTCATTTAATAAAAGTTAATACTTATTTTTACTTACGTGCTAGGTTTCACACTTTTTTTGGAATAATTGTATGTTTTTGACAAATGTTTCTCTTTTTTTGGCCAGCTTGATTGTGTTGGAATAACAAAAACCCGTTATAGTAAATACTACGAACAAGTGTTGAGAAATAATTTTTTATGAAATTGATAGGGTATTGGTCCATTGTTGTAAAACAGCCATATGAGTCAAATCGAGTTATATACAATATAACTTTTATTTCATTATGTAGTACCGAAGGCGGTGTTTTTATTTTACCCATAGCTGAATGTGTATTGCTTGCAAATCGGATTATTTTAACAGTAAAAAGAACACAAATTTTCCAGACCTACAAAGACTACATATTGTATCCACTAGTATCTCGAAAAGTACACGTGGGATTTGGCTAATTGTAATTGTAAAACTAATTGTAGAACCCGATAAAATAAAAGTCATCAAAAGAAATGTTGATAGAAATACTAAGAAAAATACAGATATTTTAAAATGAAAAACCGTCGAAATGGCCGCAGTGGTCTTTGCAGTGTTTAAGAAAATAAAATAAGTTTCGATGTATAATTGAACCATTTTTGTTTAATTGAAGAACTCCGTGGATTTTCCGATTAAAAGGTAAAAACCAAAACAAATTACTTACCTTCATGGCCAAACAACATTGGCTTATCACACAATTTCAATACCCGATTCGACGATGAACCACGCATGCGTCGAGCTGGGCAGCTCATCCAAGCATTTTAAAATAATAATAAAATCAGTTGGAGTATACATTTTCGATCTCTCATCAGACTTCTGCGAGTAATTAATTTAATTGCTAATTTGTCACGCCAAGCGTTTTTGAATGATCAAGTTACTTGGAATGGATCAGCACACTCTGGTTGTCGCACAGATCCGGCATGAAATTGTGCAATTGTCCAAGGCTCACTGTTGTCACATTCTTTCCGTTCGCAACAAACTATTTGTTTTCAATAAAGAAGCTGCTTTGTGTTTCATGTGTAAAACATTTTTATTTCATTACATATCAAAAAACTTCACAATAAATGTTTCATTTATATTAAAAATGGTTTGTAATATGCTTAAATTTTAGTGACTATGGGTTATTTCGATAAATCAGTATGAGAACACAGAGTAAAAAAGGATCATTAGAGAAATTTACCAACTTGAGAACATGTCGCATATTTTTAACCACTTGGCGGCCAAATAGTTAAAATTCCCAACATTTGTTGGGTCCTAAATTGTTAGGGTCAATGCTGTCCAGCAACTTCCGTCCGTCCGTCTGTCAGTACCTTGAGTGCTGCGCACAACTCATGAGCGAGTTCAGCGCAGTTCGGTACAAATCAAACTGGGATCGAGCTGATTACGGACTTCCAACAGAGTTGATAAAAGATTCCCATTTGTTATTTCCCTAACCACCAATGGATACGTAGCAGAGTCAGGTGACACACGCACATACAACGGACCATACCGTGTACTGTGACGCGTGGGTCGCGAAAATCGAGTCAAATGTGTAAATATGTAGAATGGAAGACCAATTACCTGTTTGTATTTTTGTTTTGTGTCATTTGCTTGAGGCAAAAGAGAAATCGAACTGACTTTGAGCTAACTGAAACCTACGCACAAGCACAACAATGGTGTGGGGCACCACTGCATAGCTGAGTAGGGCCTAGTCCCAAAATGTGCTGAAAATATGGAATTGTGAAAAGTTCAATACATGAAATAACGCTCCGCTGAATGCAAAGCATTACGGCGCTGATTGTAAAAGCATTTGGCGGCATTTGAACATTTTGATTAATGTGTATGTGTGTGTGTGTGCAATACAGTGGGCTCATACGTATGGACTACATTATTGCAATGGTGTGGCGGATGATCAGACCGCTTCACATCCTGAAAGTAGAGCAGAGCACAGGACACAAATATTGTACGACATAGTATGTAGGTTTGTATGTATGTAGGTAGGTTGCGGCACAAAGTCAAATACATAAATGCATATTGTACAGGCTAAATCGTTATATATGTACATATATGTTTGTATATATAATAGATATATGAAATACTGGATTATTGTTGCCTTCAAATTGGATTTGATTGCGAAATTGGCTTTTATGTTCCATCGAAACGGACTGGAAATGACACACTCGCTTACAGACGTTTATACTTACAGACATGGTTGCTGAGTGAGCACTAGCGAGCCCAAGCACAGCCAGTGCGCGCACGTTCGTCAGCTGCAAAGTCGCTAGATCGTAGAACTCTGGAAAAAAGTGGAAAAGCCGAACATCTTCCCGAACAATATTGAACATCTCAGGGCGCAGGCGCAGGCGCGGCCGCGCGTTGTTTCGTAACGGTTTTCTAGTATGTATACACAATGGCGGAGTTGCTTCGGAGTGCGCTGCAGTGCAGTCAACATCAACGCCTTCTCGGGGCAGTGGGTGTTACAAATTATAAAAGTATACTAAAAATACAGACACATTGTTTGTGAGGTAAGAAAAACTTCTCCCATCAATGGAACGCGCAAGCGCGCAGAAAAGACTGAAGGATGGCGGCACCATAGAAACAAAAACTTTGAACAAAAACGAAATAATTTTAAATTTCTTAGCGAACAAATAATTGCGATAGATTGAGAAAAATCATATGATGTACAAAAATGGCATTTTAACATGGGTCATTCAATCGCAAGACTTCAATGTGCCTGGATTAGGCTCAAGTCGCTGTGGGGGCACGCGACCTTCCTGCAAGACACACTTAGGCCCCAAACGGACCCATTGTGATCGCAAAGACTTTAACTAACTTTACGAAGTTAGAATTTCATTTTAAATTTCTTAGCGAAAAAATAATTGCAATAGATTGAGAAAAATCATTTTAACATGGGTCATTCAATCGCAAGACTTCAATCCGCCTGGATTAGGCTCAAATCGCTATGGGGGCACGCGACCTTCCCGCAAGACACACTCCGGCCCCAAACGGACCCATTATGATTGCAAAAATTTAGTTGTTTTAGATGCATGACAGCCTGATCGATGCTCAAGAGTTGTGCGATCGGCGTGAAACTTGACAGGAATAAGTCAGCGTTACTCGCATGAGCCCAAAGTGGGAGCGGACCGACCAACTCAGTTTTGAACATTTTTGAAATGTGAAATGTTTCTCAGACTCTGGTGCGCAATGATTGAAATTTAGTTGAAATTGGATTGTAAAGAACAATTGAAGGCATTTTACAGTTTAGCCCATTGCTGCCTAAGGGGCCGTTCAAGTATTACGTAAGCACTATGGAGGGGTGGGGGGGTCTTTGTTTTGCTTATTTTGGATGACATGGGGGGTAGGGGAGTCTAGATGATGATTACGTCATCCGTAGTTATTTACTTTTTTACACGAATGGCAACCCTCACATTGTCTATGCTTGAAAACGAAACGCATTTTCGGGGATTCCCGCAACGTTTAGGCACTCGCTTTAGAACCGATTCAGGGAATTACCGCGCGCTGTTCACTTGTCTAAATTTCCTCTGTCAGTGTATTGTTTCGTTTGGATACTATAGCGAGTAGACGTATGTATTGTAAGCATAGCAAAGCAAGTTAATATTTGTGTTACCGTTGATTCCATTAGCCAAAGTTTAACGTTTAAATAAGATGTCGTTTCAAATAGTCAAATCCAAGTTATACCAAAAATTGTTTGAAAGTTTTAAAAAATCTCATACAAGTACGAAAGTACAAAATGTACAAAAGTGCTGATGTGCATTATTCAAAATTTAGAGCACCATGATGTTGAATGGCTCGATGAGAACGACGTAGACATTCCAAAATCGGATGAAAGTGAGCAGACTCACAACACTGAGCAGCAATCCAAGCAATCCAATGTCATCGAAAACTTAGAATCATGGATTCGGGTTTCATGGACTGAAAACTGTTAATTTGAATTTAATATGTGTACCAAAAATTTAAAATAAGTTTGTTATGTTCGTAAGATTATAATATTTTTGTCCCTTACTCTATGTTGAGTACTGTATCAGTAAAATCTAATCTCTATCCTAAATCTATTTTCTTATTTTTAAAATTAGAATTATAACATTATAATTATAATATAAAAAAAATACATTTTTAATTGAAAAATGTTTACGTAAGCATGGGGGGAGGGAGTAAGAGCTTTGCTTACTTTTGCTGACAAGGGGGATGGGGGGGTAAATAATTGTAATAAATCTGCTTACGTAATATTCGAACGGCCCCTAATGGGTAAAATTTTACCCATGAAAACTGACTTTTAAAAAAAAATCACAGAAAAGTTCGTGGTAGAGATATCTCAAAATCATTGATAGGGATGGTTGGGGTAAAGATGGAACTAACTTAGCCTAGTGGAGGTCACCCTAAAATTCCGCCATCTAGCTAGAGTTACCAGACTCCAAAAATTGTGCATTTTCCGGAGGTGGAAAATGTGGCGAAACGTAGTGGCCCTAGAACCTCACGAATTTCTGAATCACCTGTAAACAATACTTCTATTGTTCACGTGTTTAGCTGATCACTTTAAAAAGTATGGAAAAAAGCTAACATTGCTGCCTAATGGGTACAAAATACCCAATTAATATCTCAGCAACGTGCAGAGATTGAAAGCTGAAATTTTGTTCTTATCATTTTGGGTCAATTTCTGGCCGTTTATGAAATTTTATCAAAATCGTATGGGCGGAACTGGTACCCGGCAGCAATGGGTTAAGGGTGTGGCTGACTGACTGAGACATCCCACTTATTTTTCTCTAGAGACCAATTTATGCTTATCCCGTTTGTGCCAAGATTGCATTGTCGAGCGCTATCGCTCGAACAAGCCAACATGTACGAATAGGTAACATGTACACGTATGTTTGTATACAATTTTACATATGTATGTCAATATATAGTACAGCAGTTTAGTAATGCGAAAGCATTGTAATATGTAGTTGAAATGTTAGTGCTTGCAGTGGTTGTGGCAATTATCGGTGAATATTAGAGTAAGTGGTGGTTAACATTTCAGCGTAATCGAGAACAAAAAACCAAAATCGCAATCACATAAACCCAGCGAGTCAAATAAAATACGAAATTCAAAATTAATCAAAGATGTGAGTTAAATAAATCGAGAAAATATGATTATAAAAATTACGCTTTCAGATTGGTATGGTTTCACTTTCGGTTAGAGTTACGCTTCTATTCGAGCAGGAGCTACTGAACCGACTCGACTCTGCGCTGGTACTCAATGCAGTGCAATGCGGAGATCGACGGCTCACTTGTGCGAGTGCGAGCGCAGCACAGAGAGCAAGAGAGTGTGATAGAGCGAGAGTGGGAGCAAAACGCTTGAAGGTGCGCAAGTACTACGAAATATATAGAAAATATATAGTGAGATATGGCAAAATGTTATAAAAGCAATCAATATATTGTAAATATATATATGTTATATATATGTTTATATATATATATATATGTAAATGTGTATGTAAAAAAGGTAAAAATTCATTAAATCAAAAGAAAATGGATTTTGCATTGTCAAAGAATATAGTATCGGCAATTGGCAAGAATATAGTATGTGGGGTCACGGGGCCGCGCGACTGTCGATGTATACATACCAGGAACCGAACCTCAACTACCGAGCAGACCACAATCAAGACCACTCGCCAACCAAACCCTTATCACTCTGAAAATAGGCTTTAGAAAAATAACACGCACACACACGCATACATATACATGTGCACATACACACACATATGCATATGAAATTTTTATATATTTTAAAATTGGTAAATCGATATTTTATTGAAATTTTATATATATATATATATATAGATATTATACTGTGGTTGTTGTTTTCTTTAATAAGCAGCATTGGTATTTACCTAAACTAATGCTTGAATTAGTGTTAAGTAGTTTTGTTTGTTGTAAATCGCATGTTTTTCAATCAGCCATTTCGCTTTACGTAAATGGAGGAGTGCGGATTTAGTACAGATTTTCATTTGTCATTTAAAATGTTGCAACATTTTAGATGGACTCGCTTGCGTACGATATAGTTCAGTAGTTCGATAGCAATACGTAAATTCATAATCGAGCAAAGGAAAATATCAATGTATATATTATATTTGTATGCATACTTATACAGTTGGATCAAGTCGGCTCATATATTAGAATAATATTTCTATTGCATAGCATGAAAAATGGTCAATAAATTTCGGAATAGCTACTTGAATATCAATTACAAATCTTACCACACGCACCAGGCGTTCACAAACGCTTCTGCTGAGTGCGTTTTAATGGTAGTTGGGGCGCTAGGAGGAAACTATGCTGCAAATAGACTCATACGGATTCACTCATAATGCCACAGCCACGGTGCAGCTGGGGCTGGCCACATTGCGTGACAGACACTTGGATGCACAGATTTCAAAGAATGTATGGAGATTAATTGCAAATTCGCGTATTTATAAGTTGTATGTAAATATTGTATGTAAATATATGTCAGCAATATAATGAATCTTACCATGAGTCTGCACAGTGGGCATTCTGGCGCACAAGATGCAGCGACACTTGCTCGCTTTGCAACTGCGGCGCCAAACAGCACACGTGCAGATCGAATTCAAATTTGTTACTTTAATGTTATTCCACGCGCTTCTGTTCTCAACAATTAACGGACTAAGTTGCAACAACAAAATACAAGATTCTTGTATTGAAAATTCGGCACGCAAAACTCGCTCACATTATATGTAACGTTGACTTTTCTCTGGCTTTGCCAGCACCGAAACGGAACGGACTTCCCCAAAGGCTGAGGATACATTTCACAACGGACAAGCCACGTACCACGAATTGTGACAGCGAGAATATTCCGAATGTATGCTGGAAATGTGTTTCACTTTTAGTCTTCGATAGATATTTTTTCAAGTCGGCTGCCGCGGATTATCATAAAAACCGACGTACAATTGTGACTTTGCCCTATTCGAAAGTGTACAGCGTCAATTTTGAGTGCACAGGCTTGAATTAGAAACTGGCCCCACCAGAGACGCCTGCGGTAGCGGTAGCCAGCACAATGCTGTTCTGTCTCTTTACCATATATCAAATTACAACTGAAACGAAGAAAGTACATACAGGTGAATTATTGTAAGGACTGTATAGAAAATTATAAATACACTTTAGAAATCATATAAAGTGGGCTATGCAATGTTGGTTGCTCAGCAATATCGGTTTTTAGATTCTAGAGGTTCAAATTGTTATTTTCGTGAAAAATTTGTTGTAGTATATCGAAGCGCTTAAAAATTAGAGGACTTTCCGCAAAACTTCGTCAGAAAATTTTGTCCATATGGGCATCAACCAAAGGAATGTCGTATAGAAAACTAGCAAAAGAAGCAAATGTTAGCCTGTTCGCTGTGCAAAAAACATTCGCCGGTATATTACACATTGCACACTTGGGGATTTACCAGGACAAGGTCGTAAAAAGGGTGCGTCCCAACCATTGCTAGATACTAAGATATGTGCCTTATTTAAAAAAAATAAGGATAAATCCGTACGCGATTGCGCAAAAAAAGCCGAAACGAGTGCAGCAATGGTCCAACGTGCCAAGAAGAGAAACCAGTTGGGAACATATAGAAAGCAAAGGGAGCCAAAACGAAGCACTCAGCAAGGCGCGCAGGTGAAAACCAGATCCCGAAAATTGTACGACTATATTTGTAGGCAAAAATTTGATTGCATCATAATGGACGACGAAACATACGTGAAATTGGACTACAAAACGCTGCCTGGACCCCAATTCTACGCAGTTCCGAAAGGATGTGAAATTTCAAAAGCTGACAAATCAATTTTTTGCGAAAAATTTGGCAATAAGATTCATGTTTGGCAAACAATATGCAAGTGTGAAAAAATGTCGACTCCATTCTTCACAGACAAGCCCCTGAACGCTGAAATGTACCTAAATGAGTGACTCAAGTAGAGATTGCTGCCGTTGGTGAAAAAACACACTGGCAAGACTTGGTTTTGGGCCGACTTAGCCTCTTGCCATTATGCTAAGCCAGTACTAACGTGGTATGAAGAGAAGAACATAAATTTTGTTAAGAAAAACATGAATCCTCCAAAGTGTCCAGAGATACGCCCTATCGAAAAATTTTGGACGTTGATGAAGAGGGACCTTAAAAAAAGATCTAAGCCGGCTAACTCCGTTCAAAAATTTAAAAAATATTGGAATAGTGTTAACAAAAAATTAGATTCTAGCTGTGTCCAGAATTTAAAAAAGGACCTCGACAAAAAGATTAAACATGTGGGCTAGCCTCCCACTAAATAATTTTTTTCGTTGCTATTTACAAAAAAATACAATATGAAATGCCATTTATAAAAAAAAATAAATTCTAACTTTTGTTATGCACTAGTATGAAGCATGTTTTGGTGTATTCATAATTTTCGATACAGTCCTTAATATATACATAGATATTCAATTCAATCAAGTGCTCAAACGCTGTGGAACTCGCCATGTATGCAACGCACATTAATTTGTTTTATGTATTTTAATTCGAAATTGACCATTTCTTCAGGCGCACATTTTAGTCGAATATTTTCGTAAATAATAATGTAAAAATATGACTTATCAACTATAATGTCTGCAGTGATATATATGTATATTAAAAGGTCGATAGGTACCATCTGTGTTATCATTATATAGTAGTGGGTGTTATATCATAAAAATTACACACAAATAATCAACTTGAAGGCGAAATTTCATATTTCAAATCGGCAATGAATGAGCTTACCAAAGCGGCACTTACGACCGACTTGTCTAAGCCGTTGGCTGCTGCTGCTGCTGCAACTGCGTCCGTCCTCGTGCGACTGGTGGCTGTCCGCGGCTGCTGTTGCTCGGGCTGCGTCGATGATGTTGACGTGGGCGGAGCGGCGCGAGGCGTTAGTGCGGTTGCGTGGTGTCGAACACTTGACCAATACTTGGCAATCATCTGGGTATACGAGTATATCATGAGGGAATATTGGAAATGATTGCAATATTTTCTGGTAAGTATGAGTGCGCGCACTCATTCGAGCCGAACGTTCGTTTGGTAGTATAAAATGTTTGGTTGCAAAATGGTTTATTATCGGTTTTTGTTTATAATATGTAATAATAATTATTATTATTATTATTAGAGCGCAGATGTACAACTATAAATGTTCATTATTAGGTGGTAATAGATATTAATATAATTGGGTGCAGCAGCTGCATCATTTCTTTTTTATAGATAAATCTATGTAAACTAATTGGCTAACGTTCTAGATACAAAAATTCAACTCGGTTCGCAAATAGAAACGCTTGCGTGAACAATTACTCTATTATTATGGTTTTTCATATTTGAATTCTCTAGCCGCGCATAATTTGCATAAACTAGGTAAGCAAAGTCAGCCTAAAGAACGTTCGAATATAGATTTTCGTAAAAAGTACGCAAATTTCAAATGCGGAGAAAACCAGACAAATCGTTAAGATCCCCGCACGCGTACTCATCTTTTGCCGCCTTACAATTGAACATAGTTAACACCGGGAATTGGCTTTGTAAAATTACAAACGACTGCGCATGGCTACACAACCGGCGGCGTAACACTGCGCGCAGCATTTTATTTCCGCGAGCCAATGTGTTCTTGTATTTTAGCCGAGCGCAGTGCGAATCTTGGCTCTACGTGCTTTCTTGTGTTCTTTTAGCTGTGTTTTTCATTGTTCTTTGTTTACGCATTGTTTCTTTCTGTTTCTGTTGCTGCTGTGGTTGCTCCTATGTTACGCTTACAAACTAAAACTTAATCATCGCACACGCCAACATTGATAGTTTGAGAGAGGGGAGAGAGACAATTGAGTGACCTCTGCAAAGAATGGTTTATGGTTGGAATATTTTTGGTAACGTTAGAATATTTCATAGAAAACATAAATTCATTATATACGTAAAAGCTAAGGCATAAAAGAGTGGCACACAACGAGTGGTTAAATGAAGAAATTTCAAAGTGTCTACCAAAAGGGGGAAGAGACAGTTGCAATGAGCATTTTCACATATTAAATTAAATTCAAATCAGCACTTAGAAAATCAATATAATGATAAATAGGTCAAACGTATACATATAAGAGAATGGTTCATTGACTTTTAATTTTAGATGGATTACTGAAGAATATTTCTTCAGTGAGAAGCATTTCAAATGTTCAAATGTAAGAATGTTCAAGCTAATCATAACAAGTCTGATTTCGAGTTTCTTCTGAATTGCAAACACTTACCCGGTGCACGGTCCGGTGAATTGTGTGGGGAGCGCTTCGTGAGATCTTCGTTGAGGCTGCTGTCTGTGCGTCACTTAAATATCTAATGCTCCGTGTGCCACGGCTTGCCCGATCGTCTACATGGCCGCATTGGTGCCCACTCCTCCGTCGCCGTCTCAGTTTTTGTCGGACTTATTGTTTTGTTTGTGCTGGTTGCCGGCATTTGGCCCGCCGGCGGCGATACCTCCACCGCCGCCAACGCCGCCCATATTGCCGGGCGGCATATTAGGCGGTTGTGGGGCACCCGGATAGCCTCCCGGCGCACCATAACCACCATATGCCGCCTGCTGAGGATAGCCGCCCGGCGTGGCACCTCCCGCCTGTCCAGCTGCAGCAGCTGCGGCATAATATTGTGAATAGTGTGCATATTGGCTAGGAGTCATACCTTGTAAGGCTGCATTGCCAGCAACATTGCCGGCATTATTGCTGCCGCTGTTGCCGGTGCTGCTGCCACCGGCAGCTGCTGCATTGCCTTGTCCGTTTTGATTTTGCTGCAAAAGCAAAACAAAAGTTCAGTCATTCATTTATTCTTGATCCTTGCACCTTTTATGTACTAAAGTATTCAAGTTTGGCCTAGTCAGGCCAGGTATTTAAAATAAATATTTGTTTAATGTTGTAAATATGCCTAGTTATGGTTCGTAATGTGATTTTGACAAATTCCCTTCTTAAATCAATTTTTTTTATTATTGGTTAAAAGCTCTCTATGTGCAGAGTTTGAACTCGGTTTTCCACCACTGTTCATTCTTGGTTTACATATAAATTGTAATTAAAACATCTGTCAAAAATTTACTTCAGCATAAATGAATCGTAAACTCATAGTTTGTGCCAGTGATTTATAATTCTTTAAAAATTTCCTCATAACAATTTATGTGCAACACTAATATACCTTCATTTGCTTTTCAATAGCTTCAGCTTCCTCGATTTTTCCTATGCTACGATAATATTCAGCCCACTGTGCACTGTAGTCTTGCGTCTGTCCTGCCGCAGCTGGGTTTTGCGGCTGCTGCTGTTGTTGTTGCATGCCGCTGCTCATTTGTTGGGTGGCAGGAACAGCTGCAAGCACATAAAACATTTATTAAATTATTCCCATAAGTGTTAATTGTACGAACTTCTTGATGTCTACATACCTGCCGCTTGTTTCGCCTTCAGTTGCTGTTCAATCATCTCTGCCTCGCGATGCATGCCCATTGATCTACATTAATGTATATAATTAGAACCGACGTATTGCCACGACGAGCCAAGCCACACTCACTTGTAATACTCGATCCACTGTGTTGAATAATCGGCTTGTTGGCCTCCTGCTGCGGCCGCTGCTGCCGGATTTTGACCCATCGCTGCACCCCCCATCATCATCTGCTGCTGTTGCGATTGATCGCCCCAACCGCCCTGTTGCGCGTAGCCGCCCCACTGTTGCTGCTGCTGGTAAGCAGCCGCCGCCGCATTTGGATCGTTTTGCATGGCATTTTGATTGTAGCCGCCTTGCTGGCTGTGTTGTTGTTGCTGCTGCTGGTTGTTCGGCATGCCCCCGCTGATAGGCTTGCGTGAAAGGATCGGGATGTCCATATTGATTTTCTCGGCAATCATCTGGCGAGCGGCTTCCACTTGTTCGCTCGTACCTTTGCACTTGAACAACTTCTCTGTGGGCGGATTGGTGGCGTTACGATCCATCTCACAGTACGCGCCAGATTGCTGGTTAATTAGCTTTATGGTCTCACCGCCTCGTCCAATGACGATCTGGAGACAAATTCAAAGTAACATTTCTAACGTTTTCACACAAAATGCTTGCGGTATTTACTTACGCCACACTTAGAAGCGGGCACCATGAAGCTTATCTCTTCACGCGCTGGCTGTTGTGCATGGTTGACACCGTAGCCATAGCCATAGTTTGAATTGTTGCCATCGCCACCGCCACCACCACCGCTGTTGCTGTTTCCATTTGAGTTGCGGTTTCTTTGCTGAACATTAAAAACGAAACAACGTCAATACAACATATCATCATCACTTTCCACAACCAACACACCATAACATTTTCGATGAGTCCGTCGATCATGCGTTTGGCGTCCTCCACCTGCTGCCGCGAGCCCTGAATAAGGCAACGTCGGTCACCGGGCTCGTCGTTTTTGCCCTGAATGAACTGCAGCTTGCAGCCGCATTCAGTTTGAATTTTCCGTATCATGTCACCACCCTTTCCGATGACCACGCCCACGGCTATCTTCGGTACGAATACCTCGCACTGTTCACCGCCACCGCCAAAATTGTAACCACCACCGCCGTTGTTGTTGCCACCACCACCAGCGCCACCGCCACCACCAGACATGCCGCCGCCACCACCCATGTTGCGCGCCGCCTGCTGCGCTGCTAGTGCATCCTTCTGAGCAATCAAGTCCAGTACCAGCTGCTTGGCGTGTTCGATTTTCTGGGGATCACCCGAAATACGCAACGGTTTCTACAAGAAGAACACGATTAAAACAAAACATTGTCATGCTTTTCACTAACGGATGCTGCAAAAACTTACAATAAGTTCCTGATTTGGTCCGTCCTGTATAATGACCATCTTGGCGCCGGTCTTCTCCTGCAGCTGCTTTATGGTATCGCCGCCCTTGCCAATCACTAGGCCCACCTTGGTGCCCGGAATCATAATCTCTTGGTAGGGCGGAAAGCCCGTGGGTCCAGGCGGAGGCATGTTAATTGTCAGCATTACTTCCACTGTGCCACCACCATTGCGAGCGGCCAGTTGTTGCAGCAGTTCACGACCTTTGGTTACTGTTTCACGTGATCCACGCAGTGTTAGCACTTGATCTGGTACAAAACAATTCAAACAATAAATATACACTTAAACAGTAAAGAATATCTAGTAGTAGCTCACCAGTATCCTGTGAAAGTTGCACTTTGCAGCCCGACTCTCCCTGTATCTGGCTGATCGTCTCGTTGCTGCCGCGCCCCACCACGGCGTTCACAATGCACTCGGGAATGCGCACCTGCTCTTCGCAGGTAGTGCCCGCTGTGGCTGCCAAGCGTGCGGCCACGGCAGTTGCCTGTGCAATAGCCTGCGACATGTTCGGTGCGCCGCCGCCACCAACACTTCCGCCACCAGAGCTCATATTGGAATTGTTGTTGTGACCGTAGTCGCTACCCGGACTAGTGAAACGCTTCGAATCCGGTCCAGAATCAGAGTCGTCGTGGCTGCGCTTAAAAGCATTGCCACCACCACCACCTCCGCCACCACCACCAGTGCTACCGCCCCCACCTACACCGCCTTGCTGTATCGAATTCGGCTGAATTTTTGCGGCAATCTATGCAGACCGAAAGCAAAAATCAAACACATACATAAACTAGTTGACATCGTTGGATCAGCACGTAGGTGGCGCTCCGTGCAGTCATCGATTTTTCGCAAGATGAAACTTTACATTTCGCACTTTACCTGTTTGGCTCGCTGCAGAGCAGCCGCAAAAGCTTGCGATTGATTAAGGCTGGACTGTGCCGAGAAATCGCCCATTTCAATTATTTTTTATTTCGGTTCTTTCCACTCCGCTCAAAATCGCAATGGCTCACTGAAGAAAATTTCTGCTCGCTCGCTGCAAGCTTCACACGCACCAAATAATATACAATTTTCAACACTATCTTATTATCGATCCATTAAACGCTGCATCAGCATTAAGGAACACAAACTTGTAGATAAAATATGTTGCCGACTCAATGGAAAAAATTTTCTACGAGATTTGCTGACACGCGTTGGAGCAAAGAAAGAGAAATTACAAATGGCGCTGAGGTAGTGGCATTCTACATGAATAAGTTAGTGTCGATATGCGCGCCGCTCCAGTCCAGTCCCAAGGGAGAGAGCGAGATGGCAACTAGTTGGCGAAAAAATGATGGCGGTATTTGCGGTGTTGCCAATAGCATACGGAATTGATGATTTGGATTGTGGACTTAATCTACATTAGGTGGTCTCAACAATTATTTGTATGATATTGTCACAAATTGCATTAATCCTTAATTAAGATTGATCTTTTCAAAAGTCGAATTTGCAGAAGGTGTTTGCTTTTTAGAGCACTCACTGAATTCTTACTATTACCATTTTTTTTCTGTTCTGATATAAGAAATGCTATATACATATGTAGTACTACTAAGTACATATATATAGGATATGCGAGCTGCAATGGTTTCTGGAGCAAAATTTAAATCGTTTGTCTGTTTTCCGAAGCTTACGGTATTTAATATTCGTCTCGATCTGTCCAAAGGCATCGTGTTATCGCGCTTACAATAATTGTGCTTCACATTTGTTGCAGTCACTGTTGTGCTTTGCTTGCAAGAAGTTGCCAACATTGTGTCGAGACAAGAGTGTTCTGTTGGATTCCTTTTTAAAGGCAGTAAAAGGCAAGTCGCATGGATATTCTCAGTTTCAATGGTATATTAGCTTAATTAATCTACTTGGTAATGATAGTAAACTTGACGATATAAACGCAAATAGTGGAAAATTGTAAATGACGCCGTACGAATTCGCCGGTGTTGAATTTGGCGGGCAGGTATCACTTGTCCACCGCGTAGCTGTCAAAATTTTGACACTTTGCTTTCGCTGTTTTGTTATTGTCATACATTGTCTTTCGTATCTAAGTACGAGCACGTAAGGTTGAATGACTGTTCTGTAATTTTGTGCTACCAAAAAGATTTACACGCAAAGTTCAACAAGAATCGCAAAATGTCGAATGACTTGATTGGTTACTTGTACGCGGCCACTGTGGCAGCGGGCGGCATCTTTGGCTATGTGAAGGCTGGTGAGTGAACGAACTGTGAGGCGCAGTTATGTAGGCGCATTTTTACTCGCACTATTTGCAATTGCAGGCTCCGTGCCATCGCTGGGCGCAGGACTGGCTTTCGGGGCGCTCCTCGGCGTTGGTGCGCACCTCAATTCGCAAGACCCACCTCGTCCTCTTCTGCAGCTGGGCACTTCGCTAGTGCTGGCCGGCATGATGGGCGCACGCTGGAGCCGGTCGGGCAAGCTAATGCCGGCTGGCTTCATTTGTCTGATTTCAGTGGCAGCGCTGGTGCGCAACTTGGTCACCTACAATCGGTATTTGCCACTCCCTGGTAGAACTTAAATGCTCACTGCTACTGATGGCAGGTGGACGGTGGTGCAGGTTGTTATCACGACGACGAGGTGATGGTGTGGAATTTGAAATTCGGAAAGACATTACTTACTACGGCCGTTTTTGCCTTTTACGCACTTCTCAATGTACTTCAAGTTTATTTAGATTTCACTTTATATATTTTTGCAAATGTTGCGCTCAATTTTTGTGCATTCGTTACCTGTGAATAAAGTTGTAACTTTGTATCGAAACAAAGTGGGTTATGGGTATTTTAAATAGAATTGAGACACAAATGTTTAGTTGGCGCTTTGCACCGTTTGGTAGAAGTAGAGCTCAATTAACCTTCAGGGATTACAACAACTCGATAACGAAAAACTTTAGTTCATTTTACCGATCAGTAATCACGTTTAATCGCCTTGTATACAAAATATTCGGTACGGCGTATTTGGAACGGCCCAACAGACTTTAGCCCAATGTGTACACAAACTACGCGATGCAATTCGGTCAAACTCGGCGATTCATTTCTATCCAATAAAAAACGGTGCCAATTATTTGTGTTTTTTCTAAAACAAACCTTAATTGTTTAGAATTTTTATTTTCAACAAAATTCAATTTTACAAATTCTCTATTGGAATTACATACTTCGTGCCCGCGTGGGGTCTTGTCCAATTGATTTTTGTCTTTTACAAGTGGCATTTTGCATTTACTTGCTTCTCGTTTATTGTAAAACTACAAGTAAATCGCTACAATTAAAAGTTGTTTACAAATACAGAATTCGCGATCATTTTGTCGACAATGATGCATTAAATTAGTGCAGAGTAGTGTGGTTGTGCGCGCTCCCTCGCAGGAGCGACGCGATGAGCGTCAGCCGTCGTTTTGGCAAACGCCGGAATGGATTGATTTACAGGATACATACAGTTAAATTAAATATACATACATACAAATATATATAGTACGCGTATAAACCTACAAACAAAGTCAATAATTATAAATTCTAGCTACTTTATGTTCATGCGTGTTGTTGTTGTGGTTGTTGATTTGTTCCGTGAAGATTGTGCGTAGGGTGTGTTCCGTTGGCGGCGTCTGCTTGGAAAATGGCAACCATGCGCGTCCGAATGATGTTCCCCGATGTCCTCGTGCCCAGTGTAGCGTTCCGCGTGCGCTGCGTCTACCGGGTGAGTGCTGGGCCGTCTAGTGAGTGCGCCCCGCGGCCAGCAGCAGGTGCAGCAGCAGTGCGACAGGTACAGCAACGGGCCTCAGAAGGGGAACGCCTTCCAGTTAACCACTGCGAGGCGGCACGTGCGTGCGTGAGAAAAAGAGAGAAAAAGATCGAAAAGAGAGCGCAGCGTTAGTGACGACGGCATTGCTGTGCTGGTGGGGTCAGGTGAGTGTTTTCTAGTTGGGATTACGCAATGCAAGAGAAATGCAAATATTTAGTGTGCCGAGCAATCAAGGAGGATATTAGCGATTTATTTGAGATGTGTGGTTACTAATGGCGCCCGAGCGGGCGATGTGCCATTACTTGGTAATTTGGATGTGTTTGTTCTTGCGTTTGTTTCGGATTTGAATCTTTCGATTTTCTGTTTACGATTATTGAGTGCAAGTTAAATGTTTGCTAGCCGCCACAGTGCATGCAGTCGCTCGTTGTAGCGAACCACGCCTTATGGATGTGGATACTTAGTGTGATGTATGTGGCGTACGGATTGGGTCGATGCCACGTAGTTTTATGAGTTATTGTCGTAGCGTTTGGATGCAGACCCAGCGTTTCAATTTGAGTTGAAATTTTAATTGAATTTCTGTGCCAATGCCAACGCTTCAAAATGCCACTTCCAATTCCACATTGCCAATTATTCTATGCGTATAAATAGATGAGTGTGTGTGTGTGTAGCAATACTTAATAGCGATCCAGTGCCCAAAAAAATTGTATGCCCATATTTTGATACTCGATATTGAGGTTTTGAAAAATGTAGACAGAGGTGAACTTTTGGTTTTTCGGTAATGATTGCGAATGTCGCAGTTCCGTCAATTTGAGTGAGTTGATTCGAATGAAGTCAAGTGTGTGTGTGTGTGTGTGTGTGTGTGTGTGTGTGTTTGCGCTGGTGCGGCACTTCCGGTGATTGCGGTGGCAGAGATGGCGGTCGTGGTGCTTTTTGATGTCAATGAAGTGTTCTGTTTTCATTGTGTTTCTGAGAAAGTTTGATTTTATGTGTGAACGTGTGTGTCTATATGCGTGCCAGATGCGAGAAAAAGATAAGGAGACATGCAGCAATATACAGTGAAATTCATAATTACGGAGAGTACTTATAACCGGACAAATTTCGCAGACATAGCAATTTCATTAAGTTTTCCATACAAATATCATTCCAATAACCGGACGCGGACACTATATTTCAAACCATTTTTATTGAAAAATTTCTCATAAACGGACAAAATTTAAAAATATGCCCAACCTATATAATTTTTAATCTATAATACCCTATATTACAAATCTCACTCTATGAAAATGAACATTTAAAATTAAAACAATCAACCATTACAAAATTTGTTCAACCAAAGCAATACTGAAATATTAATTAAATATTCAATAATCATAAATTAGTACAAAATAAATAAATCAAATAAATGAACTAGAAATATTTAGATACAATTACACTAATTTTTTGTACCCTCCCCCCATAAGTGGACATCTCCCATAACTGGACAAAAACATTGCGACGGTGAGTGTCCGATAATGAGGAATTTCACTGTACATATTTATTGTAAGTTTTAAACGAACTTAGAAAACTAGGAATTGTATGATTCCCAATATTCACTCGTTTCCATCAATTACACTTCGGTCAAAGTTATGTCAGAAAATAAAAAAAATAAAATATTAATTTAATTCTAAGCTTGTCGCCATGCATTTGACAATATGATAACAAAATTGTATCCAGTTAAACAACAAAGCAAGCGAAAAATCTCAAAATGCATTACGATTAAACGATTTGGTTGTTACTAGCAGCAACCCAGCAACTAAGCTTTTCTTTACAAAAAATAAATAATACCGCTGAAAATGTTTTAATAAGTAGTGAAAAAATGCCACTCTGCCACCCCCAGCATGTTATTTTCTGTTTCAGAAATGTCACATTGGAGAATTGGACTCAGTATGTGAAATGTGTTTTTACGAGGATAATCTACAAAACTGCGAATTCTTCTTTAAAAAGTAGTCGTAAGAATTGTGTGAAACGTTCAAGGCGGCGTATTATCGAAAGTTTAGCGACAGAGCAGTGAAAAAGAAGGATGCGATGAGTATTGAAAAATTGACATTTATGAGGTTTATGCTTTCTGCAGGTGGCTGAGTGTGCTACATGTATGATACACTTGATGCAGGAAAACCATTTCATGATAATTGTAAATGTTTGTTTAAAATGTGATGGCAATCACTGCTGGTGTCGAGTTTTGCTTTTGCCACGTAAAATATGCACTTGTACCACCGTCCACCATGCCATCGATCAGAAGTCGCTGCCGCTTTTAGCGCCGTTTCCGTTTAGCTGTGTGTACTTGCGTGTGTGTGAGTGAGTAAGTGTAGTGTGGCAGTGTTGACTTGCTGCTGTTGTTTCTTGACCGATTTGTAACCTGTCGCGCGTTTGCTGCATTACATCGAAATCAAATTTTAACCAATTGCGATAAGGTTAAGAAGCGAGCGATAAATGGTAGTAGTTAAATAATAAGGAGTGAAAAATGCCGCTCTGCCACCCCAACGCGTTATTTTCTATTCCGCAATTGTTATATTGGAGTGTTTGACTTAGTATGTACGAAATGTGGTTTTACGAGGGATACCGATATGCTTTAATGGCCCTTTCCAGACCCGCAATTATCAGCCCACCAGTCTAACTACTCACTAAAATTAGAGTTATGCAGTTTTATGCGCATTCAGGAAGCATTCCAGCTACAATGCAAACAATTTCTACTACTATTTAGCTTAGTTTACTAAAGTTTCTGCCGTTTTCGGTTATTAAAATGTTTTGAAAATATTTATTTGTACTTTGAATGCTTACCGCATGAAATTCGAAAGTGTGGAACTTTGAGAAGTTTTGAAGAGAGTTTGAGTGTGTGTGTGTATAGTTGTCAGAGGGAGAGAGATAGATAGAGAAGTGGGCCTTTGCCGTGTGGAATATGCGTTGCTCTTGTTTCTAGTGGGGATTGTTTCAGTCAGCGGAACTGCCGAATTTGAGGTGGTGGCTTTCATTGCTTGTGGACACAGCTGACAACGCAGTTTTGTTGTGGTTGTGGCTGTGGATGTCGGAGTAGTAGCGAGCTATGCGGCGCTTAATCAATCAGTCAATCAAGCGTCTGTCGGTTGCTGCGTTAAGCGGCAAACGAGTGAGATTTTTGTTTATGCGAAATGCTTGCAGGACGCGCACGCAATTGGGGAGGTGAGGTTATGTGCGCGTGCGCTTCAGTGTGGCACTCATTTGATTTGTGTGCGCAGCAGTTGGCGGCGTATTAGTTTCTGTGTTTTGATTTTTTGTGCTTTTGGTGGTAGTCGCTGTTGTTGTGACTGTGGTGATTGTGCTTGTTCGTTTTGTTGATGTTGTTGCTGGTGATGTTGTTGTTGTTTTTGTTGTTGTGGTGATGATGATGTTGATGATTGTCGTTGTGCTTGCCGCACACTCGCCGCCAGTGCTGGCAGATTGTGTGTGTTGTCGCCAATGTAATTTGTTGAATACGCTGGCTGTTGTGTGATTGTTGTTGCTGTCGTCGTCGTCGCTATTACCGCAGCGTCCTCGCGCTGTTGTTGTTGTCGTTGTGATGGTGGCTGTTGTTGTTGTTGTTTTTGTTGCTGATGATGTTTACTATTTGCGCTACTACTACGATTTCTACTACTTTTGCTACTACTACTGAGCGTACGTTTCAGAAAATGCCCGCCAAAGGTCTCTTCTTGCTGCTGCCGGCTGCTGGTGTGCTGTGCAGCTGACGTTGCTGACGACGAGGTGGAGACCGATGTGGCCGTTGCTATGGTGGCCACTGTCGGTTGCTGCTGGTGTGTGGAGGCGGGTGCGGCAGCAGGCGCGGGCGCGCTGAGGGCTTGCAATTTCTTGAGATATGCGTCGAAAATGTTGGGCGCGTGTTGTGCAGTCACAGCAGCGGTTGTTGTTGCCGCTGTTGTGGTGCGTCCTGCCGGCGCCGTGTGCAGCTGCTGCTGTGGCTCTTGCATTGTTGCTGTGGTGAAATGTACATCAAACTTACGTTTTTGCTTGTCGATGGCTTCGTTGCTTTCGTCGTTGACATCGTCAACGTCGTCATCATTATCATCAACATCATCATTGCTGTTGTTGCCGTCACCAGTGTTGCCGTTGTTACCGTGGTTGCTGTTGTTGTTGTTGTTGTTGGTTGAACTATAATTTGAATTTTTTGTTGCTGGTAATTCTCGCTTGTGGGTGGGGCTAGTTTTACTACTATCGCTACGGCTATTACTACTGTTTGCTGTCTGTAATAATCCTAAATAGTAATCGAATTGTTTGCGAACTTCACTCGTGTACAGCTGGAAGAGATTTGGTTGTATTTGTTGTTGTTGTTGTGTACTGCCTTGTGGCTGGTGTTGGTGTGTGTGTTGTGGTTGTGGTTGTTGCTGCGCCGTTACTTTTTGCAAGTGCTCTTCGTGTTTCGCTGCGTTTGCGCTTTCACTCCCCTCTCGACTGCCAGTCGCACTGCTCCTGCTACTACTTCCACTACCACTACTAGTACTACTACGACTACTACTACTATTATTGCTATCACTGCTGCTGCTACTTCTACTCGAGCGGCTGCTACTGCTCACACTACTACTAGTACTCATCTTAACAACAACAGCGCCGACGTGTTGTTGCTGCAACAATTTCAAATCAGCATTCTGCTCCTCCACCTCGACGGTCGTCGTAACCGCTTCCGTTGTGACAGCATTTGGCGCTGTGGTGCTCGCTGTGGCAGCCACTGTGTCTGTGGTTGCTCGACCCAACAATTGTTGCCATTGTAAATTATTCCCTAAAATACGAGCTAAAAACTCAAAAGTACCGTGTCTTAGCAGTGCCGTTGGCTGGCGCTGTTGTTGTGTGCTTTGTATTGTTGTGGTTGTGGTTTTGGTGTTGGCTTTTGTTTTATTTTGTTGTGTTGTTTTTGTGTTGGCTTTCGTTGTTGCCGTTATGTTTGTGTGCGTTTTGCTGCCTGACGTATTAGTGTGATTGTTATTGTTATTGTTGTTGTTGTTGTTAATATTTGTGTGCTCATCGGTGATCTCGATTGAGCTCTCCTCAACCGAATTATCGACTCTTTGCGAACTCTTCACCACATTCTCCTGCTCCTCGTCACTATTACTATTGCTATTGTTATCCTCATCGGAATTGTCGTCGTCGTCCTCCTCTTCACTACTGTTCTCACCATTGCTGGTTGCATCGTTGGCATTGCTAGTTGTGTGTGTAGTAGAGTTTTTGTGAATTTCAAGACAAATGTAAAATGTTTGTTTGCAAGTTTCAATTTTTAGTGTTTAGTGTAACAGAGTGACGAACAACAAATACTTGGTGTACTTTTCCTACACAAATTCTACATAAGTTTTAGGTGTAGCCTTGTAAAATATACCAAATATCTGTGCACTACATTGTACAAATATACCAGGGCGAAAAAGATTTCTCAGTGTTGGGTTATATTCAATTAAATCCAATTCTGGCTTTACTTTTAAGTGGTTGTATTTTTTGTTTTGCTACTTGGCTACTTGAAAAGTTGTGTGGTCTGACTGGACTCTTTTCCCTTTGTTTTCTACTTAAGTTCGAGTTGGAAATTGCCACTGTAGTACTCACTTGTAAACAGCACGATAGCCTGGAATGACGTTCTGAGGCAGCGGCGTGCACCGGCCGTCCAAGCATTGCTGTAAATATGCAAAAGTTCGATTAGTTCAACTTTGAAAGATGCGTGTTTGTCAAAATTGCCAGCGCCCCTGCTTGACGAGGTCAACTTCAAGGGCGAGCCCGTCAAAAGAATCGGTGCTAACGGGGCGTATGAGTAACACTATGTGCGCTGCCTTACCAGTCCGTTGCCGCACGATGAGCCCTCCGCCGCCGGCCGGTACGCCACACAGTAGCCGGTCTGCGAGTCGAAGCAGAAGAGCTGCGCGCACACACGTTCGTCCTTGAAGCACGCGTACGTGCCGCGGTCGCGTCGACATTGCGCGTCCAGCGAGAGCAGCGTGCCCGGCAGCGAGCGCCCCAGCGCGCCGTCCTCGTGCGGCGCGTTGTGCAGGCAGGTGGCGGTGTCGCCGCTGCAAAGTGTTGTGTCGATTAATTTGTCGCAGCGCTATTCGGCGCACTTGGCACTCACTTGAGGAAATGGTGGAAACTCTGCACAGTGCACGGTGACCAGCGGAAGCCGCGCTCCGTGTGTCTCAGATCGGACATAATGTAGCCGTCCTCCCAGCGGCAGCGCTGCGCGCCGGGACCGCCAAGGTAGCTGGGGGGCGGGGAGCCGTCATGAACGGCGCCAAGCCTGCAAAATGTCAATCTCAATTAACCAAATATTGTCGTTTTCGTTTGGCTGGTTGCTTATTTGCTGTCGAAAGGAAATGCCAACTAGTATTGGCCGCTGCAGCGATTGTCAGCGTGAGCGGAAATCGCCTTAATGGCACTTGGTTCTGAGCTTTTGATAAGTAGCACGATTCAAGTAGCGTGTGTTCATGGGAAATAATTGAACTCGCCTTTTCAGAATTCAAAGTCGAATACTTAGTAAAAAAAATGTTTATGAACCGCCAAATAGTAGTTTTGCGCGAGTATCGTTGACCCGCTGTACTCACAGATGTCCAACTTCGTGCGCGGCCACAATGATGCCGCTGAAACCGCCGGTGTCCTCAATGATGGCAACACTGTTGACTTTTTCCAAACGCTTGTTGACTACGCACGCGCCGCCAACGTATGCAAAACCTGCGCAGGTCCGAACAGCAAACAGCAATTCGATTGTAATCGAGCCGCGCGCAATGGGGTTTCGGTGAAGAGAAGAAAATTGGTCAATTAGTATGAATCGCCGCAGCTTGTTTGCGCGCCAGTGGCGGCTCGGGTAGGAAGTTGACAATTTTCATGAAGCAACAAAAATACCAGTTTTCTAGATTTGTTGTTCAGCTATACGATCAGTCTTTGAGTGGCTTTCAGCTTTTATCCAACAAAACATAAAGAAAACCTGGCATTAATATTGCGAAAATGTGTGAGGTGTGAACGTGCGTGAATATGAAGCCGTGTGCCAAGTGTGGTGAGATTCTAGTTAGGTGGTGTATGGTGGTGACTTCTGGTTGAGTTTGATAAAGTTGCATAGATATTTAAGTAACAAACATGCGCTTAATTTTAGTTCACTAAAAGCTCACCTTAACCCGTCTTACATGGCAAAAACCAATCTCGAATTAATCCTTTTCGAGCGGCATTAAGTGTAAGAATTAAAAAAATAATTAATCGATTACTGTGCAAAATGCGAGAAGTGTAATGTTATTTACTATATTTAAGCTCAGTTATGTTTTATGTCTTTCCCAAAACCATTTTATACACGTTTATATGAGTTGTAACTACATTCAATACTCGACGGCTGTGCATTTGCTTAGCACTGCAGTTTCCAAGTCGGCGATGTATCCTGATCGATGACCAATTTAAAAATAAATAATCGTTCTCGGTTTTGATGAAATTTTCCCCGTAGTAATAAACGGCGTTCGATGCCGTTATTAGCATTATTAGTTATTCACAGTAGACGTATAACATACGGTTTTGATAGCATGCAACACAGAGAGAAGGAGGCAGACACAACATGGAGTTGTGAACAGGACACTTTTGTGGGAAAACGTGTTGTATGCATAAAGTGGAAATGGAGCCACAAAAACATGTACCTATATACAGTATTTATATTTGAGTCAGTATTTATATTTAATAAAGATTTTTTGTGGCAGATGGCACTCAAGTGGAGCAGAAACATTCCAGTTCGTTGATCGGTTAACACATTTGTGCATTATGTGAGATCGTTGCTTTCGACTGGCGCTGTAATACCATGAAAATATTTACACATTCAAAGAGCAGAAATGGCAGATTTTTTTTCTATACAGTAGACAGTGACAGTTGCTGTACACACGTGCATAAAGAGAGAGAGAGAGAGGGGGGACAGAGTAACAGAAAGTAGAGTCGTGCTTGAGATTGAGATTATGAACGGTATGCGGCGTTCTTTTATGATTTTTCTGCTGTTTTTTTTTTGCACTCTGTTTAGTTTTAATGCTTTTGATATTTCATTTGTGCAAAATGACATTTACCTGCTGTACCACGGTTACATTCACCATACGCTGAGGTACGTCTGCACATGTCGAGTCTGTGAAATGGTTTTTGTTTTTGATTTTTTCGTTGCGTCGGCGGAGAATTGAAAAGATACATTTATTTATTTTAATTTGGTTTGTTGTTCTTGTGGTACGTGAATTCATTAAAAGTTTTGAAAGAAGTCAGAGGTGTAGAGATGCCAGAAATTATTCAGCGACTTTAAGAAAGTGATAGATGTTAGAACTGGTCGTTTAACACTGATTGCTGACCCTGTCACTATCTGAAACGGGGATTCTTTGACGACTGTTATTCTGACGCTTTAAACCGATTTTGACCAAGTCCCCTCCACCGTTCGCCAGCTTGGCATGGCAACAACATCTCTCAGCAGTTTAGTTCCTTACAGATTATTTCGCACTTGCACTATTGCACTTTTTCACACGAAATATAAATTGTAAACATATAGTTATGTTCTCGCAGAAACAGTGTTTTCATATTTCAACTAACCCACTTCTACTTTAATTTTAACTCCAAATATATTTAATGGTTGTTTAACTACTCAATTTATTATTGCACTACGGAAGTTGCTCGTTGCATGTTTAACCAGTGTTAATAATATAGTCCCGTGTTAATGCCATAAAACATTTCAACAATAAACGCCTCGAACTTCAAACGATACCCACAACTGAAGCTTTAAGAGAATTGTTTAGTACAAAATAAAGTTCCGATCAGAACGCGATTGAAACCCAGCCAACATGAAAGAGGAAACATTTGCCAAAACTGAAGCAAACTATTTCAGTGTTTTGTGTGTGTGTGTTGCGGTGTCAGTGTCGGTGTCGGTGGTGGTGTTGATACTGGTGTGAGTGAGAGGCTGTGTCACTAATTCAATTATAAGTTATTTGAAGTTGTTGTTTGCAGTTGCCGGGTGTTCATATAATGTATGATTTGGTGTTTGTGTGTTGACTCTGCTAAAATGTTTACTTGAGCGGCGTGTGTGTGTGTATGTGTGTATTGTACTTAGAAAAATTAACATAATACCAAACAAAGAAGCCAAAAACAATGCTAACTATGCATACGAGTACTTTAGTTCTTAATGATTTAGGGAATATTTTGAAAGTTTTACCCGCTGTGCCTTTGGTGCAACGACCGCCTTTTCGCCTTCGACACATATCATACCTGATGTATGTGTATGGTTTTTGTTGTGGTATTTTTATTTTTTTTTTGTAAACGAAAAATATTAAAAAGTAGTCATAATAGTGAAGATCGGAAAATATAGCAACTCAATGAAAGTAGAAGATATAAATAAATAGCAGAGCAATAAGTTGAAGTAGTTGCAGTTGTTTCCACACGGGTGTGTCAAATACACTGCGACAAACTGGCGTACATTCACATCACACGTTTTGCGTGTGATTTTACTCAATGTGTATTCTATTCGCATGAGAGCGGCACTTACTTGGTAATCGCTACCGCAATATCGTAGACTGGCAACCGGCGTTCGCGGAACAAATATTTACCCATGTCGGTTAAGGCAGCCGCCGAGTCGATGGCGTCTCGTCCGACACGATTCCTCTCCAGGTACGGTGTGGCATCTCGGCCCTGTTTTGAGTACACAAGAAAATTACGACAATAAATATAGAAAAATTCACGGATTGCACGATAAGCACTGTGGCACGTGATAATTCAACTAATTGGATGCAATTTCTTTGGAATCACATTTGACAAACGTTCACTATGAGTTGTGTTATTTGTAAGAGTTTCTTCACTTTTTCATAGTATTTTAACTCTTTCGGGACTACTAGGATAATACATCCCAGCAAGTTTTTAATGCCCCTCAAAGCAATTATTCAAATCTTGCGACCCACGCAAAATAGTTTTTCGATTTCGGTGTTCCCGCGAAAAGGGATGATTTCAGAATTTTTGAGCATCCAATATAATTTCCCAACCCCAACATTCATAGCATGAGAATATTTCTACTGAGAGTATTTTGGATTTCAAAATTAAACTCCGTCCCGAAAGGGTGAAAGCCATCACGGCTTCAAGTTGCCGACAATTTGAACAACTACTTGACTATCTTTTAATTATTCTGAAAAAACAAACCAATTGGATGTGAGTTAAGCTGCCAAAAATATTGCAAATTACTTTCTTGAAAAGCCAACGTAATGCGATTTTCATTTCGCAAAGCACGTCGATTCGTTGGCGGCGTCACAACATCTCCTTTAGCCCCTTGAACAGACTCAACGTACATTTTGTGTAGGTTGCTGTGAAGTGAAATTTCCAAACAAATCAATTTTGGCTGATTAGTTCGCTGAACTGCTTATGAAACATTCACAAAAACAACTGTGCTGCTGCCCAATACTCGACCATTTCCATTTATCTTAAATTTTTTTGGCTGTGACACATATGCGACAATCACAAGCCATGTGTGGTCACTTCCCTTTTTCATAGTCGCTGCCATTGTCGTCGGTTGATTGTTGTCACATTTTCATTCACTACCGACTAAGCGGTCGAGACGCTGCTCTGTTGTTGTTGTACACGTCAATATAAATACAAACTGTATTCAAATCAATACAATTTGAATGACAACTGTTGTGCTCATATAAAAGTATGCAAATATTTGTATAGTTCACACCTATAAATTATATTCTATTATATAAACCGCTACCATTGTGCTTTATCAACGACAATGACAGCAGCTTTATTAGTCGATAGCACAGTGGACACAGTGGACTTGTGTTTAGTACGAGACGCGTAAGCGCATTGCTTGCGGAATACGAACAATCGAAGTATTGGGCGCAACTTTTGTTCCTGTTGGTAAAGAATAATTGTCTTAAAATTGGCGAATATTGCCGAGTGGCTGAAATAATTTGTATTTTGCTTCCCTTTGTTCTATAAAGTTTTTCTTTATTCTCTCAAAGATATGAAACTTGGAAATCGTAATTGTCAAATGCCTCAAAATTAGTTAGGGAAATGTCAAAGATGCGGACTTTTAAACTTAAAAAAATTTCAATTAAAAAAACTAATGCTACTGCCTCGCCTAAGACACCTGATGCAGCCATGAAGAGTCTTCATGCCCTTTCACAACTCGTTGTCGCCGTCCTAAGTTCAAAGCGAAGTTGGAAAACGAAGAAGCGGCGCAAACGAAACCAATGAACTCATTTACAATTATCGGCTGAATATCACGCTTAACCTTTTGAAAGCAACATTCGCGCATAAATATCAACGGCACAAGCGGCCGTTCCGGCGAACAACAGTGCCATCCTCCGCCACCAACAACACCTAACCTTTAAATTCGATATTAATGGAATTATGCAATGAAATTGTTAACATTTTCAATTTGCCAGCAGGCAAGCAGTCGAACGACGAGCAGGCAGCAGCCCGCGTTGCGTTCGTGCAACTGCTATTATGTGTTGCGCCAGCAACAACATCAACCACCACCAACGGCCGATGGCACGTAGCAAGTAGCAGCGGACGACGAACGACTGCATGCATTTGTAAAATGAACTGCCAATTGAGATAGGAAGAGCAACAGCAACGAAACAATTTTGCGCACATCATGCCACACGAAACGGAAACGGGTTTCCGATGCAGAGCGCCAAGGAGACTGCAGCAAGATTGCGGCTGCAGCTGCTGTCGTTGAAGACGTTGTCGGCGTTTTGCCACAGACAAAGTCAAAGTCGCACGCGCTTGCCTGTAGTCACTGGCAGAGGAATCCAAGGCCCAACTTCAAAAGAACCTCAAGTGGATTTCATAGGCCGGCGCACACTTAAGCGACGTTTACCGTTACGTAATTAGAACACCGCGTAACTTAACCTCAAAGTTTTGCGAGCATTTGTCAAAAGACTTTTGGTAGTTGTTGTTTTGCTTAATGTAGACTAATATTCGAAACTTGGAAAACGTGATTTGATAATCTGGAGCAATGGCTGCTCTTGGCAACCGACTCGACGCCACTAAACAAACGTACACTGACTGACATCAGTCTGACGATTGATGGCACTCTGATGCGTTCGTAAAACTGACTGACTTTGGCATATTGCCCAATTCAGAATTTGTTCGAGTGTGACGGATTGAGTCGATGATGTGAGAAACTAGCGTGTTGTTGTTGCAGCCGGTGTTAATGGCAGCAGTTTTTTTTCGATTTTAATTCAATGAGTGCCAGAACGTCCTTGATTACTTGTTGTGGCGCTTTTTTGTAGTTTGCATTTATTTTTTGTTTGTGTTAGAGTGTGAAAGGAAAAGTTGCTGGCTGTTTGTTATTCTAGCAGGAGAGTTAAATTGTGGTCAGCGTTTGGTTGAAAGTGTTGCACTTTAGAATTCCTAATCAAGTACGATTTGTTTGCAGCAGTAAAAAATTACGTGCAACTTATATTTATTTCTTCTCAACAGATGGCAGAGTCAGCCATCTCGAGTATGGTCTTGGATATTCTGGCCAAAGAGAATCGTCCGTATGCCATCGCCCAGCTGCTGGAGAAATGTGGCAAGTCGGTGCCCAAATTCGCTGTGCAAAAGTATGTCCACATACACGTGCAACATTTAAAATGCTAATTAAACTAATAAATTCGAATTGACGCGTGCAGAGCGCTGGACAAGCTCGTGAGCCGAGATCAAGTCACCGTGAAATGCTTCGGCAAAACGACCAAACTCTACTACGTTAAACAGAGCACTGATCTATCGGAGGTTCGTTGCCGGCATACGATACGAGCAGAACACGCAAATGCTAATGATTTTCTCCCCGCAACAATTTCGTACAATTAGCACAAGCGGGCGCTGCAGATCTGTGCGCAGAAATTAACGCAGTCCAGGAACAATTTGAAAAACAAACAGGCCGAATACAGGCAGCTCGAGCAGCAACTGAAGCAGCAGGCAGGCGTGCGCAGCGTGCAGAGTTTGGAGGCGGAACGTAGTCAACTCGCAGATGAGATACGTGCTTTGAATGAGACGCTGCGCGACCGTGAGGCGCAAGTGGCGACAGTAGAGGTCTGTAGTCGTTGCTATACCGCACTTTTATATATAGTTTTCTCTTTGCGTCTTTGCTGATTTCGGCTTTTCTTACATTTCGTAAAAAAAACCTTTGCAGTTCACGCCTGATGCGGCCCAGAAGATAGATCAAGGCTACGAGGAAGTGGCGCGTGCCTATCGCAAACGTAAGCGTCTGTGTGCTGACATGCTGGACGCCATCATGGAGGGCTACCCGAAGTCAAAGAAGGCGCTAATCCAGGACATTGGCGTGGAGACGGATGAAGCGGTGGGCTTTAATGTGGAGGTGATGCACTGAATGTGCTTCGTTCAGCTTCATAGGTTCATATACGTTTTTGTGGAATGTACTATTTGCTGCCTATATATAAATAATTCTTTCAAGCATTGTGTAATATTTAAGATGCTGAAATTGGTTTTGGTTTATTATCTCACATCACAATAAAATTTGTATTTATTGTACAGTATTCCACCAGGTGTTACATAAGATACTGTCACTGTCTTTAGTCAGTTGGGTGTAACGACCCAGCGCCGAGTGCTTGCAGCGTGGTGACAAGTGGTGCGGCAAATGCATAAATTCGGTTTATCAACGGACAAAAGCAAAGCAACTGCCAGTTGCAGAAATTTGAATTTTACTAAAAACAGGGGAGCCAATAACAATAGCAAGCGTGGACCCTAGGACCAAATGTGGCGCATTGGAAACTGTCGGCGACCACAATGCGCCAATTACCACCGCTGGCCGAACGTCAGCGTGGGTGTCCGTCGAGGGCCACATGTAGCCCGTCGTTGTAGGTGGCACGACGCAAGGCAACTGCTGCGCATTTGCGAATGCGGAAAGGCAGGCGAAATCACAAGATTAGATTGCAATGGCAAATATTTTGGCCGAATTATTGAAATGGATTTAAAGGTAAGAAAATTTCAATATACGCAAAGTACATGCAACACCTCGTAGGGGCGAAACGAAATGCGACTAATAAAAGTAAAACGCCAAAAAAGTATCGTGTGGGCACTGAACGCAGCACTCTGCGGCCAAACAGGTCAACACTGTGTAACAGCATATTGCAACAGTGCAAGGCGCCTTGCACAGTTTCGTGCACACATGCAAATGACAGTTGTTAAGATTTATTGCGCACTAAGCAAATTTGCGAAAAGCGAAAAATGAAATAAAAACTCGTATAGCAACTGCATTACTTTTAAATCAAAAGCACTAACGCCAGAAATTAATATAATTCAGCGCAATAAATCACAGTGACGTCGCTTTTAATTACGCACGCAACTGGCAATTTGCATGCAGCGGCGACCGCTGCTGCAACTCCTTAAGGAAGTTTCATTGGACGATTTTGTGGTCTGTGGCGGCTCGGTGACCAAGCCCCAAAATACTTTTAAGAGAACACAAAATGCGGAGTCGCAAAACTTGGCATTTGTGCGTCGAGCTGGTGTTTCCAATCAAATTCTTGACGCTTGCGCAAGGAAACTGGTCGCGAAAACGATTTGTTGTGCAACCAGCACTTCCGTCTGGATCGGCTTAACTGTGGCTGATGGATTGCGAACACGCTTCGTCGGCATCTGGTGCAGTGTACGTACCGCACACACAACCGCATGCAATTATGATACTTGACAAACACGCACTAAAACACGTGCTGCCTGCTACAGGCTGAACAGACAGACGCGCCCAAACACAGCTGCCTTGCTGCCCAGCGCGTACGCGTAAACTAATCAACCGGCCAGCTGCCGAGCGCGTAGCTGCGTGCGCGCACTCGACCAGCGACATTACCAACATTTTGTTAACTTTTCGCAAAGTTTACCGCCAACAAGTTCTAACGAAAAATTATGAAATAAATGCTGCGAAAATGTTTGGCACCAGAGTATGCGGATCATGCTTAGGCGTCGAGCATTGTGCAACAGATCGCTGCTTGCTGGTCAGCCAATCGTAAAACTTTGTGCAAACGTTATTAAAACTCAACATAAATCTGGCAGTTTTCTGCTTGCAACAGACGCGTTGCACCGCCGAGTTGCGCATGTTGAGCGATGATGAATGGCGTCTGGTGTTGGCCAATGTTGGCGCAGGTTTGGGCACATCTTCTTCAGCCGTGATTTATTGCCCATTGAACGAATGTTGTTATAACGCAAGTTGTTGGCGTTGATGGCGCTGTGGCCTTCGCTTGATTTGCAACATGGACACAATGACCATTCACATTGCGTAATATTACACACGTGTTGTGTGGTTGTCTTTCTTGATTGCCACAATCGTTTGCGCTTCAAATTTTTATCTCAACTAATTTTGTGCCAATTTGGCAGTTGGCCTGTATTGTAGTTGAACCCGTTGAGGCATCAGTCAAAGACTTGCACTATCGAATAGAACATTGCAAAAGCCAAAAGTCAAACTTTTATCACACCTACTCGAATGACAACGCTTGAAAGCGTTTTTAATGTGGCAAGTTTTGCGCTCATGTGCCAACAATTGCAGCTGCCGCTTGTAGGCCGATTTCGGTAGCATTTTTCGATTTTTCAATAAACATTTGTATTGATTTATTGGTGCTTAGATAAAGTGATTGTTGTGTGCCGCTGCGTGTACGCGCGGACATGGTACAAATGGCTGCCGATTGTAAGAGTGCGAGCGGTGGCAGCTACAAAATGCAGCTGAAATGACGTATGTGGTGGCAGAACCATTTAAACCGACCAACCGACAGGCATTTCATTCTTAGAAGTTTTTTGTAATTAATTGAAATCGCAGCAGCTCCGACGCGGGCGAAGAGGTATTGAAGCACACTCTACCCCTGCCGACGAGCGTTGTGCGTTGCAGTTTTTGCTCGAAATAGTTGCGTACTCGCAATTCTGCGCAATATTTTATTCATTTGGCATTTTGACTAATTCATTTTATTTTGCGTATTAGTGCGCAATTAGTGGCGATAATTACTCAGTTAAATGGCTTTATTTGATTTTTTGTGCAGTACTTGCGCAGTGAGTAAGCGTTCTATTTGAAATTTTAATTTTTTAGAAAGCCCATATAATAATTACAAAATTGGAAATATCACGTGCTAAAATTAAACTTGTTAATAGCTTTGATTATAATCGAATCGCAAATTGTACGATAACAACAGCGAAACATGAAACTTGCCAGCTCCTGCTTTATATTGAACGACACCAAGACCTCTTTTAAAATTTAGCATATCTTTCTAATCATCTCGCATTAAAAATTTATTAAAAAATGGCATTTAATGAAGGCATTAGAAGTCATAAAATCATGCAGCCGGGGAAAGCAAACAACCAGCAACAGCCGCCACAGAACAACGATCGCCAACGAGTTGTGATAAGTTGTAAGTAACAAAAGTGCGCCTGCTTACACCCAAAAGCACGTTTTGGTAAATTTGGCACTAAAGTGTCTGCTGCGCACGTGAAGAGTTTCAGCACGCCTGACTGCCGATGACGACTCATGCGAACATTTTCGTTTGGTGCGCTTTGAAACCGCCGCTAACGACATCGGTTTGCTGCGGTGCCGAGTAATTATTTTCATTTTTTCCTGCGCACTTCAAATAAACATCGCATGACAAATTATAGCGCAAATTATGTGGTTTTATATTTATTTTCCATTTTTATATTTATTTTGTTGTAGTTTTTTTGCTTTGGCAAGGCTTTGTTAAAGCTATGTTTATGATTTCTTTTATTAACATATTTAAACATTGATTACCGGCAGTTACGGCAGCACGAGCACAACAATAAAGACTGAAACATGATTAATCAGTTAGGGAAACGTGCGGACTGCGAACACTTTAATGGGGAATAGGCAATAGCTGTCGAGGGGAAGAGGGGAAGAAGTGGCAGTTGCAGTCTGAGGCTGGAAAAGACGTTGCCTACAAGGATGGGACTTATTTGTCCACATGAGTTGCTGATTGAATCCGAATCAAAAGAGTAACGTAAATGTTTAATAAATTTAGACAAATATATGAACTGTCAAAATGAGTTGCATACAATTTTGTATGGTTTTTTTTTATGAAATATGCTATATAAAATGTTGTCCACAAGCCTCATTGGCCTCAAAAGTGTTGCTGCATTCGATTCCCATCAGGCCCGTGCGCAGGGGGGGGTTTTGGGGGTTCTAACCCCCCCCATCGAGAATTTTTCCACATAATTTTCCACTAGCGAGCGAAGTCAGCGCAAAATACGACATCGAACTGCGGAAACCAAGGCTCGCGTCAAAACAGACTCAACGCTCCAACGTACAAACTGATTCAGTTGAAGATTATTTTCGCATAACGATTTACATCCCATACATTGATTTGTTTCTGACCCATTTACAAGATCGATTTTTGAATCACCGCAAAATTTTATCAAACTTTGCTTGCCTCTTCCCCAACAAAATGAAGAATTTCAATGCAGAATTGTTTGAACCATACTCTTCAATTTTGCGGGATGATTCCCGTGACATCTGGGTAGACGAAGTCAAACTTTGGCGTCAACTCATCGCCGGAAAGAACGTTAAAAATTCGCTTGAAGCACTCGATGTGTGCAATGGAGATGCGTTTCCAAATGTTCATCAAATGCTTCGCATTTTGGCAGTTCTGCCTGTAACGACAGCGACGAATGAACGCTCCTTTTCAACATTGCGTCGCCTCAAGACTTACCTCAGGTCAACAATGTCTGAAGATCGGCTGAACGGATTAGCCTCGCTCAATATACATCGCGATGTCGAGGTCGATCCGCAAAGAGTTTTGGAGACGTTTTTTTCTACACCTCGCATAGTTAATTTATTATATAATAACTGAATATCAAGTCAAGACACAATAAAATGTCTTCATTTATAAGAAAAGTTTCTTATTATTTTTTATTAACTTCATAACCAAACATGATACACATATGTCAAAACCCCCCCCATAAACGAATTCTGCGCACGGGCCTGATTCCCATAGTGGAAAGTGAAAGGTGTTAAAATAATTTATTGGCAAATATTCACGAAATATTTCATTCAATGATGTAGGAAGTTTCAAATATGCATTAAATTGGATTAAGTTAAACGAATGAATAAAATATTGTTTGCAGTCCAACATGCAATTTCAGAAGTTGAACAGCAGACCTAATTTTAACTGTCAAGAGGAAGACCAAGTTTTTTTGAAAGTGGCAATATTTTCTTGTGGTCATTTAGCAACATGTTGATGCCTTGTAGTTGTACTCACACAACATGTAAGTAGCCCTGTAGGCATCAAATGTGCACCCAGCTTGACCAACTTTTAAAGTTGCCAGTGCTTTCGATTCGCTTAGGATAATTTTAGCAGCAATTAACCAGGTCTTTCCCTCAAACTTGCCATCGCCGGTCAAGCTGCAGTGCCAGTGGAAGCCATTATTAATTTACGTTATGCGAATTATGAGACATAATAGGTGTCTACACTGACTACAGTTTACTAATTTCACCATTAGCGACAACTCGTCATCAGTTGCGAGCTTGTGGCCAAAGTGTGCCGCCGCCACTTCGATACAAATTACCATTTCGATGATGAAATGACAAAATTAAAAGTGGCTGCTTGCGCTGTGGACTTTACTGCACCTTTTTCCGTGTACCAAAGCAACTTATTGCCACCTCAAGTTAATGGTTGCGCTGATTCGCAAAAAAACCCAAAAATCGTGACAATCAATTTCGTTGGCAAAAGTTGTTATTATTTTATTGTCTCTCAATTGTTTTGCGCCGCTTCGTTCGGAAGCTTTGAAGGCTTCGAGTTGCCGGGCACGACGGCCGCGGGCCATTAAATCAACTCTGGAGTATTGCAATACAAATCTGCACTATTTTCGAATTCCGCTCGAAATAATTATTTAAACGAAAGTAACGTTTTACATATTTATGGTCGTACGAATATATATGCAGAAATAAAATACCAAAAAAGTGTAGTGGCTTTAATTATCACCCGTCATTAACGCCTCTGGGCTATGTTTTCAGTCATCCCAATTTTTAAATTTTGTAAAAATTTGCGTTTGGTAGTTCTGTTCTTCCAGAGACAGCCAACACGTGTGTTTGTAGATTTTAGTGGCGTAAATCCATTATTAATTTATTTAGTTATTTATGGAAGAAATTAACGTAACGTAAAGTGGTCAATAACCACTTAGGCCCTAAAAATTCGGTGCCAAATGTGTTTGTCGTTTTTCCATTGCAAACATGCATCCAATTTGTTGTAATCATTCGTAATAAGTAATTGAAAAAACACTCACCCTTGAGATAATAATGCCAGCAATGCTGATGCGGATTTTGGGACCCTTCAGCAGCCGATAACGCAAGTCGACGCCATTCCAGAATGAGATGAAGTAACGTTTTACCTGTGCGAAAAATTAACAAAAACAATTATCAACGTGAGTATACGAGTTGTAGGCAGAATTGTCATTTTAGCAGATATATCAAAGAACACGTACGCACAACTGCGTGTCGAAGAGATGAAAGTTGCGACGCGCTGCTACGTTCAGTTAAGCTGACAGGCGCGGCAAGTTTTTGATTTATGTTAAGGCGGCTTTCAGCTGTTGCTGGGTGCTTTTGCCTGTCATGTGTATCAAATTTACGACCATCTCAAGAATAAAGACGATTATAAAAAATCTAGAAAATCACATCAAGTGAAAGAAATCGTTTGTCGGCCGGTTTATTCCATCAAATAATGAGAAGTGTGCCACCGTAACGTGGATTCATGTGCCAGACAGATGCGAGTTGTCGGCTTACAAAGTCATGAAATGAATGGAACTTCAAGAATTTCACACACTTTGCTCAAATTAATATGCACATTTATATGAAAAAGCCATTAAGACAAACTCCAGCAAAAAATTTTGTGTAGTAATCGGTGCTATGCAAGTTTTCAGCTCACAAAAGCAAATCAAACTTTTAAAAGTGTTTTATCATCATTTCCACCGCATATTGATTCCACCCACCTGCAGATTATCGCCGCCGTGTAACCGATATCCGTCGTAGTCCACTATGACCAAAACTTCTGGATAAATGGTGTATGGTGCTTGACGTTTGGTGCGCGTGCGCGTCGCTTCTCCTTCTGCTGTTTTCACATTGTCGTCTCGGTCCAACGGCAACTCGTCTTCGGCTGCACCGTCAAAGTCGGCCAGCGTTGCTGCACGCCGCTGCCGGCGCTGCAATTTTTCCAACTTCTCGCTGGCTGCCAAATCGTCCGGTTCCATGAAAGCTGCAAGCACATGGAAGAAGACAAAGAGCATAAGGATGAGGAACTGAAGAGGAGCGCACAAAAGGTTAATTAACTTATATGGCGTTCAAACTGACTGATTTAAACTAGTTTAAGTGAAAAGAGCTTTTTGTTGAACACAACCGTCCAGACTGCTAAACGAAGTTTAATTTGACAGTTGTTTGTATACAAACAACAAATAAATATTTTTGTGAACTTATGTGGTGGGAGCATGATTCGAGCCAAATATTGGCGCATATTTCACAATCCACGGCAACTCAACTTCGTCCAAATATTAGACGCCTTGTAGTCAGCTGCCATAAAAAAGCGATGAATGGAATGAAAGCAGTGCAAGCAAAACGATTATTTTCATTCATTTCAAAATTTTCAAATTTTCAATTTTTGTTTGGTTTTGTTTTGATGAAATGACAGCTGAATTGTAAGGGATGTGTTTCATACATGAATAGCTGTGTTTTGTTGGTAAAAAAGCTTTTTCATAGAAAGCTTTCGGATGCAACCCTCCGTTAAACTCGTTTCAAAACATGTTAAATGGTTTAATACGTTTAATTTCCAACAACAATTGCATGTGAATAAACAGGTTTTCGACCTGGTTTTGTTAATTTAACTTGTTTAAGCCAGAGACCTAAAATAATTATTATCAATATTTTTGGAAATAAAAAAATTGCCCTTATTTAAGATATTTTTATAAATATTGCTTTATAATAATTATTTCCAATAAAAATTTTTTTACATGGCCTGTAACTATTATCATGTAATAAATATTTTTACGTTACGTAATAACTGTTATGAAAAAAAAATAAAAAATTTCGTCCTCGATAATTATTATTTTGCAATTTTTTTGTTTTACGTTGCTTCATAACTTTTATTTTCGATTTTGTTTATTTACGTTACCGATAACTATTATTTTCAGAAATTTTTTTTTTATGTTGTTTCATAACTTTTATTTTAGATTTTTTTTATTGACGTTACCGATAACTATTATTTTCAGAAATTTTTTTTACGTTGCTTCATAACTTTTATTTTCGATTTTTTTTTTTTACGTTGCCGATAACTATTATTTTCAGAAATTTTTTTTTTACGTTGCTTCATAACTTTTATTAAAGAAAAAATTTTTTTTACGTTGCCTTGCCACATTTTGAGTTCAAATTTTTTTTTGTTATTGTTTCAATACATTTATTTGTGGTACAACAAATTGACAAACGCAAATTTATTGCAGAAAACCAATTTACACCAACAACTAAAGTGCATTTTAATTTTTGTGCACATGAAAATCGCATATGGGAAACACCTCAGTGTTTGTAATTTAATTTGAAAAAACAAAACCCATATTTATGAAAAAAAAATCCTTCGGACGCGTCCGGACGGTTAGATTTGAAACTACAACCTTCGGAATTGAAGCTTGCGTACACTACTGTGAAGCCACAAGCTGACTTACAATAATTTAGCAAAATTATTATTTTGTTGGCACGTATAAAAAATCCTACTTTCAGCCACGCCGAAATAAGTTATGCCAATGTTATCACGTGTTATCAATTAAATCAATGATATTCTTCCACAGAATAAACAGTATACAGAATGCGCATATCGACCAGCGAAGCAATCTGAATTTCGGATACGGGCGGAAAGCAGCAGAAGGGAAGATAACAGAGTTGGTTGAACAGAACTTTTGTCTCTGTTAATTTCTCGTGCTACGATGATTTCTGTTATTGTAACCTCGGTAAGTGCCGAATGGTGCAGGGCAAGTTCGTGCGCTCGATGCCGGCCATAGAAGTTACTGTTATTTTCAATGAAGCGCGATGTGCTATCGTTGTTGTTGTGTTGATCAGCGCTACACTCCGTCGTATGTACGCACCGCGCTGCACGCAAGTCTAAAGCCAATAAATCAAGTTCTTCTTAACCGTTTGTTGATCCAATCAGATTTTTATGAAACAATTCTTATCTCATTACTTCTTATTTGAAGTGTTTTCACCATATTTGTAATCAATAGGCTTATTATATCAAGTTTCTTGATACAACACCTTAACCCCTGTTTTGCCTCTTTAGACCCCGATTTTCAAAAACTCCCGTCTTAGCGTCTTCATTTTTCAATATGTACCTGCAGTTCAAATTTCATATTTGTAGCTTTGGGTTGGGCGGTGATTAATCAGTCAGTTAGTCAGGACAAACAATTATATGTACATAGACTTCTTATTCCTTCGCGTGCACGTACAATGCATAGTAATGATTTTGTTGATAACACGTTATAACTGTTATTTACGATTAATACTTAATAACACGTGATGATATTGATAGAACTAATTTCCGCGTGGCTACTTTTGTATCTTCTTTTTTTTTTCTAAATTGTTGTAAGTCAGCTTGTGGCTTCACAGTAGTGTACGCAAGCTTCAATTCCGAAGGTTGTAGTTTCAAATCTAACCGTCCGGACGCGTCCGAAGGATTTTTTGTTTCATAAATATGGGTTTTGTTTTTTCAAATTAAATTACAAACACTGAGGTGTTTGCCATATGCGATTTTCATGTGTACAAAAATTAAAATGCACTTTAGTTGTTGGTGTAAATTGGTTTTCTGCAATAAATTTGCGTTTGTCAATTTGTTGTACCACAAATAAATGTATTGAAACAATAAAAAAAAAAATTTGAACGCAAGGCAACGTAAAAAAAATTTTTTCTTTAATAAAAGTTATGAAGCAACGTAAAAAAAAAAAATTGCAAAATAATAATTATCGAGGACGAAATTTTTTATTGTTTTTTCATAACAGTTATTACGCAACGTAAAAATTAATTGTTGCAAATAATAATTAAAATCAACAAAAAAAATTTATGTTGCATCGTAATAGTTACGTTGCAATTAGTTTCTTAAAAAACTTATAATAGTTAAGTCCCTGCATTAAACACGTTTAAGGCGTCAGTTTGAACGCCATATTAGCGTCGGCTGGATTAGTTTCTCTCTCGAAGAGTAAAAACGATCGACTAGGAATCAACAGCACAAGCAGGCGCGGATCCAGACAAATATTTCGGGGGGTTTTAAAAATTAATTCTTTAATATTTGTAAAATGCCTTTTACTTTGTATGTAGTTTTATAGCCGATCCAAATATTTCGGGGGGGTTGCATCCCCCAAAACCCCCTCCTGGATCCGCCACTGAGCACAAGTTCAACATTTTGGTAGCAACTTTGGAGTGAGTAGCAACAAAATGTGAAGGGATCAAGCTGAGAATTGATTGACTAAAAATGTTTCATAATAATTTAGTTACTGCGAATTGTTGCAAAAAACTTAAAGAAGAGAATGGAATTTTATTGTAACTTTCTTCAGAAAACATTTCAAAAACTTTGGCTTCAAAGCTTGTTTACAAGCTTGAAAAAATTTTCTCATTAAAATATCGTTCAAAACATCGCCGTAAGACGTCCCAATGGTGTCGACTTCGTAGCGACAATGTACAATTAATAATTACAAACTGTACGCCAAAATTTTTGCGAGACATTTTTTTGGGAGAAATTAAGAAATGAATTAATTACTGTACTGAAGCAAACCAACAGGTCTACAAATTGCTGCGTGAGGCTAAAGCGAAAAGGAATATTCGCATAAATAGGATGTTGACTGGCATGTGCAGACTTGAAGGTTGTCTGGCGTCGGCTGCGCCCATAAGGTGCAAAGTTATTGAACGAGCCAAAGAGTAATGCTTGTGTATGGCCGATAATAAAGCGGTAAATTGAAAAAATTCTTCAGTGTGCGGCATTCCAGACAAGGTTTTCAACTTCACAGGAAGTGCCAAACCAGAGGCGCGACAGTTTGTCATTGCTGAATGCAAGCGGCACATCAATTTTGTTTGTTTCATTTCGTCTTATCCAGAGAGCAGACACTCACCAAAATCACTTAGGTGATCCGACGACGGTGTTTCCCGCTTGAAGATGACATGATGAGCGGCATCCTTGTTCGGACTCAGTTCGTGTGGCAGCGGCTTGATGACCATCTCGTGACCGATGCTGCCCTCCTGGAAGATAAAAAAAAATGCGTTGAGAAATTGTTTATATACATAATTGAATACATAAGAGTATCTAAGTGTGCAGACGACCTTAGAAGCCACACCGACGCAGTGTTTACACTTAATCAGCTCAAGTGCGCTTCTCTGTTCAGTTAATGTCAAATCGAGCGTGAAATATGCATAAAGACGAGCTTAAGAAATCTTCGATGGTCTTTTGGCCATTTGACACTCAGCTATGGTAGCTGGCGTTCATAACAGCCTCTGCCAATTGACCTTAAAACACATCAAACATCTTCCGCAGCATATTTGAAATACGAGAATCTTCTGCCGCCTGCCGCCTAATGCTTGGTTGGAGTTTTGTGAGATACGACATTTATAAGCCGACTCAAAAATGTTGAAAAATTGAACCGATCAATGTTCAATTCAATATTTGTTGCTACTTATTGTACCGTTCCATGTAACCCTGAACAAACAAGTTCCGCTAGGTGAGGGCCGACGGCAGACGACTCGCGAGTGACACTGTGCGTATACGTAACTTTACTTTGATGTGCGTCAAGTGGAAAACTATTATGTTTATATACATAATTACGAGCGTGTTAGACAAACAAACACGAGAAACGAGTTTTCGTTTGGGTGTCGATTTGTTGTTGTTGTGTTTCGAGCAAACATTGTATGCTAATTAAAAGCTGTTTTACCGCTACTTGGCGAGTATAGCAAACAATTTTGAAGTTCAATTCTTAATACATTTAAAACTATTAAAGTATGGAAGCACTTTAGCACGTTCGGCTGTTGTTGAACTCGCTTGCGGCTTTTATTCTTCAGTACTCGTTTTTGTCAACTGTCGTAGAACGTGTCGAGCCCGTTCTGTGCTGCTTGGCGTTGAGTGGCGTTGGCGATGGTGCGACGCAGGCAAATGAACTCTAAACTTAGGACTCGAGCGCCCGCAGCCGTTCCGTCTTGGACCGGCTATTCTTCACCCTTGGAAGTAATCCGTACGCGCGCGCTTTCGCGCTGCGCTATTATTGCGGTTCGGTAATGACAATAATGACGCTTTACCGCTAAATTTAATGGCTGTAAATATTTTGCGAATGATTAAGCATTTTCGCCAGAGCGCTGGCTGCTGTGCGCCTGTGTGGTTGTAGCTGTTATTTCGAATGCGATATTTCAGTTTCTTAATTTAATTTGACTTTAATCGTTTTTTGCAATTTACTTTTGAGGCACTAGTTTGCATTTTGTGTGGAGCAGTTGGCTGCTCGCCGAAGTGCGGAGGCTTTCAACTTGAATTTGCAAAGTCGGAAGTCAATCGCTTTATGGCCAAAGTCAAGTGCATTTTTAAGGTTTTTGCACTCGCCGGCAGCGGCGCCAACAGCAGAAATGAGAAAACGGTCGAGGACGCGCAGAGCTGTAGGAATGCAAAAGTTGGGAAAGTTGAATGGACTTGGGTTTGAAAGAGACACGCGCCGAACTATTCATATTTGAAAAGCAAATAAAACTTCAACATGATTCTGCTGCACACAAGTCATCCGCACGACCTCATCGAAGTCAACATGCTGCTACACAAAGAACAACGGTCAAGTTTCAATGATAACAATAAAAACAACTAAAAAATGTATTAAATTGAAACAAGAAAAGCAACAAACGCATTACAAACGCTCATCATGAAATGTGCTTAAAACGTCATTCGCCTTAACCTCACAAAAATGTTAATAACGCAGCCTAAGTGATCGCCGCTAGGCAAATGGTGGAATGTTCATTCACGAGTGGATATTTAATTGCAGTTAAAGCGCGCGACGCCATTTGCATGTAATTAGACTCAATGCAATGCTCCCAATGCACTAATTATGCGCAGCAGCAAAACAAACACAAAAAATAAACATAAAAATAAAAATAAGAATCAAAAATACGAAACATGAAAACATTTAACTGTACAACATTAACGTTTGATGTTTGACCTAATGATTGGTAAAATATAGTTTTTTTTGTGGTGATTTAAGCATATTTTAGAACACGTTTTGTGGGCGAAATGCTGTGTTCAATCTATCGATATACAAAAAATGGTTTGTCCTGACAGACCGACTGACATACTGATTGATCAGCCCAAACCGTTGAAGCTACAAACATAAAATTGAACTGTAGTCTTTAACAGGGTCAACCATAGTTGAGGCGTTAAGGTTTGTATACCGGAAGACAATGAAAAAAACATGAACAATAGGCCTATGACTTCAAAATTTATTAAAACACTTTTTATGAAAAATAATTAGACAAGTGTTTTTATTTTATTTTTTTGAAAATCAGAATTTGAAGGAGTCAACAGTTAAAAGTTGTACAAAGAAACTGTGAAAGCATATAGAATAATATCCGTGAAGTATGTTCAGTTGAATCCCTTTGTAGTAAACTAAAAAATCCTATTTATGTTCATGGCTCTCAAACAGAAATTGAATGAGCCGATGACAGTCATTGGTTTTTGGAACTATCATGATTTTCGTACTAGATGTCTGTCACGGGTATCAATAAAATTCACGCGTGCAAAGTAAACATAGAAAACTTGACCACTTGATCTTAATTGGTTTAGGGAATGTTTCCATGTTTACTGGAGAAATTTGGAAGGTAGCGTTCGCCGTTCAATATAAACAATATTCAATACGATTGTCGACTGGACTAACACTCGGCGGTTATTTTTAAAATTAAAATTATCAGCCCTGTTCCAGAATCCGAATCGGATCGGAAATGGATTTGATTCCGACCGTCGGTGTTCTATATTCCGATTATGGGAAATATTTTCCGATGCAACCCTGTTCTCAAATCCGATTAAGTTCGAACGAATTTGGATCGGAAATTTGGTGTTCTGCATTCCGATTATCGGAAATTTTTGTCGAAAATAATCCGCTAAACAAAAAGCTGGTGGAATTGAAATCGGAAAGCAGCAAAACGAAAACAAATAACGAAAATGTAAGCAAATAAATGAAACATCGTGTTAAATAAAACTAATAAATTAATTTTTAATCACGGGAAAGCATAAGACTGCTGACCAGAGCAAAATGGTCTTGGATTTTATGGAGGAGAATGCGGATATGCGGAAACGCGACAAAGTCTAATTTGAAAATAAGTGCATTTAACGCAGTCGCTGAACGGGCAAGGACCACCAACAAAAAGTGTAACGGGATGAAAAAGGTGAGGAATAAATTAAATCAATTAATTTTATAAAATTTTCTTCAATCATAGAGTTGAGTTGATTGGAAAAGTGAAGTAAGAAGGAAGCTAGCGCATAATAGAAGAGAAGCTTTAGTGACCGGCGGTGGACCTTTCAAGAAGCACATACTTTCCGAAATGGAAGAGGCGATCGTTGATAGCCTCCTTTAGCAAGAAATTGCAAAGCCGTCGCCAATTTCAATTCTGGCGGAATGGAGCATTGCCGAAGGAAAGGTTTCACTTCGGTCAAGATCATGTTGAATGCTGCTTTATTTAGGCGGTACTGAGTAATAAACCTTAAATAGGAAATTTTGAACATAACTGAAATCACTTGTACTAGTTACGACGAATCTGGCAATTCCATGGGATTGCTGTGGTCTCGCAAAATTCTGCGCTTTACTTTTTCAACGGCGGACTGCTCGTTCTCAAGCAATACTGCCAATAAAATAACCCAACTCATTAAATAAAATAAAAAATCTTACAAAATTTTACAATTGCCTTTTTCATTTGAACATTAAAAGCAAACAGCTGATTGAAGGTTTGTTAATTTGCTATCAATCGGATTCGAAATAAACTTCGAATGTGACAATTCCGATTCAAATCCGATTACGACTCGGATTCTGGAACAGGGCTGTATATTTTTAATTAATTAATTATTATATTTTACTAATTAAAATTATAAAATTAAAAAGACAAGTAAGTAATTAAAAATAGATGTTTATTTTTTGCAGTCACCTAAAGTCACCTAAAAGACTTAAGCAACAAACTAAATGTGAATTTTTCCTCATTCAGACGGCAAGCGATTTCGGCTGTTGCAACTATTTGCTGTTCAATTAATCTTGTCCTTTTGCAATACAAACAACCGGCTTAGGACACACACTTGCCTGTTTATACCAGGTATTAAGTATGTAAGTGTGGTAATTTTGCAAACTATAACAGCGACCATAAAGAATTCCAACAAATAATTCCAACTTCATTACAAACAGTCACAACTGTCCGGCATATTTTGCTGTTGCATAAGCGCATAAATACTAACCCGCCCCTTCGCCCACCCCGGGCGGACAGTGCACCTCAGCGAGGCGGCCACCCGAGCGCGCACACCCAACTAAATAATTTTGCAACGCCTGCGCGAGGAATTGCGAGCTTTGCGGCAGACCGGCGCAGCGCGCATGTCGGCGGCTATTTTATTGATTTCGTTCAAGAGTGCAAGGAGTGAGTGGAGGAATGGACAAGGAGTGCGAAACAGCGATTCATAGCGTTTCGTGTTGCCGAAAACCGCAACAACGCGGATACGTTTGCGCAGTGCACCGTCACTTTGGTTGGCGTCTGAAAAATTGAGGCAAACCCTATTGCGGGCACTGAGCTGCAGAAAAAACTTTGCAAAACGAAGCAAAAGTACTCGAGCGTTGCGACGCAAGCACGAACTAGCCGGCAAATGAGCGCCACAAGTCAACTAATGTGTCTGACGGCACTGGGCGTCGTTGCTTTAATTAAAGTCAGCTCGCTACCAGCCTCGGCTATGCGAAATGGATTTTAATCCTTTTGGAAAACTGCGCAGGCGCATGCGCCGCTGATTGCGGGCGCTAATTAAATTGTATTAACCGGCTGCCGCGGCGACTGCCGTCCAGCTGTCGAGCTGCATGTTGATTTATTTGCAATAAGTGGCGATTTGGTTTACGCTGCCTGTGCTGACCCACTAAGTGAATTGGCGGCAAATATCTCGGCTGCTGTTGACGGCTGAAGTAATTTGAACGCTGAGCGGGGCCAACGGCGGTGTGATGGATATTTCTTATCTTGCCAAGTCCAATGACGTTGTTTGGCTATGTAGATGCGGCAACCTACAAATGTTGCATCATTGTGTGTGGCAAACCGCCCTTTACCCGCTGACAACTGCTTGCGCCTAATTCACATTGACGCCATTTCAACATTAAGTCTACAACGAATACATTTCTGTAAAATGTGTACACCACAATGCAAAAGCAATTAATCAAAATTTCTTGTTGCGCTGCCATGTGAAAAAACGACGGCAAAAAAATAAAATATTGAAATTGGCTGTGTATGAAATATCAACTGCTGCCACTGCAACAACTAATGCAGCGATAAGCCAGCAACACGCAACTGCACACGCCCGCCAAGAGACCGTCCAGAAGGGTAGAGACGGTCTGCGCGTCAACGGCGGCATGTGGCGGTTATCTTTTTGGTCAAGGTTAGAAAATGTTTCTGTGTTAACAGTTTGTTTACAAAACAGCAGAACACCGTCTGCGGCGGTGCGATAGAGCAGCACACTGCGGGACAGACGGACGGAGATAATGCTGATGGGTGTCCGGGGAACGGTGTGCGGGCCGTTGTTGGCTTAAGAACAAAGTTGGCCACGCAAAGCTTTGCTTGCATTATGAATATGCATAATGCGGCCGGTTACAGCTGCTGACTACCAACCAAGTTAGCCACCGAATTAGGAGCCGGGAATCAAACTGGTTGGCTAACTGGAACTCCGCCACTCAACTGATTCTCATAGGGACAATACGCATTGTGCAATAGAAACATTTACAGTGGCATTTGTCCCATAATTGGTAATTTTTATTTGTGACAGATGCTTAATATTTTTTTCCTACCACATAGGTTTTTATTTTTAAATTCTAGCACTTGTATAGCAAAGTTAATTAATAGTACTTGTTTATTTAATTCTGCTAGCAACACTAGCGAAACGTCATTTGTCAAAATTATGCATTTGTTTCACGCGTAATTAAAGCAGTGCGAGTTTGTGTGGTTTCTTTCAATATAAAAATGAGGGTAGTTTAAAAATTTGTTATGTATTTTTTTGTCTTATCCAAACGTATCTAAGCTATTTTATTTAAAAAGAAAATTTTCTTTTTCACTATTTTGGACATGGGAATTGAAGGATTAAAACGAAAGGTTACTAATCTGTCAAAGCATTCAAGTTGAGGCAGAATGGTTCGCATACTCTGATGCGCTCTTCATCCTCCACATCTAAATTATCATACATCGTCGACATCCTCATGCATCCTCTGCCTGACGTCACTCTCACTCCTGACCCTACACGCATTCTTTACACGTAGAGATCAAAACTAAGGTCAGCGCCGACATGGAAAGAAGTTGCCTCAACCAGTCGATAAGAATCAGAGCGCACACTGTGACTTTGACCGCAGAATTAAAGTCTGCAAACTTGATGTCGAAATAAGAACCACAAAAATTATTCATTTAGCATTTGAATATTACATAGAAAAACTCGCGCCATAGGAGGCGTAAGAGAGCGTTCGAACTGACGCACACGCGCAAGCGCAAAGCGAACCGGCTGACCGAAACATTGAAAATTGCACGCACTGGATGGGTGGCCGAGCGCGTTAAATCGGGCGCAATTGCGCTTCGGTCACAATTAGTTGCAGGTATTAGTGGTCATGGCGTGTGCTGGCCTAGAACAAGTTCTGGGCGATTTTTTGCAGCCACTGAATGGCATTAAGAACCCAAGTCTGCGCGTAATTTGTGTTTTAGTCTGAATGAAACTGGCAGCAGCGAGGCTGCGGTTGAGATAAAAATTGATTTTTCGATTGAATTCCATGAAGCGTAAGTAGTAATGAAACAAGTTCAATGTGAATTGCTTTTAAATTGTTGCGGCGGCCAGTCGCAGAAAAAGAAGTTTAGATTGCTGCCGAAATTGTTGTTATCCTTGCGATGGCCGCATGGCGTGTGGGGACGAGTTGAACGCACAAATGAATGATTGCCAGCATTAAATGGCACTTAATTTGATTTTGGTTGCTTGTTGTGGTTGTAATGTTTGAATTTGGACTGGTGGGTTTGGTAGGTTGAGTTGCGTGTGGATTGTGGCCAAGGTGGCTGATTTTTGCTGACTGCCATTGAATGCGTTTCGAGGCGGTCAGTGGATTAAAGACATTGCCAGCTGACTGAAACATTTGCATTTCACATGTAATTTCGTTGTATTAAAATTAATTCGTAGTTGAAAAAACCAACAGTCTCTGTCAAGAGTGCAGTTTTATATTTGTAACACTCACAGTTTGTCACACTTCTCTGTCAAAGTTCTTTAGTCAGCGGAATCTATAACTCTTTATCGATTATGCAATTATATAGCAATCTTTTATATATTTGTGATATTGCATAAGCACAACCAAAAACCTACCAAATCAAAACCTTTAATTATTCATCCATTATTCATTACAATTGTTTTTTGCAGCATTTTCTATTGTCTATCGAGCGAAACGTAGTGCGTGCGAATTTCGAGGCGTCGCTCGTGTCATAATTTTTTCTGCTTCGCCATTTCCATTGACAGCATGTATGAATGATGCCTGTGGCTACTGTCGGTGATGGGGCAAATTATGCTAATTAACAAAAAATATTCAGGCAGTTCCTCTCTTTGTTGCGGGTTTCAAAATTTCTCAATGCTACTCTTCTATGTGAAAAGATAATCAATAATAAGCTGAACACACAATGGCTAAAAGCATCTTTTCGACAATTGGCAAAGTGTGTTAATTTACATTTAAATTGCAGATTTCTTACTTTTATGGAATTTTTTCTGTTGTGCTTTGCAAGTGCCGTGTGTGTTTTTCCAAAACACTTTTACAAAAACTTTGGTTCATTGAACTGCGGGTACCTCCTCTTTTTTACCTTTGAAATTCATTGCCAGCAATTACTGAACTGTACGTATGTCTGTATGTCTGTCAGTACTCAGTTATCGGTGAAACAAGAAAAACCATTACGAGGAAATGAGCCGTGGAAAAATATCGAATGCGAATGCGTTAGAATTGAATTTGAATGCCTTTTATTTAAGTTTCCCATACATAGTGAAGCCAAAAATAATGAGGAAACACAAATGCCAAACCAAGGTCGAATCGTAAAACTTTTGTTTGTGGATCACAAAAATACTCAGCATTAATCGGAGTTCTTTGCTAGAACTGCAGTCTGCCATTTAGACTACGCTTTGTTTTATTATTACTTCTATTTTCTGTAATAAAATCTCTTTGATTATTTTGAAAATTTCGCTTGAAAGTTCTTTAGATGAATCATCATCTCTGCTGTTGTTTACTTTGAATTGACTTCGTTCATTGCCTCTTCGACTTGGTGTCAAAAGGTTCAGAAACCACAAAGTGCTACACACCTTCCCAATATTTTTATTTTATTTTTTTCCATTTCGCATACTTGGTATTAGAAGAAATGAAAGTAATAAAAACTAAATGTAAATGAGCCGCACAATTTGTGAATTTGAATGTCTGTCATGAAGTGCTGCGGTTTGTTGTCGCCGAGCTACAACACTTCTGCACTTGGCAAACCAAGCAAAAGTGGTTTTATTTCGTGTTTGCTTTCTGCATTTACATGCTCTGAACAGCAAATAAAGACGAGTACAAGCAGCCGCATAAATCAAGATAAGCAACAAAATAACTGCTACAATAGAAACGGGCAGAAAGTTGGCATAAGAAAGGAGTTGTGGCGCACATTGCCTGCAGACAATTTAACTTTTACTGTTTCGCCTTTACCAACACGTTCTGCATAATGCAGAACAGGTGGACTGGGCGTCAAATGCCGTCCAGACAATCCGTTCGCCACATTCGGCGGACAGGTCCTGAAGTCCTCTGACAACAATCATTGTACGCATTATTAATAACAGTTAAAAAAACTATGAATCTGAAAACAGCATTGTGGCGCGCGAACACGTTTGGCATTTTGAGTAGTTGCCAGCCGTACGCTGTGTCTGCGCTTCTGCCTGTTTGGCAATTTGTCTAAGCGTACCACAGCTGGCAGCGGCGTTAATCACGCGACTGTATTTTAAAGTGGCTTCTTCTGCCGCTTCTAACGATGATGTCTTTGTCTATTCCCAGTGCTTGCTGCCGGCGGCGGCTGCTTTCAGCTCAAGCACGGAGTGTGATTATTTTTGCAAATGTCAAAAAAGCTTTTTTATTTTCTCCTTACTTATTGTGTACAAGTTTCGTGCGCAAATCGTATATACAATTGCAACTGCTCGCCGCCACTGCGAGTAGTTCACCATCTTGCGCACAATTGCCAACCTGTGGTGGTTGCTTTGCTGTTGTAGCTTGCCGCCACTTCCATCTCGCTCTTCTTTGTTTGAATGTCAGCGGCCATGCCGCACGTAATTAGCCCGTTCGCTGTCATTGTTGGCAGTTGTCGGCTTTTACACTTCTTCTCCCCCTTCGCTGCGGCTCTCCATTTTCGCGCACGTTGTGGCAATTTGCTCTTTCGGCGCTGCCGACACACAGCCACAAATTGACATTTAAAGACGCGTTTTAGTTGTTAAATGGGCGTTGTTGTTGTTGCTGTCAGCCACCTCAAGCAATCGACGGCAGGCCGCGGATAGCGCTGCTTTGTGGCATTGCTGTCACATGTGTGTGTGACAATGTTTGGGACATTGAACTTTTCACTTCTCGCATTGTTCCCAGTGACGTGTAGTGGCAGTGAGTGTGTAAATCCATTGCCCTGTTCGCCTGTGTGGATAGTTGTCTATTAGCAACCTTTCTTTAGCTTTTTGCTTGACTGTTTTGTTAGTGGCGTTGCAATTTCGCTCAACCAGAGCGCCTCGAGTTGCGTAACTACTGCCAACAGCTACTCAGCCAATCTGCACTCCAGTTTGTCGCTTGAGTCTTTTGTATGCAGCTGCGCGTACAAATCGTTCAGCAGTGTGTTGCGGAGATCGACTCATACTTAATACGCGCACTTCCAACGCTTCAAACTTTGCATGAAAGTAAGTTTATTTTGCAATCTGCAATGCGTGAATTGTCGTTGTTGAACTTTTTTATTTTACTTAATTGTTTTGCGTGTCTGTGTCGATTGTTTTTGCTGCGAACGCACAATTGGCGCTTTCTTTCGTTATCTGTTTAGTTTCCTTAAAACGTATTGTGCAATGGATTTCACAACAGATTTTATAGGATTTTCAGTTTGGTGTTAATTTTTTGTGTTAGTTGTTGTTTAATTGTTGTTTTACTTAAATATAAAATTAAAAAAGTGCTTTTTTTTCGAAACGAGCCTTTTGCTTTAATTGTGCACGTGTTATGCAAAGTAAGTAAACGGATTTTAAAATTATAAAACATTGAGCAGCTGGCAACTGTTATGCCATGGAATCCTACTTGCATAATAGGAAATATTTACAATAACTACAGCAGCTGCAGTTTGGCCAATCGTGTTTTTGTTGTGAAGATGAAAGTTGAACATTTCCAACTAAACTGAATAAAATAAAAGGTAGATTTTTATTTGTTCAATTGTTGGCTAACCTTAACATTTTTGAATACCACTTGGTCTAGGCGTCGTTGGTCTTCTAAGTATTCACGTCCATGCTGCAAGAAATGCAAGTGAGAAGCCAAAGACGCGGTTAGCTTGCCGCTCAAAACATTTAGAGTTCGTTGGGCTGTGGGAACTGATGAAGTTGTGTCAAAACATCTAAAGGTCTACAGCGCCGATTAACGCTTAATCAGTCAGCAGTCAGAAATGAGCCCAAAGTCAGTCAGTGAGTCAGTCAAACGGCCGGTGGATTCATGGTCATTTGTTGAGTTGGCAAATTGACGACTTGCATGACTACACACATACACACATAATCGCTCACCGTAATTGTTTGATATTTGCATAGATTTCATTATGATTATGGTGATTACAATGTGATTTTGAATCTATTGTTGTGTTTATTGTGCGTGCTGATGTTGCTCATTTGTTTGGATTTTTTGATATTTTCAACAAAAATTAAAATTTACTTTAGCACCAAAACTTCATAAGTCGACAGTGATAACCAGCAGCAGCAGTCGCTGCGCACTCGTTGCAATAAGCGAAATCGGCACCCAACCAAATCACAATGAACTCAGCGCGCCTTGGCATTACGGAGCAGTGCTGAGTTGTCGTCGTCAGTATTGATGGTGTGGATGCGATAACAGATGTGGAGTGGTGAGTGCTGCCAAACCAAATTCCGATCAAGCAGGCAAACGAAAGCACTGGGCAGTTAAATGAGGCGAACCGACCGAGACCGCAGTGCACCCAATCAATCTCGGCGATATTCGAACGACGGCGAATTTGGGCGCTTTATGGCTGAATGAGGAACAACACAACATCGCGAAACTTAGAGCCGAGTTCGATTCGATTTGTTTAAACAATGAAACGACACACAAATTCTTCAAAAGCAGGTTCCGAAGAATCGACAGAAAAGTCATTAGTCTTAAGTTCAAACGGATTCTCGCAACGCCATTGTATTGTTAACGATAAGCAACAACAAAAACAGTGGCTACGATCCGGTTAGCGCTAAACAAGTGCAGCGCATCGCTTTTGTTGTCGTTGTCAACAGCGCCAAACAAGTTCGGTTAGCATTAGCAACAAGCAGGAAAAACTGTATGCTGTCAAAATAAAATACAAATTTCAAACAATGCAGCAGGTGCGCAAACAATGGCAAATAATGAGCAAAGAAATTAAATAAAGACCAAACCTGCTGAGCAACCAATGAGATGAGTAACGAAAAATAAAACTACAAACTGCCTATTACACACAATCGTATTATGTGTCGTTGTTGTTGTTGGTACTGTAATTAAAACAAGAACTGTGTTAGTGTAATAAAGTGTTGCGGAAGCGCTGACATTTGCATTTTGCGATCTGTGTGGCGCACAGCCGGAATTCAAAATCTCATTTTTTCATGTTGGGAATGACAGCTACTTTTGTTGCAAATAAATATTAAAACATTATGCAACAACATTAAGGAGCAAAATGCTGCGTAACATTTACCGACAAAGTCGCCACTCAATTTGATTTTGTTTTCTCGAAAAAATGAAGCAAATAAAAATCAAGCGGAAAAGATTAGATGGCGGCGCCTTTGGTCTTGCGGACTTGTTGTCGAAAGGAGCAGGAGCACGTTTATAAAAAAGTGTAAAAAACTAAAATCAATCATAAGCGCGATTTTTTGTTGCCATTTCGGCTGCAGCACCCAAGAGCAGTTGGGCGTGTACGTCGAAGTGTGGCGAATGGGACTCGAGGTTTGGTTTATTTAAATGTTTGCCGATTTCATAGTTTGCGCGGCTGCAAGTGGAACAGAAACGGCCGCTTGCGCTACTCTAAAATTAGATCATGTTTAGGCAGGAATTAAAGGGGGGTTTGACTGTAATTAAGTTTTATGCGCTTCAATAAATCAGTAAAGCGGGTCACTTTGAGTCTACACGGCGGTACGGCGCTGATCAAAGTTTTGATTGATAGGCTTTCCACTGCTACGCACAAGTTGTGCAAATATGCCTGAAATTTTGCACTTTTACAGACAATTTCTAATTTTAATGAAATCTGAATGGATTTCATTTCAGCAGCCGCATTTCAGCAGCCGCTACTGCTGCGATCGCCATGTAATTGCCGGTGAAATACGCTCGACACCTGACGCGCGCTGACTGAAAACCTCGCAGTTGAGTGCGCGATACGCGCCAGGCTAATTACGACGACAACACTTTTGTATTTTAATATTAATTACGCTTTGTAGTGTCACATCGGTTGTCATAAATCTACAGAAATGCGCCGCAAGTGCGACCAGTCTCGATCCAATTGCACAGCAGCCCACAGCGCGCAATTGCTGCAATCATGATCGATCAGGGCACCGTGCAGCAAACGGCCACTCAACAGCGAGTCAATACGACAATTTCCATATGCTTAGCGCCGGGTTTATTCCATTCGCCTTCACGGTTTCAGGCGCGTAAATGCGACATGACAAATGCTACATGGCACATGCGTCTGCGTTTGCGCATTTCCTCTATTTGGCGTTTTGCATGCCACGCCAATGTTGGCGGCAGCAGTGACGTTTTGTCAGTGCTATTAAAAACGCCATTTAAATGTTATTAATGAGGCCCAAGCACGATAGCCCTCTGTCCGTGCAGTTTGAGCAGCTCGCAGCGACTTCAAATGTATTATTTATTTAATAACATTGGCTGCCTTTTAAGTTGGTTTTACAATAAAAGGCGCATTAATGTACCAACAGTGTGCAGCTGACATGAATGGCAGTTCTATTGATGAAGTAGTTCATATTAAAATTTAATCCAGTATCCACGTGCTCCCTGCCAGCGAATGGCGAGCATGGGGCTCGACTAGAGAAACAGCCAGCAGCTGTGTCTGTGCAGATATTCAAATTACTCTTGGTTCAATTAATGAATGACTAGAAGGGAAAATTAATTGAATTTGTAGCCACTCACACAAATTATATTTCTACTTTATGAGCAACAATACAAATAATATTCAAATGAGGCACAAAGCGTGTCAGGATTTCCGTGAGTACGAAACCAAAGACTCAAGACACAAACATTGCGCACTATGAATAGACGAAAGAACAATTGCTTCATTCAGTATGAGATAAACGACTAGCAGACGAGTGCATTGATTGCTTTTCGTATATCAAAAATCAAATTGGCTGTTAGCACCGCTGACAGCAACGCCCCCGATTTCAACAGGTTTCATTTTTCCACACATTTTCCGCTATGCGTTGCCACGCAACACGATCGGTTGAAAATTTCCGCACAGCGAGTAATTAAAATAAATGCAGTTCAAAAATCGACCGAGCCATTTAGTAGCGACGTATCTCGAAATTATATCTAAAATTTTTCAGCTGTTTTTCGCCTTTTTGCATTTTGCATTTCATAAATGTTTGTTTGGCGCACGGAACGTGTTGCTGAGACGGAGTGTTCGTAATTCTGCGCTGTGGCTGCTTGCTGCACATACAAACAGATTAGGGGGCGCGTTGGAGCTAGTTGTGTTGGCATTGTTAGTGTTGTTGTTGGTGGCTGTTATCAGTGCGGCGCAATTAAGTGTTACGCGTCTGCTGCGTGCTTGCAGCGGCTCCAGACGTCGCGCTTATGTAGTCGAGATGGCGTACCGAAATAAAAGTCGGTGTCTGTGTCGGCGCCATCGGCGTGCGAGCGAAAGAGAGGAAATGCATGACAACGGTCGGCCAGACAGCCCACAATTTGTACTCGCTCGGCGTTAATAGCCTGTTGGATAATATTTAATAATTTTCCTATGCACTTTTGTTGGCCACTTTTGCGCGCTCTCCTGTCCCGATTGGTCAGAAAAGTTAATTGGGCAATTTTCAAAACGGCTACAAAATTGAGTAATTCAATTCATCTACAGTGGGAATTATGGGAAAGTAGTTGAAGTGAATTTCCTGCTGTCGGCTTTGTGGATCGTTCGAACTGCTCTGGTTGGGCGGAGTTACGAATGGCCAAATTTACTTTTCGACGCAGAAAACTGTTAGCCAAGGAAATCGGTTCAGTATGAAATGGAAAGTGAAGCTGCAGTTGACACAAAGCTCGAATCACGCTATTTTCGCGCTTAAAACGAACACTTTAACTTTAATACAAGTCACCACCTCAAATTCACATCCAGCTCAATACATTTTGAATCAATCTTTTGTATACACTCCATGCAGAAATTAAAACCGTATAACCACAAGGCGGCAATTAAGCGAAATAGTTGCGCCAGCCCCACCTTGGGCAGGTGGCTTGCCGACCAGCCGATTATCGCATTGGCTCAACACCAAACTGGCGAGTTGCCAAGCAACCAGGAAATGCCGCTTGTAAAATGCAAATTTTCTGCTTTCTCATATTCAGATTAAATTAAAAATTGTTTAGCGCAAAATTTGTGTAACCCAATTTTTTAGTGTGTCGAAATAAATAAATAAATATTCGCCCGCCGAAATACAAAATCTTAGGACAGATAAATAAAGTAGTAACACAAACAAATTGTCTGATTCGGGCGAAGAGCCGAACTGCTGTAAAGGCAGAGGTGCGGACAGACAGGCACACGGTCAGACGGACAGTCCGAAAGGCAATTCGAACAGACAAGTTTGTCTCAATTGAGCCAAATGACTAATGATTGTGCATGCAGACAAGCTGCGTTATTTTAACATAACAACAACAACAGCTGACTGAATCTAAACTAACAATTACAACAACAATAACACGCGACTGAACAACATGTTTACTCGAAATGTAACCAAATGCTGCAGCACAGAGAGTGCCACATATTTGGGGGCCCAAAAATCCAAATGAATAAATAAAAAACGGTTGAGAAAAAAATGTAAAATACACTTTGAAGTTTTTGTTTGTTGAGAAAGAGAAAAACGAAAGACAAATACAAAACAAACAGCAGCTGAAACACTAAAATGTCATGTTGCAAGGCGCCACACTGAGTGGTCGCGTCCACGTCCACAGCAACAGCCAACTTTGCGCCGATGAATGATAGCACTGCGGCGCACTGATTGGACATGTGTCTTTATGTCTGGGCAATGCAAAGCGGTGGCACGCACACACAACTCACACAACTCACTAGTGTGTCGCTGCAACCAATGAGCAGCAACAAATCGAGGCGTGATTGCCATTAAGTAATGAGCGGGTGGAAGGCCGCTGTAGCTATGAGAAAAGTGAAAAAGCAGTTGGCACACTCCAAACAGCCACTAAATGCGTCAACAGGGGAGGGAGGGCAAAAGTTGAAATCACCAACAGACTGAAATGTTTTGCACGACCTTGTCAAAATAAGTGGAATCAATTGAATTAATATACAACAAGCAGATAATTCAGCAGATTACTGCAAATAGTGACAGTTTTAGTGTTTTGTTGCATTCTCAATAGGCGTCGATACCGAAACACCTTCTCGGCTATGTTTTGTGTGTCCAAGTACTCGAAATTGCAGACAAAAATTAATCCGAGCCATGGCTTGGTTCAGAATCGCCAGACGCGCATCGGCGCACAGTGGGGCGTCCGTGGCCAAAAATAAAAAAACCAAATCTTTATTTTGAAAAAAATAAGTAATCGAAGCTAAATCTCCAACTAAAATATATCAAAAGGAATTTTTTAAAAATTAAAAAAAAATGGCAAAATATACATATGTACCGATTAAGTCATTTGGGGCTTATTCGAACTTTTAAAGTAGGCGTGGTAGACTGCCCATTTTTGGCACAATTATAGATTATATTCTAGTGATAATGTGTATAAAATTTTATCTTTCTAGTGTTAGTAGTTGCCAAGTTATCGAATAACAACGATTTTTTCAATATGGCGGGTGGGCGTGGCAGTAGTCCAATTTTCACAAGTGTTCTTTTTTTTTTTAATTACGCTAAAAAATGGGCGGATACCAAATTTCGTCAAAATAAAACCACGTATACTATTTTTGGCCATGCGATATATGGGGACGCCCCACTGTGCGGCACGCACTGATATAGAAAACCTCATCTATAATTTTTGCATATGCGAAATTTCTACTCGAAATGCTTTTATTGGGTGATCTACGAAATTTGCGCAGCTTCTGAGTTGGCGCAGTTGCTTATGAAACGCTGAGGCATATCGGCGCGTTGCGCAATCGCAGGCGACATGCGTTAACGTGGTGTTGCTACACTTACGCGCCGGCATGGGGCACAGCTTTCGTGTGTCGCTGCTGGCAGTTGCCGGCCACATGCCCGGCGGGCCGCTGGTCTTAGCCGACTGATGTGCATTTAGGTTTATGGAGTCAAACATGATTAAATTGCAAGTAACATGCTTGAGTTGTGCTGAAATATGAGCGGCAGCGCACGACACACGCCACATGCCACATGCACCTTGCAGCGCCAGATGTGAGCCATGGTTTTTGTGTCTATTCTGCATAGAAAAATGTTCGGCTTGAATTAAATTAAACTTTTTAATTAGAAAGGATTATTAAAACTGATAGTAAAACTTAAACTGATTTTAAGCCTCAAAGGACTGAAATACTCATCAGTTGAACGCATTTCGGTGCAAAAAAAGTCGACTTTTGGCATTTATAAGTTGCGTCGAGCAATAATACATCAATTAACCAGCGAAAATTATGCGCATTCTTACTGTCGGCAATTTTACATGTCAATTTTCGCACTCGTGTTTTCACTTTGCTTGCGACTTAGATGACAATCAGCGCGCGCAGCTGGCGGTGCTGCATTTCGCTGTCAACCGCTTGTTGCATATTCAAAAGGCTTTTGCATCACTTAACCACTGTTAGTGGTCTCAAAAACACGCATAAATTCTCGGTTATTAATGTAAAAGAAGTGGACAGACTTGCGCGGCGCGGCATACGCGATTCGTATCGCTGCGGTCGCTGGTCGTTGTAGGTGAGAATTTATTTGTGAGTTTTTTATTGCCATGCAAAGTTGCTGAGTGAGAAATTGCGTAATTTGATTATGATGAACTTTGCGAGAAAATTTACACATTTAATTTGTGTATCTTCTTCACGAAACGTTTCCGCACACTGACAAATTTATGATGAGCGCCGTCGGGACTGGTCAAATATTTCAGTAAACTTGTTTGGCCGAAATGAGTTTGTCAACAGTGCAGGCTGTGCCAGGTTAGCAAATGTTGTTTGCAATTTCCGCCATCAAGCATTCATGCATCCGAAATTGCGCAAATATTTGAAAACTTCATTAAATGAAAAAGCTTTGCCTCGTAGCTTCCATGCGTCTTGTTGAAATTTCACAATTTACATGTTTGTTGGCCGGTTTGAGTGCTTCGCTTTTTGCCGTTTGCAGTTGCATCTTCATACCTACAGCTTTGCAAATATCAAGGCCGAATGGCCAAGAAAATGAAGACGCAAAAAAGTGAAAAAAAAAATTGACAAACGACCAAACGGCAACTAACCAGCCACTCGCACAGACCTGTCCAACCGAATGGGGCAACGCTGGCGGCGCGCAAAGATGTTGCGGCTGCTTGTTTGCTTTGCCGATTTGCATGTGTTTAGCAGCTGTTGAGCAAGAGCTACAGCAACAAAATCCATGAGCCGAACCGGCTTAAATGCACTTATAAACAGTGAAACAATAACAACAACAACATGTGCAGTAAAACATGCAGTCGTAAACTGAATCAATGTATATGCAAAGAGTGACAACTGCCGATGCCGGTGACAAATGCCCACATGCCAATTACACTGCAAGGTGTGGGAAGCTGTCCAGAAGTTGGGTGAGCTGCCAGGAGATTTGCTTGATTTTTGCAATACAACAAAAGTCTTCATGGCCCGGAAACTCAACTTTTCTTTGAGGAAGTTAGATTGCGTGTGATGAGTAAATCGGCACATAAGCAGCAGCAACAACAAACTCAGTGACATCTACGACGGTCGATTCAGTGCGACATACAACACACGCAGTCACCGCAGATGGTGACGGCGGCAGTGACAGTTTCTTGTCACTTTTACCACAAGATTGCGTGCGGCAGCTGCTGTTATGAAACCTCACTTGCGAGAAAATGAAATGGAAATGCATTTTCCTTTATTTTTGCGGAAAAGTTGCCTGGAAAATAAAGTGAGCGTCACTGCGTTTGCCTGCTGTGGCCGCAATATCGCAACATTTCACTGCACCAATACCGACAACCACAACGGCAACAAGCTGCAATCAAATTGTTGCTGCAGCTGACTTTTGTTGCTGGCTTTATTCCGGTTGTGGCGGTCGCACAGCAATGCCAGCTACGGTGGCAACCATAGCCACAACAATAATCTTCGCTTGTTGCAGCAGCAAATAAGAAGAAAAAGAAGAAGAAGAAGACGGGCACCAGCAAACAAAGATAGACGAGACGCAAATGCAATAAATCGCATGCCAGCTGTCAGCTGATGCTGCATGTTGCTCGTGTGTGTGTGAGTATGTGGGCTGCCTGAACTTTCCAATGAGCTGCAACTGTTACCGCTATTGCTGGTGTTATTGTTTTTGTGGTTGTTGTTGTGATTACCAAACTTGCATCATCGGCTTTTCAAGTTTAATTACTCGACCGGCCGCAGCCTTGTTATTACAGTTGTTTAACTGTTTTGGTTGTGTTTGTTACATAACCTCACTAAATACTCGTGCACCTTGGCAGCGTGGCGGGTTAACCAGAAATTAATCTGGAATTCGTTAGCTGCAGCAAAACAACTAATTCAATCATTTTTCACTGCCCTGAATGCGTTTTGTGTCTATTCTTCATTTTCCCCTTCACGTCCCTTGCCTGTTGCCGTCTTGGCCACTTTAGTTCCCAACATACCTAAGTATTTGTCCGTCTCATTGTACTACAAATTCGTCTCGGCTAATCTCTTGCGGCTTGCTGCTGTTTAAGTTTGATTGTTTATTCTAATTGATGGCCAATCAAGGCAGCATTACAAATCGGAATGGCCTCCGCTGCAGCCAACTTCGGTGCTTCTCTAACTTTGGCCTCTGCCCCGCGCCCTCTTCACCCAGCAATCTGGCGCATTCTTAAACTGCGATTTGATTGTAGTTGACCTTTTACGTCTTCCACCGTCATCGACGTCAGCGTCATGCCACAATCTTGTCTATTAAGTTATGGCAGCCAGCTGACATTTGTATGCGCATCGCAGTTGCACACAAGCGCCGTAGCCGGCTGCGGGCTGCGCATGCGCATCAGCATGTGCGGTTTATGTTAATCGTTGACTGTTTGCTTGATTTGCTGGCTGTTTAGTCGGTTGGTGATAATCGAGCAGGGGTCTCTTATTCTTCTACGGTGTCGTTGCCATCGTCGTCGGACATTCTGCGCAGACACGTGAGTTGCTTAACATATTTGGAGTGAATGCGACGTGGAAGATCCGGTCTAATTCCCCAAGAAGCTGTTTGAGGGCCACTGTAAAAAGTGCTTGGACCACCACAGACTTTTTGAGGGATACAGCAAATTAAAAATCATGAATGTACAAGATCTCTGAATACTTTCGGAAAGATTGGACCATGCAAATTTGCTTGACGCCACTGCGCCAGGCACTTCATAAAATAATTGCAGTGGACTTTATGGCCTGAGAACCATTAAGCCATAAGTGCTGAGCAACAATAATTGCGTCGAGTTTTTGCTTGCGCTGTTAGAGCAATTTTATTACCAAAAAAATCGGCAATTTTTTCAGAAAAAAATACAACATTTTGTAAAATGTCAAAGATGCTAAACCGTTGCCTCGCACAGCAAAGTAAAGCGTTGACGCTTGAAAAGGCAATTCACAAAATGGCCAACAAACTTTGCTGCAATCGCCAATAAAGAAGCTGCAGCCGTTGGCTACTCTTAACCCATTCGAGACGACGATTTTTTTCGAACACGGTCGACAGGAGTGAAATTATATTTTTCTTTGTATTGTACACAGTAAAACCAATGCAAAATTTATTTTTCCTGTACTTTACAGATTTCATTAGTTCCACAAAAATCTTATTTCGATGACTAGTTTACTCAGAATAACTGATATTTGCACATTACTGTCTTATAGCCTCGGAAATCCATTGAACACACGGTGTGCAATCGGTCTCGAATGGGTTAAGCACCAATCATCGAATCATTCGCATTCGCACAACGCAACGAGTTTTCTTGATATTTCCGAATTGAAATTGGCCGATGGCAGAAGCACCTAAAAGCGCCGACAGTCGAATGTGGAGGCTGCAGTGCAGGAGTAGAGGCACTCAATGTCTACAGCCGTCAAGCCCGCTGGGAGCAAGACCGAAAAGGCACCTTTGGCCACTTGGTAGCACCAAATCGTTGGCCAACACTTGGAAATGTGTTCAGTGTCACAAAAAGAAGCAGCAGACGCAACAAAAGTTGCGCACAGTTAATAAGGTCAACCAAGTTGCAGTAGTTGCTACCGCTGTGTGGTTGTTTGCTCACTCCAGCAGCACTGAAGAAGCGGTCAACGCAATAGCGCCAAAAATTGCCAATAATCATAATTATATAGCGAGCGCGCGCACACACACACACACATGCGCCAGGCGTGTGTGCGTATGGATGCTGGGTCGTTAATTGTCGGCCGCGCCATAAAAGGTTAACTAGCAGCGCCGAAAAATCTGCAAGAGGCGGTCTGTCAAGACTTTTTGCACGATGGCCAAGTGTGCATTCCTTCAAAAAGCGACGTTAACAACTCCCCTCCTCCGGTTGCCGCCCCCCTAAGTCTTTCTCCTATTTGGAATTTCAGCACACGTTGCCATTGCAACATCGGTGCTATTGTTGGCAGCAGCTGTTGCTCCGGGCGCACATATACACAAAACTCGAAAATATTGTTTCAGGTTTTTGTTTTATAGTTGCGCAAAAAATTCCATTCATGTTTTTTGTTCAACATTGTTATTTATTAATTTAAAATGTATATATTCGTGACTAATGATGCTGAAGCCGCTGATGTGTGTGGCGGGCAAAGGGCTGACCTTAAAACCAATTAACGGTTATTTTAAAATTAGCATACGACAAATGCAACAGATAATCAAAACGCACACACTCAAGTAGTAACAACCAATCGGGGACAAATAGGAAGAAGAAGAAGAATACAAGTAATTCAAGTAATTTTTGGCAATTGAGATAGAAATAGGAATATTGGCTCATGTTGTATGTGGATTTATTTTTTCAGAAAACTGTGCTCGAGATATGAAGAATGTGTGTCTCGATTCACAAAAACCACACAATTATATTAATTCTTTGTTTTGCCACGCATTTCGACTGCCCATAGTCGAGCTTAATTGCATGATGGCACGCATGCGCAATTTTCACATTGCCTAAATACATATAGTGAACATTTTCGTTTGTTTATGTTTGTAATTATCTGCAAAATTCGAGTTCAGAATGTCGATGTGTTTGAAGCATTTGCTGCGCTCAGCTCACACGGGGGCGGCTCCAGCAGTGCAAAGGCCACAACTTCGCACTAAGTGCCAGAAATAAGTTGCTTAATGACCGGTTAAATGCCAAAAACGCCGCAATGACATCAAACTGTAATGAAAAACTTTTATTTCGACGCACTTAAAGTGTGTGCACGGCACCTGGCACGCAGCAAATGCCTCGAGCGTAATGTGCAGCCATTTAGGTTCTCCTTGGAGAATTTGTAATCATTTTCGTTAATCTTTCGAGGCGCTTGTCCATGAAGCGTTGAGTGCGTAAGCACTTTATTTGAGCTTCTCAATTTAAATTCCAATTTGGAAAATTTGTTTTCCTTCATTCGCTTACGCTTTGTGCGATCAAGTTGAGGAGTTGGATGGAGGTTAAAGATTATGTTTTTGTTCAATCGAACGCAAAATTTTTTGTTATTTATAATTTGTTATTTATTTTTTATTTTTTTATTTATTTGTTTAAAGTTATTCAGAAGTTTAATACAGTTCGTACAGATTACTACGAAATGTAAGTGGAATATATCGCACACGCACTACAATAGTGACACAACACAACATTTTTAATTTTTGGTTTTATTTGTTAATACTGTGCACAATGCATAAATCTACCAATCAGCAAAAGCTCAATATATTTTGTCGTTGTTAACTGTTACAAAAATATGCTGATGATGCTTGATTGCTGCAGCTCAATGCAAAAGAGTCCTAACTCAAATTGTGTCACTTTTGACGAAATACATTTTTGTTAAAGTTAATTTTAAGCAAAATTCTGACAATATTTGTATATATTTTTAATTTTTAAAATTAATTATGAATTTTCAAAATTTTTCTTTCAACTTTTTAACTGTCATTTATAATTATTACATTCAAAAAAAGTGGCATAACTTGAAATAGTTCCGTAATTATTGAATTAAAATATCATCAAAACAGTCCCAACTCAAAATTTTGGATTTTCTAGTGTAAAATTAAAAAAAAAATCTTGGAACTTATCAAAAAGCATAATCTGTAAAGATTTTCTACTGAACAGTCTATTCGTTATTAAAAAAAAATGTTTATTTAGCTCAAAAACAGTTTTTTGCGTTTCCTGAAAAATCACAAATTTTGAGTTGTGTCACTTTTGTTGTGCGTGTGCGATATAAAGATCCTAGCTAATTAATTCATTCAACAACAATTTGAAATGGGTTTCAGAATAGGAAAAAACTAAAGCAAAAGAACTTAAGAGCGAATTGATTTCTTTTAAAGCTCTAAAAATTTTATAATTTTGTATAATTTTTTTATATCTAAGGACTGTATCGAAAAGAAAGTGCACACTTTCTAACTTAATTTTCTCGCAGCATATAATTATTTTTTTAATTCTAAAAATGCCGTTTAATAGAGTAGGCCTTGAAATACTGATTTCATACAATTTTCGTTTCATATATTTTTATATTACGAAAATTACGCGTATCGAGTTAGACATCCTCAAAAAATTTGTGTACAGTTGGTTCACTGAAACAGGTGCTTCGTACAGAAAATCACCCAAACGACATCGCGTGTCCATAAACTTCGCTAAAAAAAAATGATTCTTAAGTATGGTGAAAATTGCACTATCAACGACATACCAAAAAGTGACCGTAAAAAGGGTCCTAAAGACCCAAAAATGGAAGAAAAACTGAGGCATTAGATTGACGAAAACAAGTGCATTTGTATTGGAAATTTAGCTAGAACGAGTGTGACGATGGTGCAAACAGTGAAGCAGAGGAATAACTTAAAAACATATAAAAAACAAACAATACCAAAAAGAAATGAAAATCAAAAAGCGGCTGGCAAAACGCAATGCAGAAAACTATACACTCGTCTCTGCAAAGAAAAAATTTCGGGCATCATTATGGATGACGCGACATATGTAAAAATGAACTCAAAATCACTGCCAGGAAGAAATGAGAATCCGCTAAAATCACCAGAACTACGTCCAATAGAGCGCTACTACGCAATAGCCAAAAGAAACCTTATGAAAGATGAACAAGAAGCTAAAAATCTTAAGGAATTAAAAAATAATTGGAGAAAATCAAAAAAACCCATAACGCAAACAGCTGTACAAAATTTAATGAAGAGGGTCAAACAAAAAATTAGATATACATTTATTTGAAAAACAAATTTGTTATTTAAACAAAAATCCTTAGTCCTTAAAGTATATGCAACAAATGTTAAAACAAAAAATCTGATCAAAAAAATTTCCATTAAAGTTATACTTCAAACTAAGCGTGCACTTTCTTTTCGATACAGTCCTTAAATGTAGGAATTTATCCTGTTTTCGTGTATCAGCCAAAAAAGTGCAATATGAGCAGTTTTTCATTCCGTTGCCAAAGCGGACGTGCTGAATGCTCATTTTAATAATACAATTGTTTTATTTTATGCTCAATCGACAAACGCGAGAGACAGTTTGCAAATGGCAAAAGCTGTAATTGAAAATTATGGCACCAACCCCACCTTTATTCCGCTTAATTAAGCAAATGAATTGTACACTTTTGCTCGAACAATTTCATGGTGGCAAGGCGCGAGACAGCCGTTCAGCCGTTCACATGGCCAGACACGTGAAGTGGAGCATTTAGCAGCCACACCAGATCCATTCATACTTATCGCTCCAATGAGATAGTGGAGCTTATTTGTAGTGTTGCCGCCATGACAATTTCTTAATCTTCCACGAGACCGCTGCGGTGCGCGGCTCGCAGCCAACAACTGTTGACCCCCTCTGCAGCGCTGTCAGCCACTCTTGAGCGCTTAACAAATTGCAAACTGCCACAAATGGGATGTTTGGCCTTATTCGGTGCAACATTTTCGCGCGCCAAGCCGCCTAACGCCCAACACGGCCGCACAAATGTTGCATGAACAGTTTTTTTGTGGTTTCATAATTAAACGAAAATTATAACAATTACAACAAGCAGCGCAACAACAATGCGCGCAATAAGGTCAGCTCTTTTGCGCGTTGGTCAAACGTAAAACAGGTGAAAAACGATAGGCGAGGTGACTGCTCGAAGGCGCAGCGGGCGGGCATTGTCATCACTGCAAGAATGTGACGCGGTTGCCTTGAATCGAGACACAAAGCGAGGCAATTTTCGCACGAATTCCATTGCGGCAACAAACTGAGTCGGAAAATGCTGAACTTAAACGAATTGTGGTGCAGAAGCGAGCAGCGCTTAAATTAAATTGTAACGGGTTTTAATTTGCTGCTTGCCGACAAATGCCAAAATCAACGGCAATCAAACCTAATGTTTGCTTAAGCAGCGCATATTTTTTTGACAAAGGTATCATTTTGAGTTTTGCAATTTGTAAAACTCAAATATATTTCATGAAAAGTTAAAAGTTTTTTGAAAACTTTCAAGCGCTGAGCTAGTAAAGTCAAGGCAAGGTAAGACATTTTTTACATTCATACAAATTGGTCAAGGTGCAAGCCGCTACCGTTGGCCGCAACGTGCTGGCCGGACCGGACGACAATTTTGTTTGATTAGTTGTTGTTATTGGTTTTCGTTGCTGGCACTGTAAATTAGTGGGTAATCAGCCACAAACGATCAGGCAGCTCAAATTGCTATTTATTTAAATAGTATAGTAATAACAATCACAGCCAGCAACAACAACCACACGGCGCAACATGTTGTAAACCATTTTAATGCGCACTGGTTGTTGTTGTCTTACGCTTCCCACACATAGACAATGCGTGCACTTGACAATTGTTGGCGGCGGCGTGAAATGAAAATTTAATACGAAATTTATACTAAACACTAATTCGATTTCTTCAAGTGGCCAACACATAGCACGACAATGTTGCGCATAGCTACTGCAACAACAAGTTCTCGGTCTAGAACCGACGTACAGCAGCAATTTTGTGTGTGTCGAGCACGTGTTTTCGCAATTCAAGTTTATTAGATTAAAGAAATAAAAATTGCTACCACAGCAATTAACCAACAACAAGAACAACAACAACAACAGCAGCAGCAGCAGAATTCTGACAGCACACCAGTCAACAAGTGCAGACAACAAATCAATTGCATTTATCTAAAGTGCACTCGAAGGCGATTTTCGATACCCGGCTACGAGCTGCGGTCAGGCCTGCAAAGCTGCCAGAACCGCCCAGATTGTGGGCTTGAATTGTTTCAGTAATCGCAGCTCCACAACTCAAAGACTTTTACTTTTGCAGTGATCTTTTTTCCAACTTCATTTTCACATTTTTGTTATTGTGCAACTAGTTATTTGAGTTGTGTTCAATGCAGGCTGCTCCTGTTTTTGTGTTTTTTCTTGTTTCCGTTGCATGGAGCACCTTGTTACACATTTGTTGTTGTGATTTGCCGTTGGCCTCAGAAGGTCACACTTGCTGCACCGCACTTCTCGTCATGGCGGCATGACGCCATTGCAGTGATTTATGTCGATCTTGAATGTCTTTGCTGCACGTGTGGACTTACCATGATCAGGTCGCCAGTCTCCATGTGGCGCCGCATAAGTATGGCCGCCATGTTAGCCTCGTCCTGGAACACCTCGCCAATCTGCTCGCTGGACTGTGCATCCTGCAAAGATACAGAAGGATTCATTAAAGACTTTGATCGTTTATAATTTGCTTAGTTACTATGGACCTCAATGCAAGACGTTTACATTAAAAACAAAGTTCACTCGTTTCCATTCCTCACCACCAACACTTAGAAGCTTAGAAATATATTGCTTTTATAAATTACAAAAAATCGTGTCAATATTGACATTTAAAAAAACCAAAAAAAATGTCTGTGTAGACAGTTGTCATTGATTTGGATTTGCACGAAAATTTAGTGCCGCTGCTGAAAATTTAGTGGAACGCTGTGAATTTCAGTCGAGCGTCCGCCGCAGCGCAGCACATTTGGCGCCAAAAGCCAACAGCCGAATTCCACCGGCTCGATTAACCTAAACCCCCAAACCATAACCCTGCCAGCTCTCCCTCACCCCTATTCGATCTTCTGGAAAATATGTTTGCAATAAGTGTTTGTGTGTGTATGTGTGTGCATTAGAATTTAGCTCACGGCATTGTTTTGGTGAGCGCTGCCAGTGCGCGCTCGCTTTTTAATTAAAGACCAGAATATTATGTCGCATGTTATGCGGCGCGCGGCACTTGGCGGTGATTTATGTTGTTGGGAAAATTGCTGGACGCCGCAGAAATACCAGCGCTGCCAGCAAGCAAAGTGTCCACACGTTCGCCTCACCGCTGACCATGAGTGCCGAACGCAATTGTTTGTTTTGTTGTGTTGTTTAGTTTTGCGCCCAAAAGTCAGAAGCAAGACCGTGTGTCAGTCAGTCTGCCTATTGGCATTGCATAATTTTGTGACGCGTTGTTTTCAGACTGTTGTTGTTATGCATATAAATGTCGCATTTATTGCATTCTAGTTGTGCGTTTATTGTGCCGAGTGCGCCGTTTGACAACCACTTTGACGTCGATATTCTACGGCATTGAGACCAGTTCTACTAATTTTTGAGTTTCTTAAAAAATTTTCAATTTTTTGCGCTTGTAGTTTGCTCATTAAATGTGTGTTGTGCACATTTGTACTTGGAATTGACTGGATTTCAAGGCCGCTGAAGTTGAATGACATTACCGATTAAAATTGTACAGCAAAATGTAAAACTTAATTGGAAGCGTTCAAGATTTGCTCCTTTAAAACTCATAAAACACTACAACATCTTCAGACAACATCTTCTAAAACATTTTCAACTGTCTATATTCACCGATAAATGTGTTTTTCATAAAAAATGAAGTAACGCGCTGACACCGAATAAGGCCAAAAGGTGTGACTGCATAAATCAATTTCTCAACTTGGCCGAATCATAGATAACTATAAGAACAACAACCATAAAACCAACACTAATTGCCGGCCACACTTGTGGACTATTCAATAATTACTACAAATGCCGCGACCGACGACCAACGCCGAACAATGGTCAATGGAAATTAAAATATGTAAAAAAAAAATAAATAAATTTAAATTGCGCCAAGTGCAAATTGTCAACTAAATGGCAGCCATATAAGAACTGCAAACGCTTTCAATTCCATACGTGAGCCTCAAGCATTACACAACAACAAGACAGGCTGCAATAGCGACGCCAGAGAAGCACTCGAGATGAATTGAAATGAAAATTACGCGCTGGCATGCAAATTGACGCGCAGCACAAATGACCACAATCCAGCGCCGACCTCAACAGTTGTGGCAGTAGCCATGAATTCGCTTAAGCTGTGATTATATGCCCGCGAAAGCTGCCAAAAGATTTGAAAAAAAAAACAAATGCGATATCTGACCGCCACTGCACTTGGCCGTTGATTCTCTAAAAAGCAACAACAACAAGATCAGCAGCAGCAGCAGGTTCTAAATTGTGGCGTAAAGCAACTGCAGCGAAGTTGAAGCCGAGCAGCGGCTGCTGTGCTTAGCTGGTGGCCGAATTGCACTTGTCGCGCGTTTGTCGCTTAAGTCTTTCATTTGTTTTTTTAATGCTCTCGAAATGCTTTTGGCTTTTGGCTTTGTTTTTTCGCCAAACGATCAAGGTTGATTTGGCTGATCTGTTGCTCCAATAACAGCAACATGTACAAGCTATGTACAACAACAACAACAACAACAACAAATATTAATCTAATCTCTATGTTTTGAGGCTGTTTGTTAATGTGCCGTTTGTTGTTTTGTTGCTTTTGTTGGTGTTGTTGTTGGTGGCGGTGGTGTTTCAAAGTGATCGTGTCAACACGTTTCGCGGTCAGCGACTATAACAACCACAACAACAATAGCAGCAGCAGCAATAAAAACTCGATCATGTGTGGCTGATAAGCAATTTGTGCAAACTTATATCTGCGCCGCACCAACCGCCAAGCCGACTGCCCCTGTTACCAATACTGTTTGTTGTGGTCACTGCTCGCGTTCGCTGATAATGTTACGTACAAGAATTTTGTGTTTTTTTTTTATTGTAAAGAATTTGCAGATTTGATTTATGACAGATGGCAATTTAAGTGAGCGAATGAGCCACCTTTGGGGTGTGTTGGTCATATCACCAGTTGGTGATATGCAACACAGAAACAGTGCGAATATATAAATAAAAACGAATTGATTTATGTTACAATTCTATATTTTCGCGTTCCAAGTTGCAGAATCGAGCTGCACTCGTGAAAAATAACCACTGACTCTGACAACTTGCTGGCCACTTAAACGCGATTTTTCGTGTTCTAACATGGGTCGCGTGTGCCGAGAAGGAATCGTTTAGAAATATCAGCACTGCATAGGCGCAAGCCACATGTTATTTAAATTTGATTGCTAACCATATCGTTTTCATCTCATTGATTAGAAAACGTTATCTCGAAATTCTTGCTTAATTAGTTTAGCATTTTCTGGTAAAGAATTTTACCACCAACTTATTTGATAGTTTAACTAATTTTCAGTTTACGCTGAGGGTTGTGTGTTACTAAGAGGTAAGAGAACTGAGGAGTGGGTGGGTGATTCGGCTGGGAGCCGTTGTATGGACTGCACACTCCCAGTGCGTAGACGCCGTCACTGCTTTCTTTGGAGGAGCTGAGCTACGTGCGCGGCATGACAACCTTCTGTTCATCATTCTCAAACGTAATCGCTTTGAATTTTTCATATTTTGCTATTGCAGCGCATTAAATGGGCAGCTCCAAAACAGAAGGCAGCAATTACAATAAATTAATGTTTTGAAGTTACACGCACCGATTTTTATTATTCAATTGGCAACCAAATGCAGCGTGCGACATTCAAAACGCATTTGTGGCGATTTGAATGCATCACGCAGACTTTGAGGAAAGTGCAATTCTACTCATTTTTAAATTCAAATAAAAATTTGTATTGCATTGTTTTTATATTTAAATTTTTGCTTCTTCTTTCAGCTACTTAACGCTTATGCTTTTTTTATTCTTATTGCATTGTTTTTATTTTTTAGTTTATTTATTTTAGCTACTTAACGCTTACGAGTTTGTTGCTTGAGTCTTTCGTTTTGTTGGCGCTCATGCAATGACGAATTCCAATTTTCCATGGCAATGTGATTAGTGATCTCTGCTAATTCGCTTAGAGACAATAACAAACACATTCGGACATACTTTTGGTTATGTGTTGTTGGGGTTTTACTGCGACTGTTCCGGGTTTGACGTGTTGAAAAACACTTCAACCAAAATCTTAGGCATTTATTTTTGTATTTCTTTGTTGTTAGTGTAATGCATTTATTTAAACTTATTTCGGGAATTGTTTTTAGAAAAATTTACTTTCTTCTGTATAGAAAGTTGAGTAAAAAATTACTAAAAAGCCAGTCAAGTGTAGTTAGTTTTGTTGTTATCGGTATAAATTATGTTAGTCAAATTTGTTAGATTTTCAACATTCAGGCGCATAATTGCCACATGTAGCCTTAACTTCTCAAGTTCTGCAACGTATTATAGATGCGTAATGATGACTTAGTGGCCAATTTTTGTCAGAAGTAATTCTTAAATGCCAATGTTTTATAATGAAATAAATAAATAAATACAATTGAAAGGCAGCCAACTTAGTTATCAACTCTGAATCACAACGTTGCTAACTTTCGGCAAATAAACACAAAGCACGCGGAAATTTCATTTAATTCGTTTTCCCAGTTGTTGTATTTTTTCTCTTGCCGCTTATTTATATCTTTTCTTAAGAAAAATAAATTATAAGTTGTTTTCATGTTTGCCATTGTTGTCCCCACATTAATTTATATTGCCCAAAAATGTCGCTGTCGCACTGCGTCCACGTGCCACATATGCACAAAATTTCCAAAAATCCAAAAGTATAACAATGCCAAAAATTGATTGTTGCAAAACCCACCCACGCATGCCAACCAAAATGACGGCGGGCGAATTATTTTGCTCAGCTCTTATACCGTTATTCATCCATTCCAACTTTTTCCTATTTCTCTTTGTATCTTTAGTTGTTGTGTTTTGTCGTACTTCAAATTAATTGCCAGCAGGGCGTCAGCAATTTAAATACAGAGATAAATTGTATTAAAATTGCGGCCGTTTTGTCCGCTGAGTAACAACAACCACGTTAACTGCGACGGTGACCATAGCTCTAACAGTCACAACAACAAGTGACATAACAACTACAGCACTGACGCCCCAAATGACTTGTTGATCTTTCACCAGCAATGCCCGCAAACTGTTTTTCCCTCTTCGTGCTTCTTGTTTTGTTTTGCTGTTTTTGGGGGAATTGCTGTTGCTGTAATAGCGTTGTAATTGTAGTTTTAGTGCGCTAATCTTATTGTCCCACTCCTTTCTCCAAACAGCTTGCCATATGCCAATCTGCTCTTTAAGTTTCGGTGAAAGGTCACTGTGACGCAATGCAGTTGGCAGCTTTTTAGTTTAATTTTTGTGTTGTCACAAAATACTTCTAGGCCCCAGTTTCAAATGGAGTTCTATCAGTCATTTCTGCATGGGCTGCTTTTCTCACTCAATTAAGTCAGTGTGCGGAAAGTTACGGCACGTGCGCATGTGTTCAACTCCACTTTCCTCCGCGCGTCACGCACGCATAAAAATTGCACGCCAACTTTCTTAATGTTAAATATTAAAACGCTGCTTCAACTATTGCTTTGAAGTTAAAAAAAAAAAGCCATTTCGAGTGGGCGGGAGCTCTGCATTTCGAAGAAAGTGAAAGCTTTCGACATGACTTTTTATTTTTTTTAGTTTGAAAACTTGACAATTTGTACTAAAACAGAGCATTACACTGTTTTTTCACGATTTAGTCATTTAAAAAAGCCGATTTGCTGTTTTGGAAGGCTGCAGAATTCGACTAAGAAACTAAGAATATTTTAGACCCTTAGCGCGTATCGTTCGGGAGTCAACTATCTGTTGAACGGACTGGAAAAAGCCTACGTTTCTCAAAGTCACAATTTAACTTTGATTGATTCGAGTCTTTGTGGCATATCGCCAGTCCTTTTCCCTATCGGCATTTTCTTCACACCTTTGGCGTTTTCTGCTGCCTATGAAATGAGGTACGATCTTATAAATTATTAACTTCTTTTGAGAAAATTGTGCACATGCGTGTCAGAATAATTCATAATAATAATAATCTTCATAATGGTGTTCATTTTTTTAGCTTTCAAATTTATGCCAATTTATGATCAACATTGATGCCAGCTGGCCAAAATCTCATTAAAATGGATTTACCACTTATATCGCAACACAAGTAAACGCATTTAGCTATACGGTAACTGTAATACACAATTTCCGGCCGCAAATATTCACAGAATTGTGAGAACTTTTTGTTGTGAATAAAACGACTGAGTAAACTGGATTTCCGTTGCAATTTTATAAAACAAAAAAATAACAATAATTAGGGCAACAGTGTTGCCATACGAAAACTGAGCAGAACTTAACTGCTATTTTGTTTACAACTACGAAAGCTGTCTTTTAATTATTTATTTAATTTTAATAAATTTATTATTATTATTATTAACTTATTTCATCAAATTTTTAAACTAAAATCAATTTTAATTCAAAAAAATTCTTTTTAATTTAAAGTGTGCACCGAAATATTTAATCTCCGTTTTCTTTGATAATAATTGTAATTTTCGTCTCCTTACAAAATTGTTCTACTTGACTGGAACAATATGACTAACCATCAAATGTCTTCGGCCAAGCTGCAGCCATGAAATCAAGTGCCCTTTGCATTTATTACATTGCGATTGAATTTCGTTTACCTCGACTCCAACTCGTACTTTACATATAATGTACACCAACACAGCGGGGTGGATTCTTATCTGGCGCATGAAACACACCAACTGGGTCAACTTTGGCACAAAAGAATATAAGAACGTATAAACAGCAACAACGGCGCAAAAAAAACAGAACAACGGAAACCCAAGCAACAACGACAGCAATCAGAATAACAACTGCCAGCACAAAGCGCCAAATAAAGTGAGCCGCAGCGGGCAGCCTACAGGCCCTGCGCTCACTGCTTCTGTCCGTTAGACTGCGACATTTTCCATTGCAAAGTTTCTATATTTCGCTTTTTATTTATTTAGCTGCAGTAATTTCCTCGACTTGACACAATTGCAAAACGAAAAAAATAAGAATACAAATTTTCGTGGCTTAGCTACACATTTTTTCTTGGACGGGAGGAAGGTGCGACGGAAGGAAATTTTACACCACCACCACGTAAAAATAATGTTTGAGCCGTTGTCGTTTTTAGTTGTTATTGCAACAATTGTTCGTTTCTGTTCCATGCTGTTTGCATTTCTGTGGGCAATGGTCCCAGTTCGCTGTGCCTCGACCGCTGTTGCCACATCTCTAAGGTACAGGCACCGGCATTTATTGCATTTATTACTACTACAGAAGTAATAAATGCAACACAGATAACCGGACAAGCATTGATGAAAAAATATTGTACAATGTGGACATTTCGGCAATGCAGATATGCGTGGGTAATTACCTTTTTGGACTTTTCTTTTGGAGCAAAAAGGCCAGTTGCCCACTTGCTGCAGTGTGCCGCACAGTTTGAGTCATCAACTCACAATGCAAGTTGAATTTCAATTTTCGAGCACTTCGGAAATTGCAGCTTGATTTAATCTCTCTCTGATATATTTTTCCTTATAATAAACATCGCCAATGAACTCCGCTGGCTTAAAAGGTACAGTGTAACAACTGAAAATTGAAATTGTTTGCTTCTCGTTTAAACAACAAACTTCCATAACGTATGTGTTGCCAATTGCTGAACTCAAGTTTGCGGCTTCAGTCTTTTGTTGCCGCATATGGCCCCATCGCTTCTTGTTGCTCCATATGAGCCCTAATTGCACACTGCTATGCAATTTCTCAATTCACTACCAAGTTGCAGCTTGTTATTAACATTGTCGGGGCACGCCCACTTCATGGAATTGCCCAAAAAAAATTTGGCAATGTATGCAAATGCACTGCACAAGGGGCAACAAATTGCGCGCTCGACCTGAACGTTAAGGATCACTGCACTGGCTACTTTACAACGGCAACAACAACTCGTTTCAGTTAAATTGAATACAACTACTGAGCTGGTAACATTGCACAAACAACAATAGCAATGTTACGTATGTGTGCGTTTCGAAACCTCAAACAAGAAATGTTGGTTTGCTGGTACAAAAAAATCATAACTCAAGCTAGAAAAAATAAACTTGAAATAAATTTTGCTGCTTTGGTGCAAACAATAACAAAAATGAATAAACTGCGCAAATTAAACAACAGCCAAGCCATCATAAAAAACGAAACAATTCAAAACTGTAGGAAAATTGAACTTTCAGTTTTAAATTGAGTAGCCGGCGCCAATGAAGCATACGGCTGGCAGTCACCGGCCACAGGCACAGCTGATTACGATGAAGACGGTGTGCTGATGGTGACGTTGTTGTTGCTGTATTTGATATGAATATTGCTCGTGAAGATTTTGTGTGTTTTCAAGTTGGCTGCATTTTGGCTCTGAGTGTTTGACCATCGTTTGTGATATGCACATCAGTTGTGAAGTTGTAAATGTTGTGACCAACATTTAGGGGAACGCCCCCATACATGAGCGAGCTAGTTGGCTGTAGATGGACAGAAAGGTTGATGGGGGATAGGAAATTGGAGGAGAGAGAGGGAAACCTCCAAAGAAATGCAAGCAGAAGGGATTGAATGCGCCGAAACTCAACGATGCTGTTTGCAAATCTCGTGGTTCTGAAGGAAGAGCATATCGGAGATGAAGGGGCTCACAGATGATAGTAAAGTAATACGTGGCTGATGCCGCTTTGGGAGGGAGCTGTCGGGCTTATTACTTATTTTGTTTTCTATCATAAAATACGCTCCACTGTTATGTGATATAACGAACACACATCATCTTTCAGCTTAATACAAACAACGCTGAGAGACGTTTGTAATTCGGCGCCAAACATTGTACAAAACTAAATAGCACAATCGAACCAATGTTAAATCGTAAACAAATTTTTGAAAGTCAAAACGTTTAGTTCATGCGCAAATAGAGGCGTGTGTGTGTGTATTTTGCCGTTGGCGCAACACACCCAAAACATTGTACAACGAAACCGATGAAAAGAAACAAAATGAACAAAATGCCAGAAATTAGGCAGAGAAGGCAGTCAAAGGTCACATGAGCCACTTTTACTGCACGCGCTGGCCCGCGATTGCTGCAGCGAGCAAACAAAGACCAAACTTATGAAACCGGCAGATTGCGGACAATAAAAACAACATAGAAGCAGCTGCAGCAGAAATATGACCAACAACAAATGAATTAGATATGCAACTAGGAAGCAATTCAAAGACTTTGGCAGGTTGTAATGTAGGCTGCGAATATGCAAGTCGTAGTCTACGTGTGACGGAGAGAGAAGAAAAGAGATGAGGTACAATTAGGAAATACAAATCTAAACATAAGTAAAGATATATTTTTGAGAAAGGAAGAGGCGGAAGAGCAGAAGAGCTTATGGCATTGAAAAAGCTTTGACCAACTTTGTATTTGTAGCAGAAGACCAGATCAAATGTCGTTTGACATTTGAGTTTCGGTGGCTTTTGCAAATCTAAGTCAACTCAATGAAATTAATGTTGCTCTATGGGTTAAGTGCGCCGTCAAGTGAGAAGCATATTGAAAACTGGAGTAATAATCACAAAAGTATACAAAAGACACACACACACACACAAAAGCGCCAACTATCACAAAAATAACAATAACATTAAAAATCAGCTGCCAGTAACTGCTTGGTTGGCTTTGCGCCGCATGCGACGTGTCGCAACAGCAAAGCAACGCTGCGACGAGGTAAGACGAGAGGGAACATGCCGGGCTCGAACAGCAGTGACCGACAATGTACAAGCCGCACGGCAACAACAACAACCACATGTTTCGCGCTCATTGCAACTGCAACTGTGTAATGCACAGTTGCAGGCCGCAGCAGCAACCGTTAAGCCGTGTGCGTTATGCAACTGCTGCAGCAAAAACAACAAGCAACAAGCACAGCCCATGTCTATTTGTCTGCTTTCGGCTGCCAGTGCTGCCACATGGCAACGTTTTTCCAATTGTTGGTTGTTGTTGTTATTGCATTTTTGTTGTAAATAGTAGTTATTGGTGGTTTTTCGGTTAACATTTCACCCGCGTAATGGCAGCAAATGAACTTTTACTAAAAATTTAATACAAAGTGATTGCGCTGCTGCGTGCTCATACATAACCGGCTAGTTGTGGTTGTTGTTGTTGTTGCAGCAATAAATGCTGCCATGAGTTCGCCTAATTTAATGTGGAGCTCATTGCGAGTCCGCGGCGTGGCATTAAAGCAATTGCAGAAAAGCAATTGTGTGGAGTCAATGCGCCGAGTGCGACGTAAAAGTGAGCAGTGGCGACGAGGGAGGAGGAGCGCAAAGGGCATGGAACAGCAAAAGAGTGGCCAGGTGGCATGCAGCAGGCGCCGTGCATTCATCAATCATGCGGCAAATTGGTCGAGTGTGTTGTTGTCGGCTGTTAAATGTTGTTGAAATGTTTTCTATGAGATTTCGCTTTAGTTGTTGTTGTTACTGTTAGTGGTGTAGATAACTATTGTTTCGTTTGATTGTGTGTTGTTACTTCTTTTTTAATGCCGCAGGCCACATGCGGCGACGCAGATTGCTTCGAACTACAAATTCAATTGATGGCAAAAATAATTGCACAAGTTTGTTGCTCTAATCTTTTGTTTGTGGGAGACTCAATTACAAATAATATGTTGCTGATGACGCGCTTATTGTTTGTTGCTTGCAGCTGAAAAACGAATTCTTCATGCAATAAGCATTCAGATAAACAAATATTTGCTACACATAAACATTTTATTTGCACGTATTCAAACAACAAAAGCTCCAATTATGCTCAGCCTCAAGTAGAGCTGAAAAGTCGATGGAGGCAATCCGAAAAGTTGCAGCCGAAGTCAAAGCGGAAGTATTGCTGCTGTGTCGGTGGCTCATAAAGCACCAAAGCTGCGGTAAAGTTGGCATAAAAATGAAAGTGGAAATACAACTGGGCTGACAGACTGTCGGACTGTAAGCCACTGGCAGGCTACACATACGCGCAGCTGACGCCTTATTGTCGCATTGAAGTATATCGACATAAAGCACTCGAGTTTGCATATAAAATTCGCCTTCAACTCCAATTGACAGTGGGCTCAAAAGTGCACTCAAAGAACTACATGTTACAAACAAAAAGTAACGACAGTAAAATGTGTGTTTTCCGCACACGCATACTTGATGGATTTATGCCACTGCGGTCCGTTAAAGTGCCACGAACCACCGAACTCAAAGTGTCAAAACTGTCAAGGCGCCGACAGCGGCAAGGAAATGTCAGCAATCCTGCGCCCACGCAGCGACAACGACACTGAATGGAAACCCTTGTCGCTAGATTGCCAAAAGTAAATTTGGCAGCGCACTTTGACAGCTGCAAGTTGACATGTAGCAAACTAAAGCAGCTGCCGCGTGTCATTGTCAAAAATTGCCCTGCTGTCCCCTAAACACTAAAGGTTAGCACTCACCTCATCTAGTACCTCCTGCAGGTCCAGTCCGTGCGTTGCGTTCGGCTCGTTGTTCACCGTCCACATGCGCAGCTGGTGGGGCGCACCCTTGAACAAACCTTGTGTCGGCCGCAGCGTCAAATTCATGTGCTGTCCAAAGGCGCTAAAGGAGACATTGTGCGCCTTCAGTGCGTTCTTGCTCGCCGCGGACGCCGGAGCGTTAAGGCTGTTGGCGCCTCCCGCGCTGGCTGCCGCCGCTTTCAGTTCGCTATAGTAGGGATTTTTGCTCAAGTCTTTTTTGACATGGTGCGATAGTTTGGATGTCGCACCGGCGTCAATAGTGTTGATAGCGCGCCGGCGACGGTAGTGCGGCGCCGGCAGTGCCGCTGCGTCGGCGACTCCATCGCTGGCGCTGTGATGCAGCAGTTGCACGACCTCATAATGTGGCACCGCATCAACGCTGTCCACGTGAAATACCGACTGTAGCTGTTGCGGGGACATCTGTTTGTGTAGCTGCAATGAGAGAGAAACATCATTTTGATTTAAAACTTGCGTTTTAATAGATTTTCGGTATTAGGAGTGACGTGACACAGTGTCACAGACTGTGTGATCTTATTAGATGTGTTACAAAGCTATTGCGATAAGAAAATAGCAACAGTTCTGCTTACAATCCATCGACCAACAAACCAGCGGCCTGCGTGATAATTAGAAATTCAATTGTTGTGCTTGTAATTAGAGTAGAGCGAACGCATGACTGCAGAGCCGCCTGATCGTTTCTGTCAATGGTGGCGCATGATTGAAGTCAAGGTTAAGCTATTTGTGCGAGATGCTGGCATATTTTATCTCTTGTGCAGCTTTAAAGACGTATTTAGGCCTAATTAGGTCGTTTGTTAAACTCGTTAAGCCCTTCAAAAGGTTAAATGCTACTGAGCAGTCAGCTCAGCTAAACAAGGAGTGCACCTCGTTTGTGTGGATTCATCAATTAATCATCATCAAAAAGTGCTAAATGAGACACACTATACTCAAATTAAGAGGTTATAAAAGCTATAGACATTTCGCTAAAGTCCTCAACCATTTGTTCCGAAATCAAACCAAACCAAATCCCGAAACTCCCATTAATCCAAATAGCTATTCGGATATTAGAGCTGAAAGCTGACGAAGTTGGCGGCAAACATACTCGTTGCAGCAAAGTTGGAAAGCATCCACAACCGAAGACAGACAGACAGAAGAAGTCATAGAGAGAAGGAGAGACAAACGCGTCCACTGGCAACCGATCAAAGCTCAATGTACACATCGATACGCCGTTAACGGACAGAAAGCCATCACCACACACTTAAATCACAGACGTCAGAGCGGCCGAGAAGTAAAACGGTTAAAATGAAAAGGCAAGACAGCACAAGTAACTGAAAAAAAGCAGTGAATGCAAGTCAAAGAGCGGAAAGAGAATGAAGTGGCGCAGCATGGTGTGGCGTGAAGTGAAGTGCAGACCAAGCGACAAAATGTGGTTTGCCTTGTCAATGCAGGGTCTTGTGTGGTTGTTGTAGTGCTTATATTGTTTTTGTAGCTTGATTTTGTCTTGCCAACTGCTGCCTGCTGCCAGTTCAACTCAATTGCAATCGAATCAATTTCGTTTGGCCAATTTCAGGCGCGATGCTTGGCTGTTAGTTGCTGACATTAGTTGCTGTTACAGTATATATTTTTGATCGCTTATTGTTGACGTCATTTTTGCAGACATTCTGTTTGTTGGTTGTTGTGGCGCGTGAAAATTTGACGTTTAGCGCTCTACTTCTAATGCAATTTGCAATCGCTCCGACAAACACAATTTCTGGGCGCAGTTGGCAGTTACTCATTGATTTAAATATTTTAATGTTTTGTCTGTTTTCGCTCAGTGTGTAATTTCAAGTCAAATAATGTGATGCCATTCTATTTATGACTTACATACAGTGCAATTGTACAGTGAGTTGCAATTGATGTACCGACCATCTTAACTTCGTTATGCAAAAGCAAGTTTGTCGCAGAAGTCTTTTGTTTGTTGTGCAAGTGAACAGCTCGCCTTCGAAACCATTTTACGCACTTTTATGCCACTGAACAAATATTTGTTAATGAATCTTTCGAATATGTCAAATGCAATAGCCGGAATCATTAATAAAATAACTAATCGTCGCAGCGTGAAGCAAAATTCCACAAATATTTTTCAAATACAATATTTCAACGATCTCAATTATTGTCTTTTATTGGCGCTTATCTACTTAAGACAAATGATTTTTTAATTTGATTCTTATGCATTTTATTCAGCTTTAACATATTTTGTCAATTCAAATTCATTCATTTTTTGTTTTCAGTCTTAAGCGGAAATTCTTGAAAATCTTTCAGACTGTTGCAACTGCCAACCTAACAAACGCGGTCAGCCGAAGTACAAATAAAACGGCAAACGACCCTGTAACAATTTTTCGAATGCTGCAAAGCACCAACAACAACACTAGCAACAACTGCAACCACCACAGCAAAATCAACAGAACCGACTTCATTATTAAGGTTTTTTTCACTCCGATCGTAAACGTTAACTGCGAGAAGCGGCAGCGGACCAAAAAGCGAAAATGAAAACGCGATACGGTACTGAAAGCATTAAAACGGAAATACTCATTTTCTGCCACGGCGGTAATGGTAACAGTAAGTGTAACAACAGATAAGAGCAACAAACAATGTAAAAATTGCCGCAAAGCTGGCATTAAGTAATGATGCTGCCGCTTGAAATGAGAAAAATTCGCATGAAAATTGGCTTGAAAACCGCAAGCGATGCGGTGCGTTGATTTTGCTGCTTATGTTGTTGTTGTTTTTATGGAACCACAAACAGCAGCAACAGTAAAAATAGCGAGCATTATAGTCAGTGAAACGCATCAATATGGAAGCGAGTTATCGCGAAAATTGCCAGAAAACCAAAGAGCAGAAGGCCAACACAACAAAGGTCACAGCAGAAAACTTGAACACGCAAAGGTGAAGACACAAATAAATCAGACTAGTTCGAAACCGTTAAGTGAGGACCACAAGGCAAATAGTTTAAAGGGGCTAAGAATGACGATGTAGCTTGTTTTGTAGATTTTGCTTGTTTACGTTGCCAAGCGGATTGAATATCGCACATGCACAACAAAAGTGACACAACTCAAAATTTGTGATTTTTCAGGAAACGCAGAAAACTGTTTTTGGGCTAAATAAACGTTTTTTTTTTATTACGTATAGACCGTTCAGTAGAAAATCCTTACAGATTATGCTTCAGGATAAGTTACAAGAATTTTTTTTTATATTTATACTAAAAAATCCAAAACTTTGAGTTGTGACTGTTTTGATGATATTTTAATTCAATAATTACGGAACTATTTCAAGTTATGCCACTTATTCTGAATTTAATAATTATAAATGACAGTTAAAAAGTAGAAAGAAAAATTCTGAAAATTCATAATTAATTTTTTTATTTAAAAATATATTGAAAAAATTTTAAAACATTGCTTAAAATAAACTTTAACAAAAATGTATTTCGTCAAAAGTGACACAATTTGAGTTAGGACACTTTTGCATTGAGCTGCAGCGATCAAATAGCATCAAACTTCTGACATGAAGAGAGACCTAACTCGTATAGGCAACAGTTAACAACAACAAAATATACTGAGCTTTTGCTGATTGGTAGATTAATGCATTGTGCACAGTATTAACACATAAAACCAAAAATTAAAAATTTTGAGTGGTGTCACTTTTGCTGTGCGTGTGCGATATGATTATCTAATAGAATATGATTATCTAGAACTTAATAGATAGGTGTACTCCCCTAGGAACATCTTCGGCTTTTCGATGCAGGAACCGATCGTTTATTGAGGCTGCCGAACTGTGAACGACGAAAAGTCTTGTAACGATTGCGCATAAACACCCATGTGTGTGTGTGTGTGTGTGGGTTTGTGCCAGCGGGCACTCACACGAACTTTTACTTTCATTTGAAACGTGATTTCGAGCAGCAACAACAACAACAAAAGCGACACAGATAGCAACAACGTCGGCACCGAAATTACGTCGTCGCCGTTGTTGTCTCGCCAACCGGAGCGTGGAAAGGAGAGGAGGGAAGCAGCTGACGCTGCTACCATGTTCGTCTTCGACGCTTTTCACGTTGCTGCTGCTTGCCCCGCATCGACCGGACGCTCCAAAAGCCAAAGCAAAAAGTATAAAACTGGCCACAGACAACGCAGACAACTGTGGCGCTGGTTGTGGTTTAGCAACATTTAACACACACACAGACACACACTAACACACATACCCACACATGTAACCCGAAATTCAAGCACGCAATCGAAATTCTCTCTGCGCGCTCTCTTGTGCTCTTCGGCACTCATATGAGACGCGTTTGTGAAAAGTGAAATTCAACACGCAAACGTCTCAATAACAACAACAACAACAACAGTACAAAGAAAACTCAATAAAAAGAAAAATGCAAAAAGCGGAATGGGGTTTGCTTTGCATGCATCGTGCGGCAAGTCTTTCCCACGAAACGGCCGTCCGTCTGCCCCGGCGCCCTTGCAATTTCATACCCGGTAATCTGTGCGTTCGTCCAGCTGGCCCTGTGTGCGCTGAGAAGCTTGTGCCAACTGGAGTGTGGCATTGCTCTCTCTCATTGCTTCTCTCGGCTAATTGCCAATTTTCGCCTCTCCACGTCAACGGCCCAACCGCTGCAGGTCGAGTGACAATTGAGTGACTTTTAATTGATCGACGAAATTCGAAAAGTGGAGCAAGTGCTGCATAGGTTAATGGTTGTTGCATTGGCACGCAGCCGTCGGCAAACGATTTTCTGTGTCACACAACGCGTCCCGGGGGCAGAACTCTTTGCCAATGTTGCTTTTACAGCAGTTGAATGTGAACATCGTTAAACATTCATCAAAGGAATTACGTGACGAAATCAGTTTTTCTAAAAAATTGCTCTATATTCCTTTCGATCCGTAAGACAACAACGACCAAGTTGATGACTAACTTAGCCGTTTTAAAGTAAGCTGCAAACAACCAACAAATAAGACTCCAAGTGAGGCTGAAAATTAGCCCACGTTTGAAAACGTTTACACAATTTAACGCTTGGCTAAGATTAAAAGGGCCCGCAAACTGCGGTGCGACAGCTGGCGGCTGACAGTCGACGGTCGACGGACACTTGAGCTATTCGTAATGTTAATTTTGCAGTTGTTGTTATTGTCGCAGTTGTTATGCTTGTCATTGTTGCTGTTGGAGTCATGGCGAAATAAGGCTGTGGCAAGGGGAGTACACTCTCGAAGCATATTAATTGTAAGAATCAAGTCAAAAGCTACAAAATTGTGAAAGCAAACATGTCCCGAAATCAAACCAAATGGCGTTGGGCGAACAAAACCAAACGAATTGAACTGTGACAATTTCCAGCCGTGCCACAATTTTTTGCAGTGAACTAAACTCGAACTAAACTTGAATACGATTAGCTTAGCCTAGTTTTGTTCCTACAAATCGGTTCTGACAATTTCATACATAAGAAAAATAAATGCCAAGCTCCAAGATAAACAATTGAAAAAATAAATAAGAAACACATTTAAGTTTAAAAAACTGCTCGCTTGCTAATTAACAAAAAGTTAAGTTTGTTTGGAATGTTGTTTTTCGTTAATTTTTGCTGCGGTTCACAATTGAGATTATGATAACAAGGTCAAAATATTGTTGGTTACGTTTTGCTGCCGTTTGCCACATTTACAACTTTAGTGAATGATTTCTTTGTTAGCAACGAAATGCGTACTTGTGCGCGCAATGAATTTACCGGCAACAACAACACGACAAAGGCAACAGCTGAGCCAGCGTCAGCGAGATTTCTGCGCACTCTTTCAGCAGCCGACATAGAAACCTGCGCCGCTAAAATATGAAAATTTCCTCAAATAATGAACCTTCAACTCTCGTACTTCTGCATGACCTCCTACGTCTGCATGTCCCTGCACGGTCCAGCGATTTGGCATTGCAAATGTGCACCTTAAGCCCACAGTCGCGGACAAAGTTGTGCGACAAAAACGCCCAAAAACACATAAGCCACGGTTTGTGTATAAAAGACCTCAACAGCAACAACTGGATCACAAGCAACATTGCAAATTCGTTTCACAATATCCGTCATTGGGCAGCAAATAATAACAAACAATTAGCGAACAAATAAAAAATTCTGCACAAACGCTGACTTTGTCTCGCCCGCAATTACTTAAGGCGGACCACAGTACAATTGTCCAGTCACCGCAGCGCCACAAGCGAATGGGCCGTGCGTGAAGTGGCGAAGCAGCAGCGCCATCAAGTCGTGTTCTAAGTGGATTTTTGGGGAGTGCATGTTATGGGGATATTTAAAATTGTGTGGGCGGGCGAAGAGTTTTAGCTTTGAAAGTAACAGTTTTCTGCTTGTGTGTGTGTGTCTGCCAATGAAGCAGAAGGCCAAAGCAGCAATTTACTCATAATTTGCAATAGTTTTCAGCTGTAAGGAAATTTTTAATTTTGAATGACTTTTATTTGTTCATTGTTTGTTTTATTAACATTTTTTGGGTATCAGCTAACATTTTGTTGAATAGAATTTTAGTTTAGACAAGCAAATACAAAGTACACAGAAAATTCAAAGCAAAACGAAGGCACAACGTTTTTCCCCACACTGCTGTCCAACCTCCAAAAAGCGCAGTCAGCACGGCCAACGACGCGCAAACAACAGACACAACTGTCTGCGACAACAGTTACGCGGCCAGTAGCGCATACAGTCAGTCAGTCAGTCAGTCGCTGAGTTATTTGGCCCCACAATCACTCCGAGGTGCGCGCAATTACAAGAATTTCTTACCGTCTGACCTTGGCCATAATATTTTATTTTCTATTTTTATTTCTCGCTTTGTTTTTCGAACTTTTTTAGTTTTATTGTTGCCCATTTTCATTTTTATTTTATTTATGCTACTTGCTTTTACCCTCACGAGTGCGCATGCAAATGTGTAAAACGACTTATGGTGTTGTTGTTGTTGTCATTTTAATTGTATTTGCTGCTTTTCATTCGAATAATTTGTTTGCTTTGCATGCAGAAACGAGTCAGTGTCAGTCTGCGTACAATTTGCTTGGCGCTTATACAGCGGCGTAATTTTGTAAAGAAAAAACAACAACAATACAAATTTTACAATGTTTGAATTGTGCGTGTGCGTGTGCTTGCGCGCGCATGCTGGGCAAAACAATTGGCCGCTTAATGAAGAGCATTGCCACTTGTGCATGCAAAGCCTACAAATTTGTTGGTGTTTTGTGAGTTTGTTTGGCATTAGTTACAACAACAACACACTGTTAAATGTAACAACAATGACAGGTAGTCGTCATAGCGTAATTTATTAGTAAACCAGTTGAATGGGCGCTACGCCAGCCAGGCTGCCAACCAGCGAACGCCCTTCTCCGGTTGCGCTTTGATGGCATTTTGTTTCTGTATATGTGCGCGTCGGGCTTTTTTAACTTTGTTTAGTAGTGCCTTTTTCTTCTTCTTTTTTCTTAAACTTCAATGGCTTTGTGCTGTGACGTTTGGTGCTTAAGTCTTTTGTTTATTGAATATGGCGTTCAGCGAATGACTGTCAGCGGTCGACACGTATAGTAAACGTGGCTTTGAACTACATTGTGGTTAGACGTTTTCGTTCAGATCTTGATCCAATTAAATTCTTTTGCTGCGATTTGCGTATTACTTTTTTTTATAATTATGATTTTTTATTTCGGCTAAATTGTATATTTGTTAGTCAGTTATTTTTGCAGGTTTTTAATTTTCTTATTTTTGTTAGATGTTGTATTATTTGATGTCTGTAAACCAGTAAGGCGTGGCATCACTAATCGAACTTACCTCTGGCAGTGATGTGCATGTTGTGACAATTGAAGCAATCGCCAATAAAAATCCTATGAAGTGTGACATTTTATACATTTGTGGAGTGTTGTAGCAATTCAGCATTGCCGATGTTGGTTGCTTGAGGTTAACTGCAAAGAGAACATGTAAATAAAAATTTAAAAATCAATGCAGATATTAAAATTGCGCCTTTTAAAGTAACGAACAAAATGAAATCATTAACCTTATTAACAAAGGCAAGAGAGCTGTTTGAAATGTTTGAATTTTGAACTCAACTAAACCTTTTTGCAATATGCGGTTCGCAGTTTGAACAGTTCGTTGCTTAAGTTGTTTGTTTTAAGACGAAACGCTAGTGGCTCATTTTGCTAATGTGCTGACCTCATTGCCACTGCATAGTGCCAATTTTGTTTATTTATTTATTTGTTATCTTAATGCATGCACAAGTGTTAGCTACGAATGCAATAAATTTGATTTTTTAGTAAGTTTGATTACAAGTATGGGTGGGCAGGTATAGTTCAGGGTTGGGTAGTGCCACTGCAGGATTACAAAAAATCGTTGTTGACAGCACAAGATGCAGAGAATTTCAGTAAATGCGGCTTCAAGTTTTAAAAAAGATAGAAGGTCTTGTGGGAGAAGAAGAAGGAACATTTTAAAGCTGCGTTTTCCTTAATTTAAATTTTTATTTAATCTCAACTAAGCCAAAAGACACAATCAAAGAATTGTAAAAATTGTCCACAAAATGCAGTAATAGCAAAACCAATTGCAAAACCACAACAACAAAAACAATAAAAGCTACGCCGAGCACACAATAAAGCAGCGAAAACAAGGCAAAGTGCTGCATTTCAAAGCACGTCGTGGCATGTTTGTCGCACATTAGAGCAATAACTTGAGCTTATTTTAAAATAAATAAATAAGCGTCGACAATAACAACAGGAATAAGCGCCAGTTAAATAATAGCAACAAACGTGGTGAGCTGAAAGCATTTTATGGAAATAAAAATTGCAGTACAGAAAACGGCAACACAAATCGCAGCCAACACTTGTACACATTTTGCAGATATATGCACAACAAATGCACACATGCCCACCCAACTATACATACATACATACGCTTACACATAGCGTTGAATGAGAAATAGGTGTGATTATTGGTGTGTGTTTGCGAAACTACGTCACTTCTGTGCTATATACACATTCCCATGCATATGTAGCTCTTCCGATTCCGTATTCGCAGCGTATCAAATTTCAGTTGAAAGTGAAATTGGTCGATGCGCTGCGTTGAAGGTGCGGTTCGCTAAAATGTTGTATGGAATGTGTTGATGTGGTTGTCTTTGTGGCATTTTGTAAACAATGCAACTGTTGCAACTATTAGTTATTCTCCCTGAACTCTGTAGTACTTACGCGCGAGTTACGTAGTAGCGGCTACTCTACGTTGTTTTGCTAATAGTCACTTTGTTTGACGTTTTGTAATCCAAATCAAAAGACTATGAACGATAGATTGGTTTTGTCGCCATTTTATTCGTCTTTATTTATTTCAAATGGATGCACAACTGACTCAGCTTAGCAGTCAAATGTAAAACTGCATTAACAGTACAGTATGTTTCCCCTGTAACGAAGCTAACATACTGTTCAACGAAACAGCAGCACTATGCTTCCTATACTCATCTCTGTTAATGATAGCATAATGTTGCTAGCAGAGGGCTCACTGATAATTCGCCCAAACTGTGTTGAAGTACGATGTTTAACTATGAAAATCATGTTTTAGCTACTTTTTAAGTTTTATTTACTTTGGTTACTCACTATTCACAGGCGAATAGGCTTTATTCTAAGCGTTTTAGTTCACTTGCCACTTTTTTCACATGTTATCATCTTTTATCTAAGCTGAATGAAAGAGTTTGACACCTATGAGAGGTACTCTTTCTACTAGTGAAACAAGTTTCAAATTCGGTACAGAAACAGAGGCACACAAGGGAATACAAAGCGTTGCTAGATTGGACCATATTTGTTAATTTGTTTTCTAATGTTTAGTGAAGGAAGCCAAAAGCTCGTGTATTCAGATTCAACCGGCGGCTTATCTTCACGCGTGGGAGTGCCAATGTGTCAGAAATTGCAATGTGCAGTAGCGAAGCGAAGTTCTATTTGCAAAGTTTGGTGTGGTTTTTGTTTGCCTCAGTTCCATGCGCAACGATTAACTCCTCGCATGCGCTTTTCATGTTAACATCGAAGACTGACAGCACAGCCCTGTAGTGCTGCTAAGAGCTAACTTTAGTGTCCGGGTCAAAGGTTTTCAAATGCCAAGAAATGCTTAGCAATTGAAAAGAGTATGGCATGTCGCTAATTGCTTTTATTTAAAGCTCAGCACGCACAATTCATTTCCTATTGTTTCGTTTTTGGCTCGTAACTCTGTTTGTTTTTCAGAATAATTGCCGGCCAGCCAGTTCATTGCGCATAGTCAAAATTAGCTATTTTAAATCGAATGTGTTTAGAACATTTTCGTTGATTTGTAGATACTAAATAGAACTGGTCTGGTCGAGAACATGGCACGCTCACTCCAGCGACGCGTATTTGCGGTGATTTGGTTTGTTTCTCTGTGTTGCGGTTTCTTATGGAAACCACTAAACAAGTTCGACTGGCTGAAGTTCTCTTGTTGACGTTTGGGGTTTAAGCCGTTCAAGCAAGCACGCTCACGTAATTCAATCAAAATTGGCCAAACAGCTGAATTTATGGCTTTCAATTTATGCAGTTTTATACCCGTTTTCGCTTTCGACATCTATTTTTTAGTTATTATTAGGTAATTTCTTTGATTAACAAAATTCTTCAAACACACATTTTCAGTCATTGAATACCTCATTCCATGAGTTTTTCTGTATGTCTGAAACCATGAAAAATGCCTCATTACTATCGAAAATGCACATCTTTGAACAAAAAGGTGCCGACCTTTTACTGCTTCTTAAATTTCCTGCCGACACAAAACTCAAATTAAAAATCTGCCAAACCGACTGCCAAATGTCAGTTAAAATTAACAAACAAAAAACCTAATACAACCAAATTTAATTTCCATAAAAATTGCATAAATCTGTCTACGCGCCGTTGCGTCACACGTCGTTTGGGCTTTGTTTCGATGCTGTTGCTGTTTCTAATTCGTCAGTTACAAGTCAGTGTCTCGTGCATTTTCTACGACAACAACAAACGCCAATGTCCTCTTTTTCAAACCACAAGTCGGCCGCAATAATAATAATACTTATAAACGACAACAACAGCAACAGCAGCAACAGTTTCGTCATCGTTCCCAGTCGCCGGAGTCAGAGGCGTTACCGATTTGTTTATTGACGTTTTTTCGGCCGCTGCTCTGGCTTCTGCTTCTGCTGCTGCTGTTGCCACTGCGTTGGTGATGTTTGTTAATTTTTACGCATGGTTGCATTACAAAAACACCATCAGCGACAACAACAGCAATAACATCTAACATTTTGCACAGCAATTGCCACGTCATTATTTGTCATTATGAGCGCTGAAGCAGACGCTGTTGACCGGACGGACAGACGACCACGCAGATGAACGGACGCACGTTTGATGCCGCTCATGGCGTACAAAACTCTGGGCGGATGGTCATTTTCGTTTTCAGGTGTGGAACAAGCCAAGTTGTCATCGGCCAACATTTTGCGCAACCGCCGCCATCTAGCTGGCCAGACAGAGTGTTGGGTAAGAAGAAGAATTGAAAATTCAAATTAGCATCACTCGGCACGAAAGCAGCTGCATGAAGAACTATTGCATTTACATACCCCGGCTCGAACCAAAGAAACGAAATGGTGTGATTGCTCAGTTATTTTGTCCGTCTGAAAGTTGAAATGTCAACCGCAACAGTTTCAGTTGGCAAAAATGTCAGTACTTTTTCAAATCGGTCAATGTAATCTAAAGTAATCAAATATAATGGTGGGTGATTCTGTCTACTGGTGTTGAACAAAATAAAAATAATTGAATGCAACGCAATCTTCTTCGAAGTGGTCGGAATGGCCCGTAGTCTGGAATGATCCAAGCCCGTTAACCCATATGGGCCCAATGTTCTATTAATCGAACAGTAAATTTTAGCATTTTCCATAAATTTTTTTGGGCTCTTTTTTAAACTTTAAACGCGAAAGTTTTTCATAATATGATGGTCTGATTTGTAATAAAAAATAACAAAAGTTAACATGGGATATTTTGTGTAATATGGGATAAATATATTCATTTCTCACCTCTTCCCAGTTGTATAAATTCCCCAAACAAAAGGTAATTTTTGACATAATTTCAAAAGCACCAAAAAACATTAAAAAACAATAATATTTAAAAAAGTAACTATGCAGTCTTGTTAAAAATTGATCAAACTCTCGAAAATATATTTACACTTTTCGCATAAAACCAATATTATAGCCACAATATATTTTAGGGTCAATATTTTTTGACCCCAAATTTGAATTGTCCGACCCCATTTCACCTTAAAAAAAACTGTTTCATTCGAATATTGACCAAAAAAAATCGCTGGGCTTATATGGGTTAAGGTCAGTTTCTCAGAAATTTTGCAATAAGACATTTCAAGATGGCGGCGACATTTTCACAGCTCAGCGTGAATGCAGTGCACCGATGTGACAGCAAACGGAAGTTTGGCAGCTTGCACTGCACTGCGCAATTGTATAACAATCAGTTTTTAGTTTTTTAGGAAAAGCAATTGCGAAAAATAGTAAAAGCAAAAGTGCGACAGTAAAATAACCCCCCCTCCCCCCCAAAAAGCGCCTTGTCCCTTCTGATTAAAGTAACAGCAACAATTAAAAGCAAATAAAGAGTTGCACACAATGCTCGAGCGGTTGTTAAGATCATAAAAACAACAACAGCAACTAAAGGTGAAAATGAAAAAATCGTCTTATCGTTTTTTATCGCAACGAAAAGCGAGCAACGAAAGGGAGCGCGAGAGACCGCGCAAAAGTTAACCAGAAAACAACTATTACGTAGGCGGCGGAGCTGGAAGCGGCGTGCAAGACGACACAGCAAGCCGTGCCGAACCGAACTTGAGCCAGTGAGCACACTCGGGCTTGCGCGGCTGCAACGGTGCCATAAAATTATGCCGAAAATGAGCAGCAACTGCAAACATGAAAGACAAACAAACGAAAAGGCATCAAGACGCAGTGAAAAAATGCAGCGGTGGCAAAAGCTTCCGCATCATTATGCCAACACTTGCAGTTTCGGCGCCAACTCTTCGTGCAACCAGCCGGCTAGCGCGGCCTGCTGGCTTCGCGCTCAGACTCGCGCCGGCTGCGGTGCCTCTTTTGCCGACAACACGTTGACACTGTCTGGTATCCTAATGAAAACTGACAGCATTTGCATTCAATGTAATCGGCTGCCGAATTTACCGAAAATTGTCCCAATTGTTCGGCGCCAACGCTGCGAATGCTGACGACTGTGGACACATTCCTCGGCCGTTGAAGGGAACACAATCCTAAATTAAAGCAGCATGTAGCCATTGCGGCTGTTTATGAACCGCTGGCTACGGCAGTTGGTGTGACTACTCGACGCGCCAGCTGGCGAAAAATGCTGACACCATGGGTTTTGCTCTGCCGCAACGTTTTAATTGACATTGACGGCTGCTGTCACCAGCACGAGTGCTGTCAGTGCAGTCGCTGTCATCGCAATTGTGCTGATGTCAGGAGAAATGCAAAGAAATTGCAATGACACCTGTTGGCCACTCATGGTTTGGTGGAGCAGGCAGCAAGGGGGAAAGAGAAGGAACGCAGTGCGAGCTGGCGTACATGAAATAAACTAAAACGAAAATAATGTGGTGGCCGTAAATGCCAACTTAACATAAATAAATAGCGAAATAAAGCATCATTGTGAATATGAGCAAAAAAACTGTGGCAATAAGTTATGAAGTGTACTGGGTCAGTATCTCGCCCGCATGACATTAATCGGCGCTGGTTGGCACTTTGCAGTGCTGTCAGCTTTGCAGTTCTCATGCTCTCATGACACTCAACATCAGCCAAAAATATGATTCAAGGTCAGCTGATTACACAAGTCGATAGCTCACAGAAATAAATAAATAAATAATACAAGACTCAAAACATATACTTAAATGTTTGGATGCGTGTGTGTGTTTGTGTGTGTGTGTGCGGAACCAACGCCATATAATTAATGACATAAGTTGTACAAATTCGAATTAAACGTTCAAGCATAAAAGCAACAACGAAAAAGTCGCATGCATTTTTTACGCATATGCAAACAAAGCACGTCGGTCATGACGCGCTCATGACAAATCAATAAATCACAACCTAAAACATTTCTTTGCTTTTCCACTTTTGCTTTTCTACGCGGCTAAACGCTTACATAAACATCACTTGGCCACTGACGGGCTGGCGATACCGGTGCGGCACGGAAAGTGATCCGCTATGAAGCGGCCAAGACGCGTTTAGGGAGATGGTAATTGAATTTAAATCATCAGTCAAAGTCATCAAGCAAATTAGCAGGCAACCGTTGAAAACGGCTGCGAAACTGAAGAGCGAAAGGGGAGTTTCGTGTCATGTCAGTCGATTTGTGCTTTGTGTGTGTGCTGACCAAGTTCACGTTCGGCGCGCACTTTCACCGATACGCGAAACAAAACACTGAAATTACACAGTTTATGCGCAGAAACAGCTAAACAATGCAAAAAGCCAAATGAATTAATCCGAGCCATAGCACGAAATTTGGTTACATTCGGACGCAGTGGTTGGCGGGTGACAGTGGGGGCAAGTCTGGGTTGTAGGTAATGAAATGTCCAAAACGCTGGTGCAGCACTTCGGCGAGACGCTTTCAATAGTGTTAAGCACTTTGTATGGAAATGTGCGAGCATGTGTTGGCGTTTTATACATAACATACTCGTGTACATAGCGCACAATATTTACATTAATTTTTTTCAAGTTTATTTTGCAAGAAAGCCAAGAAAGCGCCAACCTTGTCGGTACTCAAAAAACGTGAGTTTTGCACGAACATATTCATTTTTTTTTTCCAGTTACTAAGAAATGTTCGGCCACTGTTCAATGACAGCATTTTCAGCTTTAATATGAATATTTATATAGTTTTGATTGCCAGATATGACGCTGAAGATTTCTAGTTATTGCTCGTTGTTCTTCGTGTCATTTTCGCTTTCTATTAAAGCGTTCTTAAAATTAGATCAGAAGCCACGGAAGTGTGGTACGTGCTTTCTACTGGGCACATGTGGCAAATGTGCCTGTTTGCTAAAAGATCAGAAGTTTTCCATGAAATTGTTGCATAAATTTTCCATAAAACCTTTCACTGCCTTTCAATACGAGACTGCTTTGCTGATTTCGGAGAAACAACAACAAACGCCAAAGGTTAATGAGAAGTGCTGCTCAGTGATTTCAAATGTCACAAAGCATTGAAATTAATTCGTATGTAAACATAATCGCGAATCTAAACATTTTTAAACTTGAAACTGCGCAACGAAACCAACAACACTTGTGCAGATGTATTTATTAATATTTCACCAGATTTTATTTACTGCATAAATGATTTTGCGTTGCTCTGGTAACTAAATGCCAAAAGACCCAATAACTGCACATTTATGTATGTATGTCAAAAGCGAGAGCAGACATGGCAAGTGGCAAGCACAGCTTCGGCTTTAATCGCTGAAGCTGTCTGCACATTTGCTGATTGGTTTATTAGTTGATGGCCAACGCTCGTCATCGACATGCCCACTTGCCTACTTTAGGAAATAGGGTCAATGCAACGACAATTTTCAAAGCCTTTTGGCTGTTATTGCAGCCGCCGCCGCCGCCGCTGCCGCTGGCATACGCGCCGAAATGAAGGCGATCTAATTTGACTTGATTTCCTCACCATAAACTAACGGTTTTTATGGTATCAATCAAGACGGCAAAAACGCCCGTTTCGGATTGTCGATTTTTTATACAACAACAGCCTGGTTGTTGTTGTTTCGGTGTTTCTGCATTTATGCGCAACTCTACAACAACAGCCGCAATGTGCAGCATGGAAAAGAGAGCGCCAGCAAACTGGCCAAGAAAAAAGGCACGAAACAGGCGAACATGATTTCAAAATGAGCGCAGCGCACACTCAACGCGGCGTATACGTAACCGCAATTTTTCAAATATTTTTTGCATTAATTTTTGTGCGCACATAAAATGCAAACTAATTAATGCGGCGCTGCCTATCCGCCGCCGCCACACACATGAATAATGCAGAAATCTAGCAAATTAAATAATAAAGAAGACAACAACAACAACAACAGCAACGAGCAAAATGTGGAAAAACATCAAAAGCGCGAATACTCACCACAGTTCGGCGGCCTAGAAGCGGCGGGTGAGTGACGCACGAATGCACGATGCACGGCTGATGAAAAGCCAGACACGCAAGTTGTGGCCGCTGAAACGCAACACGCGAGGCGAGCAACTTGCCGGTGGAACGTTAGCGTGAACGCGCGGATTATCACAAAAACAAATAGAGATGTTTGAGGAGAGCGCAAAAATTGGCAACACTTTGCATGGATTTGTGCGCGAAATATTTGTTACACTTCACACTTGTTGCTGGTGGTGTCATCGGTTATTACAGCATAGGCGAGAAACTGCCACAAGCCACAACGCGGCAGCGTGAAAATTCAAGCGGCAAGAGTGGTGCTGCTGACCAAACCAGCTGCCAGCGTTGAAAGTGAAATTGTTTGAGACGCTGCCCTGCTGTTTGTTGTGCCTTTGTGTGCAGCAGCTTGCAGACGATCGCCGTTGGGAAGTTTGTTGGAATTGTTGTGTGTTTTCAGTTTCAATACTCATGATTTTTCCCAGTTAAGGATGTGCATATTTAATTAAAAAACACAAAATTCCCTCCTAGTTCTTGCTTGTTCAAAATTTGTGTGGAATGAACAAAAGTAAATTTACCGGATCCAATTCGATGCGATTGAATCGGTGAAAAATTGTTTTTATTAAGGACTGTATCGAAAAGAAAGTGCACACTTTCTAATTTCGTTTCATGTATTTTGATATTACGAAAATGACGCGTATCGAGTTAGACATCCTTAAAAAATTTGTGTACAGTTGCTTCACTGAAACAGGTGCTTCGTACAGAAAATCAGCCACACGACATCGCGTGTCCATAAACTCCGCTAAAAAGATGATTCTTAAGTATGGTGAACATTGCACTATCAACGACCTACCAAAAAGTGGCCGTAAAAAGAGTCCTAAAGAGTAAAAAATGGAAGAAAAACTGAAGCATTCAATTGACGAAAACAAGTGCATTTCTATTGAAAATTTAGCTAGAACGAGTGTGATGATGGTGCAAAGAGTGAAGCAGAGTAATAACTTAAAACCAAAAAATACCAAAAAGAAACGAAAATCAAAAATTGGCTGGCAAAACGCGATGCAGAAAACTATACACTCGTCTCTGCAAAAAAAAAGTTGCGTGCATCATTATTGATGACGAGACATGTGTAAAAACGAACTCAAAATCACTGCCAGGAAAAAATGAGAATCCGCTAAATGCACCAGAACTACGTCCAATAGAGCGCTACTGGGCAATAGCCAAAAGAAACCTTATGAAAAATGGACAAGAAGCTAAATATCTTCAGGAATTAAGCAAAATTGGAGAAAAGCAAAAAACCCCATAACGCAAACAGCTGTAAACAATTTAATGAAGAGGGTCAAAAAAACATTTAGATATAAATTTTTTTGTAAAAGAACTTCGTTATTTGAACAAAAATGTATAGTCCTTAAAGTATATGCAACAAATGTTAAAACAAAAAATCTGACCAAAAAAATGTTCATTAAAGTTATACTTCAAACTAAGCGTGCACTTTCTTTTCGATGCAATCCTTATGTGAGTTGAACAACCAAAAGGTTTCATCTTATTGTTCCTCACTCTTACTTAAGTGGTGTTTCAATACCCCGAGCGCAAACGTTTTCATTGACACGTGAAACCAATTTGAGAATCCACTTGTTTATGGCCATTGGTCGCTTCGCATGCACCTCAACAAAATATATTAGCTAAATCAATACTAAATTGATAAGAAATATGTATATTTGACCATTTCGCATGGCGCAGAAATTTCAATGCATGAAAAATAATTATCAGATATAATGTACGTCTTCTTGTGGTTGCCTGTTGTGGTGTGGCTGGTCAGGTTAATATATTCAAAAAAATCAACATACACAAGAAATGTATACAAGTTATCCGAGTGGCTCTGAACAAAGTTAACAAACCGCAACGGCAACTAACTGCAAACGCAAAATCATTTAAAAATAGCAAAGGAATTCAGATAAAGAAACAAAGTCAGCAAACAATGAGCCAGAGCTAGCCAGCTTGGAGCTGAGGGACTGCGGCTGATATCTCGCGCTTAGGTCAGTGCGGCCATCGGACAACCGCTCTCTGCTTCTTGCAATCTGTTTTATAGTTTTTCGCTACTACACATTTCAGAATTAAGTAGTTTATTGGTTTTGCATGTTTTCGTAAGTGCGAGCATAGCACTGCATATGGTATACGCACACTGTGGTATAGCGTTTCAGCGCGGCTCGTAGAGGTTAAGTAAATATGTAAATAGAAATGAATTGAATTACAGCCACGCAAAGACAAAGCAACAACAACCAAGTCGAATGCCAGCTGTGTGTGCGCTTGTCAACACGAACGCGCAGTGCACTTGGCTTCGAGTGCAGTTTGCGTTCGAGTTTTTGATTTTAAGCATTTTATTGATTATCTTTCGCAAAACACCTTTCTATGCTTAACAACGCACCCGTCTGGCTCATACTCGGCGGAATTTGTAGTCTTTAGTGAAGAATGTTCTGCTGCAGGTTGCGATTTCTCATTTCAATTGCTTTCCAGAGAACAAAGAGACGATTGGGCGGACGCACGAGCAAAGCTTAAGCGATGCTTTGCACGACAAAGTGCAGACTTAAGCGCCCAGACTCAATTGGCGTGCAGGCCAATTGTTTTCAGATGATTTCCAGTTTAAATTCAATTAAAGCTCTATTTTCTTCTAATTTTACTGAGTGAAAACGCATTTGAGTTATAAAAGGAGATTGCATAAAGTGTTCGTCGTTGTCAGTAATCCACCAAACTGTCTTAAACGTGTATACGAAATATGAGCGAATGAAGCGATCGCAATCAACGACAACATTCACTACGCTGGCATTCGGCAGCTGCCAAAATGGCCACGGTGCAACTGCCGCAGAAGTCATTCACGTTTAAGGAAGCACAAAGGAAGGCAGCGCACAGAGAAAACTTCACAACAAAGCCGAAAGGCGAGCAATGCAAAATCAAAAACGCCAAGTGGAAAACTGGAAAATGAAAAGCGAAAACTGCAAGTGTGCAACGCGAAAACGAAAATGAAAATGAACAGCAACAAGCATGAATGGCGGAAAAATGCGCCAGGGTATACAACAACACTTGCGGCGTTAGTATGGCGTTAGTGTCTGTTTGGCAGCGCAGCTGCAGCAACAACAGGCAACAGGCAAAATTATTACAAAATCGCGCAGACACACAGGCGAACGTGCACGGCGAGAGACAGACGACGAGACCATTTCATGCAAACGCCAGCTCCCAAGAGCAGCGCTCCAAGAGCAGCCAGCCGCTGAGCGCCCAGCGCATACGAGCGCGCAGAGGCACCGATTCGGCTTTACAACGAAATGAACTAAATATTTATTGATGTTTTCTTCAACTGATTGGCTGCTTGCGCAAACTGCCGCACCAAACAAAAAGGCCACTAGCGCTGGGCAAACAATAACAAATAAATTTAGCAAATAGCAAAAGTCTTTGCAAAACCTCACGTGTCGTTGGCGCTTTTCTTTACGCATTTACCTGTGTGAATTTCGGTTTTCTCACGTCAAAGTCAGTTTTCAATTTGGGCAGCGCGCTCAATTTCGAAGCTCGTCGAAATTTCGAAAAACAATAAAAAATAATTAGGCCCATACAATTTATGAAATTAGCCTTTACATTTGGAATTTATGCGTTGCTGTTGCAATTCTTAATTACTCAGCAACGTGTTTATGATTTTAATAATTCGATTTGTTCAGTTGATTTTCGGATAAATGTAAAATTAAAACTTTGAAATTTCGCATTTTGCAATCGTTGACTTTATTTTTGGGAAGGTGTGTATTTTTTCTTCTTTTTTTGGTAAATTATTATTTTCGCATTAATTGAGTGCATGGAATTTCAAGTCTGGGTGTTTTGCACCCGAAAGCATGCAAACACAATTCACTTGCGTGCTTTATGGCATCTTTGAACCATTTTAATGTGCCACTGCGCCACGAAGCAAGTGAGCAAAGCAAATGAACGTAAAATTCTTTGCTGCTATCGATTTTTTTTTTCAGAGTAAATGTTACAATGGAATTAAGTTGTCGAAAATTGTTAGACAATTGGGAATAACCAATGCATTTTTGAGCGAATCTCAGCAGTGCGAATAATAAAATCGACAGAATTCATATTTGTTCTCCTGAAGGATTTCGAACAAAGGACCAAACTCAAGTTTTCAGCTTAAAGCAATTGGCGTAGCGCAACAATCATTGCATGACAGACGGTTTCGATTTCAAACGCCTGTTACAGTAAAATAGAAATTTATATCTGTGACATTTTGACAAAACAACCTAAGTCGAATTTTCAAAATGTTCAGGAGAGCGAAAAAACGGGTAAGATGCAGACCAAATCTCATACAAAACTCGATACAAGTTGAAATTATACACGTCATATCTCTGTAACTAAATGTCATAGAAACAAACCGATTACACCAAATGAAGCGTTTTGAAATTGTTTCTTTATGATTAAAAAAATTGGAAATTTGACTTAAGTCGACGTAAGTGTTTTTGTCAAAAGTCCACAGAATATAAGAATACAAAATTTCTAATCACTTTTTAATATCTTTTAGCAAGTTTGCAAGCTTGCTGTGAAACGATTTAATCTTCAAAGCCCTACGCCATAACTTATCATTTAAAAACGCCAACATGAATGGGGGTAAGCTGCTGCTTATCTTAAAATAATTGTCTAAAGATACGAGATACAACGAAAAAATCTGAAATCAGACAACCCGTAGTGTTGGTCTTGAGTCAAAACCGTATTTCCTAACAATTCATTTGTACTAACTATGGAATATTTCAACAGCTTATAGTCTTCTATAGCCTCATCGCTAGATATATACAGATATATGTGCATATGTATACCGAGTCCACACGTTATCGTTAAGGCTGTAATTTTTTGCTGTACTTACAATGATCGGCTACTGTTTTATTTGTTGTTGCTGTTGTTGTTGTTAGCCTTGGCTTTCAGGTTATCCGCTTGCTGCTGCTTCGAACTGGCGCAACAGAAATCTTCCGTTCAATTTACTGCAAGAACGACCCGCACGCACACACGAAAACACACTTTTTGGCAATTCGCTCGACTTGCCGCAATTTCCAAATTCACTCGCGACTTAACGTTTGCGATTTCCGATTCGTTTGGAATCCGTTGCGAAAAATCGGAGGCGCACGCTTCCCAGTTCGCTGAGGCGTGGATTGCACCGCGTATGCGTCGAGTGCTGCAAAATGTTGGGATGAGCAAATTTCAATGAAAGGATTGCTTTTCGCGCTTCTGACAAAGTCAACTTTCGACGCGTTCGCACAGTGCTGCTGCCTCCTGCCTGGATAACTTCAAGTCAGGTTCAGAACACTCGAACGATTAAGCCAGTCCCGGTCAGAACGCAATTATTAAATACGCGTGAAATTAAATCGGCTCGGAGTCGGAACGGAGCGGAGCGGAGCAGCGCAGAGATACGAATTCAACAGTAACAACATCGATCGACAACAATAACGGCAACAACGACTGAGTGGGGGAGGTTGTAAGTGGAGATTCAGATTCAGGTGGATGGAGCGACGCCGCGGGCGATACACTTTTTCAATTTCATCTTCTGTTGCTGTTGCTGCTGCTGCTGCTGCTTCTTCTTCTTTTCCTTTTAATTTTTGCTCACATTTTGTTTCATCTCAACTTGGCTCGGTTTTTTACTTTTTACTTAAACAACTTTTTATTCTTACTTTTTACTTTTCGTATTTTTAATTTGCCTGCTCGTTTGCCGTTCTGCCTTTGCGAGATTTTTATTGTCACTTTGTTGTTGTAGCTGTGATTTTATTTTGAGCTGCGAGTTACTCTTTGCTCACCTGAAATTCTGAATTGTGATTTTACTTTTTCTCCTTTTCGTATGTATTTCATTTGCTTTGCATTTTGATGTTGTGTAAAACAACTTTTGTGTATTTTGTTGTATTTTTGTTTTCACTTCAATTGTGAGCCGCAGCCTTTCTGCCGCCGCTTGCTGTATTTCAGTGCACTTATTCGAGTGGTTTTTGCCGTATCTTGTCGTGATTGAAGCGATGCTGCTGACTGCGCTCGCTCTTGTTGTTGCTGTTGTGATTTTGCAGTTGGAAGACACAAACACACACGAGCCACCGCAAAGAAAAAACCGATTTGTGGCCGTCTGCCTGCTTAAACTGGTCGGCGCACACTAAAGTCAGCGTTCGCTAGTGCAGCACCGTGAAGCGTCGTCGGAGCGGCCGTAGTGTGCGCTCAGCGGCGCTGCAGCCGCTCCATGCCTAGATCGCTCCATCGTGGAGCGCCGTATGTATGTCTGGAGCGCAATTGGCATAGGCGAGCGTGGGGTCCAACAGAAGCAGAAACTAGGAGCACAACAAAAGCACCAGAGATCAGAGCGAAAGTTCAACTGCGTATCGCGCGGACAGTGCGCAAGCGTGCGCTGCCGCCTAGCGTCGCCATTATTGTTTAGCAAAAGTTTGTGCCTTATCCGCGGTGTGTGTGTGTGGATGCGTTTGTGTGCGTGTACGAATAAGAAAAGCTTCAACGAAAGCGAAAACACTTCCATTGTCTTTCGTTGAACGTTTAAACTTGAGTGAATCGCTGTCGGCATTCACTCAAACCTGTCTTGAGCGATCGATCTTTGAACTCGCCGAGTGCGAAGAGATCATTTGCTCTGCAGCTGCTTAGATGTGAAGGACCTTAAGCACTTCGCAACAAGAACATCGATACATAAACAATTAATAAATCAAAACCAGACCAAAAGTTTTGCCATTTGGTTAACAGCTCCCATGATTGGCCATTTTTCAGTGCGGATCTTTTCAGAATATATATGTTGCTATATTAGAAATTGTTTAAAAATCTATTAAATTTGTTTCATTTTATTTTAATTGTAATAGCAAATCTTTAATGAATGACCTTTTAATTGACGCTTTTAGATAGGATTTGTGTTAACCCTTTCGGTTATTCTATGCCATATGGCATAACCACTTTTCAGTGCCTGTTTTAGGTCAAAAACTTGTGGATACTATATTTTTAATATTTTTGTATTTTTCTCTGAAGGTTTTTATACCAAATAATGAAAAAAATATTTTGATTAGTGTACCAAGTAAATTGTAAGGGCTCAGAAAGTGCGCAGACCTATCGAGCTGCGTATTTTACAAAAAGAGGTCACTTCGTACTTTTATTTATTCTATTACAAAAATCAATTTATTTTATAGGTTTATGTAAGTAATCTAGTAGGTATTTGTTGCTTTAGTAAGTGTAAAAAAAGTTAGATCCCAAATTTAGTTCACTAAGGCTGTACGATTTTTTTTATTTCTTACTAAGCCATATTTCATAATGCCCAAAAACCACTTTTTCGAACAATATTTTAAAAAATGACTTTTGATTATTCATTATGTACGCTTAAACAGTAATAAAATGGAAAAGAATGATTTTTAAGAAGTACCGAAAGGGTTAACAATAAAATTTAATTTTTAGTTTGACCCTAAATGTAAATTTCGCAATGTATTTCATTCTGGAAGAAAGAAGAGCAAAGCAGTGGAGAACGCATTACTCATCGGCGTTAACTTGTACATATTTCGGTTGAGTTGTCAATGTGACAGTGGCGTTTTTGGCGGCAGCACCCACGTTCGAGCACCGCACGCGGGTCATTGAAGCCATAACAATAAAAGCAAATAAAAATTCGCCAAAACAACAATGTACGCGCAATTAACGCACAATAACACCGCAGCGCACCGCACCACAAAGCTAAAGACAATCACTTGAGTAATGACCGACTTTGCACAAAGCGGCGATTAATTGGAAAATGTAATCGAAATTAAATTCACAGCACACAACTTACAACACACTCAAACATACATATGTACGCGAAAGTGTGACTGTGAGTGTGAGCCGCAGGGTTAAAAGTTGCGAGCGAGCATTGCGGTTGGTCCTGTCAATAACCACCGATCAATCGAGTGACGAAACTCGCGAAATCGCCGGCTTTGTTGAAATGATAACCGGCGCACGCGCCACTACGGGTCAAACGCCTAACGCAAAATATTTTGTCAAGTCGATGCTTTGCATTTTCATTTTCGAAAGGCACAAAATCGATCGGCGAATGAGTAATGCGCCGATTCGCTGCTGCGGTCGCTGCAAGTTGTCCCATTAAAAACGAGGTTAATTGGAAATTTTGCATTTTGATAGCTCTGCGCGTTTGTTGTCATTCTCGTTGCGCGCGAGTTCAGAGTTGATTTACGGCGCACCTTTCCTTTGCAAAGCAATCGCCCGGCGGCTGACACGATCGTTGCCATCCCCATCACCGGCGGCGTCAACATCTCCTTCAGTGCAGTTGCGACAATCGCCGCGACAACAGCCATTGACCGCCAGCCCTTCTACCGCCTTATTGGCCGAATTATGCTGTCGGCTGGCGACTGCTAGACTTTGCAACAACCCAACCTATCGAGGCAATTTGACTTAATTTCGGTCGGTGACGTTCGACACAACTGGTTTCGAGCTGCGAACGGCATTGTTCAGGCCACGCCATTTCCATTTCCAATTCCATTCATGCATTTCTGCTTGATTACCTTATTCGAAATAATTTTTAACGACTTTTCGCATCGCGCTGCGCATTTATGGTATTTATATGTGTTTTGGCGTTTTCCATTTCTTCGGGTTTGGTGAATATTTCTGACACTTGTCACACCGCCGTTAAATTTGTTAATGGCCGTCGATGTGAGTGGGGGGATTTCGCAAGCAACCGAAAATAAATGAAGCAATCTTTGTGAAAGCGTATGATTACTATAAATCGCCAATGGTGGGACACACTGAACGTGATGACCGTTCATGGGCTTCATCAAAGCAAAACATATTTTAACGACGTCGTTACACATATCTGACAGTCCTTCCTCCGCTTCCTCCCAATTTGTACCCAGAGCTCGTCTGCTCAGACGCTTATTTCTGATACCCTGTGTTTTTGAGCTTCATGGAGTTAGCTCACTCACGTTAAAAACCGCGGCACTCAGTCCTCCTCTTCTACAAAAGTGATCGCGGCTCCATACCAACAACCAATGCAAGCACCCTACATGAACTATGCAATGATTTACTATACTTCCAGTGTCAAGTTGACCGCCTCGTGAAGCAACGCACCCGCACGTTGCGCATTACCAATCTTTAAGCAAAAGTTGGCAAATAGCCAAAGATTTATGAGGATGTTGCGTGGCAAATACAACAAGCATATGGAAATTGTATCGGCAGAGAACAGCACAAAAAGCGCCCACTCGCCATCACGTCTGGCCGCTCGACTACTGTCACCGAACGAGCTGCATACGGACCATGCACAGATTTGCATAATTTTCGTAATTCCCTCAGAAAGCGCTCGGCTGCAGTGACCAAAAGCGACCGCAGTTTATACAAAACCAGCGGCGTTGGAAATTTGCGTCAGCGTGAGCGATTTTCCGCTGATTTCTTCCAATCGAAATGTCAACGTTAGCCATTCAGATGATGTAACGCAAGCGAACAAACGAAATCGGTGTAAGATGTGGCTACAACAACGATAACAATAGCGGCCGTTGGTGATTTCCAATTTAAAATTCATTAAGAAATTGTATAATAATAAGTAAAGCTGCACCAACAACCAACAACGAGCAACCAAACCAGAAATAGGAGCAAGCGACAAATGGGCCATTTGTGGCGCAGGCGATAGAGGGGAGCAAATTTAATCAGCGAGCAGAAAGCATCAGGTAGCAGAAAAACTCAATGAAATTCGAAATAGAAATGCAAATGCAAATGCCAAAGCAAATGAAAAACTACTTTGCTGCATAGAAAAGCTAGAAAAACGCACCAATGCAATCACCGACTGGCGCGACGCACAGTGCAGCGCGACCGTTTGTGCTGTGGCCAAAAATGGCAACAGCGTTTCGATGCAATAAATTATAACATAATTACTCAAAGACATTTTTTTACAAACTGCAACAAATTAGCCCACTGCCAGGGCATCTTTCGGTGGAAATTGTAAATGTTGGAGTCTTGTAGTGAATTGCAAGAAACGACTAACTAAAAATCTATTGATGCGCCCATTAAAGTTGAGCATGTTTTTGTTGTCTCGAAATATTTTAAATTTTATTTGTGCAGTAACATTTTGTAGGTTTTAATTGCGTGGACTTTAGAAGTGGATGCGGAGTATTAGTTTATCTATGTATATCAGATGTTTAACTATTGGTATATATTGTTATTTTTCTATTGCGACACTGTTATGCTTCTTGTCAAACTTAACGATCAGATTACTCAACAGACAAAATTAATAACCCACAATGAATCTCAGATATAGATAAGATCTACAATATGTTATTTGAAGTGTTATTTATCGATTGGCATTTCTTTTATTTATACATTATTTTTGTGTCATTTACGGCCACAAGTGGAACACTGTGCGACGCGCCGACTGATCGACTTGAAATCGGTTATTGTTTTTCGCTCAATACTATGTCAGCAGGCCAAAAACAACGCTTCCGCACGGTTGTTGCGGCGCGTAATTTCAACTTCAGCTGCTCGCGCTCCACGCTCTGCTACAGCACAACACCGGATGAGATTGGACGAAGTGCCAGAAACGTTAAAATTCATACATAATTTCATCAACATTTCTTTATTTATTTACTTATTTATTTTATTTCTTACGGCTTTTTAGGCCTAATTCATATTACATTTTTGTTATAAATATAAAATATAAATATAAAATATAAAATATGTTATAAATATAAAATATAAATATAAATAAAAAATTATCTTATTGCTAAGGTCTTACAGTAATTGTAGAGCTTCCTTTTGAATAAGATTTGTTTACAATGTTTCAAATCATCCGGCAACTCATTGTAGGATTTCAGACCTTTATAAAACAAACAATTTTTTTCCATTTCTCTCCCAACTTTAGGAAGTTTGAAATTATTTGGTGAATAGTCGCAAGTTGGCATTTGTGCCCCATTGCTGGTGTCGAATACAAAGTTTGCATACAAAGGACGATTTGTCGGCCCTGCGTTGCAGTTTTAAAGGCATTGTGGGCTTTGTTCAGACCCAACCATACACACAGATGTCCGAGTGTACTCGTAACACAAAAGTCTCACACAACTTTTCACATGCAGAAGCAAATGCCGCACACTTTAATAACAAAGCAAACCGCATGCAATGTGCCAGCGCTGATTTGTTGCGTCGATTGTCGTTCACGTTCAAGACAGTTCAAGTTTTTGCAATTGACCCCCTGCCCGATTTAATTATTCATGGCATTTACACAATTACGGACTCACCCGCTGGCAAGAGTGCGACTCGAAAACGTCAAAATTCCCATCAACTGTCACATTGCGATGCGCAACTGCTTCCGTCACACACACACACGCACACATGAAGGTGTGCGCAGATCGATCGCTTGCTTTATGCGCATTATTGAGAATCCGATAATCCAATTAATTATTCCAATTGTCGGTGTAGCGTAAGTTGAATGTTGTTGCTTCGGCTGCAATTCGACTCCAACAAAATTTTATGTTGACCATGTCACAAAAGTGCACGTTTTGTGCGCAAAACTTGCCATTATGAATATGCAGTTTCAATTTGTCAAAGCGCACTGCAGCACATACTTTAAGTGGATATGCGTCTGTATGTGTGCGTGACAAGTTCACACAAAATACGTGCTGTCGTTAAGCTACAAACACACAAATATAGCAATTTTTATGTTTCATGAATTGCTGGTTGAAGGTCAACGTGCAATTGTGCAGCGCGTCTTTAGTCAGACAGCTTGATGGCGTTCTGAGGTTGAGGTCATAACGTCGCACTATTTCTCCCAAATGGGTGAAGCAATGATCCAAGTGGTTATCGAGCCTGATGGACTCGTATGGCATCGTATCACAACCCAGACACACATATCTAATGTACAAACATATTCCAGTTTAAGTATCGGCAGTTTTATGCCGATTGTGAACATAATATTGCAAGTTTTTCTAAGGTAAGTATTTTAGTTTTAGGAGTTCATCATTGCGAGCCGAGAGATCAGCTTCCAAAAGAAACTTTGTGCTACATTCATTGTACTAACCACTGGCAAATGGCCACTGAAATATGTATAACAATATACTAAGGCTTCAAGGCAAATGTTAAAACATTTTATCAGTTTGATTTTAAATCGGAAATTTCAAAATATATTGTTTACCCATAAAATTCTACAAAGACAAAAAGTTCATCAGAGGCCAACTTGGCAGCGAAGTAAAATATAAAAAAAAATTTTCATTTAACGTTAAACACTTTGACTACAAAACAACTCACAAATTTGTTGAAATTACGACAATTATTGCAAGCTAAAATTTATGCACAACAAAGTTGACAAATGCTAATGACGCGCAACAAACAATAAATACATAAATAAATAAAGTTCAATTAGAGCAAACAGCAGGTTACCATCAAAATTAAATTGAATACTAAAGAAGAAAATTCAATTCAAATAAAGTGAAGGGGCTGAAAGCGATGGTAATTTGTATCGCTGCAGCCCTTTTTATTGTATAATAATCATGTAGCACACAATTAGTTAAGCATTAAAAAGCAAATAAAGAGAAATAAAACAAAAAACTATTTGAACAAAATAATTTTGTGAAGAGAAAATAAATTTGACATGCTCTGCTAATTATCTTGCCAGCTCATGACATATTCTTTCTCATTGCTAAACGATTTATCTCTGGCAGCATCGCACGAAAGACTTAAGAAACGAACTCACTGCAGTGTAGTGGGAAGGGGAAGCAATCAAATTTAGTCGTACAATCATTGCTGCCCATGTGATGATGGCGCATTAATTTGTTATATTACCACTCTTGTTGTTGTTGTTTTTGTTCAGACTGTCAGCTGATGCCCACCCGGCTGCATTGCCTACTAACCGCATGTTCCGATATTTAAGTAGGACCGCTTCTCAGCGTTGTCGTTGTTTGTTTTAATTAAAACTTGCAAGAAATGAAAATGTATGCTTTAACTGCCGCCATCAGCTAATGCCATACTTAGCCATCAGCCACATACCCTTGACGTTTGTGCAGCGCTGGTTGAGCGGCAGCTTTCAAACTGAAATTCGCTGACTCGAGTCGGTTTGCGGCCGTTTGCTGTTCGTCCAAAAATGATTTATTCATTTTGCAATGTTATTTATTTAGCGTTACTTCCGAATCAGTCGCCGTAAATTGATGGCTTTCAAACGTTAGCTGTCACTGCAGTCAGCAACTCTTCTTCGGCATTCTTCACTGCGTGTCAGACAATTCAGAGTATTAATATTTTGGTATACAGCGACAACGCTTCAAATCTGCATCTTGATTTTACTCATTGCTTCAGTTGCTTACTGCGTTGTTCTCGTTGGTGCCCACGACACTTCCGTTCCCAATGCACTGCACGACTGACATACATTTTCAAGCGACACTTGCTAAACACAAGCTGCATGTCTGCTATGTAAACTTGGCATCTTGGCCATCAATGCATTTTAACATTTTCATAAATTTTTTTTGAAATTGAAATTCAGTGTTTGCACATATTTCTGCTTGTAAATTGTTGTAAGATTCAACTTGGGGTCAGTCTGTTATTATTAATTAATTGCAGTTTTTACTGTCGTACGGCGTTACTCATCTCTCGGCCTGTCAGGCGCACAAAGGCAGTGAGCAGTATGAGCATTAAGATTGCCTTCGATTTATTAAAAATTTGCAATACTTGTTGAATGCTTCCGGGAATCATGCAAAAAACTTCCCAACACTTCATCAATCAGAATAACTCACGACCTTTCGGGAATATAAAAAATATTTTCTAATAAATGGATGGCTTGTTGTGTTGTGTTGCAGCCTCAAAGCCCACTTTGAGCGCCAGTTTCCAATGGAGCACAATTTTTTGCTACCACTTGCTATGGTTAAATTGAAAGCCTAATAGTAAAACAATAACCAGTACACTCCCGACGGCGCCAAGAACAAATACAGCAACACCGCTAACATCCTTTAATTGCGCGCGAAATGCACAATTCAAATTCAGTTGTGAAGCGAGTTTACGATGTTGAAAGGCAAAACCGAAATCAGCTTCAAGACATTTAAAAGACTCGACTCGAAAGCCGCGTAAAGCAGGCAACGCTTCATTTATTAACATGTCATGGCGACATATTTTGATTTCGAGGTTGTTGCACTTTTTTACTTAAAAGTGCACAGGCAACAGATTGAACTGAAAACCGATGATCAAACAAATAAAATCAAATCATAATAATGCCTGAAAAAGCGAAAAATATTAACTGCAAAATAATAAATAAATACTAGTGTACGGCCAAGGTGGATTTTTGGCCAAGGCCGAATATATGGCACAACTAAAATATTAGACCGAAGCCGAATACTAAAAAAAAATTCTTTTAAGAAAAAAACCGATCAAATTTAGCCGTTCTTTCTCTATTCATTTCTTTGTTCCAGTTAAGAATTAATAAAAGAATATATAAATTTAAATCTTTGTAAAAAACAAAAACCAAAAACAGTCTCAAAGTTTAACAAAGTTAAACAACAAAAACAAAAAAATCTAACAATTCAATTCTTTAATCAGCTATATGCACGATATATAGCTGATTAAGGAGCATTTTTATTATTCCCACTCTTGAGTCCGAAATATCGATAAAACCCGATGTTTGATAAAATACTTCGAAACAGATCGAAATTTGCTTGCATTACAGAGCGAAAACCTTCGGCTAAAGTATGCAGCTATTTTGGCCGAAGCCGAGGACGAATATTCGGTCGGACACTAACAAATACAAAAATAGTGCGGTCTACTCTTGCAAATAATAACTTTATAACAATCGAAAAATGTCCGCCGGCATAAAATTGATCTTCAGTAGGGCGCGATTGACGCCGTTGGTGCTGAATGTGGCGAATAGCGCGTATTCACCGACCGGCAGTGGCATCGCCTCCAGTGCTTTTTTGGAAAAAGAAAAACTGTCGACTATGATTTCTCCAAGAAGTCGCACATGTCAACGCTGACATCGTAGAAGAATGGCTTGCAGCCACTCGCTTTCTTCATCAGCTTGAAACGCATCTGAGTAAGACGAGAAATTTATTTCAAACCAGTGAAAACGGGCTTCAGGAAACAGACCTCCGCTTCGTCCACCGGAATCCAAACTAGCTTAACACCGATAACAGCAATAGACGTTTTTTAATACTTGGCTTTTATGGTCACTCTACACGCTGGAAGTCATTTTCCTGCAAACATTCAGAACCGCTCACGAGTAATATTTTTCCTTCTTACTTTTTTGTTTCAAATCAGAATTCCGATATTGTGTGATCATAATTGATAAATTAATATAATTAAATTAATAATAATTTGTGAAAAACAGACGAAAGTAAAAACGCAAATTACATCAATAATAATTGCTTTAAAAAAGGCCAATAATTAACACAATGTTTATATTATTTCGAATAAAAACCGATAGGCGCAAATAACTTTTTAACTATGTATCGCGCAATTTAGCTAAGCAAGCACCGGAACATCAACCAAAACAGAAAACCTGTTGGGAAAACATTTACATCACAACAGAACAAACTCACTACTCCATTGGACAATTTTAAATCATGCTACCAGTATAGATGTTTGAATGTGTATCGAATCGTTGCAAAGACGAAATGTGTTTGAATTGTTTGTTTAGCACAGACGGCACATCGAGAACTCGTCATTCAAGTTGAAACACTGAAAGTGGATAAACTTGGCCTGGCCCAGGCACTGAGGAGCACACACACACACACATGCACACGATTACTACGAGGACCAAGCTTTATCACCCACACTGCGTGCTTACATGATGCAATTCTAGTAGAAAGGACAACAAAGAAATGATGCAAACTCGATTTTCATTCGCCATTCGCAAGTAGCGATGCGACACAGCTCGGCTGAGACTCAAATTCAGAATCGAACTGTTTTTGAACAATAGCCCCTCCAATATAAATAGCGAAGCCACATTTGTAATGACAGTTTATCATGCTTCACAACAATGACAGTGCAGCAATTTCTTTCTAAGGTCCTAGCGTGTATTCTTCATGGATAATGTAGACATTAAAACTAAGTTAAATTTTTGTTTGTTACATTTGACCACTTAAGTTTGGGTACTGCGTTTTTTTCTGTTATTTCCAGCTATTCTCCCGCTCGAGTGCAATGTGAACAACTACAATCGACTGACACGAAACGCCGAGATTAATTAAAACTGCGAATACTGCATAAGCTGCAATATGAATGTGCCAGCACAGCCTAATCACTGCCATCATCATCATCTGTTGCTTCCTCTTCCTCATCGTCGCTGACATTACTCGCCGTCCCAGCGCTTTCGTCCTCGTCACTGTCGGCTTTATTTTTCTTTTCATCGGTTCCTGCGGTATTTTTAGCTTTATCGGCCTGCAAACAAAAGAACAATAGGAATCTCAAATCACAACACATTTTGCTCTGCTCATTACCACTTTGCTCTTTTTCTTTTCCGGCTCAGAGTCGGCGGCGCCCGCTTCATTCTGTGTTATAAAGAAACGATAAGTAAAATTAAGCTGCATTCACTTTAGCTGTTGAGTCGGTTCACCTTCTTTTGACCTTCATCGGACGACGAATCATCGTCAGAGATGTATTCCTTGCTTTTGAACCCGCCTGTGGTGCCAGTGACCTTCTTCGTGGGCGATTCCTTCTTCCGCTTCTTCGCAGCTTTGCCCGCCTTACCGCCATCGTCGCTGTCGTCCGCAGCCGCCGGCTTATAATCCTTCATTTCATCCAGATAGCGTTGCTTGTCCTTGGCGGCCTTTTCCTCCCATTTCGATTTGTCTTTCAGCTCCTTCCACATTTCGCCGCCTTTCTTGGCGATTTCGGTCACCTTGATGCCGGGGTTATCTTTCTTGATTTGCTCACGCATATCATTTAACCACAGCATAAAAGCAGTGGTGGCTCGCTTCGGCCTGTTGATGTCTTTCTTGTGCGACGATTTTTTCTAAAGACCAAGTGAAACACTAAATAAAACTACAACTTCACAAAAGCCACAAATACAATCAAACGTACTGTGCGTTCTTTGCGTTCCTTCTTCTCCTTGCGTTCTTTCTTCTCCTTCTTGGGTTTTTTCTTCTCGCCACCAGCATCTGCGGCAGCTCCGCTCGCATCCGAGTCATCACTATCACTCTCAACATTGCTGTCGTACTCCTCCGCCACATCGGACTCATTCTCATTTGGCTTAAAGTCCTCGTCGGTGGATTCCTCCTCCGAGCCTTCATCATCATCGTCATCAGACTCCTTCTCGCGAGCCTCCGCTTGCACACGCGCCAAATACGCATCCGGCTCATTTTCGTTATCCGAGTCGCCAAAGTCCACGTCCTTGTAGCCACCCTTGTCCTTGCCCATATTGCTTACATGCAGTTTTTTCTTTTGGATAAAATCGAAGAGCTTGGCGTACTCTTCCTTCTCGATGGAACTAAAGATGTGCACCGTATTATTCTTCAGCGTAATCTCAAAGTCAAAGCTGCGCGTTGACCCGCCACTGCGCGCGAAATTTACCGACGCTATCTCTTCGAAGCGGATATGAATAGGCGGCTTGTGAATGTAGATGAACCCACGTTCTAGTGGGTACAAATAACCGGCAGCCGCCTTGAATGAACACCCAATGGCCGCAGTGCCTGAATGACTGTAAAAATCCATTCAAGTTTTTACTGACTAATCACAACTAAAGCTTTGTGCTGTCTTCGCTACTTACCCCACAAAGTTGCCCGGTCCGGTAATCTTACGACCAATCAGCACCTTCATCACCTTGCCCATTACTTCATATAAAGGCCCGGACAGCTCCTTTTCTATTTTGCCCTCGTATTTTTCCTTCAGCTCCTCCTCGGTAAAGGGTAGCTCAATAGAGATGTCCTCCTCTGGCCCAAAAAGCAACACCAAAAAGTGATAGCGCGTCTGGCCCTGCTTGATGGGCGGATCGAGCGATAGCACAAAGAACATCTGCCGGTTGTCCTTATGCGGCAGCAGGAACAGCCGAAGCACCGAGTCCATGGGTATCTTGTAGTCGAACGTTTTGCCGTGCAGCTGGAAGAAGGTGGAGAAGACCTTGATGTCGTAGCGGCCGCGCGGTGTCAGGCAGTGAATTTCGCGGAAGATGGCTATCGCATCGCCCGAGGCCGATATCACCGAAGCCTTGCTCATTACGTTATTCTGGAAACTCTCGACCGGATCCTCATCCGCCGACTCCACAGCCGGTATGTGAAAGCGCATCTCCAGCAGCCCCACCGGCGCATCGTCGCTCTGGTGAAACTCCAACGTCACCTCGTTCTTGCCCGTCATGCATTGCGACACATGCGACAGCGGCAGCTCGAAGATTGTTTTACTATCCTTGTCGAAGCTTAACACGGATCCTATAAAGCGCGCCGTACCCCAATTCCAGCCCTTCACGCACAACTCCTTCTCAACCATTTCCTGACCATACGCTTTCTTTATGAACTTGCCCAGTTTCTCGTGCTCGCCGTCCTTGAAGCCGCAAAAACGATGCAGTGCTCCATTCTTGGTGAACACGCGCAACCCCCAGTTCCCTACGAACTTTTGCGCATTAATAAGTTCAATGTCGTCAACGGCAATTTGCTCCACTTTGCCCGTTTTGTTATTCTTGAAAACAATCTGCTGCTCGGTGAGTTTGAGCCGGCCGGGTGTCTGTAAATTTGACAATTTGTTTAGTGCTCGCATGTGTGCCGACGCACGATCGACTCTGCCCGCCACCACGCCATACTCACCAAGACGCCGCGCACCTCCGACGTTATGTCGCTGTACTCCAATGTTTCAGCCATTTCGCTTTGATTCGAAAATTCTCTGCAAGTCCAATCTACAGCGAATTGCAAAATTTAATGCAAAAATTAAAATATATTGGCCAATGAAATACCAAAGTAACAAAAACAACGCTCTCTCAGTTCGGCGCCTTATGGCAAAATCAAGCGGAATGCACATTTGACAGCTGTTATATTAGTAATCAGACACGGTGCTGCCAGATTTTTGTTTCAAGTATATGTTAAAATAGTGATACTCAATGTAAATAAACATTGAAAAATCAATCTACATCAAATTTGTAAGCGCGGTAATCAAGGGAAAAGTTGCGGTCTGTTATCAAAAAACAAAATATCCTTGAAGCTAGAGCTGTGAAACTATCGATAGCACTAGTTTAATTTTTTTTACTATCGTTAGAGTGACTATATATTTGTGTGCGGCTTGCTCATCACTAATTTGCTGATGAAATTGTAAGTCGAGTAAGTGAAATAAATTTTTGTTTTTTTCGCAATAAAATGTTATCTGTTGATATTTTGTTGTTTATATTTGTTCTGTTGGTGTTGATGGATCTTCAGCAATAGTCATACTTGAAAATGTTCAATGGTAAGTAACAGTTACAAAATAAGATGAAACATGCTCATAAAAATGTTCCACATGTTTTTTTTTATTTTAAGTTATTTTTGTATGTATTTGAAATACATAACATATATGAATTAGTTAAAATAAAATGATCTTAATTTTAATTTTACAATTAAAATATATGTTATACAAATTTTTTTATGATTAAAAATGTATAAAATGAATAAATACAATGTGTCGTCTTTGATTTTATGAATAATTTTTATTAAAAGAAAGTATGGGTACTGGCCAATATACATTTGAATAGATCCGTATAAACTTCGATACTATCGTCGATACATCGATAGTTTGAACTATCCTATCGAAGCTTATCGATGGTGAAGCCGGCCTTGGAACAATCAGCCATGAAACTTGAGACGAAAACGATTTTTGTGTTTAACTTCGTTTAATTGTGTCATTCTTTGAATTCGACATAGTTTGAAACATAAGGTGCAAGAAAACTGTGATTTTGTTGTTTGTTCGATTTCAAATTGAAATAGTACGTTGAATAGTACATTTGCCATTATAATCTTTATATACGGTGTAATTTTTACATTTCTGAACTTATTCTAAAATAATTAGTGAAATTTGCATTTCGGCTTCGAAATAAATCGCAACAATTAGAACAATTAAAAATTCATGTTTCAGTTTGCAGGAGCCTTCGATTTATATTTCAAATCCAGCTCGTACTTTGCAATGCGTTCATCTTTTTCAACTTCTAAACGCCGTATTTGTTCGTCCAATTTTAGCCGCATTTTTTTGAATCGCAACTCTTCTCTTCTTAGCTCCAGTTCGGCCATTCTCGAGTGTTTCTCTAGTACAAATTTATCTTCCTGCAATTTTAAACTCCTGTCCTCCAATTGCAAAATTAACGTTTCGTCGCTTTCCATAATTTCACGCAACCGTTGGTGATCCACCATTTTGCTCATCCTCTGAAAGATTCCAGATTTGAAGCTGCAATTTTCGTTCGTTTCAAGTTTCCGCTTGGCGCGTCTACTGGTGGCACTACGCACTGATGACTGCACTGGTAACTGACCCAAATGTGTCGCTATGGCCGCGTTATCTGCTTCGTTGAATTCGATGCACTCGAAAGTCGGCACAAGCTCCTTAAGATCAACCCAATCGTCGGCGTCGCTATTATCGTTGTGCTCATCGCCATCAGCTGAACAGTCTGCGTAATCCGTGTTAGGTAGTTTGTCTCCCGATCCGAAAATATTATTTAGCAGAAAATAATGCGGACATATTTGCAGAATTTTATCTGTTAACAAATAACCGAATAGAATATGTAGTAAACGTAGTTGAATAATCAAGGTCTTTGACCTTTGCTTCTACATACCTGTGTTCTCTGACCCACTATGCAAGGCAACGGCCCTGTAGAATGTGCGCTTCAACTGGTTAACTTTCTTCTGCAGCGCAGACCATGGCACATCAATACCCGTCTCCTCGACGGCGGTAGTGTAGAAAACTTCCGCATTTGGCTGCTATAAATTTAAATAATTTTAGCTCATTTCATACACTGCACTTGACACATTTCCTACACTTTCATTATTAAGGCGAATTCAATCACGCATCGTAGTACCTCAAATACATCAGCTTTGTCCAAATATTGCAGCAGCTGCTCCGTTTCCTCGTTTGTCCAAATTTTCTCAGAGTCCAGCCTTTGTTCGCGCTTTAACGGCACGTTCAACACTTCCTAAACGTTAAACGACAAAATCGTAACAACAACACTACGGTGCCCCAAGTTCCCACTCACCTTGGCCGCGTTGCGTCTCGGGCGTTTTCGCACCCCATCACTCTTCTCCGAGGCCTCACTCATTTGTAGGGTTCGCATTACGCTGTACCTCTCCCACTCGCTCGGATGTTGTTTCTCCAAATGTTTCTGTATGTTCGTGATGGTTTGCTTCTTTGGTATTTCACTGCCCAGTGACAGAAACTTGTTGCAAGCGTAACACTGGGCCTTGCCCTGTCGCTTTTCGAAGAACTCCCAGATCGCATTGGGCGGCGCCCTAAAACGAGAAAATTTAAGTTCATATTGCAGCATAACACACAAGAGATGGGCGCACATTGTTCAATATCTTTCTTCCCAGACGAAGTGCCACAACTGTTTGTTGACTGTTCAACCAAATACCAGTTTCCGAACTTTGAGCTGTAAGTCTCGATATTGATCAACCAAAGACGAAGTTGCTACTGCCAAAATGTTATATCCTGACGACGAGACCAAGGTCCAACTGACTCCAACAATCCATGTTGTTCGTGCGAGTTCGTTGAAAAATTGATGGTGCTTGCCGTTCCGGAGATACAAAATAAAAGTTAAAATGGCCGAAGAGGCAGCCGATTATGCGGCGCCACAGTGATGGCGACTTTTATTGCAACACGGTCCTACAGTACCGGCCAAGCCCGCTAATTTGTAGTTCGGTACTTTGCTTTCGAAAATGCAAATATATATAGGTCGATCCAGATTTTTATAAAACAAAGTAATTTTCTGTTTGAATATCCCATGAATTTTATTCTTCATCTCATGACCAACGCTCTTATTTTCAATGTCCAAGAGTGAACTGTGTCCATGAGTAAAATGGTATTCACAATGATTTCGTGTGACCGAATGACATTTCACAAGTGTGGCAATATCCAAATAAGTCAAAACATCCATTGCCGCATTTCACCACTAAACGGAACAACTTCTTACCGAAGTAAATCCTTTTTATTTACTTTGTTCTTGCTCAGGCCAAAAACTATAAACTTCGCCCGGGTCGTCCAATTTTGCTAGCTCTAATAATTTATGTGATTAGGAAAAAATGGACAGTGTAAGTATGCAGTGAGTTGACTTTAACACGTTGAGCCCGGCGCCGATTTTGCTGTCCTTTCCGTTCAGCCGGCGAGCGATACAATAGTGTAGGGTATTCAGAATGTTTCTATAAATTTTATTAAAACTACATTTGATTACATTTCATTGAGATTATATTTATTTTGTTAACGTTAATACTGTCGCAAGATTCTAGTGCCGGTCCTCAGGGAACGGCGCCGGGCTCAACGTGTTAACGAACCTCAGACTAAAACATTATACACACTTATTAGGAGCTGCGAACTAAGGTGGAGGCTTGTTGCCGTACCGCTGAGGACTTCACCAAGCTGTATTACACATCCTTCGATAAGCGGCGTCACGTAAGCACACACCTTTTAAATGTTGGCATTCGGAAAATGACGTTTCCATTCATTAATCTTTGGAATCAGCAAATGAGTCGCCTCTACCTGGACAATGGGCTGTTTGTGTGGAACGGTAACGGCGCCAGTGGCAAAGACAACATACAGAAATATTTCATCGAACTGCCAACTTCGGAGCACACCATCACCACGTTGGATGCGCAGCCGATTGTCGACGAAGCGGTGGCTGGCCAGCTGACGTACCTGATTCAGGCCGGCGGCACAGTAAAGTACACTGAGCAACCCGTGAAGCCGTTTCAGCAGACGTTCATTATTACAGCGCAAGAAGACAAATGGAAAATTGCCAGCGATTGCTATCGACTACAGGATGCACTGGCTACCGCAGACAATAAATGAACCGTTCAGAAATCTCAATTGTATCATGGATTTTCATTTATACGTAGGGACAGCAACTGCTTTTTGTTGACACTAATAGTATTTATTTTTTAAATTAACAACTATTCCAGCTATTCTCTCTAATCCTGTTTTGCCTTTTTTGGCTCTGGCTCGCCGCTGGAAGTAGAAGTAGCGCCTGCTGGCTCCGAAAATATTGGCTTCGGCTGTGTCTGCTTGTAGGCAGGCGCGATCCAGTACGGGTTCTCCTCAGCTTCCTTGGCATACTTGAGGATCGCCTCGCGTGGATCCTGATCGTCGTCCACACGCTTGCTTAACCCTAGATTGCGTATAACGTAGGACGATAGCGTGCCACCGCTACTGGCCACACGTCCACCCTGACCGCTAGTGATGGGCAAGTCGGGCCGACGCGACTTCACTGGATCCATTCGCTCTTTCTCCAACTTTTTGCGCGACGACTTGGACTTCTCCTGCCGGAACATGGGCAATGCGTGCGGGGTTATGATTTGTGTTACACCGACCATTTCCGTGTGCTTCTTCTTGCGATACGTTTTAGCAACGCACAGCTTGGCGCCGCGACAACTGCGCTGCTCGTCATAATAGCATTTCACTACGCCGTTACCGCAGCCTACAAACAGCTGATTTAACTTCGGGTGCCACAGCGTCTTGATAACGTGTGAATTGGTGACGGCGATGCGCTTCACCTCGGCGCACGTCTGCGTGCTGTAGAAGTAGAGGTGTGCTTCCTTAGCACCCTGCGGGAGCGACTCGCCGGTGACGAGCAGCCGATCGTCGGGGCTAAAACAGCAGTCGGTTGTGTCATAGCGAGAGAAAAGATTCGTCCAAGTATGCAACGGTTGCCTAAGTTGTCGCAGATCCCACAACTTCATCGTCTCATCGTTGGAACGTGTCGCAATCTGGGCGCCCATATAGGAGAACGCTACTGCCGTGATTTCAACGCCAGACTGGTGCGCACCACGTACACAGTGCGTTGTATTTACATACATTTTGCGCGTATCCCACATTTGTAGCGAGCCGTCCACGCAGCCGGCAGCAATAAGAGTCGCATCACGATTGTAGCTGCAAGCGGACGCGTTTGTCTTAAGGCCGCCTTGCGCGCGAGTTTTTATCACTGTTTTCTGCTCCTTGGATTTGAGGCCGTGCCAGATGCGCAGCGTCCCGTCCAACGCCGCGGTGAGAAACTGCTCGCGTGTATAAGGATGCCAGCAGCCAGCAGTCAGCTGGGCGGTGTGACCCTTGGTGCGCGACATGTCGCTAATGTACTGATCACCCTTGACACACTCCATCTTTTCGAAACCATCGCGGTCCAGCAGCTTGGCTTGCGAGTTGCCCGATATGACCAGAATCATGTCGCCGGTGACCGAGTAATGTAACGCGCGAATAGGGTAGTTTTCGCATGGCTGTATGGTGCGGAAGCTCCGCATGGACGCGTCCATACCGGCGAAATCCCAAAAGCACATGTCGTAGTCAATGGAACCAGAGACCAGACGGGCGCCAGCCGGATCTCCGGCTAGTGCCAGCACAGCCCGTGTGCCGTGCTGCATCTGAACCTCGTGTGAATTTGGTATTTTACGCTCCAAGTGCGTTTCGTCGTCCTCATCCTCCGCGTCATCATCATCATCATCGTCGTCCTCATCGTCGTGATTATCTGCATCATTCAATTGTTGAGTGGGGCTGTTGGTGGAATTTGTGGGCAGCGGCCCTATAAGAGCCTCATCGTTATCAGCCAGGCTCTTCGCCTCGTTTTGTTCTTGCTCAATATCAGAGCGCGGCTTAGCTGGTGCCACTTCACGCGCCTTTGCGATTTGTTCCTGCAATAAAAATAATCAATAGTTCGCAGTCGTTCCTGGCAGATTGCCACTTACATTTATGTCAAAGACTTTAGCTGCCTTCCGGCCAAAGCCCGTAATGCCCATCATTTCACGCAAGTGCTGACTCTCCAAATCCTCGGCTACGTCCTCCACTTTGCGCATTAGCTGTTCCTTGTCCATTTTCTTGAAACCACCGGACAGCACTGCATCTTGCGGCAAAGTGCCCTCCTCGTCAACAGCCTTTTCTGGTGCCCTATTTAGCTGCAGATTTATCTTGCCAAAAGCAATTTTACCACGATTCATGTTTGCTGCAGGTCCCTCCGTTTCAGTACAACATTTATTATTGATTTATCTCTTATTGCGCCCGCAAATTATTGAGACAATTAATTTGGCATCGTCGTAAGCACTGCCATTGCCATATTTCCGCAAACGAAAAAGTGTAGACAGCGGCTTACCCGTCTTTAAGGCTTAAGTTACTTTATTCCGAGAAATACTAGGCCGATTACAGTATTTTAGGGCGTCTTGTTTTGCTGCCTATTGGATGCCAGCTGGGGTTCATTGTCAGCAGCTCGCTTTGTGGGATAATTTTGCAATTGAACTGTCAAGCGCTGCGCCCATCTGGCAACACCACCCACCGCCAAGTATCAATTGTCACGACGAATTGTTTTGGTTTTTCCTTCCGCAACGTGCTGCATTCAGCCAAGTAATTTCCGCAGTTTGTGAAATTAAGAATTCATGCTATCAGTTGAATAGTTCCACACACCATTAACTATTCCATTGCACCATGAGCACACAGCGCGGCAACGCGGCGCGCACACGCGCTCAAAAGTACAAAAATCGCACTGTCTTCAAGAACGACCTGCACGACAAGACCGATCAACAGAAGCGCATTAATTCGCTGCACATATCTGAGGTTTGCCAGCACTGCAAAGGCGTCATCGAGTGGAAGATCAAATACAAGAAGTACAAGCCGCTGACCCAGAAAAAGACGTGCACACGCTGCCAGCAACGCAACATAACCAAAGCGTATCATGTGCTGTGCCGTGGCTGTGCACTGGAAGCACTTGTATGCGCCAAGTGCCTGAAGAGCGCCACGGAGGTGGAGATTGAGCCGTCGCAACCCGGACCGCAAGAAGAACAGAAGCTGCAAGTGGAAATGAATCGTTTGGTCAAGTCGTTGTCAGAGCGAAAGCGACGCGCTTTTCTTCGCTACATGAAGAAGGGCAAAAAGGAAGTTTTGGAGGCGACGGCAGAAGAGTGCGAACACGAAACGGAACCAGATCAGAAGAGGCGGCCGCGTGTGCCGCACTCGCGTGACGAACTGCTGCAGAAGATCGAGGAGCTGAAATTGGGCGACGACGATGAGGCCGACGACGACGACGACTGTGACTTTGACACTGATGCGACTGAGGAACAATCTGCGGACAGCGAAAGCGAGGACGCTTGTAGTTAGTTCAAGTGGTGCAGTGCAATCGGCGGCAAAAGTGAAATATGCGATCGTGCTATTTACTTAATTGAGCATGTCATATTAGTTTAACAAAAAAAGAATTACTTTGTTTATTTTTGTAAAAATTAAATCACTAAAAATTTAGAAACCGAAATTAATCGAGATGTCAATCTTAAAAACAGTACGAAAGGAGTCGAAACGTGAAAACTAAGCAATTCAACGAAGAGTGCGAATCAGCGTCGACTTTTCCCTGATTTGACTAACTTTACCCAGTCGCTCCTCCGCACTGCTCATTTGGTTGTCGCATTTACAGTCGGATCACATGATTCGGGGACAAAGTGTGCTCCTTCGCTTCCCGGACTATGCGCGAGTGGTGTGCCCCTTTAAGGTCTCTGAACTCGGTTGGCTTCCAGACATGGAAGTGATGTATGTCCATGGTTCGCGGTGGCATGTAAGCGAAATACGTTTTGCGTGGAGCCCCTCCTGGGCACATGAATGGAGCCATGGCCCAATAGAGTGTTCGCGCCTGCTCCATAATTGAGGCGTCCAGGTACTTGTAGTAGACCTCGCGTATATGTTTACTCTAAGTGAGAAATAAATCATGAGAAATGAATGCATTTTCAATTCAGATTAGTCAGTAGTTACCTTCTTCATTATATAGTTGCGGCAAGTGTAGTCTATGTACAGTGCTGGGCCCAGACTGCGTGCTGACGGCAACTTCACGTCCAGCGTCAAATTATATAGTGCGTGGAAGATACGCAACGACTTATTCCACAACATTGCCTGCTCCTTGCCGTTGTACACCTTACCGAAGCGCCTATACACCCAAAACCGCAAAACGGGGTGCTTGTGCGCATCCGGCATCGAAGCTAGCACGTATTTGGGATCTTTGGCCAGCAGCGCTAGTGCGTCCTCCAGCATTTTGTTCATTAACGGCGTATCGTCCGGATCATAGTAGGATGCATCGTAGTTCAGCGGTGTTTTCTTGTACTTGTTGTTTTCTCGTTCCCTTTCCGACGTGCTTTCCTGATGGATTGCCAGTTCTTTCTGGAATATTTTCTTGGCGGTCTTCTTCACGGCGCCATCCATGTCGAGCGGCTCCACCGAATTCATGTCCTCCAGATGTGCATCGCTATCCACCGCCTTGAGACAGGTTCGACCTATGTCAGAGGACGCATCGTGCGGCTCGTTTTCCGTAGGATCGAAAATCTTGCGGTAATCGAAACGGTAGGGTTGATGTTTCGTGGGCGCTGCGAAGAACGTTGAACTGTCGCTCCGGCACTCCGAATGGCCATAATCATAAGCTCGAACGTACTCATAGCCACAATCGCAAGTGTTGCCACGCGCTACACGCACAGCGTGCTTCACAAGCGCACCCGGACCATCACCGATCCTATTGCGACAGTCTTTGTTTGGTTTCAATTTCTGCGCAGGACACTTTCGCTTGCAGTCGCCTACAGGCGGCTCCTTCACCTTTTGACCAACACCGGCCTGATCAATATTCTTCTTTTGTTCGGAAAGAATTTTGTGACTGCTTTGAGGACGCGCGCACCTGCCCTTCGGTGCCGGGCAACACAAGTTCTCTTTATCAATCACATCAGGACTGTATGCGCAAAGGTCGTCCTTCGTAATCAGATGCATATAACTCACGGATTTACGTCTGCTATCAGCCAGCCGCCTAAACTGCTCTGTGTACAGGGTGACGTCATGCTCGAGCTGATCCTGTATGCGCTTGCGCGTGGCCTACGGAACAAAACGAAAGAGTGTAAGGAGTGCGAAGTGCATTGCCGCTTTCTTCATACCTCTTTCTTGCTAGTGACCACATCAAAGTACTTCATGCAACGCTCGCGGGCAATCACCTTTAATTCGTGCTCCAATGACTTTTCCAATTCGTTTATAATCCTGTGCTTCTCGCACACCGACTTTTCCACCAACTGCTCATCTTCTTGCTCATCTGTCGAATTCTCGCTCCCTACCGATCTCGGTTGCTTGTGCTTATTCGCGATATCGTCGGCCTTGATGTGCGCCAATATTCGGGTCAATAGCTCGTTCTTGGTGCTCTCAGCAATGCGCCGCGTCGGTTGCAGTTCGTAGTTGGCGTACCAACGATTGCTCTCGTTCGGCACCCCGTAATACTGGTTGCTGTATTCCTCAAAGATTCCAAAGGTCATTCTGTGGTCCGGCGGGGCGGAGGTCAACGGCTTGCCGAACGGCTTCGGCCGCTCCAGCGGAATGAAGTAAGGCAGCGAATACTTGGGCCGGTGCCGCGAGCGCATCAAGTCGATGCTAAGTGGATGGTGTACGGGCTTTTTGGGCACGCGTGCTCTGTGCTGCTGGCGCTCCAACTCCTTCTTGGTGGGCTGCGCGGGCGGCAGAATCTGGTCGAGAGCCCGCATCGTAGTCACCATATCCAAAGTCGCAATGCAAGACATGATTATTTGCTCGTTGAGGTTATAGCCGTGACTAGTCGATTTCGACTTGTACTGAACGTCCATGAGGAACCACAAGAAGGCCAGATCGTTGCCGCGGCTAATGCGCATTAGAAACTTGGCACAGCCATGGCTAATGATCGGCTTGAGGCCTAGCAAATTCAAGCATTCGATAACGCGATGCGCTGTGTTTTGCTCGGCATCGTCACGCAAAGCGCTGTGCAGTGTGTGGGCTGCGTCCACCTGGAAGCTGGATAAGCCACGAAACCAGTGGGGCACATCAGTGTCGGCAATAAAATCATGAATAGCCTTATAGTCCCTCTGTACGTTGCCTTCTGCGATTATGGTGGACCGAACTGTTCTGCGATTCGACAGCATATCTCTTATATATGTATGAAAACTTTTTGTAATAACTAAATAATTTTGCCCTTTTTTATAGGAAAACGAAATTGAATTCCCGATTTTAACAATTTAAAAAAATTACAAATTTAATTTAGAGACAAATCATAAAGTGCTGTCAATAGAATTTTAAAAAATTCGTCTCTTGTACTTTGTGCTTTCAGTTCTTGCGGCATGACTCATCCATGACTGCTCGTTGGATTGCGTTGTTCAGTTCAATTAAGTTCAGTAACGTTGAGTTCAGCAATTCACGACGCCAGAAGGGATATACCCTGTTCCGGAGCGGATTCAGAGAAATATTTCGGGTGGAGTTTTCAAAAAATAATTCATAAAACGCCTTTTAATTTGTAAGTAGTTTAAAGTCGATCCTAAAATTTCGGGGGGGAGCTTCAACCCCCAAAACACCTCCCTGAATCCGCCAATGCCCCTGTTTATATCTATGTCTATGGCATGAATTATTGAAAACATTTATTCTAGAACGACGCCTTGATAAGTTTTAATCTGATTGTACATAGTCTTCAGAAAAACACACACACATACAATACGAACACTACACCGAGTCTAGACGACCTATTCCCAAAACTACATTAAGCAGAATTATTAATATATATGCTCCATCATGCGTTTGTTTTGGAGGCGGCGTTCCCACTCGACCTTTGCGTCCATGAATTCAGATGGTTTCCATGGGCGGAAATATGTGATGTCCAAAACTCGTGACGGCATGTACGCAAAATATGTGTTTCTCGGTGGCCCAGCGGTGCACAAATAGGGACGCATAGCAAACCAAAATATGCGCGTCTCCTCCATTATGGTTTTATAAAAACGTTCTTCGAATTGTTGTTTTATAAGCTTGGCCTAAAAAATCACAAAAGTTGGAAAGCAATAGTTGTTAGAATCGCGTCTTCTACGTTACCTTCTTCTCTACGTAATCGCGACAGGAATAGTCCACGGTCATCGTCGGGCCCATAGCGGTTCCGGGCGGTAATCTGACTCTCAGCGCCACTTTCTCCAATGCACGAAATATCTTCACCGACAAGTTGTACGATTCCTGACGCTCCTTGCGAGTATATGTTTTTCCGTATCGACTTAGTATCCACTCGCGCAGAAAGGGCAACTTATTGGCCTCTGGCATCGATGCTAACACAAACTTAGGATTTCGACTCATTATTTTCAGCGCTGCTTTCAACATGCGCATCATTAGATCTTCATCATTGCAATCATAGTAATCCAATTTGGGTATGCCGTCGTCTGGATCCTCGTCAGACGCGTCAGACGCACGGCCTTCTGCCTCCCGTTTCTCGTCGTAGCCCACACGCCACTTATGCAACTCCTTCTCCCAGTCCTTGTTGGCAGTATCTAACACTATTTGTCCCAAATCCGGCGTTTTATCCGTCAATTTCGGCACCTTATCCGCACCGGCATCCAACGCCTCTACACACATATCCTTGATTTTCGCTCTATCATCATCCAACCATTCGTACCTGAAGATCTTGTCATAGTTGAATTTGTAGGGCTTATTCTCGACGGCCGCTTCGAAGAACAGCTGCGATGACAACGGCGTGTCCGATGCAGCATAGCGATAGTCATGCAAATTACTCGCGCGGGGCTTGATCTCGGAAATGGACGCTTTGGTTAGGCAATCAAACAAGTGCCTATTGCCGCACGGCCTAGCACCATCTGGCTTAAGGCCATCAGTGGAAAAGCGACTAGAGCGCTTGCCACTCGTCTCTGTTCCGCCCGCTAGCCGAACGTCACAGTTGCACTTTTTCGATCTCGTCCTATGGGGAGATGGTTTCTCTGCGCCTCCCGTTAGTCTAGGCATTCTCACCCCACCTGAACAGTCTTCCGCGGGTCTCGTGCAGTTGTCACGGTCCGAGTCACGGATCAAGTATTCGCAGACACAATTGTTGGAGATAACACGCACATAGCTCTTCTCATTGTAACGCTCCAGTATTTTCCTGCGGTATTGCGTGGTGTACACATCAATTTCAGCCTCCAGTTTCGCCATTAACTCATCGTACCTCCGCTACGAGTTGAATAGCACAACATTTGTTTGATTAATTTCAACAGGTAGTTCAAGTAATTAAAAGTAAGTAAGTAGTCGAATCTAAATATCCGAATGTTGCCTAAGCACTAAGAATGTTATCGTGCTTACTCTCATGAGCATTCAAATACTTACTGCAATGTGTTGTGGTTGAAATGAAATTAAATTCTGTTATTTGAAAATTCGCAATAACCAATTGAAACCCCGGCAATTGTATGTGAATTTGGATAATTCGCTAAAATATTTTAACGATTGGGCACTCTGCCGCTATGCTATGCATGAATGCTTTTACGGGCATACTTTTAGGCATGCACTTTAGAGTACGGCCAGCTTGCTATAATTTCGATATGGCAAGGATGGCTCGTGATGATAGTGGGATGTGCGAGAACGATCGAGAGATAGGCCAATTGAATGTTCAAGAACGATCGAGAGATAGTCCAACTGGAATGTGTTAGAACAATCGGCGCGATAACCAGACAAGTATAAAAAGCAGCCAAGTAGTAACAAGTGTAAAGACAAGAAAAGTGTAAATCTGTAAATAAAGTAACTGTTGGTTTTTGACTGCGTTTGCGCTGAATAATTAAAGTGGTTTTATTTTCAAGCACAATCCAGAGACGAACTTAAAGAACTCAAATTTCGCAACATTATTGTAACCCAAGTAAAGTTTCCACCATATGGAGTATGTGTCTGTCTTCAGCCTAACCGATAATAGCCCTTACTTATGGTCTTGTTGTCTTCCTTACCTTCTTCTGGAAAGAAAACAATTCCAACTTTTTCAGACATTGCTCTCTCGCCGCAACTAAGCGCTCCATTTTCTTGAGCTCTCGATTATACTCTTCAAGCTGGTGATGCCTGCATATAATCCTCTTGTGGTGGTCCTTAGACTCAAACACCTTATCCAGTCCTATATTGATTACGCTTTCGGCAACAATTTGTCCCTCAGTTGGGCCGAATATTGCGGTGTCAATTGCGTCCGCTAAAACAACACTCGCCAGCCGTTTGCTAGTCCTCAGCCTGTAGTGCGCATACCAGCGATTTGACTCGTTGGGCACCACGTAGTTTGGATTTACATAGTTGGTTGGATATTTAATCTTAAAATTCGGCGCTTTAATGTTCAGATCTTTGCCAAACATACGCGGCCTCTTTATTTTGTTGAAATATGGCATTTCGTGCTTCGGCGCTTTCGATCTCTTTTTAATTTTTGATCGTTGCTCCAGTTTCTTCAGCGCCCGCTGCTGCTTGTCGTATTGTTTTTTGGATGGTCCGCGCGGCAGAATGCGGTCCAATTCGCGCACTGTAGTTATCATGTCCAAATGCGCAATCGCCGACAATAAGAGTTGCTCATTGATACTGTAGATATGTCTCTTTGACTGAGGCGTTTTGTAAGCCAATTCCATTAGGAACCACAGAAAGGCTATGTCATTGCCGCGACTGAGCGTCATTAGGAATCTGAGGATTTCGTCCTTGACCAACGGGGTCACTCCGATTACGGACAGACATTGGCGCACGCGATGCGCCGTGCCCTGTTGGCAGTCATCGCGAATTGCGTTGAATAAGTCGTCGGCAGCTCTCATCTGAAACCAGGACGTGCCCCGAAACCAAGCCGGTACATCCTTCTGCGCCAGAAAGTCTCGAATGACATTTTCTTCTCTTTTTATCTTCACCTGCATTGCTGCCGGAATGGACTGAACTCTAGCACTGCCTCTTTGCTCACTGACTCGCCTCATGTAGCGTTCGTCTATACTCATTTTGATAAATTGTTAAAGAAAAAACCAACACGCAATAATTTAAAAGACAAAACATGGAATTTTTCTTCAAAATAGCTTCCAAAAGCACGAAAAGAAAATTACTCCGATGCACTGAATGAATTTATTTATAATTCGAACGAAACAAATTTTGATTGATTCACTAATTTTGTCGCAAAGACCACTTCGCCAAAGTATTTGATAGGAAAAGCTTTAAAGCTCTACAAATTTTATTTCGGCACGCAACATTCAATCCTATCGTACCGAATCAATTTATTACATTGAAGACTAAGCTCTGCGTAAATAAAACCACATCCAACAGATTTCAAGCGGCATTTCTGTACTTGACATTATAAAAATCCTGCATTATACGTACATACATATACAAACAAGAGTTTCTCCAAAAGTCTGAAGCACTTCTATGATTATAAAACTACTTCCACGAAGTACTTTTCGAACACTAACTGATGTGCAAAAACCACAGAATTGTAATTAACTATAGTTATGTATACACACATATGCCTACGATTCTTGCAATCATTATTCTAATAACAAACGTTTTGGCACTTTGAAAATAAAAGCCAAGCCCAGGATATTGCTTAAAAGTGCCATGATTCTTACAATATAGTAAATGCAAATTAACAATCAGGACTGTATACAGAAACACACTGTATGCGTGTGTGATAAAACATATTAAACGTCTTGTCGACTATCGGCACCTCAAGGTGAAATATTACAATAGTATTTACCAAACTATATACACATACTGCATTGTATAATAATTACATATCACTACTACTAACTGGTTGCTTGTTGTAACCATTTGCCATTTGAATCAGCTACCTACTTATTTCACTTAAATACATGTGTAAAATATGTACATATATATATCTGATAATTCGGCTATGTAACAGATTCTTACAGCGGATCAAATTAAATTTCAGCTCGAATTTCAATAGCTAACCCGAACTCATTGTACATTAATATTGTAAATTATCACTTGCGTTTTTTCTTCATTTTTGCTACTTTGCTGAACAAAGATAATTCCTTTCCAATTCATTCAATTCTCTATAACCCCACTAAAAATTACTTTATCGCTTTTAAGCCTTCTCCGGTGCGCTATTGGTGTCGCTGGCTGCGTTTGCCGCCGCCTGCTTGTAGCTCTTGTCGCGCCGAAACCACAGCCAGTTGTTCTCATTGAAGTAGTCCTCGATTTGGTCCAGCGTGCAGCCCTTCGTCTCGGGCTGGAACATGAACATGAACAGCGACACTGTAAAGCTGGCCATCGCGAAAAGCATGAACACGCCGCGCATCTTAATGCTTGTCTGTATGTAGGGGAACGCCTTTGTCAGCGCGAAGAGCAACACGTTCATGGAGCAGAAGACGCCGCCGGCGGTACGGCCGCGTATGCGCGCCGGAAACAGTTCGCCGATCATGATGCCTGGCATCACCATCAGCGCCGTGTTGAAGGCGATGTAAGAGAGAAGACAGGACGCGGTCACGATGACATCTGTGCTGCTCTTGGGCTCGTTTACGCGAGCGTACATGTACACGCTCAGCACCAGGCAGCTCACGCCCGAGCCAATGCCGGACAAAGTGAGTATGCGCCGGCGCCGCACGAACAGCAACACCACGCAGAAGATCATTGTGCAGAGCATGCGCACCACCGCCGTCCAAATGGCCGCTGTTTTCGTGTCAAAGTCGGCACCGAACTCGGAAATTATGTCGATCGCATAGAAGACCACAATGAAGGTGCCCGAGAGCATCTGCAGCAGCGAGAACACAATCACAATGAACAGCGGCTTGATGGCGACGCGCTGGCAGCACAGCTTGAAGATGTTCTCGTTGGTGCACGTCGTGGCGCGCTCCTTGTTGAGGCGCTCGGTCATCTCGTTGATTTCTTTCTGCGCGAGTATCTCATTGCCACGAAGGAAAGTAAGCGACTTTTGCGCCTTCGCCAGCTTCTTGTTGCGCAGCAGCCACGCCGGACTCTCCGGTATGCACAAGATGGCCAGCGCGGCCAAAACGGGCAGCAAGTTGCCACACCACGCCACATGTCGCCAGTGCAGTGCCGAACCCAGGGCGTACACAATCAGTATGCCCAGTGAGTAGGAGACGAAGGGCGCGCCAATGAGCAGGCTGCGCAAATTCGGCTCTGCCGTTTCAGCAATGTAGACCTGAAAATCAAACAAGTGCGATTAAAATGCGAGTAATTTAAAAATCAACTACCTATTAGCTATTAAAAAATTCAGACCTATTTCGGAAAAACAGCTTGAAATTACGGAACTTCGTCTATTCTTCTAGCATTTCTTCCGAAATTTAAGGGCAAGAAACACAGGCGTACAAAAAACAAATAACGAAGGCGATATTGACTTCACGTATTATATAGTAAAATAGTTAATTGTACATTTTTTTACAGGACAGACAATTGAAAAAGCAAAGCTCGTTGTGTTTCAATTGCTTGTTGTATGTAACAGCAGCCATGGCAGTCACCAGGAAAGTTATTGGACGGACACCACAAAAATGTTCCCCTCCCTGCAACGATTTACGTGCTGTTTATGTGCTTGTCTGTCGCTATCGACTTGTGGACACCTCAACAAGTGAAAGCTCATTTGCGCTTTTCGTTGCACAGCAGCACTTTCATAATCTTATTTACGTTTGTTTGACTTGCGCCGCAACGTATAGGCAGCACTTGTATAATCATCGCGTTTAACTATGAAACTGAGGTCAAGAATCCGGAACTAGCAGCCGTAACAATAACCGACATGAGCAGTTCGGAAAGCGCTGCTCCACTGGCAGCGGCTGCAATGAGCTGACGAGTCACGGACGTATTCATCAAAAGACAGTACAGGTCCGGCCACAAGATCCGCACGGTAATTCGCCATTAGCGCCGCACAGCGCACCAGGCTGAGCGTCAGAGTGCGTACGCCATCTCCACGGGGATGGTTAGAGTAAATTGAATTGTTGGCATGAGTGGCATTTACGCAGATTGCTTGTTGTCGGAAGCTAAATCGTGCTCTGACACTATTCTTCTATTCTCTATTTACTGGCTGTGCACGTCGTGCTCTTGTTTGACAATAGAAATCACAATCACTTAAGAACGAATTAAGTGACGGTGTCCACACATACGTAGCTGCAACTGTCAGCTGCGATGCCAGTTTGAAGCTATGAACGCAATGAATTGAAGAACAGCACGGCTAGGAAAAGAACAACAAACAACAAAGCCACAGCTTAAATATTTTTTTGGAGATCTCTATGTCGCCGTTCTTGAACTCCCGGTTCAAGGACGTCATCTAGACAGCGATGTCGAGTGGCAACTTGTGCCATTAATGGGGGAAAATGTGAATAACCTATATTTATGTTTCACAGCGTTTTCTTCTCAATGATTTTTGAACTTTTTCTGGATCGTTTGGCTTGAGAGAAGGGGACGTACGTGGCATGTGCGAAGGTCAGCTGATAATTGTATTTGTAGTTTTACTGGATAGGCACGCAAATTAGCGAGCCGGTTGTGTTCGGATTTGATTGTGTGGAAGGACGTTCACTCAGCCAGACAAATTACGTTTTATTTTATTTCGTTCAAGAGTGGTGGAATTAAACTCCTATGGTTTGAAGCTGCAATGATGTACTTTCTTCGGTGAATGACAACTTTCAAGCACAAGATCTGAAGTTTGTTTGTACACACTTACAATCGAGAATGTGTTTATGAGAAAGTTTGTGTATAGGAAACTTGAGAAACAATTTAGCGCTCTCAAGTTTGGACGTTTTTATGTAAATCAGTTAGGATGTAATCATCAAAGCTACTGGGTCCCCGCCTGACTTAGTATCAGAGACCCAAAATAATTATTATTATCCATTTGGAAATAAAAAACTTGCCTGAATTAAAGCAGTTTCAAAAAGTTTTGCTTTATAATAACACTGTGCAAGTCGAAAACTCCAACATGGGGGTGAGCTACTGAGCGACTTTAGGTATACTGAGTTGAGATCCACCAGCCGTTTGGCTGGATTGTCTCTAGTTTAACCCTTTCAGTCACAATGTCCAATATATTGGACTAGAGCCCATACAATTCATACAGCGGGCTGTTATTTTCATGTCGGAAAGGGTTAAGAGAAATCCGACTTTGAATTTTGCTCATTTTGATCGAGTTCGTCGCTTAAGTCTTCGAACGTTTAACGTCTTATGCTAAATCGTTCTGAATATCGCTTTACTGTCTTCGGCAAGTTTGTAGATATTTTAACGACCAACAAATTTGCTTAAAACACCAACACAAAAAAATACATTCAAACTGTGTTTTCGACAAAAATTTCCCAAAAACCCCACTTTCGTCGAGGCATAAAAACAGTATAGCGGGTATATAGGGTTGGCTCCTGCATCTATAGAAAAGTCGCTCAGTAGGTCCCCCCATGTTGGAATTTTGTAGGGTAAATTTCACGATCAGTGTAATTATTCCCAATAAGAAATGTTTTACGTCGCTTATAACTATTACCATGTAATTAATATTTTTGAGTTGCACTAGAACTTTTAAAAATAACAAATATATTTTTCGTTGTCGATAATTGTCAGTTTTGTTGTTTACATTGCTTCATAACTTTTATTTATGACTTTTTTAATTTACGTTACCGATAACTATTATTTTGAAAAAAAAATTGTACGTTGAATTACGACATTTTGGATATGAATTGATTTTTAATTGTTTTTAATTGACAAACGCAAATTAACTGCAGAAACCTAATTTCCAGCAACAACTAAACAATAAAAAATCAATTCATACTCGAAATGTGGTAAGGCAACGTAAAAAAAATTTCTTTCATAAAAGTTATGAAGCAATGTTAAAAACAATTGTTTTCAAAATAATAGTTTTTGGCAATGTAAATGAAAAAAGTCATAAATAAAAGTTATGAAGCAACATCAACACAAAATCACTATCGAGAACGAAAAAAAAATGTGTTTGTTTGTTGTAAAAATTAATTGTTGCAAATAATAGTTATAATCAACAACATTGCAGTTATTTTCTTAAAAAACGTATAATGTTAGTTAGGTCCCTGCTTAGTCCCTGAAAGCGACAAAGCCGTAAGAATTTTCATAATATTGTCACCTGCGCTGGACCGCCCAGAAGACCCGTGGCAAAGCCGCACAGCAAGCGTCCAACGATCAACATGGGATACGACTGTGACAAGGCCAAAACACTCCAGCCGGCGAAGATGGGCACCACCGATATTAGCAGCGTTGTGCGACGGCCAATATAATCGGCCAGCGGGCCCGAAATTAGGGAACCAATCGGTGTGGCCAAGCTGTGCACGCTGGCTGGAAAGAGAACGAAAACCAACTGTTAAACACAATAAGCAAAGAAAGACATTTTATATATGGATTTGCGACGCATTGGACTCCGGCGACAACTGTAAGGAGGATACTCACCAATCCATGAGCCCATTTCAATGTCAATGGCAATTTCTGTCTCGGTGCCATTTGCGTCCGAGAGCTGGGGCAAGAGAACGGCCGAGTAGCCGATGGGCATGCCGCAGGCGGCCGATAGCAGCAGGACAGCGCAAGTTGCAAGTATCTGTGCGATTATTACGAGTTGGTTGTTATTACGGCAGATCGGTGTTTTGTTGTTGAGGTGGAAGCAGACACAGCCAAAGAAGAAAAGGAAGAAGAAGAGGATAAACGATATTTTTAAATTGCATATTAACAATGCACTGAATGAATGAATAAGCTGAGCATTGTCGCTGTCGCTATTATATGGAAATTTATCAGTGAGTTTGACTTATTTAGTGTGACGCCTTTACTGTCGACTTTATTCACTTATGCGTCGATACATTATATCTACAGTATTTTATTATGCGCTGACCTAATTCTCCGCTTTTGCGCCTTAGGGGAAACTGGGGTACATCTGACACCTTTTTTTAAACCTATATTTCTCGAAATGTGATTGATTATTTTTAAAGATCAATGCTGTTTTCTCGAAAGTGATTATTAAATATTGGAAATTTAAAGTTATTATTTTATAAAAAAGATTTTCCTCTTTATAATTTCATGTTTTTTGAAAAAAGTCATTTCTAGTCAAGGGGCACATTTGACCTGGGAGGGGAACATTTGACATCTATATTTGTGAAAGAAAATAAAATCGCTTCTGATTAAAAATAAGCAAAATTTCATTATATATTTTTTATCTTTCATTTTATGCGAAGGAAAAAATAAATAATAGATATTTAATTCATAAGCCTCTAGTGAACAAAAATTTAACACAAAAAAAATAATAATTTGGATAAAAATAAACTTATTTTACAAAATATTTGGAGAAGTTAATCTTAAATCTTAATCTTCAACGTGAAGTTGAAGCCGGATTTTATGGAATTTCCAGTTTTAACTCGATTTCGCTCTTTTCAAATGTGCCCCATTCAAAAATGTCAAATGTACCCCAGTTTCCCCTAATTGGGTTGCAAGTGTCAAGATGCAATGCGGCACGATTTCGTGAAGGTCAGTTTGGTGTTGTTGGCGGCATTTAGTTATTGCACATATTGAGCACCTGCGCGTGCTTATGCTTGTACATATGCTATGTACATATGTATATACTAACAACAGGATCATTCTAACATCGTTATTCAAGTTAGTTTCGACAAACTGTCAAGGAGGAATGTGTTCTGAAAGCTCTGCAACATTTGTCTATCTAAAGTACAAACACAACGCGGCAGCCAACTTGCTATAAATAGTTTGCATGAGTGTGTGTGTTAGCCATGTGCGAGTAGAGCGCCAGCAACGTTCGAACTTCGAAGCAGCCACCAAGCACGCAAAGAGAGCCGCCGCGAGCCGCAATGCTCTCTGGTCAACTGCGCTCTTGCACTTGGCCTTTGCAAGCACGTGCGAGCATCGCCCGAGCCCAAAAGCTTCCTGGCAGGCGGCTACACACGCGAAATGCGCAATACTGACACCTGCGCGGTGCAGTCACGGCTTGAATTAGCGATTGCGACAAGTAGTTGAGCACGTCCCATATGGTCTAGTGGCTAGGATATCTGGCTTTCACCCAGAAGGCCCGGGTTCGATTCCCGGTATGGGAAGTTGTCTTTTTTACTATTGACGTGTGAATTTCATTGTAATTTTTGCTTTACTTCGCATACATACATATATGTATGTATGTATGCATGTGTATCTACTTTATTGGTATTGCTTCTGTTTTTTTGTTTGCAAACGGAAAGCGTGGCGCACAAGGTTTAGCGTTTATTCGGCATATGCAAAGGGCGTTGAATTAATTTCGACACTTGCAGTTGTCACGTTAATAAGACAATAAAACACGACTAATAAATGTTTTGCGTTTCTCCATTTGGTGCCTTAACCAAATGCAAAACAAAATGAGTCGCTAAGGCTACAGCGCACAACAAGCTTTAGTTGAATGTGAGTTTCACATTTTTGTTTTTTGTTTACAATTCTTCTTCGCTTTGATTTTGTACCGCCGCGGGGGTTGCGCGGGCGTTATTGTTATTTTTCGGAGATACGTTGAACAGTTAACATTTTATACCTGAACATTTGAAATATGGCAGTATGCGGCTGGCGGCTTTGCCAGCAGTTGGCTCAATTGGTTGCTTGGTTCAATTAAATGCTTGAGTGATTCATAAAAATGTGACTTGCAAATTGTACTCGGCAGTTCTTCGGCATAATAGCAAATTGCTCAACGGCGGCTGAAACGTATTGAGTTGATAAGCCAATGCAAGGCTTTCGAAACAGAAAGAGCAAATCTTATCAGTTTTCGGTTTCAGTTCGCACACTTCTGAATTGTTCGCGCTTCTTTTAAGTTGTTTCGTCACTGTGGGCACTGTGAGCTTCGAACTTTCCCACTTACCTGATGAAAAATTGCCTTCCGGCCCACCGCGTCGTCTATCGGCAGATATAAGCCTATCGATGAGGGTTTGCGCTGCTGATAGTTGTGCTCCTTATCTGCTGCTGTCGGCACAATGTCATATTTCAGTTTCTGCGGCACGAATTTGCTATACTCGTCCTCTGTTTCTCTGCAGGTAAAAGTAAACATGGAGCATTTTAATTAAGAGTCAAACAAAGAAAGTGCATCAAAATTGCTTTTCGTGTAGAATAACACGCATTTTAATTAAAAGTGCAAACACTTTCTATTATACTGTTTTATTGTATTCCCTTTGATATTCTTTATAATTACCAAACAAAGCACTGGCATTAGCAAACAGTCTCAATTAATTCGCTAATGTGTTCGCTGTGCGTATCATTTATGGGGCACACATACACGCACACACACACGCATCGCCTGGCAGACGGTAATGAAAAATTCAATTAATCCAATGACAACCACCCAGCTTATTGTTTTATGGCTGCAAATGCTGTCTAATTGAAATTCTTAGCTTACACAACTGTGCCAAATTTGCAATTGAAATTGAAATTTCGTTCCAATAAATTTAGCAACGAACTGACTTGCAGAAATATTATACTTTATCACGCGTGCGGCCACTCGTGAGTTCGGGTAGTCGGATCTCGCTGCTGAGCTTTTCGATGGAATTGTTGGACTTTGGCTCATGGACACATGGCGCACGACAGCATATTCTCTGGATGCATGAGGACAGCAGCTGAGCGAGTAGTTGCTTGGATGAGGCGCATTGCATTTTGGTAAAATGGGCTGACTGAAGAGGTGGACCCGTGGGATTGTCTTTACGAATAGTGCCAATCAACACATCAGTCCAATCAACACCAACAATTGAGACCCGCTTATACACAAACATTTGTGTGTGCAGAGAAGTGGCGATCAGTAATTTGATTCAATCCATGCATACAGCAGCATAAGCAAAGGTGAAATGATTGACTTAGGGCCTTGAAAATGTTTTACCAGAACTAGTGGTGGGCATCTTTGCAACTGCAGCATCAGAATTTGATATGCCGCAACTGACTGCCTGGCTACGGCGCAGAAAGTGCTGAGCGGTAGCATTGCTCGCTGACAAAAAGCGGGAAAAAAGCGCGACAGTGCAATCGCAGATCGACAGCGGATTGTCTAATAAGGCTTTTGTTGCTGCTATTCGTTGCTGCTGTTTCAGATTGTTGTCATATTGTAATTTTTGCTTGTGCGACTCATGTGTTGTTGTTGTTACCTCGAATCACACGGCAACTGATAAGCGCCGCAAGCCTAACGCACACACGCGCGTAGATAATAACGCGTTGGCGCTAAATTTAATATTCGATGTTGACTTTGATGATTGATTGTTGTAATAAATACATGTTTTCGCATGGGAACGAGAGCGTGTGCCTTGTAAGGACGGCATATTTGCATAGCTATCCGCAGGTGATCATGCGTGTGCATATTAACCCCGTGGGCGCTGTTTACGATTTAACGATCGAATGCCACACGGCTCCGCGGCGGCTACGAGTGGAGCACTCGAACGTGCGATAGTGACGATTAGCTTTTGCTAAAGAACGACACCCACATTGAATACATTTTCGTATTGATTTGCTTTGCTTCGTATGTGTGGTGAAGGCCGCAACATTTGTTGCTTTATGACATTTTGTCATTGAATAGCGGCGATTTCTTTCATCGAAAATATGCAGGAAATATAGGAAAACCTACAAAACGGCTCCCTACTGTTTCACGATTATGTACGCATGAACCTAATCTGATATTTTCATTTCTTCGGATATTTCTCGCCACACGCTGCGCTCAAGGTCGCTTAAGTGATAACTTGAATCACTGTTTTGGTTTGATTTCATAATTTCAGCTGATGAGTTCTCACGGGTTCGGGCGATTGCATCACGGATGGTTTATTGATAGCACATCGCACGGCCACGACAATATGTGACGTTGCACTGCTATTACGCAGGCCGCACAAGCAGCACAGCGCAACGCAGTTCAGTTTTTTGTAAATAATACGTTCTCTTGCAGAATTTGAAGAACTAATTGAAAAAGTCCATATAAGTTCTATTTGAAAGTCTGATTCAGACAAAGAACTCCTATTGCTGGGTCTATGGAATGAATATGGTTTTACGAGATTCGTATACGCAGTTCAAATATTTTCTGGGTCACACAGTTTCATTTGTGTTACGATGCGCCCAGGCTTAGAATTGCCAAATCGCAAATATTGGACTCGTATGGACCCGAATGCCACCGAATATGTGCTGAAGGTGATATAATAACAAATCTTCAATCGCCACAAACATTCTGCGCTCATTATTTTTTGTTTTTATTGCAGAGAAGCGCGAGAGTTTTGCTGCTGTTGCCCAGCCAACCAAAGCGTGCTGAGTCTCTATAGTAAGTAAACAAAACAGATCGCACCGAAAAATCGCAAATCTATTGTGCTTTTGTGCTTTGACAACGTTCCAATTTCTATAGCAAAAATATTTGTGTATGCCGGATACAAACAACTAACACATTAAACTTGTTTGGCGGGGCAAATGAAAACAAATCAATCTAACAGCTTAATTAAATTGGGACAATTAAATTGGGAATTGAATTGGGGACAAAAAGTGCACAGCTGAGCGTCTCGAATGCGAACAAAAACCCCAAAAAAAGTTTGAATTAAAGGGTCCGCTGCTAGTTCTTTCGGTGTGACATCACGGGACGTCAAGAAGTGACAAAGCACAAATGCCGAAACGCCAGTCACGCGCGCCTGACGCTCATTAGTGCCTTATCAACTAATTCTCTACCCATTCGATTCGATATTCAGTTTTTTGTCCGCTGGCAATGGATAAGTGTACTGAATTCGGCAGAAAATCACTCGCCGTGCACTCCTCGCCGACTCTTGTGCTTCAATAGTGAAAATTTCTGCGATAATTTCGGCCATTGAGACCAACTATATTTATACTACGAATCTGTAAATGACTATGTGAAGTTGTATGTTTATTCCACAATCACAGATAAGCCACTGAAGTGATTTAGACTCAATAGATAACTAATTTTATTATGAAACTGTTACTATATATTATTTTATAGTTTGATTCTACTGGAAAAATTTGACAAAATTTGTGTAAATGTAATTCAAATTGTTTACATGGAACTATAGACAGCACAGCAACGCGTGGCACTTCAAAACCTAAATTTTTTAACATGGAGTATCAAACAGTACTTACTTAAACTTGTTTTGAAGAAATGTTCCATAAAACTATAACTGATTTTATGTTAGCTCGATATTATGTTGCCGGCCAAATGATCCCGGTCACGGATAAAATTGTTGTTGCTTCAATGTGAAGAGAAAATTTTCTCTCCCAATTTTTGTTGTAGCAACAACAATTTTATCCGTGACCGGGATCATTTGACCGGCAACATGACATCGGGCTTAGTTATGGTGAGCTGTGAGCTTTTATACTTTTAAAACCCTCATTCAGGAAAAGCATTACTACGATCAGACTGTGTGATCGAAGCCGCGGGTAGAAGCTAGTTGTGTAATAGTTTTAACAAACTGATTAATTGAAATTTGATAACTTAACTGATAATTACTTGCGAAATTTGGAAACACAAATCTGTGAAATTGTGGCCAGCAGACTACGACAATTAAATGGGGAAAATAAAACGTTTTCTCAAGTTGTATTTGTGGATTTAACTTAATCGACGCGTCGGTCATATATTAGCGGCTGGACGTATTCGTTACTTCTGTTGCTTCCATGTTAAGCACATTGCTACTTTGTGGACGTGTAGTGGTACCACATGGTCACTCACACCGACACTATCCGTCTGATCGTGCAATTACATATTCCGTTATGCACTGGTGTCAGGTTGCCACTCGAGAAGCGCGCCGCAATTGTAAACAAAGCAAGTCAGCACTTGTGGCGGCGGCCGAGCGAGTTCAACGCTTCCTACCGCAGCGCAGTGTTCCTATCGGAAATGTGCAAGATCAGCTATTTTGGTCCTTGCCTACGGATTGGTCAGTTAAACTGTGCTCTGGAATAATGGGTGGAGTATTGGAAATGCTATGCGAAGATAACAGTTATGTTTTTCTTTATAAGCCATAGTTTTTACGGAATAAAGTTAACTTCTGCTCTTGCGGCAAACTGAAACCAATTCGTTTTAATTTGTTGCAAAGAAGTTCATGTCGGCTCTTTAGCCACCAAACATTGGCGCGGCTCGCCTTCAAAATAAGCCTATCCAAACTACGCAGAACACAGACGATTACAGAACCCCTACACTTTCTTACGTTTTCCACACCACAGACGTCTGAACCCTCTGTGGTTTCAAGAATACATTTTTTGTTGGTCCTTAGAATAGTTTGAACTTTTAGGAAAAATACAAAATTAAAAAACTTAATATTAAAGTTTAAAGAAGAGTTTAGAGAAGTATACACGTTTTTTTAATGGTGTATCTTGACATACTAAAGGAAGAAGAAGCAGAAGACTTTAGATAACTTTTTAATTTGACGTTTTCTTTCAATTTAGATACTTTTTTTTTATTTTGGCTGAAGTTTATAAAGAAATATTCAAATTTTCGTTATGCGTAAAAAGTTTTATGTTTAAGTAATTATTACAGTCACACACAAATACAGGGTCCAAGTGTAAAAATTTTAAAAAATTCGTATGGAATTTTTCTAATTGAACCACATAGAAAAAATTAAAATTTTAACTTTGCCCAGTAAAAACCTGTAGCGAAAGGGTTAAATACAGTAATTGCAACAATTATTTTCTATTTAATTTTTATGTAGAAGATTTTTTCCAACAACAACGTTTGATCATTATAAAAGTTGTTGTTTAAAAATTGTACTTTTACCATACAAATCATAATGTAATGGACATTTGACAAGCAATTACGTGCGATTTCCAGACATGATGACGTCAATCTTTCAGCAAACTGTTTTATTTGCTTTGAGTTTTTATCCCAAATGGGATATGAGTTTAAGTTTGATTGCTTTAAAGACCGGCATTTCATTATTCTGCACGCAGGCTTTCGTGCGGCTTGAGGCATTGATTGCATGTTCACGTTTGGAGCCCAGAGGGACTTCTTTTAAAAGTTGGTTTCTCCGCAATTCTTTTATTGTTTGGGGATAATTAACTATCACTCATTAATTGTGCCTTGCAGCCATGTGGTACACGTGTATACTACAATTTGTACAAGATTATAGGTCTAAGTAATTGTTTTCTTATAATAGAATAATAGGTAGAACGTAGTAGATAAAGTAGCACGTAAAATGCGAAAAATCTCCTTAGAGAAATTTTGCTGAAGTGTTGAACGTTGATTACGTTGTGTTTTGAGTTGGATTGTTAATGAGAGCTGTTTCGTTTTCAACTTGGAGTTCTTCTAAATATATGTTTATTACTCGGAAGGTTTTTACGTGGGTGTGTGTATGTAACATTATTTGGGTGTTAGAAACTCTTATACAATAAAATGAATACATTTTTGAATTTGTTTTCTATTTTTTAGCACAATATGCACAAGTTTTGCTCTAATATAGAAAGCTTTCAATTAAAACACATCTGAATTTCGTTTTGGCCTAGTTTTTATATATGTCAAAAACTAGTCACCACGATGCCAATACACAGAAGTCGTTGAAGTCCTGAACATAAAAATGTCTGCAGCAAATGTAAAAACATATAAAAATCTAACGAACAAACAAAACGAAACAAAATCTTCTAACTTAAACTATTTGTATACCGGAATAACACTTTAAAAACAAAGTTCCAAAGCGAACAATTGAAACTGTGTCAAATCATGTTGCACTTTTTTAATGCAAATCAAATCGAAGTCACCACTGGTCAGAATTCTTAATGAAGAGTTAAAAGCTCGCGGCGCCCCACACCACAATCAGCATTGTTGATTAAAACCCATTCAACAACTGTGCGAATATTGCTTCTTGGCCTGCAACTTTTGGAGCGTTAACACTTCGGAGCACTGCCCTGGCGCTCTCTGGGCCGCATTCAGCTGTAGCACCCTCTCTGCAATCCCCGGTGTTTGCTCATCTTAATCGGGCAAGAACGGCAAGCATTGCCTCAAGAACGACAATGTGGTGTGGGGAAAGAGGGTTTTAGAGGCTTTAAGTTCAACAGCAGCAACAACTCGCTCGTCATTATTCGACATTGTCGACAGTCGTCGTTGGCGCAATCACAACAAATGCCACCACTACATGCACATTAACTAGACACCTTTTCACGGCTTTCGTGCCGACTATGAGTTTAATTTTAATAGTTTTTCTTGCATGCTGGAATAAAACGAATTTTTATTAAGGCTCATTTACCTGTCTGTCGACATCTTGTTTGATTTGCGTTAATTACGCGGTCGAATGATGTCTAAATTAGGCACGCAGTACTTGTTTTGTTGGTGCTGTTTTTTTGATTCTTTGATAACCAAGTACGGCAGTGTCGAGGGTGGAGTAATAGAAATTCTCGAAATTTCAAATTCGCTGCTTTCGCTAACTCAACTGAGCTGCTTGGCGCACACTTTCACAGTTTTCAAGCTCGTAACGGATGCAATATTTAGTTTCCCTTGAACTTCATCCTCATCACAGCTCCATTTGTACTTTCTGCATTTTAGCTCCTCCTAACTTGGGCCGCTCAGTTTTCGCAACTACCGACTACGCTTTGCTCCGAATCGACACTTGACGCTGCTCCTGACAGCAAACGCGCACTGCTATAAAATCGTCAATTGGCGCGCTATTTATGGCGGCACACTCTCCAATTTTTTATGGCAAACGTATAGAACAGAAACCGTCTTTGCTCTCTGGCGTTAACGTATCTCATTCGGCCCGTGATCGTGACGTCCGATCAGCTGTGCGGCACAGTGCAGTTCGCACGGTTGCTGGCCATAGCGTTAATTTAGCATGGCACTGTCTGCCCTCTCCGAGAACAGCTGTCCAAACTTTTAGACCCGCTCTTGTGCTTTTTACCGCTCGGACTGTAGCGCGCATTTCTTCGCTCAGTAAGCAGGAGCTTCGGTTAAAGCTTTTTAGCGGATGCTAACACCCATGACAGGGTGGGCATAGTGTCCATATGCTCGAAGCATTGCATAGATAACTTACATTTTTTGTCATAACCGATTTGATGGGTCTAAAGTAGCGGCTTAGGCCTCCTACGAACTGAACCAGCCAAAGTCTCGTATTAGGTTCTCCTCAGATTGATCAAATACTTCGTCGAGACTTTCGAGTATCGAATAATTTCACAAATAAAGTAGTTTAAGTTTAAAATTCTGTGAAATTTTAACACATCTTCGGCCGCTACCAGAAATAGCCAATATTTTGTTAATTCCTTTTAAGGACTTACATTTAAGACCTTAATCAAGAATATTTTTGGATTTTTTTTGTGTATTTTTTTCACAAAAATATTTTATAAATAAATATGAATTAAATTTCAAATAAAAGCTAATATACAAGCCCTAACCACTATTTATTCGTACCCCTACGCTTTTTCTCATATTAATTTTTCAATTTCTCATATTAATTCTTCAAAGCGGTTCCACAGCAATAATATTGAAGTTTTAGTTTTAGTCTGGCCTTCATCTAGCCCAAATCTAAGTTCAATAGAGCCCTAATGAAAAGAAGATTAAGGAATGAGCCCCCACGAAGCCTCTTGGAACTAGAAAACAAAATTCAAAGGGATTGGGTCAGAAGAAGTGTGTCAGAAACTTATTTCTTCAATGCAAAGTCGATGCCAGGCTGTAATCGCACCAAAAGGAGATGTAACCCGACGTTAATTTTTCTTTAATTTGCGGTCGTTCGAATTATTAGTGCCCACTTCTAGTTGTTACTTTTTGAAGTTGTTCTGTTAAAAAATTAATAATAGAAACATTATATAATAAAAAAAATTAAAAAATGTTTTTTCTAATAGTAGATTTTTCAACCTTTCAAAAGAGTATAAATACTGCACGGAAACTTTGACAAATAATGGTTAAAAGGTAATAATAACACTGTGCAAGTCCAAAATTTAGACATGGGGGGACCTACTGGGTGACATTTCTATAGGTATACTGAGTTGAGATCCACCTTCGCTTAAGTCTACGAACGTTTAAATGCTAATAGGTCCTAAATCGTTTCGAATATCGCTTTAATTGTAATATTAATATAAATAAATGACACTCATACGCCACGTTGCGCTGCGCAAAAAATTCATATATCGCAATTACGCAGTTTGAATGTATTTTTTTGGATTGGTGTCTTAAGCAAATTTTTTGGTCGTTAAAATATCTACAAACTTGCCGAAGACAGTAAAGCGATATTCGGAACGATTTAGGACCTATTAGCATTTAAACGTTCGTAGACTTAAGCGACAAACTCGACTAAAATGAGCAAACTTCAAAGTCGGATTTCTCTTAAACTAGAGCCAATCCGGCCAAACGGCTGGTGGATCTCAACTCAGTATACCTGTAGAAAAGTCATCCAGTAGGTCCCCCCATGTCTAAATTTTTAAGGGCAAATTTCACGCACAGTGTAATCAAGCATGAAAACAAAAAATTGTTGGCTTCATTTTTCGCCTACTGAAAAGTATGCGGTGCTGAAGGGTTAAAAATATTTTCATAAACTTATCGATTAATCAATTGATCAATCAATTGATTGTGGTAATTTGGTCTTTAGGCTTCGTAAATAATCAATAATAAATCAATAACACTGAGCAACAGCCAAAATTTTTCCGAGTTCTAGTAAACCTTTTGTAAAGGAGTTTTGGACACTGATCGCAACTGCGTACTTAGTTTTTTGATTGTTTGAGCGATTTGTAAGTTATTGGTGGTTTTTGCTAGGTGGTGTTTTCCACGTTTTTTCATCTTTGAATTTTTATTGCATTTATAATGTGTTGAAAAACACGATAATTTTTTTTATAACACAGTAACGAATCCTCAAGCTATAATTTTGACCATAGTCTATTTCGATTGGTCAAGGGTTAACATGGCTATGGCCCTTCAAAGTTCAATTTTCGCGAATTTTTCATAAAAATTCATTTAAAATCGGTGTTGCAATTTTCAACCAGGAGTTAGTGTTCAATGTATAGTGTAAGGTTGTAATTTAAACTTATAGAACAGATTTTTTTATTGTATGTGCCATTCTCGGCCTATGCTCATTAGAGTGTAAATGCGACTTCATCTTCTGAACACGTGTTTGTATTGAAATCTCCTAATGCTTTTTGCGTCATTGACGAAAGTAGCTAAAGTATTCTCGCAAGCGTCAATATTTGTCTTTTCAAGGACATTAACAAAATTTGAATTGGTTCATTACTGTAGGAGCTATTCTAAAAAGAGTTGCATCACACAAGTACAAATTTCAACCACACACACTTAGAAAACTACTTGCTGTTTTTTCATATTTCATTGCGACATATTTTTAGGGCGCAAAAAAATCAAAATCAAAGCTGACAATTTTATGAATTAAAGGCATTTGATGAATGTGAGCATTTTTATACCGCTGCCTAAAATTGTGCTCCGATATTATAGCTCAAAAGTGAATCCTTGCTTTTGTTGCTGAATTTATCAATGGAAAACTTACATATTTGTACGCATACTCTATTACAAACATCGTGTTTAAAAAATTTCTTTTTTAATTGAAAGCCCCAACATTCTTCTTTCACTATATGACAATATATATTTTTTGTTAGAAAAATGCTTTTTTGTATTCGCAATCTTGCAAAGTAACTGAAAATTTGACTTTGCAAATGAATAATTCTTGCAAATTTGAACCGATTTTAATGTTTTAAATTTTAAATACATAGTTAGAGTATTGTTAATCTATGTTAAAAAACTGGCATTTTAGAGTTCAGGTTTGTAGGAGCTGCATGCGTATAATGGTCAAAAAACATGGAAAACGCCCTCCGAGGAAAACGATCAATATTTCCTAAGCCGCTCAAACAATCAAAAAACTAAGTACGCAGTTATGATCAGCGTCCAAAAATCCTTTAGAAAAGTATGGTTTGATTTCAGAAAAAAAATAATAATGTCTATTTTGTTGCTCTGTGTAATTTGAAAAGGTTATATATTTTTCAGAATATTCAAAATACGACTAAAAAAACGCTTTTTTCGTGCCTTCGCCAACATATCTAAATTTATCTTAAAAAAAAAATTATTATTTCGAGGGATTACCAAAAGACCAAAGCTGTTTTATGCATCGAAAGTTCAAAGATATAATGGCTAAGTGCAGAGCTACTCTCCTTCAAAGTGGCTGGTCGAAAAATCGACCAGCGGCCGAAAATGGGTTAATCCGGAATTGTGAGGGAATTAAAAGCTGCGGGACCGCAGAACTCCGTGTTCCCCGGTTCATATTGGGGAACACATAAATGCAGCTGCTCTCGATTTGCAGTGCCTCCAGCGTAAATTGGTGAGCTAGTTCTGCGACATACATTTGTGTGTATGTACATATAATAAAAATGTACTCGTTTGTGTGTGTTCGTTTTGCGGCAACGCAACAGAGGAAACGAGGGAGCTAATTAACGTAAAAAAAGCTTTTCGCACCCACACATGGATTCCTCTTAGCGCTGCATGTGTGACCCTGTCCAGGAATTTATGTACTTGTGCGGTAGGACATGAAGGAAAAGCTTTTCATTCACAACCTTAAAAAGCTGTAAGAGTGGTTGTTAGTTACCAAAAACAATAACAACAACCCGAGTCGTGAAGGCACCGAATGTCTACCGAACAGCTGCGTACTTTTGCAGGCGGTGGAAAGTCAGACTGTAGCACCAATTGACGTAAAGGCGAGCAGGTCACATTCAAATGTGTAAATCTTTTGTGTATTTCACCGCTTCCTCTGCAACGCCGAACATAAATGCGGGTGTATATACTTATTTACATACATACATTAACATATTTACATATATATACAGTCGTGTCTGGGTATAATGAACCCCCTATATAGTGAACACCCAAATTTTGACATCGAGCCTCTAAATATAGAAAAAAATATTCAAGCAAAAAATAAAAAGTTTATTTTGAGCAAATAAAACGAGTTTTTGAACACAAATGTTAACCTTGATATAGTGAACAAACTCAATGCAGTGAACAGGCCTTGCAATAATTAGTTTACTATATCCAGACACCACTGTATATATATTGTAGATGTGGATCGAGTGTCGAAAAAACTGCTTGGCTTGGTCTTTGTACCCTAGTTTGGTGGCTGGGTAGCCACATTGCGCAGTGGGCGAAAGTTGGCGGTTGCTTGTAGGAGGGATGTGCTCTGCTGAAAGTGCAAGGACGCAGCAACAGTTACAGTAGCTGCAAAAGCAGCAGTGAATCTTTTCCGCCGACGGTGCGTGATGGTGGCAATGTTGCTGCTCGCTGATTGCAAAATCAGTGTCAATGCTGTCACGACACTTGGAAACATTAACATGGCAGCGTCCTGACATGCAATGCGAGAGGCATGTTTGAGAAAAAAGAGCAGCTAACAAAGTACTGTGAGTAAAGTGATTTCAAATAAATTAGGTATAATTAAAAAAAATACGGAAAATGAGCCGAAGACTGAATGAATGAAGACTGTTTCAAGGTTGGTATCTACGAAAATACGCCTGAACTGGCTTCAGTTATATAAATTACAGACGATAACATAATAAATTGTACGAAATAAGGCCAAACACTACCACAGCAAGTGCATGCACCCGTAGAATCTGAAATTAATCCTTAATTTCATTTGATACTACGAAGAAGAAGAATAACAGCAATGACAATACAAGGTCCCCTGAGTCCTCTCAGCACTCTCTCAGCAGTTATCGCTGCCGCTCGTGCTCAATATATACCAGAGGCAATTGTCTCTGATATAAACTATTGAAATCAATTTAGCGAAACAACAGCGTTGCATTCCAACGTAACAACCGCCCCCACACCGCCTCCCGTCGCCTGTTTGCGTTAATGTTCTGTCCATGCATACTACGAACTGCTTTAAGCAAGGACCAGCACAATTCAAAGCTTTGCTGCACCCCGACGTCCGCCTGACCCCCCACAGCAACCAATTCAAGTTCACTATCGGTCGCATGCGCCAGGCATACGACGAGAAACTGCCCAAAAACAACATCTTACGGAAAGCTTTTTGCCAGTCAAAAGCTTTTGCGCAGCATCAGCCGAGGCGGCTCAAGCACGCAAGTAAAATTAAAACGAATGCGCGAAATAAGCATTCAAAATAAGTTATTAGCCGAAATCATCTGTTAGGCCGTCCTGCACTCACCATTCATCTCCCCACTTACCTACTGACAGTAGGTATATAATACACACACACGTGAGCACAACATTTGTTTTTATTGTGTGCTTTGCCTATGCGAAACGCGAAATTCATTCAGCGGCTCTCGCTCATTTGCTGCCATATTGAGCGCAGCAAAATGGAGAAAGCAAACAACAAATGCAACAACAACATCCATGACCAGGACAAGTCGGCGAATATATGAGCCAACCGAGCAAGCGTCAAACGAGTCGACAACCACACGACCACCGAATATCGAATGCGGCAACAACAAAGCAAGTCGGGATGAAATACGCACAGCAACGGCAAACAAACGATTGAGCGAGCGCCAGTGCTTTGCGCGAGTATCGGCCAAAAGAACTAGGCGCACGCCTTTTGTTGCCATTTATCATTGAAAGAAAATCGAGAAGGAGCATTTAATCTTTTTAAACTTGTTACACTCACGTGGTGCGTGGCGCGTATTGATCAGCATTCGGCCAACTTCTCAACACTGCCAAACATACGTTAAAAAAAAACTAACAGACACGTATCGAACGGACACCTTACAAAAGAAACTATCCCCGTTATAGGTGACGGCAGTGAGTGCCATCCGAAAAACATAGACATCGATGACGTAGTTGAGGTTCGGGGACTGCGTGCAGCGGGGGCGACAAATAGTGGGTGAGTGTGCATTCGGCTCACTGGCTCACAGCTGCTGTTCGCTGTTGCTCTTATCGGTCGCTTGCTTATAATGTTGTTGTTGTTGTTGTTGTTGTTGCCGCTACTGCTACCGCTGTCGCTGAAATGTTAACAACGGACAGTGAGGACAGCGCAGCCGACGACGGCAGCTGACTTATATCAAATGCAGAGATGAATTTTGAGTTTAGTTGCTTTCGGAATGTCTACAAAATCAGTCGATTAGTGTTGCACAATGTGCTTCGCAAGTAACCAACTAACATCTACCACAATTTCCATATATGAAACAAAACCAAAAGGGATTCACCAACAACAATAGGATTGTGGATAGTGTGTACCATGCCCCGTTTTCGTTGTTATCCAACACCACATCGCACATACGTACGTTTGCACTGCAGCAACACCAACGCAAAATAACGGCAAATTCTATAAAGTGAAAAGCAGAATGGAGGCTGTGAAAAAGAGGAAGCAGGAGACTATTTGCGTTTAAAACGCCCTCCAAAAGTCGACTTACAACGGTTGGTGTATCGCTAACTGGTGGCTTTTGCAGTGTGTCCTCGGCGGCGGTGTTGTTGTGCCTTGTAACGGTGCATGTGTGTGCGTGCCCATGGCTGTATCTGTGCCAGTGCTGGGTGCTCGGTGTTCGGTGCTCGGTTATCGCATTTTTGTGCCGTTTGCTTTTCATTTCCCCTTCCTGGCACTGGCTTTGATCGGCAGTGAAACTTTGTTGCCGCTGCTAGTGTCATATAAAGTGCAAGGCTAATAGTGGCAGCCAACAACCAAAGAAATATGCTGGTGGACCGGGCGGTAGTTGGTGGGGGTGCAGACGGTGGCACACAGGAGGAAACTGGACCCGAGTTGGACGTGTTCTTACTGATGCTACGGCGCGCATGAGCTGCCCAGAAGATGCGCGTGTAGTGTGCGGTGGGTGACATGCAGCCAGAAGGACCAAATTATAAAAACAACAAGTATGCTGTACAACAACATATAAGCTTACACAACATCACGGCAACATCAAAGGGAAAACATTTAATATAACTAAGCACTCGAACATACTACAAGCATAACAATCTACGACTATTAAGACAACAACATCATGAAAACTTGAGCAATCGTCAAATAAGACAAATAAACAACTATAGAATCATAAATAACTAAAGTAGTGCAATCTGTCGCAAATACTAAACAAGCAATCAATTACTAAAACTATGACCAAGTCCAACCAGTGAATATTCCACAGCGATCTGCTGCTACTATGTCCCACTGCACCACTACTACAACAACAATCATTTGCAACACTACAAAATACTCCAATATAAAAAGAACCACTTCTTGTATGATGCCTGAACCCAGACACTTGACGCAGTTAGAATAAACACATTTCGATGAACTTCTCATTTCGAGGGTCCCAATCAGTTATTTTCGCACATGTAACAGAAATATCAGTGGTCGCCTCACTGCTTGCGGCTCGTAGTTCCGCCTACCGCCGGAGCTGTGATGCTGTGAGGCAGCCACGCCATGAAACGGCTGAAGTGGAAACTAGTGTACCTGTTTAAGCACGGAAAAGCAGGGCAGTTTCAGCAAAGAATAACGCAGAAAACATGATAACAATAAGAGAGAACGAATAAATGGACGGCGAAACGTTCGGTGGTCGTATGCCAAACACATTTGCCCCACACGCTCCACAATACGCGCATCCAGCTTTGAGAGCGCATAGTCGCAACAGTCACCTAAGCTAGCAGACGGCTGTGGGTTACATAAAAAGTAGCAAGCGCGTCGCACTCGTCGGCATTCGCAATCACAGTCGATTGTTAGCTTGCGACACCGCGCCGCGCCGTGGGTGATTGCGCGTTAACCTTCGTGTGCGCCGCTTTCGTCTTGTGTGCAGCAAGCAGCAGCACGCAGCAAATGAGAGAACGAAGGAGGAAAGCGAGAAATTTCTTTCCCATTTCATTTGGTTTTTTTCTTTTCTTTTCATTTCAATAAATTTTTGCGTATTTGTTTTAGATTCTTGTGTCTGTGTTGTGTCGGTTGTCGATGCTGCTGGCAACGTTTCCTGCACACCACCACTGCTGCCTGGCCACACCACATTTGCAGTCCTTTCAACGCTGCAGAGCTGAGCGAACACAATGCCAAGGAGCGTGAAAACAGTGGGCACACAAGCAAATCGCAGACATATGTATGCCCTGAATTTGTAACAGCAACAAAAACAATCACACCACCTGCGATAACAACAGCAACAGCAGCAAACCCAAAGTGAAATTAATTTCTGAAAGAATAATACGAGCGGGCAAAAGTGCGCTAAAATGCCAAACTACGGGAACGTGTTCGTTTGGCTGTGAGTGACAAATGTTAGCGATGAAAACAAAAAAATACGATAATAGGGCCACGAGCACAGCTGCAAAAGCAGATTCGGGAACACCGGCTCCCATGAGCGACAACAACAATAACAACACAACGGCAACATCACCAATCGCGAGCAACAAAAGCGCAAAGCAGAGCAATAACAACATTTCGTGGCAATAATTTTGTACTCAAATAAATTTTAACTGCAACAACATAAAATTGTCAACAGCAACAACCGCCAAATAGCAGCTATCCAGAACAACTACTGCACAACAACAAAAACAAGTGATTTTATTATTTTGTATTTTATTCTTTTGATTGTGCTTGCCGCAGGAATGTTTCAGACAGCTTTAAAACACAACAGCAGCAGTTAAATTCTTAGAGGATATCGCGTGACCTTGTACTGACACCTTGTCGTCGCCTCAGTGTTTTCGAATGTGAACTGCCGCACTCGCACTCACACTGATAGGAAGGTAAGTGCCTCACCTGCAGGCATTGCTCCTTTTTGCTTTTGTTACGCCCGCCCGACTACAATTCGGTTTAAATTTTCGTCAAGCGTTTTCGTGAGCGTATGCGCAGCAATTAATTTCCGTTTCATGCTGCGAGTTGTATTGATAACACAAGCAACATGGCCACAGATGCTTGTAGTGTGCGCCGCTCGGAGCTGTGCTAAACAGCCTCGATATTTGTAAGTGTAGGCTTTGAAGAAAGCATGTGTTGGCTATGTATGCTGCACCCCTCTCCTGGCCACAATTCTCTCTTTAGTGCTGTGCGAGATTTGCGAGAACTACAGCGAAATGCTGCTCATTTCGAAGAAAGCGCTGCGACGGGGTACAAAAAGAAATAATATTAAACTGCCGCTAGTTGCCATATTTGCTGCACATTGAAATGCCATTTTTAATATTACATACATCATGCGTTGAGGCCAACAATGCTTAGCATTCTCGCAGCTGGCGCGCAGGGCGTATGAGTGATGTGAACATTGCACTGCATGCCTGCAAAAATGTCACTCATGCGCACAGTAGACCGCATGAAGCGTTTGCAACAATCGTGCCGTGAGCTTACTGTGCGCATAGTGCATACACTGAATGACCTTAACTTGAGATTTACCGTGCATGTTAATTTAATTATTTCTGGCGCAGTTGCCATGGCTGTTACTGCGGCAGGCGTGCGCTCAACTTCATCCACATTTTCACCGTGGCGCCAGGCTGAATAAGGGTACGGTTGCAAAATCGCTTCACATTTCAATACACAAGCAGACATCATCAAATTTAGCCAAGTTGAGGTCAATAAAAGTGCACAGTTTTTAATTACAATGGATAATTGATTTCTGCGTTTGTAGGCATTTCAGTTACATTGCGACGTTAATTGCGGCCAGCGGGGCGTATGCGTTATTTGCAATTTGTTCGCATCAATCTGTCGACGTTCGAAACGATTGGTTGAACGCCGCACGTTGGGAAAACACAGGCAAAAACGCATTAGAGCAAATTAAAAATGTTGCAAACCTGCAATTTTATTTTTACTTATCGTAATGTTGATACATTGGCGATATAGAAAATCAATTTTTGAAGTCCATTTATCCCATAACCTGGACTTTACGGCCTTTCAAAGTTGAGCGTTTTACTGTATTACATAATTTTCACTTCTAGCAAAATATGGTTACAAGGCTTTCTTTAGATGCCCGTAGAATCTATATTTTTGAATGAAATTCAATAACTCTCATGTGAGGTTATCACATTTCAGCAATTAATATTTAAAAAATGGTTTCAAAAATTTTTATTTTGACAGAAAAAGATTCATAGAATAGAAGATTGCGCCTCCCGTCATACAAAATGGTCTCTTTTTAGCTGAAAATGTCGATTGAATTTTTGAGAGAACAGCACAGTGGGACAACATCAACTATTAATTCATTTTTTGTTATTTAATAATTTTTTTTAATTTTAAATTTTAAAAGCACGTCGTCACTCATGTACCGTTTTTGTTTTCATTACATCGCACGGCTCTCGATTTTTTGTTTTGTAAATTTTTCCGCGATTCTTTCACTACAGGACTTTCGAAATTTGAAATTCTTTATTAAATTTAACACAAAAACAAAAACACAAGCAAGCAAAAGCTGGTATTAAAAGGAATAAATATGTATTTAAATGTATAGAATCGAGACGTGTACATAAATATCGAATTGATTTAGCTATGTCCGTCCGTTAATATGTCATCCAGCCATCCTTTATATATATAATAGCTTTTAAACTTAGCTTTTAAAGTTGAGACACGAAACAGAAATTTTGTAGAAAAACTTTCACAATCACAAGAACAACATATTGCCTAAAATGGGCGTGGTTTGCCCATTTTTTATACAAAAATATCTTTAAAAAATAAACTTTTAAATATTTACCGTCCGTTTCTGGGTATAATTGTCCGGAAATAGGTGTGGCATGCCTCTTTAACCCCTTATGACACATAATAAGTAATTATTTTATATTTTAGTGAGCAAAGATATACTTGTCAGTTAACCTTTTTTGATTTTTCAACATTGTCAGTGCCTTATATAACTAAATGAGTTTAGAAATTTGATTTTTTTTTTTAAGAGTTTGCCTGTTTTTATAAAAGTTGGCTAAGTGCCACATAATTCAAATTTCTTCGTCTAAAGAGAATTTTAATGCATGACAACAAAATTTTAGCTTATTTTATTATTGTTAACAATAAAGTCTGTATGGAGAGTGGGTGCAACCGTGAGCGAATTTTTCTCATTTTTGGAAAAAAAATCATCTGCTACCTTTGGAAAACCATTATGCAGAACTTCAACCTTTCATCTTTATTATTTCCGAAGCTGTACCATTTTTCGTTATATGTACAAACATTCGGAAACCATAAACCGTGTGCTGCAAAAAGTGCTAAAATTCAAATACGCTAAAACAAGTGTTACTTTATTTTTAATTTTCTAAGAGAATCAGTTGCCAAAATATTGATTTTTGTTTTTTTGCTTCTGGTTATGCATATTTCTAAAGTTTTGACTTTCGATTGAAGGGTACCAGCTCCTGGTAGGGACACACATTAACATTAGATGGCATTCAAATTAGTTGCCGCTGTACAATAAAATTGTTAGAAGCAGTGTTCGTGGTAAAATTATGGAATAATACAAACCGTGGATAATGCTTTGAAACTACTGTATAAATGGACTGCAGAAATTTGGACTGTCTTACAGTACAGAATGTAAGCAATTGTTTAAAGTTCAGACAACGGGTGGATGGAAATAACTAACGCCGACCTTGGCGGCGCAACAAGGCTTACCATCTAAACGTACTAAGTTATTGCTCAATATTCTTTATTTGAAATGTTTCAATGCTTGTTCAAACTCCTAAATTTGAGCTCGTAAAATAGAGCTGTTTATTTGATTGCCGTTGGCTTTCCTTTCACGCTTAAACCTAAAAACGATAAATGTTTGACTTCATTCAAGTCTTCGACTCTAAGTTGACTTGGGCTATGACAAAACAACAGGACCCAGTGTCTGAATATTACCCAACTTTGTAGTCTCTTCACCATTTCAATCACCGCGCTGCTTCACAGCACAATTGCTAGCAACACGCTCCAAAACACATCACCAAGTGTCATTTCAAGTGTCACAAAACAAACCAATAACCTCCCATCTCTGCCCTTTCTCACAGCCCACTTCTAAAGTTCCAGATGCCGAGCGCCAAATGGTTGGAGCCCACTTTATGCTGCGTGTGATTGTGAGAATTGTGGCAAGACAATTAAGTTAAAAATAATTCAATGTTTGGATGGGTCCGCCCTTCATTCGCCGCCTTCTACAGAATTTATGCGCATAATTTAATTGAAATTCCCAATTTTATTTGGACCTTCGTTGCTGCCCATCGATTGTTTGTCCCATTTTCCGTCTCTGTTCCCTCTTCGATTTTCCATCTTCCTTACACTTTACGCGTTCAAGTTGCTCTTCAGGCTGCTCGGCGATTGGACACATTTTAAATTCAATAAATGTAAATACGCTGAAAATCACGTCGAAAACTTGCCGAAGGGCTCATCTCTCTTCGGTGAAAAGTTTGCGCATGTTTTGTGTGAACAGCGGCAAATTTAATGCAAATAAATTTCTATCAGGTAAATGAAATTAAATGTTTTGTAGTTGCAATCCTTTCAGCAAAGTTTAATGAGATCTTTGATGCGGACAGAGTAATTCAGAGTTACGTATCCGTCGCTGAAAATCGTTTAGTCGTTTACTGTTTAAATGCAGGTGAGAGTGTGTGCGTGTATAGCTGCGAGCGTCTGTGTGAGCTACTGGAGTGCGAAATCTTTTCGATTTCGCTTTACATTATTTACTTTAGCGTCGATTTATGCACAACGTCGACCACGGCAGCGCTGCGGTTGTAAGCGCACACACGCACATACAGACGCGCAATAACTGCACTTACATGCACAAGTTACATTGACCTTGGACGAGCAAACGAGCAGCGCTGCTAATAAGCGGCAGGAGGAATTTCGTGATTCGGCATTGTGTGCGGTTGCAGCGACGGGTGCAAATCTTTGCTGCCTTTGTGATGCAGTTTACCGTGTAGGGCAACTTTAGGTTGGTGTGGCGCAAATTTTCACTGCAGTCATTCTATTTCAAATTTGAATTTTTCCCAAATTCTTTGCACTGCAATCTCTCCTCTGCAATCAGCAATGTAGACACAACGATAAATTATTACTCATTTCATTTTGTTACCGGTTACAACTCTGATGAAAAAGCTGATCTATTTGGGATACAGCGAGTAATGTTACGCCCAGCGTGAATACCAGTAAGACGTGTCAACCGAAAACATGAATACCCGTAGATCCATACACGCACACAAAGCTGGCGGGACAATCTTTCGTTGTAGAAAATTTACATGTTTACTAAAGTTGAAAGCCGATGATAATGCGGATTTGGTGTTTGTGTCCGCGACATGACACAGTGGCAAGTGGCAATGTCTGCCGCTTGAAACGCGCACGAGATGTGGAAGATGACAGAGCAAATAAGCCAATTTGGTTAGCAACGTAGCCTTCACCAAGTGGTAGCAAAGTGAGGGAAAGGTTGCTGGCGAAGAACAACATGAAGGGATACGGAGCCACAAAACTAGACTAAAATGATTTCAAAGAAATTACATTAAAGGAAATGGAAATAGATTGCCAACTGCGCTTTTCCACTTGCCGCCTCCAACAGCGCCACCGGCAGTTTTCGGATAAATTCGCGCTCATACACAAACTCCATAAAACATATATGTAAAAGTGCAGCAGCGTTAGTGTCAGCATTCCCGCCAAGTGCCACTCACTCATCGTTAAAATGTAAACAAAAAAACAACACGAAAAATACCCGCGAGAAAACAAAACAAAAATTGTTGGCCCATTTCGAAGCTACCAATTGAAAAAAATGTCGAGCAAGCCAGTGCAAAAACACAAAACTTGCACAAATTAAATTACATTAAAATTGCAAATTTAATTCCTATCAGTCTCGTGTTGTTTGTTTTTTTTTCGTTTTGCGTTGTCATGTGCCAAGAGATGGAAAGCGTGTGCAGCAGAACGTGTGGTCCGTGTATGTGTATTAGACCAGCCCGCACCTGCCGTTGCACTCATTCCCCCATTTTGCTCCGCGACGTGCACTATTTACGATAACTTTGCTCGACGCATCTTTTGCGAAAACAAAAACGAAGCAGCCACTGATAATTTTGGTCGTTGCTTGCAATTGTAGTCACTGCGAAGGTGAAATGTCCGTATAAATACATTCTGAAGGGTTTGTCAAAACCAATATAACTTGGATATGGGTTGGTTTTGTTTACTACTTACTTCTCGACTTGTCAGATGTAACTGAACTTCTTTGCATTCAGTAAAACAACAGATGGTATAATAAAGCAGGTCGAAATCAACGATCCCATTTGAATCAAGCAATCATTGTTATTTGTTGTCGATTTTAACTTAACAAGTACTAAAAAAAATTAACAAATATGTTACAACAACGGACAAAACAACATCGTTTGAGTGCAGGTGCACATCATTTCAATTGACGCGCATAACATACACACAAACACACTCACACGCACATTTCCCTAGGTGTCTTTGCATTCATGCACGTGTGTAAGTTCGCACACACAGTTGAGCGAAAGATAGTCCCACTATTCGCTTTAATGCTACAATTTTCACTCGTTGTCTGTCTGTATCGTTGTCTGTCTGCCAAACTAACATCACGACCTCTCCTATGACTACGATTGGCGGACTGGTCCAAGCATTCATTTCCCCCTTCCCCCTTGCTATTTGATTGCTTGTTGATTTTGTTCTTATTTGCGCTGCTTCGCTGCCGCGCTTGGCGTCCCGCGGCACCTCTTCCACCCACAAATTTGGCCATGCTATGTGTTGCGGCTCGTGTTTCGGTTCCGGTTGTTGTTTGACCTGCTTTACTGTCGGTATGTGTGTTGCCGCTGTCAACTTGTTCATTTACGCGTCGAATAGACAAATGGCAACAACAAATTGAATTGTCAGAAAACACCAAACGTTCACACTCCATGTGTTTGCTGTGTGTACTTGTTCTTTCCACCAAACAAAGTCAGCAGCGTGAAGAACTGAGCAGAAAAAGGCACAAAAACCATTAAAAGGACATAAAATTAAATATATCAGTACTGTGGCCTCGGCTACTGTGTCGTAAAATGAAAAGGGGCTGTCTTCGGGATAACAACCACAATATTGCACCTGCAATTCTAAATGAATTTCTGCTTTTAAAAAACGTTAACTGAATAATGCACCATTTGTATAGAGAAATGCAAAATTTTATTTTACTACTAACTAACTACCTTTACTTTACTTACTTACTTTATTTTAAAATTTTAATATAATCTTTGAGTAAAAAATAAAACAAACTTAAGTTTTTTCGTTCTCAATTAAGGTAAATTGAGCTGATTTAAGTGCTTCCACTATCTGCTACAGTAAAATAAATGGTTGACATAAATCTACATTAGACCTGAATTGGTCATGATAATACTTAGAATTTTACAAGTACTTTTTTGCTCTGTTTCCCCCATAAAATATTAAATGTAAATGTTTGTTGGGAGTATTATTCAATAAATAAATAAACAAAAACCATAAGCTCAAGGTCATGTTCACACACTCGCACATTAACACATACACCACTGCAGCAGTGGGAGACTGTTAACTAAAAATCGTTCACAACCAGGACTCACTAAAACGGAAGTTATTTGAACCACCCAACCAGTTTCGCCCTTGAAGCTCATTCACTTATCCACTGTCACATCCTCACCTCTTGCCTATACTGTCCGAATACTGTCCCATACTGCAACTATAACCCCAACAACTATAGCAACAACTGCACAAGCTGCTGAAACCGAGCGTAGGCGCGAATGGCAAAATCGCTTTGCAATCGATTATTGAATTTTGCTGCTCGGCAAATGCCAAAAGGCAGAGTAGCGGGGCCAGAGAAGAGAGACCGCTTGAAAATAAAGGACAGCAAATGCATGGCATGGCATTGTCAACGTGCGGTGCTGGGGTATGTATCCGTGTTTGTAGCTGCAGCGCTGCACTTGCTCGTTCATGTGGTGCGTATGTGTTTGGGGGAGGCCGATTTATTTGTTTCCTGTTTTGCCGTGTACGCCGCCTTAACCCGCTCACTCACTGACAGTCCTATGAACGGCGTGCGTGTGTTTGCATTCATTCAGTGTTTAGTTCCACATGTGGGTGCACATCCCACAATCCTCTATGATCCAGGCGTGTTTGCTTGTGTGTTGATTTCTAGTCACTTTACGTTTCATCAAATTGTATTTATTTGATTTTTTTTTAATTGCAGAGAAATGAGACAATACTGTCACAATTGAGGTTGCAAAGTTGCATAGATTACGCAGGGCAACAAATTTCGACTTTTGGTCGGCTTTTCTGGGTTTGTCATCAGTTTTAGGGTATTTAGGGAGCGCTGATTTCGAATCCGCAAACCGTTTTTAAAACTCAGTTTCCGTTTTCGCAAAAAATGGGCGTGTCAGTTTTTCGGATTTTCACTGACTTTTTTCACGTTTGGGATTGTAATCTCTAAACTAATAAACCGGTTGTCGTGATTTGCACTTTGTGTCATTTACAACACCTCACGGCTTCTTTTCCAATGTAATTTATTTTTATAAGTTTTACAATTCCGCGGGAATCGGACCTCAAAGTCGGAAAATATGGAAATATGGAATTGTGATTTTCATCATTTTTCATACATTTTCTTTAAAAAATTAGAAAACTGAAAATATGCAAAGTTTTTAGTTTTTTTTGTTTTGAGCAATTCAAAATCTTTTTGTTTTTTTGCTTGTATTCCAGACTATAAACGGAACATATAAGAGAGCATATTTTGAGGCCCTTATTTTTTAAGGAAAAAGTATGAAAAGTGATGAAAATGACTATGGTACATTTTTGCAATTATTTCGATGAGAATGGGAATTGCACCAATTAATTTTGCCGTGTTGTATTACTTGATGTTTTTGCTTTCTTGTTATACATAACTCGACTTTGAGGTCCAATTGCCGTGGATTTTTAAAACTTATAAAAATAAATTGCATCGAAAAAGAAGCCGTGCGGTGTTGTTAATGCAACAAGGTGAAAATTATGTCAACCGGTTTATTGGTTTAGAAATTACAATCGCAAACGTGAAAAAAGATAGGGAAATTCCGAAAAAGTGACACACCCGTTTTTTGCGAAAACGGAAACTAAGTTTTAAAAACGGTTTGCGGATTCGAAATCAGCGCTCCCTAATTACCCTAGAACTGATGTCAAACCCAGAAAAGCCATTTTGCTGTTGATCAGTGTTATTTTTGTTGAACACTTTTATCAAACTACAAAGGCGCTTGTTCGACGATATGCACAATACATACATTTTCGATTTGTTCTACACGATATTAAAACAACAACAAAAAACCAGTTATATTTCCTGATTTATGGACATAAATATACATAGAGTTCAGTTTCACCGTAAATGAGTTAAATGATGCGCTCAATTTGACAGAGACACATACGCGTTTGTCACCTGTCCTCCACCCTCGTTGTCGTCGCATAGCTCATACAACCATCCACTAGAGTGAAGAATCACTTATGTACATCTGTCTAAATCTCGTTGGCTAAATTGTTGGCCCTTCATTTAAGCGGCACTGTCAGAACTTAACTGGAGATTCCACTAATTGAGTTGCATCCTGCGGCATTTTCACATCTATTCAATGCCGGCATGAAAACGGCTCGCTGGTCTTATTTAAAGCGCCAAGACATTGTGCTGTATGGGGCAACAAACTAAACCTTTTCTCGCCGCTCGCGCCACATAGGCAAACGTCTCACGAAATAAGTATTTACAAGAGTTTTTGCACTCTGTGCATTGCACACGCACCCATTTTTTTTACCAACCCATCCGCACTCTCAGCAAACAAATGTGACGTCGTTTCGTGTTGTTACTTCGTCCGTGCTACCAGCAAAGACGACGGCTGAACGACATTCCAGCGAATTGCAAACTTTTAAGGGCACCGAACACATGTCCCTTTGCAACCACGTGTGAAAATTCTCAGTACAAAAATTGCTAAAACACGCTGCGAAGATAACTTCGCAAAGGTTAAAGGACAGCAATGGTGATATACATATATTTACATACAAACATATGTACTCGTATCTCTGGTCAACAAAAAGACACTTCGTGAATGTTAAATGAAAATTGTTTCCGATTTCGTAAGTGAACACTAAAACACCATTACGATGTTTCAGCCACGTCACATGTTGCGTATGGACAAGTTTGCATATTACTGTTGACGCCGCCCGCGGACATTTCTCTGCCATTTTCTCATTCTTGTCATGTGTCTGCTTCGCCACATGGCATGCCCTAAGATAAATGTGTTCTCGAGAAAATGATGAGCTCTGATGACACTTGATGTCAACGCTTGATAATGCGCTGTGATATGCCGAGATTATCTGCGGCTACATGCGGCCATTTCTGTATAGGCCTTGTGCGTGTGTGTGTGTTTCTGTGACATTTCGCTGTTACTGTTGTTGTTCATCTTGCAATTTTGATTAAGTTGTTGTTATACTTAAGCGGCATAACGGCAACAACAAAAACATTGCCACGACAGCAATGCGAATGCTCGGGCGAGCAGGAAGTGGAAGGGGAAAAACGTAGAACAAATTACCGCAATACAACAACAATAAGCAATAATGCCAGCAGCAATAAAAGCAACGATAAAGCAACAGACGCGCCAGCAAGCAGCTGTCGCAAGCACATCCACAACAACAACATCAACGCAAGCTAAAGCAATGGGCGGCACAAACATTTGTCCACTTGTCTCTTGCGTTTGTCCTCGCTTCGCTCATGTCCTGTCTCTCGTCCGTTGGCTCGCCTGACGCTTTGGCGCTCGTTTGTCCGGCCTCTGCGCGCGGCCGCCACCAGCTTCAGCTCCGGCAGTCGACTGAGATTTATGCGCACAAATTTTCTCCGCCCCCTATTGCATATGACAAATGTCGAATTTTTTATTACTGTTAGCGTGGTCGGCTCTCCGCTCCCCGTGCGCCGTTGCCAGGTTGTCGTTTGTGAATGCAACCGAATTGGCCGCCTGCTACGACCTTCTTGCCACACACGCACACAACACGCCGTTACCTTCGCACAATTTTGCACGCGTATGTACGCGTGCTCATTGCGTAGGAGTAATTTGAATTTTATTAATATTATCTTTTATTATATTTTATCAGAAACGCACCACCCGCGCCCAGATTTTCCTATGTGCGAAGAGTGCACCGAATAACGATATGTTTTGCTGTCCGTGCGGACTACTTAGTTTGGCTAACTTTAATTCATGAATAACGGACTTGTCAGCATAAAAATAGTTTAAGTTAAGGGTTAAAGTTTCGAAGTTAGTTTAGATTACATTTTACTAACTTTTAGTTTCCTATTTTGCGCGCAATTTATCTTCAATCACCTAAAGTCTATATTCGCACCATTTGTGCTTCATCGTTAATGCGGTTGGATACAATTGTAAACCTCTGGTGCTCAATGCTGTCTGACTGCTCCTACACTTCCGTCAATACAGAGATGTGAAATTTCCATACACAAAAAGAAAAAATCTTCATTGATACAAAAATGCCACTAAGCCCAATACCAACACCCACATGCACCGCCAGCTTGGTCAGTCCGACTTGTTGTGGCTGCAGTCAATGCCACTCGTGCCACTTAACGCTGCTGAGCGGCACTTGCCGCTTTGCTGTTATTTTTCACGGCGAAATTTGCACTAACAGGTGCGCTGTAGTTCAAATCCCTGTTGCCACTGCCAATTAGTTGACACTTGCCTGGCAGACGCAAGCAACGGCTCATTAAAACTGCTGTTGCATTGTTGCTACTTTTCACACTCTGCAATCGGAGGCCGGAGTGAATGCAGCGTTCCATCCATGCAACTTGAATGATTCTATCTATTTATCTATTTATTTATCTACTTATTTAACCTGTACAGTATTTGGTCCACAGTGTTTACATGAAATTCAGCGAACGAACGAGCGCGGAATGGTAGACCCCCATCGAGGAGTCGAGTGCAAATAAACGCATTTTGCAGGCCGTTTCGCACCTGCCTTCCTGTTCATTTTGTTTTCATAGCTGTTGTTGTGTAGTTTTCCGCTTACGCGCTTTTTCGATGCGATGGTCATGTGGCGGTGTTAGTCGGTGCGGTCGGTGGGTGTCAATGTCACATCAACCGCTATTTTATTGCTACTGTTCTCGCCACTGATGTTGTTTTTATTATTGTTTCTAGTATTTTTGCGTTTATATGTATGAATTGATTTTGATTTTACGTGTCTTTCATACAATATTTTCAATGCTGCTCATAATTTTATACTCAAGGGCGAAAATATTAATAAACTGCACAGTACGACTTACACATATTATGTATATGTGTTTATAGGAGGCTAGGTTTGCGAGATCTTGCGTTATGTGCAGCACAAAAGCACTCAAAATGCCTGAACGTGCCCTCGCAACTGAGCGGCAGCACAATTTCAAACGAAAGTGCAGTGTGAAGTCACATTTGCTTAATTTTGTTTAATGTTTTTTCACCACTAACATCAAATGCATAGCCGTTTACTCAACTATATGTTATCAGCAAGTGTTGAGCTAATTTTCCATAATTTTTTTGATCCGCCAAACCTCATAACTTTTCTTCGACAAACTTAAAAAAATGGGGGTTCCGGAGTATCGAGAACACATTATTAAGATTCGCCACACATATATGTATTATAGACATGTATGCATGCACTAACGAACTCCTCTCTGCTTCCAGGTTAATTCTCTATGCCGAGTTGCATGAACTCGCCCGTAAATTGCTTTGATGTTCTGCCAACTGCTTACGACACATAGATCAAACGCTAAGCCATGCGGTGCCACATACACAAAATTCTCACAGGCGGCATGAATCCAAAGTGAATCGGCAACAATAATAAAGGGAAAACAGTGGAAAACCAGCAACGAGTGCAGCTGGCAAACGATTGGGCGGCGCGAGCAACAGTCGTCAATGCAACTGCCACAAGTTGCACAAAGCGAGTGTCTGTGTGATTTCAGCGAAAGCAACAAAACACTCTGAAAAACTGACAACAGCCCGAGCACGCTGAGGATCATCATACTCGACAACAGCTACAACAACAGTGCCACAAAATGGATAAAAAGAGCAAAACAAAATCAAAAAGCAAAGGCAAACGGTTAAAACCCAACAAGGAGTCAAGCACTTGCTTGGATGTGGATTTGTGGGAGGTGAGTCGAAATGTAGTAAGTTCGAATAAACGAACGTACAGACATGAACGACTGGTGTGGGTCAAATGAATGTATACCTTCGCTACATAGTCAGACTTGTTAGTAGGCAGTCGCAAGGCGACCAATCGGCGAGGCAAACGGCCCCTCTTGCGCCCACTTAATCTTTGCGCTCAGATCAAAATGCCTAAGTTTTAGTCACTGTCAGTTCCAGAAAGCGAGCAATTCGCATGCACGGACGTTGGCCATGTGCCAAATTGTTATTATGTTTGGCTCGCCATTCTCCACCCATCACCCGACGCTTTCTACAAATTTTGTTTTTCTCCAATGGCTGCCGTCAGCCAGAAGTACTTTTGTCTATAGCGCGCAACATGCAAAGTGTCAACAGCAAAAGTTGCTGGTGTGGTGGGGCTCGAATCGGGCTGACTACTTACCTTGAATTTTCACTGCTGAACATCTACATACACACGAAGATATATGTGTGTGCTCGCATATCTGTGCATACATGCAACAGCGGAATTTTATTTAATTCACGCCGCCATTATTTTCATTCTGGAGCAGTTTTTGGTGAATACAGCGCAAGAAGGTTGAGCGCTTCAGTGGTGCTTATGTATGTAAAGGGTGGGCCATCTAGTGGTATCTTTTTAAAAATACAATAAAATTAACAAAATTTCAAAATTTTCTTAGTAAGAGCAAACATTCCCATTGATTATGGAACATAACGTCGTTCAAGTGGCTACCTCGGCTGGCTTCGCAGTAGCGCAATCTGTCACTCCAATTTTCCAAGACCTTGTTGGTGGTTACGGGCTGTAGCTCACGGATTGCTTGGATGATATTGGCCTTGAATCGTTTCTCGATTGCTGGCATAACATCGATCCTTTACGGTTTCCCACAAAAAAAAAGACTCATTACGTTCGAGCGAGCAGCTGTCAGTGTCCAAACAAACTACGATTTAAAAAGAAACCACTAGATAGCCCACCCTTTATATACGAGTGTAGGCCCCGTTAGGACAGTGGGCAGCATAGATCAGCCACATGCAGCTCACACTCACCCGAACTAATGACCCGACGAACTCAATTCGGCCACACGGCATAGAGCCCGCGATCTCAGTTACACGACATACAATTTTGATAACGATAAAATTCCATCGAGTTGCCTTTGAATACGCAGCTATTGTTGTGTGACCACACTGCATAATTTACTGCATTAGCGCATTTAGGATGCACACACCCGCCAACCGCAGCTCAGCGTTTGACCTTCACAGCATGTGGCACTTGACACATTACGTTGCGCTGACTGCGTTAATAAAATTAAATTAAATCTATGGCATGTGTCAATAACTGACGGCAATTAAATTACGGCAATGAGATCATGAGCCATGCGCTTGCCGCAAAAATGTGCCGCTTACGCCAATGCTGTGTCAAGGAAATACAATTAAAAGAAATACGCCTCAGTTGCAGTCATGCACATGGCCAACGACAACAAACAGTGAGGAGAGCCAAGCAAGGGGAAAAATTCATGCATTTTCTGGTCGATTATGAATGGAAACTATTCAATACCGCATTCGATGTCAGCCGCCTTTCATGGGTGCCTCCGATATCGGCCATGAGCTCTGGCTGTTGCTGTTATTTATGGCAGCCACCCAATGTAACCATATATATATATATATATTATAGAGCTGACCAAAATACATACATAAGTATAAAAACAAGACACAATTTTCGCTGCACTTATAATTCGTTTCATTCAGTCACGAACGTGAAAGTTAGTTAGTGAGATGACTTCAAGGTCCCTTTTGAAGACACAACTTTTTGCCCTGTGTATACGTCATTCACTCTTCCATTTTCCTTCACTCGATTTCGCTCAGCAAAACGAGGATCGGTTCACCACAGTAGAACTGCCCGGCAGCAAAATGCCGAACAATAGCAACGCCGGCAGCAGCGAAAGCGGCTCGGTCATAGTCGCTCCCACAGCGACCGCCACCGACCGCTCGTATTCGCCCACCACACCGCCAACGCCCGCTGTCAAGGTGACAATAGGCGGTGGCGACTCGGGCGCCGCGCTCATCGCACTCGACACCAGCCAAAGCGAGTCCAACGAACCGGAGCGGGGCAACTGGACCGGACGCTTCGATTTTCTGCTCTCGCTACTCGGCTACTCAGTGGGACTGGGCAATGTGTGGCGCTTCCCGTACTTGTGCTACAACAATGGCGGCGGTGAGTGTGACCTCCTCATAATTAACCGAAAATCCGTATGAATGTTTGTATGTAATAACATGTGCTCGCTTCTTCGCCAGGCGCTTTCCTCATACCCTTCACCATCATGCTGATCATTGCCGGACTGCCGCTGATGTTCATGGAGCTGTCCTTCGGCCAGTACGCAGCCCTGGGCCCTGTCGCCATCTACCGTCGGTTCTGCCCACTGTTTCGCGGTCTTGGCACTGGCATGATAATCGTCTCGGCCATTGTCATGCTCTACTATAACTTAATTATTGCCTGGACGATATTCTACATGTTCGCCTCATTTCGTACCGAACTGCCGTGGCAGAACTGCGAGCCCGAGTGGAGCACCGAAAGTAAGTATTTCTCAAGCCGTTTTTCATACGCCGTACACGGCAGACTTGTGAAACAGGTTCACTAAAGGTAGAGTCCGACCGAATAATCGGCATCGCCTAGTATCGGCCAATAAAATAGGTATCGGCTTCGGCATCGTCCGATGCCACATCAACCATTTTTGGTTGATGGTATATCAGCCTATTTTCCTGCTTTAATTTTGTTTATGCTGAATCGCACTGTGTTTCTTTCTTGTATATTAAAAAGTATCTGAAAAACATTACTGAAAAAGGGTATAAGATCCTTTATTCTACTTTTTCAGTAACGTTTTTTCAGATATTGTTTCGTATAAATGTTTCCTAGAAATGTTTTTTTTATTTAAAATAACACAGATTTTCTCGAAATGTCTATTCATTTTGTCTATTAATATGGGCATCAGAAGAAAGGGCATTTATTTTTACAATCCTATTATTCTTTTGTAGTTGGAAGCATTTTTTTAAACAGGCATTTAATTTTTTCCAATTTTTTTCTGATTTCTTCCCACCACACTTGTACATTGGGTCACCTTGCTCCAACGCAATTTCAGAGTACAAATTTTAATATAAGAATCGTAACTTTAAGTTGAAGATGAAACTGAATCGGAATCGGCATCTGCCGATTCTAGCTCTTTCGGCCGATTAATTGGCTTCGGCCAGTTCTCGCTATTCCGGCCGATTAATCGACATCGGCAACAAATTTGGCATCGGTCGGACGCACCGGGTTGATTCGGGCATTTGTAGTTAGCATTAATTCAAGTAAATTGAAGTATTATCGCTAAAAATTGCAAGATTCTCTAGTCGAGTTGAATAATGTAGCTTCTTCAGAACTCTAGTTACATAGTCGGCATTACTCGGCATAATTGAATTGCCCAAGACCCAGAGGAGGCGGAAAATTAGCAACAACCGGAAGCGCTATTTCTAAAATCAATTTCAAAATATATGCGACGTTTTTTCTGTTAATTCGATGCGAGCTATGAAAATTAAGAACTCCGAGCACTGAGCAAACATCTAACTAAATGACTTTGAACAGACGCCAAGACCAACACCGCTCAGTGTTTCAAAAGCACACTGACTGACGACAATACACTCAATGCAGCCAATGAGGCCGCTTGGTCTATAAGCAAAGCAATAAAATACTAAGTGAAGACGCGAGTGGTTTTGTAGAAGGTCGCCTCGTCTGAAAGAAGGAAGCCAAAACGTATTCAGCTTAGACTAAAACATTATTTTAATAGCCAGGAACACCCCCTATTTCGATGTATGGTACAAGAGATTTCAAGACAGGCACTTTCAATATTGATTTGCAACATCTTGGACGGAAACCGTAGCGCTGGAAGCACTGCATTAGCGTAGACGATGGAAAGTGGCGATGGGGTATTGAGGGGAAACTATGCGCTAAACTGTTGTAATTTTGACGTCGGTCTCTGCCTTGGGGGAGAGGGTACACTCCGGCATTAATAAAAAATGCCACCATCTGCAGAAAACGACCGCCAAAACATTTTTGATCATTTATGAATTGCTTGCAAACGATGGATGGAGAAAGAAGAAGCAGCCACCAATGCCAGGCAAACAAGCGAAACAAATTCGGCTTTCGGCAATTGAGTAGCTAAGTATATATTCTTATTATCGGCAAACTTCAAAGCCCCTCGGTAAACCTGTCCATCTACAAAATTGGCATCAACAATTCAGTGGCTCAATATTTTCCACATTCGCAATTCCATAGCTCCACGCATACTAGTTGTCGACCAGCTATGAATGCTGCTAAAAACCCTCGAAGCCACTTACCGTCAGAGCAGGAAGCTGTCACAAAGAGAGAAATCTCAGGACAATGGGTGAAAAGACGAGACTATCCAACAGATATGGACACCACAAAACCGGCCATTTGCCTAAGTAACCAAATCCATTAAGATTATTAACCACAACAACAACACTAACAAATACAATCGCAAGAAAGAAAGTAAAGCAGCAGCAGCAGGCGGGTTGGAGTAGGGGACAACGGAGCAAAGTTGTTAAGCTCACATAACAAACAAATCAAAATAGGAAAAATAAACATGCTTCGGGTGTTGGAGTGCTTGTCCAAGCAAACATCGCGTCTTGGTCGCAAATCCACACCGGCCATAGTCAGCCACGCTACTTCACAGTCCACTTTTCGTAGTCATTGAATTTGATGCGCACCAGCACCGCAAACCCTCTGCTATAGTGCAACCTTCGAGCCGACCGCACGCGACTCGCCCGGCCATCCATTCGTCTGTCTGTCTGTCCATCTATCATCCTTGCCTCTTGCGTTCTTTTGCCCGCAGCTTTAACCATCTGTTGTGTACTTCGTCCGTCTTCGGTAATTTGTCCTTCACTCCGTCCACATCCCTCGCCCGTTTGTCCTTCTGTCCGTCAGTCCCTGTGTATAAGTGATTATAAAAATTATTTTCGCCGACATTGATGTTGTTATTTCTCTTGCCATTGTTGTTGCCACTGACACAGCCGCTATTGTTACTCTATTATATAAGTTAATTTATGTCACTTGGGGGCCAGCAGCACACGGATATTATTTACAAATTTATCACAGCCATGCTTCACATACACAAGCAAGCAGCAGTCAGCAACAGCAACAGCAACTCAACCACCAGCACAACAACAACACTAACGCTAGCAACAATTGTAAAACATCTTATTCTCTAATCATTAACACACACTCACTCACATGTGTGTGTGTGTGTGGGTATCCGGCTGTGTCTGTGGCAGTGGGTGCACGCGTGTGTATCAAATGCCAACAACAGTGACAGAAGTCGACTTTTCGGGGTCAAATAACGTCAAAAGGTTCAGCGCCGGTTCAGTTAGGCGGGGAGCATCTTTGAAAGGATTTCGCATCCTTTTTCCGTTGCCGCAGCAAAAGCGACACAAGTTCTTAAAGGTTAGTTAAACTGACTTAATGCTGAACGAGTTTAGCACGTGCGTTTTAATAAAACACTATCGGAATGTTGGAACGAATGGGGGCCCAGCGATAACTAGACACCATTTGAGTGACACATTGTCGTAATGTGTACCGCTTCACAAAATTGGCGGAGCAAACTTCTCAGCTGCTCAATGGCCTACAAATGGCGTTAGTTCGAAATTGGTTTTCTTTGCAATTTATTTTCAGCTTTCTGTACTCAGCACACATTGGCTCGCAGTCTTCGGCAGACAGTTAACATTTACCTGTTTATGCAAGAGGACAAATGTTTTCTGCCTAATAATTTATTGATTATAAAATGTTAGTTGGCCTCAATTTGCGGTCACATCACATGGTTGGAATGAAAACTGTGTAACGGAAAGAGGACAGCAAATCGAAGACACACCCCAGTGAAGGACGCTACTTTGGTGCGTTGCTCCAGGAAGCCGAACGCATAAGTTCACTGTGTTGGACAAAAATCGTTGAACCCATTTCTTCATACTTTTGCTTTGAACATTTCTTTCTTATTTATCTCTTGTTAAAAGGAAATGTCAGTGTGGCCATCGTTGACCACTTTAACGCTCTGTCAACCGTGGGAATCAATGAGTGGGTGCAGTGACTTTCATTCCAATTTGTTTGCGCGCAACAGAGGCGTGGCTACTTCACTCCTTTAAATACAAATATACATAGCTATTTGTTGGCTAATCACGCACCCTGCAGAGTTTCAATTGATTAACATAACCAACACAAGGCATTTGACTTGCTGAGGCCCATTGCTCTAAAGCAGAATAAATAACGCTTAGGCTTAGGTTTAAAATCCATATATCTCTCTTCAGTCTAACGCATATCCCATTAATGAATTGTTGTCAATAAACGACAGTATGTGCGGGACAACAGCACATACTCTCTCACACACACACACACACACATCAGCGAAAGTATTCTCATCCACGTGCACAATTCGCCACATTCACCTAAAGATACTTGAGACTCAGACTCACGTGGTGAGAAGTAATGAGGGTGCAAATGAAATCAGCGAAGAGTTGTTGGTGAATATCGTCGAAACCAACATTCTTGCGACTAACGTACGAACCGCAAAATTAATTCAGCCAACAAATGACCTCATTTCCGAGACAAACGGCAACTTGACAAATAATTACAGGCATACGCGCACACAACACAGTGGCGCACATTTACCTACTATGACATATGCGCGAAAGCAGGGTTCTTACAGGGGAAGTGTACCCCAATGTTCAAGCAGCCTTTTTTCGTTATTGTGCGTCGGCTGCCTACTAAAGCTTTGATTTAAAAATACAAATTAACTTCAAACTGCCTGGCGGATTGTGTGTCTCTACAACATAATCAATTTAAACCACTTTAGTGTTTTCTGCCAAAACAAATTTTTTTTCTTCCTCATCCTCATACTAGCATTGCATTTTGTATTTGTATGTCTTTTGCCCAACTGCCGTTTCCCAAATACGTTCCGTAAAATGGCTATGCATGTGTAAGTACAGGGTTTTCCAACAAGAGGTGTTATTTTGGTTTTCAAAGAAAAATGCATTTTTTTGAGATAAATGATCGGATGTTTATCTCATAGTAAAGAAGAAGGTATGCCGTTCATAATGAAAATCAACATCAGCCAAATGGCCACCACGACCACGCTTACAGGACCTTTTTATGAAATTTTGCATAACCAAATCGCAAAGTGGCTGCCCTATGTCCTCGATAGCCTCACGAATTCTATCTTTGAGGTCTTGAATCGACGCTGGGCTGTTGGCATACAACTTATCTTTCAGGTGGCCCCAAAGGAAGAAGTCGCAAGGTGTTAAATCACAAGATCTCGGTGGCCCATTGTGATCACCTCTTCCAGAGATAACACAGTCCGGAAACTTTTCCCCTAAAAGAGCAATGGTTTCGTTGCTTGTGTGGCACGTAGCGCCGTCTTGTTGAAAGTAAACGTTGTCCAGATCAATACCATCCAACTCCGACGATAAAAAATCATTAATCATCTCTCGGTAGTGCAATCCATTCACCGTAACTGTTGATCCAACCTCATTTTCGAAAAAGGAAGGTCCAATGACCCCGCCGGACCATAAACCGCACCAAACAGTCACACGTTGAGGACTCAACAATAACTCTTGGGTTTTCCGAGCCCCAGATGCGACAATTTTGCTGTATTGCGGTCCGACAAGGTGCTTCACGACGACCCAAAAATGCTTTAGTTTTGCGAACTGTGACTGCAAGATTTTCACCATTTTTGTAGTGAATTTTAATAATTTCAATGCGTTGTTGAAGCGTGTATCGTTCCATTTTTAGTAATGGCGTAGTTTCTACTTGCCAAATGTCAAAGAATAAAAGCTTCAAAAGTGACAGCTACCGAAATACCGGGTGGTTCAAAATAACACCTCTTGTTGGAAACCCCTATATGTGTGACCTCTCATTTTTGCGTCTTTTCGAGCGCTTTAAATTTATCGTTTCCTCTACTTTTACTACTACATTTGTACAAGTGCCCTTCACTATAGTGAAACCAACAAACATGCCAACGGATTTTTACAACTATGTGTCTTTGTTGAGATAATAACTACGTTTGGGAGACTGCTCAGAAGAACACTAAGTATTTAATAATTAGTCAAGGAATCCTTTCGGGTAACTATTGTTAACCGCAGCATTTGGTTAGACCAAGGACAGCAAAGGATTGTTAGACTATCGCTGGTAAAACTTTGAAACTGTGCCATTAGGTAAAAAGCAGTGTTTGGTCGCGCTGGCTTTTCATCCCGAGGCCCTAGGTTCGATTCCCAGCTCAGACTGATTAAACACTCGTCTACTTCTATCGCAATCCACATGAAGTAGATGAGAATTATAAGAAAATGTACAAGTGTGTTCTTGGCAGATAATGGAATACCTGCCAACAGCAGTTCGGAGTCGGCGTTAAAATGATGGAAGAAAAAAAGTGTTGCATACACATTTCAAACGGGTGGAATTTCTGGTATTACAATGGGCCATAAAAGGCCACCATACCCTAACAGCGAACATCAAGTCGTAGTACAGTGGACGCATCTGTCTGAGTGCTGCGCTTGCTATATTGTTCTGACAGAGTAACAAAAGTAAATCCGAGACCATTTAGGCTCGATTTCACACGTTACGTCAATTATTATGTGAAAAAATACACATGCTCTTTAGGATTTTTGCGTTGTTACCTACCGTACCTTAGACTCATCTAGTTGTCTCTTCCTTGTAGACTGTTTCTCCTACGAAATGGCCGATCAGTGCGATGCCGTCAACGGAACCTACTACTTGCGTACCTGCTACAACACTAGCTATGCCGATGAGCACAACATCACCGAAATGGCAGTTCATTCCCTGAAACGACCCCCAGCGGAAGAGTACTTCACGTAAGTTCCCGCATCTCAGCTCTCGATGAGCACATCTGACCAAGTTTCGAATTGCATGCTCCCCAAACAGCAACTACGTACTGGGCCTGTCGTCGGGCATTGAGGAAACAGGTGGCATAAAAATCTCGCTGGCAGCCTGTCTTTTCATTGCCTGGGCCATTGTCTTTCTGTGCCTCTGCAAGGGCGTGCAGTCGTCGGGCAAAGTGGTGTATTTCACAGCGCTTTTTCCTTACGTAGTGCTCGTAATACTGTTCTTCCGCGGTGTGACACTACCTGGAGCAAACACGGGCATTCTCTTCTATTTGACGCCAGACTGGAAACAGTTGGCCAACGCTCAGGTGAGTCCAGAAACCTACAAAAAGAATATAACTCTCATTCCCGTTTTTTCCAATGTAGGTTTGGGGCGACGCAGCTGTGCAAATCTTCTTTGCGCTCAGCCCTGCCTGGGGCGGTCTCATAACGCTATCTTCCTACAACAAGTTCTCCAACAACTGCTACAAGTACCTTCACTTCAACTTTGCTATTCAACTGGTAGTCAATTTATACACATATATATCTCTTTCTCACTCACGCACAGGGACTCGCTCATAGTGGCCTTTTGCAACATCGCCACCTCGTTCTTTGCCGGTTTAGTGATATTTTCCATAATCGGATTTCTGGCACACGAGCTGGATGTTGAAGTCAAAAAGGTCGTAGACCAAGGCGCAGGTCTGGCATTCATTGTCTATCCGGAGGTTGTAACGCGGCTACCCGTGTCGCCTGTTTGGTCGGTGTTATTTTTCGTTATGCTCCTTACTTTAGGACTGGATTCACAGGTGACTGTCTGCACTTTTGTTTGTACTGCACTTCTACATACATACATTTCTCTATTTTGCAGTTTGCATTAATGGAAACGGTCACAACTGCCATATTGGATAAATTCCCAAATTTGCGACAATACAAAACGTGGGTTGTGCTTTTTGTTGGTATTTTTGGTTATATTGGTGGTCTGGGTTTCACCACAAATGTGAGTGCAAGTCTATGAGCGTAGTGACCTTACTCTCACCTTTACTAACGAATCATGTACTTCTCTACTTCCTGGTTAATCCTACAATAAAAACAAATGAAATTCCTCCGCACAGAGCGGCATGTATTGGCTGCAACTGATGGACAAGTATGCTGCCAATTGGTCAGTGCTGCTGATTGCGATATCTGAATGTGTACTCATCGCCTGGATATATGGTTCACAACGATTTCTAAATGACATACAGGGTATGATTGGTAAGCGCTCGCGCGCCTGGAATTTATTTTGGTCTACAATGTGGCGTTTCATAACACCAGCAACGCTACTGGTAACTATAAAATCAGATTCTCTTAAGATTTTGAAGGGATGAACCTCGGCGGTCAAGTTGTCTCTAACCATTTCCCGTGCAATCGCCTTTTTCAGTTCATTCTGTTTTTCAATTGGGTGGAGTATAAACCCGCCTCGTATGGCCATTACGTGTACCCGCTGTGGGCGGATGCGGTCGGCTGGATCATCGGTTTGCTGCCGGTGTTTATTATTTTTGTTATCGCCTTTCAGCAAATCTGCAAAGCTCCCAAACAGCTCTCGTTCAAGGAGCGTTTGCGACACCTGCTGCGGCCCACCGCCGAGTGGGGCCCGGCCGGACGACCATGCGTCAATTTGCACGTGGAGCGCTATGACAGCCAGAATTACGACAGCGTCGCCAACACACAGGTCCTAATCAATGGCATGCCAACGGATCCGTCGCCCTACGAAGACAACAGCAACGTGTACCGCGACGAGGCGATGCAACTCTGAGAGCGGGTTACGTCATCGTCGAAAGCGGGCGCCGTTGTACGTGTGGGTGACGCGATCGACGATGGCACTGCCGTGGAGGACCGACGTACAAGTGGCGACAACGGAAGTGTGAGTACATTGAGCTGGCAAATTAAAACCGATTACTGACCGAATGGTACTTTGTTGTCGTTCTAGCCCGCCGAGTTCGTTTCCGTTGTGGCCATAAAAACGCCAACGACAACGGCCACGGTTAAGCTGCCAGGCCCCAGCATACTGAAAACGTCGAAAAGTAATCAATCGAGTAACGGTAAAAACAAGGGACAACCACCGAGCTCAAGTCCCAGCAAGCAGCCACTCATACAGGCCGAGCTACGCGCCAACGACAGCGTAGCCTCCTTCCTCAACGAGGCCGCCAGTCTTTCCAGAAAGCCAAAGGCGATAACAGACGAGGAGGAAGAGTATCGGAAGATTACAAAAGTAACTGCCTCAATTGTCTTGCCAACAAAGACAACGGTAACAACGGCAGCACCGACTGCACCAAAAGCAACCGCAGCAATTGCTGCAGCAAAAGTAGCAACATTTTCCCCAACAGTTGCAACGTCGAAAGTGATTGTTGCCGGCACAATGAGCAGCGGACGTGAACGACTGCTCACCACATTCGGTGATCGCAATGCACCAATAACAACAACATCAGCAGCCACAACCACAACCACAATAGCAGCAAAGCTGCCGACTATCGCAAGCGCTACAGCAGCAACAACGACAAAAAGCGCTAAATCCGTTGCATTGAAACCAGCCGCAGCAACGTCAATTGTCACAAAGTTGCCAGCAGGAATCGGGGCTACAGCAACACGGACAGGCGTGCCAACAGCAACAACTATTGGCGCAAGTACAGTTACAGCAATTGGTAGGACCGAGGCTGCCGTTGTTAAGCCTGCAACAACAGCAGCAACTACTGCTTTGTCAACAGCACCAACAATTGTAGCTAAGCCAAAAGGTCCAACAGCAACTTTAGCAACAGCTAAGCTGCCTCCAGCAATAACAACAACGCCAGCAATAACCACCACCATCACATCAACTACATCAACAACTGCCAAAACGTCTACAACAACAGCGGTCAACGCCACAGCGCCGACAACAGCAACAGCGGCAACAACTAAGCCAATTGCAATTGCAATCGCACAACCGACAGCGGCAAAAACAACACCAACAACAACAATACCCACACATGCAACAGCATCAGCAATTCGTATCCCGGCAGCAACTACAATCGCTGCACAGCCGCCAAAACAGGCAGCGGCGACAAAAGTTGTCGCTACGACAACAAAACCAATTACCACGCCTGCACAAAAGTCGACAATACTGGCGACGACTTTGACAACAGCTGCCCCAATGCCCTCGGCAACAGTGCCGACAACAACAGTGGCGCCAACAACAACAGCAATAGCGGCAACGACAGCAGCAGCCGCAATCAGAAAAGACGTCGTGCCGACAACAACTACAGCAGCTGTGAGTAAAAAGTAGGCAGCAGCAATATATATAACAAGAAATTACTTTATGTTTAGCGAATGAACTGGTAGTGTGACACTCGCTGAATACGCGAGTAACCGATTACGCGAGTGCACACAAATACTTAAGCCACACAACCTAATCCCCGATTACATCTAAGCGCTAAGTTATCAAGTACAATTTAAAGCGTTCAGTTCTTTTACACGTGCAACAAACCACTTTAAATGATCCGATGCGACTGCTGCATAAGAATAAAACAGCCGAGAGAGAGTGTGAATGGAAGCAGAGTTTGACCTATCGGGTGAATTTGCTCCAATTGGCATTAACGTGGCACCGCCTGTTGATGTGCACAGCTCATCGTCATGAACAAAAGTCGCATTTCATGGAAATCGATTTTTGAAGCGAGTGACAGAGGGGCTCTGGGCGAAAATTGTGTAAAGCCAAAATAAAACGCCAATTAGTTAAAAACACAACATTGTAAACAAATAGGAAAGTCGATTGAAACAAAGGGGGTTGAAAAGCCGAGTACCTACAGTTTTTTATATAGTTTTTAGCTGCCTGAACTAATACATATTGATTTCCAGTTGCCAAGGAAAATGATTGAAGATAGATTTGACTGACTGGGAACGATACGTTCCGATCTCAAATGTTGGAAAATATAATGAAGATATAAAATAAACAGTACCTGGAGCACCAAACGTACATTTTAGACTTATGTAAAAACCCCCATACATTCGTAGAATTACAACAAATTTCTCCAGCACAACTGTATTAAGTTCCTGCGAACCTCCGAACCATTCACTGATTGCACTCGCAATCCAATATTTCAAAGTTTTGTTAAAGAAAGTCTGACAGAAGTACTCTTCCAAACAATGTTTATTTTGAAATGGACTTTCATTCAAATGTTCCATCCAAATCTTAGAGTGTTTGTAATGGAAAATTGTGACAAGACTTGGGTCGCAGTAAGCCTTCAGTTGAATGTACAACATCAGCACCGCAGATGCTCAAATACTATTGATAACGCTCAAAATGTATGCGCACCTGAAGAAGACCTCTCAAGATCAGTTGCGATTCCAGTCTGGAAGCACGCGAAAGCCCACCCTCAATTCACGAAAGAGTCTTGGACGCGTGCAGAAAGTTAACTTATTGTTAGAGTAGTAGTAAATTCGGTTTTCTAGAACTTTTACTTTGTATTACACACACGTTTTGAGACACATACGTATTTTTGAATAGCTATAGTGAGTAGAAAAGATGCAACTTCTGTAGCGAGATGCGTTCATGTAAGGGGCGCCGGGCTGAGGAATGCTGTTGGACACATTTGGATGTCGCTGTACAGAGAGTGGCTCGAGGGTAGATTGAAGTTTTTCAATTTTAATTGGAATGCACGCTTTTGTTTTAGCCAAACCTACTTGAATATATGTTCATGTATGTTTATTAATAACCGTAATAAATATATAATATATGTATGTACGTATGTATATGACGTAAATTCCTGGCTATCCCAACATGTAATGTGTGTAGTACATGCAGTCGGCAAGATGACGAGCCTATTGCAATTAAATTAGATTTATATAAAAGGTGTTTTTATATGAATTTTTATAGAGAAAGTGTGTACTTGAATGATTAAAAGGACGGACACAATGAGTTGAAAGCGGGTGGGTGCGTCAGTGGCGCTTATGAGTGGTTTTAAATGTACAAGTATAAACCTGGGCCACCTACCAAAGAGGACGCAACAGGTAACAGCAATCTCAAGAGTGTAAGCCGCAGACGACGGGCACGATGGCGGGTACGTCGAGTTTCAGGGCAAGACGCACTACATACAGGTCAATAAGTGGATTTTGCGAAACGACTGTGCAGGGATTGTTGATGTATGTGGGCAAGGGAAACGTCAAAAGTTGTTCGACAATTTTAGATACCGTTTTTAGATAAAACAAATTGAGAGACTCAAGTACCTTTTCAATATAAAATAGAGTAAATAGAATACAGAAAGAGGAATTAACACCCAAACTAAAAGTCGTTGAAATATATATTTTAAAAATATACGCTAAGCGTTAACACATACCATAGTGAAAGTAAAAATACTAAACATTTGTACTAACTTGAGCTGAAAGTGTTAAGAAAAACCAAAACATTTCAGTAGAAGTGTGGTGAAAAGTTGGGGAGCGAGGGCATCGTCACCAACGAGAAAAAGGAACTGGCAACTGCATGATGCGAGTGTGGGACTAAGAAATTTAGTGACGCACGGGTAGACGAGTGCGGACAGTGCAGAGGGCCGTATGTGAATGTAGTACGTGAATATTTATGTATGTTTGTATATGTTTATGTACCTGTAGCTAGTTTATATACGATTATATTTACATATGCCATATATATATTAATTATAATATAGCATAGAAACTGAAATGTTATTGCAAATCAAAATTGTGATATTTGTTTTAAAGTGTTTATATTTGATTTTAATAGCGAAGAAGTTGTGTGAAAACTGTGTTTTAATATTACATTAACTGAATGGTATACGGACATATATGTACGTCTACAATAGGCAAATCAATGTTGTTATTGTGCTAGCAGATAAGCTATGTATATGTATGTCCAATTACACAAGCCAATAATTAAATAATTCAATAAATGTATAGACCCACATATACTATGAATTGTGATTGCTGTTGATGCTGCATGAAGTATGTACACCAACTCAAACACACGCACACATATACAAATGCACAAAGCGGTAACCCTTATGGCAATCTTCAGTCGGCTACGTGTCCCTAAATGTTATAGAATTTCCCACCTGCCACTCCTTGCTTTTCCACTTCCCATATCAAACCATCATTTCCTCCCAATTGCTGTTGAGTTCAAGTTCGACACAGTTGTGTTAGTTGTTGAAAAAATGTCTTCCAATTGCCTAAAATCTGCTGCAGATATTAGTCACTGGATGGAAAACTGAATCAGAATCAGAATCACCCCTCTTGCCATGTTCTACTACAGCAGAAGCTCTGCCACAGCGAGTCGCCTATAACTTGAATGGAAGCAACTATTTTATAATCAGCGATAGCATACACGAATCGTTGGAGCTCCTTGAGCACCACGAAACAAACCCACGACACGGTAGCCAGTGTTCCAATAATCCATAGGCAGCAACAATATCTTTTTGTATTCCCTCATTTAGTACTCCCTTTGAAAGAATCCGATTGGAGAAAGTAGCTACAAAACTTAATTTCCATATTCAACCTGCAGAGGCACGTTTAAAGCTCACTGCTATTTTAGCAATAATTTGCTGATGCATTGTTTGAAATACTTTGGGTCTCAAGACCCCCATATATCATAAGTAAAAGAATATATATATATATATAAATAGAGTACTTACTGTACCCGTACTTGTAATGGCTGTTGAGAATTAATGTACTGTTGTAGTAAAAAACATGGGAACGCTTAAAAGGCGATAAGGAGAAATTCCCCGCAGCTATTATTAAAATAGTTTAATGTACCTAAAGCAAGTATCATTGTGTAATTGTTGAATTGATTGAATAATTATATTATTATATTATAAAAAATTGGCAGCAGAACTGCTGCGTCAGTAGTAGTCAACAAAATCACAAAAACGTGGATAATAATACAGACAGATTTAGATTAGTCGATGTGAGCGTTAGACGCTAAGATCAGATCAGCACTTGTATAGTATTGGTTAAAAACATTGAAAATGCAAGCAAACAGAAATACAACAAATTAAGTCAAGTACTGAAGTGGAAGTAGCTGTCGAGCATGTCAATTCAGTACAATGCCATGTAAAGTAAAGTAGACTAGTAGCTTCATTTTTGCTACGCGCGAATATGTTTAGAACCAATCTTCTTTCGAAAATGGAAGAATCAAATTAAATCAAATCAAAAGAGAGCTTCAATTCAATAAGGCAACAAAGTGATACGAAACCGGATATATACGAAATGGGGACCCGGGCCCGAGAACAATGAGAAAAATTTGAGTGGATGCTGCATCTACTACAACTTTGTTCAAGAAAGATCCTCGCTAACATTGTTTGTAATTTTATCGGAAACGAAAAACGGAAATAAGCGAAAACACTGCTCATAGCGATATGAAACCCGCTTCAAGTCAGTAGTTTTCCTCCTTCCTTACTGAATTTCTGTCGAGATCACCAGAAGAGTCAATTCTGGGCACTGAGGCACTTTATTATAGTTCAGCACTTTCTACAAAATACTGAGGATATGCAATGCTAGAATCAACGAACCCATTATTTCATGGGTTGCAATTACACTCACCTTAACCCTTTCGAACCCAAAGTTGCCTAAGAGCAACTTCACTTATTTGTCATCTTATAGCAAAAGCTTCGATTGATTTATGGGTTTAATTTAAATAGGCACCAACAAATTAATATTTTTAGAAGTGAATTCTCAGCAAATTACAAAAATTTTACTGTTATCCTCAAAATAATTTCCAATACTTTGCAGCAGTATCAGAGAAAGTTTGTGTTCTAATTGAAGTCTACGAATTGGGCGCGTTCAATCAAAACCCTGTTTCTTTAATAATGGTTAAATAAAATCAAAAAGTGATAATTTTGTATTTTTCCATAAATATTAAATAATTTTTCTGTAACTAAAATATATTGATACAAAATTAAATCAATTATGGGTGAAAGGTTAACTGCGACTCCGAAAGGTGGGAAGAGAGTTATGAGCAAAATTTACTTTGCCAATTGAATTTCAATCAATAGTAAATAACTTAAAGAGCCAATTTGGTTCACCCTTGATCATTGGTTCAGTAAACTATTACAAGTTGTGATGACATTTTCGTTCCAAAGAGTCATTTGGCGTTGTTGATTGATTTTGAATAGCTACATGTCATTAGATTAAAACGATCTCATACATAACAAATACAGTGAAAAAACTATATATAACAAGAGGAGTTATGCAAATTAAACTTTGTTAGCTAAGAAAATCAACACAGAGTAATTATTGTTATTTTGAGTTGCGGAATTTACACCAAGATAGGAAAATCAGAATAAATAAATAAATAGAATTTGTAATAATAAATGAGTCAAAATTGCAAAGAAATATATTAGAAATTTATTGAAACAAAATTGTTCACTGCGTTTTATAGTTACACAGAAAATAAATTAAAACTAAAAGGGATGAGTATGAATATTTAAGAGTATATACTAAAGAAAACTCAAATAACACAAAAGCATAACTGAAAAAACTGAAAGCTGCAGGCGAAAAAATCATCACCACTACTTTTGAGTTATTTGGTAAGTCATTCATTGGGTTATTTAATAAGTATTCAAATTTTATGTCTGCTAAAAAGAATCAAATCTGAATTATTTTGAGTTGCAATTATTTTTCGGCTTAGACCAGATTACAAATTAAATTGAACTGGGATTTGGTCGACTATTTTTACCGAAATTGACTTCAACCTTTTCACAAACAAAATGAAACTAGAACTAGACAGCCCTTTAAAGCCTGTCTAAACCAATAAATGACCCAAAACAGTAGCAACCACCAGATTGCGGTTCTAGAATCGACAGCTGATGGAACGAAAGCGAGAAAAGAAGCAAGGCAAACGAAATAGCACGCAGTAGATAACAATTCTGGATATAGCAAACGAATTAATTTGTATTGCAGCATTTGCACTGCAAAACAATAAATATTAGACATGCTATACCTATATACATATATGAATGTTTACGTTTAAAGCGAAAGGCGATAATTAAACAAAACGTATCTATAGCAAAACCCTAAAATGTGCAAAGTTAAAGTTAATGTTAAGAGAATTAAATGTAAAGCAACAAAGTTTAACATTACAGTAATGTATGCATTAATGAATAAGCAATTATGGATAAGCCTATATTTAATAAAGATTATCATGATGATGGTAATGATTGTATTTAAATATTATGATGAGAGAATATTGCAATATTATTAACAAGCAGCAACCACAAAACATGAACAAGAACAAGAAAGTATTATTTAATAATTATACAAATAAATATATTTATGCGTTTTAACTAAAAATCCACAAAATTGGCAAGTTTAATTTCCGATCATACATCCATCCATATTTCATAAACTCATTCTTGATACCTAACTTCTTGCTATAAATACTTGGTCTCAATAGTGTTGTGCTAACCATGCGCCACCCTATGCTCAGCAGTATGAGTTTGTTAAGTAAAAAAATTTCGTTTTCTTTAGACTCATTTCTTCTTTTACAGGGTGTAGCAGCCCCGTTCCTATATTTCTATAATTGTAATTATATTTTGGCCCATCATAAAAGTAAAGACGTAAGATTATAATTTCAAACATTTAATTAAGTCAGTAGTAAAAAATTCATGAGTTCCTGCCGGCCAATCGTTCTGACAACAAATGTAAAAAAAAAACAAATGCAAAAAGGAACTCGAGTTAAAATTTATAAAAAAAATATATGAATTTAATAAATGGATATTATTACATCTTATTTGGATGTTATCAAATTGTCGAGGCAGGACTCTCAGAGGAGCATTCACGTTTTGCTGAGTGTGTACGTTGTATTGTCCAGCGGCGACAGCGACAATGTCATGTCCATGCGTCGTGCCAGTGTGCCCACCGTCTCAATTTCCTTCTCCGTCAAGCCGGATGGCAATTTAAAGCTGTTCGTCTCAAAATTCTCTTTGAACTTTTTCAAAAGTTCGAACATTTCTTGCTCAAACTCGCTCTCAGGCGCATGTGTAGCGGACTTTTCTTTGAGCTTTGCCGGCTGCTGCCGCTGCATAACGCCCATTGCCTTGGTCCAAATGCTTCGTTCATTCTCTGTGTAGCGCGCGTATCGTTGCTCCAGCGTTGTCAGCTCTTTACTAATGGCATCATTTTGGGGCTCCATGCGCTGTGCACGTGTGAGAATGTTGCGTGCGCGCTCATATTCACCTGTTGATTTGTGTAAACAGAATTAGATTTAACAAGGCTTTGGTTGCTTTCTTGCCACTCACCCAGTGTTAGCAACGCCCGTCCCTCTTGGAAAAGTGCCTTGCACGACGGACGATTGCCCGTCAGACGGCGTATCTCCTTGCACATCAGGCACGTCTGCGCCGGGCGGTTGATCTTATTGTAGCACACCGCCAGGTTGGTGTAGAGCTTTAGCAGGAAGGCAGTCTGTTCGCTCTGCTCTTCTTCGTTGGCGAGGCGGCAGGCGTTTAACACGTTGACCGCTTTCTCAAACGCTCGACAAGCATTCGTATGCAGACCCTGCCCGAAAAAGTCCAAACCCTTGAGGTGTATCTCCTTTACTTTCTCCACTACCACCGCGTACTTGCCGCGATCCTCCTCAGCCAGCTGCTGGTCGGCGTCCACATCGCCCACTTCATTAAATGTTACCAGCTCGATAATGAACAAGGCATCGGCGCACGGTTTTATGCGCGGCGGGCAGCCCATTTCGCGAAAGAGCAAATGGTACGATATGACGAACTGCGCCTGCTCGCCGCGATGCATGGTGAGCACGGCCGCCTCCAGTCCCTCAATTACCTCGTTTCGACCAGTGTAGAAGTGGTGAGCGGAGCCGCGGAGTATTGATGAATCAAATGGCGCACCTTCACCCTCCCAATAAGCGTTATAACGTATGCAGACGCGTGCCTTCAACGGGACCGGCCCCTCCGCCTCCTGACCGTGATGTGTGATCTTCTTGTGGATGTGTTCGCTCACCTGTTCCATTTGTTTCTTTAGCTCGGCAAACGATTCCATCCACGGTGAGGCCAATGCCCTACGGTCTACCAACTCGGCGGCGTCTTCATCCTCATGATCGGAACCTAAATTCAGTTCCTCAAATAACTCAGTGTCGAAGCCATCGTCGCAATTGGTGTTTATCTCAAATGTCGTCCCACTATCGATAAGATCACTGCGCAATCCAGGATTAGGCTCTGATTCACACAACTTTGCCAGTACCAATTCCTGCACTCACCTAATTGACAGTGCGTCCTTGAGCACGCTGCAGCTTCTTGGAACGGTGCCGTCTTCGACGTTCTTTTCCATTTGTTAATTAATTATTGTTAATTGCTTTCCCAGTTCAATAAACGCGTCTTTAGCAAACTCCGCAAATATTTGGCGGCACTTTCCTGGTAAAAGAAAGAAGCAGCAGCAGATAAAATTCTCAGCTGATTAGAAGCCAAGGTGACCATGTGTCACGCAGCCCCCATGTTTTCTCACTACACTCCTCAGGTGCGGAAATGGTCAGCGTTCCGCAGTTTTTATTAAATATATGTATATTTAAACAGCACAACTTCATGTAATGTTTATTCAAAGACAATTGTCCATGATTTATGAATGATTCCATTCCATCCACCCAACGTCATTGCGAATGCAACGCTTGTGAATAGTAGCAATTCAACAGCTACTGAGAATGGCAGGGATGAAACTTCTTTGGCATTTACAGTTTTCAATTGACCGGCACTCAATTTACAGAAGGGACAAGATAAACAAAAATGAAGTGAGTTATAAATATTTCACGAGACACAACAAATCAAAATTACTTGTATTGACTAAATATTGTTCAATTTGCAGATTAAGTGTTGATGGATTGTTGGTATATTTCCCCTACGAGTACATTTACCCAGAGCAGTATGCGTATATGTTGGAGCTAAAGAGAACGCTGGACGCAAAGGGCCACTGCTTGCTGGAGATGCCGTCGGGTACGGGCAAGACGGCGACGCTGCTGTCGTTAATAGTCGCCTACATGATCGAATATCCGGAAGTAATTCGCAAGCTTATTTATTGCTCGCGCACCGTACCCGAGATTGAAAAGGTGATAGCGGAGTTGCAGAATCTGATGGCCTACTACGAGCGAACGGCTCCACAGCAACCCGGCTTGACAGGACTGGTCCTTAGCTCGCGCAAGAACATGTGCGTGCACCCGGAGGTGAGCAAAGAGCGCGAGGGCAAGGCAGTGGATGGCAAGTGCTTCGGCCTGACGGCCAGCTATGTACGCGAGCGCCATGAAGTGGACCAGGACACGCCCATATGTGAGAAAAAATTGTGCATCGCAACAAGAAATTCAAATTTTAATGCTAATACTGTTCCATGCTCAGGTCAGTACTATGAAGGGTTTCATTTGGAAGGTAAGGAATCGATGCTGCCGGTTGGCGTCTACAGTATTGACGATCTGAAGGAGTACGGTCGAATGCGCAACTGGTGTCCATATTTTCTGGCCCGCTTTGCGGTTAGTTAGATGTCAAAAACCGATAATGAAATTGTTTGCAGCTTTGTTTAACCAATAATGTTTTCATGCACAGATCAATCAAGCACACATTGTGGTCTACAGCTACCACTACCTTTTGGATCCGAAAATCGCCGAAGTAGTATCGAAAGAGATGACTCGGGAGAGTTGTGTGGTTTTTGATGAGGCACACAATATCGACAACGTATGCATTGATTCCATGAGCGTGAAGATCAACCGACGCATTGTAGAGCGCAGCACAAATGCGCTAAACTCACTGCAAAAACTTGTGCAAGAGTGAGCCGCTGAAAAGCAGCAAAGCGGTATTGATTAAAATTAATCATAATTTCATTGATTATAGTATACGCGAAGAGGACACCAATCGCCTGAATGAGGAGTATCAGCGCATGGTTCAGGGCCTAAAGGATGCCAGTATGCGGCGTGAAACGGACATGGTGCTGGCTAATCCTATTCTTCCAGCGGATGTGCTACAAGGTTTGTTTTCTAGATATACACCTCTTTACATTGTGTTCATCATACATATATATAGAACAGACTCTGCCGCATTATACCGCCAGCAATTCTATGCTTCTTACATATTTCTCGTTCCTCTTTCCGCAGAGGTGGTGCCCGGCAACATTCGCAACGCCGATCATTTCCTCAGCTTCCTACGTCGTTTTGTGGAGTACATAAAAACACGTCTGCGCGTACATCACGTTGTGCAGGAATCTCCTGCCGGGTTTCTCAAAGATGTAGCCGCAAAAATTTGCATCGAGCGTAAGCCTTTGCGCTTCTGCGCCGAACGTTTAGCCAGCTTATTGCGCACACTGGAAATTACCGACATGACCGAATACGGTGCATTAGTTTTGGTAAGAGAGCATTGTGTACTTTGCAATATCTACCGATGTAACTAGTTATTCCTTTTCCCCCCTTCCAGATCACACACTTCGCCACACTAGTTTCCACCTACACCAAAGGCTTCACTATCATTGTAGAGCCCTTCGATGATAAAACCCCCACCGTAGCCAATCCCATTTTGCATTTCAGCTGCTTGGACTCGTCCATCGCCATGGCGCCCGTCTTCAAGCGGTTTCAAACGGTCATCATTACATCCGGCACCCTCTCGCCCATGGATATGTACCCCAAGATATTGGACTTTGACCCGGTCATAATGAGTTCCTTTACAATGACGTTAGCGCGTCCCTGTCTGCTGCCCATGGTGTGTACCATTTGAATCCGTACATTAAATATGAAGCCGTACTACTTTCACTACTACTCGTCTTGCCGCCTATGTAGATTGTATCAAAGGGCAACGACCAAGTGGCAATCTCCTCGAAATTCGAAACACGCGAGGACACGGCCGTCATACGAAATTACGGGCAGCTACTAGTCGAGACAGCCAAGTCCGTGCCCGATGGTATTGTCTGTTTTTTTACCTCCTATCTTTACTTGGAGTCTGTGGTGGCGTCGTGGTATGACCAGGGAATTGTGGACACACTGTTGCGTTACAAGCTGCTCTTCATCGAAACACAGGACAATGCTGAGACGAGCTATGCCCTCATGAATTACGTCAAGGTGGTGCATAATAGCTACGTATTTGATTTGGTGTATCTAATAGTATCTTATTTATTGGCTTAAAGGCTTGTGACTGTGGGCGTGGCGCTGTACTGTTGGCTGTGGCGCGCGGCAAAGTGTCAGAGGGTGTGGATTTCGATCATCATTACGGACGCGCCGTTCTCATGTTTGGCATTCCATATGTGTACACACAATCGCGAATACTGAAGGCGCGCCTTGACTATCTGCGCGATCAGTTCCAGATACGCGAAAATGATTTTCTTACCTTCGATGCAATGCGGCATGCAGCACAGTGCGTAGGGCGTGCTTTGCGAGGCAAAACAGACTATGGCATCATGATCTTTGCCGATAAGCGTTTTTCGCGACAAGACAAGCGCAGCCGCCTGCCAAAGTGGATACAGGAGCATCTAGTCGACAGTTTCTGTAATCTCAGCACCGAAGAGGCCATGCAGTTGGCCCGGCGTTGGCTGCGCCGCATGGCGCAACCCTTTACGAGGGAGGACCAATTGGGCATTTCACTGCTGACGATAGAGCAGTTGGAGACCATAGAAAAGGAAAAACTGGAGCGGCAAGCGCAGGGAAAGGAGGGCGTGGGCGGCGAAGTCATGGAACTGTAGTACAGAAACATTTATTTATTTCGTGTATATCATATAAATAAATTTATAAGATATGGCATGGTGCCGGCAGACATTACCATTGTGCCGTACAGTTATATAAATTGAGCGAAAATAAAACGCCAGAAAAGTAAAAATATCACTAGAACAAGAAAGCCCATCCTCGAATTTTATCTATCCATATTTTCTTGAGTTTTGGAACTTGAACAAGGATTAGCACGGTTGCTGCATTAGAATCTAATACTACGTTTACATTGAGCCCAAATGCGTGATTTGGGCAAAAATTCTCAAATGCGAAGCCAAATCACGCATTTCCCCATACAAATTCAAATCGACGAAATGACTCATTTCAACAAAACGACGAAGCAAATGCGATAAAACATGACCAATTTTATCGAACGCATCACAAAATGAAAGCTCTTTCAAAAGCTTCAAAAGCTTTTGTTGTTTCTGGCAGTTCAAAATCAAAACAAACGAAAATGATCAAAATGGAAATTTTGAATGGAAATTTTCGTCTGCTTCAAATATGTAGAATATGCTTAGCATGTAAGGTATGTAATATATTTGTATTCAAATATGGCAGTGTGTGGAACATAGAGGCAGCAAAAAAACAACAAATTCTTTAGTCAGTAGCCGGAGAAGCGCTGATCTATGTGCTGCGGCAAGAGGACATGAGCATTGAGCATTTGACATTAGCTGCCAAACAAAATGCAAATGCAATGCGAATGAGGCAATGTAAACACTTTGAAATGACTCATCTCAAACTACGCATTTGGGCTCAATGTAAACGTAGTATAAACTTAACATCATTACAATGTCAGGGCCAAGTACGCAGTTACTTAATCTCCGCAAAAAAGTAATAAGGGTAACCAGATTTTAAGTCCTATTATTATATAATATGATCAATACAATTTTTTTAATCATTCTATTTAAGTATTTTACGAAATGTTGTAAAAAAAGCTTGCAAGAAGAAAAGGTCCTCTTTCTACATGTCGTAACGTTCTCATAACAATTGGAGTTTCTGCCACTCTAAACAAATCGGTAGATTTTGCTCACTGATTTCGTGTTTTCAAAAATCTGTGCAAAATTAAAATTAAATAAACAGCCAGCAACAAAAACACATCTGGCCACCCTAAGGGAATTTCTATTTCTCAGGTAAGGTCGTGTTACTAAAGTACTCCTCTTCTTCTTACTTTTATTATTGTTGCACGTTGCCGTTTATGGAAAATATGGTAAAATTGTTATTACAATCGGTATTCACAAACACATTTGAATGTTGTTTCTGTCACGACTCAGTTGTGATGTTGTTGCTTAACGAACGTGTCGTTGGTTGTTTCGGCTTTCCGTACGGAATGAAAATCGGAAAATGCAACACTAAGTATAAGAAGCTTAACAGCGCCATATGAGCCCATCTTCAGTGTTTGCGATCAGCGACACAAAACCAACAACAACAGCAGTTGTTGCTGAAGACGATAAACAATCTGAAGGGGTGCGACGCAGGGGCGTAGCCAGAACTTGGTCATGGGGGGGTTTTAAAAAATTGTTTGCCAGTTTAGTATTACATGTTTTTTTAAGTAAAGTGCAATTTCCAAATAGGGCATTTTGTTGTGGCTTATGTGACTTAATGCATTAAAAACTAAATTTTTTCCCTGATTTAAAAATAAATGTTATGAAAATTGGTGGACTGTTTGTGTCATCGTACAAAAATGTGCATCGAACAAAGAGCCAATATTTACTATTGTTTTAAACATGTTTTAACTCTAACCGAAGGATTTAAATTGATCGACCAAGTTTATGGTGATTTTTGTTTATACCGTGGTGGAGTTCATAAGTGGTAAAAGCGATTTAAAAACGATTGTCAGAACATAATTGGTGGCCAAACTGTTAGCCAACTGAATCCGCGATCACCGTAGATCAAAACTGTGCGGTAATTCATAAAAGATAAGCCAAAATCTTCATTGAAATTCTTGAAATTGGATTTAACCTTCGCTTTACTTATACCCACCCGGGTGATCTTTTTAATATTCATGTTTAATATCTGCACAAATTTTAAGGTAATTTTCAATAACATGAAAAAATATTTTTTGAAATTTTGTTCATGTTTAAACTTGAATTTTTTCGCTACCATTTTGATTAAAACTCACGATAAATTTTTTTTGCGTACATCATTATGTGTTCAATAAACCCTCTTGAAAGAAATCTTCTAATATTTTCCACAGTCTCAAAATAAATCATTAAAGTTAGGCTTTTTTCGAAATACGAACTATCGTCAGAGGAAGATACTACATACTGAAGTATGAAAACAATTTTTAATTATTATATATTTATTGTAAGTTTTACTCAAAATAGCAGCGGAAGTTCCTAGGATCATCTTTAGTAAGGCGAAGGTTAAGCATCTCAATAGCATAAATGTATTGCATTTTAACTGAACATTTGGCTATCGAAGGATGACATCACATCTACTGACACTTGTTTTGACTGTTTTTTTCTTTTCACGTGTGGCACCGTGCGAATTTCACCTTTTCAAAGAATGCATTTGCCGATGAAAAAAAGCGTTTTGAGAACGTAGAAACCATCCAAAAGGCTTGTACCGACATCCTGAAGGACATTCCAGTCGACGAACTAAATTACTCTTTAGACATGTTTTTAGAACCTGCAAATCGCTGCATTAAGCCTAAACGTGACTATTAAAAAAAAAAATTAGTTTCGGTAAAAAAAGGGTTTTGTTAATATTCTTTTAAATATTTAAAGATGAAAAGACCTTTTTGCTAATGTGGGAACTTACATACGATGCATATTGATTGAAAATGTTGACAAATTATAGGCTATGGGGGGGTTCTGACACCCTAAAGCCCCCCCTTGGCTACGCCCCTGGTGCGACGACGGCAGTGGCTGAATTCGGGGAATCCAACGGCAAATGCAACGGTAGTCGCTCCTCAGGCAATTAAAAAGTTCGTTATCAACAGTTAAGTTCGTATGGTAATGATGTTTGCGCGTTACATTGTCAACTCGGCTTCCGAAGCGTAGTGTCGGTGCGGAAAGTGAGTTGAAAATTGAATTTGTGTTATAGCTGTCGGGCGCAAGAAAGAGTGTTTGTGTAAAAGTTGAAGAAAATGCTCAGTGATTTGGAGTTCGCTAAAGAGGTTAAGGAAAAACCTCTCCAAGTTCAACAATGGGGTAATTGTGCTGGCAATGGAATTGCAAAAACCATTTCTAAGAAAGTGCAAATTTCATTCGCAGAGATCAACGCAATTGGGTGCTTCCTGCTGGATCTCTACCATCGGCAGGTGATTTCGATGCGTGCCGAGTGGCTGGTCCGCAAATATGAGCTGCGGAACGAATTTCAAAAGTTCTTGCAACTGGAAGAGAATTGCAATTTACGTGAAAAATTTGAGAAAGTGAATGGCGGAAAATGCGATGTAAGTTCTCTCTCTGGGGAGGCAGGAGGAAGAGCTCGAAGCACAGATCTTTCGTACGGATTAGTGGATTGGTTGGAGTTGAGCCTTATGCATTGAACGTAATAATATTGTCAATCTAATCGGTGATTTCTTATCCACTTGAACACAGACGCCAATATCAGTCATAACAATTTCAGTTTCTGCAATACCGTAAACAGCACAAATAGATTGATAGCCTAATCGACAACACAAATTTGCAGCAAAGCACACTAGTACGAAGTGAACATGCACATTTGTATGTATGCGCATGCATATTCACAGAAATATATAATGTGTTTTGCAATTATTTACATTTGTTCGGATCCTAACGAACAAAGAAATAACTCTCATTTCATCGATAACTTTCCGAATGCGCTGAAGTTGTTTACTTGGAGTACCCTGAACCAAAATAAGTTAAAAATGTGTATGTGCGACTCGAGCGATAACCGTCGTCAGCGGATAATAGCAATGGGTTGAATTTCGCTGAGCTGTCCAAAACTGTACTATTATTGCAAGACTTTGCCAGTTCAGCGAAATGCACTGTTTATTTTTAGTATGAATGTGTGTAAAAGTTTGTCATAAAAATATACAAACACAAAATATAATACGTATATATCGCTATTGTTTATTCGAATTTGATACATAGTTGATAATTGGTAATTAAGCTTTTAACGTCGCCACCCAAAAATGTGGAATTAGTCGTTGTTATGCCTGCATGAAATGATTCGAAAAATATCAAACACAATAATAGGAATAATGAAACACGCAAGCGTGACTCAATCTTGAACAGTGCAAATACATCCGAAATGTGGGAAAATCACCTTTGCATACCGACACGCGCGGTTAGCACTGCAAGCGAAAAAACCCATAGGTTTAGACCTCACCACCATGCACTTTATCATTTAGAATCTAAACCATATATTTCCATTCTGCATACTTTTAATGTGTATGTGTGTTTTTGTACCCAATGTATTATGTGGCAGAAACTTTATGCATCAATTGAAAGATGAACAAATACGACATAGGAATAAATGTACATAAACCATATGTTATCGTAAAATATACCAGAACTCGTTCATCAATTCTTTTACTTTGTTGCACTATGCAATCAAGCGACAAATGGTGCGATCATATACGAACTTGGTTTTTGTTTTGGCCATATGATTAAAAGTGTGTATGCTCTTTGTAAGTGTACACATTACGTGTAAATCAGTGTTGTAAATATGTGTAGCGTATCGCTACAAACTTCAGCTTAGACAATCTCTGTGGCGGTTGCCTCGTTATATGGAAATAATAATTTAGCATACATATACAAATTTCAAACACTGCAATGTACGCTCATGAAAATAATTGCACGTCGTACGGTCATCATTGATTTATTTTTTGCTGTTATAACGTTTAATTTCATACTTTGCGCAAACTTTTATTAATTAAATGCAATAGTATGAAAGTGACTGTTTTTTTTTTCAACACATACACTGAAAGCTTAATGTGTACACAACAAAAATCACAGGAAAATTTTATATATACGCAACAATACAAATGATAAAATTCGGCTTAAAACTGATTTTACTATACATATGTCACAATAAGGGCACAATAGATCTCTCAGGTCGAAGTGCACTTTCCCCGCCAAAAATAATAATAATTCAGTACAATCTCAATAATTCGGACACTCAATTTATTTCTATTGTAGACTTTGTAATCCGGACACCACAAATTTTATTTAACTCTGAAATCCAGACATTAATTATTGTCCGCTTTTTTTACGGGAAGTCCCCATTTTCTGTTTGAATATATATTTTCATCAAATGCAAGCAATTCAAGTGAAAACCGATATTTCTGTCGGTTTTGCTAGTTCAGGTGTGAAACAGAAGGTTGCAAAAAATCAAGTGATGTTAATGATAAAAGTTTAATTTGGCTGTGAAAACTTACTCAAATATTAACAATGGCACCTATATTTAGTTAAGAAAAAACGTACATGCTTAACGTTGGGTCAGAAAAAAGAAAAGGAAAAAAAGACAAAAATAAGTCGAGAAAAGTCACTTCGTCAACCGTCAGTGGAGTACAATGTAGGCAAATCTAAAATTTCTACAAACATTAAAGAAACATTCCGCCAAACGAAAATCTTTCAAAATCGTTAAAAATGCTTATACAATATTAAAAATAAAATATAAATAAATATAAAAATAATTATAATTAAAAAAATTGTAAATTTAATTTGTGTTCAGTAGTATTTTTTATCGATTTTTTTGTAATCTTCGTAGTCCGGACAATTCGGTATTTCGGACAGTGTTTGGTTTTTAATTGTCCGAATTATCGAGATTATACTGTACATATTTCTTTACTTAGAAACCATTCTTTAATGTGCCAGTATATGTAGGTTCGGACAGAGAACGTGAACGAAGTACGAATATATCCATCTCAAATTGTTTGAAATGTTATGTTGCATTTCTACATACCTAAAGTAAATATAACTTTTCAGATTGGCAGCTTGCTTTTTCGTACGCGGTATTTGATCAATACACCGCGTGGCTCCGACGTATATCGCATTAAGCATGCAATGTTGTTTAAATATCGAAACGAAAAACTAGATGAATACGATGAACGTCACCAAAATGGCATTAGCCACAACCCAAAAAAGACCGCAGCAACAACAGTTGAGAGCCAATTGTCGACTGGCACAGCATTTGATCCGGCTTTGGCAGGTATGTGTGTGTGAAAAAGTGCTGATACAGCTCTTTAATCATTGATCTTGCTACGAAAATTTCAGCTTCACTACAAGTGGATGAAGATGCCCCATCACATCCACTTAACTACGAGGGCAGCCAAATTCAAAAGCGCGATGCCGAATTTCAACTGACGAGCATGGGCTGTTACATTTGCCAGCGGAATTTCGTGACGCCTGATGAGTTTGAGGAACATGTGGAGGAACATGGGGACGAATCAGACTTTAAATTGCAAGCGGACCTGATCAAGTAGTAAGTGTGCTGAACAAACAATCTCACATTTCAGTAAACTAATGTTTTCCAAACCTCAATTTCACATACAGCGACAGGTCCATCCTTAATTTGTCGTACAGCATTTGTAAGAACTCGCATTATTTCTGCTTTAAAATGGATTCGGGTTGGGAAGATATCGTAATCGAAAAGATTATCATTGTGCAGACGCGCTCGTTTTACTACGTGAACAATTCACTGTTGCCGTATACACTGTCAGCCGAGCAGAATACGTTTTTTGTAGATTGTCATCTCTTTAGAATGTATCTGGAACAACCGGTTGTGATTATCTTCCACAAGGTGTCTAACAACGTACAACGCATTGTGGAACAACATCATTTTATGGTGGGTACTTGAATGATTTAATAATATGAAATCGCGACTGATAGAAATGGCCATCGGGTTCCTTTAATCACAACAGCCAATGGGTCTTCATCCTCAAAAATGTCAATATATTTAATTATTGCTTTTTCTTACAGCGCATTGAAGAGTTTCCGGCAGTGAAAATGAACCTAAATCCAAATCGCTTGCCCAATAAACTGTATGTTAGAATTTTTAAGAATTACGAACACAGAATCTTAGGCGTTTAGATAATTTACTTGGCATATGTATTTTTCGAATGCAGATTATTCAAGCCGAAATTTGAGTTGCCCCGATATTTGCCACCTTCCGACGTGCATGTGGCACTAAAAAGTGATCCAATTGAAGAACAATTGTGCCGCAGGTCGAACGAATTCAGGGATTACTTGAGGCACGACAAAACTCTGACGCAACAGAATGTGCGGGAAGTGCTGATGATGTTGCTGCAAGTGGAGGATGTAGACACGATGCGAGAATACTATTATCTCATACAACGCAATGTAAAGTTGCGGTACTTTAGCAGAGAGTACATTCTCAAGGTATTTGTGGTGTTTACTATCTCCGCTGCTATAACAGTATAACTATTTAAAAATGTTAATATTTTGAATTTACCCGATTTACTCAAAGCCTTAGCTCTACATTTAAAGTGTGTCTATATATTTGTAGACGAAAAGCATGGAGAAGTCAACGGGGCAGTTAACCCATTAGCGCACATTGTTTCCATTTAAACACTTATTTAAACGTGCATATTATTCAAATTCAACAATATATCGAGCTTTCGATAAATTTCAAATGCGAATCGAACATGGAATGCGGTTGTGGGGTGCATGTGCATTGCTTCGTTGAATTTTACAACATGCGCTAATTCCTCTGTGCCCAATGATCCCATTTGGGAACAATATTAAAATGGAAATACAAAATATTTATATTTACTTGTTAAATTGGAACTTGTTTTTGTAATAAAAATTCAGCTCATTCTGAAAAAAATTAGCTTGAAAGTCGAAACAAAAAATTGGGCACTAATTGGTTAAACACGCACGCCCAGTGACCTTTCTATCATTCTTGTCTACAAACTGACTTCGCTCAGGGTAGAAAGTCATCGTGTAAATCTGGTAATAATCGGTATATATTTTATGTTTTCTGTTATATTTGAACCATTCATTTAAAAGCATTCTTCTGTACATTTGTGAAATTGGTCTACAGGTGAAGAGCCCCAAGAACATTACTGTTGAAAATGTAATCGTTCCATTTGATGAGGTGATTATTATGCCTGAAAATACAGTTGACCTTTCCCAGCCAATGGACACGTTAGTCACGGAAATCGATGAACTTATTGACAAAGTGCCGAAAGAGAAGAAGAAGAAGATCTACTATGGCCAAGTGGACCGCATTTCAAACGGCAGGGTGACATTTTTGTGTGACCGGAAAATCCCCGAAATGCAGACCTATACAATAATGTTCCGGCCAACACGTCTAACACTGCGCTACCAGTACCGCGCCTTGGAGCAACTAACTGCATTACCTGGTTCACTTGTGAGGCGCTTTCTCTTTCCACAGTGCACTCCGTGGCCGGACATGTCGAACTTTAGGTGAATTTCATGCACAAATTATAGAATTTTCATGTATGTTACGAACGCGTGTGTGCTGTTCGCAGGTTTCATTTGGATCTACTCAATAAGAATATCTATGGGAATCCAGAGCAGTTGCAGGCTGTTCAGAATGTGGTGAACAATGCAGGAAAGGAAGCACCTTATATTATCTTTGGGCCGCCGGGTATGGCTATTTATATCTACATACATATCTGTGGCATTTTGACAAAACAACCTAAGTCTAATTTTCAAAATGTTCAGGAGAGCGAAAAAACTGATGAGGTGCAGACCAAATCTCATACAAAACTCGAGAAAAGTTGAAATTATACACGTCATATCTCTGTAACTAAATGTCATAGAAACAAACCGATTACACCAAAAGAAGCGTCTTGAAATTGTTTCTTTATGATTAAAAAATTGGAAATTTGACTTAAGTCGACTTAAGTGCTTTTGTCAAAAGTCCACAGATATATATTTGCTATACATATCACTAGCAAAAATTCCTTCTGCGTTTTTAGGCACCGGTAAAACCACGACCATCGTCGAGGCCATTTTGCAAGTTTACCAACTGCAGCCGGATTCGCGCATCCTCATTATGGCCGGGTCGAACAGTGCCTGCGATGAAATCGCATTGCGACTGTGCAAAATATTGTCAACCATGAGTCAGCAGCTGCACGCCATTGCGCGAATCTACTCGCGCAGCAACGAGAAACGCTACGACAATATCGATGAGTTGCTGCTGGACCATTCGAACATGTACGCAACGCATTTTTATCCGCATGTAGATGTGTTGCACCAATACCGCATTATCGTCTGTACGCTGACCGTGGTCGGCAAGTTGGCAATGGGTAAATTCGGCAAAGACGTCATGGGCGATGGAATTTTCACGCATGTTTTTGTCGACGAGGTGGCCGCTTCCACGGAGGCTGAGACCTTGGTGGGCATAATGAACACGTTAAACGCAAGCACCAATCTGATCATTTCTGGCGATCACAAGCAATTGGGGCCAATACTGAACTCGTCGCGAGCTGAAGAGTTGGGCCTGGCTGTGTCGATGATGGAGCGTTTGTTAGCGCGCGACTGTTATAGGGTCGACACGGATGGTAACTATAATCGAAGCATACAGACACGTTTGTGCCGAAATTTTCGTTCGCACCCCGAAATTGTACAGTTGTACAGTCGCCTTTACTACAGAAACGAACTAAAGGCAGTAACTACAAATGGTGAGCAGCGTTTTGTTTTTTTTGCAGAATTCGTCTCTATTATGTTAAATGTTTTTATTGTAGACGTGGAATCTTTGTGTAGAAACTGGCATCGTTCACCCAATCCACATTATCCTATAATATTCCATTCGGTTTTTGGCACGTCGCAGCGTGAAGGCAACTCGACGAGGTTAGCAGACAGTAATTGAATATTTAATATTTAGTTCCATATCCGATTCGACCTTGCTTGTAGCTTGTATAACCCGTTGGAGCTTCAAATTTTAATGGATTATGTTAAGGATCTCATGTATTTCGGCGTTAATGGCCAAAAGATTGAGCAGACCGACATCGGAATCATATCGCCCTACAAGAAACAGTATCTGCGTATACAGGAAGAACTAAACTTGCGTAATTGGTATTACATAGAAACGGGTGCGGTTGAGACATTCCAAGGAAGAGAGAAAGCCATTATAATTGTCTCGTTTGTGCGTTCGTTCACGTCAACCTTGGGCTTTCTGGAGAATCCTCGGGTAGGTTTGTCATGACTATGGAATCATAAAACACCGCAGTGTATTTGTCTTGTAGCGTATAAATGTGACACTGTCTCGTGCGAAATCCCTGCTCATACTAATTGGCAACCCTAAGACGTTGAGCATGAATCAGGACTTTAAATACATCATCAACGAATGCAAGGCACATAATACAATGGTAGGCGCGACCTACTATGAACTTTTGGACGGAGTGTCGGCAGCTGATGGCGAAGACGTGGGTGGTGTTCAAATCGGAAAACTCGCCAAATCAATGGAAAAGCTAAGCTTAAACAAAGATGCAGCAGGTGTTGACGCCGGCCAACCGAAAAAGAAAAAATGGAAGAAGAAGAAGAATACAACATCGAATGGTACTAACAACACCAGTAGTAACACCAGCCCATCCACCATCAATGATAACAGTAGCAGCGAAAATCAAGTGAAAAAAAACTCGAACGCTTTCAAACGTAAGCATTTCCGCACTATTCTCTATTTCACGCGCCGTCGGCAGGCTCAAAAAGCTGCTGAAAGGTTGCACTGAAGTGGCGTTGCTTTTGTGTGATGTTAACAGAAAATGAAGCTGTTTTGCTTTTTGTTTTTTAAGTTTATCAAATGCTTTCACTAATGATCACTAAGCCGGACTTGGCTATTTTGTGTCTATATGTATTTTTCAGTTTTTGTTACTATCAGTCCTCCGAACAAACTAACTACTGATCAATGTATACATTTTTGTGATTGTTTTTGTCGTTAAAAAACATTTTCGCTTTGTGTTAAAAAATATCTATAGTTCAGGAATAATTCAAAGAGTTGCTGTGTAATGATTTTGAAACTTTCCACCATCGTTGTACAATAAAACGTCTAATTGTTCGAACCGGATTTGAAACATTCTTAAAAAAAATTGATTCGGGATATTTTTTTAGCTTTTTTGCACGGGGATGGCACCACACATATGTGTAATTCAAATCATTAATTTGGCATAGCTTCGAAATTATGAGTTGTACAGCGTCCTCATTGATGCGAGCTGTTCCATTGGTATTCATGTATTCATGGGCTGTGGACGAGGGTAATGCCACTGAAACCAAAAAGTGTAACTGGAACTACATACATACGTATAAGTCTTACACCAATGAACTCACTACTTCAGTCGCTCCCTACGGCAAGGGGAATCTAGGGGCGGATCAAAAAAGCTTTCAATATTAAATATATTTTCAGTACAATTGCCGCGGAGGAAATGCTAGAGAAATATACTTCTTGCATTGTTTGTTCAGTACAGAAAAATTCAAAAATATCTTTATAATGGCAATCAATCGTGTACCATCCAACCATGCTCGTTTTTATTGCCTGCTTGGAGTTCCAAATACAAATTTCTATAAAGTTCTCGGAACAGTTTTTGTAGTTACTGTACAGAAATAGATTAACCGTAGATCGATCAAAAATTATACATTTGGTTTTTTGTCTTATTATAACTTTTTTCAGGATATAATTAATTTAACCATTCTTTGTGACTTTGCTGTGTTGGGATTATGCTTGTTTAAAACCATCTTTCACAGTTTTTTAAGAAAGAGGTCTTGAAAAAATTTAAAAGTTTATAATTCTCTCCTTTGTATACATAGGACAGGATTCCTTAATTTTTCTGAAGCTCGATCTACGGTTAATAGGCATAAATAAAAGAAATTGATCAATGGCTCAAAAAATTGTGTGCATCATAAAACAAAGGCTCAATAACAAATTTCTATGCGGTAAAATTTTTGAATTTGCAACCAATTGAAAAGTACGTTTGTCTATTCAATTCCGACCAAGACCCAAGTTCACCTAAATGCGGGTTTAAATTCTGAAAAATTCGGGATTGTTTACGTGAGATTCCGGAGTTCCTACACGTGTTTAATACTTTTTGCGGGCGTATAGTAACACCCCCATCCTTTCCCCTCCTCAAAGACCATTCGTAAGCAGTACCACAATTCACAAAAATGGCTTAGCCTCGCTAGCCAGACGAATGACCCGAACAAGTTAAGTGCAAATTTTTTTATACTAACTGGTTCAAAAGTTAATGTTGTAGTTAAAGCTGATTTGTTAATTTGCAGCAAAATTGTTGCGATTATTTTGTGTGTGTGTATGATAAGCTATGTATAGTAATATCTATATATATAGTTAGTTCTAACCCATGCAACTTGTGCTTTTCGTAAAGTTAATATGATAATTATCTGTATTCTCAGATGTGAAGCCAACATCCGACGAGAAGCAGCGTAAAACATTTGCCATGTACAAGGATCTCTTTGAGGGAATGACAGGGGAAACCGCGCAGACTGCCTTCGATAAGAAATCTGAAATTGATGCGCTTTTTGACGAATTGCCGAACGTGCCACAAGCTTATCAGAAATTTGCCACCTCGACAAATGATACTCATAGCGAAGCCAATAACCTGGATAAAATCCATATCCATTTGCAAGGACGCTTTGATAATTTACGTTTGACAGCATTGTCGTCGAATGCAGCGTCGAGAGTTGCTGAGGTTCTGCAACCGACAACATCGGCTGAACGGAATGGTGTAGCTATTACTCAAAAAGCAACCAGCCTTGAACGCAGCTACCGTCTCCAACCTACCAGTTCCGGTGTTCCAGCAACAATCGCCCAACATCCTTCTTGCGTTGCTCCAAAAATAACTTCCCAGCGCCCCAACATTTACATTAGTCCACCGAAAATTTCCCAAAGCACCCAAAACACTGTTCCAAACATAAGTACCCAACAACATTGCACCTTCGCGAAACCTCGATCCGCGGTAAACGTGGGGCAACAATGCACTTTCTCTTCCAATGCAACATCGGCTGAACGGAGTTATGCAGCTGTTACTCAAACAGCAACCAGCGCTGAACGCCCCTACCGCCCCCAACCTGCTAGTTCCGGTGTTTCAGCAACAAAAATACCTTTCCAGCGCCCCAATTACATTAGTCCACCAACAATTTCCCAATGCACCCAAAACACTGTTCCAAACATAACTAACCAACAATCTTCCACCTTTGCGAAACCTAGATCCGCGGTAAACGTGGGGCAACAATGCACTTTCTCTTCCTATCAACCGGTGCGTAATATGGGACAGAATCCTGAAAACTACTATTTCGCCAGCAACAAAACAAGTTCCCAGACGCCCAACAAGTCCAAATCAAAATGCATTATTGCGTAATTTGGTCTTTTTTATTTGTCTGTTCCCATTTTACACTTTTTATTTTTTATGTATGTATGTGAATGCGATGTTTAGAGTTGATGTTGTTCAACATTACATCATCGCAATTCAAATTCAAATTAAAGTTCTCGTCGTATCGATCCCAATGGCTTGCGCAACCTTTGGAACGGTAAGCTGCGAGAGCGAATTGTGTGCTTATGTAGACATACATACATAAGCGCACATACTAAATGCACCGATGGATGTCAGAAGGAAACTTCTGCAGACCCTACTAATTCAGGACTGCATGCCGAAACGACCTGGCATCCAGTGTCGGTTACGATTTGAAAAAAGTTCTTAAATGCTTGAGCTCCGCCAATCTGAAAATACATAATCTTAACCATGTCAGGAACGTACATAGCAAACCAAGAATCAAAGCGTTTGTTCTTTGACTGTGCCGTGTTTTCTTGGCAACTAATCGGTGTTTTTGTCTCTGAGCCTCGGCTCATTTCACTTTGCTTTGGATTATTTATAAAAGACTAGAAACATTTGGTCCGATCAGAGCTGACGAGAGCTAAAAAGCCGAAAATTCTTCTTCTTTTGTAGACTTGATATAACGAATGTTTCTTAAAAACTGATCTGTGCCGGGTTTTCTTGGCACCAAATCGGTGCTCTTGTCTCTGAGTCTCGGCTCATTTCAATTTGCTTTGGATTATTTATAAACGACTAGAAACATTTGGTGACGAGACGTGACGTGAGCTGAAAAGCCGAAAATTCGTCTTCTTTTGTAGACTTGATATAACGAATGTTTCTAAAAGACAATGGTCTGTCACACAGCTCAGATCAGATCAAAGTAAAATTAGTTTTCTGTTGGACACCGTCCTGAAACCTATGACCTGAGGGGTTCTGTTCAGATTTTCATTTTCACCTCGTTACAAATTGTCTATATGTACACGTTATAAAGTTTTCACACACACACACACACACACATACATACATTTGGCTCTAACAATAGTAGAACTTGGACTAAAATATTAAATATCTAATAAATTAACTGCAAACCAACGATGCATTTTCTGAGTGTTGTTCTAAATATTTGTTTGGTTAGTTGTCCTCCGAGATATACAGATGCATGTCCGTGGTAAGTATTTCAAAATACTCCAATTTAGGTTCGAATTGTTATCACAACTACTGTTTCGATTAAATTTGGGACTCACTATCCTATTTATAAAAAATTGTTAAATTACTCATAAATTCTTGGAGTTGGAGTTAAAATGGGATCGAAGAGTCAAATAAAATTAGCGTATGTAAGGTTTGTAATTTTTATTATAAATAACATAAAAACGAATTTGTTATAAAAGACCTACAATCACTTTTATTAACGTTGCGTGCGAAACTTAACCAAAAGAAATGCACGTTTTGAAGCAACACAGCTTTGCACATAACAGCAACTGTGTAGTAGTTTAGCATGCGACTAAAATTAGTATACAGATGATATGCATTGATTGGATGTTTACAACTTCGATTTGAGCGACTTCATCAGCTTTTCCAGCTTCATAGCCTTTTGAAGGTCGCCGGCGATTTTCAGTTTGCCGGTCATGAATGCCGGTGCTGGCTTCAGTTTACCGCTGAACATATCGAAGAGGTTCTGCGCGTTCATGGTAAGAGTAGCGTCCGGCGATGCCGAGGGCACGCCTGTGCCGCACGAACCGGTGCCGTTCTTCAAGTCCAGATGCCAGGTAGCCTGATCTCCGTCAGCAATGTTAAACTGATAGATTGCCTGTGTTTTGGCTACAATGTCGGCAGAAAGCAGTGTTTCGATTTTAGCGAATATTAGTGGGATGTCCGCTTTGCCAGCAGGTCCGGCTGCTACCGGCTTCGGTGTAATGGAACTGGATTCGTCCTGTGCGTCCAAGAAAAAATCATCCATGAGCTTGTCCGCGTTCTCCGGGATGCATGAGTACTGCACCAGATCTTTTACGCCGGCCTCATTCAGCACCTCGTCGTCAATGTAAAAGTTGCCAGTCGCATTGCGCGGTTCTCGTATAAGCACTGCATAAGCGGCGTCAGCCATGATTTCCGGCTTGCGCGACCACTTAGCACTGTCCTTCCCAGATAACATTTCAATAGCAGCCGTCTGGATGGCAGTGCGCGGCCACAGTGCGTTCACTGCCACTCCACTGTCGCGGAACTCTTGTGCCATGCCTAGTACACACATGGACATGCCGTATTTGGCCATCGTGTAGGCGACGTGCGGAGCAAACCACTTGGGATTTAAATTCAGCGGTGGCGATATGTTGAGTATGTGTGCGTGGTTGCTCTTTAACAAGTGCGGTAGGCACTCTCGCGAGACAAGGAAAGTACCGCGCGTGTTGATCTGGTGCATCAAGTCGTAGCGCTTCATCTCGGTGTCCAACGTGCCGGTGAGCGAAATGGCGCTGGCGTTGTTCACAAGAATGTCGATGCCGCCAAACTTGGCCACGGCAGCAGCAACGGCAGTGCGCACTTGTGCCTCGTCGCGTACATCCACCACGCAGGCATGCGCCCTTCCACCAGCCTTCTCTATCTCCTCCGCCGCAGTGTAAATGGTTCCGGGCAACTTCGGATGTGGCTCCGCCGTTTTGGCAGCGACTACGATATTAGCGCCGTCGCGAGCCGCCTTTAGGGCAATGGCCTTTCCAATGCCCCGCGAAGCTCCTTAAAATCCCCAAAAAACATCACGATAAAGCAAATTATCCAAAATTAACAACTGAATGGAACACGTACCCGTGATAAAGAGGGTCCGCCCTGCCAATTTTCCGGTGTTGATCATCTTGCTGGCTGCTAATGTCTGTGTCTTTCACTTTTAGTTGAAAATTGATCCACAATCGCGAAATGTTTGCATGCTATGGAGAAATGGAGAAAAACAAAGTCCAAAGTGCACACTACACTAGTTGGTAACTGCAAAGCAACAACAACGAAACAACAAAAACTACAATCAGCGTTCGGAGATCGCGATTTCGGTTATCCTCGGTAGCGACAAAAGTACCAGGCACAACACAAAAACAAGCAAAGCAAAGACCGACTAAAAACGACTTGTCACAGCACAAGAGTCAAACAAATGTAAACAAGTGCACACGGTTGCATGGGCATTTAAAAACTTTAAAGGTGGACTTACAGACTGTGAGTCGTGTACGATCGTGCATTACAGCAAGCAAGTTACAGAACCACGCTCACGACGCATGGGACGAACGAACGAATCAAGTGGTCGTTTCAAAGTGATGACTAAGGAGCGGATTTCCATGCAAATGCATGTTTTTTTGAGGAATGTTTTCAACGAAGTGGGTGAAATACGTTTCCGAATCACAAAATGTTCTTTAAAATGACATTTATTTTTTTTGTCTTGACATATTTACAATAAAATGCATATTTAAGCATATCTGAAGATTTTTCTTATATTTCTTTTATATTACTATATCTATACGTTCTAAAAATCACGAAATTTATTGATTGCAAGTTTTATGATAGTTTTTGAGTACATGAAAATCCGCCCCTTGGTGAAGACAATCAATATCAGGTTTTAAAATGAAAACTGTTATAACCTTTAACATATTTAAATTTTTCCCTCAATTATTTTAAATGGACGTATTTTCAAATAAGATGTTTTACGTATCATAATGCAAGGTTATTAAAGCAGTGCCAAAAAAACCGTCGGCCCTACAGACGAACAGTGGCAATCTCCAATTTCCGAGCACAAAATGACAACTTAAAGTATTTTAGAATGTTAGTGTGCCAAAAACTAACTCATTTGACGTATAGATGTCATCACAAATTATTGAAAGGTTTATAACCAACCACCATACCGATGTTGCTCTTGCCTGACGATTCTCTCCCGTTAATTTATCCTTGAAAATAACAACTTTTTTCGCATTTTATTTTAAACTATACTAATATATTATCAAAACTTTACTGAGATGTTTGGCAATATCAGATTTCATATGATAGAAACAAAAGCTCTGCCTGACCACTATGTTACTCGAAGCCGGATTGTAAGCAACCAGGGTGCAAAATATACAAAAGCATCAACTGAAAAAGTCAGCTAGGCAAAGTGTTTGTTGTTCTGTAAGTAGGATTGATTTAAAACAGTAAACTTAAACTCTCCTACGAAAGTTCTGATGTATTCCGTAACTAATTCATTGCAACTGGAATTAACTATATGTATATGTAATCGTATCCCTTTGAATGCCAGCCGCCTTCACATGTTCACTTCTTTCCCAGCAACTTGTTCATATCCTTATTCTGTTTTCCCACTTTAATGTCCACGTCTTCGATCTTGTAGTTCATATTATCGAGCAGTTCATTTTGCGACTCGATCTCGCTACCCAAATCGGTGGCAAGAAACTTCAAACGTGACAAATTGCCGCACATTTCTTCCAGGTTGGCGTCTAGCTGCTCTTCGAATGGATTATTTCGTCGCTGCTGTTGCAACTGCTCGCGCTGCTGATATGCGTTAGAGTCGTCACGTATGCGGCTAATGGGATGATTGTCGTAGCGTTCCGTCGGCGACATGGCAGCGGCAGTGGTCGTTGAAGGCTGCTGTTGCTGTGGCAACTGGCTGTCGCTGGACGAGCCCGTCATACGTGGCGACTGCACATCAGTGCGATTGCCGGACAAATAGTTTTTAAGGCCACCAAATACGCTCTTTAAACCGTTCAGGTGGCGCTGACTGAAGCGCAGCGTTGTATTAATTTCATCCAACTGCCTTGAGGTCTTTTCCAGCTGTTCGCGTTGCTTCGCCAACTCAACTGCTGTCGCCTTACCCACTTCTTCAGTCTCGTACAGCAGCCCTAAAGAAGTGCAACACAATAAATATTTTTACAAAATTAACGGATTCTTTTCACCGACTACCTACCCAAGCTCTTTTGCGTCGAATCTAATGTGCGCGACTCAATTTCACGCCGCTTTTCCGCATACATCTGTTGCTGGTCTTCGAATGGGTTTGTGCTCCGCCCACTTAGCGAACTACTCGCCATGCCACCGCCCGTCGCACTGCCACGTCCCGAAGCAGTGCTATTTGTGCGCGAATTATTCAGGAAAATATCATCGTCGACGTCCTCCAGCTCGACGTCATTCAGCTCAAAGTGATTATGCACTGGCTGCAGATAATTGTCGCCCATGATTTCCGCTTCCAGCCTAACAAACCAACAAATTTGAGAAATCCAATCGATAGGCTTCGTTAGGTTTGTTTCTTCAACTTTTTTATGGATTTAATTAAACTTTCTTTTTACACAAAAATGCAATTTTATGTTGTTCCTCTTTGTACACAAAGAAATTTTCTCCAACTCCCCCTATTCTTATCTGACCAGAAACCAATGTTGCCAGATACCTGGAAAGACTTTCACCTAAATCTTAACTGAAATCTCCCAAAAGTTAAATAAGTCTACTAGCATTTTGTATAATTTGCGTAATTTAAATAAAACTTCTCATAAAAAAAATATTTACATATAAACTCCCAAAAATCCACTAAGGATCCTACAAATCCCCTAGCATAAAATATAAATTTCCTTAACTCTCTCCTAAACAATTCTTCCTGCTAAAAATTCTCCCAAAGGGTCAAGAGTCCATTAAATCTAGGAGGAAATTTCCCGATCTGGCAACACTGCCAGAAACGTTGCCGTACCGTGAAACATGAACAATGAGTCGTCACATAGTGAGTAGTCATCAGTGATGGTACTAGTATATTAGGAATGTAATACAAATAATAAATAGTACAAATATAACAATTAATATGGCAGGTACTTCGTACAACCCCCTTCAGCCAACACTTTCTGAATATGGTAACGAAGGTGATTTTGAAATTGTTCTGGACCCAGAGACAAGTTAGAAGAAATTAAAAAAAATACTTAGAAAACATAAAACTCTACATTGTTATATTTCATTGTAAAGGGAATTTTTTAGACTATAACATGGTAGCACACTTATAATAGCTTAGTAATGGACTTTTTCGAGAAAAAACTCCGTTTTTTTTATTTATGTAAAAAAAACCAAAACGAAAGAAGAAAATACATTTCATATGACACCTATATCGTTAGAATTGGTTTATAATTTCTTGATAAATTCGGATATATAACTGCAGCAAAATTGTAAGTTTGTTAGAATAAGAAAATACCCCTCTTTCCGATTAAAAAAAAATTGTTTTAAGAGGGTGTGGTATTTTGCACTTGTTCCGTAATAACCATCAGTAATAATCTTGCTGACTTTTTAATATTATTATTACATTCCTACATTTAAAATTATTATTACATTCCTACATTTAATATTATTGTTGCATTTTCCCTCTCAAATCCTTTTTTCTAATAATATTATTTTTTCTCAAGTAACTTATTACTACATTTATTTTCTTCACTTTCTTTTTTTAACTTTTTTTAATCAGCATAACTTTACAGCACAAGTGAAGCCGTGTTGCCATTCGCTTACACAAATTGTGAAAAAGTCGAAAATATCGAGACAATATTTAAGCAATAGAAGTAAATGTTTTTTTTTTTGGTGCTTGAGCGAAATGCATATCGCTTATTGTCGACTTATCACCTTTTGAAATACGCTGATTTAAATGATAGTGTGACTAGTAGAATAGTTGACATAATATTTCAAAAAACATGGTACTTATGCCAATCATGACGTACCTCACTGACACCACCTGCAAGAATTCAACTTGATTCATTTTAGACAGGTCAGAAATTCAACTCTGCTACCGTCCAAGCCTCAGCTAACTTCACATTAAATTTCGCGCCAAAGTTTTTATATTTCGTTTACAAAGCGTTTAGTTCGATCAGAGCACGTATTTATGTGATTTTCGTCAAGCTACAACAAATACGTATGGTGTTTAAACGCAGTTCCCTGCGCTACGCGCACACAAATGGATACACGAGCCTCACCTACACTGAAGACGGTGACTTTATTCTGACCTGCGGCTCCGATGGTGACTTAAGGAAGTGGCACGGGATTGACGACGATGACCCCAGTTCAAGCTGTCTAGGCGAGTTTGTAAACTGTATTGTGCACAGCGACAGCCGTCTGCTGGCATCTACGGACTGCAATACAGTGCAGGCGTACACCTTCCCCGGCATGGACAGCGATGGCACGCTGCTACGTTTCACGGCGCCGGTAACTTGCCTGTGCGTGCGTCAGAAACATACAGCAGCCGGCTCGGAAGACACTATCATTAAGGTACTAAAGAATGAGGAGAGCAGGATCGAGCTGCATTTGCAAGGGCATAGTGGTCCGCTGCTCGCTTTGGATATGTGTTCAAAAGGAGAGTTGCTGGCATCAGTAGGTGGCGACGGGCTGCTAAAGATTTGGAGTTTGGAGAAGAATGGTTTGGAGGTGAAGAGCATAGGCGGACTGCCGCAGGCGAATAGCTTCGAAAATGCCGTTTGTTACGGAACACCCGCATTCGAGCCGCAACACAGCAAAGCACTCGCCTACGTTTGTGGCAAGGAGGTGCTTGTGCTGAACACAATGACCTGGGAGGTGCAGTGCAGACTGACCGATGAGCGCATAAGCGGCGACTACACCTGTTGTCGATTTTCGTCGGACGGACAATACTTGGCTGCGGGCACCACTGCGGGCGACATAAGTGTATTTGATTTCGTACGCAAGCACGCACTGAAGACGGAGCCACCAGCAAGTGAGTGCCAGTCTATCACGTGCATCGACTGGAGTCCGAACAATAATGAACTGGCTTACTGCGACAACACCGGACAGCTGGGTACGCTTATACGCACTGGCACCTGTAATGACGGAGTTGGCTTGACATCCTTCGCGCAAACAGAGGGGCTGGACTTTAATGGCATTGATTTCGATAATGACGCCAACAACGACAACTGTTTGGACAATAAGATGGCTAATTGTGATGCGGACGGCAGCGATGATGGTAACAGTGATGGCGACGACGGTGATGGTGTCTCACTTGAAAAGCTGAAGAGACGTGTTATGCGATCCGCGGAACCCTACGGAAGCGCTGCGCTGCCTTCCGAAGAAAACAGCCGGGATTCTGAAATTAGGTCGTTGAATGAGGCAGCAGAACAGCCACCTTATGTGGCTACGTGCAAGCAGCAAGCGCCCTTCCAACCCAGTTCCACACCTCTTCATCTGGAGCACCGCTACCTAGTGTGGAATGATGTAGGCATTGTGACAGCTCACGCCGACAGCGCCGACGGCGCGATTGATGTGGAATTCCACGACGCCAGTGTGCACCACGCATTGCACATTCCCAACCACAGCGGTCACAACATGGCCAGTCTCAGTCCGAATGTGTTGACGCTGGCGGCAGCCGGGGGCACTAAGCTGGTATGCATTGCGTTGGCTGCGTCCGGCAACAGGGAGTGGTGTGTGCAGCTGCCTGACTGCGAGGGCGTCGAGGCACTGGCAGCTACCACCCGGTTAGTAGGAGTAACCACCACTATGCAGTTTTTGCGTCTCTTTACTGTGCTGGGCACACAGCGTGAGGTACTTTCCATACCGGGGCCTGTGGTAACTATGGCAGGTTGCGACGATCGCCTACTGGTGTGCTATCACAGCGCTCCTCCTGGTAAGCAGCAGCACTTGGCGGCGCTGCTGGTGCTAGTCAATGGCAGTCAGTTGCGGACGCAGCAGCTGCCTGTACCGATACCTTCCGGTCGGCAGCTCAGCTGGCTGGGCTTCACAGACTGCGGCTCGCCTGTGTTTAGTGACTCAATGGGCCTGCTTCAGCTGTACAACATGCAGAGCAGCTGCTGGCATCCTGTCTGTGACACCCTGAAGCACAGCCAGAGTGTTTCAAACAACTACTTCGTGGTCGGCGTGTCTGAACGAAACCAAACCGCGCAAGCAGTGCTGTGTCGTGCCAGCTCGTACCCCATGACAAATCCGCGCCCCATGACACAGGAATTGCCCATGCAGATGCCGTTGTGCGATGCTGAATTGGAGAAGTCACAGCTGGAAAATCAGCTAGTGTGCGCTAGTATCATGAGCGTTGACGGAGCTGACCAAATTATAAAGGAGACTGCTGTGAAGCTTTTCGCACTCGCTTGCCGCAGCGAAGTGGAGATGCGTGCCAAAGAACTAGTTGAGACTATCGCCCGTGCCGACTTGTTGCAGCTCGCCATTAAGTACGCTACCAAACTAGGTCGCATACATTTGAGCGAGCAACTAGAGGAACTTAGACAAAAGCAAAACGAGCCACTGGCGCAACCCCAGCAGAACGTTTCAATGTCGCCACTTATGCGCTCATGTACGCCCACTTTTGGAATCGACAGTGGAGGCGGCTCTAAATTAGCACCGAAGAGTATGGAACTCACCCAAGCGCGACGCGCGTCCCTTAAGCGCTTTGCCATGTCCAATACGCCGCCCACACCTACTACAAAGCCGATAGCTGAAGCGACAACCGAACCGGTAACAACTTCAATGTCAGCGGGCAATACCGAGTGTAGCGATACACAGGAGAACGCTTTTGCCAAAAGTTCTGAGCTGTGTTCGGAGAGAGAAAGTTCAGAGGGCAGCAAGGCAGCAGTGACACGTACTCCGTTCAATTCAGTAAATCCATTTGCTGCGAAGCGCAAACTAGCTGATGCAGACATTGCCCACAAGGGTGGTATTTTGATGGGTTCGGCAAAATTGAAGCTGGCGAAGAAATAAATGTTATTTGCATGTTTTAATTATTGTAAGTGTAAGATTGTAGTGCGTTTCGAACACGATGTATGGTTAATTAAAAAAAATTAAAATAAACAGCACATGTAAACGCGCTTGACTTTTATTGCTTCGATGAAAATGTTTATAGATGCATATTTCCTCTGCTCTAAATACAACAATATGTAATGTGGAGCAGCGGCATGACTGCAACGCGAATGGGTCTTGCTTTAAGCAGAAGTTGGCAACCCTGCCAGGCTGCGGCAAACGAACAGCTGATGTGGGAAATGAATGTTTTGGGCAACAGTCTTAATTTGTTGTATTACATTAGCCGAGACGAAAAATCATAAAAGAAAATGATAAAAGCCTGCAGGCAAATACGTGTGAGCCGACTGCTGCAGTGCCGTAAGACTCCAGCGAATCAAGGATTGTGGCTGACGTTGTGCAGTTGGAGCAGCGTGACCACCAACACTACTGCCACCTACTCAACACAACCCTCCCATATGAATATTTTCGACAGAAATGCGAAGCGACTTCAGAAGGAGCGCGCCGCCCGCAAGTAAACCGCACTGGCTTAGTCACAAATATTGGTAACAGTAACAACGAATGCCCTTTGCAGTCCGGATGTAGGCCTTTACGACTACCTTAAGGAGGAGGTGGGCTTTAGACTGGCGGATCGTGTAATTGACATAAAGCGAGTGTTTAAGAAAGCCGCAGATATTGGGTGCAATCGCGGCTTTCTCTCCAAGCATATTATGGCAGAAAGCGTCGAGCACTTAACCTTGTGCGACACCAGTCCCACTATGCTGGCGCAAGCGCAAGGCACGCCCGGCCTCAAGCTGTCTAGATTGGAGGTGGACGAAGAGCAACTTAATGTGAGCACTTGCGAGATCTCGCACAAGGAGGGAATTGATATTGTGTTTTACTCATAGTTCGAGGAGAACTCCCTGGACTTGGTCATCTCAAGCCTAAGCTTACATTGGGTGAACGATCTGCCCGGCTGTTTTGCCAGCGTGATTCGCAGCCTTAACCCTGACGGCGTTTTCATAGCATCGCTGTTTGGTGGCGAAACGCTGTACGAGTTGCGCTCTTCGCTGCAGCTGGCCGAGCTGGAGCGAAAGGGCGGCCTTGCGCCGCACATTTCACCCTTTACGCAGGTGGGCAAAAATTTGCAAAATATGATTCTCAGTCAGCTAGATTAGTTGATGCCGTACCGCAGATACGTGATGTGGGTGCTTTGCTCAATCGCGCCGGCTTCACCATGCTCACCATTGACACGGACGAGATCGTCGTGGGCTATCCAAGTATGTTCGAGTTAATGTGGGATTTGAAGGGCATGGCAGAGAACAACGCTGCATTCAATCGACCGGTGCACATTTGCCGTGATACAATGCTGGCGGCTAGCGCGATCTACAAGGAACTCTACAGCAAGGTGTGCCTACAGGTGGCCGTGTCCTATCTCATTGCATCTACCTCTAACATTTGCCTTTTTCAGGACGACGGTGTTTCGGCAACGTTTCAGATAATCTACTTCGTTGGCTGGAAACCAGGCCCAGATCAACCACAGCCGATGCAGCGCGGCAGTGGCGCAGTGTCTCTGAAAGATCTGGCAAAAGTTATTGAGGGAGGTAGCACAGTGAAGCATACAAACACCAAGGAAAAGGCACCGACGGAGGAAGCAAAGAGGACCCAGCATTAGAAAAAGCGTTGTTAGTATTTTAATATGTTAATGAAGAATTTTTGTGTGTAAGTGTAAGTGAGCGAAATATAGAAAAAGTTCTGCAACCTGGGGTTTTTGAAGAACAATCTGCACTGCAATTTGGCAGTTGAATTGGAAAAAAGAACCGTTTTCACTTGACCATATCCCAGCGACATTTAAAATTGTTATCACCTAGTGGTGACTTGTTGCATACCATATGGCTTCCACTTCCACTGATGAAATAAAAATAGCCAAAAGTTTGTTTGTTACAGTTAAATGTCTATCTTTATTTAAAAATTCAATTGCAATGTTTCGAAATAAAACATTGAATAATGTCAGAGGTCAACATTTTATCATACAACAAAACTGAGATACATGCAAAAAGGTATCACTTTGGTTGGATCATCCGAACTCAGTAATTAGCAATAAAAATAGGACGTAAGTTATCTTAACAGTATCTACACGCGTACACATAAATAGCCACAGTCTTGGACGCGAAATCAACTTCAGTCCCCTTCGTTAAATTACAAATTCAACCAATTTTCTCTAGTGAACTACTATGTAGTGATAAGAAGCTCCGGTGTACGACTATACAGAGCTCCCTCGCTGACTAAATCAAATATTTGAATCCGAACCCAACTACAGAAACCCAAGTGAGGTTGGCAGAAATCCTTCGAAGGTAATAAAACAAACCCACAATTTGTAATTAATCTTCGTGCTTTGGCTACTGTTCAGCTTTCTGGTCGTATAAATGGACGTAAGTTTTACATAATGTGTGTTTCTTACAAAAAGAAAGCTCAATGTTCGTCTTGCCGTCAATAATACAATAACGTTTTCAACACCGTCTCAACTCTTTATTTAATATTTAGTACCTTGATTTTCGCTGGCCCTGCGTCTTATGCCACAAATGTATTAATATTTAAGTTTGTGTATTGTAATCAGCCCGAATGTAAAATGAGATTGCTTTTGGAACGACACCATACGCAATGACCATACCTGCGCTCACAGGCGCACAGTGCCGCTTAACAATGCAGTTTTTTCAACTCTGTTTTTTTTCTACGCATCATATATAAATACAGTTTACATACAAAACTTAAACTACCTTTAATTACACAAGCACTGAACGATCAGTGAATGCAAATGCGAAGTGCGGTTGGGAGTAACATTTACACCGGAAATGCTGCTGCCTCGAGTGCGGAGGAGGAATAAGGCAATGCGGCGCGATGTTAAGCGAAACAAGAAGAGCGTGGCCGAACTGCAATCAAATCATTCCTCGACTAAACGTTCAGCAAAGTGCTCCTAGTGCGCCTTTTCGTGCTCTCACCCTCGCAAAACTAAATCGAACTTTCTTGTAAAGCACTAGAAGTATTGTAATATTAATTATAAACTTGTTCCTTGGTTATATAATGGAAACAAATACTTTCAAAATCCGACTAACGGACACTCACGCGTTATGAGGATACATTCTTGGAAAGTATGGTAAGGACATATCATATCTTGAAGCTTTGACAGCATAGCAAGATATTTAAACTGGGATAGCGTTCTATTGGTTTTATTTCAGTTTTTAGAAGATTCATTTGTCATAACTTAATGCATTAACAACGGTCAGTGACGGACGAGCACATTTTTTACTCAAGTTCATAAGAATTTGAGGCTTAATTTTAGTAAAGAGAAAACACGACAATAAATTGCCGAGCATAAATTTTAAATGCGAAATTCAATTAAACAAACTTATTGAGTTTTTCCAAAACCAAAACTATGCTAAGGAGATGAGAGCGCATTGATTGATTGTTTAAAAATTCGCCGAATGTGACATACTTGGATGGAGTTGGAGTTTGTGGAGTGGCAAGCCGTTTCCATGAGTTTTTCGCAAATGCCGGGCAACAAAAATATGATTGCAATTTCAATACAACGACTAATCGAGCACCGCCTGTTGGAGCATAACAGTCGCGATAAATCAGTCATTCGATAGTACAAATCTTCAACGGCAACACAACTAATTTCTTACATGTGTGTTTCAATTAATTGCAATTGATTTTGCAGTGTAGGAAGTAAGTTTGCGAGATCTCTGTGATACAACTCGGTGGAGAACTGTGAGGGATATAATTACAAAACGAGATCCGTTCTCGTTGCGCGTTTCAAGGACACTCCACCTCCGCTACGCTGCCGTTTGGCGTGCAGATTAACAGGCTCAGGTGCGGTTCTGGTTATCCGGTGGCCAAGCTTGGAGTGGAAGCAGTTGGAAGATGCGGCGATGTTATTGGCAGCGACAGCGCCATTGCGGTTGAGGTTGACGTTGTCGTGCGTGCTCGAGTTGGCGGCGGCGGTGGCGGCGACGACTGTACGGACGGCGAATGCTTCGGTGTCGTGGTCGTTGTCGTTGTCGAGGCTGCTGTTGTCGTCGTAGTTGCTGTCACTGCCGCCGCAGATGCCTGCCGTCAAGTGGTGCTCAGGAGCATCAAATCACGCTGCGACGTATTTTGTAAAGCGTTCGCTGTTTTTAGGTGAATACTGTGGACAGGACAGAATGAAATTGATTAGCAACAACTGCAAGCATGGCCAGCACGCCAGCGGTACACTCACTTATTGTCCTCCAACGAGAATGTCTCCGATGAGCCGTGCGAGGCAACCGACGTACCTGCAAGCGAACTACGAATTGAGTGCGTGTCCTCGGGTACGTTTAGCGTTACTGATCATGTTTTGGATGTGGATGTTTTGTTGTAAAATTTTTGCAATTTTCATTTTTTGTTTGAATTTGGCCATTTAAAGTTTGAAGTTTTACGGGATTCATTGTTGGAGGATATTCAGTGATTAAAAGTTAGCCGTTTTTTGTGGTCGTTGTTATTGTAGTCGTAATTATAGTTGAAGTTGAAGTTGAAGTTGTTTAATCCCAATTTCGTTTGTTGGGGTTTTACAGAATTTAACAGTTGTCCAATTCAAGTATTTGTTTTTGTGTGTTCGAGGTTAGATCCAATTAAATGTTTTTAATTGTTATGTTTTTGGAGCCAATGAATGTATGTAATAATTTAAAAAGTAAAAAAAAGAATAACGATGGTTTCATTTTCAAAATTGCTTGCAATTAATTTTATAATATTGAAATATTAGAGAAATACGAAATGTTTAAGTTAGGTGCGTGCCAAGAATTTTTCAACTTGTTTTTGTATTTTGCATTCGAAACAGCAATTTGTGAAAATTTTGCAACTACATTTGTTAGTAGGAAAATACTGAGAGTATAAGTGTGGGCACAGTGTGTATAGTGCAGAAAATTGAGGACTGGACCAATAATAAATGGAAAATATGGCTGTTGCTATTCACCATCCGACCCGCGTTGGGGTCAGCGCGGGATGAGTAGAAATGTTTTCTACTTGTTTCAGATAAATTTATTTGAATTGTATACGTAACATCTATTGTAGACTCTGTATTCTACGGGCAGCCATTGCAGTAGCCATTTCTTGGTATACATTTTCCCGAGTTTAAGCATAAGTACGCTATAATTTCGCTTAAGTACGACAACAGAGTAAAGGCTCTCATCTCATTTCGTTTCATACATGTGTACACAAATTAACATACTTGAAAAATGCATATTGCTTTAACATCATGACAATACATCTACCGTTGAGAATATCGTTCAATCGAAGATACAATGCCAGCATGACAAACAAACTACAATCGTGCATGCAAGGAAGAAAGCCAGCTTTTCTAGTGTAAAGAATTGTGCAATTAACGCGCTGCCTGAACTTACTTTCGTTCAAGTTCGCCTCAACTACGTATAATTGTAAATATGTATATGTTTTTGTAATGGCATAATAAAAAATAAAAGTCGACAAATGTTGACACTTGGAAAATCACGTCAACAACGCACATAGACGCAGCAAGTAGAAGTACGTTGCATCGACGCACGTTGAAAATTGGCTGTCAGCGAACAAATTAAAACCACTCACTGCTAACTTGGATATTTAAAGACTTGCCGTTGAGTTTGTACAAACTTTTCATTCAATTTAAATTTATTTTATTTCAATTTTTTTTAATCGTTCATATTGCTCATTTATGTTTCGACAAAAGGAATAAATTAAAGAAAGCAGCTATAAATGCAATCAATACTTTTTTAATATGAAAAATATACATAAAATAAACTACGCACACATAACTTGTATGATAACATTAGAGGAATATAAAAGTTACGATATATTGTATAGGAAATACATAGCGAAATTATATTCAAAACATTATATAAATCGTAAGAACAAAGCAACGCCGCTCGGTACAGTAATAGGATAGAGGTAGGTCTTATAATATGAGATATGATACTCTGAAACAGAAGCACTGCAACAGAAACGTAGTTAATCAGATCCGAATTCGAATGTAGAAGTTAACAAAATGCATCGCTTTACGACTTCTTTCGCCTTTAGGTTTTATTTCTGTGTAGTTACTTTAAATTAAATATTGAATATGCACATTACGTTCTATTTTCTAGCGCTGGTACACAATGATTTGAGTGCGGCGAAAGAGAAATGGATATAAAATGCTGATAGACTATAAGAGTTGGAAAAGTAAATAGGTATCGACCTCTGTATGAGACACACTTAGGCCTTTATGTGGCCCGTTGTGATACCACAAAAAATGTGTATGCAAAACCTTTTTTTTTTTAAACACAGTAGGAATAGTTAGCGCGAAAATATTGGCACTTGAGGAATGTTGAAAATAGGTTTAAAATTATATAATTTATTTAAGAGATTACGAATTTTCGAAGGAAACTTTTTTGGAATCAGCATTTGGCGCAAGCTGTTTTTCTCTCGCCCCAATTATGCTTTAGATGAAGGAATGCCGGTGTGAAAATTAACATGTTTAGAATAAACTCTAAAGCTAACTTAATTCGTAAGAGCCACACTACACCGGAGAGAATGAAACCAATTTTTATTCAGACAACTCAAACATTACTCGAAGAAATTTCTTCCGAATTGAGTCTTGCAATGTTTTCTGAATGGAATTAGCTAAATTGACACATGAAAGGTTTAAAACTCAATCATAGCATCCCGATTGCACTGCGGAACAATAAGTTGCGACATAATTGGAATTCATAAGTGTCTTTCTCTAACAAATTGCGTTCAGTTTTAATTACAAATAATTATCAAATTTTGTCGTTAAATAGACATATTTAACTGCTTTCCAATGGCCATTTAAAGGCGAGTATTTTCTACGCTCTGATCGTCATCGTCGTCGAGGTCAGCGTGAGTGTGAGCGTGAGCGTGAGCTTCATTTTCACTTAAGTTGTACTTTTGCAAGTCTGGGACGTCGTTGCAGTCAATGTGGTTGTTGTATGTCGTGTGATTGTAGCTGTGGAGATTGTGGCTGTGATTGTGACCATTATAGCTGTAGTTGGGATCGTTTTCAAATGGTTTGTTAGCGACAACAAATCCATTGCTACAAAGTGAGTAACTGCTAACAGCCGGTGATGTGGCTAAACTAGTGATACTGCGGTACGTTTTCATGGAATATGCATCACCTAGAAACGACGTGTGGAAGGGAGGAGACAAAATAATCAAACAATGGCAATAATAATGATAGTGATGTATAGTATCGAAATTATTCAGAACAAAATAAACCATAATCTACATGTTTGATGAGCGATGAAGAAGAGAAAGAATTGCGAAACACAACAATGTTCAGTTTTGTTTACCAAGCAAACTTTACAAAGAGCAAATACTTGTTAAACGTAACCATACAGAAATTAGGAAAATGGAAGAAAAGAAATGTCGCTAGTAAGAAAAGACTTGATGTATATTATTCTGGGCAATGCTGGCATGTTAGTATGAGGCTCAAATGTAGAAGTTTAGTTCACATCTTAAATGGTAGCGAAGACATCATAAATGTATTAATCATTTGCGGTTAGAAGGTGATATTTGAAAGCCAACCACACATATGTACATGAACACTGAACAACCAGCTGATACGGTTTTACTAAAATATAGCTATAACCAATTTGAATATTTTAAATATGTATGTTACTTTCTACTTTCTTTCCCTTGCAGTTAGTACCGACACCTTAAAAAGCCAAAAGCTGCCATTAGAAATCATGAAGTTCATTGGTTTATCGTATATGTGAGGTAAAATGAGTTGCAGTTGAAATAAAGTCCCCACCAGCAAATGCTGAAGACATCAGCAATTAATAAAAGTGAAAAGAAGAAAACGATAATGCATTTTAAAAGGGAGCTGCATGAACTTCATTTCACAAAAATCAAAGTTACAACAAAAAATCCTACTTGTAGACATGAAAACGCACATGCATCTAATTTGTATACAAATTTAAATTAAACAAAATACATGTGCATCAAGCAGAAGAGATAAGTATGCAAAACCGCCTTTGCTCATTGTGAGTTGGAGGGTTTTGAGTAGGACATGCGAAAATCCAGATACATAGACGGGGAACGAGAAAATACACTGAACAACTGCGCTCGTTTGGGGACTTATCATTTCTGCCGAAGGGTTTTTCTTTTTGGGCTGTTGCTGTTTTCATGCTGCATACATGTACATATGTACACACACGCAGCAAAAACAAAAACAATAATAATAAACTGTGTCTCTCGCAAAATAAGTTAATATAACTTAACACACTTAACTCGCATTTATTGCTGTTCAAAAAATTATAAAGATTACGAACTACCAACAAGAGAAATTCGTTCGATGTTTAGGACGTTAAAACCATTGTCCGACCGCTATCCATTTTCTAGCCGATGCCGATCCAGCCTGTTTAAGCCGCCGCCGATAACTGTTCACGCATATATTAAACATTTTTGAACAACTGTACGCAATATTTTAATTTCTTATTAATTGAAAAGAATAAAAACTCATAAATGGATCAAATTACTAAAAGCTTCATCCTGACTGTTATGGCTTAAGTGTTTTTATGGTTTAGTGTTTGAATATTGTCAGATACTGGCCAATACCGATGCTGATTAAACGATCGGACTCTAGTTAAAACTCGCTATTCGTCTAAGAACACTTCGCTTTACGTTGAAATTCCTCTGTACCTCAACACTAATACACGACCAAACACAATTTGTACGTATATTTACAGTGCAGTGCCGAAGAGTTATGAACAGCGTTCATATGTTTGATCCCAACTTTTTTACACTGTCTGCATCCTAATCTTACCACCAGAAAGGGAAGGGAAGTTTTCCCTTTATGATAAATGCAACACTTGAATCGTTGGTGAATCGAAAGAAACTTTTAGGAATATGCTGAGCATATTTGCTCAGTTATGTTAAAGAAAGAAAAATTTACTTTTTTGATATTTGTACTAGTGAGTAAGTTTCCGTTTTTACGATTTTATTATATAATCATAATTAGCTCCTTAATTTCCAAAGGCACAACTAGCAATTAATTTCCCTATTAAGAGTCAGTTCAACCCAGCAACTGGCTGGATTTGCAAAAATAGCCAGGAAAAACAGTGCAACGTATTATCTCGGCATCAAAACTGTTGAGGGTTCATAATGCAGTGGCACTGCACTGTACATTTAGCTACTGCGGAAGTAATCAACATGGGTTATAAGTAATAAGTAATAAACATATACAAAGTCGGGAAATTTATTCATTTTAGTAGTAAAAATTAAAATAACAACAAATTACTCCTAAAATGTAATGGGTAAAATGAGATGAGTTGCTTTAATTCGCAACAGCTGCTGTGCAACTAGCGAATCAATTGTCTGCGTCGAACAATTTTTTCGATTATTCAAAGCCACTATTTACAGCTAGCAAAAGTAGTATTAGGACACATTAGAACATGGTTTACGCTTTGCGTTTATACAGCAGAGCACTATAAACGCATACATAAATACATTTAAAGGAACAATTTATGTAGTATGTACATATATATTTCAACATGTGACAAGCTGTGACTCAAATGAGGTTAACAAAGTCTTACACCACACCGCGGAAAATTTTGAAGGCATGATTTAGTTTAGTTTGGAAAGTGATCACAATAACTGGGACAATGCGTTTGTCTACAGAACTCTTCAATTCGAAGACCGCCGCTGGCTGCTGCTCACTGAGCCGAATTGAAAAGTTCCATATTCACGGTATATGTATGTACAAAGTATGTTTGTATATATGTATGTATGAATAGTCGCTTGGAAGGGTTGAGAACAGAGATGGTGGGGGATAGGTATTCATGGATGTAGCTAAAATCACAACTCACCGGTAGCACACTCAGATGTCTCATACGAAATGGTCGATTGTACTTCTATCGCGTTTTGCTCTTGCCTGCAGAAGGATTAAAAAAAAGAGTAGAACGATGTGTAGCGACAACCACAACCACTCACCGCAATATCACATCACTAATAACTTGTTTTTCTGTGTCGGTATATTCCGATCTTCGGCGTCCGATTTTCTTCTCAATATCAGCCTCCAAGAACTGACCCAACGGCTGTCTGGGGAATTCGTTCGCTTTCGGCGGCGGCGGCAGGTCCAATTTCAGGTCCTTCAAACGTTTCATAACGCGCTCCAGGGCCTCGATCACATAGTCATCGTTATAACCGAAATTCTTGTGCAACTTAACTTGCAAATACTCGATTATTGAGTCCATATCATTCAGTCGCAACAACTCGTGCTTGTGCAGATAAAGTATGGTGACGGCCATGGCGGTGACGGCCCGCTCGCCTTCCATCAAGTAAATGTCCCAGACACGTAAGCTTAAGCTGAACGGAATCTGGAAATGGTAAGTGCCCGAAAAGAAACATAATACACGCATGAACAAGCCGTAAGCTTAATGCAGGGAAAGCTGAAAGTAGCGGCCGGTACGGTAAGCCATGCCGTCACCGCCATGGCTTGCCGTATACGAGCAAGTCGCCTTATTTACTTTCAGTTTTTGCACACCGAAAAAGGAATTGCAGTTTTATGTGTAAGCGTTTTGTAATATACTACTTTAATTCGGTAATACTTAGGTTACAGTAACCGAATGAGAATTATTGCCCAATCGCTTAATGCTTAATGCGGGTCCGACCCGCTAACCTACCCGTTCTACAAACACCACAAAAAACCACTTGATCGAGTACAGAATGGCATCGACGTTGTGCTTGAGGAAATGCTGGTGCAGCTTTCGCATTATCTTCGAGAGAATGCGATCGTGGTGCTCCAGAAAGCGCGTCAGTTTGGGAAAACCCTCGATAAAGAGGCCATGCATGGCGTACTTTTTGTCGATGATGAGCTGATTAAGCGCCCAGAACGCCTCTTCTTCTTGCATGTACAGCAGCAGCACGCCGGCCAGGCACGCCATGCCTTGACAGTAGCCCAGCTCAGGGTTGTACACGCTATACGCGTTCAGCACGTTGAACAGTGAGCATTGCTTTACACTATAGCGCTGTCGGTACGCCAGATTGTCCCGAAACTGCCTATTCACGTCCGAGTCGATTTGTCGCACCTCCGTGGAGTACTTGCGCGCTAGCACCAGCATGCACATATACGTGTCCTTGTTGGCCGCTATCGATTCGTCTACGTGCAGCAGCTTTTTCCAAGCCGGCCAGCGCATCCGGTCCGGAATGCCCTTGAAGACCCGCTTGCGCACCTTCTCATGGCTGGGATTCCAGCTGGCGAGCATCTTCACCCACTTCTTGTCACGCTCGAGCTCTACCTTGGTGCGTTGCACCTCGTGCGAGTCGCGAGTATCGGGCAGGCGGGAGTCGTGCATGAAGCCATATCTGTACAGAAAATCACAACAAAAGAGGTCTTGTAAGAAAACAAACAAAAGACTGATGACAGCAGAGCGACGCGGTGTCAAGTGTATCGAAAACATGATTTTTGCATTGAATTAGAGTAACCAACGATTTTTTATTCTTTACTGTTTTACTCGCGTTGGTTGCCTGTTAATATTTATGCTATTTTAAAGTTGCACTGTTGGTACTTTTGGCAGCAGCTACGGTATCAGGAGACCGTATTCCGGAAGTGCCGCTGGCAAACTGCCTTAAAATATTCACTGTTTGTAAAGATGAGCAGGCAATCCATTACATTTTTCGCGATTCTTATTTTCCTTTAATGCAATTTTGACTTTCCGACACTTGTGCTGCACCGAGTGTGGAGCAAGTATATAGTTAAATGAATAGGAATGCTGTCTTTTAAGTGGTTCCACTTATTCTGTTTACTAGTGGGAGAAAATAGTAAAACAGGTCACTTACTTGTCCGTAATGTGATACAGTTCGTAGGTAGGATTCTCCCACGGATCGACGACATTCTTCGGATCCAGTCCCATGGCATAGCGGTTGAAGATCGTTTCGCGCTCATCGGCTGCGCGCTTCAGTAACGCTTCTTGCTCGTCGGTGGCGCCGCTGCTGCCGGTGTAATGTGCCGACTGCGTGCTCTGTGCATTTGACTTAGATTGCGACTGCGATTGCGGGTAAGAGGCAGTCTCGTGCATGGTATGGTTGCTGTTGGTGTGTGTGACAGTAACGTTAGCAGAAGTGGCGGCAGCGGTGACGGCGACAGCATGCATACTGCCCAAATCAGTGTACTCCAGTACTGGCAAGAATGGTTACAAGTGCGGAAGGTAGGCGTTCTGTTCTACACCAAAGCAGAACTGCTCAAAAAAAAGAACGAAATTCGAATTGCTGTGGCAATGTGTCTATTGTGAACCACTGAATGCAGATAGCCCGTTGTCGCTAAGACCGCGCTGCAGCCGATGTTAACGCCTGGCTAGTTGTACGCGTTGGTGCACAATTGCTAACGTCACTGATGGTGTTCTATAAATTTTGTTTTTGTGCCTGCTTTGAGATGCTTTGGCCATTTATGGTTTGCACAGCTACCTTGAATTCTTACGCGAACGACGAGATTTCGATTGAGATTCGAATTGTGCTGAGCAGTCCTTTCCCTGGTGGCACCGCAGCTACCACCGCAACACGAACTTTGTCACAACGAAAATAAGATATTTTAGCGACGCCCCCACGAATTGTGAGCGATTTTGCTCGTTGTGCTCCAACGCCAAGAGGTCAGTTCCGCACCGCCCGCCCAAACACACTGCAATCTTCCACAACCGCAGACCCAAACAGCTTAATAGAATTACCGAACTAGTGCTCAATTTTCTTATTTTGCACCGAAGAAATAAGTACTCTATAACTTTCTTATTTCCGATTTTATTTTCTTATCGCCTTTGACTTCCCCTTTGCTGTTTTAGCTTTCCACTTTTGCCCGTGTCACCACGGCCGTCACCAGTCGCTGCACTGACCCCTCATTGATTGCTTCGCGTTTTTACATATTCTTTGTGCACACTTTAAAATTCCGTCATCAGCGTGCACCAGTTCTTTTCAATATTTACGTGAAATTTTCATGCGAATTTTGATTAACACGATTTTCCCCAACGCTGCACAAACGAAATTCTCTCCCATGCAAATCTCTCAGCACAAGTCGTTCTACGTTTTTGTGTATAAATTTTGACAGCACAATTTGACAGCATATGGATTGGTGACAATGTTGGCTGCACTGTCTCCCAGTAATGCATTTCAGTCTAAGTTGAAGTCAATGAGAAAGAGTATCTCTTACTTGGTACTAACTTGCCCAAATTATTTTATTATACAAGTACGCGTAAACCTCGTTCCTGAAAAATGCCGTTCTAAGCGAAATCGTGTTGAGCGAAATTTAAAACAGCGTCGTCCCATAGATGTGTCCTTCTATTGGTTATATTTTATGGGTGTTGGACGAGGGGCGTGGCACATTTTTTGTAACCCAAATATTGAAATGAAACTAAGTACGAACCTACCATTCTTTCATATCTTTCGACAGATGGAATGGTGCGGCTATTCAACAAGGGGGCGTAGCACCTCCTATATAACTTAAATCTATATATATAAAAGATTTGCCTTAAGCCAGTTCAGGTTTAAACCACAACAGGTGGCGTTATACTTTAATTCAACAGATGGCGTTCTACTTTAACGCCGACTTGACGAATTATCAGCTGCGTCACCATTTTCAAGTAATATTCTTTGTTTTTGTGACAAAGATAAAGTAGTAGTATATAGATATTATATATGTATGTATATGTATGTACATATTTATATACAGTGCTTTTCGCTTATAACGAACCCGTTTAAAACGATTTTTCGCTTAAAACGAACCAATTTCAAAAGTACGCGCTCTATCTTTTCTCTTATTATGAACCCCTTTTAAAGCGAACTTTCGGTTAAAACGTACCATTTTGCCCGGTCCCTCGAAGTTCGCTTTAAGTGAAAAGTACTGTATATATAATCTCTCAAGATTTTCTCAAGATTTTTAGTTTTTGTTTCAACACCGTGTAAAACGAGGTTCTTTCACGTGTTAAGCGAAAGTGCCCCCTAAAACGCGAACCGTGTTATAAGAGATTCGCGTTAAACGAGGTCTACCTGTGTTTGAATTTTTTATATAACCCAATAGCAAAATGATAACGGATACCAAATTTTTTGTCTATTTATTGCAATTTTGATCATTGTGAAAGATGATGCGCGCCCTGGTCGTTGTTGCCGGTTCCTGCCCAGCACCAAAATAGCATTGTGAACTATAGCATAAAAATACTGTTTTAGTGAAATTTTGCCGAATCGGTTTCATTATTTAACTGATAACGAACGACCATTATGAAATTATATGTTTACACTGTTCAACACCGCTCAAGCGAAAATGGCGACTGTCCCATTGCCGAAAACAACATTCTTCAGCATCCCAATGCAACACGGCTGCACTTGTGTTCTATAGGAAATAACGAAAGTATAACAACAACAGCCGTTAAACGTTCCTACTTAAAGGGTTAAGGAGACCTGGCAACAAATTAAATTGGATGTACAGCAAGATATGCATTCGTATTCTAACTGTATATTACAAACATTAGTACAAACAATAGTGAGAGCCCAACAATGAGACTGAGGACTAGCTACCTGCAAAAGCTGCCGCATTTGAACCCGCCTGACTTCGTCTGACTAATTGCACGTCTTCCGGCTCTCATTCTCAGTGTGTACACTTGCCTGCCCTCCACACCAACCCACTAAAACCTTGTTGCCTTGCCAACAATAACTTGTAATTAACCAAAATCGAAGCAAAAAGTTAATGACATTGAACACTTAAAATAAATAAAATGAACGCAACGCGATTGCGCTTCCCATTTGGCCGACCTGTTAATTGGAACTGCACATTTGACATGCCTTTTGCCTGAATGTTAAGCCTTTTTCTGGTTATTCTGTGTTCTCCCTCTGATACATATAGGCGGCAGTTCTGTGGATTGGTGCAAATGATTTCATGAGTAATTACCTACTAATTCAATTAGCATTACTCATGCTTTCAAATAATTGCGGAATAATTGGTTTCAGTCCAAACATAAGTATGATTTATGAAAATCGAAATAATAATTTCAAACGTTATGATTCTAAAATAAGTCCCTTCACTCAGCTCTTTGTCGGCTATAACGCAACATTCATTATCCGCTAATTCGTTCTTGTTTCTTTTCACGTGTTGCTCTGTATGTTTTAATATTTCATACATACTCGTACATACATACATAAACTCATGGACAAAGTATTAACTGAGACTTGTTAAGGAAATCAAGTAAGGTTTTGCAAAATGCTTAACCAAATCATTGTGCATTTGGCCTCTTCTTCAAGGATAATTGGTCTACTAAGAAGATCGAAATCAAAACCTTCCTTAAAATTATTACTACGCTGCTTTAAATTTGGACTTTTCACTTAAAATTAATTACGTTTATTGTCACAAATACAGTTAAAAATAAATAAATTCCAGATGCCTTTTTTTATTTAGGAAAAAAATATAAAAAAGGAAATGACAAGACGCGTGAATAACAAGTGAAACTTTAAGAACTCGTTTTTATTTAATCGTTCTTGATTCAAAGATCTTAAAGCAGTAAATTGAAAAATGAAAACGTTCAAGTAGTAGATATTTATATAGATTGCTTCAGGAGAGTGATATATAGGATATATATGAATTTTATTTATGAAACGGCGTCATATCGTTTCAAAATTGTGTGGGCCGAAAATATAAACCTTGAAAGGCTCTTTAAACTCTTTAAATAAAAAACTACTTCTTTGAATAAAAATAAGACCACAATGTATGTAGGCAAATGTATTTACATTGAGGCCTCGTAGGCCTCGTTTAAAACGGAGATTACGTTCCTGGAACGTAAGGTGAATACTTCTATTGCACTCTTAAACCCTGCTGTCATAACGTTATTTTTTACCCCTGAAATCATAACGATACGTCTGGGAGACGTATAAAGATTTAAGATCTTAAACCGATATTTAAAGGTACGATATCAGCAAATATTTCACTTACATCAGAAATATGTGTATTTTTCTGTAAATAAAAGTCATAGTTGCTAATTATATAACTGAGATAACTGACAATTTGTATTTGCTGTGAGAACAATTGTGGAAGAGAGCGCAAAACGTAAAAACAGCATACGTCTCGCAGACGTACGTTATGACAGTAGGGTTAAATTGGTTGCAAGGCTTTTGTATACGTATGCACTAGCGATTGCAATCCCGGGATCGTGAATCCCGAAATCACCGGGATCCCGGACAATTTTAGTCCCGAAAAAAGGGCTTACTTTTTGCTTTTGTTACGTTGATTTCGAAAAATGCAACCCTTCTTATTTAACATAAAAATAAATGGCCCATTGTCTGTGACGTTTGCATAAGTGTTAATGCAACAATAGCTCTGTTTGTGTATAACAACTTTTTACAAATTTGTACAAACTAGCTCTGTGTTGGTACTTTTCCAGTACAAATTTGCCAGTAACCAAAGTCAGAAGTGTAAACAAGCTTACGATCCTAAAAAATTAATCCATTCAAAAAAGTAAACAACTAGAATTTTCTAAAAACATGCAAGTTTAACTCATCAGCCTCTGAGAATTAAAATTATAGCGAAACTTGAATTATTGATAGTTATTACTCACACCGAATTTCACTTATTTTGAATGGCCAAAACTTGAAGATTTACATATAATACGATTTGATGTACTTGTATTGAATCAGGGAGATGCCTTTTTTAGCAGGTTAGCCAGGTGATTTGGCAATTAAATGCGTTTTTAAGTTATTTCTTATAAATATTTTGTTCTTAGTTTTAAATTAAGTTTACAAAAATGTATTTAATACATAGATATAATTTATTGAATTGAAAAAAAGTCTGAACTATTTAGTTCCTTAAAGTACAATATTCAATCCCGAAAAAATCCCGGCATCTCGGGATTGTGATTTTCAGACCCGAAAATCCCGGGATTGTAAAACTGGTCCTAGTATGCACATATATGTATGTATATGCATGACTTTGAATCAGGGAAACATAACGCGGATCTTTTTTGTTTTGTTTCAATACCGTGTAGAACGAGGCTTTTTCACGTGTAAATCGAAAATATGTCGCAAAATGTGAACCGTGTTGTAATGAGGTCGTGTTATAAGAGATACACATTAAGCGAGGTCTACCTGTATTTTCATAAATGTTATTGCATACTTAATTTGACCTTTATTGCCATTATTTTAAAATAATAACGGACATTTGAGATTTTGAACATAACATTTTGGTTTGCAACATGAAAATAGTTACAATTCAAAAACCATGAAGACTAAAACAATGACGGCAAAATATTCACATATTTGAGCTCTGTGACCCCAAATTAACAAAGATAAATTTACTTAGGTAAATTTACAGTCGCATAGCCGAATTTGATCGAAATCCGTCCGTCCGTTAATCGCCTTGAAAACCTAAATATACCCATAAGCTATGAGTTTACTATCAGTCTGGCTCGTTATGTGAAGCGTCTACTAGATGTAAGGGTAGTTGAATAGCTCAGCCCCAAATACCGCTTGCATGGGACTTTGGCTATTGGCGCATTTAATTCCGAGTAACAATTTACTCGAATTAAGTCAGAATTATTGCTTTTGTGTAGCCGTCATTTCTACGAATTTATTGTGTGAAGCTCATAGAATGTTTTCTGTTTTGTGAAAGCATCAAAATTCCTAAATATCGCCATCATTACATATTTCACCTTTAATATGAGTGGAAATATTACAAAAATTACATGCCTACGGAGGTTTGTGAGTATTTGGATTCGACATTTGACTTAACCATTTAGGCACTGGAGGAATGCGGTCCACGGTGCGTATACGTTACGTTACAGTAAATTTAAGATTCCATCAATTTACATACCTACATCTATGCACCTACACCTATTCTGACGCATCAGGCAGTGTGTGTGTGTGTGTGTGTTTGAGAGTGTGTGTATGTAAGGGGGGGAGGGGGTATACTAGCAAAAGGAATGGAATAAAGTGCAGTTAAATGTGGAGTAAAATCTTCTTCTTTTCCTATCAAACCAGAATATGTGACATTTTGATTGTTGTTTAACAAAAACAAAAAGCTCACAACTACACTGTCTACTTTACGGTTTGCACAAGAAAATGGCAAAAATCACAAAGTATGCGTCAGAGCGCGCAAGAGTGGAGAGAAAAGAGAGCGGCAAATTTGCCAGCGACGCGAAGAGTCTAACTACAAAGGAGAGGAGCTTTTTCGCTTTCATTTGGAAGCTTGTTTGCTCAGTTAAGAAGCGTTTGCAAAATTTGCAATAACAATAACAACAGCCGTAATGCTGAAGCCAACCAGCCCAGTCAGTGGCAGCGACCACAACCGTGGAGAGCGAGCGAAAATTTCCTGTAGTCCTCGAATTGGCTAAAACCAATCGACCACTCCGATCCGACCAAATTAAAATGAAACTGAGCAGAAAATGGAAACCAAAATGAAATCGCAATGCTAAAAAAAATGAAAAAAAGAATAAATACAACAAAAGAACTTTCGATTCTTCATAATAAAAAGGTTTCTACTAAATGACGAGTCGTTTAGTCGGCTATCGATGCTGCTGAGGAAAGTGAAACACAAAGTTCGCAAACGTGAAGTGAAACAAGTGCGCGCCACTCTAACGTGAAGACTGCAAAGAACAAAGAACACATCAGTTTGAAGACTCGAGCACCGGAAATTATACAAACGAAATATTAAATCTCATTTGAAACTGTGCGCGTAAATAAGAACGGTGGACGGTCTACTGGCAACATTGCGTTAGTGCTCGGGAAATCACAATTGTTCACGTGTAAAGCGGGCTTAGTTGAATTAAAATTGCAAACGGTTTCTTACAACTTTATTTGTTTCAATCAAGAACACAAGGAGCAGATACTAAAAAACATCAAGAAATACAACAAGCACAATATGAAGCAGTTAAGTGAGGCAAGTGTACAAAATGGAAAGCACCAAAACGTTATGGACAACTGCCATCAGCAGCAACAACAGCAATGTACTGCAGACAGCAATGCTTTGCCAGCCGTGTCCGCCAACACACAGCAGCCACAAAATAAAAACGGACTACATTTGAGTCTGATAAAAAGCGGCGTCAACTGCAGTAACAGCAGCGGCAGCGAAAATTGCAAACAGTGCCAAAATGGTAAGTGACGACAGCGAAAGTTGGCAGTGAATTTCGCACCTCATCCAAATTAATAACTACGAACCCCTTACGAATCAGTAAATATTTCAATAAAGTTTTACTACTTTACTTATAAGTTATCGTGCAGAATGTTGTGAAGAACAATCGAGTCCCGCTGACAGCTATTTACCAAATGGCGTCTCACATGTGCGAATCGTATAATACGTGGTGAGCTCAAGCTGTGACATAAACTCTTCGGGCAGGGTTCTTCTCTTCACCTCCGGTGTACTGTACCAGTTTCAAGTGCACACAACATACATGTGATTAGATTTCGGTACTTCAATACGATCGCCGTCATGCCCTTTGGTGAGGCGATCACAAATGCGATCCGCCTTAGCAAGGCCACCGACCTTGGTCGGTATTAGGTGAATGCCAGCGAACGTGTTGAGCTGCGCGAGTTCTATCTGTATTGCGCACTACAGAAATGCACACATCGCTTTCTAAAGGTGACCCTTGGCGACGAGATGGCGTAGTCTCCATTTGGAAAACATAAAACGTCTCGGATTGCAGGCATTACACATAAAGAAAAATTAATAGCAAACGATTTAAGCATGAAGCGCTAAACCAGCATCAGTAGTTAGTGATGGGATCTTTGCCAAGTATTTGTGACTGAGCCAAGATCCAGCAGTTAATCGCTGAAAATATGGCTAATATTTTTGTTTGGCGTGCGTATGTACTTTGCATGTAGGTATGTATGCACGCACGACATTACTATAACATAAACATGAGATGACATGTGCGGTTGGAACTACGCCACTAAAATATATTAACCGTCTAATATTTGAAGCCCCATTTCTAATGTCGGAAATCGGAAACCAATCCAATGGAGCCTCAAGACCAAAGCGGACATAATTTTGTCAATGCATTTTGTAACATTGTCTGAAAATGGCAAAACCCGACCGCCAGAGTGCGACTTGAGTTTCTTTGGTGAAACCTCAAACATGCAAGTGTGCGCAACGCTGCATTCGGACAAAATTTGCAAATTGTCAGACAAATGAAGGAAGTATTGAAAGCATATGGTAGGGGCTGTGCTTTATGGGCGTACTTGCACCCGCAAAACTTGTCCGACTGCCAGGGCCAGGCATCCACTTTCAGTGTTACCTCTTCCACATGTGCAGAGAGCATTTGGGTCCGCATCCTTTTCCCGAACATATGGCACAACCCCAGACATGGAGCGCAAATGAGTCGATGATTTTCTCATTAGTCGAGCAAACAGCGAACAATTTTTATTGACATTGACATTGAATGCAGAAACACTCGGTCTGTTCTTACTCCATGCCGTGCCACCGCCACCACTTTGAAGAACCAAACATACATTAAGCAAAACAATAAAACACGAAGCGATCCGAAGCGAAAATACGATTGAGAATGAAAGCTAAAGCGGAGCATAAGAGATCACGTCCAACAGATCAACAAAAGTTGAAGTAGAAAAACCCCAACGGCCAGAAACGCGAACGTCATGTACGCGGACTTGTTTGTACAGAATTCAATATTTAAATGTCATAATCGGCAAACATCGCTCGAATGCACAGAGCCGTGTAAAGTGATCCGGTCTGGCGGCACTGCCACTCGCAGTGCCAGTGTGTGCGTGTGCGTCTATGCGGTGCTAGCAGACGGACGATAGATCGATGTTGGCCAAAAATGAACATAGAAACAAGAACAATAAAGCGGCATGAACTACTTTTGAATGCGCGCCGGACATGACATTGAAGGTTAAGAGTTTGACGCATAAAAATTGCTCGACTACACAAAGGCGCATGTGTGTAGGAACCGAACCGAATCGCACGCCAACTATAGCTACGTGAGCATGGTTTACATTGATCGTTAGCGCGGCTTAAAGAAACTACTGCGCCGTTTCAGTTGGTAACAAAGTCCAATGGACAGATGCAACACTGGAGTGCTGGATTTGTTGTTCGGTCGGTGAGTCGGTGGGTTGGTGGGTCGGACTGTCGACTAGTCGAACAGTTACATACGTTGTTGATCCATGTGCTCGTCTAGCAAACGACAGTTTGCATTTTGTTGGCGGGTCGGCTGCTTTGGCAGTACACATACGAGTATGAATGATTGCGGTCAATACTTGCAATGCAATTAATTTCATTAACATTCCCCAGTCATTTGTAAGCGTTTATTTTCGCCTTTTTCTTGTTCGTGTTTTACCATTGGTGTTGCGGTTCTATTATTTATATTAAAACTATACAACTCAGTGATTTCGATGAAGCTCAGTTTTTTGCAACCTGCTGCAGGTTACTAAAACAGTTAAAATAGCAACGAATGCCAAAACTCCAGCACAAAAAATGTGTAAAACAATTATATCTGGCTTTGGTTTAAACCAGTTTGAACTTACTTTTTATATCTAAACAGTTTCATGCGGTAGTAGATGTGTATGGCAGCCCATGCTGTACACATTCACGGCTAGAGCAAGCTTTCATTGCCATTTTAAAGGCGTGCAATTCCTAAGGCTTTCCAAACACCTGCCTGCAAGCAAATTTCTGATTGTCTAAAGCCACCAACACAAACCACCACCAACATCTCATGTGGAACGAGGTGTTAGCCATTCTATATGCAGTATATGTATAGCTATGTGCACATATACATATATGTACATATTTATTTATATATGTAAATATAATGTTAAAATGTCTTAATTATATTAATTATATTCATAAATGCAATGGAATCACTTGTAAATAATTTTGTACAGTCATTGCTCAGATTCAACCGGTCAATGTTGTGCTGCACTAATCTACTTAGTTCACAAATTGCTCTCAAATCAGAAATAGATTCGAATACCGGGAGACTTGCCCTCGCCCTGTTTGCAGTTCGTTACGTACGCCAACTAACTCGTGCAAACGAAATTTTATTGAAAACACTTTTCCTCTAAAGCAAACGTCTCCAATATTTTGCTTTTATGAATATTTTGAGCCAAAATATCGCAAGTTCCTAAAATTTTGAGATCCCAAATCATAAACATTCAAACCAGAAACTGACCCTTGCATCTGGCAGAAACGAATTCACCTTTAAATAAATTCGAATTTCTATTTATCGTGCGGTTAACATCACTCGACAACATTGAACACAACTACTTACGTTCGGGAATTTACTTTGATTTTATTTATTTGCTTAAACAGTCGCTTTTAGGAAAACGGGCGCGTGCTGAAAGTTAGCAATCGGTAACCAGAGACAGCGCCATTCAATAACATTTGTAGAATAACTACAGTTCTCTGCCATCAGTGCTGGCTCAGCGCACTTTTTTACAAGCAAATGCTACAACTCGTTACAGACTGATTTGTTATTTCTCTACTGACTGAGCGAAGCCCAACGTGCACCTACACCAGTTGTATGCACTTACACCTTCAGGCTTCCATGTGTACCAAAGGAAATATCTGATTGATCCGATCTGATGTGATGTGAACACCCAGCCCAGACGCTGGACACTACTATTACTACGAGGGCGGGTCAATAAGTCCGTGACTTTTTGAATTTCCCGCCTCTTAATTGAAATGGCAACACTGCTCCCGTCAACAGTCATCTGTCAGTTGACTCTTGTCAAATATTGAACAAGCTGCGACATTTAGTTTGTTTTTGACAGCCGTTAATATCAGACTACCGCGTTGACTGAGAAGAAAATGGAAAAAAGTGAATTTCGTGAATGCAGTTTCCATGGCAAAAATCCATGAATTGGGCTACGAATTGCTCCCTCATCCCGCCTATTCTCCCGATCTAGCCCCAAGTGACTATTTCTTGTTCCCAAACTTGAAGAAATGGCTCGGCGGAAAGAGATTTGCCTCCAATGACGAAGTCATCTCACAAACAAATGCCTATTTTGAAGACCTCGACAAATCATATTTTTCGGAAGGGATAAAAAAACTGGATAAACGTTGGGCTAAGTGTATAGATCTCAAAGGAGACTACGTTGAAAAATAAAATAACTTTTTATCTAAAAACCTGTGTTTCATTCAAAAAGTCACGAACTTATTGACCCGCCCTCGTATTTGGTTTTGGTGCGGATTTATTCATGCAAATTTATTCGCATTCATTGACGAATTGAGAATCCAAGAAAATTGAATTGAATTGGAATTTATCACTTCGAAAATGTTGGCTGGCTCATCTTTAAAACATTTGTGCATATGTTTGCATTAGAGATGCCAATCCAGTTCATTTTCATTGTACCCAAACAACGGGATTTATTCTCTTCAAATGATCTTTTGTAGTAAACATTTTGAATATACTGAAAATTTTTCAAAAATTTAATAACATACATTGCAGCACCTAAACAGTTTTACATGAAAACTTGTAGTGATATATTGTCATATGGCCAAATTGAATAATTTAGGTAACAAATTACGTATAAGCATGCATCCCAACGCCCCAAATATATCTTTTTTACGAACAGTTTTGGTTTCAATTAAATTGTTCAGTCCAAAAATTTACGTCACTAATAGGTACAAGCATATATATACATATACTGCAATGATGAGCATCAAAAGTTTCCAACACAAAAATCAAACAAACAAAAACCCATGGTACAATAATATCATGCAAAACCATAGTCAAATAACAAAAACAATTTTCAACACTGAAGAACAAAAACGTATACGTACAAATATTTAGTTAAACTCAAAATTCAAGTAAATTCGCCTGCACGGCCGTACGCTAAAATATTCCTGTGGGCGGTAAAAAATGACCAATAAAAAACAAATTTTCACACATTTGTTATGTTGAGTACGCTTTGAACGCATCATCGTTGCAATAAGCTTCGATTGCTACAATTTATGAAAATGAAACCAAAAACTGGCTCGTCCAAGATCAATGAACTGCGCGTTTGGACGCGTGCGAACTTGAGTTGTTCGAGCGGCTTTCGGGGATATTATTTGGTTTGTGCCTTCATACACACAAAGCCAAATAGCTAAACAAGGAGTTGTTTCAATCATTATACTTTTGCAGTACTGCAAAACGAAACCAATATCACTCAAAACAGTTCAACTATGTGCAAGTATTGCCTCAATAAATCACTAAAACCATATAAATGATTATTACATTGGTAATATAATTGAATTACAGTCGACTAGTGGTTGCTGGACGTTTGTATAATACAACATCGGTCCATACAACAACACCACAATGTCATCACGTTTGCCCTTGTGCGGTTTCGCTACAAATCAGAAACTTTTTCTTAGATCACACGGCTACACAGTCGCCACAAAGAGTGCAGTCAATTAAATTACTTGCTGTTTGCTTTAATAAATCCACCAACTGTAGACTTTTAAATCGGAGATAATTGAATTTGTATTGAGAGTTAACTCAAAACTTTTAGCGCCATTAAAATGAGCCGCTTTAGTCCTTAGCTACGGAACAAGCATTGAAACTTGCGCCAAATGCACAGGAACCTCTCGATAAAGCAGAATACAAGTGACAAACGTTCATATTTTTTGGTAGATTTACTACATTTGCACTTGCATTACAATTTGTAGTTTTATTTATTGTTTTTCATCGACCAACAACAAGCAAGTAAATATTTATGTAGCTCACAAAATGTTTGTTCAATTGTTTTAAGCAATGAATACAAATTTCTCACGTTTGTCTTATTGGAACTGGTGACTTCATTTGTCACAACAAAGGAATGTAGCTGATGGACAACTATATCACAATCTCAACAACCACAAAAGTGACAATAGAAGCCTTGCAACAAAATTGGAAGCAAGTAGAAAAGTAAAATATAAGTGTGTAAATAGCAAATGTGTCCGCATGGATGGGGGTTGGAACCGTTAAATGAGATGCGAGTAAGTGTGAAGACTAGTTTCACACTAGCAACAACCGCTGCAATGGCTGCTGTAGTTCTTTGATGGCGGCAGCGATGCAACCGTTTTGGCCAAGAGTAATTGGCTAGAGCAAAGCTTGATTGCCAAGGAGAGAAGAACATTCAAAAGACTGGAGTGGGGAGCGGACAAGAACACCTTCTCTCGTTTGGCGTGTGCTGTGGTGTGATGCGTGGTGCTGAGAGCCACCAGGTGGAGAGTCACGCCGCGCTAACTGTTCGATTAGAGTGCGGTGATACTGTAGAGAGAATCTTCGTGAGCGACGAGAGCGCAGCTTTGCTCAAAGCTCTACTTAAAAATGCAAACTTCAATATTTTTTCTATTTGAATATTTCGATTCCGAGTATCTGTGGGTCCCCCCGAAAATTCCGAAAACCAGTTGCTGACGGTTATTCAAAACGTTAGGGTGTGCTTCGCCAAACTGCGTTCCGTGAACTTGAATTAGTACTTGATTTAATTTCGGGCAGATTTAACTTGAATGCTCTCAATAACGTCCAATTGATACGATTATCTTTCGTATTGACTTGAGCGGTTCCAGTGTGAGCGCGTTTGTGTGGTATGAGTTGTGTGCATTATTTCAAAGAAATCGCGCAACGGCGCAACGAAAGCGCATTTTAAAAGCAGGCGTCCATACCACCTCAGTGTACTGCGTACATAGGCCGATTGGCCGCAACAGTTTTCAGTAAACATAGATACGGCCTTGTTGACGGGTTGTACACGTCGAAAGGCAAGAACACTGCGGAGAGAAACAAGTATTGCACGGCAGCAGCAATAGACGCGACAACGAAGATGAGTTTCACGCGGCAATTATCGGAAATGAGCGCCAGCGAGCTGAATGACGCCATTGACGACACGAACTTCCCCCAGGCGCACATCCTGTCACGTGGGCGCAATAACAGCGTCTGCTCGACCAGTTCATCCACCGGCATCGCCCCACTGCTGGACCGCGCGCTGTCGCAGACGGACGAATCTGTCGTTGCGGTGAGCAGCGATGGCGTTCTGGCCACACATGCCACCACCACTACCGTCGCCATCAGTGCGCGTCCAAAGCTGATGCTGAAAACAAATGGCGTTATACCAGAAAACGAGGTGGATGATTCTGCGCCAAAAACACCCAAAACACCGCGAACAACAACAACACCAGGTGTGTGCATCTGTATGGGGATGCAATTTGAATCTCGCAATTCCCAAACTCTAGTCGCTTGACCGAAATTATTAAATATAATTTTCTTCACATAAAAGTACATCATTTGCGAGTACATACTTCCGTATTTTCGTTCGGCTTAATGCGGTATCAATTCATTTATATGTATGTGTGCAAGTTTAAATACTCGACTTAAAGAGGCAATATTCATTCAGTTAATTATTACTTATCTCTAGCTAAAGCGGAGAGAACTGAAGAACCGAAACAGATACGCGCTCATACACTGGTGGTTTCTTAAGATCACTAATCACTCAGCTCTGTTTACGAGACATACGAATGGCGATTGGGTCATAAGTTCATTCGACTGTCAGTGTTAGTAGTTTTGATTGATTGAGGTTGATGCGCACAGCACGCGTCCCATCATTATAAAGTGAAGCAGCACTCGTGCCTTTTTGCCTTTTTTGTTGTTTTTATGCTGAATAACTTGGACAACATTTCGAGATTAGAATGACTTGTAGTTTTGAGCAATCGTGATTGCACATTTCTTAAACACTCTTACAATTCAACAGAACAGTCCACACGAATGGTCGTGTTGAACTTTCCAATGTTACTTTCTCCTTTAACCCTTATCGTTCAATCAAAAATAAAAACGTATATCGTGTTGATGGGTCATTTATATAAAAAAATCTTTATAAAATACCCTTTTTTTTTGCAATTTTAGCAAGAAATTAGAATGCAAATTACATATGCATTTTTAACAATTGAAGCATTTTTATGTAGTATCGACATGTTGAAAAATTTGTAGATGAGATATTTTACTGGAAATTGAAATGTTGTTGTTGCTTGTGTGCTAACCATATACATCGTCTTGTCTTTACAGGCCATGAGAACTGTACGTTCCACCACGACCTGGAGTTGGATCATAAGCCGCCTACACGAGAGGCTTTGCTGCCCGATATGGCACGTTCTTACCGCTTACTACTTGGCGGTCTCGGCGAAAATCCTGATCGCCAGGGACTCTTGAAGACACCCGAACGTGCTGCCAAAGCGATGCTCTTCTTCACCAAAGGCTACGATCAGAACCTAGAAGGTAAGTTGCAAGGCGCATAGTTCAAATTTCCCCTGTCGAAAGGAGCTCAAAACCAATTGTTGTACAATAGGAATGGACTCATTTGAACTGCTGCTTTTTGCAGATTTTCGTGCATAAACCGGTCCACCAGCCGGCAGTTTCAGGTGTTCTTATCTTCTCATATTGATGCTCTTGAAATTAATATTCAATCTCTCAATCTCAGCATTTGCATAATTAATTAAATAACTTTGAATCTCTCGAATTACGAATTCGTTTCAAGTTTGCAAATGGCTATATTTGAACGAGATTAGCCTTTACAATGACGGCACATGCAGTGTTCTGTTACCTGAAATGGCAATAAATTGAGGCATTTACTGAGACAGCGCATGCAGGGCGCTAATTGGACTTTAAATACTTGTTAATTGCCTTTTCACCTTTCAGTGAGTACCGAGTTGGCATTTGTCACAGCGGTTTGGTTCTTCCACACGTTCCATGAAATGACGCTAGCACGCGGTGGTTTCCATTTTTGTGGATGGCCAGTGATCGGTGCGTCAGCAGATGATTTTGCTACTTTTTGTTAACGTCATTATGCACTTAGTCAGTGATGGGGCTTTAGTTTTCATTTTGATAAAATCCTCGTTAAAAATCCCCAAAATTGTTATTGCATTCAATTTCACAAGCAAACTGTTCTTCTAAACGCAGATGTTGATGTTTTGAATATTGGTGGCAACCCTCTGTTGAAAATTCCATTATAATTTGGTATTTATTTTTATCTTCTGGACTTTACTGATCGAGGTGGCAAAGCCAAGACGTACATGCAGGACTTATGCGATTTTTAAATTTTATTGAGTTTAAATTTAACGCTGAGCATATATAGTACTAGCAGGGCCCAGTCAATGGACCCAATAAATTAAGTTTCTTCATACTACACTGTATGGGCGATGCCATGCCTCTTTTATGTAATGCCCAATCCATTCCTCCAATCGAAGGGTGTGACCAGGTTTCATTAATATGCGACTTACAATTCCAAAATTACGAAGAAAATTTTAGTCACAAAAAAATTCGCGCTTGTGAGATTTGGGTCGCTTGAAAAAGGCCACACTGGAAAGACACGTCTAAGCCATGATGCTGTATCAAATTTAAATGCTGTCCGATTTATAATTCCGAAGCTATTCCACATTAAAAACTTGGGTCCACCTATCGGATCGTTTTCGCACTATGTGGCTTACAGAACATTCCGTGAAAGATTCCGCTCAATCGGCTGTCTAGTTTTTGGGTTCTTCCGGCAGACATTCAGACAGACATGAACTTTTTGTATATAGATATTTGCTGCAATGACTCGCAAAATCTTTTGATATCCATATTGTTTTGCACAGATATATCACAGTTAATTTTTGTCATCATAATGGGCATTGCAAGAAGGCGTATACGGTGGGCGGGGTCAATCTTATATAGCCCATGTTTACTCCTTATGAAAAACGAAATCATTTTACATCAACATTGATGTACAGACATGTACCGTAGCTTTGTTTTATGAGTTTAGTGGGCGGGGATAGTGGGTGTGGCCGATTATAAGCCTATGTTTGCAGCAATGACTCGCTGAATCGTTTGTTACCCATATTGCAAATATATAATGGCTGATTTATTATAGTGGGCGTGACGAGAAAGCACATAAGGTGGGGGTGATCAGTCTTATATAGTCTATATTTACCCCTATGAAACAGAGTTATTTGATATCAATATTTAAATATTTACAGCACCGTAATTGCCTTACCCATATTGCCTTACAAAAGCTTACTATAATTGAGCTTTGTTACCATAGTGGGCGTAATAAGGGGGTTTAGTCAATTTCATTTTCCCCCACATAAAAAATGGTTTGGTGTTTATTTTTGAATGATTGTAGCTCAAAAAAGCAACGTCACTGTTGTTTTTATGTAATAAGTAGTAAGTAGTATAGATGTATGTATGTATGTATGATGTAAAGCATTTGTTTTTAAGGGAATAGAACTTTCCATAGGGATAAACTGTTAAAGCAGCTGGCTCCTGAGTCAACACTGCCTTTAAATTATTCAAGTTGATTGAAAATCGGTTTTCATCAGGAACAACAACCAAGGTGGTAATTTTCCAGAAATAATGTTTAAATATGAAGGGACTTCCAAATCAGAACGAACAATTTAATCATTTTGCATTTTTGTAATTCTCACACCCTTGAACGACATTTGTTTTTAATTCAAATACTTTTATTTTGCAACGGACGGTACTTAGGAAAAGTGCTTTTAGGTGCACTTTCTGAAATATATGAGTTTGTTTCTTTTATAAAATTTATAAATTGTTGAAGACGACGGTTCAGAGAGATTGTTTACTTCAAGCGCAGTGGCTCAGCAGGTCAGCTGTTCGCGTACAAACACCTGTTTGTCGTCTGCATGTCTCGCGTCTGACCTATCGCAGAGGTGCGCGGCGTAGCAGTTGGTGGCGTGCGGCAACTGCCGGGTGCATAGCCACATGTTTATGTTTGAACCGTATCGATTGCTTCGAATTTCCGTTCCCATAAACCATAGAAAGCGTAATCGTACCGTCGAGGTGTTCCCTGTTTCAAGGATCCGCAATCACGTCCAATTTTACCGGCTAAATTTCGGCTCTCATTGAAATAATTCACTCAATATTTGATGTGCGCAATGACTTTGAAATCCTGTCAGCCTTTGCACCCTTGACATATTTAGTTGTTATTACTGCTACACAAACTGATTCCGCGCGCCGAGTTTATGCATCTACGGGATATATAAAGTTGGCACAAGTACACTTAAGTATTTAGAACGTTAGTAAAATGAAATGAGAACTGGATACAATATTGTGAAAGTGACGCAAAACTATCACTCCACACTTAAAATAGATTCTTCAATACGTACTCCAGCGGCTGTAAATATGTATGTGCTCGCCTGTTGTCAATGAAATTGTTCTCATTTTGATATCGAGTGTAACAAGTGGTTCTCGAGCTGCACGTCAAGTTTAAGTATGCACTCCCACAGCCACATACGCAGGAGGGCCGAAGGGATGAGATTGCGCAAGGCGTTCCCGCTCCTTTGGCGTGAAGTGCTTAAATATCCCGAAAGGCTAAGAAGTTTCCAGGCAACAATGAAAAGCTCTTTCATCATTTGAACTGCAGTCTCCGTCGCTCTTCTCATTTCGGACGTGCCATTCATACGACCCAGGACACGCGCTTCCTTGATGGGAACCGTGATTTATGTATTTATGCGCATACCAATGTGCGCAAAAGGAATGCATACATACTATACATACATACTAGGCATCGCAATCCCGGGATCCCGGGATCCCGGACTTTTTCCAGTCCCGAAAATCCCGGGATGAAAAGATTTGAATCCCGGGATTTTCGGGATTGCAAAAGATGCTTCAAAGTTCAAATGAAATAAATTTAAAAGCACAAAAACCCAATTCCTTATCTGAAGGAGGAGGGAGGGGATAGAGGGCGTCTTTTGCGAAAGGCTTATAATTATTTACTAAGCATTCAACCAGCAAGTGTTGAATCTGAAAGATGTTTTCTCTCAGCAGGGTTTATTTGCAATAAATTTCGCTCTAGATTAGAGGGCAAAACATTTAATGCCTTAGTAGTTTTAAGATCTCAGTTTTTAGTTAATCACAACGCTTAACTTTTTTATCGAAATAATCGAAGTAAAACTAAAAGTACTAACAAATTAACTATTTTATTTTTTTTATCAAATATGCGTATATATGTAGGTACTTTATGATACATTTGATGCAAAGCAATAAGTTATGTTTAAGTGTCATTTTTGGATAAAACAAAATGTTATCAAACTGAAGTTAAATGTCAAAAGAAAAACTTTTAAGTTAAACAAAATGTTGTCAAGGATGACTATGTTTATTTATTTGATTTAAATTCAAACTGACAATTTTGAATGTAATTGACAACTGATTGTAAATGACAACTGGATTTTGGTGATGTGCCGCGCACAACCAACCACTTCGACGACTCAACACCGACTGCCTCCCTTTCCGCCTTACAATGTTATTAAATTCAAGATAAAAAATCTTAAAACTACCCCAAATGTGATTAAATTGTGTCCATTTTTATGGTAAATATATTATAAACAAGTATTTATGCAATTTGGTAAAATTGTTTTATTTAAAAAATTTGTTATTTGAATCCCGGGATTAAATCCCGGGATCCCGGGATTTGACTTTTCAATCCCGAAAATCCCGGGATCGCAAAATGGCAAAAAATTGCGATCCCTAATACATACACATAACTGCATGGCAATCGAGAACGTTTTTACATCGGCAACAGCTAACCCCCTCAGATGGCCAACCATTAGCAATAATGCGTAATGCGTAGAAGCATCCAGGGCCGAACCTTTGACGTTTTCGTGTTCTGCAAGAAACTCAACGCTCGACGCTAAGTTGCCTCCCACAGAATGTCGACAATCTGACATACTGATATAAGTATGTACATATATATTTGAGTTCATGTCTGTGCCTTTGTTTTGTTTTGTTTTGTTTTTTTTTGTAAGCCCGAATATACATAAATATATTGGAAGTAGAAAAGTTACTTAAAACAATTCAATTCAAATATTCATGTACAAATATTTTGCAATCATGTGGGCAATAGGCATGTCTGCACCGTATGGCACATTTGACATGTGAAGGTGAACTACTTTCATTTATTTGCATTAACAAACGCTAGAAAAAGATATTCGTATTTAGACTATGATTTTTTTTTTAAATAACGCCACAAAAATTTATTTAACGAGTTAAATAAACCGGTTTAAAAACAACATTTTCGACAGCTTCACTTAGTAATTGGCAAAAAATGCAGTCAATGCCATTTGAACCAGTTGCTTTTGTTGCATTGTCAGTACACGAGATCACAAATTAGGTATGGAACATAAAAAATTGGCATTTTTAAAAGTTTAATGCAGCGATCACTTTGGGTATTGCGCTCGAAGAACGTTGAGTTAGCTACAATGGTGCTGTGGCTAAAGTGAGCGCTTTCGATTGGCTTTGAAATGTGACTCCGTGGCGCAACGGTAGCGCGTCTGACTCCAGATCAGAAGGTTGCGTGTTCAAATCACGTCGGGGTCAACTTGTGGGCCAAGTTCTAACTTTTTATTTTAATTTAATATAAGCATATCTTTTTCATTTTACAAAATATTAATGTTTAGAGTCCGACCGATTAATCGGCATCGGCATCGGCTAGTATCGGCCAATAAAATTGGTATCGGCATCGGCTAGTATCGGCATCGGCCAAAAAAAAAAGAATCGGCATCGGCATCGGCTTCGGCCTTTTTTGGCCGATGCCACATCGGCTTTTTTTGGCCGATGCCACATCGGTTTTTTTGGTCGATTTTACGATTTTCGATTTTTTAATACGATTTTATTTGCAGCTGAATCGCACTGTCTTCCTTTTTCATATCTCGCTTTGTATATTTATTACATTTTTATTATACGTTACAAACCAGTGTTGCCTGATTAGGGGATTTCTCCTTAGATTTGTTTGGATTTTATGACAAATACTTAAGGGGACAATATTTTTCAGATATTTTTAATCTATTTTTGCTACATCAACACCTTGTTCAGCTATATTGGCTATTGGGTCTTTTGTTAATTGCTTGTGCCAAATAGAATGAGCAATTTTCATGAGATATTAATTTTGAATTCTGAATTTTCTTGTAATTTTATTTAGTTTTTAGTTGTTTATTTTCTCGTTTTCGTTTGTTAATTTGTGATAAATGTGATGAAATGTATTATATATGTAATAGTTCCTTTTGTTGTTTTATAAAATAAGCTGTGTTTTTGATTGAATTCATTCGTGTTTTTTTTTCTATGGAATCGGCATCGGCATCGGCCGATTTTCGGCCTTTTGACCGATTAATCGGCATCGGCTGATAATTGGCCGATGCCGATTAATCGGCATCGGCATCGGCCAACAAATTTGGTATCGGTCGGACTCTATTAATGTTTATAATATTACATTTTAGAAGCAACATTTATTTTGTAAAATACGAAGGGAAGACATTTCGAAATGTATTTAGTAATGAAGACTAGTGAAATTTTTAATTAACATAATTATACAGTAACATGAATCAGAATGCAGTGCTTAAATTGGGACAAAATTGAGTTTTAGAGCCATCGTGTTCGGCGTGTCTACATTTATTTTGTATACATTTTCATGTTTGTGTCTCTGGTAGGATTACAATTTTCCATCGAAACCTAATAGCGGCACGACTACGGTTTCCGTGGCGCCGCCATTTAAGGGTGTCTTTAGATAGATCGACCAAAAATAAGTCGAAAATGAGGAATACAATTTTTCTATATCTCGCTTCGTTTTCGAGATATCGAAGTTTAAAATTTCGCTCAAAGTTTAATATTCGCGCTTTTTTTCGCAATCCCAGAGGTGCATACAGTTTTCCCGAAAGCCATAGTTTTCTTGGTAATAAGTTTTTCCCAGGTGGCCGGCCTTCGGCCGGGCGCTAAAAAATAACCCTCATGGGAGTCACCACCACATTAGGCAACAGTCAGGTGTGCACAATATGGCAATATAAAAACTTTTAACCTCTATATCTCGAAAACGAAGCGAGATATCGAAAACTTTTTTTCATCATTTTCGATTTATTTTCGGTCAATCTATCTAAAAACATCATCAAATGGCGGCGCCACGGAAACCGTAGTATCCCCCTAATAGCTTAAGTTATTTTTTAAATAATGTACATATGTATTTTTTTAGAATAGCACATTACTTCTTAATGTTCACTTCCTAGCTTAAGTTAAGTGTTTTCCTATTATATTTTTTAGTTTGGAATAACCGATAACTCAATTTAGTATTACAACAATAAGAAATATTAATATTATTGCCCAAATCAACTTACGTCGTTAATGTTTTTAAATTTTCAGTAAGGAATAAGAACATTATCAAATCTTAAAAATGTTGCCAGAGGTGCACTTAAAATTTTTATCGAATGGCCTAACTAAACTTTTACTTGGTCTTACAGGTAATCAGAGCCTCGTTGTATTTGTCCCTGATAGCTTTTGACTACGAATTAAAGAACTCACTGTTTTCAGAAAGTAAGTTAAAGATAACACTTCCTTCGAGTCTGTAAGAAAATGAAACAAAAACAAACTGATTTTTAGTGAGGATTTGAAACTTTTAACTGCTCCCCTGAAAAAATTGGAAAACAGACATAGGCGGTTGTGACGTATTTAATGGCACAAACGTCACGCACGAAGTTTATTAAAATCAAAAGCGACTTAAATTTCTTGTTAAACGTTATTTTTATTAAGTGGATATATTGAATTTAATTGTTATTCTACTTTATATAGATATATACATACATATTTTTGTATGTATTTCCGTCATAAAATTTTTATTTAAATTTAATTGTATTTCTCATTAACTTCTGTTCTTAGAGCCAGCCTACTAAATTTTTAACTTCGAAGTGACACTGGTTCGGATTGATGAGAGAATAGAGACATAAGCTTGCTGAAAGTACTTTGAGAGCAAACAAGTGAAAAGCTTTTGAGATAGAAAACTCAATGTTGAGTGTTTTTTGCATTGAACAATGGTTTGAGCTTGTATAGGTCATTGGAGCAATGAAGAACATATGACTCCGTGGCGCAACGGTAGCGCGTCTGACTCCAGATCAGAAGGTTGCGTGTTCAAATCACGTCGGGGTCAGTGTTGGCTATCATTTTTTTTCAAAAGTTCGATGATCTTTTTTCTCGTACTTTTTTATACATTCATTTTAATATTTTACATTTGTCATAATGTGATAAATGTAAACGAAATTTAGATACTTCTCTATTCAATTTAGTCTTTAGTGCCAGCAGTGTCCTTTTTTATTTTTTTAATTATTTATATATTATTTAGTATAGTATATTTATAAGTTTCTCTTTATAAAACAAAAATGTAAGCCCATCTCAAATTACGTCTATTTGAACGTGTGGAATCATGGTACAGTAGCAACTCGGTAAAAGCAACCCTCGATTTGCGCAACTCCTCGATTATCGCAACCACCGAATTTTATACATTATAGACTCAGTACGCAGTTGCTGCCGAAAAAACCTCAATAATCGCAACTTTTTCTTCGTCTTATTTTCTTTTTGTGGAGTAGAGTGGCAGTTGATGTCCCGTGTCTCTCTCTAGTTTCTTTAAATCAGTAAACTAAATTGTTATCAAACTGTTTTGTTAATTAAAGCCTTTTTAAGAAATGTTTGGAGTTCTTGTTTCTGTTTGATTTTTCTTAAACACAATGAATGTGATTAGTTTAAGTTCTTTTTTTTTGTAATACAACAAAATATGAATAAAATAATAATTAATTCTAATGAAACCCTTATAAAACTTTGTGAAAATTGCAAATTTTCATACAAAAATTTTGACTCGATAATAGCAACAAACTCGGTAGTTGCAACTGCCCCTGTCAATAATCGGTTGCTTTTACCGAGTCGCTACTGTATTGTATTTTGATTTGATCTATGAATTGTTTTCATTTTGTTTATACAGTCGTTTCTGGGTATAGTGAACACCCTATATAGTCAACACCTCGATATGTTGAACACCCAAATTTTGACATAGAGCATCTAAATATTGAAGAAACTTTTGAAAGCTATTTCAAGCAAAATCAAAACGTGTATATTGAGCATATAAACGAGTTTTTGAACAAAAATGTTAACCTTGATATAGTGAACAACCTCAATACTGTGAACAGGCCTTGAAATAATTAGTTCACTATATCCAGACACGACCGTATTATGATTTTGCTTAAATAAAAATGGAGGGTGGTTCCATATTTTCTAACACAATTTGATTTTGACAATTTGCTGATGACACTTTTGACAAAACTCGTGTCGCCCTGTGGTAAACATCGACCATTCACGCGCAAATTCCAGCTGATGAGTGCTATTTATAGTCTTTTATTAGATTACTGTTTTGCTTATTATACTGTGGAAATTACTTTGAATATGTATACACAAGTCAATAGTGTATTAATGGGTTCATATTTTATTTTCATACGAAAGTGGCTTTTGATACTGCAAATCACGCATAAATAATTGTGAATGAGTCTAAAGTTGAGCTGCACAAGCTTAAGAAGCTGGTTTGACTAGATGTTGATAGTTGACTCCGTGGCGCAACGGTAGCGCGTCTGACTCCAGATCAGAAGGTTGCGTGTTCAAATCACGTCGGGGTCACATGGTGCTGCCCTGTTTTTTGTTTCTTCTTGTTTTTTTTTTTAATTAGAAAAAATTACTTACTAAATATTTCTTCACTAAACCCCTTTTCCCCCTTATTTAATTTCTTTTGTAGATGTGCTTAATGGTGCCGTATTCGACGAGGATCACGACGAGATGGTCGTCGTTAAGGACATTGAAATGTTCTCGATGTGCGAGCACCACCTGGTGCCATTCTACGGCAAAGTATCCATTGGCTATTTGCCTTGCAATAAAATTTTGGGCTTGAGTAAACTGGCCAGGTAGAGATTTTAATGAGTAGTTCAAGTAGTCGAGGCCAATTTTTAAATGTTTCTTCCCGCCAGAATTGTGGAGATTTTTTCACGGCGCCTGCAGGTACAGGAGCGTTTGACCAAACAAATAGCGGTAGCCGTTACGCAGGCGGTGCAACCGGCCGGTGTCGCTGTGGTAGTCGAAGGAGTGTAAGTATAAGAACTACGAATAAGCAGGCCGTCTTAATTCTTACTTCTGTCTCGCCTGTTTACATTTCAGACACATGTGTATGGTGATGCGTGGCGTACAAAAAATCAACAGCAAAACTGTCACATCCACCATGTTGGGCGTTTTCCGAGACGATCCGAAGACTAGAGAGGAGTTTTTAAACTTGGTGAACAGCAAGTGAAAAGCAACGAGGACACGATATCCATATGTACAAGGGAAATTTGAAGGACCCATCGGGTCGTATTGGCAGATTTTTTTAGTGAAATTTAGCTGAATAGCATCGAAGTATAAGAAATAATTGATAACGTAGAAATTGTTTGTATTTAACCCAAATCGAAACTGAAAAATACTGAAATGAGAAAGTACTCAATCATAAACTTGACCATGTATTACATATTACGAAATATTTTTGGAAGTGCATACATAACTACACACATAAAAGTATTCGTTTAATACGAGTGAAACGCAGCTGGTAGATATACATAGTTTATGCAGAAGTTTACTAAAGATTACTAAAGGGTCCAAAATGTGCTGCAAGAGTTTGTCAGCGTCGCGGCATTTCTATGTTATTTCTATTTCATTATAATTTTATATGTACACCTTATAACAACAGTAGATATTACCAACGATTACAGGAAGTAGCGATGATGTATAAAAAGTTGTGTTGAATTTATTGAAATATTTAAAAATAATTAAAAATTCGTTCATATTGTACTAAGTTCTGTAAAAAAAAATTAGTTGAAATAGGTATGATTAGTGTTAATGCTTAAGTCCACACTTGTTTATCCACTAAAATACTTCAAATAATCATTGTGAAAATGTTTTTCAGGTGTTGGGAAAGTTTTTATGTTAAGATTTATAACAATATTCACATGGATATTGTGCTGCTTTGTCAACAATAAGTAACCACAATTTCTAAACTTGCTTTGCTTTGTATAAAATTAAACATACACAGCTATGTATTCCGCAATAAATGGTGGCTTGTTTTGTTTTAGAATGATTTGTATACTTAGTTGGTCCACCATGAAGCTAATTCAGTAAAAACCAATACAAGAAAATAAATTACACACGTTTTGCTGCGAATTGTTTAGGGAATTTATACAATCAAGAATTTTTCGAAAGTGTTATATAGCAAAAGTAGATAATTTATCGAAATACATTTATGTATGAATATTGCATAACGAAACGAAATATTTGTAAAATAAAAAAGCTTAAACATGCCTCCATATATTTACTCGTATGTGCGCATTAATGCTTTTGAGAGAAGACCTCAAACGGGAATGATGATGGGAATGTGTAATTTAAAATCATAGATATTACCATAATACAATAACTAAATCAAATATACATATTGTTGCTATTGAGTATATGTAAAATATTTAAATAAAGATGTTGTTAATAAAGCATAAAAACGTTTGGCAGTTTTTTTCTGATTTTTACTATTAACAATCGTAATTGCAAATTTGAAGATATCGTGTAGCGGGAGTTGCTTCAGTACACTCTGAGCAATAGTGCGCTAAGACGCACGCGCACTGTTGCATTCCCTACCAATTCCAATGTGGCCATTTTCTTATAAGACTAACAGTATGTTTCAGTATAACACCAAATAAAAATCACTTAATATACATAAACATAAGAAACCTATTCGATAGTGTTTTGAAGTGGAACAAATGTTCGGATTACATTAACAGCGCCGTAATTCACCAGTTTTGCCATATCCAAAATCAGTTTTGCAATCAAAATCCCCCTAATCAAACAATGTGTTAAAGAAAAATGTGATTCAAGACAATAACATGTAAATAGATGAAAAACAAAAAACTAAATCACATTTAATCATTAGGTCAAACATTTTAATAGAAAATTGAAATTAATGTCATCCTATACAAACGTCTTAATAAAAGAAATTACATTTCGGTTACATATTTCAGCGCGAAAAAAAAAGATTTTTTTTATAAGTTGTAAAATGACGCCCGTGGTAATTGAACCTCAAAGTCGAAAAATATGAAATTGTAAGACGTTTTCTTTGATGGTCAGAAACATACACATTTTTTGTAAATCAATTGAAACCTTTTTGTTTTTTGCTTTTACAAAAAAGATGAATTGCTCGATGGAAAATAAAAAAAAGGGTTGCATATTTTGAGGGCCTTTGCTTTTTTAAAGTAAATCATTGACAAATGACTGAAAAGTGTTGAAATGAACATGGATACATTTTTTGTATTATTTCGATACTAACGTGTTGCCTCAGTTATATTGCATGATGTTTCTTCTTAAGATATGCATATACTTCGTAATGTACGAAACATTTGTACAATTCTCGCCATTAGAAGAAACGCCTTGAAATTTCATATTTTCCTACTTTGAAATCTTATTACTACGCCAATTTAGATTACATTTAATTGAATAATGTCAGAAAACGCGTGTAATGTTGTAAGTGCAACGATTTAACCTTCACACTGTCACCATTAACATATGTTAATATTTCAAATTTTGATTTTGCTATAACTTTTTAGTTTTAAGTCCGATTTTCATGCGACTTCGGCTCAGTGGCCATTTTATCAAGTTCTTTCTAAATATGTAATCAGAAAACTAAAAATTTTATTTTTTCCATCTTGTTTTTACAAATGAAAATGTTTACCCCTATTTTCGTTACAATTAACATATTCAAAATTCAATGTTCAAATTTGGATATGTGATGTGGAATTACCTAAAAATCTTAAATACAAAATTTTGTGAGAATATCTTTGAAAATGCACTTTTTATGGCATTTCTTTAAAAAAAGCAACAAATTCGCCCACATTGTGGGGGCTGAAACCCCATTCATCCCTTTTTCCCCTACACCATTTGAACCTAAAATCTCTTAAGCACAGTCCATTTTACGTTTTTGCTTACCAACTTAGCTCAAAAAATTAAAACTGTCTTTATAAAACGGATGAAAAGAAAAATATTAACATATGTTAATAGTGACAGTGTGAAGGTTAAAAATCATGTTCAAAGGATTATTGGTTCAGAAATTGCAGTCAAAAACAGCCATTTTTGCGAAAACTAGAGTTGTTACATAAAACGGGATATGAAACCAGCATGGGGAAATATTCAGATTTATGTAAAAAACTTTCCACAACAGACGTGTCCTGTTGTTGTCCAGTGTAATCAATGTTGCTAACCCTCTGCACACACACAAAATACAATTTCGAGCTGCCACTATGGCTAATTAATTACTACACCGCCTCTGATAAATTTCATAACTTTAAATCCATTAATTCAAATTCTGTACGAATCCAAAGGCAAATCACGCAAAAAATGATTACTAAATTGGAAAATGAACTACCACTCTCATTTTATGACAAAAAAAACCCTACACTTTTGGTTGAAAATAACCAAAACGGGAACACTGATTGCAACCCTGATGCCGAAAAGTGAATCGAGAATTGCATTGTTAATCGTTCGAAATGCATTCGTGTGTGGAAAAACGCTTTGAAAGGAACACATAGAAGTGCGGTGCCGCATTAAAATTGCGAATTTGGCGTGGATTTGTAGAATTTTGATTTTAAGTACAAGTTTGAATGCAAGACAAAGTGAAAAATTGTTCGTGGTTACCGTAGTGCATATTTGTGGGAGTGGGAACATTATTTGCGAGCATAAAAAGCTGTAGTGAAAAACCCGAAAGCCCACGAATGAAAAACGATTAGCGAACCTACTTGTCCGCTATTTGCGCTCGTACACTGTGCCCCTTTGCCGCATGCAGTGTTGTTGCTGTTGCGATGACGCGTCAATTGTGAATTGTAATCGGATTTGTGTTTTAAACGATTCATTGTGAATGCGTTCAGTTTTTCGCCGTGGTCACGTACACACCATTGTACGGTGTATTCGATTCGCAAGTTTTTCTCTGCTGTAAATAAAAATAATATAAAAAGGATTTGCAGTTGGTCAAGAAATTTTGCTGCAGACACATTTTATGCAAGTACGCATAGTGCAAGTTAAGTGGATTGTGCTAAACATGATCACCGTTAAAGGCCAACAATCCAATTGGTAAGTCTGCATTCGACGATTTCGGCTTCCTAAGCCTCCCACTGCACTGTCTTGTGCAATTCTATTACCTTTGCACGGTCTAGTGTCTGGTTGCCGCTGCGCCTATACTGCTGAAAAACCCCAATCGATTTTCCAAGCGCAGTCTCACCGTGCGCGCCCCGACCAACCCCTGTTGTTCAGAGCATTCGCCGCTAGCATCGTTTGACTTTTTTATTGTGCCACATTTGTTTACTTTATTTCCGATTAATCCCATTAAATGCTTTACGTGTGCACATGGAGTGAGCGAGTGTTAAACGCGTTTTTATGCCCAAGTGTTTTTGTGTATAGCATATTTTGCATTTCCTTCCAGTTTACTTTTAAAAACGCTTTTGGGCGCCCGTTTGCTGTTTCCACGCATTTGCGTCAGTCACTTTAAATTCGCCATTAAGTACATCTGTCCTTTTTTATATATTTTGCATGCACAGTGGACCCTGTTTTTGTATGTATTACCCTTTATTTCTTGTAATCACAGAGTTGCCACTTTGCGTCATCACTTTCTTCGTATCGGTAAATTATGCCTGACTTTGCTAGATGTACAAATGAAAGATACCAATGAATTATATAATAAATCCGCTGGATTCTCATATTTATTGTGTTTGAGTAGCAATTGAAATCAAAAATATATACATAAATTATTAAACACTCTCTTATCTCGATGTTGACACCCGCACAACAGTAGACAAATTAAAATTTGTAGCAGTCACAAATTATTCGCTTATTATTTGAAAATTCGCTCATTATTTGAAAATGTTTACTGTACATTATGACTGGTTTTCATCACGTTATAACCATGATACAAAAAATAAAGGTAGAGCCAATGCTTCTTCCCAGCCACCATGTTGCGCATCCGATACGAAACGATTTTGGTGTTCTCCTTTGAAAATGTGCTACCGAACTGTTGCTAGAAAATCTCTGGAACATTTTTTTAATACTGCAATGTATTAAAATTTTTATACTTTCGCCTAAAATAAATTAGTCACAGTCAAATGTCTATTCCGTGGTTTTTTTTTAATATCTTAAAATTTTTCGAAACCTTAAATAACACTAATTTAAGGGGGTGTTCTGTAGTAAAATTTTCAAAAAATCGATTTTTTTTTTGCATTTTTCAACAGGTAATGTTGTTATCTATCGTATAAATAAAGGTCTTTGATGAATTCGGACCGGAAAGTCATTTGTAAAGGAGGTTTCGTCACGCGCTCCGCCGAATTTCCACAGAACAAAAAACTAAACGCGTTTTTCCCGAAACCATGTTTTTCGAACTGGTTCACACGATTACAAATGATTGAGTAGACGGATTTTGATAATTTTTTTTTTAATGTTTCTAAAAGTTGTCGCTATCGTCCGTTTTTTTCGATTTTGTTATTAGTTAGTGTTAAATAAATTTTTTTCATTTGAAAAAATGGGGGAAAAAATTGTTTACTTTCAAGTCGCGCCATTTTGAGAATTTTGATGAAAAACAAAAAAGCTCCCGTCGGACGATAATCGCACTCATATAGATTACAACAAAAAAAAAATTTCCGATTTCCATGTTTCAGACTGGAGCAATCGTGTGAACCGTCAACGCATGTTTTTTTGGAGGGCATCACTTTGCGGCGCCGCAGTGCAGCAACGAATCAATATTTTTTCAAACCTTATACTGAATTTTGTAGTTAAAAGTATAATAAAACATTGAAAGAAAACCATATAAAAAAAAATTGAATAGTTACTTCACAGTAGAATTTCAAAAAACACCTAAGAAAACGAGCTGTTACTACAGAACACCCCCTTAATATTATATCGAAGTGCCATCACAACTCAAGCTTTTCACGAATACGAAGACTGTCAATCAGCACGTTTAGTGTAAAAAAATTTGACAGTGGTTCTACCTTTATTTTTTTATCGTGGTAATAAATAGACCGAAGTGATAGTCGTCCCTTTTTATTACCGATTGAATGTCGATAAAGCGGTGCTAATCATCTACTTACGACATAGTCAAAAATGGATACATGCAGATGTTAATGAGGGAATTGCCTGATCACAGTCGCTTGAAAGCTTTGCCAATAATGCAGGCAGCAGGACAACTGCCATAAATAAACCATAATTGGTACCCACAATTGTTGTCACAACAAATATTTGGGGAGGAGCGGTTTGAACCTCATCCCTTTGGACCATCCCTTGTGCTCAGCACTGAACTCCCCGACCTCAGACAAAAACTTTCAGCAATTATTTATTGAACATTTTTTTGTTTGTGGTGAATCGTAATGAGTTCATTAGTCGAAGACCATAAATACTTACATGTACATATGTTTGTACGCAAACTAAGCAGAGGCTTGCACCTCTCCCTTACCTGTGTGCGCTGTGTAGGATGTATTTGAATGGCTGCCTGCTGCTTTCCTGTTTCCAATGCAGTTCAATGCACTCTCTACGCAAATATTGTCCTTTAACTCTGACAATATATAAATGTAAATACAGGTCGTCGACAATAAAGTAGGCACGAATCGCAGCTGAAATATGGATGCACAAAGGCCTACAGATGCTGCATCCCGTCTATACTGCAATGACAGCTGGTAAAGTAGTTTTGCGAAAATCTCGAATTATGGTGTCTCATTAACCATGAATAACCAAATGTAATTTTCACACCAGGTTGTCAAACAATTCTAATTCATGATTAAACTGCAATAAAGGCAGCTCCGTCTACGGGAAAACGATAACAATGGCTGGCAGTCTTTGTGTAGAAGCAGGGACTTACCAGACGAGTTGGCCGACAGTCCTTCCGTTTATTTGTCTACTTTCCTGCAACATGAGCCACTCCTTCATTGCGTTGACAAATACGTAAAGTGGTTGGATTGAATTACAACTTGCATCATGCTCGCAACTTCTAAATGAAACGATCTACATACATGCATGACAACTTTTTTGTGACCTACGCATGCATTCACTTATGTATACATATGTATGTACATAAAAAGTGGATACAAATTTGAATACAGTGGGACTTTACCGATCATTGTCGGAAGTTTGAAAGGCAGTTGCTGAAGTATAAATAAACGAAAAGGAAAATATATAGAGAAAAGTGGAAGCTACATAAACGATGAAAAGGCCGGGAGTAAGCGATCTTTGAAATCTATTAAAAATTATTTTAAAAAAATTAATGCCTCAGTACGTCTTTGGCTGCGAAAAAATTGTGTTATCCAATTCATTGTGTCATACTTTCAAGTAATTCAACTGAGCTAAACTGGTTGTACGACATTAAACGACAAATTAAGGAACTTAAGGAACATCATAGATCCATGACAGATGTGTTCGACTGCGGCTGCTCACAAGAAGTCTTCACAGTACAGACCAATCACTTATCATCACGTTTAATGGTGCTGCAGTCCGCAGCTGATACCAAATAGTACCCATGGTCAACTCCTGTAAACAATTAATTGTGTCATGAAACAGCCTGGCCAAACTCGATGGCCTCAAACATTTCTCGTCATCACTTATTTTTCAAACAATTTTTGGACATTTTCGATTGACAAAGCGCGCTCAGCACCATACAGATGTCTGTGGCGGGTGCTTGTATGCGGCACCAGTTGCATCGTTCCTTGCTTCCTTGCGTCTGCTCTATGTTACAATACTAAACATACAAATCAACAACACGCATCTCAGTTTCGCTCCCTGCTGATCATTTATGCCATTCAATTTCAGACTCTAAAGCCGTTTTGTTTAGTATCTATGGATCGTTTTAGAAACGCCGGCTGGTAGTTTTCCATGCAGACATCTGGCGTCTCTTGACGCTGCCGCTGCAGCTTTGGTACGCCCGAGTTCATTGGCTCGGAGAGAAAATAAAGAGGAGCAGGCAACAGCCGCACGCAGCCTCAGCCTCGAACAGCGACCGGTGCAAGTTTTTCCAGAATTCCTTCGTGGTTTTCATTTTAGGATTCGTCCCGCTGCCAGCCAACTGTTTAGGTAGGTCGCCGTTGTAGGTGCCTAACCCACCTTTGTGTGTGCAATTATTATCGAAAACGACAATGTGTGTGTTTTGTATTGTGTGCATGCATCAGCTGCTTCACTTAAATTCGAGCAGGTGGTGGATGTTTGGAATTTTATAGTTGAACTGGCCTGGGGCTGTGCCTGAGTGCTTGTCGTCCCGCTTGGCTGTGTCTGGTGCCTGCGCCGCTGCAAACAACGTGTTGCATATAGCCCGGTGGTTGTTTCCCCTTGCTGTTGCTAGTTGCCGTTGTGTGGATGTGTTTAATCTTTGCAGAGCGAAATAGCACAGAGAGCCGACGAGACATCGTCTAGACATCAACGTCTTGGCACTTCCCGAAATCAGCTGATTTTCGATGTGTTTTTGTAGTTTACTGTGTCTTCAGTCATTACCGGCTAACTGTTGACTGAAGTTGGTGGTGTTTATTTTTGGAACCACCAACCTAGCCAGCAACCACCAATTGTGGCCACTGTAGACCTACTGACTCTGTGCTCTGATTAAAGGGTGGAAATGACTGCGCACGTTTTTGTGTACTTGTACTGTGCTGTCAGTGCACGCGCTCATTGCTTTTAGGTGCAAGCCCACAGACAAGCCTTCTGACGGCCACATGCAGTCGGGAAAACACCACTAAATGTTTGCCAAATTGTGCTCTAGTTGCCCCAAAACACCAGTAACAACAAAAACCAAAACAATGTTAACATTCTGTTGTCAACAAAAACATGTGTTGTACCATCACTTCACCACCTTATTTTTGGCTTATACTACTGGCTGCCGACAATGGTGGTGACGTCTCGTGGAATGTCTTGCTTGTTTAGGGGTTCTTGTGATGCTCATTCATAAAAATGACGTCTTTGATGCCGATACAGCAAAGGTCAATGGATCAGGTGTAGTATGATTGATATTAAGGGTAGATTTTGGAAATGAATCCATCACATATATATGTGCTTGGTTTCAGTTGCTTAGACAGCACCGTGCGCTGCAGTTGATGTCTCGAATTGGGTATGGACAGGTTGACTCTTTTTATTTCAGCAAAAGTCAAATTTTACTTCTATAAAACCTATAGTTGAATCAAAGGTCAACTGTAATAAGGTCAACTTAAGATGCAGATTTTCAATGGTTCGATAAATATTTTCATTTTTTATTGATTCTAAGCTAAGCCAAGTTAATCAAATTGGCGTTCGTATTCGCTTTTCTCTTATATTCGAGTGCAGAAAAATCACTTAGTGGTCGTTGTATGAAATGTTATAAAATGCCGAAAAGAGTCGGTTTTCCCCATTACGCATGAAATAAAATGGCGGCCATTCGCCACTTTCGAAGTTTGGCCGAACAACAGCAGCACAAAAACTAGTTGCGAAATGGATTTCAGAAAACGCCATAACTTGAAAATCCTCCAGAAACATACATATAACAGAAAATTAAGTATAAGGACAACAACAGCGTCAACGGACCCAGCTGCTTTGAGCATAAATAAAATGCTCAATCCTCCAATTGTCGTCGTGCCACTTCTTGCTGCCCACCGCTCTGCGACTTTGTCGGGAAAACATAAAAATGAAATTTAACTATGTGGCGCGTGTACAACAACAAAAAGAACAGCAACAATGAGGTGTGTTGAAAACGGTGAAAAGGTGGAAGAGCGACAGAAAATTGTATTTAGGGGGCAGAAAACGAAAGCCAAAGGCCGAACAAAGCAAAAAAAAAATATTTTAGAGCGTGCGCAAACGATAACGCCAACCATAACAGCCACGACAGGAGCAACATACAACAACAATAGACGTGAAGTTGTCGAAAAATAAAATAAACGAACAGTAGCATGTGTAGTTCTGAATAGTCGAATGGTAAGAAGTTAACGAACGCACGAACGGTCGGATGACTGCGTCGAGGATACAAAATAACAAACTACGAATGCTCGAATGACGCTGCGAGGAACGATGGGAAGGCAGCTGGATGAAGGGTCGATCAGACAGACAGGCCGGAAAAGAAACGCTAAAAGGGACGCACGTTCCTTTTTGAAGTTGACGCAGATGCGCTGGCCACAGGCGGAAACAAAAGCGGCATAAGGATACGCGGTTTTACATACGAATGAGTATGTAAAAGTGGACGCGGTTATCAAGATAGTAATGAAAACAAAACTACTATTATTGTTAAATTTTTAAATTTATTTTTCCTAACGCTTTGTTGTTATTGTCTTCGCAAACACAACGTAATCAATGATATTAGCTTCACGTCAATTTTATCGACATGAAATCAACATAATATATATTTTGTTGTTTACTAAGTTTTAAAACTGTTACGGTTAATTGAATTAAATTTCAGCTCAGAGCTAAAGACTAATGAATTCAGATTCAAGTTTAACCGCTCAATGTGCAGAAAAACATTTCAAGGTTTTTAAAGGATGTGAAGTTAAAGTTAAAGCAGTCTGAGTTTTATTGGATTCTCGAAGTTGCTAGTCGGAAAACAGTACTGGACGAATATGGGTTAAGAATCGAATCGAATCGACTATCGTTTCGTAGCGATTCGCGGCGCAAGGACCGTAATGTACGTCCAGGCTTTGATATTTCCGCCGTTGTTGGTACTGTGAGGAATATGATTTTATGCTGACGCAATGTTATATTCCAATATTCCACAAATGTGTGTACATATGTATGTATGTGTGTATGCTTATTTACTTGAGTATGCACGTGTGCTTCATGATTGTGTGTGTGCGCAAATTCAAAAGGGGACGCTCTCGTGCATGTGCCCGCTTTCTTCGTCATAACCTTATTTCGTTACATTTTGTAGTTTGGTGAACCGATTTTGCATTTATGCAGTCGCCGTTGTATCAATAGCCAGGATAACGACTGGACGAAACGCACACACAAACAACATTTGAGCCCGAGCTAAATCGACTGCTACTAACCGGAAGCGTTTCCCCTTAATTTCCCTGTTTTAAGTTTTATTTTCCCTTTTGTACATTTTCGCTGTGGCAGTCGACGCCGGCTGCGCTGACTGCGGCCGCGGTCATTTGCCGGTCCTTGGCGCTTACACAAAAGCCGCAACTTGCTGGATGCAGTCGTGCGCCTACTTAATGTTCTGTGCTTTGCGCCCTTCGGTGTGCGCGTGTTCGTGCGTACATTAGGGCTGCCATACGTATCGATTCACCGGGACATGGTGCGACCTTTGTTATCAAGTAACATTCTGTAGGGGAAACGAGTTTTACCGTGATAAGTTTTTGAAGTTGGCAGCCGCCGTAGCTCAGCTGGCTAGTGCGTTGGTCCGCGTATCAAATGCGATGCCCGAACTCAGGTTCAAGACTCCGTTGCTGCTAACACCGAAAAAAGAAAAACAAGAATTTCTCTTTCGGCGGCTGTCCTCTCAGCAGGAAATGGCAAACCTCTGAGAGTAAAATTGCCTATGAAAAAGCTCTCAACTTGCCGTTCGGAATCGGCATAAAACTATAAGTCCCTTTCAACCTTGTACAAATTCACACGCACAACATGGATGGTTGCGGGTAGCTAGGCGTAGCTTAGTCTTGTAATTGGGCTGTCGTGCCAGACAATTACTATTATTAAATCTTTGAAGTTAGTTGCCGTTTTAAAAAATTGTATCGGAGTTTAATTTGAAGATATGCTCAAAAATGTTAGCCTGCCTGGAGGCGGACCATTTGGGGTGTCAAACTTGTAAAAAGCATTATCCTTTAGGTATTCGGTACTGTAGTCGGTAAGCTGACATGCATCAAGATTTCAATTTATTGTTTTTCTCTAGTTAACTGCCGATTCTTTTCATAGGTCAGAATCGTACCCGCCGCAAACCTGTCGGTAACAAGGAATATAATAAGGGAGTCAAGCATGAGTGGAATATCACATTGAAGAATGTACCAAATAAAAAACTAGTTGCCGACCGAAACAACTTTTTTGGGCCGAAACCGAAACCGAATATTCGGTCGGACACTATAAAAAACAGACAGTGCGATATGTTGCGTCGTTTACTTTTGACAGCCTCCAAAAGAAGTCCGTTTTTTATGCGTTTTCACCAAAACCGATTAGCCGATTTATGTATCTGCCACTGTAAACTCTCAAACAAACTATGTACGCTTGACAGGGCTAAGTGTAGGCGGAAAAATATAAGCTACTTTCGCTGATTCGCTGTCTTTCCCCTTGCGAAGGTGCGGAAGTGTGCTCATGGATAAGGATTACAATTTGCATTGTTCGCATTTAGATTGCTGTCAATACTGTTGTTGTTGCTGTTGGTCTGAAATCACGAAATTTGGTGTTCGAATTATTTAATTAACAAAATGAGTATTGCTAAACAAAACATTTCTACACAGTCTGGCCGAACCTTATTTGAATGTGTCTGGCTCTTGCAGCCAAATTTGTAGCAGTGATGTGCCGCTGCGGGATTAGTTTTGAGTGTGACCGCAGTTGCCTGTTTGCTGTCTTCTGTAGCTGTAGATATATTTTTTCTTCAGTTCTACTCGGCTCTCTCATTCTCGGCTGCTTTATTGTGTCGTTGGCCTTTGCTCATATTCGCTTCAGCGCTAAAGGACAACGTACGGCATATGCGCATGTGTGTGCGTTTGTCGGTTACACTGCGGCCGAGTCTGTGTGCCCTACTCGTACCTCTCAGTTTGTGTCCTTCATTGTTGGTTTCCGTTTGAGGGTTTCCGTTGACTCTGCCTGGATGGCTCGTTTAGTTTACTCGCCAATCTCAGGCACGCACGAGTCTCGCACAGTACTCCGTGCGAGTTTCGCATTCGTTTTGTTCGGAGTGAAAACAGAAAAAACAACGCCAGGACATAAATGAAATTTTCTTTAAAAAGCTGTTAATACAATATTTTTTGGAAAATGAACTAAAGTGCTATATAGTGAGTGTGTGTGTATCGATACGTGCAAAATAATATTTATTACCATCAACCGTTTCTGTGCGACCTTAATGAGCTGTGGGGTCACAAAAAATGCTTAGTTTTGAAGAAAATTTAATGGATGAAAAATCTCTATAATCCGCAAAAATTAGGCAAATCAGAGCCCCACCCACTAATGAACGACTTCATTTTATTTCGTCCCCCAGCGTGCTTTGTTTTTCACAAACTAACGCGGAGTCTATCTGTGATGGTAGAAAAATGGCAACAGTAACAACAAACATAGCGAACGTGTACGTAATATGCTAAAAATGTGCAATAACTACATTCATATACAAATAATAACAACAACAACAGCAGCGGCAGTAAAAGTAGCTGCCAAAGTTGCAATAGTAACGACGACAACAAAAACAACAAGCAATTCTAAGTGCCGTGCCGCTTCGAATTTTTGGATTAACCATTGTTGGTTACTCGTCGGCCAACACGAAGCTGTCAACACGAGCAAACGACAGGCGCTGAAAGGACACCGAACGCGAGCGCGAGTGCCAATCCGAATTTGTATTTGAATGTTACAAGTGAGTTTTCGCATTGAAATCGTGTGCTTGTTTTGCTGCTCGTTGCAATACACCCGTGTGCTCACACCCGTTTCCGCACGGAAAGTTGTCTTGGGGCATAATTTGTGGCTCCCTTTTCATTGGTCTTTGGGCGAATGAAACGAGAGACATTTTCGGAGTTAGCGTTTCGTCCTTTCATTTTCCTCTGCTGCTTACAAAGTCGACCATGAAGAATGAGAACTTTTCGTGCGCAAACGGGCGAGTGGCTCATTTAGTACGCTCGCCGCCGTCGTTGTTGAGCTTGGCTCATATTGTTGCTCTTATTCTCTCGTTCTCGCTATTGTAGTTTTTGCTTTCCTTTCTATTGATGTCACGAATTCCTGGTTCGCTCGGTGTGTGCTGTTGGTCGGGTGGTGGTACAGTTTTGCCTGCTGTGCATTTCGTTTGGTTGTGCTTTCAGTGTTCACCCTTCCAGTTTATTACATTTGCCACTTCACTTCTGCATACACATGAGTTAAAACTCTTTAGGATTACATGATAGGTTTTAGACACCAACTACTCTTAAAAGATAAAAAAATTAATAATTAAGAATGATAATAATTAAAACTAAATTATTAAAATTATTTTAAAGACATGAAACTATGATTTTAGGCAATTTTTGTTTTTTTATTTAAATAATTATGTGCATCAGAATCTATCCTACACTAAATGTGCTACATCGAATATTTGATTTTATACATATTATTGCTAAATGCTTCTTCGATTGATCTTGGTGCTCTACTCACATGACACACGACTACCGTATCGCGTAGTGCTTTCCAATTGTTTGACGTTCGAATCCTGCGACCGCTTGCAACGCCAGCTTGACTTTTTGGTACTTTTAGACTCAATCGATTACAGCGACATACTCGTACAAGATTAACAACAAAGTACAATGGTGGTCCTACGACAAATGCGACTTGCAGTCATTGCAGCTGTTGCTTTTGTTTAAAATTCAATTTGGTTTTTGTTCAATTGAACGCAGCGTGTGTGTTTATTCATTCGTTATTAATATTGGAATGTGTTCACGTCTTCCGCTGTTCATTCATCCGATTCAAAAGAAGTTGCTATAGTTTAGTTTTCTGGCCGCTCTCAAAAGTCGCGGCAGCAGACCGATGTATTTCAATTTTCATTTCCTTCATTTCCCCCTCTTACCATGTGAAAACTAAAATATATATAGAACGTACTTTGTGTGTGTGAAATACTGATTATTTATTTCGTTGCAGCTTGTCCATATATTAATTTTAACTAGAAATCATTAGAGTTGCTGTGGAAAAGTGTAGCAGATCTAAAGAATAGCTGTTACCGTTAGCTTAAGGACGAAAGGAGTACGAAAAACCGAAAAATGTCAAATATAGACGTACCACGCATAATGGTCTTTCGACCGACTTGGGAAGAATTCAGAAACTTCCCGAAGTACGTAGCGTACATGGAATCTCAAGGTGCACACAAAGCAGGCTTGGCTAAGGTGGTACCGCCGCCCGAATGGGTGCCACGCCAGAGTGGCTACGATGATCTTGATGCGTTGAACATTACCATCCCAGCGCCGATTTGCCAAGTGGTCACTGGCAAACAGGGCCTCTATCAACAGATAAACATACAAAAGAAACCGCTAACAGTGAAGCAATTTAGTGAGCTGGCGAACACCGAAAGATACCAAACGCCAAAGCATTTCGACTATGAGGATCTCGAACGTAAATACTGGAAGAATATTACATATGTGGCACCCATTTATGGGGCGGATGTCAGTGGGAGCATTACCGACCCTGACCAAGATGTAAGTAGTGCATGGCGTAAGTGTTCTCTTAGGGCGTTCGCTTATTCCCCCATATTTTCCAACAGAGTTGGAACATCAACCGATTGGGCACCATACTCGATTTTGTCAACGAGGATTATGGTATTCAGATCGATGGTGTGAATACCGCCTATTTATACTTTGGTATGTGGAAGACAACATTTGCTTGGCACACCGAAGATATGGATCTCTATTCGATAAACTACTTACACTTTGGCGCTCCAAAAACGTGGTATGTTGTGCCACCCGAGCATGGACGTAAGCTAGAGAAAGTGGCCAACCAATACTTTCCAGCAAGTTACACAAATTGCAACGCATACTTGCGGCATAAGATGACATTGATTAGTCCCCAAGTGCTGAAGCAACATGATGTGCCAGTTAGCAAGGTAACATTTAACTGAGAAAACTTCACTTGTGTATGTGTGCAAATGTCTTTCATTAACAAACTCCCCCTTCTCTTGAAGATTACACAAGAGTCTGGTGAGATCATGATAACGTTTCCTTTCGGCTATCATGCGGGCTTCAATCACGGTTTCAATTGTGCGGAGTCTACGAATTTCGCCATGGAGCGTTGGATTGAATATGGAAAACGTGCTGTACAATGTACCTGCAGGTGACAAAATAAATCGAGGATTTCGCTTGTTGAGCGTAAAATTAACTGTTTGAATTTGCTTCTGCAGCAACGATATGGTGAAAATCTCAATGGATACATTTGTTAAGCGTTTCCAGCCAGAGAGGTATCAGGCATGGTTGGAAGGGAATGATATTGGCAGGCATCCGGAAGACCCGCCAAATGTGATTAGCGCGGCTCCGTTGCCTTCACACTTGGATGTTATGTGTAACAAGAAGTAAGTGGAATGTTCTTGACACGTTTGGCTTTGTCCTCGCTTTGCTGACATTTTGCTTTCTCAATTTTTCCCAACACTGCCACCGTTGCCCCTTAGTAATGGGGGTGATGATGGTGTACCCTTGCATGTTATACAAAGAATGAAGAAACAATGCAATCCGACGAAAAAGAAGTCATTCAAGGAGCGCAACCCTGACTTGGACTTAGAGGAGATCCAACAGAATCCGAATATACCAGATGAGGTGAAAGCAGTTTTAAAAGAGAGCGTACTAACACTGGACGCTGAGGACGAGGAACCGGCAATTATTGGGGACGAAACAGCTGACTCAATGAGCCAACAGAGTCCGGCTGACTTTAAAACCAAAAAGGAACTTTTGGATTATATTGACGATGGCACAGGTACGTGGGCATTTTCAATTTTGATTTCAACTGCTGCAACACGAACTTTTCTAATTGGCTTTAAAAGAACAAAAATTGGAAATTAGTTATAAAAAAAACGATATACATTGATTGTTGCGTCGCCATTACATTAGATATGAAATTATGAAAAGCGATCGCTTTATGTGTGATTGCAACCCTCAACACAAACCTAACCACAACACCCAACACCATCAAGAACAGCGTTAAATATGAACAACAAATGCAAAGCAGGCACAAAACTAAACAAATTTAAAAACAACAACATTTCTTCTCCCACCCACCTAGACGATGATGATGATGATGAGTTCAAAAAGCGCAAGCATAAGCGCAGATACGATGCTGATTACGATGATGATTGGTTAGCCAGCAAACGGCGCGCTAATTCACGTAACAGTAGCAAAGGACGTAGTCCGCGTAGCAAAGAAGATCGTTCCACTTCGCCCGCATCGTCGACATCTTCAAGCTCGAGAGCACGCAGACAAAATAGTACGCAGGCAAGAACGCCGCGCAAGACACCGACGCGTAAAAAGAAAGATAGTCCAAGTCCGGGGGCAGCAGCTGCTGGTGCAGGTGTTGGTTCAGCAGGAGGTGAGCAAAATAAGCAAACGACAGGAGAAATCTTAAAACCACCAACACCCCACTCTTCGCTAAAGCTTTCATAATCGCCACCTATCCATACTCCAACTCATCTCTAATTGATACACTTTCATTCATTATGTTTTACACTTATCACACAATCTGTACACATCGGACCATGTCCTAAATGCATACCACTTTGAACTTTGATATGCCAACTAAAGGACTCTTGACATTTTTAACCCTTTTCCTCTCCAATACTGAATCTGTACACATTTTTAACGCCCCAATGCATGCAGAAATCAACAGCACTAGCTCATAACATCCACATTCACTTACTCATTAACTTAATTAAATCTTAGGTTATATGCTTACAGCCGTTGAACAATGAATTACATTTACATATATTATCGTTGTTTTTATGTATTCTGCCAAGGCATACAAATAAAAATTGTCTGCCTTTTCATAGTTTATTTAGAATCTATTTTACATTCAGAAACGTCAAGACATATTTATATTTTAAGAGCCATCTGAGACTCTTCAGGAGCGCCATTTAATTGTTTGAACCATTGAGCTAAAACTTTAACTCAAATCACAACTGATAAATGATGATAAGCTCGAAATACTACACATCACTTGTACTTCTTCCTTTGTGTTTGTGTAGCTTATTATGTCAAAACATCTCTGTCAGTATTTGTCGGTATAGACTATGTTTAATTTAAAGACAATTTTATATGTTTAGCTTCAAAATTGGCTAGTGCCAACAATATTTCTTTCGGCGGCTGTGCTCTCAGCAGGAAATGGCAAACCTCTGAGAGTAAAATTGCCTATGAAAAAGCTCCCAACTCGCCGTTTGGAATCGGCATAAAACTGTAGGTCCCTTTCAACCTTGTAAAAAACATTCGCACGCACAACACGGCTTCAGTCTCGTAATCGGGCTGTCGTGCCAGTCAAGAAGAAGAAGAAGAATCAATTCTTCACCACTCACATTCGCACCCAATTTTTTCGTACAGGCGCTGGTATGCGGCAAAACTATAAAAAGCGACCCCCGTTTCCAGTGAGGAAAAGAGTTGAAAGAGCCGTTTTTTTCGCTATCCGAAATGCCGTTTTCAATTTAATTACGAGTAAACGCAGCATAATGCATACTCAGTATTTTAACATTTTGTTAAAAAAACTGTTATTTATTAAAAAACAAAATAGCTTTACTCCATTACAAAAAAAAGTTTGAGCAATTTTTTTACAGTATAGAAAATAATAGAACCACTGCCCTCAATAACAAATACTATAAATCAATTTCATACTACACCTAGGGGATTCTAGTTCATTAATCAACGGCTGTAGTTTAGAATTCGATGATTTAGTCATTAGCGAAAACATAATCAACTTTAAGTATCAATGCCCCTGCTTTATATCATCCTCTATGTTTCATCTTCGTCTGTTAACTTTTATGTTAAACACTATTGGTGTAGCTGCTAAGAAAATGTGTCAACTATGTGTACAAAAGGGTCCTACATTAACAAAAAAGTTGTTGGGCATTTATAGTGCCGCTAATAATTGCAATGTAATTTCTAGAATCGAAGTATTAAATTTAGATTTACTGAAAATACACCTAAAGCTAGTACTACAAAACAATTCTGTTTTTTTCTTAATGAGGTTCTTGAAATGAAAAGGGAAAAACCTTTATCAACATTTAGTCTTTGTAGTCGATGTTAAATTTCCAAAAAAGATGTTGAATCACGTATAACAAATAAACAGTTTTTAGGGGGGTTTAAGTAATGAAAAGAAATTGAAAGATGATTCGGAAAAGAATAGCTAAGCATGTTTAAAAATAATTAAACTATAGGAAAGGCTTATAGCCTATTTCCACTGGGCCTTAACTGCAGTTTACGCTTAACTGCAGTTTACGCTTAACTGCAGTTTGACATCGCATTTAAATGCACAAATTCCCATACAATTGTTTTTGTATCAAAGTGCGCGAACTCACTTTCAAAACTGAGTTAACTCAGTTTTGCCATTTACAGACGTCTAACAGAAAATTGTATGTTAAAAGCGGGAGCAATATTCACAGATGTACAAATTTTCATAGCATGCTTTCAGGCGCTGCAAGAGCCGTACGAACACAAACGGGAGAAGGGATTTGAATTGCGTTCGTTGTGGTAGATTTTTTGCCGAGACTTGTCTGCATTTTTCGCAAAAATACATATCGTCTGTCATAATCAAAGTCAAAACTTCTATTATTTGCGAATTATAAATTCTGAAAAACATTCCTAGATTGTTGAGAAGGAAAGCGGAGTGGTTTTCATGTACTAGAGAGGCTACAAGAAACCACACATACGTAGACAATGAGATGGCGGCGATGGGGCTGTCCAGAAATGAATGCAGAATTTGATTTTTCCAAATGAAAATGTCAACAAAAAAAAACTTTTGGAGTTAACTCAGTTTCGGTGGAAACGCTTGACAGTTGTCAAACTTAACAGAGCCCTTAAATGCATTTAAGCGCTCGGTGGAAATAGGCTATTAAATTTTTTAAGGAGGAATATGCTGTATTGGGTTGCTTATCCGCTGGGCTGGTAAAGTGATATTCTAAGAAGTGAAGCCGCCGGAATGGAATTGTTGATGTAAAGCATATGCATACAAACGTATATACACAAGACTCCCACGACAACATATTACATACACATACATACATCACGCGTATGAAATACTTAACTGAAATATGATAACTGCGTTTAGTGTCGTAAGTATTTGAAACATGGTGGTGGACTGTGGGCATGTCTGGTTGTGGTCGTTCCCAAAAAGGTCTGGTCTAGTCTAGCGTTGCCATGTATGCTTTTCGCAACTTGTTGACCACTTGAACTGTCGAAAAATTACAGGTGTCGCGCTTAGACACACTATGCTTCCACTCTTGCTTATCCGCACCTAACCGTTCTAATTCTCCGATTTTCTAACCATTTTCGCTCTATGTGCCATTAAATCTAAATGAGCGTTAACATTTCTGCATCCTTGTTTTGCTCCACATCGGTGTGTGTATGTATGTGTGCATGTGTGTGTGTTTTACAAATTTATAACATAAGTTCATCAAAAAGTCACAACTAGCACATCAACCGTTCAAACAAGAAAAAAAATCATATTGAAAATTCACACAAATACCTCAAGCAAACAGTAGTAAAAAAATGAGAAATAATAAACCAAATCACATCTTAACAAAGTGAGTTGTGTTACTTAGTTGTTGAAGCTGTAGTAATCCATTGCGTTTTGCACAATTGCAGGTAGCACCTTGACGTCGGCTGCAAATTCTCCGGCTAAAAATCAGCAACAGCAACAACAACAACACACCGAAGTTGTGCGCAAATTGAATGAGCAATTGGCGAGCGAACATCCAACGTTGCAGTTTATGCAGCAACAGCGCAAGTTTGAAGGCAAAATTCCCAAACTTCATCAACAACAGCCGCAATTGATAATGTCGACAGCATCCGCAGCAACTACATCGCCAACAACATCTAGTCAACCAACACAACAACAGCCACAGCAAACAATTGTCTACACGACAATGCTGCCCGCGGCCACAACACTGAATGGCATCACACAACACCAGCCACAACAGCAGCAACAAACGCAAACCTACATAACTGTGCCCAGCACATCAGCGTCGAACAGTACCGACGGCACCGTTTATCAATTGCAAAGTGAAATTGTTTGCGACGCTGCAACGTATCAGCAGCAGCAGCAACAACAACAACAGCACCAGCATGCTAGTCCAAATAACTCCACAGTTGCTGTGGGAGTGCCAACGTCGCAAGGTAGGGTTTGAACATGAGCATTTCTGTAGTTTGCAGTTTGGTTTATTTAGTTCGGTTCTGGTTGGGATTCTTATATTGCTCGATTACTTCTCTGCTCTGTATATAACATTAGTTTTGGCTTTATTTTTATTCTTGCGTTTTAAGAATAACCCGCCTCTGCTTTGGGCATCTTTTTATTATTATTTTTGTTTTGTTTTTCGTTTCCACATGGTGGGAAATCTTACAAAATTGCGCATACATTTTCTATAATTAACATTCTTTGACATGATTTCGTGCCTAAACAATTTACAAAAATCACAGAAAAGAAAATGTATACATACAATAATCGATTTTATAAAATTTCCTGTCGTCTCATTGTACACACATTTACAATTCATTAAACCGTTGGCATTTTCGCCGCCACTAAAACTTTCTTTCATTTTTTATGTCATATGTTTCTGTTGCGATTGGTTTTCACATTGTCCTTGAATGGTTTTGTTATTTAAAGTTCCTTTAATTATTTTAAGTTCCCATTAACTTTATGTTTTTCGCCTAACGTTTGTCTTGCTGCAATGCGTCTACGAAAACATTGTCTCGCAAATTCCACCCACACCTTTCATGCACATGACAGATTCTTTGAGTTTACTTTTCTTTTTCCAAAAGGAAAAACATTTATTAAGTAATTTTTCAACGATCGTGTTCATTACATTTAACGACTTACACAAATAACACAGCTAACAGTCTGATTATGATTGTATCTAATATTGCGTTGTGTCTGATTTGTGCTATATAATAACGGCAAAGCGCCACCCAAAAGCGAGTAAAAAATTTAATTCGATATCTATTTTGTTCCACTATTCACTTTATTTTTCACATTTCTTATAATACACCAGCTGAGCAGCGTGTCGCCAGTTCGTAAGTCCTTTTCGTTCCATATAAACTCGTACATTCCTCTACTGTTTTCCGAAATTTGATTTCCTACTCCTCCTGTTATCTGTGGTGTATGTTATTTTCTTATGGTTCGGTTTATGATTTGGTCTTTCACATAATTATTCATAATAAACTCATCGAATCGTGCACCAATTGTTTGCAAATAATTTTAACACATGCATCTGTTTGAAATTATGTTGTAAAATAAAAATACATGTGTTTGAATGCCAGCAATTAAAGAATCGAATTAAAGTTCTTTAAATTTCTGTGAAGAAATGTTTCTTTTACAATCGGCGCTTTCGCGCAGATTTTGCGGCTTCAACAAAACTTTACATGAACCAATAAAACATTTGACGGGGTTTTGCATATTCCGAGAACTTGTTACCATACAAGTGCTGTAAGATATAGAAAATGTCGTTCCAAATCTAAAGTTCTCATTTTAATGCTGCCTCTCAGCATCTTTTCCATGAGGCCTCAAACAGAACGAAAACTTCTCAATAAATGCACAAGCTTATGAAAGTGTTGGCCGCTGAACGGCATATTTGTTTTAACGTGAGTGTAATGCGAAAGTAAGGTCAGTAATATTCGCAAACATGGCAGCAAAGGCAACTTGAAGCTTGGTCATAAAATGTCGGATCCGTCGAAAACAACACCATAACAGTGGTGTGTAGTGAAACTTGATTGGATCTGCTGATTAGTTTTGTGATTTATCCCAATATGTTTTTGCTTTGTTTCCAGTTTAATTTTAGAGTTCGTTTCCTTCAGTTATCTATTTATTTATTTCTGTGGCAATAAAATGGAGTAGCTTAAGTCAACTTAAGATGTTTTACCGTATTTCAGCTTAAATAAATCTGCCGTAAAAATACTTTCAATGTGTTTATTCCCTGTTTTCATATTCCGTATCATTACTTTTTTCTACGCGAAAACGTTTCGAAGATTCTATAGAAACTTTATTATTATTATTTTTAATTATTTTTATTATTTAAAATTATTATTATTATTTAAAATTACTTTTTTCAATAGCGTTTTTCTCCGCTCGCTGTTTTTCGACATAAGCTACTCTATTTTATTGCCACAGATTTATTTTGATTACAGTAATTTACCTTTTTATCATCTTTTCAATAAAATCACTTTCAGCGCTAATTTAATATTTTTTGCCACCTGTTATTTTTTTAGTTGTATACAAAAGAAAATCGTTTTTTAATTCGCCCATTTTGATTATATTTTGTATTCTGTCGATTGTACGTAACAGTAGAGCAACATTCTGTTTTAATCATCAAGGCGTTTACCCCGAGGTTACTTTGCGATCTCTTCGACATCGGGGAATGGTTAACCAATGCGAGTAAAATAACTGCCTATAAAATCGATAGATAGCTTTAGGTTCCTTCCGTTGTCTGAAATTTTCCGCGCTCATCTAGGCCTCAGTTCCATAATTGGGCGTTCGTGCAATATTTATGTATGTATGTATTTGTCAAAGTTTACAGCAGAAACTGCAAATTTGTATCATTGCAAATCATATTGAAGATAATTCCTAATAGCGCCCAATAGTATGTTGAAGCGATATGCCAGAAAAGGCTCCTCGTATTCAAAGGATCAGACGTTGCTCTACTTATTAACATTTTAAGTTACTTAGTTTTATTTACATTTCATTGTAAGTACGTAATTTATATGATTTGTACTGTATTGCAGTTTTATTGGATTTTTTGTAGACATTTTTTTTGGTTCGATATATCCTCTTTTTTCTTGAATAGTGTAAACCACTAGCCATGTTATAATTAAACGTACACCAATTACTTTTAAAATTTATTTTAATTTTTATAAAAACAAGACAAAAAAGAATATTTACATTTATACACATTTAAAACAAATTTTTAAAAATTAAGACAATGTGGTCACCACTATTAGTTCGTCCCCAATACTACTCACCACCGCCAATGTTGCTGCTGCCACCGCCTACACCAATAGCATCAACACAAGCTCAAGCACCGCCACCGTCACCGCTAATTCCAGCAGTAGCAACAACAACAGCGTTCAAAGCAACAGTGTCTCCGCCCTCCATAGCAGCGATGGCACGCCGCTGCAGTCGCAGACTCAGTCTCAACCGCAACGACAATACCACTACATCACTACCACCGGTGAAGATGGACAAACACCAACCACAATCGTTTTCGAGAACTACAACGGAGAAGTGGTTGATGCCAGTGACGGCACTATCATCAAATTTGAAGCCGCCGACGAGGAGTATCACGAGTTCCAAGTGATCAAAAGCGAGGACGACGCCAACAGTACAATTGTCACCAACACATCGGGTACCAACTCCCAATCACAACACCAGCAACTAGAAGTCACTTACAAGACCGTTACACGACACGATGAGGAATTGAATCAGACCATCACCGAGACAATCGCCGTGCCTGTCGTGTCTATACCAAGTGTAAAGCAGAAGCGCAAGCGGAAAACGCGTCTCATATCACCAGATGAACAGGGCGAATACCTCGAGAAGATGTCTGTGCGCGGACTCGACATTCAGCGGTACGAGCACATTATCGACGGCGTCTCCTACTGCCTGGTTTGTGCCAAGAACGACATCTACAAGACGTTCAAGAACAAGTACAGCTTCCAGAGACACGCCTATCTCTTTCACGAGGGCGACAACCGCAAGATATTCGCCTGCCCCATCTGCAACAAGGAGTTCTCGCGGCCGGACAAGATGAAGATGCACAAAAAGGACAAGCACGGTGACATGGTGGTGGCGGATGGAATGGCAATGACAGCCGCCAGCACGCCGGGAAAGGTTGGGGACGGCACGCCGGCACCGAAGCGGTCGCGTTCGTCGCGCTCACGCAAGCCACGGCCCAGTGTCGATCCTGACAATTCTGCTGCGGCGAAAAGAAAACGACTTGCGCAAATAGACAGCGTGCTGGACGACGTGCAACAGAGCGCGGATTCCAATCAATCGGCGACAAATGTGGCGGTGGCGCAGCAGCAGCAGCAGCAGCAGCAACAACAACAACAACAGCAACATAACATGATACAACAACCGCAGCAGCAGCACCAAGTGCAGCAGCAACAAACACTGCCCTCAATTGATCTGAGCGGCATGATACTGCCCGGCGGCGCACAGCTAGCCCTGGCGAACCCTAGCACCACAACTACCATGTTGCAGCCACAGCGATCTGCCCAGCAGCATATCGCGGTACCGGCGTCAGCACCCGTGCTACAGACTCAGACCGCCAGCAACGGCGCAACGCTTATATACTCAAATCAGATTGATCTGCAGCAAGCACTGCTGCAGCAGCAGCTGCACGGCCAGAGCATCATGATACAAGACCAAGCGGGCAACTTGGTGCCCTTGCAGTCGTTACAAGCGCTGAATGCCACGACACTTGATGGCACGCAGACGATCTATACCACCCAACCAGCACGACATGCGCAACCACAGCCACTGTTGCAATCGCAGCAGACAGGGGTAGGGACGACGGCCGCCTACCAAACGGCGCCGCAACAGCACATACAGTTGCAGGCAGCGCCTACCGTGACGCATATGTCGCAACAGCAACAGGAGACCCTAATGGCGGGCAGCAGCCAACAGCAGCAGCAACTGAAGGCTGCACAGCAGTCAAATAACGCGATAACTAGTCAGCAGCACCACTACGAGCTGGAGAATGTGGCTTACCTCTCGTCGACGGCTGCCACGCCCGCCCAGCCCGAGCAGCACGTTAGCTATCAGATATTAACGTCCGATGGACTGCAAAGCTACCAAGCTGCCGCGGCGGCCATTAAGCTGGAACCGGGTGAAATCGAACTCGGACCGTACACGATGGGTTCGACGGCGCCGCAGTACACGTTTAGTCACCACGCGTTGACCGCCTCCACCGATCCGCAGCAGCATCCGCAACACCATCACCAGCAGCAGCAGCAACAGCAACAGGCATCGACAACACATCTGCAAGTGGCGGCAACTAGCAGCCATCAGCAGCTGGTTGGTGGAGGCGGTGGGCAGCAGCAGCAACAACACCATTCACACCATCAATTCATGGAGCTAAAAAATGACCTACTAATCAAGAGTAGCGATGCGTATACGCTGGACGCCAGTTCAATGTACCACCTGCCCTTCTCGCCCACGTCAATGATAAATGCAGTGAACGATGTCAATTCGGCGTCGCTCCTCGAAACCAAAGAAATTAGGTAACAAATACAACATTTAATAGCAGTAAAGCTAAAAGCTTATAAAGTCATTAAATTGATTAATCGATCGGCTGGTAGCAAGGTGGTTTGTTGAACAATCACTTGCTTGCTTTCGATTTCTCTCTATTTCCTCTATCCTTGCCTCTGTCTCTCGATTTTCATATTTGTAATTGAAATGCCCAGTAAAACATTTAAAGTTGCGAAAAATAACATTTACTGCGTAAAGTTGCTTGAGACGATGTTGTGCAACGTGCTGCTGTTTGCGCGGCAGCATGTGTATTAAAATTAAGTGCGAGTACAATAAGCGAATGCTCCTTGTTGCCGATCGGAAAGCATTTTGATTTATTTGAGTATGGTATATAAAAAAATTGCAGGTATATTGTTGCTGCTACGCTCTACACGTAAATATGAGATTACAACAAGTACAACTACTGCCACTAATCGTAAACTAGATAGCGTTTTTATGCGGAAATCGTATTAAAGTTCACTTGATTTTTGAACGTATAAGTAGGTACATGCAAATTTTTATTTTCTTACCGTAGATTTAAATGTATTATTGCATAGTTCTTACGTATTAAGAGTATTGTTTTGGAGTATTTTGTTGTTTGTAAATTCATAGATGTCTATATTGTGCACTTTGAGAATCGAAATTTTAATTTCTAGATGTAATGTCTTGGGGCATAAACACTGCAAAAGTGCCCAAACCAAATCAACAATATTGTAGAGGATATCGCTTGTGGTGGATGCGGTTATTGTTACTTGTAATTGCTGAAGCATAGAAACAGACAGGTAGAAAGTGTAGCTTGTCTATTCAGGCGCATTGGGATTTGTGGTTTTAGTAATTTATTTTTTGCACTTGCGTGTGTGGGTTTTTGCCTTTGTCGAGAGCCTTACTATCACCAAGACCTACAGCTGTGGATCACCTGAATTGCATTCGTATTGTACATGTTTGAATAATGTTTGTAGCATGTTTCCATAGGATTATTTGATGATTGTTTTGTATTGCGTCTGGTATAATTTGTGTGTACACAAGTAATGGCTATGATTTAAAATTTATATTGTGCATTTATTTGAGAAGTCTTGTTTCGTTGCAATGGAATTTCGAGTCATTAAATAAGTAAGGCTTTATTTTTTGCTGCCTTTCAGTTCTAATCCTTAACATTTGCTGTTATCACTGTTATTATGATTTTGTTATTTAGCATTCTTGAACCTTCTTGCAATGCGGAACCTTAATTTTAGTTGAAAATGATTTTTACTCGTACCTAATATTTTTAATGGTTCATTTAAATGACAATTTTGTTTTCTCCTTTTTTCTCTTTTCTGTTTTTACTTTTATATGCGCGCGTCACATAAAACAATGAAAACCGAAATCGTTTCACAATGAACGAATGAACACTTCGTCTGGTCCGCGTACGCGCCAACACGCCGTTGAAAAATCCGTTCAACTACCACAACAACGACAACAACACACCACTTGTCCCTCCAACAACACGCAGCTACGATATCACCGAGGCGGTTCTGTTAGCACTGTAGAGTGTGTTTCTAGGCGTTTTTCATTTGTATTTGGGCATCACAGCATGTAGACCTGTCGCTGTTAGTGCTAAGCGAGAATTCAAAATAGCTTGTAGGCACACATACATACATACACCTGTGAATGCTCAAAGAGCATAGGCATTGTTACAAATGCTCATCTATCTAACACCGACTTTCGTAGTATTGTACTTGCCGCTAAGGCATCCACTAACAATGTCGCTCACTCTCAAACTTACACGCACCCATACAGCTATAGGCGATTGTGGCTACTTTCCACATTTATATTGATTGCTGTCGTTGCAAACGCCATTTTTGCCATCTTAAAATCTGAATTTGTTTACTAACGTTTGTGGTATTTGCTGTTGTGCAATAAAGCCGAGCAGCGCCAATTGTTGCTGCGCTTCCATTTATACCAAAGGTATGTGGATTTGTATTTACTTTCTTTTATTTCCAGTGCTTTCAATTCTTTACTGTTTACTGTTTCTAATGCGTTTTCTTTCGATGTTCCTTTCTACGTTCGTGATTTGTTTATTTTTGTGATTAAGTTTTTATGCTTTTATTAACTTTCGATAATACCATTGTAAATGAAATTAATAACTACTTGACCATATATCCGGTAAGCTCTGGTCTACAGAGTTGCTAAGGTTTAAAAGAAAACGCATACCAAAATTTTGCCCAAGTGTATAACAAACAATTATTACTGCAAAACTTACAGCCTAAGCGTCAATGTTAAAAAGTTAAAAGCTCCTCAGGAGCGGTTTATCTTAAACAAGGAATTGCTGTATGTGCAAGGGTGGGGTTTGATTTCGATCGACGTTAATAATGTCCAGAATGTTTGGCCCATTTCAGTGGTACTCAGTTTTGTGGTTAATTTTTATAGAATTAGGCGAAAAACGAAAAGGTAAATATTTCAATTGGTTTTTGATGGGTGGCATTAACACTTTGACCCCGATCAGTGGTATTTTAGGCCCTTAACAAAATTAAGGTGAAGGAGATCTTTCAAACTTGAAGATATCATTTCATATTAAGAATTAAGATATTTAAAGACAGTGCGGTAGAAACTACAGTTATAATTGAGATTTTTAAATACTTATCCCAAAAACCGGTGCAGATGAGTTAACAGGCGAATGATCACTCCACATTGACTTTTAAGTTTAAGTTTTTGTTACTCGCTTTTGAAGCTTATGTGTTTACCAAGGTTAGTTTTCATTTTAGTTGCATCACATTAAATATTTAACTCGCATCTACAATTGGCAATGATTCGAATTTGTAGTTAATATTTGGTTGATTCTATTCTGTGTTATGATATAAGAAATATTCATACTTATTCTTACCCCATTTGATGCATTCATACATTCACTCAAGAATCATTTCTCCCCCACACTTACATACATATTTCTAAGCTTTTTTTAACTGCTACTACTTTGTTTTTATATAAATATTACTTAAGTTAAAGTGTATGACAACGTTGCCTTAAGTGCTGACATTTTGCCGTAGATCCACGCGAATGCGCGTAATTTTCAAGAAGAATGATTCTAAATCTGCATCTTTAATTTTAAGATTTTACTAGAGATTTTTTACTTTAGAGCGTAGCTGTCCAAAGTTAACTATTCCGCGCAAATGTTACACGAAAATGGCAACGTTGTCACGTCAGATTCATATTATGACTGCATAAGGTTGTGTGATTTACGTATGTATGTCTATACCTAAAAGTCTTGGTTTCTTGATAAGGCTTTGGTATTTTTTCTAATTGAAAAGCAAAAGCGAAGAGTACAACAATATCTCAATTTCAATTCATAAATACGTTTCTAATGCTACATAATTTCTTTTCTTTTTCTTTCTTTCCCCTCGCGTATGATTTCATTGTGTTTGAATTTGTGTTTTTCGTTACGTTCAAACAACATCAACGATATTAGATTTTTCTAAAACACCACAACAACAACAACAAACAGAACAAGAATATACCAACATCCCCCCAGCCACACTATCCATCACTACAACCACCACCACCACCGATAACAGCACCACCCCCTTTCACCCACCACAAACGACAATTGTCAAAAGAATCAAAAGAAAATCATCAAAATCAACGCCATCATTATTGAAATCATCTTCGTCAACCGCCACCAGTCCATCTCCAAAACCAACATCAAAATCATCGACCATCACTGACACTACAACAGCCACACACACACCACAGCCATGCGCAGCTACCACAGTCCCATCCTTACCAACAGCCACAACACAACGTTCCAGCAACAATAAATTGTGTATTGGTGCCAAAACTGAAATGAATGCAAAAGCGAAAGCAATTCAAACCAAAGAACACAGCGTCGCACAGAGCAACGTACAAGTGAGCGCAAACACAACCGCCCAAGCCATTTCGTTGCCGGCATTCGCTGGCAGCTCGGCCCGCAACCGCGCCACAGACGCCCGTCAGGGCTGCGGCATCCTGTTCCCCAGCAAAGACTACAACAGTCGCACTAGTTTCGTTGATCAATTTACTGATTTTGTAATAAATGATTGCGCCGCGGACCAGTTTTCACTTTTTACTAAAAATCCCCCACTACCCTCCTCCTCCAACAGAAGAGGACCCACTAGCGGCACTGGGGCCGCCGCCAGCAACAAGAAACCAGCGTCGCAGTCGCGTGCCGTGCAACTGCTACTGACGCGAAAGCCCGTCAACGCGACGGCCACGGGCGCGCCGTCATTAACTACCGCCACCATCGTAGCGCCAGGCGTGCTGAAATTCACGTCGGCTGCGCTGGCCGCCGCTGCCAATGATGGCACTTCGGACCTGGCTACAGTAGGAGAGGCTATAGACGCTGAGACAGTGGTCATCGAAGAGGAGGACGACGAGCTGCTGGCCGCCACTGGTGGTGGTGAAGATGCCGCCGAGTTAGCCGCACTGTCCGCCAGTACAGCGCAAATATTACGCAAATTTCGCATACCGAAAGGTACAGCACTGACAGCGAAACTCGGCGAAGCTTCAGAGATGGCAGAACACTCGACGCGCACACCGTCGCCAACGGCTAATACGCCCAACTCGGTTGACCTGGTGGAAGAGGTTATCGAAACGGACGAGAACTCATTGTCGCCGATGACGCCGACCCTGATTGACAGCAGTGCCGCCTCCGTAAACGAATGCACCGCAACGAGCGTTCTACTACCAACAGCCACTGCACATCAGGTGGCTGCAGCGCCGCAACAGCAAATTCAGCTGCAGACGGTGCAGCCAAATGGCACCATCACGTGCATCAATTTGCCGCCGAACACGATACTGCTATCGTCGGCAGACGGCGCCATATTAGCTACCACCGCGCCCCATGCAACGAAACCCGGCCAGCAGCAAATTATCGCCATACAGGACTGGAATGGTGGTGGCGAGGTAGTAAATTTGACAACGACCAACACTGCGGCGCCATCGGCACCCACACCACCCACCACACAGACGATGCTCCTGACCGCCGACGGCACTGCCATTCCCATACTGCAGCAGACGAATGCTGCACAACTTGTGGCCGCGCAAGCCGCCGCCAACGAGGCACTGAAAGCGCAGGTGCTGGCGTAGGGTCTGGCGGGTGGCCAATTAGGGCGATTTTTGAATAATGCCACCATAATGCCGACTACATATTTCTTTTAATATTAATAAGGTAATGCCTGGTTTGTGGACAAAATAAATTGCTCGACAATGTGCTCTGAACACAAATACGATTATTGGAAAATATAGTTGATGAGAGACAAACGCTTTTCTGTTCAATCAATTATGCTTTCGAATAATAACGTTTGTGACTGATCGAAAACTAATTTCCGCATAGGGCTGTTGCAAATTTAAATAAGTTTGTATTTCAATAAATGCAATGCATAACTGACCATAGGCAAGATTAGCCGACATTTTCTTGACTTAAAAAACACAGGTCAGATTGCTACTGAGTACACGGTTACCCCCAGTAAAGTGCAACCGAACCAAAAATCGCCCCACTTTGCCGCTCCTTATCTCTAAGAAAAATGTGTATTAATTTTTAATGTTAATGTAAATACTGTCGTTGTAAGTACGAATATTGGCTCTTCAAACGTGACTTTTAGAACGGAGCGAAACGAGACACGAGATCTTTTGGTTATTGCGTAACTGCGTGTCTTGAAGTCAGAGAACCAAAAACTAAACCAAGTATTGTCCGCGATATAAATGTTGACCGTGACCAATGCCACTGCATGTAAAATATAAAAGAACGAATGAACACACTTGTTGCTATGAATGAGGTTTGTTAAGTGTAAGCTAAAAGACAAACATACTGGAACTCAACTAAATACATACATATATTCGTGAACCAGTTGTTCGAGAGCAAGCGACTGTCTTTGACAAGTTTGACATGATTAGCATCGAATGTTCTAAAATATGTAATTTTTAATTTGCACTATTGCTTAAATACTTTGTTTTAAAAAATAAAATTGCAATCTTATCCTTTCGTAGCTATTGAGCGAATGTTAAGTGAACGTTAGTGCGATCCTTTCGCCCGTGACAAAATTCCCCATTAGCGCCTAACATAGGAATGTAGTGGCAGAAAATATTGGGGAACTTTGTAAGCTGTCCTTAAATACTTAGCTGCAAAATATGTTTTATTGAAACTGACCGGTCGTTCATATTGTAATTTTGTTTGTCGTTTATATAATTTGTTGCAAGTCGCTTGTTACCGTGCCCTCGCACAAGTCGATGACACCATTTTGTCTCTAATTTTTCGTGGCCGAAGTCGGGCAGCATGCTGCAGATGCAGCATGCAGCTATTATTTTTGTCAATAGCGTTAACAGGAAAATAAATAAAACTACGAAAAGCAATGTCTTGCGATTCAACTAATTTATACCAACTTAAATTCCTAAAAACTAAGTATTTTTGTAGAACTTCAGCCATTAATTAATTTAAGCAAAATAACGATATTTGTAATTTATGTATACATATATACACGAATATTTTAAATGTGTACATGCAGACAAACAAACCAATTAACTAACATCTAAGCTAACGCAAGCCCGTTAATATTTGCCGGCACATAGAATGGTTGGCATGAAAACTGAAGGAATTCATACATAATTCAAATGGAAGACACTGATATAAGTAGGGTAGGTTAAGTTAAATAATCACACGAGCAAAAACTGTAAGATACATAAAATAAATTATTAGTTTAAACGTTAAGTAACACATGCAAACTATTTGAAAATATTCTTAAATAAGCACTTAATGCATACAAACAGACATCAATTGAAGAGAACAGGATTGAAATAAATTATTATATTATACAAATAATTATATTAAAATAAAAAACTTATTTCATAAAAGGAAATGTTTGCGTACTCTATTGGAGGGACAGACGAAGGCTCGTTAAACAGCGGCTTATCACTAAATGCGCATATATGTACATATGAAATGTGTGTCCAATGTGGATTGGCATACATTATTGTTTACAATCGCAAATGATAAAAAATAAAGAAGACACAGAAAACCCCTAAAGCAGCAACTCTTATCAGTTGTTCGCAGTCGCTTTGTATGACATTCGTTACTGAGTCGGTCCGGCTGTATATGATGTACGATAAGACTGGTGGTGGGGTTAATAATGTTCGGGCAGCTAACAGCTGATTCCGCTTTGGCAACGGTCTGGCACATACCAGAGCACAAAACTTATTCAGTACTCAGTTGGCATCAAAAAAGCAAAGCGGCCGGTATTACGTTTGACGCGCACACGCACACGCACACAGGAAGTGTGAGGAAAGCAATTTGATTTAAGTTGCCTCTAATTTTCCTTTATACCGCGCACTCGAGTGCTGCAGAGCAGGAATTGTAGGATCAGCCAGGAAGTGAGTGAGTCGGTCGGACCATAAGGCGCTATGGATCCAATGAAAGTAGAGGTAAAGGCAATCGACAGCCTCTTACAGTTGGACTCGTACCTGAAGCCGTTTGAACACGAGATACGCCGCAGGTGAGTGCTGCAACATGCAGCTAAAAAGTGCTGCAATCTTAGCTCCAAGTCGCGTCTGTCTGCTGCCAGCAACGGTGCAGAGCGCTGCAGTTCCACGGCGATGTCAGCCTAAAAATGCTGGGTTTTGGGCAAAGCGATAGTTGCGATAGTGTGCGATAGTAGGCGGTCATTAACAATGTCAAATGAAGGTCAAACCAATAACAAGTCATAAGCATAATTTTAATCAGTTCGATGAGCTCGAAGGGTGCGGCATAAATATTATTTACACATTCAATGCAATCCGCTCTAATACGATTGATTTGCCGGTGCATTTCGTGCGCCGGAAATATATATGTATACATTTATACATACATAAGTATATGTATGTACCTCAAGCAAGGCATCGAGCATCACATTGACGTCACTCAATAGTTTTGCTGAACTGATTACGGTAGCTCCTGTTTCTAAATTTAGATCCAACGTTTTAAACTTAGGTATCATGTTTTCCTCCACATTCCTTTCCCCACGTGGGGAATAAGTTTGTGTTATTCACGAGCAGACATGGGGGTTTTGCACTAAAATCCACTACCACTAGAGGTCTGCTGGGAAATTTTCCACTACCACTAAATAAATTTCAGTGGCAGCTGCATTTTTTCCACTAATCACTGATCTTTATTTAGTGGTAGTGCAGTTTTCTTCCACTAACTTTTTCTTAGTGGTACTTTTTACCACTGTCACTAAATAAAATTCAGTGATAGTTGAAAATTCCTCCACTATCACTAATTCTGTTCCACTAATGTTTCATCGCTAACGGTTATAACCAAACATTTCAACATTTTCGTTCATTTGCTTTTCCATTGATTCGTATTGTGATCGACTCTCTCTTTCAATATTGTTCAAAATGTAGTAGGGGAACTCACAATTCATTGTTTAAATAAAACATATATTTTTGCGCATATCGTTGTTAGTGGTTTATTTAATGGTAATGGATGTCTTTGTTTAGTGCACTATGCTTTTCACTACCACTAAATAAATTTTAGTGGTAGCTGAATTTTTTCCACTTTTTCAAAGCATTGTGCACTATGAATTAAGTGCAAAACCCCCATGTCTGTTCACGAGTTGGTTGTCTCAACGAGCGGTAAATAAATTTTAACTACAGCGAGCGTTTTTGTGCGTATGTATTTAATTCAATGACATTCATTTTCTCAGACGTCGTTAAGTCTCGCAGTTCCCCCAATACATGATACACGATATTAATTAATTTAATTAATTTTAGTTAATTTATTTGAATTCGAACGGCAGAATTTAATGTTTTCCGTGAGGCGGCTGTAACCATATATTTTTCTGTGGGCCGATCTTAAGACGTACAAATTGCTTCAGTGCTGCTTTATCAAGTTTTTGTGATTATCCTGAACATTTCAATCGATTCAAAGTCTAAAGCCAATTTTGATACGTCCATCTACCGCTGGTACGTAGGGAAATGATACTGAGTGGACAAATCGTCATACTTATGAATACACGGTTATGAATAAAGTTATGTATATATGTACTTCCGAACACTCCACTCCAGACACGGCGTGTTGCAGGAATGGATCAGCAAAATCGACAAGCTCGAAGGCGGCATGAACTCATTCTCGCAGGGGTACAAGTACTATGGGCTACAGTTTCAGTCAGATAATTCGGTGATTGCGCGCGAATGGGCCCCGGGCGCACAACAACTCTACCTCACGGGGGATTTTAGTAAGTTCTAAAAACACTATTATTCTGCACACAACATTCGTAACTGCTCATCCCCGCAGACAATTGGCAGTGGGAGGCGCATCCATTTAAAAAGCTCGATTTCGGAAAATGGGAACTGCATCTGCCGGCTAATGATGACGGCAGTGCCCCCATAAAGCACCTCAGCGAGGTAAAGGTGATCGTGCGCAACCAGGCCGGCCAGCTGCTGGATCGCCTTTCGCCTTGGGCCACCTACGTGCGCCAGCCGCCCAAGGAGTCTAATCAGGGGGTCAACTTTAAGCAGTATGTGTGGCATCCGCCAGCGAGCGAGCGATACACGTACCAGCATCCGCGCCCCCGCCGCCCCAAATCGCTGCGTATCTACGAATGCCACGTTGGCATAGCGTCACAGGAGCCGTGCGTCGGCAGCTATCGCAACTTCGCTGACAACATCATACCTCGCATCAAACGCCAAGGCTACAACGCCATTCAGGTTATGGCCATTATGGAACACGCCTACTATGCCAGCTTTGGCTATCAGGTGACGAGCTTCTTTGCCGCGTCCAGCCGTTTTGGCACGCCCGAGGAACTCAAGTATATGATCGATGTCGCGCACAAGCACGGCCTCTTTGTGCTGCTCGATGTGGTGCATTCGCACGCGAGCAAAAACGTGCAGGACGGCCTGAATCAGTTCGACGGCACCAAAGCGTGCTTCTTTCATGACGGCGGTCGCGGTGAACACTCGCTGTGGGACAGCCGTCTTTTCAACTACGTGGAGTACGAAGTGTTGCGGTTCCTGTTGTCCAACTTGCGATGGTGGCACGATGAATACAACTTTGACGGATATCGGTGAGTTTATATCATTGATGTTTGGCAAAAACTTAAATATAAAACATTATCACCGTTGATTGCAGTTTCGATGGCGTTACCTCTATGCTGTATCATTCACGAGGCATTGGCGAAGGTTTTAGTGGCGATTACAATGAGTACTTTGGGTTCAATGTTGACACCGATGCGGTAAACTATTTGGGATTGGCAAATTATATGTTACACCAACAGAATCCGGAAGTCATCACAATAGCAGAAGTAAAACTGCGTCCCCTACTTTTACTATTTCACCCACTATAATTTTCTTCATCGCCCTATTTTAATTTCATTCACAGGACGTTTCAGGCATGCCGACACTTTGTCGTCCCGTCGACGAGGGTGGCATCGGTTTCGACTACCGTCTCGGCATGGCCATACCCGATAAATGGATCAAGCTTCTCAAGGAGTGCGCCGACGACCAGTGGGACATGGGAAACATTGTGCACACACTAACCAACCGCCGCTGGAAGGAAAACACCGTTGCATACGCCGAGTCGCACGATCAGGCTTTAGTGGGCGACAAGACCATTGCCTTCTGGCTGATGGACAAGGAAATGTACACACACATGTCGACACTGTCCGGACCGTCGTTGATCATCGATCGCGGTATTGCACTGCATAAGCTGATACGTCTGATCACGCACTCGTTGGGCGGTGAGGCGTACCTCAATTTCATGGGCAACGAGTTCGGGCACCCGGAATGGCTGGACTTTCCGAGGGCGGGCAACAATGACTCGTACCACTATGCGCGCCGCCAGTGGAATCTGGTCGACGATTCGATGTTGAAGTACAAATTCCTGAATGAGTTTGATCAGGCAATGAACGCAGCGGAAGAACGCTACGGTTGGCTACACGCAGATCCCGCATATGTCAGCTGGAAGCATGATGGGGACAAGATAATCGCTTATGAGCGTGCTGGACTGGTGTTTGTCTTTAATTTTCATCCCACACGCAGTTTCACCGGATACCGCGTGGGTACCAACTGGGCAGGCACGTATCAGCCGGTGCTCAGCTCAGATGACGACATCTTCGGCGGACACAATCGCATCGACAAGAATTGCAAGCATGTGACGCGAGCGGAGCACTATGCTGGCAGGCTGAATTTTCTTGAGGTAAGCGTTGCCCATACATATTAAAAATGATTATTACTAAAATGTTGTTTCATTTTTAGGTCTATACGCCAGCACGTACGGCGGTAGTCTATGCACATGTAAGTGATTAAAGCTACAGGACTCTTTAAGACGTCAACCTTTCCAATGACTTCTGTGCTGGTCATTTTCTATAGTAATTGTAACCTGTTAATTTGTTACTGCTGTTGTAGAGCGAAGAATCCAAAAAATGAATAAAGATTTTTCTAAAAACAAATTTAATTGATAACGGTTTGAGGTCGTGAAGATTTTTCCCTTTCACAGTAAGTTTTAAACTTTTAACTAATAAAGGGTGTGCACACCAAAATCGGGACACGTGTTTTCTGATATAAAAATAAAACGAAGTAGTCTAGAATTTTTTTTGCAAATTTATTTATATTCTTCGGTCTTTAAGGTATTATATAGTCCACATTTATTTATATTTTTTTCCTCCGTATGCCACCAACCGCACTTTTCGTCAGAGTCCTTCCATAAATTTTTGCACGAAAAATTCGTTCACTTTTTTAGACCCCCACAACCACTTCCTCCGGAACTCTTCTTCTGTTAATACCCTCGCATCACTCTTCTTTAAAATGCCTATAACTATCGACCACTAGTTTTCGATAGGGCGGAGTTCCGGGCTATTAGGCGGATCACACTCGCGCTGTACATATTCCGACCAATATGGATAATATTCTCTTCATACCACTACAGAGATTCCCTGAAGTAGTGTCAAGTAGCCAAGTCAGGCCAAAACAACGGTTTTGATGTGTGGCAACGAATGAGAGGCAGTAGTCTCTTTTCGAAGCATTCTTCCCGGTAAATATTGCCATTCATTGTACCGACTGTTACCAAAGGGTTTGTTTCAACACCGCACGAACATATGGCTTGCCAAACCATGGTCTTCTTTGGGAATTTTGCCTTTGATTTCACCTTGTATTCATCAGCAACATCTTGGTCATTCGTGGCTATGTAAAAATCTTGCCCAGCTAAAAATGTAAAGTTGTTCAAGCAGTATGTTTCATAATCCATGATCACACTACTGAATTTCGTTAGCAAATTTTCGAACAAGTTACGGCAAAGGTGCTACACGGAGAGATTTCGTTTCGCGTCCCGATCTGGTACTACTTGAGCCTTGTAACTCTTCAAGCTTGCTCGCCTCTTGGCTTTCTGGACGAACGATGACGATTGCTCCACGATTTAAGCTACCGAACGACTTTACATTCGCGGATTTTTTGTAAATGCGGCAATCACTTTCTTCGTGCATCTAGCATTCTCCTGGCCATGGTCACCACCACTACCCACCTTACGATCGACTCTCAGCCTTTCATTACAATTTTTCAACACTTTACTGCATGTCGATGGTGCAAAATTTAGCTTTTTTGTAATTTGGCGTATATTGAGGTTGGGATTCGTAGTGTGTTCGTGCAAGATGAGTTTTCTACGTTCGTCTTCGTTTGCCATTTTCTCACTAATAAAACGGGTTTTGCAATTTTTTTTTACTTGAATATTGAAAACCAAGTCATGAAGTACTTACGTCTAAAATTTTACTTTTCAAAGAGTTTTATTTTAAAAGATACAGGTGTTTTAAAGTGTCCCGATTTTGGTGTGCACACCCTTTATTTACGTAGTTTTAGCGGCAGGAATGCAAAAGTGTAACATTTAAAAAGCAATCGTCGTGCACGCCTTTGATTTTTTTAACCGCAACTTAACCAACAATTTTATATTAAATTGCTGACAAAAACACTGTCCAGCAAAACATTCCCGCTTTCTATTTTTGAAAGCGCAACCATATGTAGGCTTTATTTACTGGTTTGTGTAAGTGACCAGTGCGTGGCCAACCATAACCGACAAAATTTTAAACATTTCATTCTGAATAGGTTTAAAATTGTTCATACATTAAACATTGAAGGCGATTAGAAGCAATACTTTATATTCTCAATGAGAAAACTTATCTATGGAAATAGCATAACATGTACATAAGGTGTATTTTAGGTTGCCGTTAATATGCAAATTTTTAGTGCTTAGCTATTTTAATTTTCGTTAATGACTTTACTTTCTTTTGAGTAATACTAAAATATGAAAGGTTCTTTGAAAATAACCAAGCATATTTACAATATTTCATTCGCTACACTCTCAATAATCGCGAACGTTGCATTTATTTCCTCAACCAGCAGCAAACGGTTTACAGTAATGCGCAAACTGGCCCGTAGGGGATGCTTTTCAATGTTGTTCAAGTATCGCGATTCGGTGACTGCTACACCACGCGCTATGCACTGTTAATGTTTCAAAATTAATCATCACACTAGTCATCACAAACTGGAATACCCACCTCATCAGCAATGCTCGTTAGAAGCTTCCTTTCCAGCGCGTCATCGTCACGGGGCAGACGCAAATACAATAGTTTCACCGGCGACAGCTCATTGCCGCACAGCTCTAATTTCGAAAACTGCGCGAACTTGGCGTGCACTTCGCGTGCAACTCGCTGCAGCTCGGCAAACATTTCCGGCTCGCGTTCGAATCGATCCAGCGCCGAAATGGCGGCTTGCGCCAGCAATGGCGGCAGAGACGCAGAGAAACAATAACCAAGCCCGGACAAACGCTGATGCTCCACAATGAAATGCGAGCCCACACAAAAGCCACCAATTGAAGCGATAGCACTTTCCATGCCGGCAGAAATCAGATCGACTTCGTTGCGCTGCAATTGTATTAGATGTACGTACAACAATATGTATACACGTATGTACGTAAATAAATATTAAGACTTACGTCAACATTAAAATGCTCAGTGAGCCCATGGCCTGTTGTGCCCAGAGTGCCGAAAGAGATGCTCTCGTCCAAGAAAAGCCGCAATTTGTATTTGCGACGCAGAGCCACCAATTCGGGGAGTGGACAAATTTCACCAGTGTTCATGTAAATGCCCTCAGCCACCAGGAAGCGGCGTGTTTTGGCCGCTTTCTTGGGATTCTAAGCAGAGAGCATCATTGTGATCAGCGCCAAATACGTTTGACTTGTTCACATTACTAACCTTTTCATCACGTTTTTGCTGGTCAGCGAGTAAGCGTTCCAAGTCGGCCATGTCATTATGCTTATAAAAGTAAATAGTACTGCGCGACGCGTCAAGGCCCTTTTGAATGGCGAAGTTTACCGCCTCGTCGCTGCAAATGCATACATCAAATCAAACCAATTTTAACACTTCCAACGCTTAATTTCGGACGTACGAAAAAATTACGTCGCCTCTCTTCGCGTACGCTGGTATGGCGCTGGCAATGGTTGAGAAGCCGTACGAGTATACTACAGCCTCTTCCATGCTCATGAATTTCGCCAACCGATCCTCCAAGTCCAGATGCACATCCATCGTGCCGTAGAAGCCGCGCGGCCCACAAGACCCCACGCCATACCTGCGCAGAGTCCGGCAAGCGTCCTCTAGTATCTGCTCGTCCTCCAGCAAACCAAGGTAGTCGTGTGTCGCTAAATTTATGCAATCATGCCCGTCCACCACCACACGCTTGCCAACCTTTGACTGCACCAACCGGGTGTGTAGCAGCGGATGCTGGGGATCCGTATCACCAACTAACGGTTCCGGTTCATAGTCGGCTATGATTGCATCCTCCTGCTCCTTAGTGTAGCGTCTGCCACGCCCGTTGCGCTTAATCAGCACCAGCCAAATCACGGAGAGCAGCAGAAACGCCTCTAGCAGTACCACATAGAGAGGGGTCTGCCATGTCATGAAAACAATATTCGGCAGTCAGTCGACACGCGAAAATTATATGGGAGGAAACACAAGTTACTTACATTCTGAAAGATACGTTCAATTTCGTTGAACAAGTATGGAATGGCGACCATGTTCTGCGGCTGGGTTTTTTTGTCTCAAATGCAGTCGACTTACTGGGATTTCCTCACTGTGTCATACACAATTACTCAGTGCCTTGCCCGCGTTGCTTGTAGCTGCGTCGATGAGTCGTCAATGAGAAATAACTCTTTATCTTTCCCAGATAGAAGAATTTATTTAATGGAACATCTGCAGTTTATTTTTCTTGTTCACACTCACTTTGCAAATATTGAGTTTTGCATTTAATAGCTAGTCACCAGTTTAATAAAATATTATTTAATTAAAATATTTCAATGTGCAATGCGCGTGCTACACCGCAGCAGGAAAAAAATGGATATTTTATGTGCAGGGCAAAGTGTATTAATACACTTTGGTTCAAGGAACACGAACCGCTTATCAGAATTGAGCAAACTTCGAATTCGACCCGTCCGATTTGACAGCGGCCACGCCACTTAATAAGTCCCAATTTCCACACACAAATTTGTCATTCATAACGCATTTCTATAGACAGCTTACTTTCCATACCTTGACAAACAACATTTGACTGTCGTGTAGTGATGGGACTAATAAATTATGCAATACAACCACGTACAATTATTACTAGGTATCGGATTTATATGCACACAAAATATGCCCGACATATGCAAAATATATGCACCTCAGCCAGGTCAAACCGCTAAAGCCACAAACATGACATTTTAAAAGTAGGTACATCTTGAAAAATCAACCTTCGGTCAGAAGGGATTTTTTTTTTAATTCGGGGTTTAAAAGGGCAAATCATGGGTTAAGGTGTTGTATGAAGAAATGCGATTCAATGGGTCTATTGCTTCAAACTTGGTGAAAATACTTCAAATCAAAAATAATTCGACTTGCATTTTTTATTTTTTCAAAAATCAAGGGTTAAAAGTTTGTATGGAGAAACATGATCTTATGGGGTTTTGACTTTTTGGTTAATAAGCACCAAATGATAAATAAAGCGATGTGTTTTTTTATTTTTTTGAAAATCGAAATCTGTCGGGTTCAACGATGGGATAAGAGTTTTTATAAGGAAGCATGATTTAAGAGGTCAAATTACTTAAAATATGCCGAAAGTCCTTTAATTAAGATATAATGAGACAATTATTTTCTCATAAGAATCTGACTGGGTCAACGAAGAATTAAGAGAAACATGATTTGTTGAGCCCATTGACTTAAAACGTGCGTGCAAAGCCGCGGAGCCCTGCTGGTTGTGGAGTGAAATTTTGTTTAATAAAAGTATGAAATTCTTCCGTGCAAAGCCGGGGATAACTGGAATTTAGTGAAATAAAAGGAATTTAATGAAATTTGGAATATTCAAAAAAGTTTTAAAATAAAGGGTAATTTTTTAGCAACTTTCTTTCTGGCAACACTGTTTTTGACAGCTCAGCTGTTTTCGGGTCACATGTTACTGCTCAGTTTGGTACCAAACAGATTTATACAGGTGACCTCGTTGAATGGGAATGAAATAGTTAACAATTTGAAATTGATAAATGAGCAGAAAATTTTGTTCACTAGTCCTTTTCAGTGGAAATCAGTTGTACGACAAATTCATTTCAGCGGGAAAATAGCGAACAGCTGCTTTGGCTGCTCTCTCACTTTTATTATCTAAACGCGCAAAGATGTTCAAAATTTTTTGACAGATTGGCCGTTTGAGCGAAGTTTCAAGACTAGTATAGACTCTGCCGCTGATTATATTTTTTATGGTGGAAAAGGTCTAGATTGTCAAAATGCCTGTGTAAAACCGTGACAGTTTAAAATGAAAAAAATCAAGCTTTGTTTTGATGTGCTGATTTTGACAATCTAAGCCCAGAAAACAAAATATATTGAAATTTTGTTGCTGCCCTAACGCTATCACCTTTATGAATTCGCCTTGTTTGGTACATAAGTTTACTATGAATCGACTTACAAGCGAACGCTTGCAGATTATTGAATTTTATTATCACAATTCATGCTCGATCCGAGGCTCCAAAAAAATATGCACTTGCATATAATTCCGATCCCTAGTAATAACCATCGGTAATAATATTGTTTTTTTCTCGATATTGTTTTACTAACGAATAAATAAATTTCACAAGAGCTTTGAAGTAGTAAATAAGGGTGCAAGGAAGTGGCGCGCACAGGATTTAAATTGGGCGGCGAGGAAGGTTTGCGTACAACTTTTAAGCTCAATTTGAAACTGTTTTCTTAACCCCCCCTCCCTAAGAATTAGATATTCAGCAAGAGTTATTTATACAACATCAGCGCTGAAAAAGCACAATAGTCAGCCAAATATTTGCCATATTCGGCATTTCTTGTAGGTATGTAATATATTTTACATTAGTATTATAAAATATTTGGAAGTAATATTGCTTGTTTCGAATATATTACTGTGGTTTTCAAGTAATATGTCAGATATCGAAGTTACTTTTAGAATCCAGTAGTATGTACTATAGCGAAGGTACATTCTAAAGTAATATCAGAGACAAATAAGACATTACACTCGCTCATTTTGCCAAAAACAGCTGAAATTTCCTATACGTGTGATTATCTAGATAACCAAGATAAACACTCCGTGAGAGCAAAGAAATCAGCTGTTTGCAATTTGGTTGCCGGGAAAAAAATTGAAAGCATTTGGTTTTATATGAAAAGGATTGCCGGTATAAATGTTTTTCACTCTGAACATCTCAGATAGTACATATATGTGGATCTCGTGCCTTACAATGTCTTAGAATGCGTCGATTGTCTGTTATTTGACGTAAAACTTTCGCCTTCTGCCATACAAATTTCCTTTTTATGTTGAATTCAATTCATGGTGAATTGGTGCTCAGCTGGTTTTTCTATTTATCTATTGTCCGGAGCACCTCGCGGACTTATTTTGCTGCCGGAAAAATGATAATTAGTTTTCCAATAAAACAGCAATCGGAAGCATCTTACTGTATATTAATCAATAAATTATTCATATCTAAGAAAAACGCGATCATAAAATTGCTTACAGCTCATTCAAGTTTGCTATAATTTTGCATTGCTTATTGGCTATTTTTCATACAAGTTTAAATTCTGCAATGCGTTTACAATTCGTGGTGAAACCCAATCAGCTGTTTTCTGCTTGAAACTTTTTCGGGGATGGATGTTTGTGCACAAAATTATGATTTACAGTAAAATCGCTGCCGGAACAAGAATATGTGTTCATTCTGTAATCTAAATGTGATGTCAAAAAGTTTGCCAGTAATCAAAATTGTTGTGGTTCGTTCATATTGTTATATTTGTGCATTATTCTGCCCCCTTTTGCATAGAAATTTTGTGCTGCCAATTGGTAAAAGTTGTGGTGAAAAAATATCAGCTGTTGGATTTGATATTTCATCGTCAACCTGATGCCGCCCGGGGTAATTTCGAAAAACAAAAAATTGAGAAGTATTGTGCTAAGTTTTGATATATTGTAATTTTTTGTTTTGCAAATTCTTACAACCCAAACCACAAATATTTTAAGATTCCTCTTATTGCAAGTAACTAATGTACATCACAATATGCTTGATTCATTTATAATAAAAATTTATTACACGTAATAGATATATCTTTATAAATATCTTTACATTTCCGCACCACCATAGAGGTATGCAAAATAGGCGCATTACCGAATATTTTTTTTTTTGGTGCTCGGTGCCCCTGTAGGCATATTTCACCCATTACAGCATTTCATAAAATATAAGGAACATATAAGTCACATGTAGATTGCACCAATAAACAGAAAATAAAAAATTAATATTCATAAAGCAATAACACAAAACAAAAGATACAAAATGTGCAAAAAAAAATATTTCTCCAATAAACAGAATTCAGAAATTCATATTTTTAAAACAATAAAATGAAAACCAAAGATACAAAATGTGCACACAAAAAATCTAAAAAAAGCAAAAAGCATATAAGTGCAACAACTTAACAATTAAGTACAATAAATACATTTGTTTAATACCAGCACCAAAATATTTACATGTGCCATATTACATACATGTCACATATAATACAATGCGAACTTATAAATTAAAGAAGTAGCATGCAAAACATATATACACAAGCAATATATACATATTAACCCTGAGCGGTTTTACGCGATTTACAGTATACAAAAATTCCGTCAAGTTTTTTGAATGAATTTGCTGAAAAACTGCACTGAAAATTTATAGTCTTTTAAGATGATAGTAGCATTACAAACATTAGTGTTAGTGTTAGTTCTACCTTTATCAACAAAAATTATTTGAAAAACTACAAATGCGATACACGCAAAATCTTATCTTTCGTCTTGGGAATAGAGTTTTTTATTAAAAAACTTTAAAACAAAATAAATTCTAACTTGCACAAATAAAGCAAGAAGTTTGTCCGTGTTGCAATTACTGCAACAAACAAAGGGTTCGATATCGTGGAGTGCATCATAAATAAAAATATACCTACCCCGACATTTCATCACATGCTACAGATACGAACGTTAATTTAACAGTCAAATTGGTATTTATTTTCTTTTTTAATCCTCGGTGTCCTCAGCGTAGTCTGCTGCACAATAAACAAACGATAAGAATTCAAATTATGTTCACCATGAAGTATGGTAGGAAGTTTATTTGGCAGCACCAGTAAAGCAATGCCGTATGTAGAAACGACTTCTATGATACATACTACATTCAATTTTTCGGGTACTCATGGGTACTCATGTACACACCACGAAATGTATCTATTGGCTCGGGGATTTATGTGACAGCGGGTATTTATTAGACAGCAAGAAATGAGTCTGTATAAGTGAGAACAACTCGAAGTGTAAAGTCTTTATTGTCTCTGGTAATATGTCCCAACACTGGTCACACGTGACGACTGAACGGTACAGTGTTGCATTCCAAACAGCATTTTGTGGACATATTGTCCGCAACAAGCCATATAGGTGACCATACCCAATCGAAATACAAAAAGCTGTGCACGCACAGGCACTGATAGAGAATGCCTATAGCGGCCTTTAGACAGTCGCACATGTTTGCAATCATGTGCGATGGGGGAAATGTGCGATGAGCGTTTACACGGTCAAACATGTGCGCACATTTCAGTTGTCTCGCTGCTGCCAACGAAGCAACATGGCAAAGTAAATCCTAAGTAGCGCCACTCTTTGACAACCAGGCGTCGATTCTGTATGACAAGAACTGTCAAATTGTTGTTGTTCACGTGTAAAACTGAGCTCACCACGATGGCCGTACACTAGTGGCAGGATTGCGTGTACGTGAAAAATACTGAAAAAATTGCAGTTAATATGAATTTCTTAAACGTAATTTAAGACGATTTTATAAAGGAATCGTTTACTTTTTATGTTGGTATAACCAGAGAAAAGAAAGCTAAATAAAATTCTCATAAATTATTTGGTTTTTACCAAAATTTATGAACAAATTTAAATTATTTCGTTTTTTATTCAAGAGCAACTCTGCCTTTCTTATATATATTCACCACAAGTCAATGTTAGTTGGTAATGAAATTCAAATGGTATTCTTGTTTGAATTTCCAAAGGCGAAACGCAATTTTTGTAAGTATGGGCAATTTTTACGTTTTTATAAAGAAATTTTCATGTATTTTTATATTTTTTCCAGCATCATGGCTAGAAAGTGTGTTTGCGGCTGCAAGGGAGCTGAAAGTGTTCATCGATTTCCGCGGGAGGCCACGCTGTAAGTAATTTGTTTGTAGTTTAAAATGTTTTTTAAATTAATTTAGCCCAACGCCGGAGGCTGTTTTGTTGTGTTGTGTTTTTAAAGTTAGTTAGGATTTCGAATATCAGCTTGTATATAATTTAAAACTATTTTTATTCAATAGTGTCTGTCCGACGTTCCTAAAATTCAGGGTGCCAACATTGTTACTACTAATTAATTTAATTTGCTAATTTTCCAATTAATTTGTTTATTATAACTTTCTCAGGGCAATTTCAAAACACAAAAACATTTATTTTTTCCTTTCCCCACCACTTTGTTGCCTAGATTTGTATATGCTTAGGTGGATAAGTTAACTTAACTGTATATATCTTTTTTATATAATATATAAATTATATATATATTTATTTAGTATAAAAAAAATTTAAGTATAAAAAAAATTGTAAGGGTGAAAATATGCCTACAGGGGAACCGAGCACCCAAAAAACATCGGTAACGCGCCATTTTGCATACCCCTTGGGTGGTGTGGAAAAAGCAAACACATTTTCAGATCTAGATGCTGCTAGCAGTAGGATGCCGCCTGCCGATAGTTGTTATGGTTGTTGATTCGATGTCTGCTTTTGCGTTTGGCTGAATTAGAAAAAGGGTTTAATAAAATGTAATACGACTTATGTGTGTATTGATGCTGTTCAATTGAACCAACCAAACATCAAACTTTCGATTGCGTTTCAATAGGGTGACACCGGTGCACCATAATGATCCTGTGCTGGCCGGCCGCCAGTGTACATGCCATGCCACATGCCATTGACGACGTGGACGATGAAATGTAGTCGCTAGTACTGCGTTTGCTGTAGTCATCGGTGCTTCGCTTTGCCGGCGCTGTAGTGTAATCATCAATAGCTGGCCGCTTGGAGCTGCTGCTTGTGTTATCGCCGCGCTTGGAATTGTCCAGGCGTTTCGTGGCCGTTGTGTAGCCGTCAATGCCACGCTTGCTGGAAGTTGAGCTGCCATAATCGTCACGCTTCTTATCGTAACTGCGGTATAAAACCAACACGCAAATAAATTAATAGAATGTTTTCAGAATATTTTTTTTCGGCCTAGGGAGAACAAGAGAATATAATGTAAAACGTACCTTCTGGATGACACTAGACTTGCGTCAAAACGTGGCGGTGGTGCCTCGAAACGACTGTCAGTGCCTGCTGGTCGCTTGCGATCTGCCACATCCACATAGCGTTCATCGCTGGGGCGTTTCGCCAAACGCTTAAGTGGATCTTCCCGTGCTTGTATAATCCTTCAATTGGTCAACGACAAGACAGAGATCCAGGCAAAGTGGTGGGGAAAGAAAAAGCGACGTATTAGATATGTCTTCATTTAATTCAGACTTACATTACAATTCGCACATTGCATTTCGATGGAGCAAACCGAGGAATATGCTCCTGCTCCTGGATATAATGGCTACCCGGCGAATTGCATTTCCGCGACTTGCTTCTGCAACTCGAGCGCAATATGGCTACCTAAAAGAGAAAATACAATTTAAAAAAGTACGATTGATAGATACTCACCAGGTTTCACTTCTGCACTTTATTATATTTAATTATATTCATTTTTAATGTGTTTCGTTGCGATATTTTGTTCCTTTTGAACAATGTTATCAAAAATGACATTTCATTTCTGCATTGGAGGTGAAATTTGCACATATTGTGGTGAAAGTGGTCAAATTATTATAAGACAGGGTTGAAATTTTTGTTATCGATGGTGAATATAGAAATGTATTAAGATGGGAAATGTTTGTAATGATTATGATTTCATTAAAATTATTTCATTCAGTTCAGTCGCATCAAAGAAATTTAATAATGAATACGAAAATGTTCTTCTGAACACATTCATCATCTTTTGATTAAATTATCGTGTTGTGAGTTTATATTACCAATCAAAATGAATAAAAACATATTTTTAGTACGTATTAAGAGCTCTGAAGATGCACGACATTACTATAACACACAAATTTTGAAATAATTTATTGCAAGAAACTTTGTCGTTCGCATTTTACCTTATACAATAACAAAATTACCTTGATATTGATTCAGATTGTTTTATGTTTTTATCATGAAATTATTTTTAGGAAAGAAAAATTGAAATTTTTATTCAAATGTTGTCTATTTTAATCAATTGTGGTAATAACTATTGTATTTCTCCAGTAATTTTACAGTTTTGTTAAGATATTTAATCTTTCAAATATTTCTTTATTTCTTGATTGGAAAGAGCAGTCAGAAAATTAGGCATAAAATTTACTCCCAAAACCAACAGAAAATCGTTATGGGGTAGCACTGCTTGTGCGGCAACACTGCCACTAGTGTACGGCCAAAAAAGAGTGGCGCTACTTAGGATTTACTTTGCAACATGGTATGCGCTTTCGCATCAATTTCTTTAAATTTGCATAAAAGCACCTCTATGCTGCGTTTCTTTTAATTTTTATTTTTATATTCTTCACCTTTTACTTTTCACAGTTCGGGATTGTGTTTATACACCTCAAAGAACTCCTTCCATAATATTTCATTTTTTTGCGACGCCAGCCTCACTGCTCGCTGTCCACCGATCGAATGAAAAAATGCACTATGTGTGTCACACAGCCGTTTACACGGTCGCACATGTGCGTCGCGCCGACAGAGAAATCAAAAAATTTTGAAAACCGTCGCACATGTCCGACGACACGAATTTCTTGCGTTTACACGGTCATTCTTCTCGTCGCGCCGCACATGATTGCGGACATGTGCGACCATCTAAAGGCCGCTTATCAGCTGTACAACTTTGCTTCCGCCGTTTTCCGATAGGTGGCTGTACCGGCTGAGGCTGGTTGAAATACATAGATGGTAATGCCTTTAAAGTGAGTGTGGACAGTGCCTAACGAATTGTCATCGCCGTTTCAGTGACAGTTGTTCTTGTTTTCGTATTATTCACGCTCGAAAATGTCCGTTTATGTGCCCAATTCTCGCCATTTGCGGGAAGTTTTACTTTTCTGTTACAATTCGAAAAAAAAATGCGGCTGAAGCGCATCGAATGCTCTCAGAAACTTACGGTGATGCTGCTCTGAGTGAAAGAACGTGTCGGGAGTGGTTTCAACGTTTTAAAAATGGTGATTTCGATGTCGAAGACAAACATGGTGGTGGAAGAGAAAAAACCTTCAAAGATGAACAACTAGAAGCATTGCTTGATGAAGATTCGTGCCAAACCCAAGAAGAGCTTGCCGAATCGTTGGGAGTGAGTCAGCACGCCATTTCAAAACGTCTCAAGGCCCTGGGCATGATTCAGAAAGAAAGAAACTGGGTGCCGTACGAGTTGAAACCGAGGGACATCGAGCATCGATAAAATCTTCGATATTACTTCTTACATTTCCGTTGTAGGTTTAAACATTTTCATAACTGAATCAAACCCTTTTGAAAGCTGTTTAACGTATAATAGACGTTTGTAACCATGCCATAATTAAAATCCAATTGATCTTTTCTCAAGTATTTATTTCAATACAATTCAAGTGTCATTCGTGAATGCAAAGACGCGCCCTCTTCGCTACGTTTTTAAATGGAATTGAATAAAACGAATGACTCACCTTACTTACGTGTAAGTGTTTCATCTCTCGATTTAGAATACAAAAGAAAATAAAATAAATTGTAACTTAATATGAAACAAAGTTGTACTTCTTTAACTACTCGATGTGTGTGTGTGTGAAATTTATGAGTTGGTGGGTGGGAATTATAGAAATATCGGTTGTCTGTAATCGTGAGCGTAGTAGCATAAATTACAAGTTGTTATTTTGACATGTACGCAAATAGTTTATTTTCTGGCAGCTTGTATCTGCTTTCATCTCCTTTCAATAAACACACACATTTTCGCTTTATATGCTACCAGCTACTCAATATCGACTGACCAATTCAAATCTCAACTGATAGTAACTAACAATGAAATAAAAATTTAATTTAAACGTTTATAGTCAGAACAGAAAATACGTTCGCAACGCAACGATTCACAAATTTAACCAAAAGTATATAACGTAAAAATTAACAATCGAAAGTGGCCGCAAAGATAATTCGCTTAAGTTTAATGAAAAATTGTGAACCATGACGGGACAGCAAGAAGATGCAAGGCTTTGCTTGATTTTTAGCTTTGATGCCGCTTCTTTCGGTGGTCAGAAGCGGTTGCAGATATAATTAAATCCAACGAGTTTAGATGATTAGTGATTAATAGTCTTCTAAATTAGATTTGGTTATATTATACAGTTGTTTTGTGGTTGCTGTTGGGTGTTTTGCAGCCAATCTTCCTTTTTCTGTTTTCGCTGCGTGTTGTGGTTTGTTGTGTTCCTTTGTAAAATAGATTGAATTGTACTATCCGGCATGAGATGCGCACTATTTCTTTGAAGAAGCGTCTGTTTCGGCGCCGCCAACGCCACCCGTAACTCCAGGCTGCGTTTGATACGAGTACTGTGACCAGTACTGATTTGCGTCAGTAGCTCCGGCACCTTGTTGTTGTTGCTGTAAGCAGTCAGATTTAGTATTTTATACTAATCAATAAATTAGGCTGTTGCTGGCTCACCTGCCACCAGGACATCCAATCTTGTTGCTGATTTGGATCGGCGCTTTGCCACTGCTGTTGTTGGTTGCCATATCCTGCGAACATATAAAAGGCACTTTGAATATTTGATTTTTTTTGAGAAAGTGACTCCAGGCCAATATCAGTCCGACACACTCACCCTGCATCTCATTGTAACCCCAGTATTGTTGAGGCGTGGCGGGTTGCTGCTGGTACTGATGATGTTGTTGCCAAGTACCCCCGCCACCAGCATGATGCTGTTGCTGCTGTTGTGGGTGAGGTTGTTGCTGGTGCTGGTGTGTCGGGTGTTGCGCGTATGAGCTCCATTTACCAGTGCTCTGTGTGGAGCTCTACTCGTAAATAAAAGGAAATTCAAAGATTGGTATTTGTGTTCACAATGGTAACTGACTAATTGATCAAAACTAACTTCAATCAGTTAATGAATCGTCTTACATGCGAACTTTTCACAGAAGTTCACACATGACTCACCTTTCTACTCACCGTCGTTGCGACCGCAATTTTTCCACCGCTATTGTACTGACCGTAGCCGTCGTTCGAAGCGGTCGATCGCTCATAGCCACCGCGACTATCTTCTGTACGATTGTCGCGGTGGCCAGGCCGAAAATCCCGCTGATTACCGCCGCCGCCACCACCAGAGCGATAATTGTCGCGACGTCCGCCGCCTGCATTTCGATCTCGATCTCTGTCGCGATAGTCACGCGAGCCGCCGCCCCCACCGTATGCATCGTAGCGGCCGCCAGAATCATAGCGCCCAGCGCCCCCACCGCCAGAGCGATTGTAGCGGTCATCGTAACGATTGCCACCGCGGTTGTTGTGCATCCAGTTTTGGGGGCCGTTACTGTAACGGTTATTGCGATTGTCGTAGCCACGACCTCCGCCGCCAGCGCCGCTTCCGTAGCTGCGGTCATCGCGCCATCCGGAACGATAGCCGCCACTGCCGCCGCCGCCTCCACCACCACCACCGCCGCCCCAGCGATTGTTGCCACCACCACCTGAGTGGCCACCACGTCTATCGTTCCAACGGTTGAAATCGCGGCGACCATCATTGTGGCGACGATCGTCGCGCTGGTAATTATCGCGGCGGTAGCGTTTCGATGGATTTGCATCCAAGGCTTTTTTGCCCTTCTCATTGTACTTTTTCACCTCCTCCTTTGCCTCGTCGCCGCTCAGATCGGTGTAGATAATGTCATCGAACCAACCGAACTCCAGCGATGGCAGCGTTAAGTTAGCTGCAACAAAATTTTACAATATAAAGCAGTCAGATTAGCGGTGTTCCATTTCAAATATAAAACTATGATTTATTAAGATCCGAGAAGTAATCTGTACGATGGACTGAGTAAAATGTGAGAACTGCGATACCAAATTGCGGAAAAAAAGAAAATTTGGTAAAACTTAAATTACAACAAAATCAGGTTAAAGTCAAATTATGAATGATGGGAAGAGGGAAGAGTGATGGCGTTTCTAAAACTGCAGTAACAAAATTAAACATTCCAGGGATTTAAACGACAATGTGCCATTATGATTGGCTTTAAGTTTTTGCGATCTTTTGAAGCATTTGCCAAAGTTGCACGTATTCCGTGAATGATTGCATGAAATTGAGCTCAGTACTGTCTCCAGTCTGTGGCCTCATTTGAACCAGTGATCAGTTTAGCATTTAGCACGTCCCCGCCGTAGCCGAATGTTAAATTTTCAATATACCTTTTGCTCCCAGAACAGCTGCTGCTTACATATTACAACACAAACAGGCTACATATTTGTGTTTATTAGATTTGAAATTGCTTTAGTTCTATGGAAACTATTGATAGCTACTGGGCGGCCATAGCATTATGTTTGACTAAATTCAGTTTAGAGTATTGGCATTGTACAGAAGCAAAAATCGAGGTCGTTCTTGGAATAGAAGAACTATTTCATAGTGGCAAACTTTGCGATCACCCAGATTAAGGAACGAAAACAAAACTCACAATACATAAAGTAAATCATGAGAAAAAAATCAATAAATGAAGCGCCCCACACTTAGATAAAAATGTCGCCCTTGTACGAGTCGGGCCAATCCAAAAACATCACGAATAAGAAAAAAATAAATAGAAAATCAGAAAAGATATTTCAACACACATATATATCTACATATGTTTAGAAATATGGTAAACCAGTAGAATACAATTAAACAAGTAAGTAATAACCGAAAATATAACAGTACTATACGGTATACGTAATCATAAGTAAATTCTTACGTACTAATTTAATCGTTGTCATTTGGTTTTTGAAAAAATTTCAATCAAATATAAAATTAAGACTACAAGGTAAGTATACATTTATTTGCCCTGATTATTTTCGTTTTTTGGTAGGATAAAATTTTAGTATCTAGGCTTCGTTTTCATTTAATTTTTGTGTTTGTATTTTTTGTGATAATTACCTCGTAAGTTATTTAATGTTGATTCTCTTATTGAATAGGCATTGCCCTTTTCAGTTTTCTCGGTGTTGCGCCGTTTAAATTCTTCTTCAGTTGGTATGCAAACAACTGCAATGCGTTTGAAGTCGCCGAAACCTTTCATTTTGCGTCGTTGTGCGGATGCATAAGCATTTGTCTATAAATCACACATTCACATGGACAAGGATGAAGATGGCAAGTTGTAGTTGTTTTTCATTGTTGTATGTGGTAATATACGTATATAAGGTTGTTGTTGTTGCTCTTGTTTCGAGTGTTGATTGGCGCATTTAGCATACAGAAACATTCACATATCTATACGATATATGTGTTGATTACAATATTACAGCCGATATATGTTTTAAAGCTGCACACATCATACGTCTTGTTTCCAAATATCTGCTCGCCAGCGCGATATGGCATATCATTTACATATTATAGTTCACAAATAAGTACAATCTTTCTGGAACTCATTAACGCCCCACTACGTCAAAGAAATTCTTAACAGCTAGAACATACCTTTTGCTATGCCGGTGGTGCTGATTGCAGTGTCATCGGCACTGATTCATAGATCTAGATCAAATGGACGATAATTTGTAAAAAAAAAACCACCAGGTTGATGCGAGTCGAGCATTCAACGAATAAAAACAGACTTCAGCTAATATTTGAAGACAAAACATCTCATCGTAACGACGTAACGAGCTAGACGTTATTTTAAGAGGTAATATATCAGTTGCATTTGGCATCTACTTACAGGCATCTTTGCCGCACGGAACTCTATCATATATTTCACTTTATCCAGCCAAATGAGGTACGACGAGTCAACTGTTGTTGTCTAAAGTCTACCGGAATGAAATACTCACTTGAGCGTTCTTAAAAGCTACTTGGCCCGCCAACTTACACTCTAAGCATACCTTTCGCGTTGCCGCCTATGTTTCAAGACGGTTTAGTTACATATTCTTTTTCCATTGTTTCCTTGAGCAAACAAATCAAAATTAAACAGTTGAAAAGTGTATCTGAACGCAAACAAAAGATTGAATTTGCGCGCATCCATTACAACAGAAAAAAAGGTAAATAATAATGTAACTAAGAGCATAAAAAACAACTGAAACTATCAGTAAGTGAAAAAAAAACAAAAAAATATTAAAAATCATGGGTTCACAAGAGAAAGGTAAATTACAATTTAAATGGCTCAACAAACACTCTGCAACTCAACTTAGTATATTTTTCGGCATTTGTCGGCTATTTGTCAGTATGTTTAACTAGACTGCCTCAAAACACTTCACAATCTTCAGACCGAATTACCTGATCAAGTATGAAATTACGACGCCGTTTAGTAGCGATCTCCTCCAGCGGAGATAAACTATTTATACACCACTCGTATACTCTATCCCAACGCCCTTTGTGTATTGTTTTACGCGGAGTGCCATCAATCTAAATGCCGCGTAGGGAGAACAAAAAAATCGTTATTGCAATCAGAAAACATCTTAAGTTTAACTATTGTGCGCACCGTCATTTTGGAAATAAGCGCATCGGCACCGATAATGTGGTAACGTTTCTCTGGATTTTCTTTCACGTGATTCAGTGTCCAATGCGTTTTGCCTGCACCGGGAAGACCAACCAGCAATATGACTTCGCATTCTTTACGACTTTCTGGACGCTGAGGGCCAGGCACATATTTCTCCTCTGGTATAAGTGCGATCAATTCATAGTCGGGCAACAGCGACACAGGATCACGTTGTTCTGGCACGACTTCCTCATACTCATCTTCAGACACCACCGATTCGCGCCTTTCAGAATCCAATTTTTGACGCTTATTAGGTGAAGGACCATCGTCATTTTCTGAAGCAGCATCTTTTTTAGTGGGTTGCTCTATAGCTGTTTCAGCACTTTCCTTCTTCTCAGCAACAGCTGTACCCTCACCATTCTCGGTGGTTTTGCTACCTTTTTCGTCCTCCCCAGCAACAGAAGTTGTGCTTTTGTCAGCCTCTGCATCTGCAAACAAAAAGTTATTTATTTACAATTTACTTACTTACTTTTCTCCTTGTTTTGAAAACAGTTTGAACCACAGTGTAAACTAACCTTCAATGTTGTCTTCGGACTTCTTTTCGCCTTCAACGGTCTCTGGAGTAGCTGCTTTTTCGTTACTTTCTTTCATTTCCACATCATTCAATGCAGTATCAACCTCACCTTCTGACCCTTTTTTTAGCTCTTCATCGGGCTTTTCATCATCATCGGGTTTCGTCTCATCAACCACCTTCCAATTTTCCTGATTACTGTCTGTCAGTGTTTCTTTGTCTTTGTCCTTATCCTTGTCGCTTGGTTTTTCCTTTCGTGGTTTACGACGCATACGTTTTGGTCGTTCAACATTCACCAGTAGATTTTCATTATCGGCAAAGTTTACGTGGAACTCGTAGCCTTTCGTAACAATGTGCGGAAAGAGTGCGCCTGTCTCACCCAAGATGCTCTTGTCGAACTCAAAGGCCACGCCCACGTCCTCACCATTTAACGTGTATTTGATAGTGGCTGGCGTGTTCTCTAAATCTAAATAACAGCCAATTACGTCGTCTAATTGGTATGGTTTAGCATATTCGGTGAACTCGGAGTTTAGAGCTTTGCGGCCGGACTCACAGTAAGCGAATGAGTTCTCGCTTTCGCCCAACAGCAGCGTGCTGTCCGGCATAGAGAAACCGACACGGAAGCCACGCACATGTGGCTCGTCACGGAATTGGTGCGAACGGGTCATTTGAGTTTCCTCAGCGAGTCGCACCTCGAAGCACACTTTGCCTTCTCGTACGCCGTAATTGGTGCGTACACCGGACCACACCAGCGAATAGATTTCATGTGTCATGGGTTTCGCCGATGTAAATGTCACTGGATCGATGCGCAAATGCAAATCAGAATCAACTGGTAATCAAACAAACAAAAATTAATTATACCTTTCAAATTAAATACAAAAAAATTTGTTCGCACTCTGACTTACACCAACTCAAACCAAACTGTTTGTCCTCGATGGTGGGCTCATCCTCCGGATTTGTAGCCTCTTCTGTCGTTTTTGAAGGGCTGCCATGACTGCCGGCTCCTGTGCCGCTGCGACGTTTCGGCGTACGAGAACGAGAGCGCGACTTGGAGCGTGAGCGTGACCGCGATCGGCCTCGATCGCAACGCTCCTTGGAATGTGAGCGCGATCGCGAACGAGAACCGGAACGTGAATGCGAACTCTTACGTACGACCGTTTCGGGCTCACTGTTATCACCAGCTGCACTTGCGGCCTTATTTTGTTCATTTTTAATGGCTTCTTCATCGCTTCCTTGATTTTTTTCTAGATCTTCCACTTTCTCAGCACTAGATTTGCGCGGCGTTCTATCATCAACATCCATTTGTTTGTCATCTTGTTCAACCGTATTTTTCTCTGCTTGCCCTTCATCGTCCTCTTCGTCTTCTTCCGGGTCGGGAGCTCCATTAGCTTCTGCGTTCTTCTGTTCATCTTCTTTTGCCTGCACTTCAGCAACTTCGTGAATCGCATCTATGTCATCCTCTTTTTCTTGATCTGCTGCATCTTCAACTAAACTCGGTTGTACTGTCTCTGGTGGATCGGCACAAATTTGTTCTTCCTGTCCAGCTTTATTTTCCCTGCCTATGTCATCGCCTCCCTGCACTGCAACTGATTCTTCCTCTAGAGTTTCCAAAGCAGGTTCATTTATTTTTATTGGCGACGGCGAAGGTGAACGAGTCATTGATCGAGTTCGCCGACTTCGACGACCGGGCGTGCCTGGGGTCCCCGGGGTGCCACCTCCACCTGCAATCGTTTAATATAAAATCATTTTAACAATAAGATAGAGTACTCTATTAATTTCTAAAATTACAATCACGATGTTCTGTAAAGCTGAAAAATAAATTTTGTGCTATATCAAATTGAATTAAATTTAGTATATATGTTTTTTATTCATTCATTATCCAATTTGTTACGAGTTTTCTTTCCCATTAATTCCTTTGAAAATAAATTACGTTCTGATTTATAGGCAGTACTATCAGCAGGTGTACTATCTTATTAAAACGTTTATTTCCAAATTTAATCTTAAACTCTTCTAACCTAGAATTCAACTTCTGGATATTTAGGCTATATTTAATCCGTATGTATTTATAAGTTTTGTCAACTGGTTGGTAACCCTGTCATTCCTCTAAAACGCGGGCATTTTCAGCATTGCAGTTTTCGCACACAACCCCAAAAAAGTTATGATGTTAGCGGCTACTCTTCTAAATAATTGACATTACCTCCATCGCCGCCTTCAAGAACCGCTCGCAGCCTCTCCACCAGCACTGCTTTTACGCCTTTGGTATCGAGCCCGCGCGCTTGCAGCTCATTCCGCAAATCCACCACCTTCATTTTCTCCAACTTGGCAACATCCATCGTTGCTGTAAGAGTAGCCGCCCTGTCGTCGTTGCTGTCTGCCGTTGTATCTATGCTATATACAAAATGCACTCGTTCAGCTTCAGGTTTTCGCTTTCAACTTTTTCACAAATAACCAAATAATAAATTATAGACACAATGCCGCTCCAAGTGTCTCAAATGCTGTCTAAAACTCACATCCAAGTGGAATTAAAAAAAAGAACTAAAATTAAAATGAAAAAATGCGGTCGCGCGGTCACCCGACGAACAACGAACGCGAATGTCAGCTATCGGATATTGATGTCGGTGTTGCGGTCACAAATCAAAATTTACTTTGCGATTTTTCATGCGCGTTTTTTCAGCACTAGCCTCACGCTATACAATGTTTTATTATTGATTACATTTAGTTTGCGATTTCTGCTTTCTTTACTAAAGTTTTCCATAAAATCCGAGCACTTTTTACCAGGGTTTTTTCCAAGTTTACCATCTGCCGCGTTCAACGTGAAATTGATTTCGTTTTGTTCTTCGAGCGAAAACGAGCGAGCGGCTGTAGTCCGAAAAATGGCGGCAGCTAGTTCAGTGAGATTGTAATAGATTTCAGTTAACTTGCAACGCTTGCAACGGAAGAACACCAATGCCAAAAATATTGTAAAGGAATAAAATTAGTTTTTGCTCTGTTAGTGCATGCGTCTCTATCCTATCAAGCTTTATTAAAAAACAAATACATTGGATAGCCGAATCTGTAATAGATGTGCAATAGATAATTACTCTGCACAGGAAATTTATTTAAATTCATTATTTAAAATTTAGAGTACAACTCCAATAAATTACTAAAAGCTAGGGTATATGTACTATATACATAAACATGCTAATTACATTTAATCACAACCCGAAAAGTGTGTCAGCAGATTTAGTTTAGACTGAAAACTCTACCTAGAATTATGGAATATATCTAAATTTTTACAAACTTGGTTTGTCTGCCTTAGGTACACGCTGCCTTAGCGGTTCATTAAGACTAAAGTTAGTGTTATGACACGGTAGGAAGAACATGTTGGTAATTCTGAGGTCACGTGCAGGACAATTGAAAAGTATTAGCTCAAGTAAGAAGTGGCATTTGATATGGCTCGTGACTATGGAAATTTTTGTTCGCATTTCAAATGTCGTAAAGTTAGCAAAAGACATCTACTTCTATATTCAGGCATACTACTTTTCCAACGGAGGAAATGAATGGCATATCTAATGAAACGTTTCTAAATCTTGTCAATCCTTAAAGAATAACCCAAACAGAATGGATCCCAAAATACCCTTTGTGCAAGCGCAAGTATTTATAATGTTTTTAATATTTTGTCTTACAACCGCCGCAGTTACGTTACAAGTTGTGTTCTCCTTTTTAGCTCGCAACATGCTCCTCCCAACCGCCACACCACCTCAAATTTGAACCTAGCAACGTTTTGTTTTGGCTGCTTCCACCGCTTCCAACACCTATTGTCAAGTCAAGGCTAGAAAATTCCGTATATCCACTGCGATTCCTGCAGTTCAGTTCGCTGTTTACTTTCAGTACAAGTGGCAACAATTCAAAGTTCCGGACAAACGTGATACTTTATTCTTTCTGTATTTAGCATTGCATTTTGGTGACAGGAATGGTTCAGAAAAATGTCGCATTCAGCTCACGCCTCTTTAGCTCCGCTCCACAGATTACATGAATGTTGTCGCATGGCAAATGCGCCCAAATTTCGCTCAAAATCGGCAAATCCACCTACAATTCAGCCATTTGTCGCCAACATATCAATCCATCCACGTTGTGTACCGCCATTTTCAATACAGGCAAAACAGAAAAACACAGTTGTCGTGGATGGTCCCTTGCTGGAACCGGCAGCGCCAGCAAGTGCCCGAGGAAAAGTTAATGCAAAAGGTGCGACTCGATCCGAAATTGACAGGATTTTCCTACTTACGTTTCTTATATAGTATTGAAAAGTAGCAAAAAGTACTCCAGATCAACGTGGGAGCTAGATCGGAATGAGCTTAGCAAACAGCGTAGGCCGACAACTTCATTCCGTATGTATTTCGATCGTGGTGATTTGCCTATAAAAATGGAATATTTATGTGGAGGCGATAAGATCGGATGGACGGTGAGTGCGTTTTCTTACATTTCTCCCTTTCCTCAGCGTCGAGAGCAATTCGTGTCTGGATATAGTGAACTAATTATTGCAAGGCCTGTTTACAGTATTGAGGTTGTTCACTATATCAAGGCTAAAATTTTTGTTCAAAAACTCGTTTTAGTAGCTCAAAATACACTTTTTGTTTTTTGCTTGAAATTGCTTTCAAACTTTAGAGGCTCCTTGTCAAAATTTGAGTGTTCACTATACCCAGACACGACTGTACGTCGTTTGTAGTACTAAAATTTTTGTATTTCGCTCTTATGATGTAACTTCTCAAAAAGAATGTAACTTTGTTGTTGGTTATTGTTAGGAATGTATAGAATTTTAAATTTAAATCAAATAATGAGATTGCACCATTTTAAGCTCTTTTGCCAAATTGTTTTTTTAATGTTTTCTATCATTAAACTATCAGGTGTACAACTTTGCTTCCGCCGTTTTTTCCAAAATTAAAAGCTTTATTGCGAAAAAGTGCTTACAGATGTATTATTCAAAGTATTGTCCGTCGCTAGCGACAACTTTCTCCCATCTTTCCGGCAATTTTCGGATCCCGGCTCGAAAAAAGGAGTCCTCTTTTGACGCTATCCATGAAGCAATCCATTTTTCCAATTCTTCGAAGGATTGAAAATGTTGATCTGCCAGGCCGTGTGCCATCAAACGGAATAGGTGGAAGTCAGAAGGGGCGACATCTGGGGAATACGGCGGGTGGGGCAAGACTTCCCATTTCAGCGTTTCAAGGTACTTTTTGACCACTTTTACGACGTGAGGCCGAGCATTGTCGTCTTGGAGGATAACTTTGTCATGTCGCTCTTCCATTTTTAAAACGTTGAAACCACTCCCGACACGTTCTTTTACTCAGAGCAGCATCACCGTAAGTTTCTGAGAGCATTCGATGCGCTTCAGCTGCATTTTTTTTCGAATTGTAACAGAAAAGTAAAACTTCCCGCAAATGGCGAGAATTGGGCACATAAACGGACATTTTCGAGCGTGAATAATACGAAAACAAGAACAACTGTCACTGAAACGGCGATGACAATTCGTTAGGCACTGTCCACACTCACTTTAAAGGCATTACCATCTATGTATTTCAACCAGCCTCAGCCGGTACAGCCACCTATCGGAAAACGGCGGAAGCAAAGTTGTACACCTGATACTTTAAAAAAATAGTACCTGTAAAGGGCCGGAACAAGTGCAGTACAGCGTACCCTGGTGAAATAGAGCTTGCTGTATAGAGCTTGTTTTCGTGAACGGAACAAACTAAAAATGTTGCCTGGGAAACACCTACAAAAGGCGTCAAAGTTCAAAACTTTTATCAAACTAACTCAATCAATTTCCAATCAATTTACACGATATGAGTATCAGAAGAAAGGTCTTTTTCATTCCTTAATTTTGATGTACAACATTATAAACTTTATATGCACGAGTAAAAAATTATAAGCAAAAAATATTTTTTATATAAAATTTACAAAATCCGATTTTTTTTCGAAAAAAAACATCATGAAGATATAAAATAAATGTGTTACCATATATTCCCTACGGAATTCCCTTTACAATGAAATATAAAACATTTAAACTATTTTTGGTTTTGCTTTTATGTTTAAATTAAATGTAAGACTTTTTGTCTTGATATGTCAAAATAAGAGTGTCAATTAAGAGTGGAGTGAAGATAACTTTATGACATTTGTGTTCGAACATAATTTCACGCGTTTACTCCATGTTCACGATAGCCGCGACGGCCATATATTCGAAATTAAATGACATAAAATTGTATTTCGAATAAATAAATTTTTGGGTAAGAAACTGTGTAATCTCATTGTATTATCTCAATTTAAACTTTAACACCTGTAAAAAAATCACCCTATACAAAGATTGATGAACTGATGAAAGTTTAGCTAAACACCACTTTGGGTACGAGGAGGAAATTTGTTGAAGAGACATTAGGTCTGTTTGGGAACGAATAATTACTGGGTCGTGTTTGTGTACGCCAAGTCTCCAGTAACGAGAGAAACTGAGAACGTAAAGTGACAGTTCATTTCGTGAGAACTTGCAAGTTTTTACTGGAGAAATTTTGTCCAGTAACTTTTAGCCACTAAGAAGAAGAACAAGAGAACAAGAACAAACATATGACTGGCTACCATATGATCGACTGTAAAGAACAACCGTCTTGCTCAGCTTACTTGATGCAGCTGAAAGGGAAGAATCGTAGATTGAGCTCAACGAACTATTTGCCTTTTGTATTAAATTTCTATTTGAACTGAATTTTCCCTAATTCTTCAAACCTCAAATGAAACTTTAGATCAGCTGTTTCATTCTTTAACCCTTCTGTTTACACCCTTTTTACTGTGTATTGGGAGTGGGCCAAGTCCCAGGAGTGTAACCAAGAGTTAAAACTTGCAAAGTTTTTACACGAAATCTTCCCAAACAGACCTACGTTGTGTATAGGATTTTTATCGTATCTTCGTACAATGACCCACTTAAGTTAGATTGATAGTTAATTTGTCCCGTATGTGTGGAGAAGGAAATTGTGGGTTCGGACTGGTTATTGACCAATAATTCGTACTTTCGTTCGTTTCAATATCACACATGCCGCACTCGTATTATGTAATTTCGTGTGGTGCAGTGGTATCGGTAGACGCTTGCTGCTAAGGTACTGCTTTTTAATTTACTGTTTTAGGTTGAGAAAAATAATAAATATTTAATAATACAATTATGGTTGATAGGAACGGTAGTTGATCGTAATTGAATTCGAGTCAAGGGCAACAGTCTGTACCGGTCTAAAAGTCGTTGCACTGTGTAATGGAGCAACAATACCAATATTTGTTCTTAATGCACCTCCTACCTTTCACTTTCAGGTGGATATCGACAAGTTGGACTACAGCCTGTACCTACCGCTCTTTTTCGACGGCCTTGCAGAGACGGCACACCCGTACAAGACATATGCACGCCAAGGTGTCTCGGACCTAATAATTTCTGGCGGTGATAAGATTCACCCTGTCATACCGCAATTAATATTACCACTTAAAAGTGAGTATTTGAAAAGAGGGCTACGTTTGGCTAATGTGTTGTTATTATTATTATTATTATTATTATTATTATTATTATTATTATTATTATTATTATTATTATTATTATTATTATAGACGCGCTGAGTACCAGAAATCTTGAAGTTATGTGCACTACTTTGAAAATAATTCAACAGCTGGTAACATCGTCGGATCTGGTGGGACCGGCTCTGGTGCCATTTTATCGACAACTGTTGCCCATGTTTAATGCGTACAAAGTGAAAAATTGTAAGTTCAAATAAGTTGTGCAGATTTGCACGACAATTTATTTTTTAAGTTATAACTGTTTGAGTTTACAGTTGAAATTGTGAATGAATTATTTACAGCCTCTTTCGAGGCTGTAAATAAATAGTCCACATTGCACTATTCGCCAAGAAAAGCTATTCGACTCGCCTGATCCAATAAAGTAGCAGTGATTCCTATCACTAAACCGAAATGGGCCCTCGAGACTACGTTCAACAAGTGCTGCTGTTGTGCTACAATGAATTGATAACAGGGTCTCGTAACCTTGCACATTTAATCTTTTCTACTCATTTAACTAATCATAGACTTTTGCTTTTCTTTGTATTTTTATAATCAAAAAATTCATGAGATAATGCACAAAGAACCCTGGTTCAAATTCAAAAGGGGCAATCGGTAACTTAAATCTGTCAGTCTGGTAAAGAATACATACAGCGATAACCACTATGCCACATTCGCTTACATTCGAAGCACTTGTATAAATAACATATATACTGCTATATAGTTGAACTCTGCTATTAAATATTAAAATGTCACTCATGTAATTGCAACACATAGGTATATGTATTATGTATGAATTTCAGTAAATTGCGGCGATGAAATCGATTATGCGCAGAAAAACAATATGAATTTAGGTGATTTAATCGATGAGACCTTGCAAGTGCTCGAGCTGCACGGAGGAGAAGACGCATTCATCAATATCAAATATATGGTGCCCACTTATGAGTCTTGCTATTTAAATTAAGTTCAAATGGAGGCCATTAACATTTCACCACGTAAATGTAGTCCAGGACTTGAATGTAGTCCTGCGATTAAACTCTTTATAATAAAATAAAGTAAAAATAAATTAATTTGAAAAGAATGAAATAAACGGTTAAGTTTGACTTTATCAATATATGTATGTGATTCATTTGTGTTTTTGGTCAATAGGGACTAGTCTTAGGACTAAGTCAATTTGGCCTGCATTCAAGCCAAGAAGCATTATTGACCATGATTGAATAGGAAATTTTAAGTCTGTGCTGCCTTCAGTCTGCTGGTTGTTTATTTCTTTGATATATTTGCTATATTGTTGCTTAATGATATGGTTATAAGAGGAAATATAATATATCAAAATCCATTATAAAAATATCCAAAGAGAAAAACCATAAAATATTGTGTGATAAATGTATGTTTTTGGTCGAGAGAATTTAATCCCGTCGAAAAGTCCACTCCTTGTCGGAGCGCAATGCCAATGCCAGTTTTTCGGCAATGACGTGGGATGCAACAGCAAACCTGTAAAAATAAAAACAAAAATATGAATTTTATTTAAAAGTCATGCACATTATATCGGACACTTACTGCTGTTGCACAAGTGTTTTCTCCGCTCCCGATTCGTATTCGTTGCCTTTGATATTATGTGGTGAGTAGCGGTTGTAGAAACCCCAGATGGAGTTCATCAGCTTCCCGTTGTACTTGGCCGGGCTGTATTCCGTCACTGCTCGTCAACATATTAAACAGTCAGTTTTTAGCTATTTTATTGCAATGTTGCAATGGTTTGTCACACTTACATTTCTTATTAGTGTTGAGATTCTTTGCATCGTTTTTGTCGTTACCAGATTTCATGCGTGCTACCAGCATTTCACGATCCTGGAATTTATCCCGCAATTTGCAAGCTGCAAACGCACTTTGCGGCAACGAAGCCATTCTCGCGCAATCTGCATAACAAAAAGAAAAGAAATTGTTAGATGTAACGTAAATTGCGTAGAGTGCAAGCTGCAACTAAAATGCTATGTGGGTCCCTTGTATAGGACAATTGTGCATCCATTGGCACTAGCATCTTGTTTTTTCTATATTCTTCCTATATTGGTTTTTCGTTTGATTATAATCTTGAAAACACAACACGCCGCAGCTTAGGAAAAACTAAAGAACAATTTTCCTGGTGCTGTTTTGTGTTTTATTAAGATCTTGGCCTACCAACACACATGCTTCAGCCTATCGAAATGTGTTCAAGTAATGCTAAAAAGTCGGGTGCTAATTATTTCCAAACTTATCGGCAAGGATGAAGAAGAGGTCAAAATGAAATAGCATTCAATGTTGATAAGCGGTGAAAAATATATAAATTTACAACTTGAATCTATATATAATAACTGCGCTTATGAATGCACATACACATATGTATACAATATACATACATAAGTAAAACCTACACTTACGGAAACATAAAAAAGAATACGTTTAGGGTTTGCTTTTATTTGTTAATAATTTTACTATTTTTCATGTCATGATTAGTTAAGAATTTATTCAGTAGTTACTTATTTGATTTGGTTAGAGGGTTCAACTTAATTGGCTCGAACGCCGAGCTCATATTGTTGAACTTACTAACATAAGATTTGAACAGTTCTTTTATTTAAAAAAACGGACACCGCTTTCAAGAGGTTTAAAATGAGCTGAAGTGTTATATGGATTACATAATGTGATAGGCTCAATTATTTCAAACTTGGCGAAAGTACGGTAAATCGAAAAGAATTCAAGACACATGTTTCAGTTTGTTTTTTTAAACCAGCAAACAAGTTTAAAATGGGTAACGATTTTTCACAAAAAAATATATACTATAATGGGTCTATTGGCAAACTTGCGAATGTCTGTTTGTCACAAGGACAGTTCTATATATCGCCCGTTCTCTGCAGTGGTCTGGTGTAGGCATGTATGTACATACATACATTTTCATTGCACTTACCTTCACAAATGTCCAGCAAAATATCAGCAATAACAAACTTTTCAGCGCAATTAAGGTTGTTGTTCTCCCTCAAATTATTTAGCAATCCTTGCACACAATTTGCAATATTTATTAATGGAGTTGATGATTTATTTGGAATGGTTAGGTGCTGCAGTGCCACCATTCATAAAGTTTTGAATTGGCGCAGATAAAAATATGAACACTTTTTTACAATTGTCACTTTTTTTTCAAGTTGATCGTTAAGATCTCACTGACAATTAAATTCACTAGCACAATTCGGTAGCTCAATGTGTTTTACACTCTGTCAATATTTCACAAGAAAATTGCTTACACAAAGCGATATTCATGCCGATGTACGCGTAGTATCGAAGCGCTTTTAACTCGATCAGGTTCAAAATCGAACTGATTTCTTGGTAGCGATCAGCCGGAGATTTATACAATTCGAATGCGCTCGTCTGATGTCGGGTGGCATTCGGTGACGCTAAAAATGCCCTTATCAGCACATCTGCTTGGGTGCTGTGGCTGGAGTAGGTCTCTCAAGCCGCAATTACTGGCAGCATCTCGTCGCTGCAGAAAACGAATGACGTACCTTCCATTGAATTTCATAGCACATACGATAATCGTTTTCTTAGCCGACGATCTATGCGCATGTACTATATACACAAGTAGAATTGAGCTTATCGCATTTATTTAGCGTTATTACTTGTTATTAAATATGTATTTGCTTCAGCTACTTGGAAATCATATGGATCTTGCTACAATGTAGAAGGACTTGCTCCCAACCATCACGTTCAACAAAAATAGAGTTTTATTAACCCTTTCCGGTCAATTTCCGCATTTCTTGAGATAAAAATGTTTCCTTCGAAATATTGACTCTCATTGAACATTTTAGCAATAACATAAAACAAAATATCAAAAACATCATTTAGGTTGAGAATTGCAGCTAAATTTAAATTGTACGATATATCGTACAATGGTCCACAGGGGAGTAAAAATTCATGAAACTTTTGTTTTGTTTTTTTGTTTTATGAACAATTCATTGATTTTATTCAAAGAAAACATAAATTATATAAATTACTAGCTGACCCCGCGAACTTTGTCTCGCACGACATTTGTTATTTTTTTTATAATGAAATACGCGAGATGGCTATTGGCGAGGAGCTATTGATTAACGTATTCGAGGCCCACAAATCAGCAATGTTGCTGCTAAGTTTCAGTAAAGAAATGGACTGCGCTTGAACCGGATTTAAATTATATGAGCGGTGCCATGCCCTCTTATTCAATACCTGCCCCTTATTCAATGCCCTGTGTCGAAAGAGAAAATGGCAAGTTCGTACTAAGTTTCATTGCTGAGCGGCTTATAGCAAAATATTTTGGTCACAAAAAAAGTGCCACTCCCCTTGCCCAACACCCATCAAATCTTGTCAGTAGAATGACTCATCTATGGGACGACGGGATACAAAATTTCAGTGTTGTAAAACTTACAATTTGGAAGATATTCCATTTTTAAGATCTGGCTCGTATGGGTGGTGCCACGCCCCCTCGTCCAATACTTGCCCCATTCCCTCTGTCGAAATATATGAATAAATGGTAGGTTCGTACTAAGTTTCATTGCTGAGCGACTTATAGTTCAGCAAAATATTTGTGTCACAAAAAATGTGCCACGCCCCTTGTCCAAAGCCCATCAAATCTTATCAGTAGATTGACTCTTCTATGGGACGACGGGGTACTAAATTTCAGTATTGTGCTACTTACAATTTTGAAGTATTCCATTTTAAAGATTTTGCTTGTATGGGTGGTGCCACGCCCCGTTGTCCAAAACCCGCCTCATTCCGTCTGTCGAAAGATATAAGTACATGATAGGTTCATGCTAAGTTTCATTGCTGTGTGACTTACAGTTCAGCAGAATAATTGGGTCACAAAAATGTGCCACGCCCCTTAGGGGTATAAAAAATAGTTAGTAGCCGATTCTTAGACCTACTGAATATGCATGTAAAATTTCATAAAAATCGGTCAAGCCGTTTCGGAGGAGTACGGTAACAAACACTGTGACACGAGAATTTTATATATAAGATATAGCCTGTTCACTAAAAAACGATCATCTGTTACACCCTGTGTAACGATGACACATGACGGTAAATACATCAACTGATTTTGTTTAACCGTTGTGAAGTTTGAGAATTCAATTTTATACAAATTTTGCGAAAGCCTTAGTTATTTGAGCTGTTTTTGCAATGAGTGCCATTCACAAAAGACGGTTTGAAGCGTACTTCTTGACAAAGCATCCGCAGGGGCCAAAATGGACCGCAGAGCAGTCCGCCAAGTATATGGTGGCGACGCGTTCTTTTGTTACGAGATGGTCTAACCGCTGCGAGTTGACTGGAATTGTTGACGACGAACTAAGCAGTGGTCCAAAACGGAAGACTCCGCCGCGGGACGATAAGGCAGTGGCTAATGTTTTTTTGAAATACCTTAAGAGGAAAGCAAAAAACAACTTACCGATCGTGTACAATAGTGTACGGAACAAACCTCTATTATCACAAAAACATATAGAAAAACGCTTGCACTGGGCAAAGAAAATATGAATCGTGACTGGACTAAAATAATTTTCACCGATGAATCTTCTTTCTGGTTAAACAAGGGAATGAAACGTTTTTGGCCAGAAAAGGTGTTAAAATTGTGCAAACAACGGTTAAGCACCCAGCAAAGGTCAATGTTTATGGCTGTTTTTCAACAAAGGGTTTTGGAGTTTTGATATGCTTTACTGAAACTTGAACGCACCAAAAATGTTAAAACTTTACCAAAAACGGCTCATTAATAATAAAAATAATCGCGCCTGGGTACTGCAGTAGGACAACGATCCAAAGCATCGAAGTCGCCTATGTACTGAGTGGAAAGAAAAAAACGATATCGAAACGATGGATTGGCCATCCCAGTCCCCCGATGCAAACCCAATCGAAAATGTTTTGGCTCTAATGATGTAGACGTTTTTTGACGTATGCACAGAATTTAGCAGCAAGTTGTGAGCGAAGATGTCAGGCTATTTTAGATAGTAATGGTGATTGGACGAACTATTAATTAATATTCCAAATATACGTCCGATACAATTTTAAAGAAAATAATAAATTTAAAACAAAAAAGTTATTTATTTTCTTTTAATGGGTGATCGTCATTTATGTAAACTATTGAGTTACATTTATTCGGCCGTATGTAACAGTTGTTATTGCAAAGTCCTTTTGCTCCAATAAAACACAAAGTCACTCAATATTCATATGACTTTACAGAAACATATTGAATATAGTCGTATGACTAACCTTACACAACCTGTGATTGTACGATATATCGTACAAAGCTTTGCAACCCTTGTCGTCATTTGTACGATATATAGTAATATTTTTTTAAAGACTCAGGAAAAATATTTAGAAGCAAACAATTTTAAATTTAATAAGTTTTATAAATCAACTGACACTCGACCTTTTCAATAGTTTCGCTTTTTGCTACCAACAAGAATTACATATTTAAAAATTTTTTCGCAGAAGCAGCGTCACTTTCTAGTTTTTCAAATTCTTGCAAAGAGCTGCTTACAAAACTCACACTGTGTAGCCACGGCTATTATGATTTATATATTTAAACAGTATGATACAACACAGCCCACTTAATAAAAATTAAAAAGCCGTTCCATAAAAAGTGCGTTCGCTTTAGGAAAAAGTTTAGTGATTGAATGTGAAGGCATAAACAACAACTTCCCTACTAATAATATTCGGCTATTATTCCAGGAATTCGCATTAACATTTATAGACACATACTTACATACATGTACATATTTATATGTAATTGAGAAATCGCACCAGTATCCGTCTGATCGCCAATTTAATTATTACCACCTCTGTACCATATACGAGTCATGAGCCCAAGTACGCATTTGTTCCCCATGACTAATTATACATACACTTTTGTATGTAGACAGCATTATCTCAACCAACAATTGGGGTAAACAAACCCCCATTTTCTTGAAAGCACACGAACTTTCGTCTATGGTCTGTTAGCAAGTCTCACGAATGCGATTGCCTATTCTTGTGAGTGAGTACGAATGTGAAAGGTACAAGCATGTTCTGAACGGAAACCTATATCTGGAGTGAGGTTATCACTTTTGTTCATGCACATTCACTAAACGTGAGTCAAAAAAGTGATTTGGGTTGATTCGCTTCATGCATTTTCGTCTATAAGTTCAAAGGTTCAGTGAACCCATTCATGATTCTCTTCAGAAATTGAACGCGGTTTAATTAGGAACATGCTTTTGCTTGTCGATCCAACATGGTATTGAATCGTTATTTGGACAAATTGTATTCTGCTTTCGTTTATAAAAGCCGCCGTAGCGCAGCTGGCTAGTGCGTTTGGCCGCGAGTCAAATGCGACGCTCGAACCCATGTTCAAGACTCCATTGCTGCTAACACCGCAAAAAAAGGAAAACAACAATTTTTCTTTCGGTGGCTGCCTCTCAGCAGGAAATGGCAAACCTCTGAGAGTAAAATTGCCTACGAAAAAGCTCCCAACTCGGCGTTCGGAATCGGCATAAATTGTAGCTTCCTTCCAACCCTGTACAAATTCGCACGCACAACCCGGATGGTTGCGGGTATCTAGGCCTTAGTCTTGTAATCGGGCTGTCGAGCCAGTCAATTATTATTATTAATGAAATATTCGCTAAACCCTTTGACAGAGTTTCTCACACAATTTTGGTCTCGAAATTAACCAGCATGGGCTTTCATTCAACATTTCTCGAATGGTTGAAGTCATACCTATCCAATAGGCATTGTTCCGTCGTTCTTGACAACATCTCGTCGCGGCCCTTTGTTGCCACTTCTGGTGTCTCCCAAGGGAGCATTCTTGGTCCTTTGTTGTTTGTCTTATTTATTAACGACATTGGATCTTGTTTTTCGTCTGCTAAATTCCTGCATTCCAGCATATAGCTGACGATCTTAAAATTTATGCTGTTATTCACAATCTGTCAGACTCTGCTGCCTTACAATCGGACCTCGACAATGTTCTTGGTGCAATGATAATAATCTTTTTTTAAATGTTAGCAAATGCTTTCATGTAACTTTTACTAGGAAAAGAGATCCCCTTCAAGTATCGTATTCCATCTCTGGCTCCGTGCTACAATCGGTTAACACTAGAATGCCCGAGGCATTTTAGGTATGTCAGATTTTCGGGCATTCTAGTGTTAATAATTGCCTTGTTTGAATTCATAACTACTGTACAGTTATTGTCAGTGGCTTTTGCTGTTGAAATTAAATTACAGTGTAATTCTGGTACGTATAGTGTTTTGAATAATTTAAAAAATAAAAGACCTCAATGGAGTCAAAATGACTCCCTCGGGCATTCTAGTGTTAATGAAATTAAAGACCTAGGTGTTTTCTTCGACACAAAACTAAGTTTTGCAAATCATATCAGTTTTATTGTTTCTAAATCTTATGCCATGTGGGGTTTCGTTCGTCGGAATAGTACTGTCTTTTCGGATCCGTATACAATCAAATTACTTTACACAACCTTTGTCAGGTCTAGATTGGAATATGCCGCGCTAATATGGAGACCATATCACGCATCTTCCATAAACCGAATTGAACGGATACAGAAAGTATTCATTCGGTTCGCTTTGCGTTCGCTGAACTTCAGTGATCCCATACCATCCTACAGCTCTCGTTGCCTTCTAATTAACTTAAAGTCACTACATGCTAGGCGTTCTCTTCTTGCATGCTCCTTTGTAGTCAGCATTGTATGTGGTGCTATTGATTGCCCGGATCTTTTAGCAAGAATCGCATTTAATGTCCCTAAACGGAGTCTGCGGAGGGTGGATACCTTCCATTTAGATGTCCCCAGGACGAATTATGCAAGAAATGCATCTCTATATAGGGCCTTCTCGGAATTAAACAATGTAACCGATTTGGATCTGTCACTTCCGAAGGGTTTGCTGTTGAATAGTTTAAGTAACTTATAGTTTGTAATAATTATTATATCCTATAGTCAGTAAGGACATTTGTTCATTGGCTAAATAAATAAATAAATAAATATAAGTTTGAATTGAAAATCGGGCTTGGGCTTAAAAATAATACTATTATAATAATAATATAATATAATATAAAAATAATACTATTATAATAATACAGTTGAACCTCGATTATCCGGGCCTCCATTAACCGGGAACATCTATTAACCGGGATGCTGAGTGGTTGATTTTATACCTCTATTAACCGTGATTTTTTTTTTTTTTAACAGGAACAAACGCGCAGGGGATGACCCCTATTAATGCGAAGCATTGCGTTGGTTCAGGAAGGATATAAAGGTTAGGAGATAGGGTTATGAGTGAAGTGTTTATGGACTCTTGCCTTGAACCCATCGAGATCATAAGTGCTGGGGAAAATATCCGCAGGGAGACCATTCCACAACCGTGCTGTACGGGCCAGAAACGAACTTTCCCTGTAGTGCGTAGTGCGCTGGAACATCGTTTCGACGTGGAATGAATGGGCGCCAGTGTTCAAACGGGTTGCCCGGGGGAATACCCGGAGTGATGGCATCAAGCTGCTCATCTCCACTGAGCAATTACCGAAAAAGTATCGGTAGAATAACACCACACATGCCACGTTTCGACGATGCTCCAAGGAGTCAATAGAGCTGGATGCCCTACTATCCCCTATAAGTTTAATCGCACGGATTTACCTCTATTATCCGTGATTGATTTTTTCTTTCCTCTATTAACCGTGATTTACCTCTATTATCCGTGAAGCAGATGTACTTGTGTTTGTTTTTTCCGTATAACACATATATTCATATGTATTTGAAATACATGTATTTTTTTAAATAGAATAAGATTTCTTGATGCAAATGTACGTTTATAGAAGCAGTTTCACATGTTCTTATAAAAAATAAAAATAATAAAATTTATAAACATTTTTTAACCGGTACTTTCGATTATCCGTGATGAGCCCGGTCCCGAGCAATCCGGATAATCGACGTTCAGCTGTACTATTAAGCATTAAGTTTTTTTAATGAGCTCTATAGAAGACCATTTTCACTTTAGCGCCTGTAAGGAGTCAATAATCTTAGTAGCAGTTAAGAATAATACAATAAAAGTAGAGTACGTCCGATTTATCGGCATCGGGTAGTATTGGTGCAAATAGGTATCGGCATCGGCCAATAAAATAGGCATCAGCTGTTTTTGGTTGATGTCATATCGCTTTAATTTTTTCGTTTTTATTTTTTTATTTTTTAGAGCTGAATCGCACTATGTTTCTTTTTCATATAAAGGCGTATAAAGAAAAGGGTACAGTTATTCTGTACCTATTCTGTTCTTTTTAAGTAACATATTTTCAAATATTGTTTATTATAAATGTGTTCTAGAAATGTTTTTTATAAAGACTGGGTATTCTTAAAAACACAGATTGTCTATGGATTTCGTCTATTTATATGGGCATCAGAAGAAAGGCCATTTCATTTTACAATCTTATTCTTCTTTTTTAATTGGAAGCATTTTGTTTAAACAGGGCTTTTTTCCAAATTTGGTTTCTGACTTCTTCTCATCACACCCGTACAACGGGTCGCCTTGCTCCAACGCAATTTAAGAGCACAAATTTTAATATAAAAATCTTAATTTTAAGTTTAAGAAGAAACTGAAATTGTATGCAATACTTATTAATAACCTGTGGTTACGTCAGTATTTTTGTTTATCTCAGTGGAGTATATGTGATATATTATTTTTTATTTTAATGTATTAGAATTCTGAATTCTCTTGCAATTTTATTTAGTTTTTAAATGTTTAGTTCCTCGTCTTTTTTGTTATTTAGTTTCTTTTGCTATGTTTTGCTTTTTATTGAATTCATTCGTGTTATTTTTTCTATGGAATCGGCATCGAGCGATTCGCGCCCTTTCGGACGATTAATCGGCATCGGCCAAAAAAACTGGTATCGATCGACTCTAAATAAATGTTTTGAAATGTTTATAATGTTTCATGACTTACATACCTAGCTCAAGAACTCATACACGGCATTCATCAACATTTAAACACGGTCGACACATGGCGCATGTTTCACAATAAAACGAGCACAAAATGGCTCAACTGATAAGCTGATCAGTTTTTTGTGTCTACAATATTTTTCCACTTTTTTTAAATCATACAGTACACGCGAAGGCTGTGTACAAAATATACATACTTCGCGGGCGGATGTCAAGGGTTCAAGCTGTGCCGGTTTTAGCCGGCTGTGAAATTGCGTATTAGTTTCATATGGGCAATGTACGTGCATTATTTTGTGCTCTTTAAAATATAAATCAATATGGCTATAGTAGTATTTAAATACACAAGTATGAAAGTTGGGCCCAAGCAAAGCTTGCATTAGTAAAATAGCGATTTTTATCTGTAATTTCTACAACATATAAATAATTATATAATTTAACTGCGTGAAAGTGAAACTGTGTCCAACTGTGCTACATTGTCGGGCTTTCCTAAGCCAAGGATTTTTTTACGAAATTCGGTGTAGTAGCAATTTACTTTTATGTATATGTATGAACGTACATACAACATGTATGAACGTACGTGCTTTTACACATACAATTTTATAATATTCATAAACAAAACATCGAGTAAAAATGTTCACCCTTGATTTGTAAATATATACGTATTGTTCAAATTAAAAGATGAACCGTTCTGGTTGACTTAAGTTTTATTACTGAATCTGAAAACTGAAAGCTGGACTTAAATTTGGCTGCACCGCCAGCACACATACCTGGCAGCCGATGCAGTAAAAGAACACGTGAAGTCTCACGTTTTGGCTAGCAATGCAGTGAATAGGAGACATGTGAAGCTTGGCGGAAGTCATTCGATTTCTGAAACTCAGCGTTTGGTTGGCGTCAGAGTTATGCCGTTGAAAGAAACTTGCGGCTAACTCTAACTTACATAACCTCTGAAACTTAAAATAGAAAACTGAATCTTGAGTTATCAAACAAATCAAATCAATATATGTATGTATTCGAACGGGCAAACATTGAGAGCTCCAAAATGAAAAAAATACTTATGTTTCTAAACACGTTATATATATGCAATTTTATGAATATTTTTTTTTTTTTAATCAAGGTAATAAGGGAACCACGTGTGACCCGCGGACATGCACATTTGATAAATACTAAGTATGCAATAGTAAAAAAATAATCATATTGAAACAAATGTACATATCAGGTCCCACTTTCTTAAAAACCAAACAATCATTCGACGGCTTAAGGAAATTTGCTGAAATCTAAATGGTATATTGCATCATGTACTCTCGTCTTGGAAAGGCACGGTAACTTCAGAAAACACCTACCACAGTTAAACCTTGATGAAGTTGTTACCTGTAGACTTTGCTTCGAAGATAACGAGACAGCCGCGCACATTATGGGCGAGTGCCTGGCTCTGGCTGGCAGAAGCATGTGCATTCTGGCACAACCATTCATAAAATAGAACGAGTCATGAACTATTAGGCACAAAAATGTACTGGAGATAATGCGAGACATAGTCGATGATAGGGTCGATGATTGCGCCAGACCTCCGGATGATAAGGCACGAGCTTCATGAGAGCGAGAGAGGACAAATCTCGAACAGGGAGCGGCTTTACCAACTTCTTTGCGTAGTTCCTGCGCAAAACAAAAATTAATCATTTTTAAATTCAATTTCAAAATACAAAATAATAATGCAACATACATACTTATTGGTTCTCGTATCGCCAACGCAAAGCAATCTTACTATGCTTTACGACGTAAGACTATTACAACTATTTATTGTTATATAAATATGTTTGGGTTAACACCACTGTGAAGCGAAGGTAGATGCAGCCCTGTGGGGCATTTCGGCGGCGAATTCGCGCTCATATTACAATCAGAATTTCTTGCCAAAATAAGAATTCGCTTTTTGCGTGGGCAAATCGTTAAATCGTAAATTTATACTTATTTTAAAGTGTGCAGTAACTTTAACGACCTGTTAACACTGCATTTAAAAGGGTCCCTTTTAAAAAGGTTGGTGAGTAAAAACAAGTCTACGCGAAATTACATACATACAAGGCGAATTCATACCAGGTGATAGCGTAAGGACAGCAACAAAATTTCAATGTATTTTGTTTTTGTTTTCTGGGTTTAGATTGTCAAAATCAGCCAATCAGAACAAAGCTTGCTTTTTCATTTTAAACTGTCAAAGTTTTACACAGGCACTTTGACAATCTAGACCTTTTCCACCACAAAAAAAATCAATTCGCCTCATTTAACGCTATCACCTGGTATGAATTCGCCTTGTTATTAGTTTTGTTTTGGTAACTTCTTGTGGGAAGTGATGCTAACTCTATCTTTAAATGGTTGCTAAGTTTCTAATTTTTGATACGACAAGTCTGTGCAAACCATCGATTCGATCTTCGAAATAGAAAACATACTTCCTCTATTTCTTCTAAAGCACACAATTTTCAGTTAGCATGGTTTTCAAAATGAAATAAACAAATTGTGAAAGTGAAAATTGTACACTACATGCGTTGAAGGGGCAACACTGGAGCATGTTGCAATGCGAGCACCATTCTTTTGTTCGCAGCGAACTCAGGCCGGCCTTGCCGAATTCGCCGTGTTCGTAGACGCGCTTCATCCAATTTGCTAGATGCAAAACGAAGGGCAGAACAAAATATAAAACGGGAAACTGCATGCTTGCGTCTTTTATTGCGTGTTAATAAGAAAGTCGCTGGCGACCAACAAGAAAGTAAAAGTGATTGCTGAAAGATAGTAGGGCGACGCTGCACCACAGATAAAAATTTCCCCGCAGCAACAAGGTAAATTGTGATTTTGCAATCAAAATCGAATTAAGAAAGCGTCAGCGACTTTGGAATATTTTTCGAACTAAAATTCTATGTTATTCCCCTACTGGCGACCACCGACACAAACGTAGCAACAAAAACAGCATCGCAAGTGACTGCGGTGACAAATATTGGGATTGGGGGCAACTAGCGCTGCAGCTAACGGAACAACCGACTAAGTATTCGGCGGTACCACCGCTACTGAACGGTAGCGCGCACATTGCGAAGCGCGGTGTGAGTGAAATGAGTTCCTATTCGCACGCCGATCCCATCGCGCTGAGCTTCAACGAGACCTGCTTGCGGATGTCCGATGTGCAGCTGCTGCAGGGACCGCACTGGCTCAATGACCAGATACTCTCCTTCTATTATGAGTACCTGGAGCGGGTGAAGTATAAAAACAATCCAGATTTGCTGTTTGTAGCGCCAGAGGTGACGCAGTGTATGAAGCTGATGGATGATGGCGGACTTGAAACTGTGCTAAACCAGCTGGAGGCGCCACGTAAGCCCTTCATTTTTTTCGCTCTTAACGACAACGAGACGACGCAGGCTGGCGGCACGCACTGGTCATTGCTCGTCTTTTCGCGCCCTGAAAATTCCTTCTTCCATTTTGACTCGTGGGGCAACAACAATTCATTGGCGTCGCATCAGTTTGTGCAGCGCATCAAGGACGCACTTAACTGCCGGCAATGCCACATAAAGCCAATACGCTGCCTGCAGCAGGCGAACGGCTATGACTGTGGCATCCATGTCATCTGTATGACGGATAATATTGCCGACTACGTGAACCGGTTCGAATGCGTAGAAGGGGTTGGGCCACTTCACCAAGACACTATCAGCGCCAAACGGTCCGAGTTGCTGAAACTAATACAGTCACTAGGCGGCAAAATCTAAATAGATACTACCACCGAATAACAGGCGGTGGACAGTGAATATTTTAAAATTCGTTTGGTAGGCGAACCACGGGAAGAAAAGTTGAAAAATTGTATTGCTTTTGCAGTGCTCGCATTTGAAATCCAAATTGTATAATCTCTCAAAATTAACAAACGATAGTTTTGAAATACTTTTGCTTTATTGTGACTTAAGTAAGCGCACATACAAAATCTCGTGCAACTAAACGCATGAATGCCATGATAATAAATACAGTTGCCAAATTTTCGTTTGGAAACCACAATGTCTGGTTGGCATTTTTTGTATAAGGGAATTTCAAAGTATTGAATATATTTTGTGCAGCGCATACAATTGCAAAATGTGAGAGGACTTTTAGGAATTCGAGTTATGTTTCAAAATCGATATCAGCAAGTTTTCCTGAGAAATATTTCAGTTTCAACAAATAACTCAGAAGGGATGACATCTGGAGCTCTGACTAAAGCCGAAAGCAATTAAATTGAAGTCGATTCGGCAAATGATTGCGCTTGGTAGCATAAGCAATGAAATACCAACGAATTTGTACATTTTCGAATCCATATTTGGCCCCGCTATCCTTTTATTCATTTGAAAAGACATTTTAGTTTTCTTGCAATAAGTTTGCTCGAAAAAGTTCTGTCATGCACCAATGGTTTGACAGAAGTTTTGAATTCAAAACGGAGAACAACTAAAAACAACAACGTAGTTACGGTGGTAAGGACTTGATGCATTGTAAAACTAACGGAGTTTGACGTTTTACATTTATTTCATTTGCGCTATGTATTTTTAATGTACTTTAGTCAACATATGGTATTTTAAATTACTTTTAAATTGTTTTTCATCACATATTACTCCTTTTATGCCATATATTTTTAATTAAACCTTAAAATCAAGAATTTGTTGTTTTTTTTCGTATTGGTTCACATAAAAATAAGGACGATTTGGAATAGGCGTGTGCCTAAAAATTGGACAATTTGAACTCAAATTAATTTTTATTATTTTTATTTATACAAGATCAATTCATCACATGTCATGCATAGTTATTCATGAGAAACCGTCAATCAACCATCGCAAAATAATCTAAACATAGAACTCAATGCAGATTTATAAATTCTGGAGTTTCAGGTGATGCGCATGGTGCGGGGATAAAGATACTGTTGGGAATAAAAGTCAAATGTATACTGTAAGTGTTGGTAGCAACAACGTAACTAACAGCTTTAAATGCCTACGCCATTAAAAGTCGCCTTATAAAAATTTAATTACGTTCTGGTTTAAAGATGCATTTGAATTTATTTCACTACAAAAGTACAAAAAGACTTTTCCACTAAGGAAATTAATACATTTAGAAACGAAAGTGAAGACACCCTTAGCCCGGGCATCAGTCTTTGTACCATTAACTACAACTACAAAACTTTAATTTCGGGACGTGCCCAGCCCCCAAAGGACCTCTCGAGCTCTTCGGCCACTGCTAGACACAAGCGATCCTGATTAAAATTGGCAACAACCTGTATGCCTAGCGGCAGACCCTCGGAGCCGATGCCTAGCGGCACTGCAGTGGCAGGAAATCCCAAAACATTCACGATGCCTGTGTAAGAAAAGTTTATTGGGCGTAGTATAGGCTCGTTGTGGTATGGCGCTACGGTGGGATGTGTAGGGTAGAGAAGCACGCCGTTATCGCCCAGCAGTTGTTGTAATTCGGCGCGCAATGCGTCGCGTTTCTTCACCATGTAAAAATACTTGCTCGAACCATGTTGCGCTTGTAGTTTGTCCATGATGGCGGTAATGAGACCTATGAAAGTATGCTTAGTAGCTCCTACGAACCACTTGGCCATTTCAACGTAGGGGTTAATGGCGTACTTCATATTGCCTAACTGATGCGCGAAGCCGTAACCGGAGTCGTCTTTCATGTTGGTGAACCAGATAACCGACGACTGGCGAAACTTTTCTAGCTGCACCTGCTCTACGGGCACCTTGAGCTTGGTGCGCAAGTGCTGTGCAACGCGCTGCATTACCGCCAAAATGTCAGCATCTACCGGCGACACTAGACGGCCACCTCCATCACTTTCCTGATAGAAGAACCGCACCTGCTGCAAATCGACTGGTTCGTCTAATTGCAACTGGGCCGCCTTCTCGCCAGCTATAACTTTCAACATCGGCTTAAGATCTGTGGCGAAACGCGACATTGGACCAATGCCAAGAAATGAGTTTTGTTCCTCGGAGAAAGGTATCGGAAATTGGCCCTTGTTTGAGACTATAAATTTGCTCGGTTTATGACCGAAAATGCCATTGAAAAACGCTGGCATCCTTATCGAGCCGCCAATGTCGGAGCCCAGGCCAAATGGTGAGGCAGCTGCCGCCTGTATGCACCCCTCGCCGCCACTGGAGCCGCCCACAATACGATTGATGTCGTATGGATTTCTGGTGCGTCCATGAACGGTGTTGTTGCTCTCCCACCACATGCACACTTCCGAAACGTTGGTCAGCGCAAACGGGATGGCGCCTGCCTTGCGCATTTGCGCCATCGCATCGGCGTCCTCAGTGGCGCGCACGTCCTTGCGTGCGAACAGTCCGGCCGTATGCAGCATACCTAATCATGTATGCGGAAACAATTTACTTGCAGAAACAGCAGTCACAGTTAGAGCCAATCGCTCGTCTCTTACCGTTTACCGCAATACAATCCTTGGTCGATATGGGCACACCCAAAAAAGGCTTCAATTTTAACAATTCCTCCTCGGTATGCTCGCCCGACTGGATCAGTTTGTCAGCCTTTGCCGCCTCGCTTAAGGCCTTATCAAAACAGTTGTCTACACAACAGTTGAGCATGGGATTCACTTCTTTTATGCGCCTTATAAACGATTCCATCACCTGAACGCTCGTGAGCTGAAATGATGTTGCGTTTTAAGAACATCGAATGAAAGCACCTCGCATTTTCCTCAGCTTGCATACCTCTTGCTTGCGTATCTTCCGGGCCAACGATGTAGCCGACTCCAGCAGTATGGGATCAGTAATCGCTGGCATGTGCTCCCCCTTCACGCCATATATCATTTGGAATAAGAAACGAACAAACTTGTTGAATGCAACGAAGAACATGTTGCCAATGTAAGCGCCGAGTGATGAACGTTTCCGTTTTGGCTTTTTCGCGATATTAAATGCATTTGTTTCGACCATTTTGCTGCAGTTCTGCAAATTCTTTAAATAGTCGTTTCGAAGTTGAACTTTTTAGTTGTATCAAAATGGTTGCCGGATAGATTTTTCTCTACTGTAATGCTAAAAACGGTGGTATATCAGTTCTGCTAGACTGGAACATTAGTTACGCTGCAACGAAATTCAAGAAATGAAATATTTAAAAAAGAAATCAGTTGCAATAATTGTAATCACTTATGTATGTTTTGTTTGCTTTGCATTGGCACATCGAAACCGTAAATCCATAATCCGTAAGTTAGAAACCATTTTATCTTATGTTATAGTGTTGAAACGATTCCGATGCTTGCTTTCGTTCTTTGGTAAACAAATTTATTTCTAAACTTTCGTAGCTCTAGACTTGTGTATGCACACACATTAAGTAGCAGGCATGCTGATTCCGTGAACCAACAATTTATAACGCAGAAATAGAAACAAATGCTGAGTCATATTCAATATGCAATGAACGTTTTCAATTACAGTACATGTTGTTAAATTCCGCTCGGCTTTCTTTATTCCTGTTATAACGGTTTCTAGCATTTTACCTCCGGGTAGTTCATAAATAAATATGCACGTCACAATACTCTTACTTTTTTACATAAACTGAGGTCCTACTCAAATTGATAAAATATTTAAACCAGTAACTTTTAAATTAAAGTATTCTTAACAATACAAACATACATATGGAACGATATTGTGAGCCTGTTGTTTTTTACACTGCAATCAATGAATTGCAAAGCAAACGAATATTAGGGGTGTTCACACCGAGCTCGTTACTTTGTTAGTTCTGTATTCGGTACCGTGTATTTTCAAAATACACGTACAAAACTACCGAGTAACAAGGTCGGTGTGAATACCACTATTATTAGAGGAGGTCCATAACAAAATGCAATAATTCCACCAGAACAATGTGTTGGATAAACGAATAAATTTAATTAGTCAGTAGGATATATGTATATTTTTTAAAATAGTTGTTGGTTTTCTAAAAACAATACAAATCATAAGTAAATTAATTTATTTGGCAATTAATTTTTAAGTTATTTAGAAAACACATTTGATAATGTTGCGTTTTGGTCCGATACATAGTATTTATTTCATTGTGTTATGGACCTTATGCAGATGTTGCGTTTTGATGTGAACTAGGTTTGGAACTGTGGCTGTTTGCTTCGAATAACATATATTAAATCTTTTTGATTTGAATTGCATAAGTTTCATTACATTACACAAGTACATTCAAGTATTACAAAAGAGCAAACAAAGTATTGCAAGAGCATAATATTCTAGCTCCAAAATATTTCACCACTGTTGACCATAATGTTTTTCCAATAGTTTAACATCTTTCTTTTTTTCTAAATTAATTGCAACACCAAAAGAAATGCCATCACGCAAACGAGGGGGTATTTTGCCTCTTTTAAGGGAAGGCTCCCCTGGATTTGGGCAAAAATAAGGCAAAGTTTGTAATTTTTTTGTGGGATAATGAAAAGGCGTACAAACTTCCGGTTTTGTCTATTAAATTCGTCTATTATTTAGGAGTTTAAAAAGTTAAAAAAAACTTGATGAAATTCAAAATGGCGGTTACAAAATGGCGATTTCCGCAGGCCTCTGCGCGCCAAACATCGCTCGAGAACTGTAATCCTGCAGCCTCTTGTAGTGGACTGAAATCAAAAAGCATTGTCATTACTTAAAGATAACAAAATTGTCTGTGCATTGAACTAGACTCAAAAAATTTAAACGAAAAATTCTTGCACAATGAATATTTGAAGTAAAAAGTTCAATTTATTGCACCTTTTTTTAATTTCAACCACATTTAAAAATTAAAAATAAATAACTATTTATGCAAATTGTTAGTTCAAGGCTTACAGAAAATCAAATACATTCGAGCAGTTTTCAGATGAAGAAAATCGGATCATAAGATCAAGTCCGGGGATTTCAGTTAGATTGGAAAAAATGGTTTCGAGATAAACGCGTTTGCGGCAAATTAGAGCAGTGGAGCGTCCCGTAGCGCGCGTGAGACAGGTGTGTTCTCCCATGAAAATACGCGTCGTATCAAAAAATCCTTTTACACACATATTCTACATATATGTAGCCTTCGTTTTATGCAAAAAAAAACGATTTTTCGGTCCAAATCCAGGGGAGCCTCCCCTTAAGATAGCTGGTAAATTTTTCTTTCCCTTCAACTTTGTAAGATTCAAAAGTTTTGACTATAATTGCTTTTGCTGATTTGTGGAGAATTTAAAGTAAACTCTTTTCATACTTTGTATGCTGTTTATAGGACGGCAATATTCTGCCAACATTTTTAAATCCTTAAGGTGCCTTCCTTTGCTAAAATCTTAACTTGCCCATGCACAAAATAAACTTTGGGATAACCTTCTTTAACAAAAATTGAAGAATTTTTACGCAAATCTTTTTCAACACGCCCAAAAATTCGATCAGCTGGCAAAACACTATGACCTCGGACAGCAAAATGTAATTCTACTTGTTTCAGCTGTTTTGGTGCACTATTTAACATCCAATGCATTAAGGGGCACAACTAGTTTGACCGCCTGATAAAAGGAGATTTTTGTGAATTTTGAATTTTGTGAAGTATTGCATCGAATGTTTTAACATTTTGCAGATATATTTATGCATAAATAATGAATACAAAGTAATTTTTTCAAATGAAAATTTTCGATTTTCAGCAAGTTATCCACCATCTCCTGAGTCTTAAAAAAAAAACGTTTTCCCACTGCTGCAGTGATTGTAGCCTTCGCAGTGCCTGAAATCAAAAAAACCAAAAATTTTACTTAACTAGGTTATATTTCCTATACAATGACCCTCGGTTGTAACAAAAAAATAAAATGCAACAAAATGGCGGTTTTTTGAAAAAAAAAATTAAAATTTTGCTGAAAAATCTGATGGTTTCTGGCCTGGCATAATTATACTTTCCATCCTATCATTAAACTGGAGGGTCATTGTATGGAAAAACAAATACACAATAAGCTAAAAAAAGACCCAAGTCGATCGGATGATTTGTTATCAAGTTATAGCTGCAGCAAATTTGAAAAATGTAGTTTTGAGAAAAACGCGTTTAAAGTTTTAAAACCGTGTTACCGCGTAGTGAACGAGACGGATTTGAGCCTCTGTATCTCAGAGACTTTTACGAATTCGACAAAATCCGTTCGTATACTTTTTCTATGATAGTTATACTATAAAAATATGAAATAAAACAAAAAACCAAATTTTCAAAATTTCAAACTAGTTGTGCCCCTTAAGGCATATATGATATGAATATTTTTATTTTGTCCACTACAACCGTCGCAAAATAATCGTTAAGTATCCACATCAAACAGACCGAGTGCACCGAAATGTTTATGCAATGTTGCATACATATGGAATTGTTTCATTTTGGTCTGAACCCTTATTTTTGGTTTTGAATTACAGTGAAATTATTGACCTTTGGTATGTTTTATAACAATCGTTACATAGATTTTTATATGAAGAATTGGATTCAGTCAAAAAAACCTTAAACTTAAAAAGCGGAATTATTGCGTTTTGTTATGGACCTCATTTGTTTTAAAGAGCTTATTGTGACGATGACGCCTCGTAGCGTTAAGGTCAATCAAGTGAATATTTTGACAAAGTTGTCTTTCTGCTGCCTTAAGGGGGTCCTCTAGTTTTAAATTTTGAAACAATTTTTTTTTAAATTTTATATTTTTATAGTATAACTATCATAGAAAAAGTATACGAACGGATTTTGTTGAATTCGTCAACGTCTCTGAGATACAGAGCCTCAAATCCGTCTCATTCAGTACGTCACGTACACGGTTTTATATCTTTAAACGCGTTTTTCTCGAAAACACATTTTTTGACCATCGCGCCATGATTCCGTCGAAACTAATTGGCCGATTCACTTGATTCTTGTTTTGTTGTATTCAAAATGTTTTGCTCTACGAGATTGCGCTCCATTGACTAGCCGATTTTTGGGGGGAGTTTTTAGAGCAAAAAAAGGGTGAATTTCGAAAAAAAAGTTAAAACGATGCCACGGGTCCAATTTTGATCAGATCGGGTTCATTATAGGTCATCCCTTAATTGGAGTAATGCTTTTTAAGAGACAATTTTTGGATTACATTTCAGACGAACAGGGACAAAGTTAGGATGGCGCAAACGCCCTCCCCGCAAACCCTTACAAAAAAACATGGCCGGTACTCAGCTGGCGGACCCCAACAGTGTTCGCGGTAGCACGTGGAAAATTTTTTTTTTATAATTCAATATGTAAAGAATAAATATACAAAGAATTATCTCATTGTCATTTGTAGTTTCTGAAAAAAAAATCGCAAAAAAAAGCTTTAAAAAACACCGTTTGTACTAGAGGACCCATTAACGGCACAATCCGAGAGCCTTAATAGGGAAGAATCTGTCTGAGGCTGCACTAGATATATGGAAGCAAAGAAAAGTCGAAGCGCGAACCGTTTGATAGTAGCAACAGTACGCCACGAATAATGAATACTCACTGATGATACGGACAGCGCTCGCACAATGTGCTATAGCCATTATAGCTTCTTACTGTTCCCCCGTGCTGCGAAAATTCAAATTGAAAATACAAGTGTGTTCGCCGTGTTGGTTGGCTGGTTGCTAGCGGGCGAGCGGTTTCGCAAATAAACTCGTTTGGAGCTTAAGAGTGAGGAAAATTTGCTGGCGGTGTTATTGCACAACGTCTGTACGTCACCAATGAAAACTCAAGCAGCAACAATAGCTACAGGAGAAGGCATGTGCGCCACTACAGTTCACTAACTAATTTAAACTTACAACATTTTATTTACATTGAATGCACACGCACTTGCAGACAACGCGCAACATTCCGAATAAATCCTCTGCGCCAAGTAGAAGAACCACTTTGTAAATAAAGTAGTACTTATCGGCAAACAGGTTTTAGTAAAAACTTGTACCAGAGTACACAACACATTTGAACTCTCAAGCACCTGAGATTGATTTTGTAATTTTTAAGACGCATTTATTTCAGTTTCGCGCAAATAAGCTCGCAACTTTGCTTTGTGCTATGTCAACTGGTCTGACAAATTCTAAGTATTCAACTAACAATAACAGCCATATAAATGTATCGTTTTACACCTACTAAACTGGGGACACATTCGGATGTCTGATAGCAAAGTCACACACATCGACATTTATTAACCCTTTCGCTACAGGTTTTTACTGGGGAAAGTAAAAATTTTAAATTTTACGTCTTAAACTTCTATGTGGTTATATTACCAAAATTCCATAAAAAATTTTAATTTGTATACTCGGACCCTGTATTTTAGAGTGTTTTTCTATAAAAGCAACCTATATACACCTAATTCTTTTTTTACACGGTCTTCTTTTACATGTTTTAGATTTAACACGGTTTAAAAATAAAAAAATTTTTAATTTTTTTACACGATTTTATTCCATTTAGCACGAAATATTAAACATTTTTTTTATTTTTAAACCGTGTTAAATCAAAACCGTGTAAAAAAGACCGTGTAAAAACAGAATTAGTAGTATAGTACAGCAACGTTGTGGCTGTAATAATTACTTAAACATTAAATTGTGTACGCATAACGAAAATTTGAATAGTTTTTTAATTTATTTCAGCCAAAAACAAAAATTAATGTATCTAAATTGAAAGAAAACGTCAAACCAAATTTTTTTTGCTTCTTCTTCCTCTACTATGTCAAGATATACTATTAAAAAAACGTGTACACTGTTTATTAATTTCGTATTTTTCCTAAAACTTCAAGCTATTCTAAAGACCAACAAAAAAATCGATTCTTGCAACCATAGAGGATGCAGACATCCACAAAGTAGCATGTTGCCATATGGCAACAAAATAGCGAAAGGGTTAATTTTTTTGATAAGTAATTATTCCAAAGGAGTCAAGGTTCGGTTAATGTGGAGGGGTGGGGGGGGGTAAAACTTCTACCTACTACAGTAAGCCGAGGACTGATTTTAGTCGGGGTTTGCACATGCTTAGAAATGTTTAAAAAGTAGGATAGAACATTAACCGAACATGCTATACCACATTACCCGCCAATATTTTGGATTTCAAAATTAAACTCCGTCCCGAAAGAGTTAAAAGCCAATACTTGAAATATGCCATCTTTTGAATGTCATCCAATTCGGTCCGAATTTGACTGTAATATAGATAAAAAACAAATAGGCATACCGCATTACCCGAAGATACCCTACTATTTTATAGCATGTTTCGCTTTTAGCATTAACCGTGCAGTAAGTGTGTAATATGTCGCATTTAATATTTTACTGTTCACATTTATAATAATGTTCGTATTAAAAGATCAGAGCAGGTTCAATCTCGGCTACGTTGAACTGCGGCTACAATTAAATCAGCCTTTTAAGAGCAACAGTGTAAAAATACTACTAGTTTTTAAAGCCATAACTATATTTTTATTAGCGCAGACGCGGGACATTTCTTTATATGTATGTTTTATTGCAAATTCTGTTGTAGAAGCACATGTAAGCCTTCTTCTCATTCCTAGTGTATCAAGTGGCAGTTTCAAAGGTTTAAATGGGTATGGTATCTAAAGTCGGTGCATAATGTATTTCGACAGTTAAGTGAACGTTTAAATATTATAAATTTGAGGCATCGTTGAAATAACGAGAATAAAATTGTTTTGCGTGCAGTGGCTGCCATAAGAAAAAGCGCAACAATTGCATTAAGTAAGTTATACTGGGTGGACTGTTGCTATGACGCATGCTAGATAACACGAGCAACAAACAATATAATCACGTTTCACGTTTCCTATATTTGTTTGTAATTGGCGGTGTTTATGTGCATGTGTACGAGCTCATCATCCGCCTGCAGCCACATCTGAACGTTGATTCTTTGCAAACCCTTCTATGAGTAACCAAGTCAGCGAAGTTATGTTAATGGCAATTCTGTGGTCAAAAGCAATAATCGCTTAAGTCGACTTAAGAAGAAATTGAGTTATGGATGTCATCACGTTCCCTTGACTGTGCTCTACGTTTGTGTGAAATCGGGGAGTTTGTAACTTTAAAGTAAAAAAGTTATTAATAAAAACCTATTCGCATTCCCATAACGAACACACTACGCGCTAAAACTTTAAACCGGGATTGCTCGAAACAGCAATTTTCGACTTAGGCGGTTATTGCTTTTGACCACAGAATTGCAGACATTTGTAGATAAAGCTCAGTCGATGCGGTTGTAAGTACGATATTGTTCTAAGCAGTGTAAATGAGTACTAAGGCTTTAAACTGTATTAGAAGATATATTCCTTACTTTAGTTTTTAGTGCAAAACACTGGTTAGTATCGACTGTATGTATACAAATGTGTGGCTAAAAAGTTGCTAATTTGTTCGGAGTTATACTTTACAAATTAACTGAACCACGTCAGTTAGATATTCGAGAATGAATTTGTGAATGCAGTTGGTATTTTTATATGATCACGGGGTGTGACATACATATTGTACGTGATCAATTGTAACCTAACCCACTGGAAAAATGAATGGCACTGTCGAAACGGCTTGGAATACACCATCCTACAAAGTGTTTATTGGATTTACGAATGACATCATTGCGCGCTATTCAATTAATTCGTCACATACACCGTTCACAGGAAGTGAAAAGAACTAGAATGAAGTTTGTGCAAATGCTGAACACATTTGCAAATGAAGAAAACAAAAAGCACTACAAACAAGAAAAGCAAGTCAACAATTTAAAAGATAAACACAGAACAGAATGAATATTATCACATATGTACATGCATGCCCCCAAGTATATAGGGAATATATCTATGCATGAATATACGTCATACATGTATACAAACTTTGCCTGTGTAAGGTCGCATATATTTAGCAAGGCTAACATGAAGCAGATGAAAAATTGTGCTCAACTCTGCGTCCTTTCTTCGGCTGATAAGGATAACTTTTAATATAACTAAAAAAATGCATACATATATGCTGTAAGTGAATTTCGTGGCCGACCTTTACATTAAAGGATTTACAGGAGGATTTATATTGTGAAGTAGGAAGAATACATTGCTTAATTAGTTGACATCAGAATGTCACAGCGATCTTTTCCCCAATTTTAGCTTTGAAAGTTTCAAGGTCAGTTTTGTTTGTGTGCGTCGTCCGCCATTTCCAAGCAGCTGTTTACTTATCCTACCCATACTGCCAACGTGCTCGCTAGACTTAAAATCTATAGGCTTTTTCACAACACTATTACTGCAGTCGAATTGCTTGATTGATACTTGATTGCCATCCACAACATCAATAAATTAAGAATATGAATTTCCTATAATTGCATAATTTCCACTTCCATACTCCTCCAAAACATTATTGCACTGCAGTGGAAAATTACAAGCACAGTTCTTGTACTATTCCACATACGCTTTGTTTGTGTCTTGTTTTTCCGGTTGGGCTTCTTTGGAGCCGGTCGCGGTTTCATATCTTTCGAACCTTTTTATCTTTCCGCTCGTTTTGATTTGATTGTTTCTTCGAGCTCCACGGATACACAAAACTAATGTGAAAATGTAACAGTATCAAATTTTTCTATTTTTCGCAAACGCAAATTCCAGAATCACATCGCAACGAGAGAACGACTGGCAAAAAACTGAATCCACTGTCGCCAGAAAAGTGTCAGAAGCGTGTGGGAGAGTGAAAAGTGCACACACAAACCATGGCACAATAAACAAGGTAGTGGCAGGAAGGAGCGAAAAAATTCACGTGTATTTTGTTAGTGTTTTTGTTCGGTTCATTGTCAAATCGGACGGACGGTTCTCTTGCCAACAGTATTGCCAGCAACGAATAGACCACTTGGTCTATTCGAGAACGTAAAAATACACCAAGTAACAGCAAAAGTACATAGCTTCTTTGTTTTAATCTGTTGTTTTACAATTAGGGGCAAAAGTGCTAAGTGCTAGTTCGCCGATTTTGCGTTAATTCATAAAAGTTAACGAAAATTGGAAAAAAAATATCCTTTCGTCATTGCAAACATGCTTAAAATTTCACAGAAAAAGAGTTGAGTGGCCATGCTGTTCGCCGAATGTAAACAAAGCAGACAAAAATTTCTGACAACCTACCGAACTCTGACGAGAAAAAAATAAAATTCGCTCCTTCCTGCCACTACCTTGTTTATTGTGCCATGACACAAACAAAAACGCAATTGCTTTGGAACAGTGTTGCCAAGCTCAGAAGACAATGTGCGCGCAACTCTGCGTCCACCCCTAGTCGTGGTCGCGAAGGCAGGCAACACTTTTAGATTTTTTGTTGGGTTTGTAAAAAATATATTTATGTATTGTTGAGCCATGATAACAGCGAGGTGGATTTTCACCATAAGCATAATTCGTAATATGAGAAGAACTTTGTGTTTATAGTAATGAAAATTGTTGCGAATAGTTGCACTGAGTTAATTCATCGGATATTATTGTATGCTATAAATTGGTACTATTTTATCCTCATTTCCAGTGTGACTGGCACAGAATGGCCAAATCTGCACCAAACGCGAACAATAGCCTTTTGTTGCCCACAGATGGTAAAATGCTGGCACCAATTACAACACCAAAGTTGGGTTCGGGCTCGGCCACCGGAAATCCGCGCAATAAATGCGCGCTCAAACCGGGCCATTCGCTCATGCATTGGATTCGCTTGGGCAACTCTGGCGAGGATTTGACGGGCACACGAGGACGCGTCAAAGTGGTTAGTAGTGACGAGTTAGCGCAACATAATACAAGAGAAGATGCCTGGCTAGCCATACGCGGCAAGGTTTACAATGTGACGCGCTATATGGATTTTCATCCAGGCGGTAAGTGGCGAGACTAGAGTTCCCTGATCACGGTAGCAGAAACTTGCCAAGTTATTCACAGATTTCTCATGGCTATTAATGATGCTTGTTTTCCTGCCACATAGCTGGGTATATTTGCATAAATAGTGTCGATATCATTAAGTGGATATTTGTTTATCTTCTTAGGCGTGGACGAACTGATGCGCGGTGTTGGCCGTGATGCTACCAAATTATTTGACGAGGTGCATGCCTGGGTTAACTACCAACAACTGCTAGCAAAATGTTATCTCGGTCCTTTACGCATGGCTGCGACTAGGCTCAATTCCATTGATGAGCTGAAAGGCGAACCAGAACTTAATGCTTTTGCGAAACCGCCTATCCCCACGACTGGGGTGGTGCCACGTTTCGACTGGATACAAAAACGCACCGAACTTGGTCTCTTCATTTACACACGACAGCTGTGCAATCCAGGTCTACTCCTGTGGCGAAAAAGTGACAGACAACTGCAGCTATGCGTGCAAATCGAACAGCTCCAGCACCTCTTCAAAATTGAATTGCAACAAAGCGTGAACTGGCCTCCAAAAGCGGTCCATGTCGGCAGTGAAACGGGAAAAATCGAGGTTATACTAACGAAAACGAACGCGGAATTATGGTCCAGTTACGGAGCACATACAGTAGACAAAGTACAGCAGAACCCCGAGGATGAGCTGCAGCAAGAGTTCGAGATTGTAGCGCGCCACAACTTTAACCAGGACTCATACGAGATGAGCTTGAAGTGTGTCCAGGACATAATAATGGTGTTACCTATCGGCAGCCACGTGACGATAGCCGCATTAGTCAACGGTATGCCGGGTTACTCAACTGTCGATTAATCCTAAAGTTGTGTACTTAATTATAGGTGAATTGGTGCGGCGCAGCTACACACCTGTTGACGCCAAGTACTTGCATATGTCAATGCCGTCAAATCCATTGCACTTAAATTTCCTTATCAAGAGCTATACGTCCGGTTTACTGTCGTCCCACATCCTGCGGCTGGAAGTCGGAGCTAAGCTGTTGCTTTCCGCGCCACGTGGCAGTTTCCGTTTGCATCGTCTGCTGGAGCATCGCCAAATAACGCTCGTTGCAGCCGGCAGTGGACTGACCCCGTTTCTGAACCTTATCGTGCACCTCTTGCAGCGCTCGACAAATCGACTGTAAGCTTCAGACCTTCCGAGCTTTTGGGCGAAATAGTAGAAAAACCACATACAAAAAATAATTTTATTCTTCAGGGACCATCTTAGTCTGCTGTACTTCAATAAAGCCGAGGAAGATATTTGGTGTCGTGGGACGCTAGAGCGCCTGCAGCGCACCGATGAAAGGTTTGGTATACTGAAATCTAGGTGCCTAATCAAATTTGGCTTAATGCTGTATTTATTTGTAGATTTCGTTGTACAAATGTGCTTTCGCAGCCCACGGACGATTGGTCGGGCATGAAGGGTAGAATAAGCAGAGATCTGCTAGCGCCATTTGTGGACAAAAGCATACCCGAAAGTGGCTCTTTTGTGGCTGTTTGTGGGCCAAATGCATTTAATCAACAAATAGAGGAAATTCTCAGGGAATTGAAATTCAACCTCGACAATGTACATATATTTCAAGGGTAAAGTTAAACCGTTTTCACAAAGTGACGAAAGCTTATTGTGCAAGTTTTCAAAAAAGTAATTATAAATACATATTGTAATTATAAATACATATTATAAATACATTATTAAAATTTTCACAAGCAGATAGCGTTTTGCAAGCAGTATTCAATGTTCAAATTAATGAATAATATGGAAATGTGCGGGTAAGAACTCAGCGTAGACCTGCAATAATAATCCCTTAATGTCGTCATATCGGTAGATAAAACCAATCACACATTCACATCGGTGAAATGACATTCAGAACTTTCCTAGTCATCTAAGCATTGATGATTTATGATAGCTATACTCAGAATTCTTTTCAAAAGCATCTCGTCGCTTCCCTTTATTTTATTGACTTTTTACAATTTTTTTATGAGTAACAAATACTTGCTAGAATTTGCACTAAATACATGCACTTTTAAGAAAATCAACATTTCAGAGAAAGTATTGAGTCTGACGCAGCCATACAACTCGTTTGGTGAGGCTGGCTGATGTATGCCAAACAAAAGAAGAAACAAGCAGACAATTTTGTTAAGATAAGGGCTGCTCTATTGTAGTATGAAAAACTCACATGTTAAAATTAAGTAACTACGCAAAAACTACCTACAAGTTAATAAGCTCAACTAAGGCTGAAGGACATGAGATGTTGATGGCAAAATAAAAAAAAACCATTAAAATAAGTTACAAAAAAGGAGCAAATTTGAATGTTTTGCAGCTTAAATATTTGCATACTTCCAAGCGCAATACAGAGGACAATTACTGTTTTGTAGACAAACACAATTTTAAAAAGAAAAAAATAGGGCTGGTAAAAATGTGACGCGTCGCTGCTGTTCTCAAGTTACAGGGTTACTTCGATTAATAAGAGCGAATAGCTGGTGGCACTGTTTCCACAGTGCAGTCCAAAGTCTCGTCGATGACTTTTCTGTATTTAATTTCAACCGAACCATCATCGCCGCAAATCCAAGCCAATGTGTGCTTGCGCCAGTGCTGATCGAGGGGCTTCTTCTCCTGGCCTTCAATCGGCTTGCTGTAATCCTGTAAAGCAATATACAGCATTCTAAAGTGAAACTGCCAATATAGTGGGATTCTTTTCGCTCGACTTACGTATTCATCGAGACGGACTTTGAAGTCCTCACGCGCATGAGCACCACGCGACTCTTTGCGATTCTCTGCACCGACAATTGTTATCCTAGCATTTATCAATAAGTTCTGCAATTCGAGTGTTTCAGCCAAATCCGAGTTCCAAATTTTCGACCTGGTTTGCAGGTTTGCTTTATGAGTTAAAGTATATATGAAATGGGTAAAGCATACTTGTCAATTACGTTGATGTCTTTAAACTCTTTGTAGACCTCGACCATTTTTTCACAGCCGGCTTTGAGAATGGGACCATCACGGAATACAGCTGCATGGTATTGCATAGTCCTTTGCATTTTTAGGCGCAGTTCAGCGGTGGTGATCTCGCCATCCGCACGATACAGCTTGTCTAAATTGGCCACGGACATTTCGCCGGCATTCTGCAATAGCGCAGCACACGTTACAGTTTCAATTTGAACAGTTCACAAAAAATAATCTACAACGAATTCACTCACGTCCTTAAGCGATGGCGCCTTAGCACCGGGTTCGTTATCCTCAGCAATGGATAGCGCACAGGCGCGTCCAAACACCACCAAGTCCAGTAGTGAGTTCGCGCCCAAACGATTCGCACCATGCACAGAGCTGCAAGCAGCCTCACCGCAAGCGTACAGGCCGGGCACGATTACGTCGTTACCTTCGTTGTCAATGTTCAAAACTTGGCCCTTGTAGTTGGTAGGTATGCCACCCATGTTGTAGTGCACGGTGGGCAGCACGGGGATAGGTTCGCGCGTTACATCGACACCGGCAAATATCATAGCTGTCTCTGAAATGCCCGGCAGACGCTGTGCCAGCTGGTCTGGAGGCAGATGATGCAATTGCAGGTATACGTGGTCCTTTTCGGGTCCCACACCGCGGCCCTCCATAATTTCGATGGTCATCGAGCGCGAGACAACGTCGCGCGAAGCAAGATCTTTTGCCACAGGCGCATACCGTTCCATGAAGCGTTCACCTTTTCCGTTCACTAGGTAGCCTCCTTCGCCGCGGCAGCCCTCGGTTATTAAGCAACCAGCGCCGTAGATGCCGGTCGGATGGAACTGCACGAACTCCAAGTCCTGCATTGGCAACCCTTGACGCGCCACCATGGCATTACCGTCACCGGTGCATGTGTGCGCAGAGGTGCACGAAAAGAAGGCGCGACCATAGCCGCCGGTGGCAATGACCGTATTGTGCGCACGGAATCGATGCAAGCTCCCGTCTTCAAGATTAAGAGCTATGACACCCTTGCACTGACAGTCCTCGAAAATCAGATCCAGCGCGAAATACTCTACGAAATAATTGCAGTCGTAGCTCAGCGACTGGCCGTAGAGTGTGTGCAGCAGCGAGTGTCCTGTTCTGTCGGCGACGGCGCAGCAGCGATGCGCCTGTCCGCCTTTTCCAAACTTTAAACTCTGGCCGCCAAAGGCGCGCTGATAGATCTTGCCATCGGGCGTACGTGAGAAAGGCATTCCGTAGTTCTCCAATTCAATGACAGCCTGCGGCGCCTCGCGTGTCATGTAATGAATAGCGTCCTGATCACCCAACCAGTCGGATCCTTTGATTGTGTCGTACATATGCCACTTCCAGTCATCCTCCTCCATGTTTCCAAGCGCTGCGTTAATGCCGCCCTGCGCAGCGATGGTGTGTGAGCGCGTCGGGAATAGCTTTGTAACAACGGCTGTCTTGAAACCTTCGGCCACCAAACCAAACGCCGCACGCAATCCGGCACCGCCAGCACCCACTACAACGGCATCAAATTCATGATCGACGATGGGGTATTCCTTGGAGATGGCATCAGCTCTCACTTTAGCATCATTTTTGCCGTGTGTGATGTGCAAATCACGATGAGGCGCCACAGAGGCAGCGCGAAGCTGAAAATAACGTGAAAATTAATGTTGACCAACAAATTTCCGCACTAAGATCAAATTAACTATGCGGTGATGCGAAGATCGCATAGTGAAGTGAATTTTATGGGCCACATGTCGTTCTTTGCCCCACCACTTTTATAAAGTTAAAACGTGGAGTGCTTCTCCACCGCAAGCTTCCCTATTCAAAAACTCCATCAAGAATATGACAAGTAATTCCACCAGCTACATGAATTGAAACAAATAAAAAGTAATTTAAAAATATAATTAAACTCACATTTGTCGGATGTCAAGTCTCGTAATTGCGTTGCATGACAACATTCATTGCAACAGTCATGCAACCCCTACGGCTGTTTGTCGTTACTACTTTCGAATTAATACAACTTAGGACTCATATCGCTTAGGGGCAGAGATACAACTCGAAACACATATGAGCGAACGAACAGCACGAGCAACAACTTTAAGTTTCTTTAACAATTCATGATGACTTCTTCTAGCAGGTGAAACACAACCTCGAAAGAGGTTGTATTCCTTTTTCTTAATGGGAATAATGATAATGATCATTACATTACATCTATATACTGTACGCCAAATGTTTACATCCCAAAGAAGCTGCGGAAACCTAAGCTTTAATGCGAGCACACATATTACGTAAAAAGTTATCTGCCGTGTACATTTGTATTTTCCACTTTTTGCCAGTACATACTTGATTAAACTCCAAAATCGCTACATGGTTTCGAATTTACCATCATAGAAGGAAAAGCATTTATGAAGCTCATCTGGAACCTCCTCAGATGAACGCTTGGTAATCATATGGAACTGCCGCAATACGTTAACATTCAATTAAAATTGTACAATTTTTCATCAAGTGATCAATGGTGAGAGCGAACGAAAAAAGAGAAACCAGAAATTCACATTTTCTTCTAATACCGAGATGTAGATACTTTGTTTGCAGATGCTATCAGTTGAATTTAAATTTTGTTACTGCAAAAATTGTCACGTAGCACATTTAAGGAATGAATCTTTGAGTAGTCTGTTTTGTGGGAAACTGATTGCCTCAAATGAAAAGGTTAACATATCGAATATAAATAATAACATGCAGCAAAGGCCCACACAAGCTAGACACCATCTCTTATGTGTCCCCCTTCTCTTGCTGCACTTGAAGTAAAGAGCCGCAGAATAACAAATACGCTAATCGGTCGGTGGCAAACTAATTTGTCAGTGGGTTCGCGCCCAGCGATTAACAAATTTATTTGTTGCCCTCGGCGACACGCGCAGCTCGAGTTATTGTATAAGATCACAATCACCGCACGCAGGCTGGTATGATACTATTGTGTTGCCGGAGAACGGTAATGAGATCGTGCCGAGTGGCGAGAGCAAAGCTAAACGCTGAAATTTGTATGTGGAGGCAAAAAAAAAACAAACAGCCAACTGCGAGAAAAAACCTGTTCCAGAGCGGGACTTATCTCGTACCTGCCAAAACAAACCATACAACAAAGAAATAGTGCGAATGAGGCGCTACCCCCATTCTGCCGAAATCGAGTACCGGCGGCCAGCTCGAAAATGACAGCGAAACACAGGGATATCAGTCAGTGAAATAGCAGCAAAACAAAAACCGACGTAACAGCCACACCCCAACGCCTACTCCGGTTGTAGTAGGGACAGCGATTGGCAGCAGCGCGCGTATAATCGCAATGACCGCTTGATAAGACCATTTGCTTTTGTATATGTTTTTATGACTTTTTGAAGATTTGAATGAATTGAGCCAACTATGCACAACAACGCCTCTCCCAGCTAACAGCCTATTACATCAAACTGCGTTAAATGCAAATGCATTACAAAGTATCATGAAATTCACCCACAGAAAACAAAAGAACTTTACCAAATGCGATTACATAACGAATGAACACATCTGCTCCCCTTTTGCTGCGGTGGCTAGCGGGCTAGCGCAACAGCAAGCAATCTGGGCGCCACAAATGGCAATTCTGCCTTATGTGAAGAAAAATTAACCAAGTTCGTAAAAACACCAAGGAGGTTGTCCACACGACAGCACCAGCTCGTCATTGCCAATGCTGGTATTTAACGCAATCATCTTCCACAAATTACGGACATTAGCCGTTCAAGCGATGCATCCCGTCTTGGTGTAGCGGTTGTGTAATATGCAATCGCCCCAACACAACGGCCACCCCCAATACCGTAATTGACATGTATTAGAAAGCAAACGGAAGGACCCACCAACACGACTTCATCCCCTGCCAACTCTTAGCACAGGCCTTATACTTGAACACTTCTGCCACCTACCATTGCCGCTGCATTCTTGGCCAAAATCGATGGAACACGCATCAAACTCGCCATTTCCGCTGCTGCTGTTATTCTGCTCGCAATTACCACGTCTTACCACTGCGAAACCTTCGTTTTTCGAATGTGCTGTAACTTAGATTCCTACTCGGTGATTTCGCGGGGAGAAATTTTGTGTTTGAGGAATATGTTCTCCTTAACAAAATTTGCACGAATTTCCTTCTTTATAACCGCTTTTGTTCTCTTCGTCAATTCAATGAAACTTCTCCCGCTCGCACCGATCGACTGAAAAAAAATTCAGTAGAGCTCTATGACAGATTTCTAAACAGTGTTGCCGCATCTCAATATAGTACCAGAATCAGTTGGAATGTCCACACTGTTCTTTCGAAACACATGACGGTGGTTTATACAGAGAGTTCGGACTATATTAAGGAATATAGTCATATACATTTCTTTAGAATGCTCATTCCAGGACTTTGTATATATGTTTCAAATATTACGAAATTACTGATGACAATCTTCCATGGGTCAATAATAAGGTTGTAGCATGCCGGCAATACCAAAAGCCACATGTATTTAGTTCAAAATCAGCTGATATTTTTCGACGAAAGAGGGAGAAACTGAAAACAAACAAACGCCAGACGGTGTTGTATTTCGAGCAGAGTTGCCGCTTTTGGTCTTTACGGACGAAAATTGTTCTAATTTTTTTACCTTGGTCCGCTGGTCTGTTTAAACGAATTTCGGTCCGTTTTATGACGTGAATATCTTCTCCTTAGTACGTACAATAAAAAAAAACAAAATTGTAATTTAAACATGACTTTAAAGATAAAGCAAATTTTTAATTTGGTGGGAACATTTTTTTCAATAACACTGGTGTCGTGTGAAAAAATGGGAAAACCATCATAAAAAAATATACAGGTAGTTTCAATGCGACAGATAAAAATCAAATTGACAATTGGAAAAAAATATTTGTTTAAAAATTTTGTACTACTATTTTCATTTTTCCTGCAGAGCTGCAATTCCACACAATCAGTTTATGTGTTTTAGTTTATGTATATCATTCAGTTTCTGTATTTTTTACTTGTTTTTGCACCCTTAAAATTTTATTTTTATTTGTCAAAAAAGGAAAATACTTTTAATTTTGCTCGATTGAATCTACCTGTATATTTTTGTATCATGGGGAAAACTGCTGAAAGTCAGGTCAGGTCAGTTGTTTCGAATTCAACCGATACGGCAACACAGCACCATTGCTGGTACCGACAATTTTGATGGAAGCGATAAACAATCAGCCGGTGGCTTGCTACAACCTATGCAATCTTCAAAAAAAGAAAAAGTCAGGCATCATTGATTTATTATTTTCAGATGTCAGCGTTGCCAACATTTAAGTATTAAAAGCTGGGTGAGCTGCCAACTTGCGTTACTACATTCTCGACATTTACATTGAAAGTTTTTTTTTTCAACAAAATTATTTATATATATGTAATCATGTTACAATAATATTCAGGCAATTTCATTCGATCTAATTAAAAAGTCAGTTGCTTTTTTGAACAATTAATGAACAATTTAATGTTGCAGAAAAAAGTATGAACGGTAGGAAATGTATTCAGAAATGGTAACTGCTGTAATTTTGTTCAGCAAATTACAACCAATGCAGAAAATTCCATAAATTTCGGTATTTAGTAATTAAAATGTGACTTTAAGAAGAATACACCATAAATATTGTGGCTTGTCATGCATATTATATATTTTTTGGCAAAGTCGTTCATTATGTGGACACTATAATGTTGAATGTTGTCAAACTGGTGGATAATAATGAGATCATTTGTGAAGTGCTTCCTCAAAGCTCTGGGCCAATTGAATGATTTCAAACAATGAAAAGCTGTCTATTTTTATGTAACGAAAGTCTGCCAAAATTTTATGTCGAAAAGTAAAAGTGTATGAACATAAAACGATTTTAAATACGAGCGATTTTAAGAAGTGCAAACTAAACTGCAAAGGCAACAGTGTGCGGTTCTTTGTTTTTTCAAGTGAAAATTTCTTGCGCGAAAAGTGTCTGTCGACGAGAGCAAGACTTATCAACGTTGTCGTTTATAAGGCATCTCAATCGCAGCCTAAAAGAAGAAAAAGAAACACCAGCACGACGCGCCTCCATCCAGCGCCACTGCCCACCTGCACCCAGTAGTCAAAGCACCACCACGACTCTCCTGTGTCGAGTACTACGACCGCCCTATACACCCTACCCACACTCTTGCATATTTAGGAAAAATGTGTTCTTATATTTCTAACATTTACAATTAATACTATTATTATTAAATCTTATATTATTTTTATGATACGTTTCTACATAAACTGATAGCCGTAAAGTTGCAGCAAAAATTAAAAGAGTTGTAGAAAAAATTCCTTTCTCATTTGTAAGTTTTCTTCTTATGTCTTTTTGAAACTACCTGAATTTTTTTTATCATGTATGTAATAGCATAATATGCCAGTAGTCGAATCCCGAATCAGTACTTTTTTCCACACTTTTTTGCTTGGAGGACTTTCAAACAGTATTTGGTACTATGTTATAAGTTAATCTTATTTCACTCTTTGAAAATGGAAGACGAAATTAAAAATTTTTTTTAAAATGCAAAAAAAAACATTTACATTAACCCACAAAAATGTTTGAACCACCACAAAATCCAACTGGGCCGCACATTCACAACGCATATATGTAAGCATTCGAAAGTTATATTCCTGCATTTCTTGAGCATTTTTAATTATAAGTGCTTACTTCTTTTCAAATTTTTTCTGAGAATTCCCCGCTCATATCAAATGTTTGGCATTTTTTATTTACATTCCTAAGTACTTCAGAAGCCTATTAGCATTTATTCTTTATGCTAAAAAGTCTCGAATGGTTAATAGAACTACGAATACGTAGGGAGTCGCTGAAGATCTACTATCTCCATTTCAGCATGCTTACCAAAGTGGCAAATCCTGCGAGTCGGCTTTGCAGAATCTTGTTGATAGAATTGAGGGAGTCATCGACAGCAAGGACTACGTGATAGGCATCTTTGTGAATATATAGGGCGCGTTTGACAAAGCAATTTTTGACAGTATGTGTAACTCTGCTGGCAGATACGGCGTAGATTGGGTTCTGGTTCAATGGATACGTCCAATGCTAGCCCAAAGAATCATGAAGGTGCAAGCAGAGGAGGATCTGCTGGTGTCATCCGTGGCAAATCGGGGCTGCCCTCAAGGTGGAGTGCTGTCTCCATTGCTCTGGTGTATGGTGATTAATCCTCTGTTTATCACTTTAAACGATTTGAGAGTCTATGCACAAGCATATGCGGATGATGTCGCCTTTCTCATAACCGGCATATCTGCACAAAGGTGCAGAGAACTCTGGATATGGTTGACAGTTGGTGTAGTGCAGATGGGATATCCGCTAAAAATGGTATGGTTCTCTTTACCAGAAGGGGGAAGCTGGGTAGATTCATCTTGACTACACTCAAGGGGGTGACTAACCAACTATCCAAAGAGGTCAAATATCTGGGACTTTATGGTATGTTAGATAGATTAAATTTTTAATATGTGAAGTATTTATGATAGCAAATTATCTTCACCACATAACACGTGAAGCAACAATTAAACTAATATGCACGCACAGCTGGGGGAACACTCTCTACGGTGTTATCTAACGGTTCATCGATAACGGGCCGATACTTAATTTCGGCACGTCCTTCTTCGGGACACACCCAAATCAAAGTGTGCTTACGCCAATGCTCCTCGATTGGTCGCAGCTCTTGGTCCTTGATGGGTTTACTGTAATCCTGCACAAAAATAAATAAAATATGAACATACATGTATTAGATCGTACCCTGGGCTAACCAGCTATTTTGCTTACATATTCATCAATCCGTTCTTTAAAATCGTCGCGCACATGCGAACCACGCGATTCTTTTCTGTTTTCCGCGGACGCAACAGTGGCTAAAGAATTGATGAGTAAATTCTGTAACTCCAAAGTCTCCGTTAAATTCGAATTCCAAATTTTTGATCTACAAATATTTCGTTCTTATGTACACAAATATACTTAAACAACAATGTAACAATGTGTAAGAGACTTGGCCTCACCTGTCAACTACCCGGATATCTTTGAATTCTTTACAGATAGCTTTGATTTCTTTTAATCCCTTTTCGAGTAGAGAACCAACACGAAATACGCCAACGTGTAGGTGCATTGATTTTTGCATTTTCAAGCGCAGTTCAGCAGTCGTGATTCGGCCGTTAGCATTTCGTAATTTATCCAAATTGGCTATAGTCGCCTCACCGGCATTCTGCATTAGAGAAAGGTTTATGCAACAGCGTGTAATGATCAAATTATTCGATTATACAGATTCCGGAAAAATGATCAAAGGCGATACACGCACTGTTGCATTTAAAATGCGCTGTATCATCTTTTGTTGAATAGTTACCGTCAAAAAGGTTATAAAGCAAATGCCAATTTTGTTTGACGTACTGGTTTCAAATCCGGAGCTGGGCACCCCGGGGAGTAGTTTTCGATGATATGTAATGCACAAGACCTTCCGAATACCACCAAATCCAGCAGGGAATTGCCTCCTAAGCGATTGGCTCCATGCACATTGCAAGACACTTCGCCGCAAGCATATAGGCCGGGAACTGGCTTGTCACAACCGTCACTGTCAATGGTGAGCACCTCTCCACGATAAGAGGTCGGTATGCCGCCCATGTTATAATGCTTTGTTGGTATCACTGGAATGGGCTCCTTGGTTACGTCAATCCCTACGAATATTTTGACATTTTCCGTGATACCCGGTAGGCGAGTGTAGATTTGCTGAACCGGTAGATGATGCATTTGAAGGTGAATGTGGTCCTTCTCGGGCCCCACGCCGCGACCCTCCATAATCTCAATGGTCATCGAACGTGCAACAACGTCGCGTGGTGCCAGATCCTTGGCATCGGGCGCATAGCGCAGCATGAATCGTTCGCCCTTGGAGTTGACCAGATATCCACCCTCGCCGCGACACCCTTCTGTAACCAGTGCACCGGGGCCGTATAAGCCCGTAGGGTGAAATTGTATGAACTCCATGTCCTGCAGCGGCAGCCCTTGACGCGCCACCATGGCATTGCCGTCGCCGGTGCAGGTGTGCGCAGAGGTACACGAGAAGAAACTACGTCCATAACCGCCCGTCGCAATGATGGTGTTCCGCGCACGGAAACGATGAATACTACCGTCTTCCACGCACAATGCTATAACTCCACAACACTCGCAATTCTCAAATAGTAAATCCAGCGCAAAATACTCTATGAAATAGTTAATGTTGTAAGCCAATGATACGCCGTACAGTGTGTGTAGCATTGCGTGGCCAATTCTTCGGCAAGGTAGCGGAAATACAGTAAAGTTTAATCATGTATGATATACACCTAAAAGTAATCGTTGTATTCACCTGTCTGCGCAGGCGCAGGCTCTCCGCGCTTTGCCTCCTTTCCCGTACCTCAAGGTATGTCCCCCAAAGGGTCGCTGGTAAATTTTGCCATCTTCTGTGCGCGAAAACGGCAGGCCGTAATTTTCTAGCTCTATTATGGCACGGGGAGCTTCGCGTGTCATATAGTGTGCCGCATTCTGATCGCTTAGCCAATCGGAACCTTTTACCGTGTCGTACATGTGCCACTTCCAATCGTCCTCCAGCTGATTGCCAAGCGCCGCATTCATGCCGCCCTGTGCGGCGATGGTGTGTGAACGTGTCGGAAACAACTTTGTGACAACTGCCGTCTTGTAACCCTTTTCCCCCAAGCCGCAAGCAGCCCGCAATCCGGCACCTCCGGCACCCACAACAACGGCATCGAAAGCGTGGTCAATCACAGTGTACGCTTTTGAGATGGCATCTGATCGCACGCTGGTGTATTTTAAGTAATGTGTGAGATGGAGCTGCGATCGTGGCAAAATTGAATTCTGCTTTAATTAAAAAAATAAATAAATTCGAAAGTCGTTATGATCGAGTTTCCAAACAATGCGTGCATAAGATTCTGTATGTGTTACACGTATATCGCAGTTAACGTACCAATTATTGTTTACTTACCACTGATCGAGTTCTTGTCGCGAAATCAATCCGCAGGAATCGCAACATTCCGGCACTGCCGATAAAGTTTGTTTTTTATATGTATGGTTGTATTATTCCGATATATTGTTTGTTTTTTGGATATTGAAAGCACTAAGTAGAGAGTGCTTGATGATATTGATATTGTTTTTAGCACTATGGTTTTTATAAATTTTCATATTGTCTGTCAGTAGTGCATGCTCATATGGCAGACACTTTGTGAGAAAAATCAGAGCACCACAGTAGAAACAGTGGTACAGTGTCTGTGGCGATATGAAGTCATCTTAGGAAATAATACGAATGCAAGTAGTATAGATAGAGCGACCAAAGATGCCTTCTATACGAAGCTCGAGGACGTCTACAACGGGTGCCCGGCTCATGACGTCAAAATCATCTTCGAGTACTTCAATGCAAAGGTTGGGCGAGAAGGTATATTTGGTCCCACAGTCCGGCAGTTCAGCCTCCATTCAACCACTTCGGACAACGGTCTGAGGCTAATCGATTTCGCCGTGGAACGAAGCATGGTAGTTAGCAGCACCAGATTCCAGAACCTCTGCATCCAAAAGCTTATCCCCCGATTAATATATATACCCGCAACCAGATATAGGACGCTCATTCTGCTCGTGATCCTCTATGGCGCTGAAGCATGGACACTATTGCGTAACGACACAGCGTCCCTTGAGGTGTTCGAGAGGAAGGTACTTCGCAAAATCTTCGGCCCTGTTCATATTGGCGCATTGACCATCGTATAGGGACCAACAATGAGCTGTATAAAGACATGGACGTAGCAAGGCGAATTAATACCCAGCGGCTACGCTCCGGCGAAAAAGATGTTCGATGCGGTAGTTGGAAGACGATGGCGAAGAGGGAGGCCGTGTCTCCGGTGGAAGGACGCCCCAAGTTCTCTTGATGTGACCAAGTGTAGAAGGCGCGCGCAAAGCAGAGGCGCCTGGAGAGAACTTTTCCGAGTACTTCAATGCAAAGGTTGGGCGAGAAGGTATATTTGGTCCCACAGTCCGGCAGTTCAGCCTCCATTCAACCACTTCGGACAACGGTCTGAGGCTAATCGATTTCGCCGTGGAACGAAGCATGGTAGTTAGCAGCACCAGATTCCAGAACCTCTGCATCCAAAAGCTTATCCCCCGATTAATATATATACCCGCAACCAGATATAGGACGCTCATTCTGCTCGTGATCCTCTATGGCGCTGAAGCATGGACACTATTGCGTAACGACACAGCGTCCCTTGAGGTGTTCGAGAGGAAGGTACTTCGCAAAATCTTCGGCCCTGTTCATATTGGCGCATTGACCATCGTATAGGGACCTACAATGAGCTGTATAAAGACATGGACGTAGCAAGGCGAATTAATACCCAGCGGCTACGCTCCGGCGAAAAAGATGTTCGATGCGGTAGTTGGAGGACGATGGCGAAGAGGGAGGCCGTGTCTCCGGTGGAAGGACGCCCCAAGTTCTCTTGATGTGACCAAGTGGAGAAGGCGCGCGCAAAGCAGAGGCGCCTGGAGAGAACTTTTCCGGCAGGCCGTAACCCTGTCACGGGTTAATATGGCCAGTTTAGTATAGAAGTAAATAAATATATAATCCATATTTACGGATCATGATGCATCCAAATCTAAACAGATTACGTATTTCCATCAACTAATGACCTACCTACGGTCGGCTTACATTTTCAGACAATTCATATACACATATCAAGACGAATCTTTATAATTTGTATAAAAGATATAAAGTCAAAACATATTATTCTAGAAGTACATACATACACTAAGACATGAGAAGGCAAGGAGAAATAAACACAAGTAATGCCATTGAAACATTAATGAAATGGACAACTTTGCTTCTCTTACAATACAGCCCCTACTATACTGCCGTCGGTGGTTTCACTCGCTTTCCGCAGCGCATTGCAAACTCTTCCTCCGTTAAATCGGACAGATGATTAAGTGCCATCTTCCAGCTGACCTCGCCCGTCTCGTACTTCTTGTTGTGTTCTTCCACAGTCTTCTTAGCTTTCACGTAAAGCTCGCGGCGCATCTTCTCCTCGTCAGCATCGTTGTAGGACTTCTCAAACTTAAGCTGCCAAGAAAACGCAATAATTTCGTCGTGTTTAAGACACATTACAGACTCAGCTTACCTTGAACTCTGCCCACTCTTGATCGGAAACCAACGCCATTTTCTGACTTGCACTGCTGACTTCTGTAGCGGTTTAGCGGACGTTGTCGTCTGGCGTTGATAAACGGAGGCGTGACACTCGCCGAAACAATTTGATTAACTTGAAAAAAATTACAATAAAATGACTCACATTCGTATTTCACTTCGTTACTGCGCTTTAATTTGAAACAATGAAACGTAAATCCACCCGATAATTCGTGAAACAATACAAAAGGCGTTAAGAAGAGAAATCAAAACAAGGCATAGGTAAAAAGAAAAACAGCTGACTACGTTGTAGGGCTACCAGCTCACTACAAAAATAATTCGAAATTTTCATAGCTGCGGCAGTTTAGTTTGCACAATTTTTTTTTTTTAAAACGTCCAAATGCAATACATGTTTTTTAAATTTGAATATTATCGGTTCGGCTTCATACCTGCGACAGAATTCAGATATCTACCATTAAAAATATTTTGCAAAAACCGTAATACTACGTTTACATTGAGCCCAAATGCGTGATTTGGGCAAAAGTTCTCAAATGCGAAGCCAAAACACACATTTCCCCATACAAATTCAAATATACGAAATGACTCATTTCAACAGAACGACGAAGCAAATGCGATAAATAAATGACTATCGAGCGCATCACAAAATGAAAGCGCTTTCAAAAGCTTCAAAAGCATAGTGAAATACTTCTTTCTATTGAATATTAATGACCATCATAATCATCATCGTATTCAAACACGCTTTTACCTAAATTGCCATCATTATCATCATCATTTATATCATCGCGTTCTTCTTCCGCTATTGTCAATAAATCCAATACTTCCCTTGGCATGCATGTGACTTCCTTATGTGACAATTTCGTTTCAGTGGATATAGTAGCAGAGACAATCTTTGACAGTAGGATCAGAACTTATTGGCGGCCTATTCAGAATGTCTTTGTTAGATTTTTCTCTGCTACATTTTCGGGAAAAATATTTCCTGAAAGCCTTAAAATCGTTAATTCTCGCTTCCTGCGCTTCAGATGGCGTGAGCTATGACCTCTGGTCCGTGAATATTTATGAACAGTCGCAGGCATGTTATATCAGGGATAGTACTCAACGAAAGATTTGGCTCAATTTGATTGTATATCATAAATATCTTAAAAACCAAAAATATTTAGATTACGTGTCTCGATATCCCGCCTAATATGTCAACTATGTCGGCCCCCATAATGTAGGGTAAAAGGCATAAAGCAATACTAAAAACCGTACGTTGAACAACAACAAAACAAACATAAAACATTTCACTTGTTGCTTATCTCATATTTTTGCATTTACATTTGTTTCTTGTAATGCCCCATGAGTTCACATACAAAAATCTAAATGCAGCAAAAGTGCGCAACAATAGCGCAACTTTTTTTTAATAGGAAGTTATTAGAATGTGTCAGATTACATATTAATGAAAGCAGTTTATGTGTATATCACTGAACAAACAACTATATGTCTATGAATAGTGTAAAAATAAGGCACTTTTAAAGCTTTTAAAAAAATAACAAAAATATTTCCGAACATTTAAATAAAAAAACAAAATTAACATTTTAATACTTCAATTCCTGAAAAGACGCCCCTATCACTTTAATGCTACTTTTAAAATTTGTAAAAAAAGATTTGGTTCAAATAATTAAAAAATTTACGTTTATCGCTGCGCGCATGCCAAATAAAAATAAATGTAAACTTTCAGTGGGTTGCAGGAATACGGTAAATTATTTTACAATTCTTTCACCTAGTTATGGGGAATTTTATCTATATTAATCGGTTTTTTTTTTGGTTTTTATCTTTTTCATTTTTGAATCAATCGCCATGAATTACCCGTGTTCGTCGTTTTGCAAATTCCCAAATATCTTCAATAAGAATTAAAGCGTTAACATGCGAATCCAATATTAGACGCAAAGAAAATCGATTACTAATTGTATAGGGTGTTTTTTTAGAGGTTTGTTTTTCGAATAGAGATAAAACTGGCATTTTGTGGTCAAATCTGGCAACTCTAATGTCATTTATGTTCAGTTTGGTTTGCCATTTCATCATGAACAGGTTGGCAAAAGAACAACGCTTGCAAATCGTGCAAATTTATTTCGAAAATAATGGTTCAGTTCGCGAAGTTTACCGCAAACTCCGTCCATTTTATGGTCGACATAATCGTCCATCAGAGCAATTAATTCGGTTAACCATGCGTCGTTTTCGCACTACGTTTACTCTATGTGATAATACGCAGCAATTGGGGCTTTGTCCATTAACTTTATGGAAGATTTTGCGCAAAGATCTTGGCTTGCGACCTTACAAGATCCAGCTTGTGCAAGAATTAAAGCCGCGAGACCATGTAATGCGTCGTGATTTTGGTGTATGGGCCGAAAATGAGATTGATCTCGATGCTGATTTTCATCGCAAAATTTTGTTCAGTGATGAGGCTCATTTTTGGTTGAATGGCTACGTCAACAAGCAAAATTGCCGCATTTGGAGTGAAGAGAATCCACATGAGACCCTTGAGACGCCATTACATCCACAAAAACTGACTGTTTGGTGTGCTCTATGGGCTGGTGGAGTCATTGGGCCATACTTCTTCCGAAATAAAGCTGGAGAGTCAGTTACCGTTAATGGAGACCGGTATAGAGCCATGATAACCGACTATTTTGTTTCCGAATTGGATGGCATGAATGTGGATGGGTTGTGGTTCCAACAAGACGGCGCTACATGCCACACAGCGCACGTCACAATCGATTTATTGAAGGAAACATTCGATGAGCGCATAATTTCGCGGAATGGACCTGTCAATTGGCCACCAAGATCGTGTGATTTGACACCATTGGATTATTTTCTTTGGGGATATGTGAAGTCGCTCGTCTACGCCAACAAACCAGAAACGTTAGGGGACTTGGAAGCCAACATTCGTGGCGTTATTGCCGACATACGGCCCCAAATGCTCGAAAAAGTGGTTGAAAATTGGACCTGTAGAATTGGCTTTATTCGAGCCAACCGCGGCGGCCACATGCCCGAAATCATATTTAAACATTAATGGCATAAAATTATCCTTCCAATAAAGCCAAATTGATGGACATTAAAACGATTTTCTTGTGTTTTATTTCAATTCGAAGTTCTATACCTCTAAAAAAAACACCCTATAAATGTAAACTTTCAGTGGGTTGCAGGAATACGGTAAATTATTTTACAATTCTTTCACCTAGTTATGGGGAATTTTATCTATATTAATCGGTTTTTTTGTTTTGGTTTTTATCTTTTTCATTTTTAAATCAATCGCCATGAATTACCCGTGTTCGTCGTCTTGCAAATTCCCAAATTTCTTCAATAAGAATTAAAGCGTTAACATGCGACCCCAATATTAGACGCAAAGAAAATCGATTACTAATTGTAGACATATTTTAAATGCGCGAATTCACACTGTCCATATTTATTAGCACTGCAACAATAGGAGATCCAATAGAGACCAGCTTGCAATGCTAAGATTTGCAATGCGCCCGCCCAGTCAATATTGAAAAAGTATCAGAGTTATAACATTCAACAGGAGGTGTTGGACACGAAAACCCAAAGCTGGTTAAATGAAACAACAAACACACTTCGCTATTGTAAATTGTAAATTTTTTGTACAATTTTATAAATGTTTATTTACTTCACTTGTTTATGTAATACGAATTTATTCAAATTTCATTTTATTTTGGATGCCGTATTTATAATTTATTGTGATAGCTAAAATTATGAGCGAAAAAATTATATTGCAAATATTTTCATTTCATTTGCGATTTAAATTTTCAGCACATACAATTTGTGTTTTTTTATTTAGGATCTTAATTTAGACCCAGCGCAAAAAAAAGTGAATAACAATTTGGGAAGGCTTGCATAAAGAAAAACTGCAACCACACAGGATTTCGTAAAATGTATTTCTAATAATATCCAACACATTTTTAGCAAATTTATGGAAAAAATGGCTAGAAATACACTCCCGTATTGTGGGAATCATATTTTGCATCGCACTTGTTAAATTTATCTCTATGGAATACATTTATACAAATTGCTTGGGTTTATGAATCCAATATGATTCTATGCAATTTTTAAGGCCGAAAAAGTAATAGCATTCAACTCAAACAAACCAATTGGTTGCGGATTTATTATTATTTTTGCATTGCGTGCGAGTGGGTGTTTTCGTTATATTAATTGCTCTTGTTATTCTTTGCTTGTTTCATGTTGGCCAATGATATTCTTTGCAGCTCAACATTTATAAGCGCTTCAAAGCAGCGTATAGCACACTGCCCGTTCCATTTAAAAGTCGAACAAGAATGTAGGACAGAAAGGCAACCTAAATGTTTCGCCCATGCGAAAACATGCAAAGCTTTCAAAATATTTATATAGACGTAAACAATAAACACCCGAAATGCATAATAATGTATGTATACATAAGTAAATATGTATGTTTGTTATATTTCATACATAAAGTATCACTAAAGCTACCAGAGGCATTAAAGTTAAAAATATTACAATATTGCAAGCAAGCGGATAAAATACTAAGATAAAAGCGATCGCATTCGTGTGCCATAAATTAAAAATAGTGACACACCGAATGGTTACAGTTTTATTGTACACAATTAGTTACGTAAAAGAAGGCGCAAAATCACTTTAGAACAAAACAATCAAACAAAACGAAATCTTATATAAAATTATATTTGCGTCAAATGGCGGTCCCATTGCTAGTCGATCGAAACAAAAGCATATACATTCAAGTAAAATATTACACGTATGTTGCACACACAAACATATGTATGTATATGCAAGTCACTGCTTCTCCTGCGCAATTGTTTCACACTAACAACCCGTTGCAGAATTTTTCGTTTTTAAGGGACACTGCGCTGTGCGTTCAACCGATGGTTGACACATGGTCGGCTTGGCCAATTTTTTCATACGGTCTTTGAAAAAGGACTCTATATTTTATTCGATTTGTTTCATTCCAGAAAGCACAAAGTTTTTATTGAAATATGAAAAGAACGTTGCTTAAATTTACATGCTATGGCAGTTTTGTTAAATATTTATAGCTTGTATATTTTGTTCACTTTGCTGCTTTAGTTGTGTGGTTTCCGTAATTCGTTTAGTTAGTTATGCTTTCCTATTGTTTGCTAGTGATTTGTAAAATTTGCCCAATTAAATGTTTAAAGTGCCTACGTGCTTATTTCATAAAAAAATACGAACACAAGTTGCAAAGACTTGTGTTTACGTTTATGTTGTTTGCTGTGTTTTTGGGTGATGGTGGGCGGTGAGGGGTGGTGTTGTTACGGTTGCTGGCAGTAACCGCGATGTACGCAAGTATCTATGGCTAGGTGTGTTATTTTCTCTTTTTCTCTTGTCACTTGCAACATAGCCACACAAACACGAACGAATTGTCCAACGTCTATTTGATATTTATCAAAATGAAAGTGCAGAATTTTTCTGAAAATTTAACATGCAAAGAAAACTAAAAATTCATTGAAATTTGTGGCTGACGCTATGCAGTAGTTTGCAATCTACTGCATAATAACTTCATGCGGAACTGGCTCACAATGGTTAGTGTCTATTTTAGGTCAGAGGAATTATTTAGTAGCTTTTAGATTTACACTTGTCCTGACAAATAGTTTTGCAGAAATCAACAAATAAATATTACAAGTATCCCTTCATTCAAATGTTTTCGGTCTGTGTACGCTATTGCTGTTCTTCGTGAAATCTTGATTTCAAATATATCATTTATTCTTTTCTTGATAAATAGTATATTTCTTATATATATTTATACATGTATAATCGGAAATTTCACCCTGCAGTTCTAATGTGTAAAAAAAGTGGTGACTGGGTAGTCGCATGCGGATTTGGGCAGACATGAGCGCGTCTGCCTTTGTCAAATTTTTAATGTCGTTATTTTCTGTGAAATAGGTTGTTGATTACACAATAGTTTTCGTTTTATTGCATATGATAAATGTAGTTTTGAATATATGTATGTATGTATATGTATATTTTATCAAGTTTCATACACAGAATTGGTTACAGTAGCCTTGAATTTGTGATACTTGTAGTGAATTGGTGTAGTCATGATCGTCTTTAATATTGAAAATTTTGCATTTATCTGCAACTATTATGAAGAATTATAGTCTAATATGATTTTTTCAATCTTTGCCGAGTATTTTCTCATTTTATGGTTAAACGAAGCAACGGAAAGATCATAATTTAAAACCAAAACGGCGAAGAAATGAAGAAAAGTCGTTCTCTGCCTTTGGACAAATAAGTTTTTATACATATAAACGGCTGTTTACATATAATTCGCACATATAAAAAATTGTGTTCACATATAGTCAAAAGCGTGTGTGTCTGGTAAATCTATAGGTTTCCTGCTGGTTTCGCCTTTTGTTCTTTCATCAAGAATAGTACATTAATTATGAAGTGTTCGCTTGCTCGTTCCGCTTGTTTTCCTTTTATTATTATTTTACTTGTTCCAAACATTTAAATTCCTTTGAAGAAGAAAGAAGGTAATGACCTTCGGTTTTGTAATCGATCGAATTGTATTGTTATAAATCGAATATTCGTGTGTTTGTTGTCATCTTTTCTATCACCTACTACTTGTTTGCACTTTTTGTATAGTTTGTAATATATATTTCTTATTCTTTTCCATTTTCGTCGTCGCCACCACGACAATATCTCCCTCGACACCGCATTAGTGTACTTCGTAATTGCTGCACAAATGTAGTTATTAAAAAAATCAAAATAAAATATATCGTGTGTTCAAAATATGCTGTTTCTTTGTTGTCGCAATAATAAAATATCGAATTTTATCTTTCTGCTTTCTTTCTATTTTCTTATACGATTCTATAATTTAAGAGCTGCTCTCTGATGTTCACGGTATTTCCTCGTTTAGGCAGCTGTAACTGCTCTATGCTTATTTTCATGTAATTCATGCGCCGCTGCTTCGCAGAGTTGTAAGTAAAACGTCATAGCTGCATTATATGTCATACGGTTATTGTTGTTTATTCTTTTGTTTCGACTGTTGCTGTCATACAAGTTTCTTTTCCAATCTAGGCTTCGGCCTTCTTCTTCTCCTTCTTCTTTTTCAAAAATGAAGGTGTTCGAAGCCCCTTCTTCTTCTTCTTGTCTTTCTTGGGCGAACCGTCCGTCGAAACATCCTGAAACCGTAATAGAAATTTGCAATGAGAATATCGTTTGTGTTTATGTTAGTACGATGCTAATGAAAAAGCGAACTTTATGTATTCTATTGGTTAATTTCACAAAGAATATGAGAATGAATACTCATTATCAAAGTATGTGTATATAAACGATTTGAACGATATAAGGAGTGAGTCGTTAAAAATTGTGATATGCAATTTTGCTAATAACTTCGTTCAAATCACACTTTCTTTGATCAGGTGAGCCATAAAAACTATGTCTTTGAATAGATTATGTTCATTTAGAGCATTGATTGAGTATTCAGACGGACATTACAGCATATGTTTTTATAATGACTGCATGTGATTTGTTGATTTACATACCTCTTTACTGCTCTGTGAGAATGTGCTCAAATGAGCCTCTGAGTGCTCTCCATTATGAACGTTCTCACCTGCAATATAATTCCAGTTGAAATGTTAACTAAATTTTCTTTCACATATTTTTTTCTTTAGCCAAGTGTTACAATGCAACTGATAAGATGTTCGAATGAAACAATGGGCAATTAAATCAAATGTGATTAGGGAAAACGAAAATGAATTAAATATATTTACAAGTTATAAAAAATATCCACAAAATTCACAATTATTAGGGAAGGTTAATTTTTTTTCAAGCTACATTAACAGTTTCATATGCACGCATATAAATGTATATTACAAATTATTAGTGGCCAAACATGCAACAAATACTGTCACCAAAAGGAAATCGACTACAATAACGTTGCTTACAGTATATACAAGTGACATTCGATAACCAAATCTTAAACTTACATTGAAACGATATAGCGTTACCTGTTGAATTTTGATTTTGTTAGTTAATTGTGTGCTTGTTGCAATGGTCGTTTAGTTGGAGGCTTAAGTTTAGTTTGAGACTGGAGTAGCGACGGGATGCATACGATAAGCAAATAAATTGATGGTCATGGTTGGCGATGTTGTAACTGTGGAGCGGTGCTTACTTGTATGTGGGAATGCTTGAGTTTGTTCTTATGAGCTTAAATATTGGGTTAATGATTCCCTAATGACACCTACTAACTAATATTTCTCACAGATTCGGTAATAAGCCAAACGGATTTTGATCAGAACCAAATCTTAACTGATGCTTTATTTCAAAGTTGATAATTGCTTAGGCAAATTATACAATTCAGGAAGAGGAAAATAAACTGCTCTACAAATCAAAATTAAATGAAGTTAAAAGAAATTCATTTTCAAACTTTTCAAAAAGTGATTGCGTTGCGAAAACTAAAACTAACTTGCGGCCCTTCTAAACAAATTGCTGTTCAATCCAACGCCTACTTGTTGGCTGCTGCGTTCAATGAAGCGCGTATGTCCTCGGAGATTTGTGAAATTTTCATCTTGCAATCACACATTACTGCATGATTGTGAAGAGCATTTGCGCATATGATGCCATTCAGTAAATTCTCCAGCTCCTGTTCAAGCAACGTCAAGACCTCGTGATTACGCACTGAACTATTGGAGCTCACCGATTGCGCACAGTTTCCTTTAAGCCCATCGCCAATGAACGAGCGATACGCACGAGTTGGTTGCTCCCCAACTGATTCGACACTCTTAGTGTCCAGGCATGTGGGATCGTCTACACGCTCGCTTGCACTGTGGCTGCCGAACTTGTGTGCACCACCGTTTGAGCCCAATGCCCTCAGAGCGTCTTCTTGCGTGGTGCTTGTCAGATGTCGCGAAATAGTGCTTATCTCCTCGTCGATTAGACTCTCCAGCTTCCTTCTGAACTCCTGTTCGTGTAACTGTAGGGTCTTGGCGCACTCAGAATTCTGCACGGTGATGTTTATATGAATCTCGAGCGACTTCAGGGAGGTGGTCGAAGAGTCAGCTTCGGATACTGAAGCACTGACATGGCGACGACTCGGTGGACGCGTGGGCAAAGATGAGCCCGCCTCTTGAGACGAGTGCGAACAGCGGCGCTTCAACGAATTCGACTTTACGCTTAGTTTAATTTGTTTGTGTTGTTGATGGAGATGCTGCGAGTGCGTGTGTGAAGCATCTTTATCAACCGCGTGCGGTTGAATATTGTCACTATCGTGAAGTGCCTGCTCCGATTCCGGCTTGTGCTGCTCCTCATGATCATGATCGTGGTCGTGGTGCACGTTGTCGCATTCGATTGGAAGAAAGTTTCGTAGCATATATCCAGCGCGCTGCGTTGCTGTAAACACTGAACTTGTGTCAGCCGACTCGTCCAAGTGGTGTTGTGGTTCCACATCACATTCGTTCGCATGATCATCATGCTCAGTGCCATCTTCATGTTCGTGATCTCCCTCCAGGTCACCCGAATGACTGTTGGATGCGGCTGGATAAGAGGTTCCAACCGATAGCAAGGATGAAAAATGTTCTGAGAGAGTATCGTGTTCAGGCCGCTTCTGTGGTTCCTCATTAGTAGAATTGTCTATGTCATCGGCATGGACGACAGGATTGTTGTTGATGCTAGCGTTGGTGTCGGAGCGCGAACCATAACCTCGTCGTTGTCTACGTGGTTTGGGCTCTAATTGTATTTCCTTGATGGAAATAAATGAGCCACTGCTGTCGGCTGCATGGCCCGAATTACTACTTGCCGTTTCATTCAGCACAGGGTGGAGCATCTGTCGATGGTGCATGTCTGCTTGATTCAGGCTCATCGCTGTCGATTTGATGAAGGCGATTACTTTTTGCCGTTGCAGCTGCACAGCCGTCAGCAAGTGTGCCGGATGTAGCGTGATTGCAGGCAAGTAGGTGAGTGGATAATTGAAGCCATAGTGGGACACGGTGCGGTAAGGGGATGCCAGTGACAACGGCTTGGCGGTAGTAGAACTTGGCTCAGTGATCGACAAAGCCGCTGTCGGCGACGAGTGCGTCTGGTTTTGAACTTTGGACAAAGGTGAAGCGACAGCAGCGCTATTGTTTTCTTCAGCATTCATATGGTTATTTTGATTGCTTTTGTCGCCACTGGCGGACAAAGGAAATGTATAATGTGGAAAGATTTCGATTTTGTGTATCATAAACAAGTGAATGTACATTGGCGGCGGCGAGAATGCCAGCTCGTTGGCAGCTCTAAATGAACTGTCACACAAGAAGGCGTACTTATTTGCAATGTGCTCGCGATTGGTTCTAGTTCCTACAATGGGTCCGGCATGTGAGTTATCTTTGATATTCAATGACATTTGAGTAGGCGAGCGTATGAAGTTAGGAGTGATCGCTGTAAATGAGAAGGGAATGCGAGTGACGACATAAATTGAATTTAATACAACAGAAAACACACATTGTTGGAAACTGTATTTGACTGGACTGGACGAAGACGATAAACTATGACAGACGAGGACGAGAATTACCAATCCGGACACACGGCAAACATATACTACAATGATGATGAAATGTCCGCTTCCGTTCTGCGCAATTATTGTTTCATACACAGACGAAGAAATTTATCGGGCCTTGTTATGTAGCACAAAATTTAACAATATCCATGTTTTTTATGCCGACTTTGCTTTGTTAAATTTTTATTTGTGTATTTTTAATCGATTCAATTTATTGCCCACGCGTTTGACAAGTCTAACTAAAATTCTAACTATTGCTGTTGGGTACAGACTCAAAACAGATCTCAATAAACCTACAGCTCGTTGTCAACTCGTTTTATTGTACTGTCCCAATACAGCGATTTCTCCTCTTATAAAATGGGACTGAATGCGAGCCCAACGTTTTAAATCCCGCTTAAATGAAATATGTTAATCGCTACAAGTAAACGCAAATAAATTTTATTTCCATTTAAACGAAAATATAAATGAGTATGTAAATAAGTAATGCAGTGCCATAAGAAGCCGATTGCAGAAAAATTCAATAGTTTTAATACAAAACAACAAATTAAATACATTTTAATGGTTAGATTCGAAAGCAAATATAGGAAACAAAAAATCCAGTAAAAACATGACATTTCAACATTACAAATAAAGACACATACAATTTCCGTTTCTGCAGTACTTTTACTTTTTGTTAGCAACCAAAACCATTCTTAAAAATATTTCCAGTGTACAGGTTGTGATTTCATGACAATTTTGTTATTTGTTATTTGCATACATGTTGCAATTACAATTGGCGAGTGCATTGGAATTTGGCATTGGGAAAAGGAATTTATGTTGATACCCAAAAGAGTGCGGTAACAAAAAATAAAATATAATACAAATAAGGAGAAAACAAATAGAAAAAATTATAGTTGACAATGGAGACGATGCAAGTGACGGCAGTGGCGGCACCAGTGTTTTCTTTCGTACTTCAAAAAACCGCAAATGCGGGGCGAGGCGACGATAAATTTAGACAAATTGCCGCCATCAATACACTTTCTCTTTGCAGCATTTCGTAGTTCTGTTCTTCGTTTTGGTGCAGTATACATATACATGAAACGAATAGAACTCCAATTTCGAACATTTGCCAAATATGCGTTAATGAATGCGGCCTTTATTGGAATTTTCAGGTTGAAAATACTTGAAAATTCAAACGGTTCCCTTCACGATTTGAACTTTCAATTTTTTTAAACTTGAAAAATCTAGACACTCTTGCCCGGCCTGTCATTTCTTTCACTGATTGCAGTTGTTGCCGCTCTAGTCTTCGGTCTCCGAAATAGAGAATGTCTGCACTTGGCATGCGACCTGCTCCGCGTACTGATTGAGCATGATCTCCTCGCGTAGCTGTCGGTGTTCGTCCACGATGTCTGATTGCACCGAAATGCATTCATCCATGTGACGCGAACACTTGGCCACATGCTCGCCATAGTCGTGAATTTTTCGCTTGTACGTTTCCAGACGTGGTTGTATCTGCTGAATTTGCTGGCCGAGTGCTTCGAGCTCCAGATCCACGCCTGTGCAGGTGGTTTGAGGTGACAGCAGGACTGCATTTTCCTCATCGTGCAAGGTGCAAGTGGAAGTGGAGTCGCTTACGCCCAGCTTCACGCATTGCTGCTGTTGCCGTTGGTGTTTCTTGCGACGCTTCTGCAAGCCGCGGTTGAATTGCAGTTTTTTTTGCGTCGGCTGCGACATGCTCACCCAAAATCTGGGCGAACCGCGCACCAATTTCGATTGAAATGCGTACACCGGAGAAGTGTCTCTGGCTCTGCCGCTGATGAGCTGATTTTGGTTGTTGACAGTAGCCGTGGTGCCACTGGAAACGTTGCTCGCCAGGCTACTGTTGGAAGAATACGGGTGTAATCGATTTGTTGCCACTCCGAAGGGGTTCTTGCAGAATATGGCCTGCGCGTTGCCCTGTAAGCGTTTCACATTGTTGCGCGGTATGGCCGCATTCCGAATATTTTCCAGAATGAAGTTGCGCTTGCAAACAGCAGGAGAAGCGTTCGTGCCAGGTGAGAAGGTGCGGCCGGATCCAAATTCCGGTATGGAGCGCGTGGACTGGGGCGATTGGCGTGACGGGTGGGTCTTTGCTGATCTTCCTGACACTTGTGGGGGCGAGGTGGTTTTATTCAATTTACTTAATGGCGGCAATAGTTCGCGCGCATTGCTCAACGGCGTTAATGACCGTGACCGGCGCAAATGATGTGTTTGAGCGCTTTGCTCACCTTGCACCGAAGCTTCGCTGGTAAAGCTCTGACTCTGAGGTGTTAGAGTTGACGAGTCATCTGACAGACTGGCTACGTCTTTGCTAACTGAAGAGTCAATGTTCGTCTCGTCCTGCGTGTGCGTTCTCATCACTTTGGGGAAATTCCCAGAACGGATACTGGTATTATCAGTTGGTTCTGCTGCCAATTTTGTGGGCGTAGACGCAACAAATGAACTTATGCTGGCATTCTGCTGTTTCTTTTGATTTTGAGCAAGCAATTCCATTTTAGACGGCGTCAGTTTGCCGCGAATGGTGGTCTCGATTTTATTGAATATCTCTTCGCTCTCATTCAGCTGGTGCTCTTTTATTTTCTTCAATATTTTCCTCTCGACTGGATCAAAGTCATTGCTTTCATCTTCTTCGGCAGCTGAATGCATAGTCTCCTCCCTATCGTTTTTTGGCTCATTGTCTACATTTGTGGGTACTGATGCAACTTGTAAATTTTCCACACGCAACAATATTTCATCAAAGTCCTCACTCAGCCTTTGTAGATCTTCTTGTTCAGCCGATTCTACCAGGTTTTTAAAATTAAAGTCTGCGTCATCGTGTTCCACTATCTCCAGTTGGTCAACTAAAACTGTTGAGTCTTGTTTGTATAGTTCAAACTCCTCAATGCTTGCTGAAAATGCCAACTCGTCCTCATTGTTACTAGCAACTACATACCGCCCATCAATGGAGGGATCCAACGTAGCAACTTCGCTGTCCATTCGAGGCACAGCACTATTAGAAACAGGGTCGACCAACTCAGACGCACGAAAAAACAAATTCTCTTGCGAAGAGATATCAAAGGTTTGCGTCGACTGACAGCCGTCGCTTTCGATTTCCCTCTCTTCTTCAGCGAACTCACAATTTAAAATTGCAGCTGCGTCCGCTTGCGTGTCAGCTTGCGGGGGGCTCTTCACAATTAGGCTGCGTCCCAGGAAGATCTCTTCCTCAACATCAGCGTTACCTTCAGCCTCTTCATTAGTTACAATTCTATTGTTGACTACTGACAGTTGCTGCACTTTAACTACACGATCCACGGTCATCATTTGTTCAATTCCAACCACTTGCTCCACATCAATTGTCGATGCGCACACTGCTTTCTGGCACGGTTCATCTGTGTCGTCAACTTCCTCATCGGTATCGGCCGTTAAGTCACCATCATCATCATCCTGCAGTTGCTGCTGTTGTTTGCCATCGATGGCCGACTCCGTATCGCTTAACATATTCTGTTCTTTGCCATCCAGAAATGAGATGTGATCTTCCCATAGTTCCTGGAACACCAATTTGCGGCGACTGCGCTCTTCACGCGACATTAACGAACGATCATTTATTGTCTCTTTACGTCTTGCTTCGTCGGCGTCGTTGCTATATTTGCAGGTGTCTTCGTCCAGTGCCTTTGTATTTTCATAGTATAAGCACATAGCACCGCCGCCTGGTTGCATTGTATTTGCCGAGTAATTTTCTTCCTTCTCTTCGCTGCGATTTTCTCCTGACCATTGCACGAACTCCCAGATTTCTGTTATCGATGTGCGCCGCGTGTTTGTTTCGCCCTGCTCTACGTACGATTCGTTTGATGCTTCTTCAGTCTCCGCCTCTGTGTTGTTGTGTTGCGTTTCGCACATCACGAACACTGCCTCGCTATCCTTTTGACGGAGGTGTAGGGGATCGTCACGCAGCTTTTCCAGCTCTAGTGTTATGTTGCTCGAGGCCGCACACGCCGATGGTATAAAGTTCACGTTCGTCGATTCCTCCGAGTAGTTAAGACGCATTATCTTATCAATAAAGCTCGAATTCGAGGCGCTCTTTTCAAGCGCATGAGCAACGGAAATGCCGTGCATATCGTTTTTGAGAGGATCTTCGGCGCTATCCGGCTCAATTTCCTCTACTTCCAGTACCGGCTCCAGCTGCGACGAGAACGGTGGCATTGCTTCCGTAGTTTCTGAACTAGCGCACTCCGCATAATCATATTGAGAGCTCAGGAAATCGACTCCCACTGGGTACAACAGACCATTATTGCCAGCACCGTCGCTTTCGCCTCCGCCTATTGCATTACTTGCACCGCCGGCGAAGCGGTCCGCTGTAGCTGAGTGGTAGTCGACGAGGTTGCGCAACCGTGTGCGCGTTTGTACCAGCTCTGGCTTTAGGCGCACAACTTTCTCGAAGCAATTCTCACATAGGTCTACGTAGCGTGGCGACGAGAAAATCTCCTCGTATGAAATGGACTTGCGTAGTGGTATATACTTCTTTGGTTCAGTGGGAATATGTTTGTGTTCGGGCTGCGGTTCACGTTGCGGCGAGTTGAAGCCGAAATGAGAGACCGTGCGGTAGGGACTGCTGGGTGGGGGTGCGGTGCTTGAAGGCTGTTTATGCGACATATCGGCGCGCGTCTTACGAGGCGTTGTCCCTACTGAGGTCGGTTCCGGTGACTCGGCGGTGAATGGTATATTAAAAATGAGGTCGTTGCGAAGTGGCTTGCGCAACGACTCGAAGATGCTGTCGCATACTGCGGGCGTGCAGCAGAAAATCGACTTCTTGTATACGTTCTCCGAATCATCGCACCCCGATGTGGGCTCGGCACTGTCGCTATGCAACGTCGATGGCGCCGTATCGTAACCAGGCTCCATATACTGTGCATAGGGATCATAGTAAACAGTACAGAGTTCAGGGTGACAAGTAACGACGCGTGAAAAGGCCTGCTCGAAAGAGGGTAATGCTAGAACACCATTTGGCGAACAATTGCCGCATACGTGGGCGCGAAAAGGATAATGTCTAGGTGTGCCATCATTGTCACGAACGACAAAAGTGTTGTCGGCTGGGCACGTGACAATGGCATCAGGGTCTGCCCGGCATCTTGGTGATACGTAGTCAGTGCATCTGCTATTGCTTTGGCTGGTTGTGTCAAAGCACATAGCACCGCCGCGGCTGCCGTCACTGCAAATTCCATTACCATTGTCAGTGCCAGTGCCGTTCTCGTTATTACTACTAATGTTAGGCTCTGCCTTGCTGTCGCTTGCAGTATTATTGTTGTTGACAGCAGCGTCCGAAGAAATATGCTTGTGTTTTTGACGTTGAAATAGCAAATCGTTTTTCAGCTCCGCAATTAGCGCCGTATTGCGTTTTATATTCTGATCCCCTCTAAAAATATTTTCTTTGTTGGCTTCATTGGATACGAACACTGAAGCGGCTGTGACTGTTGTGTCGGTGTCGCCAGGAAATTGATTGTTGTGACCATTGGCTTGATCATTTTCATTAGGTATACTAATTATATCTTCTATATCTGAAGAGTAAGCGACATATGAAAAAAAGAGATAGTAATAAGCAGCGCAAACCACACCAGTACTATTCGTAAGACTCGTGTTTTACAGGTACCAAAATGGTTGAGCTTCACAATAGAAGTAGGCGGTAAGCAGAAAGATTAGCATAACCGAATTGTATACTTGAAACAGACCAGCGAATGGTTTCTAAGAAGGTGCAGCCAAGGCGTTCTACCATACAAATATTTAAAGCATCTAAATACGTAAAAATTGTTTGAGTAAACTATTAGTAAATTTACATAAATGCACTGATTACTTGAAGGGTTAGTAATAGGTTAGGTGGTCTATCAAAAGCTCAAAATTTTCGCGCAGTTCGGTTAAAAAAAGTGAATTGTATGAATTGTCAGATTGTTACGTATCGAGAAATGTTTTTTTTAGTTTGTGGTTTTATTACTTTCCCAAACAGAGAAATGTATATATGATAGTGACCCTTGTGAGTTATTTACACATGAAAACTCTGCTAGTCAAATGCCGATGTGGTGCACAAGATTGCAAATTAACGTGGTGTGCTCAGATGAAATCAACTATATCAAGTTTGGATGGGAATTACCTCGGCCCGTTGGTGGCTTTCGATTCGTGGCCGTATGAGAACGTTCGCCGTTTATGAAATCAAGAGTGGCTAAAAGAGTTGTAGTTTGTTTTTGATTTGTAAGAGATTGTGTCATAAAAAGTGGAAGTACTTTACTTCAGAATACGTAACTATGCATGTATGTTAGCAAAAAAATTAATAAAAATAATAAATTAAGAATCAAAACAAAAGCGAACATGTTTTACGATAAAACATGCTGTGTAGACACAAGGAAACGTGAAAATACGAGTATGTATGAGAATTTGTGTACAAACATAAAAAATGTGCTTAGAACACTACCGAACGGTACTTTTTGCCTAAAAACATTTCAATACAGGCAAACATTATGCTATCGAAAATATCAGCTGCAGTAATCTTGAAAATTAAAATCCAAACACAACGAAACAAGTATCTATTTACGAAAACTGATTTAGTAACACAAAGAGGCACAGTCAAGAGAAAGTTGCAGAATTGGGAAGGGCGCTTAAATATGTGACACGATAACTGTATGCGTAATTAAGCGTCTGACGAGGTGTACGAGATGGCACATCCCAAATAAAATCAATACAAAATATAAATTCTCCGAAAGCTACATAGGCGAAAGTATGAATGCAACCAAAATATGAACATTTTGGAGGCGACAAGCGTGATCTATTGGTAATGAAGGCTGAGTATGAATTGAGAAAGAAAAATTAAAACTATTAAAAATGATTTTTTGTTTGTATTTAAAAATTTATAATTTTATCGCGTGTTGATTTTTGATGTTACTAACTAGCTAGATTTCTAGACTAAGACAGAGCAGTCCAGAGAGAACTCACCTCACGCTGAACGTTTGTTTGATTGGAATTGTAAGAAAATGTAGTTGGAAAAGTTGTTTGTGTTTGTGCCGGAAATTGGAGTAGTAGAAAGGCTAATAGTAGTACTTGTAGCAGTAGTGGTCGTGCTGGTGGTAGTAGTAGTGGTGATGGCAAAGACGACTGCAGACACACTAGCGATATCAGCCACGTAGCATGGTCACTGTTTGCCTGACAGAAGAGCTTTTCTTTTGCTTTCCTTTTTCATTCTTATGGGGGTGTACATTTTGGAGGGAGTTCGGGTTGCTACGCATGTACAAATTTTCTTCTACACACTTTCTTTGATTTTATATACAATTTGGACTTTAACAATAAAGTGTAAATTTTGTTTAACAATTCACTTTCGTTTACGCGAGCGGGCTACAAAATATTACAGGGAAAAGGAGTACGTTGTTGAAATATAATATTTTGAACAGAAGAGCACTGAGTAGTGCAATTCAGTTTAGAAAAAACGAACTTTTTGTTAAGAAAAAAGCCAATTTAAAAAAACGAACAAATTTTACTAAACTGAGGTCAACTAAAGTCTTAAAACTGCAGCTGCAAAAATACACAACAATCGACTTTGTTCGAGTTGCTGAAGTAGCAGTTGTTGTAGTAGTAGTTGGTGTACGAATACATAGTGCCAGAAATAGAAGAATGTAGTATTGTAGTAGCACAAAATAAGAAATCACTTAATACACGCCGTACAACATGTTGCGCCTGTTTTGAAATCAATACAAGTAGTAGTTGTAGAAATGCAGTAGTACAAAAGTTAATTGTGGTAGTAATAGAGGAGAAAATAATTCTATTTGTGTATATACGTAGGACTTTTTTCACAAAAATGTTACAGAAACTGAATCGAGTAGTGGTAAAAATGTCTTTTTTCTTTCAACTAAAGCTACTTGTGATTTTTAGTTGTCGTTGAATTGGTTGTAGGTTTTTAGTTGGTAAGTAAGAGAAGGGAGAAAAAGAGAGTAAATTGTTCAAATTAAAACAAAAACTCAAAAAATAAAAACACATTTGCAAACTAGAAAAATTATAAATTATAATTGCAGTCATCGACAAAGTGCAATTTAAAATAACTTAAAACTAACGTTAACAAGAATTCGAAAAAAAACATATTGCACAATTTTATTGCTTTCCACTGCAATGCCGCAGTAGCAGGACGTACACAAATTAAATCAGTATTAAAATTGTTTAAGTTAAATAAAAAAGGACTGCATAAAGTAAGATCGAAACGGAAACGAAAATTCAAAGACGTTAAGTTCAACTCAGACAAAAACAAAACATTACAATATTCTATTTTAAGCTGCAAAAAATTATTAGCAACAGGCACGTGGACGCGTGACTGTGATGTTGTTTGTAATAACTTACCATCGCTCAATACTACTTCGGGTTGGCTTGGAACTGGCGCTTGCTGGGTTTCTATTCTCATCACTTGATGTTCTGCGAATGAAGATTTTTAATATATATATTGCTGACGAAGGTCCGGAATTTTTCAAACGTGTTACTCACCGGCAATATCTTCTGGTTCTGATTGAGTAACGGCAGCAGTTGTGGTTGTCGTTTGCTTCGTTTGCTGACCGCCCGATGTTTGTAACGAACTTAAAGGCTCCGACTCCGAAAAGTCAGTATCGGTATCTGTAGGAAACGACACAATTCAACCACATATATTGAGGAACAAATGGAGAATATCAGAATGCGAATTTGACACGAACATTCACCATGAATGCTCTTCTTTTTGCGCTCCACCGTGCGTTTGTATTCGTTCAGCTCATCGTCTGTGACGTTGTCGAATGGATTCTTTGCGTATGGCGCCTTGTAAACGGCCGCGTTGTGCTGGTAGCCTCGCTGTATGATGCCTTTGGAGGCGGCGCCCATTAGCACCACATGATCGCCAGCCGATGACACGGTGGCGTCTTTAATGCGATTAGCCTCGTCCCATGTGACACCTTCCAGTATGTGTGACTGTGGGCCGGCTGAAATTTTATCAGCACGACGATTGTCTTTGATCTGTGTGCAAAAAGTAAAGAGTATTGAATGCAAAACCACAAAATATGTAAAAGGTCATACCTGTTGTTGCAAACGTTTGAATTCTTTAGGGTTTGTTCCGGCCGGCACAAACTGCAAAGGGTCTTCGATACGTACGGGAGTTGAATGTGTCGGTGAACCTTCGGCGACCCACTGTCATTTTCGATGCAGTTAAAGTTGTTATCGACGGTATCGCAATTGGATCATTTGAGAAAACGAGTGCACCACACCAGAAGCACACAGCAGACAAATAGTCGTCAAAAGCAATTTAATTTTTGAAGGAGTTTTTCACAACATTGTGGATACGGACAGAGCAGACCAAATACGATAAGACGTTATGGGGTTTTTGCAATGAAAGAAAGAGAAAGAAAATTTATATTTAGTTTTGTATATTTCCACAATGCATTTACACATTTTAATTACGAGGCAAATGCAAAAGATTTGAGTAAATTCAGAGTGATAGTTGGCAGCACTACGATTATTTCACATTAACTTTATTTGAGAGTACAATGCAATTGGCACTCAAAAATATTCGATAAAGCGTTCTACAGAAACCCGAAATATCATAGTTTACTTTGATCAAGAAATATTAATTTAATGTGTTATTTAAAAGATTACTTTCACAAAGAAGTAGTTTTTTTTTATATTTTATATAAATTTATGAATAACTGACACTGTTATTTGTTAATGACAAATATAACTATCGACCACTTAAAATTGGCTATCCTTAACACATAAAAATATCTCTATATTTTAGGCACTTCTAGCAAATATGTTTAAGCGATAATGATTTCATAGCAAATAAATAACTAAGCAACAATATAAGTAACATTTCGTGCGACGTAGGATTAGAAAAAGAAATATATAATAACTGAAAAATTCAAAATTTGCTAAATTGCTTACTACATAACATACAGGCAAGCAAACGAACAAGCAAAATAATGTTGTGCCGAAAAAATACAACTGCAGTACAAATGAAAATGGCGTTCATTTCAATTCATAGTTTCTGAATTATTAAAAATACCGGAACACTCGTGAAAGTTTGATAAGCATTTGTTTTTACAGAATTTTAAACAAAACAAAAATGAAAAGGCGTCGAAACAGAAAGCGTCCCTCAACATGCGTTCAAATTCAAAATGGTTTTTATTAGAAAAGTATTTTGCCAAAAATGCACTAATGCTATTGTATAAAACCTTATTGCCGCATTGCATATGCAACATTTTTAAGTAACAAATTTAAGATGTTAATAGAATTTTCTTTCTCTTTCTAAATATGCTTTCAGGCAGAACTTTACATAAGTATTTCAAGAACCGTCAAAAGGAAAATTATTATTAATGCCGTTATTCTTTTCATTTCAGTATGAATGCACTGCGCTGCCCGATTCTTCGCTTCTTATGACAACTCTAAAATGTGTCCCCTCCAAATATCGCAGCAGTTTACGCATTCACAATATGTGTTTACCAAAACCAAAAAAATTCGTATAACCTTCTCAATCAATAGCATAGTTGGCACAATATTATTTAGTTACACAGCTAGCAACTAGAGCAGTTTCATTATTGATGTAAGTAAAAAGAACATCGTTTCATTATTTTCTCTGCACAATTTGCAATTTCGTTTTATTATATTTCATTATGTTGTTGGTTAAATGCATATTACACAATTAAGCGATTACTTAGCTATGAAAATGTCTAACTTGCATACGATTAGAGACCACGCCAGTAGTGCTTATGTAGCGGCGATGGCCATAGTACAATATATAAGGGGTATATAAAATTGGTGATTATTAAGACTATCGAAATTTATGGTTGGATTAATTCTCAGTAAGCTGCACTAATGTTACTAGCAAAATTCTTAAGGGCATTGCTCAAAAATTATGCTGCTGCAATCACGTTTATCTTTCATTAGCTGTGCAAAAATATATAGAGCTCAGTTTGCGCGATTCGTTATATCAGAGATTGAAGCAACGGCACATGTATAAGGTTTGAAAAGCAACTCTTTAATTTGTAAGCAGCGTATGGGGTTAACATTTACCAAAGCGAAAAAGCGGTAAAGATGAATTCTTTTATGCATGGTTCTCAATGAGTAACATGGGGCGATTACGAAAAATTATATAGAAAAATTTAAAGAAATATTGTTCTTTCAGCCCAAGAATAAATTTTAAATGCAAATTTTGACATTATTTGCTCGCAATCAAGGCTACGAATGCATTTTTTTTGCTAAAGTCGCTGGACTTTGAATAGTGCCAGTTAAATTGTATAATTAAAACTCAGAATTTTGGTCTCCATATGGCAACGTTTCACGGCAGAAAACGAACTAGGATATTAAATGCATTTTTCAATAAATATTATGGAAAAACACTCTTCAGAGTGAAGGAGAAAATATAGCATTATCATGTTCGGAAGAGAGCTAAATTGATGAATAAGTCTGGTAGCATTTAATTTCGTATATGAGTGAATCATGTCCATATTTAACTGGGAATAGCAATTTTGCTTCCCACCTTTATCAGATCTTTTAGCTTTTTTTCGGTTCGAACAAGTCTTTTGCACACCAAACATGTGTTCAGTTCAATTCGTAAACATGTCAAATTATCAAGTTGTACTAACATATAAAGTTAAAAGCCAGGAATGTATGGTATCGTATTTGTTACTGCTGATGTTAATGGTGTGCGGGAGGAATGAAACTTCTGAATAGGCATTTCAAGTTATTGCCTAGCAGATTTTTTTCAGCTTTTGGCTTAATAAAGTTCCCCGTTTGCTTTTGCTCTCCACTTTGCTTTCAATTTTTGTTACAGATTTTAGTTTTGGCTTGCTTCTTGCTTATCTTCAAATGTAATAATCTCTACCTTTGTGATCTTCTTTGGATCTGGTGTGCCCGTTTCGAGTACCTCCACCTTCTGGTATACGTTCGGGGAGTTTAGCCATCGACTGCGATCGCCGCCCTTACGAAAGTCGCCTTTTTTCCAAATGCTATTAACGAAGACTCATTGTTTAATTGTTTTACAACTTTTCATCGAATTTAATGGCCCTCACTTACCCTTGCCTGAGGAGCTCCTCCTCTTCCAGCAAATAACCCAGCGAGGAAACTGCAGGTGGCAGTTCTACATCATTTTTCGGTTTTGGTGGATCTGACTTTATCAACGGATGGCGATATATGTAGCCGGTACGATATCCGGCATTGTCCAACATGCGCATCAATGCTTCGAACTCAGCGCCTCCAACACGCCACTTTGGCGCATTGCCGGTGGCTTTTATGGCTACACCACCACCATCTTCCTCCGCTGTGGAAACGGCTGCAAATTTCTTTTCTAGATCCTCGGGCGGACGACGTGATTGTTCATATATAATTTTGCGTGATTCCTCAGGAATCATTACCAAGTTGTCCAAGCCTACTGGCAGTAATTTTAGCTGCGTTTCGCAAGCCTGCACAATGTGGCAAGCGGCGAAGAACGCCTCCTCAATGGTCTCGCCGCAGCACAGAGCACCGTAGTTGCTCAAAATCAACACTTTCGAGTTAGGTCCCAAATTGCGCACCAATTTGTCTCGTTCTTCTGTATCCAACGGAGTGCCCGTGTACTGGTGCGTTGTGATCTCGCCCAGCACGCAAGCATCCTTGGTCAAAGGCAGCAGACCACTTTTCAACGATGAGATGGCAACAACTGGACCACAGCCAATGTAGATGACGCAGCGTATGTCTGGTCGTGCGGCATGCACCACGGAGTGTAACATAAAATCTGCAAAACATAACATTTACATTGAAAAGATGCGCATTTTTAGTGGAGCAAGGCTAGGACTTACGACTTTTATTCACGCCAAAATTGGTGGTGCCTTGCTCAACAATTTGGCCCTGCATATCCACCTTATTCAGCGACGAGGCTGTGATTTCGTGATACAGTAGACCGTACGGGTTCACCAGAAAGTACTCTTGGTCGACCTTGAGCCGAGCAGTTATCTGTGCGCCCAGTCCCTGCGTCCAGCCGTACAAGTCCAACAGACGGAATGTTGCAGCCAGCTTGCATCGTAGTATTTTCTCGCCCTTGGCATATCCCATAGACTCGACACCACGTATGTCGTTGATGGGCAGCATGCAGTTGGATGCCTTGAACACGTTGCCCACGCGGGACGCGGGCATACCCATAATATCGGACAGTTGCTGCAGTATGCCGCCGTCACGCGCCGAATCCACGATGCGCTCCAATTCTTCGCGGAACAATTTGGAGCCCATGATGGCTTCAACACGTTTGCGTCGTTCCATTTCCCGCATATCCTGCAAATACAAACAATACAAAAAATAATGTCGTGGCGTAGTTTACTATAAGCGAGAAAAATCGATATTGACAACGATAGTCAGGCAACACTGACCGCATTCGTTGCAAGCGACCATACCTGTTCAATGTCTGCCGGCCTTGCCTTACTGTTGTCGTCGTCCTCTGTCGCTGACGATAGTTCTATGCCATTTTGTGGCGGTTGTTCAACTTCGGTCATCTTTGTTGCTTTTTACTTTAACCTTTTTGCGTTCGACTTATTTATTAATTTGCAGGTTGCTTTATTGCTGCTACGTATAAAATTTTTTTCTGAAAGCCTACAGAAAAATAAATAAAAACATATAAATAACTAATGATGACTTTTTGCAGGGCAGTAGTGTTCCTCTAGTCGCCTTGAAATTTAACTACGCATTGTGGCCAAGCAGAAAGGGCGAGAAAGAAGTTGCACCAGGCACACACCACATTATTGTATGTGACTATGACCTCAAAACCAAGAGCAACAGCTCGCATGAACGACACACAAACGGAGCGCGATACATTGTGAGAGCCCAAGAGAAAAGCAACCAACCCAGACAACCGATAGGATGACATGCCAGAACAGATGACCACATTAAAACATGCCGAGGCGTTAACTGAAGGTGACAGATTTGTAATAGAAAAATTCTGTATATTGATGGTTTAGACTTAAATGAATAGGTTTAGAAGGTCAATATCAAAAACTACCCAATTCGGTCTAAACAATTTTAACATGGTAATTGTAAAATCGTAACGAAACGGGAAATCAGAGATTGTAATACGAAAGTAAGAAAGTCATAAAACAATTCAATGATTTGAAACTATGCCATTATTCAAATTAGATCCTCCATTGCACTTACACTTGAATATTGCCCAGCCCGACAATACTAATACATTTTCACTCGAATTAAATTTAAATTCAAAGCAGTGTGCCAAGCGTGCCGCCGAGGTACAATTGTGAAGACCCCGCAGCTAGTCCGAAAGCGAGTGTTTGTGCCGGTGTGACGTGTGTTTGTGGAATGTTTACATTTACCGAAGATGCTAGCTTGCGTGGAGAAGGAAAATTCTATTTTGAGCAATTTAGTTTTTTTTTACCATTTTATATTCGAACGGAATACATAGAGAAATCAAATTTGAGGACAGCAATGGGAAATCGAATTGGAAGTGGTCAAAAATCGAGCTACACTGCATAAATTTTGTGTAGGTATATAAGGAGACGTGCGTTGAATGATCTCAATTATGGTGTTTGGAGCGTACTCTATATTATTTAGAGAGAAAACGAAAATTGAAGTGAGGTAAATGCAAGAGATTTGGTACGTTTTACATTTTGTGTAAACATAACCTTGAAAATTCAGATTATTTAGATTTCTCAAAAATATTCTTGTAAAGAATGCGCGATGCAACAAGACGGCATATTATTGTTACGAAAAGTAGTTCTGTAGGCTAGTTCGTATCTCTGGATTATGCTTGAAAATAAAACACAATTCAATCCTTAAATGGAGTTAAGCAGCATTCAAATTTTTACTACTTCACAATTGACTGTCTTTACACTTTTTACTAATTGGGCTATTCCATATTTCACCTTTGCTTGCTCAAACAAAACTGTCCCTCTGTGCTGTACCTGGCAACCTTTTAGCCTAGGCGTATACGGAGACTCAGATCGCACAGCACAGAACAGGACATCGCAGCACAGATGAAACTGTGTGACCCAGGAAAGGCATAAATGCATTTTAGCGAACCCTCGTGAAAAAACTAAATGAGTATGCTTTTATATAGAGGGTTGGCTCCTGAATCTAACAAACTACAAATTTTGCCTGGGAAACGCCCACAAAAGGCGTGGCCCGGGTCAAAGTTCAAAGTTTTTATCAAAATAACTCAATCTCCAACTGATTTACACAATGTGGGTATAAAAGGGAGGGTCTTTTTCATACCTTTCTATTACCGTGCAACATGACATACGCGCGAGCGTCGCGAACCATCCTTGCCATATCGAAATTATAGCAAGCCGGCCGTATTCTAAAAGAGCGTGCCTAAAAGTATGCCCGTAAAAGCATTCTAGTATAGGGTGTTTTTTTTAGAGGTTTGTTTTTCGAATAGAGATAAAACTGGCATTTTGTGGTCAAATCTGGCAACTCTAATGTCATTTATGTTCAGTTTGGTTTGCCATTTCATCATGAACAGGTTGACAAAAGAACAACGCTTGCAAATCGTGCAAATTTATTTCGAAAATAATGGTTCAGTTCGCGAAGTTTACCGCAAGCTCCGTCCATTTTATGGTTCATCAGAGCAATTAATTCGGTTAACCATGGGTCGTTTTCGCACTACGTTTACTCTATGTGATAATACGCATCCGCAGGGACGTCGAACAGTGCGCACCGAAGAAACAATTGCCGCTGTAGAGCAAAATGTTGAAGAGGACCCGAATGAATCGATTCGCCACCGTGCACAGCAATTGGAGCTTTGTCCATCAACTGAAAATTGGACCTGTAGAATTGGCTTTATTCGAGCCAGCCGCGGCGGCCACATGCCCGAAATCATATTTAAACATTAATGGCATAAAATTATCCTTCCAATAAAGCCAAATTGATGGACATTGAAATGATTTTCTTGTGTTTTATTTCAATTCGAAGTTCTATACCTCTAAAAAAAACACCCTATACATAGCACAGCGACAGGGTGCCTTATCGTTACATTATATACGAATCGAAAATAGACATGCGCCATGCAGGACGTCAGGTAAACATTATATGTAGTCAGCATTATACATATGTAAATATTTTATTGAAAAAACAACTGATGTCCTACTACAACTGGCCTTGCAAAGTCAAACTGAAACCAAAACTAACATAAGTTGCGGTAATTTTTCTAATATTCGGCCAAACCAAAAACCAAACTTTTTAGCTTAAAGACCCCAATGAAAATATCATATAAAATTTAAAAATTTTCGGTTACGGCCAACTACGGCCTGAAACCAGTATTTTGCGGCCCAACCGAAAAAGAACTTTCCGTTGGGAACTCCCAAGAAAAAGAAATTATTTGAATTAAAAGAGCAAAAATTCAAACCGGTGCTTTTACGAATTGAGAATTCTTATCAAGACAAAATTGGCCCGAATATAAAAACTAACATACTTGAACGCTAGTCGTATGGAACTTAAGTGGCTAGTGGCGGCCGTTGCCGCTTTTAATCGCACAACGAATTTTCTATCGCCGACGAAAGCAAATACAGTGAGCCAAGTCTGCTGTGACCGCACCGGGCGTTTTTGCTGTTTGCCGGCCTCAAAATGCCGCCTTGTGCAGCTGAAGCGACAGAGGCGGAGAACAAACAAGATCAATTGCAACTGCTGATGGATGTAAATGACTGAACAAATGTGTGAATGCAAATGACGATTGTTGAATGTCTTGAATCAAATCAAATAAATATTTGTCTGTATGTGCAAATGGGTTCATGGTGCAAATGTTCTCGTGTAACCCATCTGAGGGCGACAATGCCAACTTTACACAAAGCAAATGATTCGTAAAACAGTTGCTTTTTGGTATGAATGCTACTCCAAATTGTGGTAAGCATTGTCTCGGACTACGCTGTGACTGTAATTTTGAGAAAAGTAAAACTTTGACTTTGCAAAAAAAAAATATAAATAAAGTGAAGTGAAATGAAACGAATAAACGCCAGAGGGGAGTCACAAAAGAGGCAGTCATTGACATTGACAGTCAGACATTTAGACGCACGCGTGTTTACAATAGCAAACGCTAGAGACTGAAAGAGAAGTTTGCCTCCGAACAAGTGCAACGGACGCAATTGCCCTGCCGTCTCCCTGCCGCAATTGTGCCAAGTGAAATAAGATTTGCACTGCCTCTGCCGCGGCATATGACGCCAACGTGATTCTCCATTCATCGGCATAAAACCCATGTTAAAACAGTTATCATAATTACGCATATTTGTTGTGGGTTTGTCATTGTGCGAAGGTGATGCTCAGCAGTTGCGTTAACGGACAAATGCGTGGATGAGACTATACCCCCTTCCCTTCGGCGCCGGTTCGTTCAAAAACAATTAGACGACACAATATCCACGTAGTGTATGCGAATACTCACGGAGAACCCGGGTGGCATTGGAGTGTGTGTTTTCACAAGCATTCGGCAGGTAATTGAACTTTGCTGGAGCACACGTCAAGAGCGCATAGCACGCATGGTGCGACGGAACCATGCGTTGCGTCGGGAAAAGTAACCGCAAAGGAAAAGCTAAACGAATCAAGAATAAATTAGCAAAAGAGAGTGGGCAAATAAATGCTGCGCGGGCGGACTAGCTGACTGGATGAGCAAACGCTCGCTTTGATAGCGGCCGAGCGTTGGCCAACCAAGCAGCCGGCTGCTCGCTTACCTACTCATCCGGTCAAGTTTGCTCTCCTACGATCAAACATGCGGCCATCGACATATTGAATTTCTTTTGCTAAAACCCTCTGGCACTGTCAGGTGAGGTGATGCCTGAGTCATGCAGCGGGCGGCAAGTAGAGCGCCGACAAATTGGTTGCCCTACTGAAAAGTCAGACATTTTTCCACGGCGGGGAGCGCCGCAAGCAATACATATAGAATAAATAATGAATCAGCACTCTTAGCCATTACTCGGCAGATGAGAGTCGGCTGGTGGGAAAATATCGAGTTAATGCCTAAATATTTAAAACAAAGCCAACTCAAAACTGAAATGCTCAATATGGTCAACCCATCTGACCGATTAAGCGAAACTTTGGCAATTAGAAATGTTAAAAAACTTGGTTGAAATAAAGACAACAAATCTGGTTTCCGATATTGAAGTTGAATTGTGCGGTCCAGTGTTAGCTGCGTAAAAAAGTTTGCAACTTTAATATGAAAAAAAACAACTGGGGCGGCCGACGGTTGTATCCGAATAGAATCGTCGAGCGAATCAGCGAGAAAAAGGCAAATGCAATTACAGCACAGCGGCATTGATACTAATTTAGAGTGCATTACAAAAACAGCAATTACGGGTTCGTGAAGCAGTAACAGTAACGATGCCAAGCGAAGGTACGCGCAGTGGCACCAATTCACGCTGAAGCGCGTTTTATGGACAGCCGCGCAAACACATCGAAGCATTATGAAACCTCAAAGTGGTGGTTGCTATTGGACAGTGGGACCGATCGCACTACACTTAAGCCCACTTGGCGACCGACCATTATCCACCGAATGAATTCCATTTACAACACACAACCAGAAAAGTGAGGGTAAAAATATTGAAAAGTAAATTTCAAGCGCTTTGCGGTTGAGTTCTGCAGACTGCACATCCACCATGCAAGCAACGGCACAGCGGCAGCGGAAAGGGGCATTGATTCAGTTTGTTTTCAACTAGCGAAACTTGTTTTTGCATAATCGCATGCTGCTGATGGCAATGGTGATGGTGCTGTTAACAGCGTAGCGTTATGCTGCCAGTGTGGCAGTTTGTGGCAATTCGCCAAATGAGGTCATCGTCCAGCGGCAGCAATCCACCTGATAGCAAAATGTCGACATAGGGTTAATTGCTTGAAATTTTCCTTCGTGGTCAATAGTGAGAGTAGACAGTCAAACTGCAACAGTTCCACTAGTAATCAGAATTTTCAACCACTTCGCATGCTACATTGAAACACTAGCAAGGCTTTCACCTTTAAACTGTTTCAAATGCGTAGAATAGAGATTGGAAATTTCAACCCGTTACGTTTCCGAATGTAAGGGAGAGGGCTGGGGTGTGAACCGGGTTTTGTTTTTTGGCTCTAACTTTTCACAGAATAAAGATATCGAAAAATCGCAGATACCGTTGGAAAGGTAAATATAACGCGCAAATTTGTTATGAAGACAGATTACCGTTTGATTAACATTTAACTCTCTACGTCCAATTTTCTAAGGATGTGATTTTTCGCTTTTCCAAAAAAGTGGCTGGGTTGTGAACCATCTCGCAAATCGCAATTAAAGTCGGGCAATACGAAGAAAACACCCATAATTTTGATATAAGTTGAAAATGTATTTAATCAGGAAGACTCAAGACGTGAAAAAAGGTTATAATGACGCCACTTAGGCCAAAAAATCGCAATGAATGCAAGTGCTCAATATTTGTTTGTTTTCATCCTAATCGGTGTCGCAATGTTTGCATATGACATACGAACGCGTTCTCGCATTGGCCCACTTCAAGTGAACTCACCGAAATCGAGTGACATTACATAAAATTACTTTATTTTAATAAATCCGTCGATATTTGACCGTCCTAGTGCAAATGTAGTCCGAAAACCAGGTGGTTCATAACCCAGCCCCCACAGTGGTTCACAGCCCAACCACGATGCCATTTTGTAAACTTTTAAAACAACGACACTTCCAATCATATTTCAACATAAACAAATAATGGATCGTAAAATAGAATCAATACCCTAAATAAATATGTGTTACACTTACATTTTTGCAATAACTTCAGTCACTTGGATAGCACTTTAAAAAAAGCAAACAAGTTTTCGCAGTCGATTTTCAAACACGGTGTCTTTCAAACTCGATTGCTGCCACAAGCAATACGTGTGTGTACTTCGGTGTAACCACAAAAGTAGAGTCATATCATAAGACAAACTTGACAGTTGAAAGATTGGCGATATGTCAATTAGGGAAAGAAAAAACAGTAATGGTTCACAACCCAGCCTGGTTCACAACCCAGCCCTCTCCCTTACACTTTCGGATCAAATTAATGAAAGGTTGTTTTCCTCTTTAAGAATTTTCCCTTAAAACTTTTTCCTTTTAATATTTAAGAGACATCATGAGCGATGATTTTGGCTCGCTCTCCATACGCAAAGGTAAGGACATTACTTCAAAAGAAGTTTTAGACGAAATGGCTAAAACCAAAAACAGGCGTCTTGATTTATTTTCATAAGACTTAAGACATAAGACAACACTTGATTTAACAATGCTATTGTTTCTTTTGTTTTTAATTTGTCTAACAATAAATGTGCATACGTTTTTCTATTTGCTCTATTAAAAAATAAATCAATTATTTTTATATTTATTAAAAAATATATACATTACTTTTTAATGTACTTTTCTGTCGCAGTAAAATAATAATAAAATTTTGTTTGGCAAATCCGATTTATTTTATCGAAAACTAGCAGGGCCCCGCGGCTTTGCACGCAAGATTAAAGACAATTAGGCCAATAAATCCAAGTTCTTCTTAACCCTTTGTTGATCCCGTCAGATTTTTATGAAAAATACTTATCTAATGATTTCTAATTTGAAGTGCTTTCACCATATTTGAAGTTATTTGGCGCATTAAATCATGTTTTCCCCATACAATCTTTAACACTAGAACTACCGGGGCGGTCATTTGAGGGTTTTCACTTTTTGATTAAGCGTAGCTCGAAAACGGTTTAAGTTATGAATCTGGTTCTCCATGCCTTTTAATATTTTGCATTTAGCTCAATATTCTAAAATTTTTCAATCACTGCGCCGATCTGTTTTCTTTATATCATCGATTTTACCTACTACTACCACGATCAGTCAAATGACGGTTAACTTTGTAGCAATGGAAATAAAATTAAAACATTCACAAAAAAGTCAAAATGGTAGAAATTCACAAGAACCTATGTCTTGTTTTCTGCTATATATTAAATTTACAACCGACTTTTATACATATATATATTACAATGTAATAACAAAAATGTATTATTTTACGTGTTGTGTGTGATGAGCAGAAAGCGCTTTTAAAATATTTGCCAAAACTTTTGCATTCAAGAACATAAATAAATTTTGTTTTAATGCTTACAATGAAAAATGTCTTTAGATTCAACCGATTTCGTTAAAAGTTCTGAATACCGTCCTTTGACCGCTCACGGTATGAGTAGGTATGAAGCCAAACCCGGTACTCCTAGTGTTAACCCGTTGTTTACCCGTAAAATTTCGATGTTTGAAAAATGAAAAACAAGTGTCATATTTCATATTTGAAGTTCATACTTTCACCAAGTTTAAAGTTAGAAGGCGTAAGAAAAACATGCTCTTCATACAAACTTTTAAACCTTGGTTAAACCTTTTTTGTTTTGACTTTCAAAAAATGAGAAACACGTGTAAAATTATTTTTGATTTCAAGTGCTTTCACCAACTTTGAAGTCAATAGACTAACGGTTCAGGGTTTCTTCGTAGTCTTTCCGTATACGAACCTTAACCCTTAGTTCCACCCGTTAAATTTTGATTTTCGAAAGATATGTTTTGCCATTTTACACACCGAATTTTAAGAAATCCCGTCTTCGCGGTGGTCCATTTTTCCAAATATACCTACACTTTAAATTTCATATTTGTAAACGGTGTGCACACCAAAATCGGGACATTTGTTTTCTGATATAAAAATAAAACGAAGTAATCTAGAACTTTTGTTACAATTTATTTCTACTCTTCGGTCTTTAAGGTATGATATAGTCCAGATTTGTTTCTATTTTTTTGCTCCGTATGCCACCAACCGCACTTTTCGTCGGAGTCCTGCCATAAATTTTTGCACGAAAAATTCATTCACTTTTTTAGACCCCCCACAACCACTTCCTCCGGAACTCCTCTTCTGCCGATACCCTCGCATCACTCTTCTTTAAAATGCCTGTAACTATCAATCACTAGTTTTCGATAGGGCGGAGTTGCGGGCTGTTCGGCGGATCACACTCGCGCTGTACATATTCCATCCCATATGGAAAATATTCTCTTCTTACCACTACAGAGTTTCTCTGGAGTAGTGGCAAGTAGCCAAGTCAGGCCAAAAAAACGGTTTTGATGTGTGGCGACGAATGAGAGGCAGCAGTTTTTTTTCGATGCATTCTTCCCAGTAAATATTGCCATTCATTGTACCGACTGTTACTGTTAAAGGGTTTGTTTTAACACCGCACGAACAGATGGTTTGCCAAACCATGGTTTACTTTGGGAATTTTGCCCATGATTTCACCTTATATTCATCAGCAACATCTTGGCGATTCGTGGTTGTGAAGTAGTATGTTTCATCATCGATGATCACACTACTGAATTTCGTTAGCAAATTTTCGAACAAGTTACGACAACGGTACTACACGATCAGATTTCGTTTCGCGTCCCGATCTGGTACTACTTGAGCCTTGTAACTCTTCAAGCTTGCTCGCCTCTTGGCTTTCTGGACGAACGATGACGATTTCTCCACGATTTAAGCCACCGAACGACTTGACATTCGCGGATTTTTTTGAAATGCGGCAATCACTTTCTTCGTGCATCTAACATTCTTCGGGCCATGCTCACCACCACTACCCACCTTACGATCAACCTTCAGCCTTTCATTACAATTTTTCAACACTTTACTGCATTTCGATGGTGCAAAATTTAGCTTTTTTCTAATTCGGCGTATAATGAGGTTGGGATTCGTAGTGTGTTCGTGCAAGATGAGTTTTCTACGTTCGTATTCGTTTACCATTTTCTTACTAATAAAACGGGTTTTGCAATTTTTTTTTAATTGTATATTGAAAACCAAGTCATGGAGTACTTATGTTTAAAATTTTACTTTTCAAAGAGTATTTTTTTGTTTTTAAGATACAGGGGTTTTAAAGTGTCCCGATTTTGGTGTGCACACCCTTTAGTTTAAGCGGTTTGCGCTGCGCGATGATGAATCAGTCAGTCAGGACAAACAAATAAATATATAAAGATAGGGACTATTTTAGGATGGCTTCTACTCCTCAAAACGTTTTACTTTCATCGACAAATGCATTTAGTCGAAAAGGTGAATACTGTGAAAAGTTGATGGTTAAAATTCAATTTTTAGTCAAAAAAGTATGTCCTTTCTATGTGAATTTTTAAATTTGAGCAATTTTTACTCGTTAGTCAACTTTTGCGAAACAAATCGTGTACACATGAGATGCTTTATTTTTTTTCCATGAATTTCACTGAGGGTTTTGGTTAGATCTGTCCTACTGAAAGATTTTGTTTTAAATTCACGCCCCTTCCCGCATGATTAAGTTCTGGCTACGCCCCTGCTTCCAATCAAACACTTGGCGACCGCCACTTGTCTCGTCATCACTTGCATTCCTAAGTGACAATTTAAATAAAATCCAAGCAAACAACAACGAAACGCTGAAGCCTAACCCATACAAAAACAGCGAAACTCTTAGAATATATGTGGACCGAAGCCGGTAGAGTCATCAACTCCTCCAGTTATTAAAAAATATATTTATTTACTTCATTCTTTGAACAGCTACCAACATTTACACATTTCATTCACAACTAAAGCTGGGCAAGTGTTTGTGTTTTCCCTATTACTTTACTTAGGGTATTGAAATGCAATAAGCAAATACAAAATCTGATTATGTCATGAGTGGCATTTCATTCACCGCCGCGTTTTGCATATCCCATTCTCTCTGTTATTTTCACTTCATTTTTGTTGTTAGTGGAGCTTCCTCTACTTTACACTCGCAAATAATTGATTTGACCTCGTCATGGTTTAGTCGACATGAATAAGGTAGTGATTTATACGATGCTTCTGAAAACGAGTGCCGAGCGAGATTAAATAAGAGAGCAGTCGCAAGTGCACGCAAGTGGCAAGAAAGTTTTAGCTATAAATAGTGCCTATTATAAAAATTTTCATCTTTAATAAAAGAGTGAATCAAAAAATGTCTCCTCATGACAAGTGATATTCGCTCTTAGTTGACTCATTTTGAAAATATATATACACGTCTGAATAATTTCTATTATTTCAAATGTAAATAACAACTGCAATGAACCTTCCTACCCTCAGTTAAATAGCCAGCGGTGCGCACATCCGCAAATTTGCCGTTATCGCCGCTATTATTGAAGTTCCACTCTTCATATTGCAAAAAACAAAAAATTAAAACCAATTGTGGTCGCACGCAACTCCCCCATTCAAAAAATAAACAAATTGTACATGTATACCGTAGACAAATTTTTACGGTGCTTAGGTTGTACAATATTTTGCGTAGTAAAAGTTAGCACATTTTGATATTCACATCATAAGATTGTGAAAAAACCTGTACAGGATTCACGAAAAATTTGCGGACACCAAACCAACCGACCTTAATTAAAGTATTCTGAACACGCCAAGACGAAAGCGACCAGACAAATCAACGCCAAAATACAAAGTAGACAATTATTAGAGCTACGAAGCAATACAAATTATAAATGTATGCTGACGGGAGGAGTTTTGCGAAAGTGGAAAAGGCCGTGTAATGCTTCTGCGCTCCATGGTTAGAGTTCAAAACCCTCTTTTCAAGATGACAGCGTTGAGAAAACAAACGGGTGTACCAGTAAGTATTAATACATATGTACCATACATATGTACATTCTAGGTGAACACAAATTCAGAGAGAAATACAATGTTTCATAAAACCTTATGGAAGAATTATTATTGATATATAAAATTATTAGCAATAACTGACGCAGTCAATACTGAAATCAGCACGCAGCGCATTATCGATTTTCTGCGATTGTCAAAGGCGACCAAAACTTAACAATTCTCTAGGATAATTCTATCACCGAACCAGTTAGCCCATCACCCTTCACCAATAACAGTGTAAGGGCGCCGAAAAACCTACAAGCAAACACGCAGCTTAAACGAAAGCCGGCCAAGTCGCAAACGTACATGGCGCCTACATGTCGACGCGGCTATAGACTACAATCAGCATTTCACACGCAACCGAACAAGCAGGAGGCACCATGCCGACCACCAAAGTTCAACGACACTGCTGGTATTACCCCATTAGCATATGTAAACAGGAAATGGGAATGAAACAACCACCAACTACAGCACCACCACTGCAATTACCACCCCCTTGCCACCCAGTGCCGGCCCGCATTGATCGAAAACAGCCGGTAACCGCCTCGTGCATTCGCCCGTGTCAAGCAGTCCTCAAGGGTGATGTCACCTTTATTTGGGTATGTGTCTTTGTTTCATTCCCTTTTTATCGTTTTGGGAAAATATTCCTACACTTGCTTCAAGGCACGCTCACGAGCAATCAATTGAAAATTACGCTGTAGTCTGCCTCCACCCGGTGTGTATACACGTTTCGTGTATCAGTGTCGTTTTGTTTTAATTTTTAACGAAATTTACCTGCCATATTTTAGTTAATTCATTTCTGCTGTTGCCATGCAATCAGCAAAACCCACCATTCACCACTCACCACCAGGAAAACTGAGCTTCGAGTGGCGCCACAGTTTCGACGCGGCAGTCGTAAAATCACTCTTCAAGGGAGGGCAGGCCACAGTCACACAAGGGGAAACACCATCTTAGGGGAAGCAAGGAATGTTCATGTTCAGCACGCAAACTGTATGCGCAGATGGAAGAGGGAGCTCCTCCAGGAAGTGACTATGGAACATGCGTATGACGTCACCGAATGGTTTGGGGGGTTCGTCGCCTTCAGGCTGATGTCATCATAAATCACATGGAGCCGAAGCTAAGAGAATACAAAAATGTGGAGAGACAGCAGTTTTCATTTTACCCAGTCCTTCAACGCAAGGCGAAGGTTGAAAAACAAGGACGAGCTAGCAGACACAACTTTGTAATTGAAACTTGATACACAGTGCAAATTCTGGATTGTTCAGATGTTGAAGACTTTCTCTCCACAGTTGACCGTTTGAAACCTGTTTGAATTATAACTTTGTTAGTAATTAATTGATTAAAATTATAAATTCGCCGTGGTAATCCCCCAAACGTGGAGCGTAAATTATTTAGCAAACGAAAGAGAAAATCTTCTTATATTTTCCCTAGTCACAAAATAAATCGTTAGACTTTCTGTTTGCTTTTCAGTCGCTAGAGTTTGACTCCTTAAATGATGCAGATTCCGAATGTGATGAAGAACAACCATTGTTTGACGAAGATGACGGCGATGCGGATTATTTGTCTAATGAGGCAAATAATAATAATTGACTGACACGACAGCTCGCTTACGCGAGACTAAGGCGTAGCTTCCCGCAACCACCCGTGTTGTGCGTGTGAGTTTGTACGCGGGTGGAAGGGACCTACAGTTTTATGCTGGTTCCGAACGGCAGGTTGGGAGCTTTTTCATAGGCAATTTTTACTCTCAGAGGTTTGCCATTTTCAGCTGAGAGGACAGCCACTGAAAGAGAAAACGAGTTTTCCCGTTATTTTTTTATGTGTTATTACAGGCAGTATTGAACCTGGGGGTTGCTGCCTTCGACTCGCGGTCCAACGCACTAACCAACAAACGACAAAAATTAATTAGTCGACCATGATTGCTACCTCTGGTTATAGTCCGTTTTTCGTAAGAAAGGGTTTATTTATATTAATTTATTGCGAGTTGTATTTAAAATGGCGGTGGAAGCTCCTGGGGTTACCCTGGTGGGTGTAGAGAATTACAAAATTCTATTTCCAATCAAATGTGTTTGTGTTATTGGAAACTACTATGAAGTCATAACCAGATTGGATAAATATTTTGGCAGATATTTAACAATAAATACCAAAAATATCACCCGGTTGGGATAAGTAAAGCCAAGGTTAAAAGCATTATTGCAGTACGGTAAATTATAACACCAGTTATCCCGCCCCAACCAGTTCTGCACCCATTTAGTAAACCAACGTCAGTTCATCCATCATTGCAGACGCCAAGGCACGATTCTTTTGAAACGGCATGGAGAAAAAGCGGTATGACCGACAAAGCGAACGACCAGGCGAACGCGCATTTCGATTTCACACACGTAGTTATGAATAATAAAATATGCTGGGGCACATGGCACATGGCACATGTTGGAAAAGGCAGTTTCTCAACACAACGACATGCAAGCAAAAAAAAAATGGCAAACAACAAACAAAAGGTGCGCGTTCTCCAAGTGATATATTAGCGACAGAAAACATTCAACCAGCACCAACAGCTACGACAACTGTGCTCAGTAAATAGCTCCAAGCTGCCCAAAACTTATGCAAATTGAAAATACTTTTTGTGAAAGTAAAAGTAACGATCGTTAGCTTCCGCATACTACTTAATTATATTCAGTAGAGAAGAAGCGATGTTGACCATTCTTGGATCTTTGTAAGTAAACTTTCAAACAGCCCCTTATTAATTTAGCTATCAAATGTAATTGCACGAAACGAGAAAAAAAACGAGCGCAGAGAATTTTGTGACCACTCCCAATACGAATGGAAATTATTCGAAAATCCGAAAAGCATGTGATTTTAACAACTCGCAAATATAAAAGCTAAAGCGTAAAGGCAAAGCGCAAAGCAAATAGTCAAAAAGCAATACAAAGTCGAAAAAAGGAGATGAACGAAAACGACAAGAAAAATTCAAAAAACACCGAAAATAACAAATGAACAAATGCCGGCCTGCGGGAGAAGACAAGTAAGCCGCCAGCCAATTTTAAAAGAGAACAATATGAAAAAGCTGACTAGTCAAAGTGGATGAAGTAATATAACTAACAAATCAGCATCGTCAAATGCCGAGCACGACTAACACCGACGCCAACAAGCTGCAAGTAGCAAAAGCAAAAATAAATTAGTGACTTAAATGTCGAAACTTTTGACACTTCACAGAGCGAGGCGGAGGCAAATGAGAGGAGAGTATAAAAAAACCACAAACCAAAGCGGAGAGTACCACCGCTGCAACAACAGTAAACGCCATCTAAAAACACATATTTTGGACAGTGAAAAGTTTATTTTTAGTAGACATTGTGCCAGTTTGGACTTTTCGGAATACACTGTATCGTATACACACCGCCACAACAACAGCAACGCAAGATATCACACCGAAAAGTCATATTATGGCTAAATCGAGAGTCGCTTGCTATGAACATAATTAACATTTCGGACACACCCACTTATAGGCGTCACAGCCCCAAGTTGACGTCGGTGTACTAATGAAGGCCGTTTATAAGGACTGGACCGAGAAATCTTTACACTATTAGTTCGATCGATTCTGCTTTCATTTTTGTATTCTTTATTTTCAATATATGTAGATTTCGCCATGGCCCGAATCGAATGGTTTTATCGAACAGTTTCATTTTTGTTGTTTAATAGTCTTAAAATAAACCCTGATAAAACCATTAATATCAATAATCTATCTTCAGTTTATCCAAAACAGGCCTCGATTTTCCACTGTGCACTGGCTGCATTCATGGTTGCATAGCTCCTGAGTACATTTTGTTCCGTTACAGTAACTCGAATAGTACTCAAGCGTGTATGCACAAATCCAGAAGGGATTCAATAAATGTTGAATTTAATATAACTGTGTGTAGAATGTAACGACGAAAATAACACATACAATGATGACGTACTATACATTTTACTTACTTATTGGGCCGACATGTTTTGGGTGAGAACACACATATTTCTGTTTTTAGACCGACAACCGGCACCAAGATAAGCATTTTCAAAAGTGCATAGGCTGAGTGGTATATTTTTCTGTGAATAAGCCACGACCAGCAAAATAATGGAAATATTACCGCAAGAATATTGTAACACACAACGAAAAATCATGACAAGTTCACTTGCATTGTCGAAAAGTTCGAAGAGGAGTATTTGAGGACACCACTGAACTGTGCATTGGCCAACTGGAATTTTGGGCCTCATCTTTGAAATCACACAACTCAAGCTGAAACTGAAACAAATTTTGCATAAGCCCATGTTTAGACGTTGTCCTAAATGTTAGATTGTACCAGGGAAAACGCTGCGTTCGGTGAGATGAAAGCCACAGTACCGCGTTGTTGGGATCTCAGTAAAAATCGTTGTCAGTCGACCGCACTGGCATTGTTGGAGCACTTCAGTCTCTCAAAAGCATAACAGTGAGGCATGATATCATTCGACCAAACAACAAGCACAGCAATTTTTCCATATCTCTACGTACAATATTTTAGAACAAACAGGGGAGAGGAGACGTAAAACATGCGTCGAGGTCGTAAGCTTAATTGAATTAAGGTGATGACGGCAACGAGAATTCAAAAAATGTCCGAATGTTTTCCTGTGGAGTTCTCTTTTATTGAGTCAAACGCAGCAGCACATTGTGTTGCTTGCAGTTGTAGTTCAAGGGTTGGGCGTAGCACAAACCAAATGAAATGGTCGCATGCGGTATGTTAACGATCGGCACAAAACGTTCATCGTTACTCTACTCAACTACCTCGTTTCCAACATTTTTAATTCCTTTTTGTTGCGTTTGTCGCTAATCAGTATGACATCATTTCACATCACACCTACAATGACCAAACATTATCACCTCCAAGTATTATGAATAGGAATTCAAAACTAAACACTACCCGAATAAGAAAAGCCGATAAATGAAAAACAGTCGAAGCTCAGCTAGCAGCAGTAAAAATCAGTATTCATAAACTTAAGTAGTGCAAAGTAGCACACGCTTATTGGATTAGGAGGAAAATGGAGCAAACAAGCGAACACATATCCAATTGAGTTGCGCTGAATTGGCACATCCGAAGCAAGAATGCGACTGTACTGTTTTTCCTACTTCTCCTTCGGATGAAACGCTTCTGCCAGCACAATTAAAACTTGAGCACTGACCGCGTGCAAAAGGCCAGTCAAGGTAGAAGTGATGCAAGTTGATGTCATATCGTACACAAATAGGTAACAAACAAATTTCGTGGAGCTTCCCGTGTTTTGTTTTTTTCGCTGTTTTGTTCAATCGGGTGTGGTTCGTTACTACGACCAATTCCAAGGCCGCAGCCCTCCACGTGAGCCCCAATGAGGTTTAAGTGACCGGAAAGCAAGTGGAAGATGATGATGATGGCAGCAACAGTGCAGCACAATGATCGGGTGACGTCAATCATTGCACAATTTACGTGTGTGTGTGTGTATGGCGTTGTGCGCAAATATGTATTTGCATTCAAATATGGCACAAATTTTGCAAAAAACAAAAAACCGTAATTGTAAGTTTGGTCACGGGGCACAATAGATCAACTTTGGTCTCAGTGCACATTTCCCCTTTCAAATCTATCTAAGTTTGGTCACCAATTTTGCATAATTGCAAACAATCTGAGAAAAGCATGAGTGACGTCGTCAAGAGAATAACTAATTTGTTATTTCAAGTGGGTGACGAATCACAACTCACCGTTAATATTTATGAGTTAAGTCTAAGTACTACAAAGCTACACAAGTGTCCGAGAGAAATGTCCCAAAGTCTGAAAAGAGAAAAGTAAAAATAAGTTAAGTTGGTTTTAAAAATGTTCAAATTGTATTAAAAAATTGCGTACAACTTTTGAGTGCAACTCCATTTTGAAAAGATTGTTATAATTTTAATTGCAAGTTTTTTTGTCAACGGAAATATTTTACTTTTTCAGTAACGTTTCCTGGTAATTTCTGAGTAACATTGTAAAATATAGATTATAAATTTTGTAAGATACCTAGTTGCAATGCGCTGCATACTCAGAAAGCGAAACATGCACATAACACCTAAATTAGTTGAAATCATTTTTTATAAAAAAAACTTTATGAAATGGACAATTCTTCCAGTTCAAACAATACACAAATTTACAATAATTATATCATCAAACTAGTGCAGCAATGCCTCTTTTAGGCTGTCATTGTTGCTATCAGCGTAAAAAATAAGCAAACACTTTTATTTACATTTTTTTACTGAAACTACAAATGTGGCAGCTGACTAGCGCCAGTGTTTTATTCCATGCAACTAAGTCCAACTCAGATTGGGTACAGATGAAATCTTCCAGAAACTAATTTTATTAATACAGTGTAGATTTTATACAAACATCACCACGACCTCCTCATGCCGCACCGCTTTTCTCCATACACTAACAACAATCATCATGCAATGGAAACAAATCAAGAAAATGGCACAACGACCGCAGTCGGTCATACTCCAACTAAAGGAACGAAGCCGCTTGCTTAAAGTGCTGCAGCTGACTGCTAAAAACTTTCACATTAAATGAAGTTGAATTGGTTTAACACGACTTGCGTGGGGGAAGTGTAGGTCGGGTGCGGTTGCGTTCGCAGCTGGTGTAAACTAACCAAAGTGGCAGGCAGGAGGAAGTGCACAGAAATGAAATTGATTAATTTTAACTCGTTCTTTTTTAAATTCAAGCCTTACAACCTATTTGAAAAAGTTATGGCAAAAATCGCTCTTCTCTCAAAAGAAACCAGATAGACACCGTTATCGTAGTCCTCACAGGATACTGTCTTGCCGAATGCAGAAATACTGGGTCAATCTCGAATGATTTTTGCAGGACCATTTTTTGGGTCTGTCCAAATTATTGTACAAATATAAAAACGCAACATAACTTTGATATGGTAACTCTTTGGGATTTTTACGGGGACACTCAAAAAGTTATTTTTTTTTTGGACATTGTTTTACAAAAACAGCCCAAATGAAACAAAAGCGGCTTAGAGGCGCAAGTAAAGCGAAAAGGCTTACTTTTTTTTCAAATCAACCGAAAAGGGCAACCGTGCTTGCTGTTCAACTGAAGCGCCATATGGAGGACTACTTCACTCTGCTAGACCTAGCGAACAACCACGGTATTCGATCGACTCAGCTTCATTAACCGCTCAAACTAGATCGCCTAGAACGGGAATCTAAGTCCACTCTCTCGCTCAACTAGAACCTTATATGCCTAAGTATGCCAACTTCGAGCATGGCCACAGAACCTACCTGCCTAAGTTGTAGGAAACTCTAAAATGAAATTATGGCAATTTCTAAAAAAAAAAAAAATTAAAAATTATGGCCTTTCGGAAAAGTATAGACAGTAGATTTATTTGGAAAAGCTAGTAAGACCCATGGTACAATAATATTCAGGTAATTTCATTCGATCAAATTTAAAAGTCAGTTGCCTTTTTGACAAATAAGAAGAAAATTTTAATGATGCAGAAAAAAGTATGAATGGTAGGAAATTTATTCAGAAATTGTAGTTGGTAGTAGTTGTAGTTAATTTTAACAGTTGATGCGATCAAATAATGGATAACTGCTGTAATTTTGTTCTGCAAATTGAACATTATAACTGATGCGGTAAATTTCATGAATTTCGGTATTATGTTATTAAAATGTTGTGATTTTTAAAAGACTAAACTACAAACTTACGTTGTGGTTTGCCATGCAAATTATGGGCTTGCAGACGTACATTATATGGGCACTATAATATTGAAAGTATGGTCAAACTGGTGGTGTACAATGAGTTCATTTGTGAAGTGCTTCCTCAAAGCTCTAGGCCAACTGAATGATTTAAGACAATTTTAAGCTGTATGTTTTTACGCAACGAACGTCTGCCAAATTTAATGTCGAAAAGTAAAAGTGAGTCAACGTAAAACGATATTCAATATGAGCTGTACAATCAAAAAGTGCAATAACACCAAATATAACTGCAATGGCGGTAGATTTCGTTCATACTTGCTAGGTATTTACATATTTAAATAACGATATAACTTGCTAACCATTGCTTAACCCTTATTCTCATACCCAAACTTACTAACGTCGTTTGGCACCCGGGGTACCCGGGTACCCATTTCATGAAATTTTTAAGTTTTCAATATTTTGTTAATTAAAAAGTGTTTATAAAATTTTGATATGATTTGTTCGCTTTTCACCTAAATAACAAGGATCCGGAAGGTAAAAAAAAAATTTTCATTATTTGTCAGTTTTTTTCACGAAAATACATCGCAGTGGGCACCCGGGTACCCGGGTATGAGAATAAGGGTTAATACAGGTCGAAATGAAAATGTACTTTGCTCGGAAGCAAATGTGGAAACGACTGATACCGATTTGCTTGACATTGGTTTGGAAAACCATATAGATACGGTTATCTCGCAGGACGCGTTTAAACAACTTCTCGATGATACCCAAACCAACTGCAACGTAAGTGAAGTACATCCATTTCAAGACGAAATGTGTGATGAACTTGCACAACTGAGCGATATTGAGTACGATGGGCTCGAGAACTTTGGTGGATATCTGATCCACAAAATGGGTTTAACCAAAAAGTATGAAACATAAAGGTCGGCCTCGATAGCTCAGCGGGTAGCGCGCTGGCTTCTCATACCGAGCGCTCCAGGTTCGATTCCTGGCTTGGGCTGGAAAGAACACTCATTTACTTCTATCGCTATCCACATGAAGGAAATGAGAATTACAAGAATCGCACAAGTGCGCTCTTGGCAGGCAATGGCAAAACCTCCAAGTGTGAAAGAAAAAACTGCCAATCGCCGTTCGGATTCGGCGTTAAACTGTAGGTCCCCTCCCTCCCTTTCCCCCCATCCGTTTGAAATGTGTGTTGTATCACATGTTGGAAAAAACAGTGTTGCATACACATTTCAAACGGGTGGAATTTGTGGTATCACAACGGGCCCATAGGCCTAAGTGTGTCTCATACAGAGGCAGCCACTTAACCAACCAACCATGAAACATAAAGAGTGTGCATCTCATACAAGCAAAAATTTGAATGCGGGTGCTGATATCGCCACCCGTCTTCTGGATGCGGGGGGGTAGACAACGAGAGGAAACACTTGAAACGACAGCACAATGCTCTGAGCGCAAATCATAGAAACACGGATGCCGCGTCTGTGCTCACTCGTTCATTCTCGCTCAATTGTCCGAAGAGAAGGAAGACGATGTGCTGTTGTTCTTGTTGTTGCGCTGGCGAAAAGCTGAAATTGTAAAACGATTTATATTTTCTGGCTGGCTTTTGTTCTTCTTCTATAAGCCTGCACGGCGTCGCATATTGCTCCTGAACTCACTGCCGACTGTAGTGTGCGCAAAATCATAGAAAAGAAAATAAAATATGGCTGGCATGGCGACCTATATAATCGCTACAGGCAATTAAAAAATAAATAATAAGTAATCAATAAAAATGGAATTGGAAAGAAAAGAAAACGCCTTTATTACCCGTAATAATTTTCCGTCTCGTTCTTTGTAACGTTTCTTACGGCCCACATATCTGTGGCCGTAAGGAATAACAGCCAAAGTCGAGTTAGGACAAAATTGAGTTATTACCACCATTGCATTCGTCGCATTCAAATGTACTACTACCAAAAATTCTATGGCTTTTGCTCATAAAATGAATGTTTTACGCCCAAAAATCTAAAATTTATCTAGTGTAATCTAAAGCAAATTCAAAAATTAAAAGTGCTCTCCTGAAAACTTCATAAAATCGACTTTCGCTGTTATTCCTTACGGCCACAGATATAATGCTTGTTTAAAAGAACTAAAATAAGAAAATCTAATATTGTAAATTTATGATCACATCATTCGCCATGGAATCATTCAGGTGTAGAACATTTAAACTATTTTTAAACGTAGGCATGCCGTAATACAATTTTCTTATGACAAAATACTTGTCTTATTATTTCTTTATTTAGTGCGTTAGTGGTGCTTTCGCCCTATTGAAAGTCAATAGACCTATTAAATTATGTTTTTCCATACAATCTTCTAACCCTCCGTTAGATTTAGGTAAAACAAAAACAAATTAAAACAAGCATCTAATTATTTTTAATTTCAAGTGTTTCACGAATTTTGAAGTCAATATGCCTATCAGTTCATTTTTTTTTCGTAGTTTTCCCATATTCTCAAAATTGTAATCAAGCATGTGAAAATATAAACAAATAATTTTACTTCGAACTCGCCACGTAAAAATATTTGCAAACAATTTAAATTGGGATCAACCACCAAATTTTTAAATTAATCAAAGCATTGGCCAGCAAAAAGCCATACACCACAAACATTCGATTGCTGGTGACATTGCAGCAAAATCAATCACAACACAAAAAAGCATACACACAATAAACGACAACACCAAAAACATTAGCGAATCCCGAATCATCTTCGTTGAAACGACGATGACGATGCTTTGGTTCGTTTTTACTCTTCGCTTGCGCTTCGACGAACAAGATCGCAAACTGTTGAGCGCGAGCAAATTTCCCGCAACCTATGCCTCCGCTCATCTCTTCCCGCCCGCGTCAAGAAACACGCTTGACAAATTTGTGAAGATGCGTATTCTTTATATTGTATATTCTTTGGTTTAACTCAATACGGTTGTCGGTCACCGCGCAAATATTTAGAAAACACATTAATTCTTAAGGGGCCCGAACACTGTAAACTGCGATTTTTCATATGTTTTTTATTTTATTTATTAAAAAAAAACGGACGTTCCGATTTACATGAAACTTTACACATATGTTAATAAATGTTTAGATTACCTTTTTTACTACCTTTTTTAATTCGATTTGCCCCTTTCAAAACTTAAAACGCGATTATCTCGAAACCATGTTTTTTGACCGCGTTGACAGCATAACTGAAAAAGTTTTTATCCGATCGACCTGATTCAAATTGCATTCTATTCGGGAATAGTGTCGCTTCTGCTCGACGTAGCCGTTTTTCGATATATGCCAAACTTTTTTTTTTATAAATAATTTAGTGCAAAATTTTACGCGAAAAAAAAAACTTTTTCTTCAAACAGCCGCCATTTTTTTTCTAATCAATATTTTTAAAATCCCCTACGTCAAACAGTAGCCAGTAATGTATATTTCAAGAATCTTTTTTGTTTTTTGCTCTAGGAGGCTCCGTTATGCTGATTTGTTGTCAACGCGACAAGGGTCATTTTAAAAAGACGACATTTTGGATCAGCTACAGAATACAAACATGGCCGCCAAAAAAAAAAAAAAAATTGTTTTCGATAATCTGAACATTTATTAAGATATGTGTAAAGTTTCATGTAAATCGGAACGTCCGTTTTTTTTTAATAAATAAAATAAAAAACATATGAAAAATCGCAGTTTACAGTGTTCGGGCCCCTTAAAGTATTTTTATGATACGTTACTACATAAACTGATAGCCACAAATTTACAGCCCTATGGCAAAAATGAAAAGAGTAGTAGAACAAATTTATTTCTCATTTGTCAATTTTCTTCTTATCTGTCTTTATGAAACTACCTGTATTTTATTGTATCATGGTAAGACCATTTCACACTACCTAAGCATGCCGTGCCAACAAAAAAGTCTGTGTACGGAGAGTTTGTACAAATTTTGAGTTGAAAGCGTTTGTGCACGCCCCAAAATTTGAGGCCGATTGACATTTAGAACATCATATATTGCTTTATGCGTATATATGCGCAAGTCCACAGTACTGAACATACCCATAATGACGCATCCCTGATTTTCTAGTACCCAGCTGATAAGAATTAGACAAAAAGCTAAATCAACTGATTATTTTCCGCGCTTTTTGTGAACTTCGAATTCAAGTATCGTAACGTGAAACATAAAACTGCAAGATATAACCGCGTTTTATAAACTGTGCAATGGCTCGTGAATGTACTTCAAAAATGGCAGAAGTGTGCCAAATGTTGGAAGAAAGTAGCGATGAAGAAAACTCAGTCACGGTTGTATATATTTCGCCGCCAGTTAATGCTGATGAGGAAATACTGAACGACGACGACATGGTCAGTTCGCAATTGAAAGATCCGACCGCACTGGACGAAATAGCTGGAGAAGTGGAAGTTGACCTAAAATCAAAAAACGGTGCAGATTTTGCTGCCCCAGACTCTCTAAACTCTGCAAGCAACTCATTTCCAAGCCCTGCTGTACTATCTCATCCGCCATTTCGTTCCCTTTGAAACTGCTTGTCCAGACACCCATCTATGAAGCACGATATTACTTTCAAGTCTCCATTTTAACTACATACTTTGCATTCTGCCTTTAGAGCGATCGGACTTTCAACCAAAATAGTGATGTTCATCGCTTTAACTCAAATATCATTAAGAAGCCACTGCTGCCTCTTAAGACTCTGAGCTCTGCTGCACGTGTCTGGTGGATAGTAGGACGGTCTAGGCTGCAGATGCTTCCAGGAGTCACTTAGCAGTCTATTGTGCTCCAGATATTTCACAAGGTTGAAGTTTACAATGCTTTTCATTACTTCGGAAAGCACCGAGCAGATTGCTATAGGTCGGTAGTTCGCAGGGTCAGTAGTCTTGCCTTTTTTAGGAACTGGTTGAACATTTGCTACCTTCCAGCTTGTCGGAAATACACTTGTGGTGTATGACATGTTAAAAAGTTTGCGTAATGGACAAGCCAGCGAAGTAGCGCATTTCTCTGGTGGTTTTACGTTTGCGACCACGCGTCTCAGCACTATTTTTATGTTTTACGGCGTTAGCGATCATTTGATCAGAACAACCCAAAAGTTTTTTATTCCCTTATAGGTATTACCATGTTTTCGAAGCTTCTTGATAATCTCGCGCTTTTCTTCTGTGCAATGCTTTCCTCGCCCCACTAATAAAAATTAAAAATAATTAAATACGCAAAACTCTGAAAATGTTAGAAAAAATTTTTTTCATACACAAATTTATTTTTAAATTAAAAACTTCAAAACAGTAAAAGCAAAGCGCACTCCAGCAGAAACACGAGGAGTACACAGAAATGTATGAATAATATCGCAAAAAATGTAACAAACCCAAGCGTCTGCTTTTTATTTTACTTGTAAAGTCCCGTGAGAAGTACCGTTGAAAGAACATGTCACTTAGACCTTGATACATTATACAAAATTGTGTTTGAAAATATTTAATATGTGCACTCCTATTATTTTGAACACAGCTGTATTTAAAAAACCCACTGTAAAAAGCAGACAAACAAATCATCTTTCTAATCCAAGAAAAATTCAAAGAGTGTTGAAAGAAAACAGACAAGAAGACGAATAGACCTTTCGAAATGGCAAAGTACACAGCGGAAGGCTACCTAAAGTCGCGTTTGGAGCAAAACAAAAAACATCAAAGTTACAAAACAAAGTGGAAGCTAAAATAATAACAACGCAGCATCATTTTATCACTAAAACATTAACAGCCAATAGCCCTGACCGAACCGCCAACAGCAATAACAAATGTCAGGTTCTGTGCTGTATCCTCCATAGATGAAAGAAGGACTTGAGGAAAATAATAAATACAGAAAAATACAAACATAAATCGTAGACAAGCGTCAGGCATATTGCCGACCGACAGTAGTCCTTACACAAATCTGAAGCCTTCAGCATAACAGTTCAAAAACAGGGAAAAATATATATTTGGATTACTTTTTGTTGTTGGTATTGTGGTTCACGTTCCTTCCGCCTTCTGTAGCCAATTAAGTTAATTTATCCGTTCATCCGACTTCCTATATGGTTGCCTATCTTACCGTTCCCCGTTACATTTTACAACTTCACTGTTCACGTACTGACAAATACGCTCAGTTTGCCTTCTGTCGACGACAGCGTGTTAGCGGGTGATTTCGTGGTGGATTAGCTGGCTAGGCCGGTTGTTCCTGCACTCCGTTGGTCTCCACCTACACGTCAGAAAATTACTTGAACTGCGAGATACACTAAGTTTGCTTTCAAGATTATACAAAAACAAAACAAAAAATATTAAAAACCAAAGGTACGTAGCCTCGTACACTTCTGAACTGAGATCCTTTTCCAGTATCAGTATCTGGTCCGTCACATCGCTTGACGTAATATTATGACAATGTCTCGTAATAGAAGAAAAACCCTATTAAGGAAATTGGCCAATAGCAACATTGAAATACCCAGTTTACATGGAATTTCTACGTTAAAACGGACGTGGTTAAAGGAACTTCTGGGATCATTAATGAGGTGTTCGACTGAAAATTCATTCTTATGAACTAAAGAACTTATGAATGAAACTAATGTCAATGCACGTAAATGCGCACAACGTAACCAACACCGTGTGTTCCGAGAAAAAAGAGCCGAACGCACTTTATACTTGAACGGAAAAGATGATTACTAAAGTGAAATCGCAGTCACAATGCAACCTATCTGTCAAAAACAAACTAAAAATGGGTGATCATTTCAACATAAAATGTTGGGGACATGTGTAGCAAAAACTCGAAAATCGAATGTAAGTAGCCCGTGAAATTTTGAAAGCCACCTTTAGTATGAACATACCTCGTGCACCTACATCGCATGGAGCCAATTTTTTTATTGCTTGATTTAATTTACATATGTATGTATATTTAATAAAAATAATGTTGTAGAAATACATGTACATACACATGTACAGGAAGTAGTTATTATAATTATATTTTTTTTTGCAGCTGGTGAAAGTACAAACAAATATAGGCATAGAAACATGCGGGGAGACTTACTGTAACAAGCAATTGTATTTAACTTATATAAAATCGTGACGTCACGATGTGGTCAGTCAGACAGAAGTAGTATAAAAACCAACCAAATTTAATGTGCAACGAATAGTGCGATAAGAATAATGTGGCAAATATGAGAGAGTGGGAGATGGGCCAGACAAACGTGAATGACGACATTTAGCGAATGAATGAACAAATCGAACGGACCGTAGGAACGTGCACTGAATGCGATAACAATTAATTACGTAATTCTTGGGTGGGGTGGATGGAGAAATTTAAATCGAAATTTTGATTTCCCCAATAGACAAGAAGATAAAGCAAAATCATGCGCGATTGCCAACGCATACCGATTATATAAACAATAACAACTCAAAACAGAAAGAAGAATTTGAGAGGGAAGAATAATACAAAATAGAAGTGAAACAAATCTAAGCCCACAATCGGCCGCTGCAAGCCTACAATCCGTTTTCAACGCAACATTACCAGTAGTGCGATTTTGTGAGGCTGATTCTTGAGGAACGATCGTAATTTCTTTTCTGCTGCCACTTGGCCATATAAAGCATGTACATTCATTTCGAAGTATCGTATCAGATCAGCGAGACATGTCGACAACTGCTGTTAACCTGCGAGATGGCGCGAAGGCGATAGCAATGTTTGACGTTTTTGTCGCTTCTGCGATAAGATAACGTCGCCCATCCATCGTGCTGGCTTGCGGTAGTATCCATGTTGAAATTTTCAGTATTAATATTTCTCATAGAAAAAATGTCAACTTGGCTGACCATTTGGGGAAGCCTTGTCAGGTTCCCTGTAAACGGAAACATAAAAAGTCCCAAAGTGTCTAGGCCCCTACTAAGGCGGAAGTGGAACATGCTCAAATAAAAAAAAAAACAAGTCAACGTTGGCGGACCATTTCATATGATCTGTTTGAGGGCGTGCCAGCAAGCAGTTGACCTACAAATGTTGCGACTAATTCGCAAACCTGGAAATCGACAAAAACAGCTGTCTGACACGGTGGGGTGGGGTGATTGCCACAGCACTGTTATCACCATTAATAGCAAAAACGAACTAGCAACTAATAGCACTTTGCGATTTTTGCACTTCGCCAAGTTGCCCAATTCCACGGATCATATTTGAACTTAAAGATTAGTCATAAAACTCAAATTAATTGCTTGAAACAAGTGAGCAGACTATGCGATTTTCATCACGCATTCTTTCTTTCCACGTACGCAACAAGAGAAGACGCATATATGGCAAAAATCAAGTATTTTCGAAGCTGCTGCATGTGTTCGCTTGCTTCTTTTCAATGTTCAAGTTAATTTGCCATTGTATCCCAACTAACCTGTCCGCCGAACTTGGATCCGGCATCCTGATAGTCCGGTCTTAAAAGGTCTAAAACAAAATTCAACACAGATATGGCAACCACTTTGGATTGAAAATGCAATCAGCAGAAAGGTAAACACGAAACAGTGAAACGAAGAATGCTTACTAAACTGCTGAAAATGTTAAAAATCCACAATATAAACAACGGAACCTAATAATTTTAATTTACCAAAACGAATAACCACGCTAAAAGGACAATGAAAAGACGAATGATAAATTAAAAAAAAAGAAATCACAAAATGACGATGCTACTCATCGCTCTCTTAGTCCACGAAAGAGAGGAACAAGCAAATGTACGCCCGCCAACCAAAACAGCGAAGACGCACCGAATGGAAGTGGCTGTCAGCGGCACGAACGCGACGGGGCATTACTGGGGAACGGGTCGGATGAGGAAGAGAGCGAATTCGGAAAATGACGTCATTTTTTATGAATTTTTGTTTTACACTGAGCACTTTCTGCTGCCGTGCCGTGTTTGAAAATGCAAACTTATGCTAATGCATTGCGGAATTACTACTAGAACGGTTGGTGCCTAAATTATTGAAAAACTACCAAGCAGCCAGTCTGCCCGTCAGCTACGCGCGCACACACCTTCAGCCCAACACTTTTCCCTGGGCCAACAAATTTCCCTTTATTCCATCCACACTTCTCCCTGTCGGATCCGGTATTCAAAAGCAATAGCGCCAGCCAACTCCCTATGCCGTAGCTTCAATTTATAATTATTTTTATCAAAAATTGTTATTTTCTAACCTTTGCGTTGTCAAAAAAAGTTTACTTACCGTCTGTGTTCGTCACACTCCTCCTTTTGACGCACTGCTGATGTTGATGCGCTATTTAAGTTGTTCTTTCAGCTAACGCAGCGTTGTCGTCGTCTATCCTTTTTTCCCTACCCGAAGGAGCACACAATTTTACCTTTTTGGTTTTTCTTTTGAAATATTTTTTCTTAATGAAAGGAGTATCCTTTCCTTTTTACTGCACGAAAAACTAATTTTGAGTTTTCACTTTCCTGTCGTTTTAGCTGCTGTCGTTGTCGTAGTTCGCTGGGAATTCACTTTTTACGTTTACCCTTTCCTTCTGCCGTTGAAAATTTTTATGCCACAATTTCGCACTGCAAAAACCCCCAAAAAAGATTATTTTCTTTGCTCAATCGGTTGGGTTTTTTATAATTCTTTTCCAATTTAATTCAAAACCAATTGAGATTTTGCGCTTGCAAACCGACACGCATTCACACGAACAAAACGAACGAGAAACGACTGCGACTTCTCAATTCAGCGACTCGAACTTGACGCCGACAGCGGCATACACGAATACCAGTGTTGTCACTTTCATAAATTCAATTAGAAATCACTTTTCGATGACAACATTGCCTACTCTGGCAGAATCCTTACCATCTCTGATTGGAACATCGGAAAACGTTTCTAGCCCACTTCCAGTAATTTTTTTAAATTTTGACTTGGGTCCAGCCCATGATACAAAATTATCATGGGTCCGGTCAGTAGAAAGAACTATTAGAGAATCAATCTGCAGTCATGAACCAGTAAGCGAAAAACAGCGAGGAACTGCTGTATTGCTACTACAAGCACAAAGTAAGTGCTAAAATTCGAAATTTAACGTCCACAGTCTCAATTCCATTTCAGTTATTTCCAAATTTCCTTTTGGTTGCAAAAGCGCTTAACCTTTGTTTAGTTTGGCAAAAACACTTTTTGTGTGAGAACACAAGAGAACAAAATGACTCCAACTCTTTTTGCCACAATCTGGGCTATATAAAGTCAAACTAGATTGAAAAAAAAACTCTTAATGCAATACTTAAATACAGGAGAAATGTCATAAGAACATCCAACTTTTACGTGCTTCACAATCATTCATTCATCTTCACAGCGTTTACCAAGCCAGTCGCATATTCTTGTGAAAACATTTTCTTTTTAACATGTTTTAATAAATCGTGATACTGAGTTACAATTTAAAGCGTAAAGTGCAGTAAGAGGGATATTATGACCAACAGTTTAGAGCTTTTCTCGCTTGTACTTCCACATACGGCAACACTGGCCATCAAACGACCTGACCCGACAATATCAAGATAGTGGTTTTTTTAATTTGAGGGAAATTTCACTTTTAACAGGAAATTTTCAAGTGCTAGTGGAATGGGAGGGTGGAAAATTCCTCATTTAACGCTGACACACGGCACGCCCAATTGTTGGGCCCGGAATTTTTAGCGTTGGGAAAGTGCAAACCATTTCATGTATTTTATAGTTGTTTAAATCTAAGACAGCAATAAAAGTTAATGTACCACGTTGCTTCAAAAATATTTTTCATGACATCAAAATGGTATTGCATTTCGCAGTCAATTGAGCGGGGAACGACACTGTCTGTGCGTTCTCTGGTATCATCACTCCTTAAAACGATTCGAGTATTTAGAGCAGAATGAATGCAAAACAGAACCTTCAAAACATTGTGTAAATTTAATCCTGGCACAACGCGAATGACACTAAAGCAATACGGATGTTTCTCTCCGAACGCAAAACTCTAATTTTGGTATTTCTCGTTCCGATTTGATGGTTTTGTGGGCGATTATGTCATACTTCAACTACAACAATGTGAAGTGGGCGTTTGCCGGCAAACAGTTCACAATTTTTTCCAAAGAGCACGGCACAAACCAATACATTTCTTTAACTCGAATTGTTTATCAACTTAGTTTCACTGTTCAAATTTTATGTTGCTCTAAATTACCCGTGTAATATTATTCTGCTCTTCACAGTTACTCCATGCCGAAATTTTACACAAACTTAATTTTTTGCAAAATATATTCGCCTACTCAGATATGCCTTACACCAACAACAACGCTGTTTATTTCAAGAGCGTCCGCAACTGCTCGGCCCGCGACGTTTTCGTTCGATTCCGTTTTTGCTTCTATTCCACTAGCAAAAAAATCCCTTTCGATTTGCCAACAATTTCCTAGTCTGCTGAATTGTTGTCTAGTTCACAGCGATGCCAGACTAATAAATACAAGTAGAAATGCATCATATACAATTTATACAAATAATGTTTGCCTTGCACTTGCAGATTAGGTTTTAGAAAGACACAAAGGTACATTTGTGCTATTCGATGAGTTATTATCATATAATAGCCAGAAATGGAAATTTGTCGTTCCTTTTTTGGTCGTCGTCCCAACCACTTTTGTGCTGCGATGTATGAATTCGAATTTATCTAAGAAATTTGAAACTAATTTTCAACCAGTGGTGACGAAATTAAGAAATGTGTTTACGGAACACGGTTAAGGAAACTTCAAACCTAATTCTACATGTTCGATCTACTATTTATGGAATTCTAAAAAATATGTATTCAGATGTCAACATATCGCTCCTTCGCTGCAAGAACGTCATAACTTTCAGTTTATGGCAACCCTGTGTGTATCTGCATATGATCTTTTATCTGTCGAACCCACTTTCTAAAATATTCAATACTTTGCTCATAAGACGATATGAAACATTTTTTGATACCTTGAAATGCCTGTAATGGTTAACTTTATAATTGAATTTTCTCGGAATGATGTAGTTTTGAGTTATGACGTTCTTGCAGCGAAGGAGCGATATGTATATATCATTGACTATATGGAAAAGTAGCTCAAATCGAAAATTGAAGTTTAAAACAATGGGAACATTAGATGTTTTTACCAATTTAATGTTGTTGTTAAACCAAAAGTAAACTCACATAACATTGTTTCGAAACAACAGCATTTCTCAAAACGGATGAAATTCACTTAATCGCCTTGATTTCTATAAAGCTCCCAGCGCAAATATGTCGACTTATGTCACTCTTCCATATATATGGCCACAGATATAGGCAAATTTCGCACGTTAAAATTGGACAATTATTGATGGAGTTGTAAAAAACATATATTCAGTTGTCAACTTTTATATGAAAATTACAAATTTGGTAATTCTCAGCTGTAATATCAGCAATGCAATTTTAGGTATTATTATCGATATAGCCACATCACATTCTACACATCTGTATTCACAAAAATATAGTTTGGCAGCACTGAACGGGAACACGGCGCGATTTGTGCGTGAATTTTTATTTTAGTTTTTAAGTTAGGAATCTTTTAATGCCGGTGTCGAATTTGTAAGCGGGACACAGCATTAAAATACGGTAAGTGCGTTGTCTTAAAGAAAAGTCCGAACTAGAGTGCAAAGTTGTTAAACCAGTTGTTTTCCCTGACCGGTCTGCAGGCATTTATTTCGCACCAAACGTCAACCAAAAGCGTAAACGTTTTCGCAGCAACGCGTTGTTATTGGCAACAACAAAGCAACAACGAAAGAGCCGAGCCAACCAACCGTTGCTGAGCCCGTACGTTCCGGCAGCCAGCAGGCTAGGCGCGCACCTAGAAGATGGGACGAAGTCCTTCACCCTCACACCGGCGTCGGGAAAAGGAACGGTCGGAGCGGAAAAAGCGACGAGAGCGTCGCTCAAGAGAACGTGAAAGGCAGCGTGAGCGGGAAAGGGAAACTGGTGCTGGGAGCAGTCGTGCTCTGCGCCGTCGCTCCCATGAAAGGGGCGAACGTGATAGAAGCCGCAGCCGTGATAGAGATCGAGCGAGCCGCCGCCGTTCGAGGTGAATAGAAAGTGTAGTGTATTATGCCAAGAAAAATCGCGCAAAAACCATAAGTATAATTAAAAATTCTACCTATTTAGTACAAGGGGAAGTAGTAGGCGGAGTTTGAAAGCAATTGAAATGTTGGAGTTTTAGGGTTTTTGGCTGGGAAGTTTTTGTTAAATTTGGCCGTTGCGGCAGTTTTACGAATATTTGCCCAAATGCAACTCTGTATTTACATTTGCCCATCATTTATACGGAACGCGGCGATTTGACAGTTGGGCGCATATTGTGGCATTACCACGTGAAGTGAAATACGAAAAGCGAATGAGTGTGAGAATACCGCATTTCATCACAGGGGTTAATATAACTCAATAAATAGCCTGTCGTTCATAATTCACGCGCTAAAACTCACAAAGTAGCAACAGTAAACAGTCGGTATAAGAAGCGAGTGAAAAAGTAAAGAATAACCACACAATGGCACTGCGTGTACAATTTGAGAACAACGATGACATCGGAGTCTTCAGTAAGCTGACGAATTCCTACTGCTTAGTGGCCATTGGCGGTTCCGAGACCTTTTACAGCGTCTACGAGTCAGAATTGGCCGAAACTATTCCTGTGATACACGCCAGCGTGGGTGGCTGCCGAATAATCGGTCGCCTCATGGTCGGCAATCGCAACGGGCTTCTGGTACCGCATTCCACCACCGATGTAGAGCTGCAGCATCTGCGCAACAGTCTGCCGGATTCGGTGAAGATACAGCGCATAGAAGAGCGTCTGTCGGCGTTGGGGAATGTTATTGCCTGCAACGATTATGTGGCACTGGTGCATCCCGACTTGGACAAGGAGACAGAGGAAATTATTGGCGACGTGCTGAAGGTGGAAGTCTTCAGACAGACTATTGCCGACAATGCACTCGTCGGGTCGTATACAGTGCTCAGCAATCAGGGCGGTATGGTGCACCCGAAGACCAGTATTCAGGACCAAGACGAGCTTTCGTCGTTACTACAGGTGCCGCTAGTGGCAGGCACGGTAAATCGCGGTAGTGATGTGCTCGCCGCCGGTATGGTGGTCAACGACTGGATCTCATTTGTAGGCATGAGTACCACTGCCACAGAAATCTCGGTCATTGAGAGCGTTTTCAAGCTTAATCAAGCTCAGCCAGCGACAGTAACGACAAAGCTGCGCGCGGCGCTGATTGAAGATATGTCTTAAGGGAGCGCAGTGGAACACAAGCATTGGAGAGGCAAGCCGCCCTCCGTTAAAACCTATTTTCACACATTTTGTATGAACTGTAACTTTATCGTTTTTGTATAGAAGCGCGAAATAAATATAATGTTAGTAAAGCGGATTGAGTATTTGCTACGAGTAGACAAACTATTCATCAGCCAGCACTTAATTCTTTAATTCTCTGCCTTCTGCTTTTCTCTTAAATATTTACATTCGCTCACTTGTCAGCGTTATTTAGTGCTAATTTTGATAAACTTAAATAGATCACGTTCCCGTGGACATGCCTCTACCTCAGCGTCAACCTCGTCGCGACGCGGTGCTGCTGCCGAACGTCCAATAATTAGCGAAGCCGATTTGGAAGGCAAGTCACCGGAAGAAGTCGAAATGTTGAAGACAATGGGTTTCTGCACGTTCGACACGACCAAGAACAAGAAAGTTGACGGCAACGATGTCGGAGAAGTGCACGTAATCTTGAAGCGCAAGTACCGCCAGTATATGAACCGTAAGGGCGGCTTTAATCGGCCGCTGGATTTTGTGGCATAGCACGGCTGTTGCATCTTGCCTGTCGCTCCGCATTTTGTACTAAGTTTTTCTTAGTAACGCGGCCATTGGTCGGCGCGCGACAGTCACTCCAAGTGATGCTCGTCAGCGTCAACAGACAATCCTGCAATTTTATGCAATAGACCGGTTTACGAAATTCATTTTCAAAATTTCCACCACATTACCTCATCAATCTTACATGATATTATTTTTTGTTGCTTTTACCTAGATCTTAAGCTTCGTTACACACACTTAAGAGTTATTCAAAGGACAGATTTATAAGTTATGTTGTTTGAGAGCGCGGGTTAACTTGGGCCGCCAATGTTTCGGAGCTCAAAAGTCGTCTTTCGACCTTTTAACGCAGAGATCCTACTATAGTGAGGTCGAGCCGAAGACAAATTCCGTTTCACTTGTAGCTATTCTAATGGCGGTGCAATGAGCCCCTCTCTTTTGCTTTGTCTTTTTTTCTCTCACAATATTTGAACCTTAAGGTTTTTAATTGCTTTTTGAATATTTAAAGTAATTACGAAAATGTTTTTTAACGGAGCCAAGTGTATTACGGCTAAAATGCATCAAGTCCAAAGTGAAAACTGCATTCCAAGCCCGAATGGTTTGCTTGTGATAGTTTTAAGATACATTTTATATTATCCCAAGCAAAACCTGCTTCTAAATCGAAGCGGTCTTATATAAAAGCGGATTTTTGCAAGTTTGGCGCCGGAGAGTTATTCTCACGTTTTTATTAAGTGTATTGATCTTTAAATTTAAAAACATGCACTTGGTCCATTTTAGCTGCACACTTGCGCAACTACTGTCGTTTTCTTGTTACGAATTAACTGCGCTCTCCCATCACTCAAATTGAAAACATTGCACAAAAATCGAACAATTACTTAAAGTATTTGAAAGCAAACACACACACACACACATACATCCACATCCACACATCCAACGAACCTCAGATTTCGTTGCTTACACACAACCGATTTCCCCATTATCCTCCACACACTGCAATAGTACAATTTTTATCTATATATTTAATAAATAGAGTTTTTATTTACACAAAGACCCACCCCAACCCTTTTTCCTCCCCAGCACCAACAACCCCATAAACACTCCTACAATAGACCGAATATGCAATAGCCAGGGAATTTTTTACTGTACTGTTAGATACATATAGCGTTTTTTCTCAAATCGATTGATGTTTGTTCATAAATACGACGAAACAATGAAACAGTTAATTCACTCAAGTGCCGTTAAAATCTCAATGAAACAACTACAATACAAGAATAAAATCACATTTTGTACCATTTAAGCAAGCAGCGCAGACCAGAAGTGAAAGGGAGAGAGGGGATGAGAGCGAGTTGCGGGAAAGTATAAATAGATCGCACTGAACAATAGTGTCGTGTTCTTAATTTTAGGATATCAATTTAAAAGGCGGGAACATTTTGTGTGTCCTGCCCAAAATTACTTCAGCATCGCACTTCACAGCTCCTTTTCCGTCATCATTACGAAGTTGTGGCTGTCCGCCTGCCTATGTCTCATTCGTTCGTCCAATCGAAAAATAATACAACTACGAAGGCTTCTACTACGATTTGCCCAATGGAGCTTCGGGTTGGATTCCGCTAACAAATTTTCGATTTCGTTAAGGGACCTCTCTCTTTCGCTCTCTTTAAAGTAGTGATAGTTTTGAAGTACATATTTTTGTTTTATAACTTTCAAAGTTATCCTTTTATGAATACATACGAACATTTATTCAGGTATATTTACATATATAATATATATACATGTAATTATCAACACAACCGCAATAGTATATATTTGGCGTAGAAATGAAACCATTTGGCTCCCACACACACACACACACACATTCACTTAGTTTTAATATACGAAATTGCAGGGATTTCTTTATAGTTATATACTTAATCATTTGTCTTTAAGAGAACATTTTCAAATTTCTCGCATAACATATGAAAAAATATATGAAAACGTTTAAATTCTTTAGAACTTGGCTTGTTTCGTATTTATTTAATACAAATTTTTTCAAATTTTCGGTTTCTTCAATCGAGCACTATTCTTAATCGAAGGGAATTATGGTTAAGATTTATTTTTATATTTTAATTTGTTGATCAATTGTAATTAAAAACTGAAAAATGTACTACAAATAAAGTCCGAAATTGATTTCAAAATTGAATTGTTGTCTCGATTTCAATTTTGGGGTCATCGTTTTCAGTGTCAGACGATGTGGCGCAACCAGCATTAAGTAATGAAACAAGGCGCGGTGCATTTCCGTGTCCTGGCTTAACGGAGTATTTGATGTTGTGCATCAATCGGAAGGGACATCGATCATTAGTGCAAAGGAGTCCAGCATTCGCAATGCAAATGTAAATAAATGTGTGGCAAATTGCCACCACAATGTTACTAGCCCCGAGCCAACCAACCCAGCACCCAAAAATTTTTTCAACTCTGGAGAACAACTCCGCCATTTCATGCGTTTCTGTCGTACATTAAAATTTATTTTAAAATTTATAAATATGTGTTACAACTTATATATGTAAATTTATGTAGTATTATCGTTGAGTTGCATATACTTTGTATGTACTCCGCTTTATCGCTTATCTGCAAAACATCAGTTCCTCGCAAGACGCCGGCGAACGGGAGCATAACATATATCCCTTTGCTTTGTTACGCAATTAATTAGGCTTAAATTTGCAAGAATTTTTAAGTTAATACAAAATGTTTGTCGAATTTGCGTATGGATTCTTTGCACACATCGAAAAATGCTCACGTGCGAGCAGATGAAATAAGCCAAACAATGTGTAAATAATATTAGTGGAATTCATAGTAATGCGCGTGACGTGATGATGACGTGAGTTTTGAGAACTTGTGAGAATCATTTAAAGTGCAATACAGAAAACAAATGCGCATTTTAAAATTACATAATGAACAGTCGCGTTTTTCATTTCGTCTGGTATAGAAATGAACAGTTTTAGAATATTCTCTTTAATTAAATTAAGGTTTTACATATTATAATTCAAAATAAAAAAATGTGATTATTAGGCTTGTGGCTGCTTTGTTTCAACTTCTTTTTTTGTTAGTAATATTTGAAGATCTATTTCAAGATCAGCTTCCGCGTATTTCTTCTTTAGTTAAAGAAAAAATAGAGCACATTTTTGGCGCCGTACATTTTAAAACACACACAAAACGTAAAAAACGCATACAATGAAAGAAACAATAGGTGATTCAGATTTAAAGGCCATTTGTGCGAAATAGCTATAAAGAGCAAGTGGCAGATGTCCAGTTTTCATACCAATGATTTCCAATTTCAAGTTTAAATGAAGTAAATTTTATACAGACGATTTCCGGGATCAGGCGGCTTTTGTTCGAAAGGACAGTCAGGTGCCCCTGATTTCCATTATCATAAACTTTGCGTCTTCAACGAATTGTATTTCTTCTGCGCATTAGTCTACACATTACAATTTTTTTTTTAATATTAGATATCGCCAGCACTGATGGCTCTTTGCATTCGCGACGTTTACTTTATCGAACAACTGTGGTCACACCTCAGTGTTTTCAAAATGAGGAGTGAAGGAAGTATGAAAACGGAAACCAAAAGCAGAAACCGCACATTCTACCAATTAGTCGGCCTTTCTAGGTTTACGTTTGCGCACCTCAGCCGGATTGCTAGACATTTTTACATCGCCCTTAGGGGCATCACCTCCAGACTGGCCATTTTTTTTATTGTCTTTTTCGCTTTCCGGTTCTTCAGATTCGCTGGTGGAGCTTTTTTCGCCTTCAGAAGTGCCGGCGGTTTCCTCGTCATTAGGGACTTCCTCACCATTGGCCAAATCTTCATCATCGTTGTCTTGATCGTCATCGTTATCTGCGTTCTCCTGCTCTTCGTCTTCGATTTCATCATTTGCCAAGTCCTCGACCGCATTGCCTGACTTCTCCTTGGACTCGGAGAAGCTTTGACGTAGCGCTTTCTTTGGTGGATACAAAAAATCGACAACACAGATCAGTAGCAGACCCAGAGCGGCGCCTACGAATATAGTGCCAAAGGCGAAGAGCGCGTACGAGCCCCAAGTGGGCATGCCAAACTCCTCTTGCAGGCGTACATTGAAGTCCTGTTGATACGAACGAATTAGATAGTTAAATATATAAAACGTGTACAAATTCCTAATCAGCGAATGGAATGAAAGAATGAAGTGTTTTAATCGACATAACTTTTAAATTTCGACACAAATTATTCGCCGTCTCACATCTGATACACCGAGTAAACCAGGCTCAGTATAATTATAGTATGAAGTTAACAACTGTTTGTGAAAATCGCTTTCACAAAACGAATCGCTTTGTTATCATTCAGTATCGTTTAAAACATGGTGAAATTTTATATTTTGAGGATTAATTTTGATCATATGTATATTGTTAGGCACTATGTCATTACATGCTAACGACCCTACATTGTATTAAACGACTGAGTTTTAATAACCGGTCAGTCAAATCGCTATGCACATTTCATTTCGATTCATATTAAGATATGTATATTTATATAGATATATTGACCTAAAACGTACCTTAAGGGTATGCGACAGTTTGAAGAAATAAGACAGTATAGACATGTGAATTGTGTCGGGTTTCTTCCAGGCCGAAATTGGTTCTACCTTCTGCCACTGTTTTTGTTTAACGAAGAACATCAGCGCATCACCATCTCGCGAGCCACGGTACTGCCGGAATTCCCCATTCTTTACGCTGTATTCACAAATTTTAATAAAATAGCACAATGCACAATGTTTAATTAAATGCCCAAAAATACTGGTCGCACTCGAAACGAACTAAATCAAAAGAACGTACTGGTAAATGGTGGGCAGTGCGGTGACAAAAAAGCGGCCGCTAAGCGACGGTGATGTAGTTACATCGATTTTGGCCACATTCACACCAATGTCGGCGGCGGCTGTGGCAAAGCGTTCCCATGTGGCAGCCAGATTCTTACAGGCCGGGCACCATGGTGCAAAACTGAAAATGATCAAAAGTAATTTTAACACCTCAAAACTAGATCAAACATTCATTTTAAACAATAATGAAAATTGTTGAAAATAATGTTTTCAAGCAATGCGAACGCATATGGAATTTATAACCACAAGTACGCATTCGAATGCTGATTCACAGTAGAGTGGACGGCACATTTTTGGCTGGGAAGCAAGTCTAGCAGCCAAAACATACTACTCTCGCTTCTTACCACAGTAGCTGAACTACCAAGCGTAATTATTCGTGGGCAAATGTATTGCGAAAATATGCATCCTTACAATTCCACCATCCATTCGCCCTTCAGCATCAGCTGCCAATTGTCCTCCTGCAATTCAATCAACTGCGTTCTTTGACGACTCGCTTCCCGATTGATTGCACCAGCTAAGCCATTTCCACTGCCGTGGTACTGCGGTTGCTGCGCCAGCACAGCGACGCCACCCGCTGCGATTGTCAAACAGACCATAGTCACAGTCATCGAGAGACGTACACACACCGCCATCCCCTTAATCGATCGCATGATTTTTGACCTTTTATCGTTGCTGCTGTTTTATTAGTTGCCGCTCGAGTACAATCGAATTGATTGATTGAAAATTTTGATTGAATTTCAATCAAAGCAATGTGGAAAAAATTGTGGCCCAAACGGAAAAATGACGAATGCGGCTAGAGACAGTGTTACCAGTTCAATGTTATCTAGTAAAGTAAAATTCCAACACACTGTTGCATGGCAATGGTATGCGCACGTTCTGTTTTGGTGTTTATAAAGTGCAAGTCCCGAAGTTTCAAACTGAGTAGTTGATGCCTATTTCAAGGCAGAAAAAGTGTTGTTACCGTAAGCTGTGAAGAAAACACTGTTTTTATATAACTCTTGCTTTAATAACTATTTACATAGATGTCCCCGAAAGCAATTCTTTCTATACAACTATCTACGAGTATCTATATTTCTGGTGTCGCCCTGTGGTTGAAATTCGACTATTCGCGCAAACTGAAACCAATAAATGTAAAAGACGGAATAGATGCTGACATATTATTATCGTTTACCTATATTTCTGATTTGCATAAAACTGTTGTCATTCCGCATAACTATGAAAAAGAGGTGTTCTTTCCAACGCTCAGAAACAGAGACTTAAAATGTTTGTACTAAATTTGTTAATTTATTAATTTACAGTGCGTTTCAAAAATTAGTGTTGCTTATAAAACTTACAAAAGAAGGTATAGTAATGAATTATATCTGTGGCATTTTGACAAAACAACCTAAGTCTAATTTTCAAAATGTTCAGGGGAACGAAAAAACTGATGAGGTACAGACCAAATCTCATAAAAAACTCGAGAAAAGTTGAAATTATACACGTCATATCTCTGTAACTAAATGTCATAGAAACAAAGAGATTACACCAAAAGAAGCGTCTTAAAATTGTTTCTTTACTATTACAAAAATTGGAAATTTGACTTAAGTCGACTTAAGTGCTTTTGTCAAAATTCCACAGATATATATTTTCTGAAAGGCTGTGCAAATATCTTTTTCGCATTATTATCAAAACTTTGTTCAGTCTCCGTTGTTGTCAGTAATAGCTCGACATCTTTTGTTACAATTTTGGCTTATTTTTTAGTAAACTCCAAAGAAACCCCACTCGAAATCCGTTTTAATGCCAAAATGAGCTGTTTTGTTGTTGATATTCGTTTTCCTCTAAGCTTTGGCTTCATTAAGGACCAAACATTTTCGATTGGGTTTGCATCTGGCCTTTGAGATGGCCAATTTGATGTTTCCACACCAAATTTTCTCTATCCCATTTCAGACGATTTTCCACATGTTTTTACCCAATAGCGATTTCGACGTGGTACTTCTATGAGGAATGCCCGATTTCAGAAGCCTGCATCGGATAGTGGCTGTTGATACTTCGACTCTCTTCTGCGACAATCTTTTCTTCGCTAGTTTCAGGCTAAGAATTGGAGTGTTATCAAACATCCGGACTATCGCCTTATCCGCTTTGTTCTGAGTGGTTTTCTTCCTGCCTCTCCGTGGCTCGTCGTCCCCATTTCCGAACTCTTTGAATCGACTGACCCACTTCCTCACAAATAAAACTGATGTTTTTGTGTATTTTGCGACTGGAGGATTCATTTTGAGACCATTTGGATGGTTTACCAAAAACACTACTTCGAAACGTTTTTTAAATTCTGCACTCATTTTTAATACTTTATATATCCGCGAAAACTTGTACCCAACTAAGAAAACAGAAACACGCGAAAACGGTATTTTAATATAGAAGATGATCTGATATTAAAACCATGGCAAACTTCTACAGTTAAAAAGATATGGCCAACACTTATTTTTGAAACGCACTGTATATCTATTTTCTTCATATGCCCAATCACTTGTTTTTGTGAAAATCGATATGCATTTAATTTTACTTTGCCAGAAACAAATATGTTTTATTATTGGTTTGGTCCTAGTTTTAACTGCCTTTATGTTTCCCCAGTCCATCTTTTAACTCAGATTGATTCTAAGAATTATGGTTTAGGTCTGTTATGTTTTAAACTTGCTGGACAGCAATGGTACATTTGCTTTGCAGGGCTTCGATTTTATAATCGGTCTTTCTCTTTTTGATACATTTCGCTTGATCGTAGTGTACGCACAACAACGAGTTGTTTATTTTGAATAACATCTGTTAACCTTCACTCCGTGCTTGGAGTATACAGTTCCCCACGACGACATAAAACATTAAATTGTGAAGGTTTTAATTCTAAACGATATATTTATACTTATATCATTGGAAAGGTATTGATAAGAGGAATCTAAAAGCATAAACAGATATCTCATTTAAAGTATGATTAGGCAGATATAGCCAAAAAAAGCACACAAGCTGTTTGTTGTGCTATGGGGAATAAATGACCCGGTTATTTATACCAATACATTTTGTATGCAAAACTTATCCAAGTTCTGAACCACTGAAGTTCTAAATCTCAAGCACACTCACCGGTGGAATAACAGATTCAAAGACGGTAAACAAATAAATAAAATAAAAATACTAATACAAAACAACAAACAACAACAACATTAATAATATTTCATACTATAATGATAATATAATTCTTTCCCAAAAAATTATTATTTTACTCATTCCCATACAAACTATACTGGTTCAAAAATGGGGAACTCAGTTCCCCATTGCACGGGATTAGGGTATAAAAATCATGCACAGAGTGAAGGTTAACTGTGTTGTGCATTGCGTAGAGACAGCAAGTGACCCTGCAAGACAGATCTGACAGTTAAAAACTTATAAGTGATAGTATGATCGACGATTCTCCCATAGAAGTCGCCCTCTCATTTATCAACATTACAAACAATTGTAAATTGTTGCAAATTCGACAAATTTACATTATCTTACGTCGTAGTTATACGTCAGACTGAAATCATCGCTTGGAAATCAGATGTACGAGAGCGAGAAACGAGCATCAACACGGGGGCGAAATATCAAACGTACATATCCATGCTAAAATATTTACAGCATGGATATGAGATATTTCGTTGAATTACATTTAAATTATCAGTCGTCTGGATGTTAACATACATACATACAGTTCTCGCAGGGGGTCTGCAGTGTCACACAATTGGTAATGGCTAGGCCAATAGTGGTAGCGACTGCCGTAACTGACAAGAAGCCGGATTATTAATGGACGTTTAATTAATTTATAACCAATTAAGCAGCGAACGTTGTTTTCCAGCAGTGGCGGCGGCAATCATCGTCATCATCGTTCCCCGAACACAGTGCGAGCTGTCGTCAGCGCGTGACCACCGAACAGCGCCGAGAGTTGGCTTCGGCCTGCGGTATAAAACGCACAAAAGGCATCACAATAAAAACGACGATTGTGATCGACTCCTTCTACCGGTCTTTTTCCTTACAGCCTAGAACGAGGGTCAGGTCGCGTAAATCGGCAACCGGTTTCGATCTATCTTGCGCTCAAGCCGCTGCGGCGATTGCGAAGAGTAAAATTCAAGAGTGAATCACAATAAAAACAAGTCGAAAACAAAATTGCCATAATATTGGCGGCTGGGCTTATACGTGTAAGCCAACAACATGAGCGACAGCAGCCGCTACAAGAACTAATAACAGGTAAGCACGCTTTAACCGGTGGATTCGATTTATTTGCACCCTGCGTTTGAACTATGTACATGTTTATCCTAATTGTGTGAAATCTCCACACAATTAGGAAACCTAAGAAACCTAATTTCATTCCAATTCTAATTCGGTACGTTTATGTCTACTTTTAATTGCGCTTAACATATGCCCTTTTTGGTCACAAACGTCATGCCAAAGTGAGCACACGCCGGGAACTCAGTGCAGGGTGTAACTAAGTTAAAGACAACAATTTCAAAATTTATGGCATTTATTCACGACATACACCTGCAACATCAGTAGCGTATCTGGAGTGAGATTTCAAGGGGCTTTTGGCTTCAGTTAACTGCTTTCTTTTAATATCATTAATTTAACATTAACATTTAACATTAATTTAAGAATTAACACAACATTTGTACATATTCATATGTACACAACATACATGTACTCAATATGTGTATGAACGAAAATGTTTGCCATACATCCAAATTGTCTATTTAAATAGAGTTCAAACACACTCACGAAGTAAGTGCACATAATCTGGAGAAGCAAGTTCTACCGAAATCGATTGTTTATTTTTTCTAAAAAAAAGGAAAAAATGCTGGCAATTTATAATGAGATTGGATTCTCCGCCGACTTATTAGCATATGAAATTAAAATTTGGCGTGATAGTTCATATTGAGTCTTCCCAACGAAGCGGCCACCAGACATTGACTCCATTTGCGGTCGAACAGCAAAAGCAGTAGTTTTGATTTCGATAGGTCATTGCACCATTTAACTTTGTGCGGTATTGCTGCCAGCTGATTATGTTGCATTAGTAACAGGAGGATGGTTCGATCGGGGAAAATGAATTGTCACAAGCCCAGTTTAGTATTGGCCAATTGTAGAGTTGGTACGAATACATTTTTTAGTGGTCAAGACATGCTCGACCTTAGCGATGACTTCTAGTACGCAAAAGTATTTTGTTGGCTTCGTAGTCGTAGTCGTATGTATGTATGTATCAATGTACTATATGTAGGGTTGTGTTGAACTAAATGTGTGAATCTGCATAACACGATTTTCAATAAGCGGCCGCCGTGTTTTAGTGTGCAAAAAACGATGCTGATTAATGGAACAATCAATGGGTTGCGATTTGTTGTGCTTAAGTGTTGTTGACGGTTACCCAATGTGCGGCTTAGTATTCTACGCGCAGTCTCGCAACCATGGCGTCTCTGCATTGGTCGCGCCGTAATTCACGACACGAGTCACTTGCTGTAACCAAAACACAAAGTATATTGTAACGTTCATAAGAAGCTTAAACGTTGTTTCTGCACACTCAATTTTTGGCCCAGATTTGTAATGATGGCACTTTAAAAGTATGTGACTGGTTGCGGCTATTAGACAGTTGGGTCCATCCATTGAGTTGTGGAAATCGTAAACTCCCACTACTCCCACTTATTGTCTGGTCTTGCAGCATGACACGCCTTCTGTAATGATGACGAAATTGTTTGAATGCTGCATTTTACTCGAAAATGCTTGTAAAGTTTATCTTTTAAGTGTTTTACAACATTATTCAGTTTTAAAAAACTTTACTACACAGAAGGACAGCGTAATGAGTGGAAAAAATTCGATAACACTGCTGTGGGTTCCCGGAAATGAAGAAGCCGATGTACTAGACCCTGTTTATAGGGCCTCAGCCAGTGATAGGGTGTAGTCTGGGAGAGAACAAGGCTGCTAAGAGTGGCAGTCTGTTACATAAACACCACAACTACTGGGACGGGATATGCAACCGAAGATATTTTTTATATTCGCCTCAGCCCAGCAGCACCAATTACTAGCTGTGGCTGAACAAAAGTGATAAGAATTTGAGAACCATTGTGTCGTTTAACGATTATGTCGAATTGGGGGACGAGCCTGGCCTTTTACGTGGGTGGTCCGATAAGTACTTAGCTTACAAAAGAAAAACGAAAATTTTGGAAAAGTGGCGATTTATTTCTCAACGTACTCTCCTTTCAACTCGATACACTTGACCCAGCGATGCTCCAACTTCTTTAACCCGTCGGAAAAATACGTTTTCTGGAGGCCTCCGTGGCGGCGATAACTTCCTCATTCGACTCAAATTTCTGCCCGGCGAGTGACTTTTTCAAGTTTGGAAACAAAAAGAAGTCACACGGGGCCAAATCTGGAGAATACGGTGGATGGGGCAGCTGTTCGTAGCCTAATGCGACCAATTTGGCGAATCACCGACCGATATTGCTCTTTTTCCATTTTTCTAAAATCCGCGGACACGTTCGTTTCCACATGCGGTCAAAACGAAACTACAAATCCAATATGGCTGAAATTTTGACAGAAGCCGTCTACGAGGATGTACTACACGATAGCAAATTTCTCTTATGATAGTGGCACCATCGGGCGGTGGGGCTAAGTACTTATCGGACTGCCCACGTACAGAATGACCCAACGGTGGGGCTCGCCAGATCTACTTCCAGAAGTTACGAGCGTGCTTGCTAGTCAAGGAAGAGGTTATAAATATAAATAATTATGTGTTATTTATAATAATATAGTAATAATATACAGAAGTCATTGTAAAAATGGTTTTGTCTTAAATTTTCTTGTAATGTAGTGTAAAATCGCTCTCTCTCTAATAAGGAAAAATGTTCACAATAATCATTTTTATTATTCGTATTTTCGTGTATACTTACATGCAATAGAAACCAATTTCCGTTCATTACACTCACACTTTATTTCATTACATTTATATAAGTGAATCTATTTTTATTTACTCACAGGCATGTACATACATATCGTATATCGTAGTATCTATGATTGTAAAGGGATGTAAATATTTATATGTATATATAAACATGATTCTTTAAAAAAATTCTACGAAAATATTGCAATCTCAATTTTGTACATTTCTAGTAATAAGAGTTTTACATATCTATTATTGTATGTATTTCAAAAAATTCCAAAATGTTATACACATATTAACTTAAGAGTTGTTCATAAGCACCGGTTGCGTTTTAAATCAAATATGCAACTTCAGTTCAAAGTGCATTTTCTGGACTTGAAACCAGAGATAAGGAGCACGGTTAATCGGGCAACACGCTTGTAGCGCGATAGAATGTTTTTATGTTTTTAACATTTACAAACGAATTTTGTTTAAGGCAAATCGAAGCTCGTTTCAGAATTATTCTACCTACAAATATGTAAATTTTGCCATATAAATAGTCATATACCGTTACTGTCGATTTGGACGTCGCGGCTTTAGCATGCTTCTGTGTAGCAGTAATGTAAGATGGGTGGGTGGGTTTTAAGATGAACTGTGTTTTGTTTTTAGAAAATTCAATAAATTTTCAGTTTATAATATTCCAACTGGTGTCTAACTGAATCGGCGTTTCGATGGCGAACGATAAAGTCATGTTTACAGTGCAAAATGTATATGCTGTTTCGATACTACAATTTGTGAATTTCACAAAGAGACTAGAATGCCAAAAATAGATTTCAAAATCGTGTACGAATCGCGTCGAATTATTATTTTACGTTAGAATTTTGCTAGTTAGAGGTTCGTATCACGCTGTATTTATGCAATATCTACATTCATTCACTGTTTCCTTAGGGTTCTTCTGCTCTTTCCATATACTTCTGTACAAATGTGTTTAGATGCTCGATACTTGGCTTGAAATGATATGAGTACATTTATAAATATGTGAACATAGTGCCCGCTAGTTGATTAACACATCACTGTTTGGGTGTCTGTATGTAAATACACTTGAACACACTACACTTTACAGTGTTAACAAATAACTTAAAAACTAAGTGGACTGCTCCATTCATTCGGTTATCGAAATAATTCTCTAACAAATTTGGAACTACAAAAATTGGCTACTTTGTCTTTACTTGAGAACAAACTAAGAATTGGCTAAAAGAAGAACAACTATTGCGAAATGTGGGCGATGCTGTAATTCGTTTTCAGCTCTCATGCAGCTTTTGTATCCTTCCACATCAAGTCAATAGCAAGTCGGCTCAGTCAATGCCTTCGCATATGCAGCGATAGGTGATCAGAGCGACTGAAGGAGCGGGTGCAAAGTTGGCAACGGAAAGGCTTGACGCCAGTGTGCTTGCGGTAGTGGCGCGTCAGTTCGTCAGATCGCGCAAAGCGCCAAATGCAACCTTCCCACGTACAAACATAGGGTTTCTCCCCTAAAAGGAAAAGGAAATATAGTAGAGTATGGTAGTAGCGCGGAAATTGAGCCTCCTACCTGTGTGCGTTCGTTTGTGCGCTTTTAGATGCGAACTTTTCGTGTAGACCTTGTCACAACCCTCAGTGTCGCACTTGTGCACCTTACGATTTTTGGAGAGATCATTGCAGCCATTGGCTCTGGAGGCGCCACCAGTGGCGCTCTCGGAGCCACAACTCGCTTCATCTGTACGCCCAAAGGCACGACTTCCACCCAGAAATATGCTGCTAAATGCACTTTTCCGGTTGCCCGCAATAAATGGGTTGTGAAAGGTGTGGTTCAGAGCTGCATGATGTGTGCCACTTTGCTGCGCTGCAGCAGCCATTATTCGCCATGGAGATGTGGAGGTGGACGTATTACTGAGCTTATTAAGGCTGGAGTTGAATGCGGAGCTGAAGGCGGGCGAGGAGCAAGTCGATCCGGAGGCGGAAGATGGCGATGCGAGTGATGGCGGAAGCGCTGCACCAACACCGCCTCCTCCCATACTACTCGCCGACAGCGAGGACTTTCGTGATCCAATCGAAAGCGGTTTTTGGTCCATGTACCTGTACGGGTTCTTGAAAAGGCTGAGCAAGCTAAATTTGCGGTCGTAGTCTTGCAAGAAAGTTCGTTGTGCAGCTGCAGCTGTGGTGGTCGGTGCGGCAGCCGTGGAACTACTAAAAATGGGGGCAGAGGCGGGCGAGGTTGTTGTCGAGGATGAGGATGATGAGTCCAAGCCGAGATTGCGGGGGCTATGACTGTAGCTGCTTCTACTACTACTTGAATTTTTGTTGTTAGTATAACTAAAGTTGGTATTGTTGGATTCCTCCTTGAAGCGTCGGTATGTTACCAAGAACGGCGACGACGTCAGAAGTGGAGTTATAGGCATCTTCGAAACTGCAGCAGCCGCTGCGGTCGATGAGTATTGGCGATTGAACTGCATTTGCGTTGACGTGGTAAACGAGGAAGAGACTGATGAGGTAGCAGGTGAAGCTGATGAAAAGTGAGAGCGCCCATAGTTACTATTGCCATTTATATTGTCGCTGCTGCTGTGGCCACTGTGGCTTATAACAGCATTGGCTGATGTGAACGCACTCGATCGATCTCGTCCGTATTTACTAGTGAACGATTTGTAGTGCGAAGCTTGAGATCCTGAAAAGAGAAAGATTTATTTCTAATAAGAGTCAAGTATGAGTTAGGGTGAAGTAGTAAATAAAAGTACGGCTGATGTGTTTATATATACAGGATCTTCCAATAAAATATGTTATTTGAAATTAGCAGACAAACGGAATATTTTTGCAAAATGTGATGATTCCTAAACCGTGCACATGGTTTAACCCTTTCGCTATTTTGTTGCCATATGGCAACATGCTACTTTGCGGACAGCTGAAGCCTTTGTGGTTTCAAGAATACATATTTTGTTGGTCCTTAGAATAGTTTGAAGTTTTAGGAAAAATACGAAATTAATAAATTGAATATTAATGTATTCAGAGCAGTATTCAGGTTTTTTTAATGGTATATCTTGACATATTAAAGGAAGAAGAAGTAGAAAATTTTAGTTAACTTTTTAATTTGACGGTTTTTTTCAATGTAGATACTTTTATTTTTTAGTTTCGGCTTAAGTAAATGAAGAAATATTCAATTTTTAATTTCACGTTTTTTTTTTTCAATTTAGATACCTACTATTATTTTTTTAGTTTCGGCTGAAGTAAATGAAGAAATATTCAAATTTTCGTTATGCGTAAAAAGTTTTATGTTTAAGTAATTATTACAGCCACAACGATGTGGTTGCTCTCATAGAAAAACTCTCTAAAATACAGGGTCCGAGTATAAAAATTAAAATTTGTTTATGGAATGTTGATAATATAACCACATAGAAGCCTAAAACGTAAAATTAAAAATTTTAACTTTCCCCAGTAAAAACCTGTAGCGAAAGGGTTAATTGATCTCTGCAGAAATGGCAAAATTGTGGCATAGCGAGAGAATATGTAGCTCAAAGACAGCGATGAATGGTACACGCAAAGCAAAAAGGACACCAAAATGTAATCTACTAATTTAATCTATTGTTTATCCCATGTCTGACGATCGAAGATCGCGAGCTTCGCTTGACGTTAAGTATCTATGCTAACAAGCGGCACGTGATCAATGATCGTTGGCAGCAAATACGTATTGTGCCGTTGATCAGTAGATCGGTTGGTTCTCGGCTTTTGGTGCTAGTAAATGCCGGCAACAGAGCTCCTAATGTGCGCAAGAACCAATTGCCACTTAATGCTATTAGAGCACTTTTATATTGGCTGATTGGTGGTGATTAAGCACAATTATGTCGCAATGATTATGTATAACTCGCTGTTGATTTTGTACTTCTCGATTTGAGCACAAGGACGATATATTATGAACTAAAGTTAAAAAAGTTTGTGCGTGGCCAAACAAACATCGCAGATGCTTGGAGTTCAAAAGTCTGGAAAAGTGATAGAGTCTCAAAAGTTCAGTAGCACCATTGTGCTATGTCTTTGAAGCACTTTCGCTATTTGGGTTGATTTTTTTAAATACTACTGCCTCCACTATGTTCATGTTACACAAACGTCAACACGTCTGTCACGTAGCGCAAATAGCGCCCCGTTGCGCTATGTTACAGATGCATTTCCCACCTCACCTGCAACAGCGACAGCGAAAAAGGAACATTCAGCAATTCCATTGATGCCAATAAAAACAACAACAAATTGCAATTTAGTACAGCAAATTCGTGCAATCGTGATCCGTTTAACCTGCACTTAGTCGCATTAGTACGAACTGTGTTGCCATCCGCTACGCCATTGTCGTCAACGACGTCCTCATTGATGTTGTGGTCGATTTTGGCGTTCTCACTTTTTTTCTACCCATATTCCTTAGCAGAACATATAGCTAGCCAGTTTCTACTGGTCGTTGGCGGAGCTCAGTAAAGATTTAATGGCTTCAAAGGTTTCATATCAGGTGTAGTGTGCCAATTGTTTTCATTGGCTTCGACTTTCATTTTAATTATATTTTTATTTATATCAATTGTAAGAGTAATCATGGTAATAAGTACTGAGTACTCCATCGTATTGTTATTGGCACGTGCCACGGGATTTGTAATTCTTGACATAAATATGCTTTCCATTGTTCCGAGATTTATGTACGTTTGTGCCGTTGTGAGCCTTAAATAGAACCCGTTGAAAGGTCAGTGAAGTCTTATGTAGCATATTGTTAGCGCTAGAAAACACGTATAATACGCAAACACGCAAACTAATTATTGACATTATTTTTCATAATTAAAATATGTAAGCAAAGTATGTTTAGCTGGACTGCAGCCGCTTTGGCGATGTCAGACGGTCCTTAGAATCCCTCGTCAAGGGGCCGATTTGTCGTATAGGCGTATGAGCAACAGTGCATTTAGAACGGAGTTGGACGAAGCTGCTTTTGTCAGATCCGAGATGCTGCCAACTAACATCAATACATGACATATGCCCTAAAAGGAACACGCTCGATAGAGGAAGTAGCGTCTACTGAAAGGGTAACCTTCATGAAAGAGGAGGCATACGCGGTGAAACCGCTCACCGTGTGGACGTACACACTAATTTTTTGCATAGAAAAGTGGACAAACAGAAGGCATGGCGTGGTGAACTTTCACCCAACGCAGTTTCTGACATGCCACGGTGGCTACAAAAGTTACCTACGCCAGTCGGCCACGATTACAATGCTAACTGCGCATTATGCGACAAGTCAGAAGATCCAGAGCACACCTTACTTGAATGCCCACGATTCGAGGCTTTGAAGTTAGTCGAAGATATAAAGCATAACTTTAAATAATTTAAACTTGAATTCGTTGCTTATTACATTTTGTGATAACGATTAAGCGATCACAAATCTGTCGGATCTGACAACGCTATTCTCAATTGAGCTCAGTTTGGTTTTCTATATCATCATGAATAGATTGACCAGAAGAACGCCTGCAAATTGTGCAGGTTCAGGTCAGGAATGTAACCGTGCGCTAGGTCCATTTAGCGATCGGCGACTAATTCGACCAATCATGGATCGTTTTCGTATCACGGAAAGTGAAGAGACATCGTTACATCCTCAAAAACTCACTGTGTAGAGTGTTGTGGAATCGTTGGTGCTTACTGCCTGAAAAATGAGAACGACAAGATCGGTACCGTCAACGGCGAGCGCAACAGAGCCATAATTGCAGATAGTGCCCCAATTGTGTCAGATGTTGACTGAAGGCATGTTTTCCAACAGGGCAGTGCTACTCTCAACTCATTGAAGGAAACTTTCGGTGAACGTGTTATTTCTCGAAATGAGACAGGCCACCGAAATTGTGCGATTTAACGATCGTGCGTGTAAAACACCTGCTACATACATAAGCCCGTACATACGAGGGGCAAGTAAAAAATAAGGTTTCCAACGCTGTACATTCGCCGCGCGAGATACTAGGAGAAATCCGGCAACACCGCCTTTATTGTTGATCCCCCCCCCACTCCATTCCAATTACCTGGAAGATCACTGCGAAGCTTAGTGCCAGTCTAACAGCCATCCGCGATGGAGCCCGCAATCGCCATCACCGCCAGGTGTGAAATCCGTTCAGTGATTCGATTTTTAAACGCGAAGAAGCTTACACCTATTGAAATTCATAGACAGTTAGAAGAAGTTTATGGCAAAGCTTGCATCAGCGTCCAGCACGTCCGCAAATGGTGCAGGGAGTTCTCCGAAGGACGCACAGAGATGAAGAGGTGAAGGAAGCGGTCACCAAGTACATTGGCGGCCTAGCGGCGGAGTTCTTCGAAGCGGGTTTTCAGAAGTGGATAACTCGTCAGAAAAAATGCGTTGAAAGATCTGGCGACTATGTAGAAAAATAGTTTGAAATACAAGCTTTCAGATGGTATACATATTTATTGCAATAAAAAATGCCTTAACCCTGAAAAAAATTGTGGGAACCTTATTTTTTACTTGCCCCTCGTACATACATACATATGTATACTGTATGTATGTATGTCAAGAGAAGTCGGAAGTTTGAACTGATGTCATCAAGACAATGTGATGGGGCGAGGATTAGCCACTAACCCAATCAGGAACAATTCACTATTATCGAGTGCGCTGATGGCACTGGCTACAAACCATAATAACGGTTCTTACACCCGTCATGTTTTCCCAATAAGTGTGCGCATTTAGCATTTTCCCGTCAGTAATTACCACTTTTACCGAAATAACGTCGGTTTTCATATTTTTCCCATTTGTACTCATGGCTGCTGCGGCATCAGCATATGGAATTGTCTGTAGAGTGGGGCCATAAAAAAGTGAATGTTGCCCCCGAGTGGAGCGCTGTTTGGCCGTGTTTGCCAGATTGGTTCATTGCGCAGCAGCGCAGTAACGCGTCTTCAAGTGGCGTACTCATAAAACCCATAAACTGCTCATTTGACTTGGCGTGTGAATTGGCAGGCTGGCGGGCTGGCAGGCAGGCAGTATGTCTGCGCAAGTGAATGCACGCCACAAGTGGCAATCACGCATCGAATGTGACTGCTTAGCGGCCCGCCTGCCCGCCGCAGCTGTGTAGCAGCGCGGCGTCCTCTGCTAAGAAATAATTATGATGAACTGAGCGAGCGGTGGCGCACGCGGCGCATTGCAATGATGCGACGTTGCATCGATAGGACGTGCGACGCACGACGCGCACTACACAACATGCGACCGTCGCGGTGCGCGCATGCGGATCTTGTATTGATTGCGGAAAAGTAGAAAAACAGAGTAATAAATTACGAAAGCGGTTGATAGGGTTTAATGTGCGCTCGGTGCGCGATTGGAAGTAATTGACAGTTGGCTGTTGCAACTGCTGCAAAATGTCGAAAACGGCGTACGACGTAAAGCGCAGTCGCACATGCGCGTCAGCACAATCGCCAGCGCAAATGCGTTAATTGCCGACGCCCTTGCGACATTCTGCCCACTGCAGCGTGCCGGCCTCGAACGCACCTTCACCAACGTAAAATCCGACCGAATACACCACAACGCGTCGTTGCGTCTTTGTGGTGTGCGCCGCTAATACGAAGGTGACGCGGATCAGACAATTGTGGACAATTGCGGCGTCGAGGAGTTGTTAGTCCCAGTGGAAGAGCTTTACGCGTCTCCTGTGTGCGCGTTATCACCCATTTTGGTGAGAGAGATCTTTGACACTTGCCCACATAGCGCGCTGGTGCTGCGGCCCGTTGCAACAGCGCGCCGTGCACCGTTGCCACAGCGCTGCGGCAATTCGGTTTCGGCTCCATTTGCGGATTGCGCCTGCCATATTCATATTTCAGCATTTGCGCCTTGTGTGCGAAGCACGCGTTAATGAAATTGACGACTTTGCTTTATTTTCTCTGTTTCACAGCGCGCTGAACCACATTCATTTTCGTTGCTGCCCGCTGCGTTTGCGCGTCGACGCGTATGCGACCGCCAGCCATAAACACAGAAGGAGGGAATTTCCCACAGTTCGATTCGGATTTTATTTGTTTCTGCTTATGCTGCGACTTACGCGCACGTTGCTCAGAAACGATCGATTGTGTTTGGTGGAAATCTTCCCAGGAAAATGCAAAGCGCCTAATATGGACAATTTTTTGTAGACGGATGGACGGACCGCTGGACCAGCGGACCAACGGACGTACTCGTACCAATACAATGCAGGCACAGTCTGCAGCGCAAAACTAATGAGGAGCGCCGTATTCAGCTGCGAGTGCCAAAGCTATTGCACCTGCCTGCCTGCCTGCCTGTGGCGGCATAATTGTGCCGGCAACAAGCGCTTTGGTAGCTCTAGTTTAAATATAGTACCGATACCAGTGCCAAAAGCTTAAAACACACAGTACAAAATTTTTGCGAAACCGACAATTAAATATTTAAATTCTTCAATTCTCCAAAGAATTATACATATAAGTATACTCAGTTATGTTTGTTGAGCAGCGATTGTAAAATTAAAAAAAAGTGTATTTAGTAGTCAATATTGAATGTTATATTGAAGCCTAATTATTATTATTATTTTTTGAGTGTAGGCAACTGCTGTCGGTACTTATAGGCCTCTGCAGTTTTTCCTTCGGCCTAGCAACGTCAGCTTTGATTGTCGCGTTACAATTTTACCGACGAATTTTGCAAATGTCAACAGCCTTAAATTGAAATTAATTTTGTTTTCAGATTTTTGCTATACGGGGTTTCTTATCAATTAGACTACTTATTGACAGCGTGGGATTAAGAAAGAAAGAGTTGTATAAAAAACTAGCAAGAGAAATTCAGTCGAATGTCAAAGTCGAATAGTGAACAAACATCATTTGTACATACATATCGCACACCCACTACAAAAGTGACAACTCAAAATTTTAAATTTTTCAGGAAACGCAAAAAAATGTTTTTGAGCTGAATAAACATTTTTTTAAAATAACGTATAGACTGTTTAGTAGAAAATCTCTACAGATTATGCTTTATGATAAATTACAACGATTTTTTTTATTTTACACTAGAAAATCAAAAATTTTGAGTTTTGACTTTTTTGGTGATATAATTGCTGAATTATTTTAAGTTACGTCATTTTGAGGCACCTAGTTTTTTAAGGAAAAAGTATGAAAAATGATGAAAATGACTATGGTACATTTTTGCTATTATTTCGATTAGAATGGGAATCACACCACATAATTTGGCTGTGTTGTATTACTTGATGTTTCTGCTTTCATTTAACATCTAACTCGTTAGTTGATTTACGAAAAAGGTGCATGTTTTTCAACATCAAAGAAAACGCCTCGAAATTCCATATTTTCCAACTTTGAGGTCCAATTACCGCGGAATTTTAAAACTCATACAAATAAATTACATTGGAAAAGAAGCCGTGAGGTTTTGTAAATGCCACAAAGAGAAAATCATGCCAACCGGTTTATTGGTTTACAAATTACAATCCCAAACGTGGAAAAAGTCAGGGAAACTCCGAAGCAGTGACACGCCAATTTTTTGCGAAAACGGAAACTAAGTTTTGAAAACGGTTTGCTGAGTTGTTGTTGTTTGTTGGTTTGTTGTCCTGTGTAATTACAAATGACAGTTAAAAAGTTGAATGAAAAATTTTGAATATTCAAAATTAATTTTTTTTTATTTGAAAATATGTACTAAAATTGCCAAATTTTTACTTAAAATTAATTTCAACAAAAATGTATTTCGTCAAAAGTGTCACAATTTCATTAAGGACTCTTTTGCATTGAGCTGCAGCGATCAAATAACATCAAACTTCTCGACATGAAGAGAGACCTAACTGTATTTTGGCAATAGTTAACAACAAAATGTACTGAGCTTTTGTTTATTGGTAGATAGATGCATTGTGCACAGTATTAACACATAAACCCAAAAATTAAAAATGTTGAGTTGTGTCACTTTTGAAGTGGATGTGCGATATGCTCCGGGTCACGAGAATAGGCTCACTTTATCTGTGCATAAGGGTGGAATGAAACGAGGGTAAAAAATATTGTTTGCCTCATCGTATGTTAAGATGTGTCCCCGACATTTATTAAGTCGTTTCGAGAAAAATGTGTTTGAAACATGACCCGTGCTCCGACAGCTCAACGAGGGACACTTGTTTAATCGCTTATAACTTTGGAACGAATATCGCTCCACCTTAATGGGTACACTCGCCTTTAAATAATGTGAGATAAAGTCTTATTTACGGGGGAACAAATCGTATTTATTAACCACTGACTTCGTAAAATATTTAGAGTGAAGCAATTCTTATGACACACAAAAATGTAGTTTCTTGGTTTTGATTCATAAAAGAAAGTTTAAAATAAATAGGGGTACCGGTTAATTCGTGCGGTTTTTTTTTGGAAAATTGAAGCTTTATTGTGAAAAAATGGTTACAAATTTAATATTCAAAGTATTGTCCACTAGCTATAACTTTTTCCCATTTTTCTGGTAAGCGACGCCAAGTGATTTTGCAAGTTCTTGCGTTTGGGATGGATCTTGGTTGAGCAATGTCTCCAATTCGTGATCTTCAAACTTTTTTGGCTTTTTTCGGCCCGTTCATCGTGCATCGTTCATTGCCACTTTTAAACCGTGCAAACCACTTCTGGCACGTACGCTCAGCTAGAGCATACACACCATACACTTCAACCAAAATACGATGACTTTCGGCAGCCTTTTTCTTCATATTGAAGTAATGAAGAAGTACTCCTAGCCAAAACACTTTATTCGGCACAAAATTCGACATTTTCAGAGTAAAAAAAGTATTGTTGTCTACGCTTCAGCTAAATGACACATACTGATTCTGAAACTATATGACAATAGCTTTCCAACACATATTTGGAAAAGTGAATCACTGTTCACAAAATCAAGTTACGCCATCCGTTAGAAAACCGCATGAATTAACCGGTACCCGTATTAAAATTGTTAAGAAACTTTAACTGGCTTTGGGTTAGGTAGACTCAAAATGTACATCTTGGCAAAAATAAGCATCTTAAAATTAAGTTATGTAAGAATATTATTTAGTTTTCTACAAAGAAAAACCCGTTACCGGGTTACGGCCTGCCGCAAAAGATCTCTCCAGGCGCGTCTTCTAGGCGCGAGCTCCTCCAGTTGATCACTCCAAGAAAAGATAGGGCCTCCTCAACTTGGTCCTACCACCGGAGACACGGCCTCTCTCTTCGCCATCGACCTCCAACTAACGCATCAAACACCTTTTCAGCTTCATTGTTTATACGGCAGACATGGCCAAGGCTGTACATCATCAGTGTATGTACATATATACATACATACTAGGGATCGCAATTTTTTGCCATTTTGCGATCCCGGGATTTTCGGGATTGAAAAGTCAAATCCCGGGATCCTGGGATTTAATCCCGGGATTCATATCACAAATTTTTTAATAAAACAATTTTCCCGAATTGCATAAATACTTGTTTATAATATATTTACCATAAAAATGGACACATTTTAATCACATTTGGGTAGTTTCAAGATTTTTTATCTTGAATTTAATCACATTTTGTTTAACCCTTCAATTCCCATGTCCAAAATAGTGAAAAAGAAAATTTTCTTTTTAAATAAAATAGCTTAGATACGTTTGGATAAGGCAAAAAAATACATAAAAAATGTTTAAACTACCCTCATTTTTATATTGAAAGAAACCATACAAACTCGCACTGCTTTAATTACGCGTGAAACAAATGAATAAATTTGACAAATGACGTTTCGCTAGTGTTGCGAGGAAAAATAAATAAACAATTACTTCTAATTGACTTTGCTATACAAGTGTTAGAATTTAAAAATAAAAACCTATGTGGTAGGAAAACAAATATTAAGCATCTGTCACCTACAGATGACACTGGGAATTGAAGAGTTAACTTAAAAGTTTTTCATTTGACATTTAACTTCAGTTTCATAGCATTTTGTTTTATCCAAAAATGACACTTAAACATAACTTATTACTTTGCAACCGACTTTATGATAGTGCATATATATGCATATTTAATAAAAAAAATAAAATAGTTAATTTGTTTGTGCTTTTAGTTTTACTTCGATTATTTCGATAAAAAAGTTAAGCGTTTTGATTAACTAAAAACTGAGATCTTAAAAATACTAAGGCATTAAGTGTTTTGTCCTCTAATCTAGTGCGAAATTTATTGCAAATAAACCCTGCTGAAGAGAAACATCTTTAAGATTCAACACTTGTTGGTTGAATGCATAGTAAATAATTATAAGCCTTTTCCAAAAGACGCCCTCTATCCCCTCCCACCTCCCTAAGAAAAGCAATTGGGTTTTTGTGTTTTTAAATTTATTTCATTTGAACTTTGAAGCATCTTTTGCAATCCCGAAAATCCCGGGATTAAAGGATTTGAATCCCGGGATTTTCGGGACTGGAAGATGTCCGGGATCCCGGGGTCCCGGGATCCCGGGATTGCGATGCCTAATACATACATACATACATACATACATATGCATAATTGTACGTCCATAAATTACACATTGCACGTAATGCAGTACCTACCTATGTATGTGGATCACTTTTACACCTATCCAGTTAGAATGATAAACATACATACATGGGTATCTACATGTATATACATACATATATGTATATAAACGTGCGTGTGTAACAGCTCGCAACAAACAACGCAACAACACCCCAACAACAATAAGAAGCAGCAACAATAATCGCCACATGCATTTAACAAAACCAAATTCACCGCAGGAAAGGAATGGCGCATGCACTCACACTGATGTAATTACACTAAATATCTGTAGAAATTTCGCGCGTTAATGCAAACAAATGCTTAGATTGCATTTGATGCGCCGCATGGGTTGTGCAGTGCAGTGCAGTGCGCAGCTCCACCTCGCAGGTCAGCCGCCAAGCAATAGTGAGCAGGCGAGCTCGCTAAATTAATCGTCCCAACTTCATGTTTAATTTATTTGAAAGCTTACAAACGGCAACAGTAATTGCAACAAAAGCAACACCAATTGCTAGCATAAATACCGCGATAGCGACGGCTGCTAGAGAGCGGCACAAAACCTTTAAAAACTGTTGTGCGGACCTACTGCACAAAGTATGACTATGTATGTAGTAATCTGCAGCACTCACTCGGGGGACCCATTTGCAGTGGCTCGCACAGCAGTTGTAAATAGTTTTGTGTCACTCTCTCGCAACCGTCACTATTATGCGGTTCTCGGTTCTCTTCTCAGCCAATCGAGTATAGCGCATTGAAGCACACCAGCCCCGAAGACGGCGTTCGGGTACTTTGCAGTAATGACTGGAGTCAGGTTTGTGTGCAGTGTGCTTGAGTGGATTGGATTTAAGGTAGCAAAGTTAGAAACTTACTAGTGCTGACCTCTAACAACTTCGTGATGGAGCAGGGGTAAGAAAATAAGAAATAGCAGACGAGCTGCGAAGTATTAATGCGTCGTAATCACACCAAGCAGGCATTAAATGCGTTTTCGCTGTTGCACGTTGTGGAGAGACAACAGCAACAAACGGGTAAGGTAGGTAGGCACGGAGAGCATTGCAAAAATGTAAGATAAAGCACTTTTAAGTTTTTACAAACTTGTAAATAGAATTACGGCGCAGCTGATTGATAAAATGATTGGTTGCACGTGATGTGTGCGTATAGGCGCGTGTGCGTGTCGCTAAAAAAGAAAGGCCGCCACATGCCGCGGCATCCCATGCAGAGTGCAATTTCCACAAAATAATTTTCTTCAACGAAATTGTCAATCAACTTGTGTCCGCACTGTCCTACCTATCCTTTTCTTGCATTTATACATACGCATACACGAATATACATACAAACATACATATGCACTTGGAAACGTATCCATCAATCCCGTCAAACGGTGGTCGCTGGCTTGTAATAGCCCCAACACAATTCTAATCTTAGTCAATAATTCAAGGTTCGCGGCAAATCAATCAACAGTCAGTCAGACGGCCAAACAGACTTGCAAGTAGAAAAACGTCAAGTAAAAATGCTTCAACCGATCTTGACCGACTAATTTCATACCGTGCAGCGACTTTTCCCCGTCACTAGATGGCTGCACAAATCCCATATCTATTGGACGCCATTCGCATTTGGAACTATGCTCAAGCCTTTATCAATTTCTTTAGCTAGTTTTACGCCAAAGTCTGTTCTGACCTGTTCAAGGGCCCAGTGTGGGAAATAAAAATCGCATCGATTTCATATGTACAAGTATGCATACTCCTTGCTGTTTTGGTGTAGGGAGCATTTTTTGGATGCACAGCAATGCATCAATTGCTTGACAATCAGCAACAGTCGAGGGGATGGCGGCGCTCGCTCAAATAAATATAACGTGGGAACGTTGTAGCACACAGCACTGAATTGCAAGCACAAACAAATAAAATCAACAAACACAAAGCGCCCTCTTCCCGCCCACTGCACCTAAAAGCGCAGAAATGGCGCAGTGAGCGATCCTTCTTGCAGCATTTCATGCAAAATCATGCCATGGGAACCACGTACAGCATAATCTAGAACTATTATCTGCAACTAATGCACAATCATTGAAGATTATTTCGTTTACTGTCAATATAATGCGACTATGTCGAAGACTTTACCTATGGCAGCGTTGGTGGGCATCAGCGATAAGGTTTATGAAAATGTTGGCGCTACTAGAAGAGTCTTTAGACCAACCACCGGCGGTGATGGCGCCGTGCTCTGCGCATAACAAAAAGCGAGTGATACATTACTTTGGGTTCTATATCACTGTGTCACCGTTAGCATGAGCCTCGCTTGCACTGTAGCTTCCAACAGGATTAAAATTCAAAGTCGAAATTTAAAATCGGTAAAAGAATTTTTAAGTCGGTTCTACATTCCACATGTTCGATCAAATAAATCGATAGCCATGTTTTGTTGGCGGTAACTTGGCCGTTTGGGTATTCGACAACATTGTAATGTGGAATGAATTTGCACTTCATCCATGGCTTTTCATCATCCCCGATTTCACCCATTTTTGAATGGGCAGCAAACGTTTTTGTGAGCATCGATCTTCACAAGTTTTATGCAGTCTGCGCTTAGTGTTACTCAGAAAATATTCAGTTATGTTAACTGTAGTTCTTTGCATATCGATCTTCTGCGGTTTGTCACAGCCTGTAGCGTTTAGTCTGAATGTGCAGCGCTGCTTGTCGCGTGTGACGGTGGCGGTTGCCTCAGATTGGCTTTGTTAGAAGACTTCACTGTGCGTCCATGGGGTAATAAGTGTTTCTGCCACGAAATGACTTTCAAAGCATTGCCGCGGCATTGTGGCCATATGAGAAAATCCTGCGTCAGCTCAAGATTTGTGATTGATATTTCGAACGGACACTCGTACCTTCACCGCTACGTGAGCAGGCTTTGCGGTAAATCGCAGGCGGAATAGTTGCACTGTCGACAGTTTATCTTCTTCTGCCAGTTGGGTTTTTGCGGCAGCTAACGAGTTGGCGTTAAATATACGGAACAGATTCGGATCTAACGAGTCTGGCATGGTTGTGTGCGCCTATGCGGCCGGTCAGCGTGTGGTGTGCGTCGTGTGTCGGGAGTAGTGCCAGGCCAGTTAGTTGGCACGAGTCTAATTCAAATTGTTCACCTGTTAAATCAGCGATTGATGATCTTTTCGTTGTGAGCAAGCAATTCTCGTGTTCAACTGCTTCAAATTTGTTGCATTGATTAACCACAGAGCCACCGCCGATAACGTAGTATGCGATGAAACCATCAGTAGATGCTGTATAGGTTTAGCAGACTAAGCTTAATTTGTTTCAGAGTAAGTTAAGTGAGAGAGAGAGAAGAACACTGATTTGGTGAAAACGGTGCTAACTGAGTACAAAGTGATGGTGCTGCAGGTGTAGCACTCTGTTACATCCGGAGATAATTGCGCAAGAAACTTTTTGGACTCTGAATGTATTGAGTACTTTTGTGTGCTTGCATGTAGGTATATGCCTACGAACATGCACTTACATACATATGCGGGCCCTTCAAAGGCGCGCACATTCAGTGCTTCCTGCTGTGGGCGATCGCGCACATTCTGCGCCTTATCTCTGCCAGTCAATCGGTTACACAGCAACCGTGCTCGGGGAACTATGAGCGCACATGCGTACACGGCAAATAAACTTAATTGAATTCTCCCACAGTTCCGCAATAGTTTTCACTATTTGGCTCGGGCTTGCCGCAGTACTTGGCGTTCGCGTGCAACCGACACGCGGTATTTCTATCCCCTAGGGTATAGTTTATTTTAAGTTCGGATTTGACTAAACCTAGTTTCGGTCTATGTACGAGTAGTTTTTATAAAAGTTGCTGTTCGGACTGTTACTGATGGCTGCGCTTTTGCATGGCGCGAACATATCGCATAGAGACAATTGCAATTTTAATGGAGTTTCTTTCGTTCTGGTTGCTGACTACTCGGTGTTGATGTTGCTTGCGCAGTGCAATTTTCGTTAGGAGTTTCCATCGCGGCAACGGCCACTTGTGGTATAGTGGGTGCAACGCATCGTTAAGCATTTGGGTGCGAAGGTTAAATTTATTCATTCGGGTGGAGTTGGTTAGCACGTATTTCTGTTGGTTTTTGGGTTTCTGGTGCTGCAATAGCGGTGCGCTTTAATATTGTGTTGTGTGCCATCAGCAGCCTTCCTTCTCTTTTCTGGTACACATGAAAAGGTACCGTGACTCAACCACATAACGTCGTGATTATTATTGAGACTTGGCAATTATCCCAGCATCCTCTTTGTAGTGGAATTGCTGCCGCGTAGGCCTCGTCACTCATCATCAGTTAGCCGTTGTATGCAACATTTAACGGTTATTTCATGGTCGCATCTTACTTTGCGATTTCGCTTTCCATATTTTGCCGTCAGAGTTGGCCTCAAACTGAAACGGCTGCGACTCAGGGTGATGTTCTTACCCTCCTCCACCATCCAACGAATTTTGAAAGCAAAAGTGTCGATCGCAAATGGGTCGAAATTGGTGCAAAGCGGCGCTGCAAACTGGTTCGTCACAGTTTCCCAACCGCCAGACAGATGAGCCGACAAACCTACTGAAAAATAAAAATTTTCCCATGGCGGACACTAGATTCGCAATAAACTTGCGAAATTTGCGCACGAATTGGCAATGAAAGAAATGCTGCCGCTGCAACGGCAGTGCGACTTTTGCTCTTGCTGTTTGTATCGTTGTGGCTATGCTAGTGGTTGTTGTTGGTATTATCGCTACGACTACGCAGAGTCGCACGGTAACAACTGGCGTGTATTCCCAGGCTCAGCCTGCTCGTGTTCGCTTTGTTTACACACTGAGCTATAATGTAGTGAATGGTCGATGGGATCTTCAAGGAACGGATGGACAAGTGGTGTTGGTGCAGTACGAGCGCTGCACGAGCTGCAAATTTCGCCTCCAAAATAGAAGTATCGGTACATGTGTTCTCTTCTCCGCCTCTCGACGGCGTTCCCGTCACTGCAGCTCAAAAGCGCTGAGCCTAAAACCGAGGGCTCTCTTTTATTCACCTACTGGCCGTCGTGGGAAAATGTAACCAGTTGTCGCACGTTGCTGTTTTTTTAAATGTTGTTGGCGATCTTGCCAGCTGAATGCGATTATAAAACTGTGTCTTAAAAATTATAATTGACAAGAGCTGTGGCTGTGCGGGGGGATGCGCCACGATTGCGGTGTGTGCCTCGTGCTGTGCTCGTTGCGCAAATGGTAAACGCTGCAGATCAGTACTGAATGTTTGATATTGGTGCTCACGGCTGCTGCTGATTTTTGGATGTTGCTGATGGCGGCTTGTGGGTGATCGGATGTAGAGTGACACCGATACTCTGTGTGTGCATTAAAGTTTAAAATGTTGGCTGTTTCTTTTCATGCCATACTTGCTCCGGTTTTAATTGTATACTTTGCATTTTGTGTCAAATACTGGGTTTACAGATTAATTATTGTTTCTATTTCTTGTCTCCATAAACTAAGTATGTATTGACATCTAAGTGGAAACTCTTGATTTATTGTTTAACGTTAATCAAGGGGTAAATTATAAAAAATACGTTTTAAGTTCTATGACAGTATTTTTTGATTCGCCGTTTCACTTTTAAAGATTTTACCATAAGCTTATATGTGTGACTATACTTATGTACATAAATATGTATTGCGAGTATGATCGAATTAAATCTGAGTCTCAATAGTTAACAAAAAAAATCATTCTCTTTGAGTGCAGCAAATCGTTTGATTGTTTCTACAATTTTATAACCTTTTGCGTAAACACTACGAAGTATTTTGTTTGGGTGTAGAAGTAATATGCTTGCGCGCGCCTGATTGCAATTTGACATCTGCATATGGCAACGACTCTAAAAGTTTTATGATTTTGTCCGTGCAATGTAGAAACAGAACATCAAAATTGATTGGTGCCGTGCTACCAGTGCTGATGTTTGTTCATAACCGCTGACCGCTTGTTTGTTCACAATTTTCCGCAGCAGCTTAAGCCACATTAAAATTGTATTTTGAAAGCTTGTGTTATTATTTTTTGTTATTGAAAACTGCGCTCAATCAAAAGCTTTTTTATGAGGCACAAATAAAAATTCCGCATCTTGTTGCTAATCCGGACTTGAAGAAACAACTTTTCTAATGGGAATTGTGGCTTGTTATAGGAGAAAGAACAGAAACTAGCAGTGCTACACGGCTCTGCCTCTTTTTGAAGTAGAGAGCTATGTCATGCGACATTTCCTGAAGATAGGGTTTAAAGTCCAAGGCCAAGGTTGTGTAAAGTTGTACGGTACATAGGCGGGGCTAATATGCGTTAGTCACTGCAGATATTCTCTGAACAACACTTTGTTTTCGGGAGTATTTCGATATTTCCTATTTCCTATTTTGTCCATATTTGGAAGTTTCGCTGCCATTTGTAACTCAAATGTGCAAAATTATTCCTCTCGCCACTCATTCCTCGAACCAGGTATACATGTATTAGGTATCTGTTTTCAAAAATTTGGTTCAAATAAAAAATTACTGCACACATTTTTTTCATTTCCATGTAATGAAATTACAATAAAATAAGTGGAGCTAGGAAAATACCATTATATGTATATACATGCAAGTACTTACTTGCCTCTTTATATATGTAAGTAACATCTTTTTGCACACACACGTACACTTATGTACAGTGTCGGACAAAACATTTGCAACTACAATGCAATTGTTCAATTTTGCTTTTTTACTGAGTAATTTCTGGACGTATTAAATTTCTTTTAATTTTGTCTTATTACTAAACATGTCAGTAATTAGTATAAATTACATTTTTGACAAAATCTAGAGTGCTATGCATTTATGCGATTTAAATTGTAAAACTATTCTAAATTCTGTGCGACAAAACATTTGCAACTTAGTAGCCTGTGCCACATTTTCTTTTGAATTTTTTGAAAATATTTAAGTGGTTTACCATTATTTGAACTAGTTAAGAGAAAATATTGAATTCCACGTCAGTTGCTGAAATATTTTCAGACGGATCAGTTCAAATATTAATTTAAATAAATTAATTATCAGTGTTAATGACAATGGCGCCTGATAAGTTCGGTGAAGCGTTACGCCAGCGCATTATAGACGATTTTAAGAAAGGATATTCTCAGAAAGATATCTCTGTGAAATATAATGTACATAAATCGCCAGTTTCGCGAATTATTTCACGGTATCGTGCAGATAATACCGTCGCCGTGGTACATCGAGGTGGACGTCCACCCAAAACTGATGCACGTACCGATGCAGCCATAACCAGGGAGATAAAAAGAATCCTTTTAAGAGCTCTACGCAGTTAGTAAAAGAAATGCAGCTTCCAATTTCTGCAAGAACAGTATCCCGACGCCTTGCTGAAGCTGATCTGCGATCATACCGTCCAGCGAGAAAATCACTGATTTTCAAGCGTAATCAACAAAAGCGGTTGCAGTTCGCAAAAGAACATGTTACGTGGCCAATAAGTAAGTGGAGGTCAGTTCTCTTCAGTGACGAGTCCAAATTCAATATTTTTGGAAGCGATGGCATGTCCCGTGTAAGACGACCCAAAGGTAAACGCCTGCAAGCACCGTACTGCATTAAGACGGTTAAACATAGTGGGCATGTTATGGTCTGGGGATGCTTTTCTGTTGCTGGATTGGGGCCTCTCCATCGGATTACGGGAATAATGGATCAATACGTCTACAAAAAAATCCTGAATACCGTGATGCTTCCGTATGCCGAGTGGGAAATGCCTTTTGAAGTGGACATTCCAGCAGGAAAACGATCCCAAACATACTTCAAAAACGGTGAAAAAGTGGTTCAAACGGAAAAAAATTAATGTTATGAGTTGGCCCGCTCAATCCCCAGACCTTAACCCTATCGAAAACCTTTGGGAAATCGTCAAACAACGAATCGATAGGACAAATGTTCCAACTTAGGACGATTTTTTCTGAGAGTTCAGGAAGCCTGAAACAACATTCCAATGGACGTAGTCAACAACTTAATTGAGTCAATTGAGCCCCGCCGATGTAAAGCAGTAATTGAAAACAACGGTTTTGCATCGAAATACTAGCTTATTTAGTGAAAACATTTGAATTTTCTTTTAGTTGCAATTGTTTTGTCGCATTCTGAATATATGCATTTTTAGTTTTCTTTCTCATGTAAATATATTAAATAAGTAATGTGGTAAAATTATGTTTATATTTCATGCTGGAATGTTTAATATTAAATATAAATTGAAAAAAACTGAAAATTTTTAGAAATTACTCTGAACTTTACAATAATATGAGTATTGCATTGTAGTTGCAAATGTTTTGTCCGACACTGTATGTCTGCATGTACATATAAATGCAACAACTTGCCTTTGTCCTGCGCTTACAGCGGCAAAGCGTACGTCAAGCGCCGTTGATTTGTAAGTTGTTCAGCTGTCACATTCGTCGCTTGAAGCGTTGATTAAAATTGGCAACACAACATCGAACTAAGCAGACAAGCGCCTCAACTGCCAAGCTCCGCCGGGGCTGTGCACACTACTACACTACTACAAGGGGCTTGACGGTAGTTGCGTGTATGGCGCGTCAAGTCAATGGAGACGTCGATGATGGTGCGGTGCCTGCGACTGGCGATTATTAGGGCGTCGCGTTGCGTTCGGAGCTTGGGTGTGAACTTGTAAATAACGTGAGATTTTAGGCCCATTGCTGGGCTTGCCCGTGGACAAACTTCAAGTGCTGCAGTCTGCAAAGGTTGCGGCAATTTAGAAAGACACAAAACGTGTAGTAAGCGAGCGACGCGGCCACACCAGAGCTTGTCACGTCATGTAGGAGCCAAATCAAAGACTACGCAGGCATGTTGTTCCATGACGCAGAGGCAGACGCGGTTATTGTGGGCGATCATTAAGAAAGGGAGAAAATTGATTTAAATGAGAGACGTGTAAACAATACTGACTGGCAAACTGACTGACGCGCCGAGTGGGTGTGGTGTGTGCGCAGCATTGAAAATACAATAAAAGCTACAAGCCACTTGGGCTTGTACGCGGAGAGCATCATTGCATACGTGGCCACGCACAAACGAGTCCCCGCCTATGCGTCCAATAAATGAATAGTCATTACCCATATCAGTCAGAACTCATCTTATTCGCGCAGCGGCAATTTTCAACAATTCTCAGTCATTCAAATTTATACATTTTGAAATCAGCGCGAAATTGTGTAGCATGTAGCGCGCCACAGTGCTACACAACAACCTTGTATTGCTCCAATAGCAGTTAGCGCCAGTAGCCACCGATAAGTAGTTAGCATCCAGCACTGCGGGCCAGCGTCAGTGGCAACAACAATAAATTATTTATGAAACACCTCTGGCTCACAAAATAATTTAAATGTCACTTTAATGAAGCTCATAAATTAGCAAATGAGTGCAAGCAAGTGAGGACATGCATGTGCACACTTGCAGACGAAATGCTAGTAGATAGATGGCTATAAATGGCAACACTGTTTCTTAAATTGCCAGCACAACGCGAATGTGCATTAGACGCAGGCACACACTCACTGGCAGTGTGACTGCGCGGCGGTTGACAGTCGAGTGGTGAGTGTTGAAATGCATAAAAAGTGCAGCGCACGCAGCAAACATCGGCTCCAGCCACCGAATGCAGTGACTTTCACAAATAACCTTCAAAAGAACACTGACAGCATGCAACAGTAAAAACCTAACCAGCCAGCCAGCCATCCGGACGACCAACTGACGGACCACCAATCAAACGGTCACATAAAAAAGGCACTGAAAGAAAAACCGAATCTGGATAAAAGTGCTATTAGAAAACAATTCTGAATTTTCCCACACTCCACTTCAAAACAGCAATTCTTGGCGTCGGTCGGTTGATTGATTGCACTCTGCCCGCGACGTTTTGCTCCACTGTCGAACAGACGTAGAGGCAGGGTATTTATTTATTGTGGAAAATGGCAAAATAGCAATGACTAGTGACGAAGGTCACGGCTTGATGCGAAATTTGTATTTGCGAGAAAGGCAAAGGTAGTAAAACTCGTAAGAAAGAAACGATTGCTTCGAGGAAATAAGTAAAAAATCGGGGAAAGACATCAAAGGTGTAGGGTATTTGATTCGGATTCAAGGGAGTGAAATTTTATATTTTAGTCAGACATGCGCCGCTTAAATCGCCTGATTAACTTTGGCGGCACGCATAAGTTGGCAACATTTTCACGCTTGCTTCTGGCACGATTGTGACCGCCAGAAGCCGATGTTTAGCCAGTTTAACCGATTGCACCGGATTCGGCAGGTGAGTACCAAAGCCTCGACAGCGGTCTTTTGAATCAGCTACTCGGGGCAGGAAGCAGCTGTTAAGTGACATGGCGGCAAGGTGCATATTACATACATACATACTTACATAAATACATCTACATTTGTTTGTCTAATTGAATGTGCGCTCCTTTCAACACCTCATTTGTGGTGACTGTTAGAGTGGCGGCACTGCAGTTAAAGTGCAATTCATTGACAGGTGTTAAAGTGTTAAATCGGTGCTTTCAGTGGTCACTGCAATGAAGGAATTTTACCGCATAAGTGCTGCGTAACATTTTATTGTGATCCATATCTCACCGGAGATCTTGTTCGGAATGCTACTAGAAATTCTAGCGGCAGCTTCGATAATTGATAGTTGTATTTAAAAAAAAATTAATTTCGAATGTGAAAAGGTGTGAATATGAATGCCAAGTTGAACTGAAGAAAGATTGAGTTAACAATATACGTACATTACAATTTTTTTAATGTGTAGTATTTATGAGTTAGATACTTTCTTGTACAGGTCTCCCTCGTATAGCGCGGTACTTCTACAACGCGTTTTCGATATAACGCGATTTAAAAAAACAGTTTTGTTTTCATTTTGTTTTTTAATTTTTAGATAATGTATGATTTTTGATTTTGAGTTGCAACATCTTTTATTTAGTACCTATTTTATTTTGGAAAAATCTTATTGGAACATAACCCTTAAATTTATATGAAAGTTAAGTCTTCTATAACGCGAATCACATAACGCGGAATTTTCCTGGAACGTAACCACCGCGTTATACGAGGGAGACCTGTATTGAAGTATTTGTCTATGGTAAAGAAGCTTAGAAAATAATTTTTAAGATTTTTAAAAATTTTGCACAGCTTATATTGTAAATTACCATTGTCGAGAACGAGTGCAATAATTTTCATAATAGGGCATTGATTTTTCCAAACTTGGAACGAAAATCCATGAAAACACACGCTTGTACATCTCCAAGTGCCTCATGTACCATTTGTGTCGATTTACGAATGCACGTGTCCTCAGGTGCTCCGTGAGCATTTCTTCTAAGTTTTGTGGCACAGTTGTACTTGCACCCGGAGTACGAGCTTAAGTAGTTACGCTCTTACTCGTACGTGCCAGAAATGTACGATGTCCACTTGTATGACTTCTGACTGACAGATCGTGCGGCAGCCTGTCAATAGTTGCCACCTGACTTGTGCGCGAGTCGAGTGTCGGTTCTCGAATTTTTCTCTTTTTGCATCTTCGTACGCGGCGGCTGCGAAATGATCATAGCGGCATTTACTGATACGTTGCTTGTGCACTGACTGCGGCCTCGTCCGATTTACCATAGTCAATATCTACGTCGTTCCCGTTTAGGGTTACCAAGCGTCCCATTATTAATAATGTCCATCTTTTGTTTTAAACTATATTGCGTCGTCATTGTTAGTGTGTTCCAAATTTCGAAGTTTGCAAAAATGTGCTTTAAATATCACATTGTAAAAACGTGGTTGATCTGGTCACTCTGATCATAGTTCCATGTCGCGTTCCATAGTGCCCCCGTCTACCGCCGCTTGTCAACTGCGTCAAAGCGGAGGTAGTAAATGTTCTCCAGCGATTAATGATCGTTGAACCAACAACCAACAGCCGTCAGTTAGCGATCAACGAGGTAGTCAAAGTGCTTGCTGCTTTAGTTCACTGATTGCATTTGTGTTGGTGTTACAGCCAAAGCTGCAGCCGCAGCGGTGGCAATGGCAGCGTTAGTAACGGCAGCAAAAAATGCAAACAATATCGGCGCGCAATCAATTTGGGAATTTCGCTATAAACGGATCATTTAAAACAATCGATTTGTTGATTGAGGTCTCAGGTGTAATCGATAAGAATGTTTGCATATTTTTTTTACTTTGTATCGCGATTTGTTGAGCATTAGCAGTATGTGTGTTGGCCAGGTCCAGTGCTGTGCATACCAAAGATTCAGTCTAAGTTGTCGAGGTGTTATTGCTGCTCCAATTGTCGTGTTCGATATTTACGTATATACCTGTAGTTTGTGTATAGAAATGTCGCAAGTCTAGGTTCGCATACATAGTTGGTCAGTCAGTCATTCAGTTACTGGCAATAACAAGAAAGCCACGGTGAAGTGCACAGAAGACAATACTTTTGAAAGAGCTGTAAGCCATTAACACCAACACTAACGTATGTCATTATGCAAGCCGGTTGATTTTTTCCATATACAAGATGTTTATAAATTGTGTAAGGCAAAAAGACGTTCCCATGTAAATATATATGTTAAAGACCCGAGATAGCGTTCTATTCGTACAAAGAAAATTTTTTTACATTTGCAATAAATGGCCACCAGCATGGCAAATCAATATGAAACGATTCTACATTTTCAAAAACTCGGAATTCCGAACAAGCTAAATTTCAACCTTCTCAATACTACATAGCCCTCAAACGTAAAACATGCATGGAATAAACATATCCGAACCTCATTTTGTTTCCCTTCCGGCGACATGTTGACTAAAATTTCAAACCTAGTCCAGTCTGCTATCAAGCCAAAAGCAGGAGCGGGAATGAGCTGCCAATTTGTAGCACTGCAACATAAAACAAATACAAATTGTTAGGACGCACGTTCAAAAGCCATGCCGTGCGACGCCAAATTACATGCGCAACCGGAGGACAGCCTGGGGAGAACATAGAGCAGTGGTCAGCCAACGGCGTTTTATTATATTGTTAAAGGTTTTTACTTAACCGCAATTAGTAACCTCGAAATGCCAGCAACAAGCCAAACAGTAATTCGCTGGCTTGTCTGCGTCGCTGCCTCCTACGAACCTGGCCGGAATCGCGGCAAAGGCATTTTCAACGAACACTCCAATAGCCGCAGTGCTGAGCAGCTGGTCGCCCCGTCCGAGTTGTGGTCTAATGGAATGACTCGTCTGCCAAAGATGGTTGCCTAATTTTTCGGAAAGCAAATACGTGCGGCAGCGGACAACAGCGGTGCCTTTTTGTTTTGATTATTAGACAGTGTTCTTGTTGGCGATGTGGTGGTAGTTGGTGTGGGCTGGTAGATACCGAACTACAGTGCCGCTCTGGACAAAATCAGAGCGCAATCGGCTATCGTGCAAAGTCGCTTGCGTACACACTGAAATACTTATAAATAGTATGTATCAGTGGATAGGAAATCTGTTTTGGGTTGTGCAACAATGCGCGCGCCAGCTTTTCGACATATATGGCAACTGATTTTTTAACGGCTACTTGGGATTTCTGCAGTTGTTTTTATCGCTTTTGTGGATTTGGTTGTACGGACGGTTGTGTGTATGAGCCACAGTTTATTGTTCTTTGATAATTAAGGTAATGAATGACCGAGCTGCATCAACAACAAAAACAACAATAGCTATGTCAGTAACGGGAGTAGTTGCAGAAGCTTTGAAATGACCAAAACACCTGGACAGCAACAACGAGGTCTGCAATCAGCGCCCCAACATGTTTGCAGCACCACTACTTGGTGGCCGTCGAGACATAAGGAGAATGTGCTGCCTTGGCGACCAGCCAACAGCAACTTGGCCATTGTCTCTGTGTGTTCGAGTTCACAGATGACGCGTCCACTACACACCATTCAATAAACATCCCAATTTGCGAGTGCAGAATAATTGCCGCTGTTCTTGCTTTTGTCATTGCTGTGGATAATCGTAGGTTTGTGAAGGGGAAGTGACCTATAATGCGCTCAGCCTTTTTGCTGCTCGCATAAAATAGAAGCCGGTAAGCGGTACGAAGCTACCAGAAGCCTTTAGCATCGTAATTGTTGTTGTTGATTCAATTTTGACTTTGACTCGCTTTTGACACGATCCCCCAAAAATCAGACAGAATTCCTTCAGAGCCCGCAACAATATCGCAACATATGCGTAATTCGGTGTTGTCGTTTACAGAACAATCTTTCCAAGTTTTGATGCATAACTAAATATAAGTTTCGTTAAGAATATGAATACATATACATATGTGTGCTGATTAGCCAAATGTTGCGAAACCATTTTCGACTTTTTTAGTTAACCAACTAATCTGTGATCGCACTATTTCTGCATTTTTTAAAGATACCAAGATGGAAATTGTTTAACGAGCACTTGGCACAAACAGTTAAGAATGTTTTTGTTTTCGATAAGTGCTCCTTAAATTATTTCTGTGGAATTTTGACAAAAGCACTTAAGTCGACTTAAGTCAAATTTCCAATTTTTTTAATCGTAAAGATTTAATTTAAAGACGCTTCTTTTGATGTAATCGGTTTGTTTCTATGACATTTAGTTACAGAGATATGATGTGTATTATTTCAACTTTTCTCGAGTTTTGTATGAGATTTGGTCTGCATCTCATCAGTTTTTTCGCTCTCCTGAACATTTTGAAAATTAGACTTAGGTTGTTTTGTCAAAATGCCACAGATTTGTAAGTTCTGTCTGGGTGAACTTAAACCATGCCTTCTTTTTAGAGTTTCCTTGTGTCTGACTGTTGAAAATCTGTGTTTGTGTTTTTGTATTGAAATTCGCATTGTGTGACGTGACCCACTCTTCACAGACAGTCACTACAACTGACATGAAATCTTACATAAGTACATAAAACAAGCGACAATTGGAAAGGCTCATATGTATTTACAGCAGAGCAAAGAAACCTACAGTTGTGCGCTGTCGTTCGCGCAACTTGGCCCTTGCAGTCACTAATTCGAAAGCGCGAATTGTGGTACAAAAATAAAAATCAACAGACTAAGCAAATTGCGCGAACTGACAATTGCTGAACACATGTATCCACAATTCTGAGACTTTATTCCTTGCAGTTTCGTTGTTTGTCCTTATGGGTTTTGTCTGCTCGTTTCAGATTGTTGTATTGTTCAGTTGCCACACAGTTGTCTGCGGTCTACTCGCCATGTGCGCGATTTCGTTTCGACTAATATGGACACCTTTGCCGATAAAGTTTACATAATTTTGTAATCAAAGCTCGCTTATGTCAAATTGTCGCGTGCGAAGTTCTCACACGAGCATTGTTCCTGCACCGCATATTGCTGCAACAGCTGTTGTCTAGAACGCGTTACCTTATTAATCGCCAATATGACTAACAGTCCTTACACTTGAGCGGGTTCGGTGAGGCACAATCGCAAAATAGTACAAATGTTGCAACAAACCACCCATGCTATTTTTTCTTTTCGTATACTCCACTCCACTTTGCTTTCCTTTTTAACCACTTGATTATCGAAACCAGGTCAACCACGCAGGCTTAGTTGCGCTTGCCACTTTTCAGCAAGAGCAGTCTTCTACCAGATCGATTGAACGCGAGAAATGCAGATAGATGAGCGATAGGGCACGCAATACTTGGCAATGAAACAATTCAAACATTAACACAGGGATCGACGAGTTTTGTGATTATGGTTCTGGATGGTTATGGATGAGCGCAATCATGATTGTTATATGTAGTAGAGAATAGTAGAATATTTACACAAGGTGATGTTGTTGCTGTTGCTGAATTTGTTTCGGCAGTTGCTGTATGCTTCACGACCGACTGAGACAACACGTCTTCGACGTTGTGTTACTATGTACTTTGGCTGTTGATTGTCCGCACGCAAGCATTTTGGAAGCTGTTAAAAACCGCATTAATCAGAAATTAACACGTTAAAGTTTTCTTTAAATATCGGAGCGAATGAGGTTTGACCCTTTTCACCTAACCAGAAAATTTTTGTGTTAATTTAGAATTAAAACTCAATATTATACAAAATTATTTCCAGAATTATTAACCAGAAAATTTTTGTGTTAATTTAGAATTAAAATTCAATATTATACAAAATTATTTCATGTTTGTTAGGTCTGAGGAGGGTAGTCGTTTGCCTCTCCATTCGATTGGGTGCAATAATCAGCAAGACAACGTTTTCCTCGACCATGTGGCAACACTGGCTGTGATTGCGCGGTGGCGGCAACAGTGGTGTAGGAAAATTATTGCGACAACGCTGTGTACAACAATTTCATCGCTCGCTGTGGCGCACTTTCATTCAGTCAATTTGGCGGCAAACACCGTGCCGCATCGTGATGTGTAGCGACCGCAATGGAATGCCAGAATCGTGGCATGCTGGTGGCACGCTCATCTTCAAAAACTTTTTTTTGTCATCTCATTGTCAGTCATACTCGTAGTTGGTGTTACTGTTTTTGCTACTTCTGCTGTAAGTTTTCGGTCGTCTGCTTACGCTACCGCCGTCACCACCGCAATCACAGTCACCAACGCTGCAGCGAGATGAGTGGTTGGGAAAAATGTTTGAATGCGATCACGAACTTGACCTTTCACATAACCCCAAAAAGCAGTCATTCAGTCAAACGGCCGCAAGAGCACACTAACTAGAGAACAAAAAGGACGGCAACATAGTTAAAGTAAATTTTGTTTTTGCATTTGCTTTCCTTCATATTCCCTCTTGGCGACTGTTAGTGCTGTGTCCTCAGCTGGTGGGTTTGTAGTTACATTAAATCTTCCAGAGGTTTTGAGAACATTTCAAAAATGTCGATAATTGTGAAATATTATACATTCCTAAAACAACTATTTGTACCGATTTTGGAACTTAAGGTCCCCTTTAATAGATAAGTAACTTAGAACGGTTTTTTTAAGTAATACATATGTAGAACAGTCACATTAGTAATACGGTTTGCTTATATTTAGCAATTTATTTAAGTCGATATAAACCGTGTTTGCATAAAATATAAGCTTTTAATTCAAGAAGTTTAAACTTTTGTTCAAAGAAATTTGCAGTAAAAATTTTATAAAAGTTTTGCTCATTAAATTTCAGGGAAAACATTGAGGGAATCAAACAATTCCTCATACAGGGTCTGTTAAGGCAGGTTCTCATCTTGTGGATCCGAAAAAGTGCACTTTTTTTAGGAATTTTTTGAGAAAACGGTTAAAGATACAACGCTGAAAATTGTTTCTGGATATGAACACACATTTATTTAGAGAATACAATTTTTCAAATTGAATGAATCAAAAAAAGGGGGGAGGGGGCGTCCATCAGTGGCGGCATGTCGGCGAGGAGGTGTCCCGCTACCGGAAGTGATTCCGTCAAAACCCGTGATCGGAAACACAAAAACCGAACACATTCTTAATGTGTACCGTATTATCTATTGAATGAACCAAGATCATGAAAAGAAAAATCAAAATTACAAAAGTTATGAGGTTTTGAAAAAAAAATTAAGATTTTCGCATTTTTTTGTTCACTAATTATTTTTTTAAATAAACAATTTTCAATATTTTTGGCTGATCGTGGTTCGTTTATTAGAAAAAACCCTAAGGAACATTTGGAAAAAATTTTGTGACGATTGGTTCATTCCAGCGCCTTCAATCATTTCCGTAAGGTCCGAAAATGTGGTTCTGAGAAAAATGCGTTTTAAGTTTAAAGCGCGCTTGGCCGGTGCTCTACACTGCTCTATGTAACGGCCTGTAACTTTTGTAATTTTTCAGATTTTGATCTGAAATTTCTGGAGTACATTTTTGAAACATATAGAGAGATTTTCGCGATAAGGCAAAAAAATTGTTTTTTTTTTCCACAAGGTGAGAACCTGCCTTAAAAAAGGTGACATTTCAAATTTCATGGGCTACGTACGCTGATTTTTTATGCTATATTGGTGCACATGTACTCAACTTGTGTTGACAGTAATTTTGCTTATATTGTTTGGTTTTGACGGATATGAAGACATATTTTGACATGCTTGGCGTACTTTTGTTATCGAAAAATCGATTATTTGCTTACACATTGCTGTTTTTCGTGAATTTTGGTCCAAAAACAACACCGTACTCATGCCTCAGCCACCATACTCACCGGACTGAGCTCCTTGCGACTTTTTCTTGTTCCCAAACCTGAAAAAACCCATGAATGGACAAAGATTTGTCAAGATTGAGAAGATAAAGATAGAATTGCTGGAAGAGCTCAAGGTCATACCAAAAGGCGCATATCAGAAGTGTTGGAAAAATCGCTGGCAAAAGTGTATTATATCTGAAAGGGATTGCTTTCGGCGCGGATTCAGAAAAATATTTCGGGGGGATTTCAAAAAGTAATTCTTTAATATTTATAAAATGTCTTTTAATTTGTATGTTGTTTTAAAGTCGATCCAAATATTTCGGGGGGGTTTCAACCCCCAAATGAATCCGCCACTGGATTGCGTTGAAGGGCACAAAATAGATATTGCCAAATAAATATTTTCAAGAAAAATAAAAAACATTTTGCAAACAATTGCAAACATCGTATTGGAGGGACTTTTTTATTTTAGTAAATTGTTGGCAATACTGTCCGCTCCGCTCGCCAGGTAGTTCACATGGCAAATGGCAATGCGCTCCACTCTGCGAATTGAATGCGAGGTGATGGCATGGGTTGGGATGCAATGAAATGGAAGATGGGTAGGGTTGGGTTTGGTTGGGTTGGGTTGGGAGTGCATTTTTCTCGAATATGATGACAAAACGTGACATCTTCGATTGCCAGTGATTGCTCGTGTGTCGTATGCAACGGCAGTTTCTTTCGGCCTCCCTTACGCTATATTGGTTGGAGCGATATTGAATGAATTGCTGTGGCATTGCTGGCTAGCACAGCGGCTTCAAGTGGAGCGGAGTGGTGTGGAATAATGTGACGACGGAAACATTTTCAGGCGACTGCAATAACAAAGAGCACTGCTGCTGCTCCTACGGCTGTTGTTGTCGGTGCTTCTGATTTTGGTGTGGCATATCGTGAGTTTCGTTTTAGATGTGCCTGCAGCCACGTTCGCCACTCACCACTCCGCAATCACAGCATTTTTCATTTACTGCCCCACTTTGGGGTCGACCGCGAGTTGGTCGCTGTATCGCGACCCGCGTGTTGCAGCATCTGCTTAACCCGCAAACTGAGTATGAAATCGATGGCAGCGAGGCTGGCTGGAGACGGTGTGGCTCAAAGACTTTATTTATGAGCTGCTTCGGAACTTAAAATAAATCAAGTTATGCTTCGTACGGGAGATTTTCCCACCACTTTCATACAGTTGTAGCCACCTTGTGCAGCGTTCAGTGCTTGTGGGAATTCACACTTACATTTCATTACCATGCATGACACTGCACCATATCCCGGTTGTACAATACGGCTTTTCGTGGCAGCGAGCATTGCTTTTACATCGCGGCCAGACATTAGAATGAGCGCACACTGCACCGCGTAAACGGCATTTTAAACATTTAATTTTGAGGACTAAACGCGGTGTAACATTAAGCCACTCGGGACAACACACCGCCAATGTGACATTCACAATTGATGAGGTTTGCAAGTTGTTGAAAACGCACGAAGCGCCGCTTGTGGTGCAGTCACTGAACAGTGAAACTCCACTGAACTACTTGAAAGTACTTGAACTTGCCACGACTTTGAACCCCAAGAGTTTTCTATAAGTGCTCAACTACAGTGGAGTACGATTAGGAATGGTGTAAAATTTTGCAAATGCAGTGAGTTTCTTCGTGAAAAAAGTAGTTTGTGTTTGATACTGAAGATATTTTTGAGGTACAGAAATAATATTTGTTCAAGAACATTACTGAAAGCCAATAGAAACTGTGATATAGGGTTTGAAAAGTGGACTTTACTCTTAAGATCGTTGGAATGCAGGCGTTATTTTTCTGCTCAGCTTTATTTATTTTCGCAAAAGCTAACATTTACAGCTACACATCAATAGTTTTTTGCATCAGAGAAATTAAAAAACATATATATATGATATATATATATAAGTTTTGCTTGAAATATATGAACAATTTTGTTTTTAGTTTTACCTTCAGCTTGATAGACGTTTAACAAATAATACAAAAAGTAAAATTGAAAAACATCTAGGGGTGATTTATATATATTTGTTTTATAAGATGTTAAAAGTGTTTTTGCTGAATTCCAGGTTTTTTAAAAATTCGAAAAGAAGGCCACAGGTAGTTTTGTCAAAAAGGAAAAATATGATGACGGTATCTTTAAATATTTGTAGCAGCCGCGCGCCAGTCGGTATTGTTTTTTACCAGTTGTTGCATGTTGATGGTAGACAAGAAATTACAACGTGTTCGGAAATTGTTTTTTGAATGCATGCGCGCCCCATCATCAGTGCCAGCAGCAAACAGCTGTAAAGTAAAAGTGCTTTCCTTCTTCAATAGACGAGCCGGCGAGCGACGCGTGTGCCGAGCATATTGCGCCAGTTGATATTGAGTTGCGTGTTGGGGGACCGCCCCGACCAACTGCTGCTAACACTATGTGCGATAACCTCAACTGTGCGGTACTTATGGCATAACACTTCGTTCGTCTAGATATCCCGTTTATGATACGTTTCGAGATGCTCCAACGATTATTGGGATTGAAGTCTGCGGTACGTTGTAATTTGCGTATTTGCAACAACGCCTTTGCTCGCCACTCGTTCCTGCCTCCAAAAACAACCTTGCATGTGCCAAATGGCGTGCGAATCGAGCAAATCGAATTAATACGTCAACATGTGCACATGCGCTGCACTGCCGCATACCACAGCGTTTGAATTAATGTGTGTGTGTGTGTTTGCAAGGCTGTAAAGTAGCTTGGCATGTCGCAGCGCTTGTCATATCCCAAGAACAAGGCTTCGATAGTTGATTGTGCACGGTCGACTTCGGCAAGAAGAAACTGGAATTCATCGTTTTGAAAGGAAAATGAGGGAGTTTCAGAGGACACATTTCTTTGAAACCAAATACTGCATCGTGCCATTTCGAATGTCAGTGGAATATGCAATTTTTATGTCACCTGTTAGAGAGTAAGAAAAGCAAAAATACGAACCAAGAGCAAACATTTAATTGTAGATGTAAAGTCCGAAATGTAGCGCGTTTTCACACCAAACCGTTAGTATTTGTTTTGGTAGTCCCGATGTAAGTGACTATCAGGGCCCCGCGGCCTTGTACGCAAGTCTTAAGACAATGGGCTCAATAAATCAAGTTTCTCTTCGATTTTTATGAACAACTACTTGTCTAATTAGTTCTCATTGAAATGCTTTCACCATATTAGAAACCAATAAAGCTATTAGCTGGCTATGCTTTCTCATACAAACTCTTAACCCATCGTCGACCCGTTAGATTGTAATATTCGAAATAATGAAAAACATATATCGGCTTATTTATCATTTGGAGCACTTTCACCAAGTTTGAAATCAAAAAACCCATGAAATCATGTTTCTCCATACAAATATACATCGTTCACCCGTCAGATTTTGATTTTCATAAAAAACTCAAAACATGTTTGATTTCAGGTGTTTTATTTGTGTCAAAAGGCCCGTTATAGATATCATGTGTTTTCGAAATTTATCTAAAGAATCTCTTAACCCGTCGTTGACCCCGTCACAATTTAAGAAAAGTTAAAATCACGTATCGAATTATTTCAGGTTTGATGCACTTTCACCAAATTTGAACTCAATTTATGTGTTTTCACAGTTTATTCATATAGACTCTTAATTCGTCATGTACCCCATTAGATTTTAATTTTCGAAAAAATTCAAACCACGTCACAGTGATTCGTTCCATAGACAAAATTCAAAAAATTTATGGCCTCAGAATTTAACGATTTTGATGTCATTCGAAAGAAAAAACTCCAACTAAGAAAACCCCAAAAAATCTGTGCAAAAAATCAATTAGCGTCTGTGCAAAAGCGACTCAAAGTTGAAACTTTTTTTCCAAAAAAATGTAAACACATCTTTTCCGTTTTTTAGTCTATTGAGGAAAAAAATTTTAAAAATACATGGTTACCAAGAAATTGCTGAAACATTCAATATGGATTAAGAAATGATGTGGCCATTTTCGCTTTTAATTTTATCTTAAAAATTTGCAAAGCTGAGGCTTTTACATCATTTTTAATTTAAAATATTTTTCCAAATTAAAAATCTGAAAATTGGCAAAACTTTGAGGAAAATATCTAAAAAGTATGTGAAAGTATGTTCCTGGATTTTTTTTTATTTTAAGAAGCATTCTTTCTTTTTCGGATAATGTAATTATATCCTCCGATATCTTCCGATCTCGTTAGATTTAGATTTTCAAAAAAATTAAAAACACGTGTCAAATATGTGTCTTTCCATGTACAAATCTTAACCCTTGGTTCCCCCGGTTAAATATGGATGTCGAAAAAGAAAAAAATCCATCTCGAATTATTTTTGATTTAGAGTAACTATTGTAACCAAGTGGAAGTTTTTGATACAACACCTTAACCCATGTTTTGCCTCTTTAGACCCCGAATTTTCCGAATTTTCCCGTCTTAGCGAAGGTTAATTATCTTAAGTGTACCCACAGTTTAAATTTCATATTTGTAGCTTTAGCGGTTTGGCCTGGGCTATGATGAATCAGTCAGTTAATCAGGAAAAACAATTATATGTAGAGATGTATAGAGATTGCACATTTCCAACGGGTGCATTTGTGGTATCGCAACGAGCCCTGACCTAACTGTTATGCTTAAGTCCAGTTTGTGTTGATTTATGTATTTAATAACCGTTTTTTACATTTTACCTACTGTGTGATTTCGTTACACACACTCAATGATATTTAAATGTTTTTTATATCGAAATCGGCTACAGTTTAACTGCAATTTAAATGACATTGTGTTGTAGACAAATTGTGACAAACTTATGTGTTGTGTGTGGTATAAATGTCAATGGAGGCGAGCATAAAACTTTACTACGCAACATCTTTCACTCCGACTTCTAAAATTCCACCCAGTCCAATCGTACGCGGTCGAGCGATTCATGCGGATGATATTGAAGAGCAGCCGGGAACGAAATCACTACCAAGGCTGTCGAAAATCGAAAGAAATTACTGACAGCAGCCGCTCCTTTAAAATGTCTCGTTTACTGTCGCGGCTGCTTGGTTCTGCTCGTTCTTGGCATATCATACGTGCTTGATGGCCAGTGGTGGCGACAGGCGGTGCAATTACGAGCACATTGAGCTATTGACAAAGCCAGCGCTTAAGAAGAGCGCCATGCGACGCGACGCTGATGACTACTGATGAACGCTAAGTGACAGTCGAACAACAATCGGCGACAGTGCTTACGTGTTCGCCCGTTGCGACGATTCTTGTGAATTGTTGCAGGTTTGCCGACCAAAGCAGTTTCTATGCGGTTGCGGTTAAAACGGAAAAGGGGCAAATGTAATTTGAATGTCTTTTTCGCGACGACTCAATGGCGACTTGCATTCTTTCTTAGGCAGTGCGGCAGTAGGGCGATGATTGCCCCATTACGCCACTTAGCGCCTTTCGCCCGGCTTAATTAGACATTACTTTCCGCCTTGGAGCTAAAGTCTTCCCCATTTATCTCCATTTAGTGGTTCATCAATAATCGCACATGAAACAGCAGTCTCTCGTGTGGAGATAACTAACGCAGACAGCGTCAACGATAATAACACCGGCTAAGTTACGCTGTGTCTTTACGTTGGCTATACGATCTAGTCTGGTAAATCCGAAACCGCTACATCACTCGTTGAAAATAGAAACAAAACCACAAACAGAAATAGCTCAAATCCGTTAAAAATCAAAGGCAGTCATAAACAATGTGCCGTTTGTTTTAAATTTTAACGCCACTTACCACATTTACCACTCATTTTCAACATTTAGTTACCATAGCCCATGCCGCGCCTCGCCTCGTCCGCCTTGCCTTCTCTTGTCTTTCGCATACCTACCTATTAGCCGTATTAAGCACTTTGCCCACATTTGACCAAATTGGCCGGTAGCGCTTTTAACATGTTTCCATAAAATGCGAGCGAACGTTTGTTTCTTTTGTTTTTGGTAGTTATTTTCGTAAATATCAAAATTGTTAGTGTTTTCGCCGGGGTTTTTGGTTTTGTTTTCTTGCGTTTTGCTTTCTTGCGTTGCTCTTACTGCTCTCGAGCGTTTTTCAATAGGCTACTTAATTATACATAAGCGCGGAGAATTTCCCCATTTGACAAAATTAATGATGCCTCCACTAATGCTGCGCTTAATTATTTAATATGCGTGTTCGAGCCATTGGGTACTAGCGGACCATCACCTCGGTGCGCCACACGGTATGGCACAGTATGACCGGCTGATTGGGCCATGTAGCGATGGCTTGAAGCGCTTCAATATTATTATTAATGATCATCACCGGGTCAGATGTCCATTTCTTGCTGAAGGAAGCGGTAAACAGTAACCAGTTATTAATTTAACTAAATTTTAACGATTCTCAAATTAAATTAACAGCGATGAACAGCTCTGCGCTTCCTAGCTGGAAGTGTGAGCTTTGGCAATTTTTTCGATTTCCCTTGTATGAAGTATGTAAGACTTAGCGCAGATAGTGAGATGCGTTGGGGCAATAGCGCGTCAACACGAGACCTCAACTTTTGGAATGGAATTTGAATACGTCGGTGTTCGTCGATGCTGGTCAACGTAACGTGATTGCGAATCCCGGGATCCCGGACAATTTCAGTCCTGAAAAATCCCGGGATTGACAAAATCCGATCCCGGGATCGAAACAACAAAAAAAGCTTACGTTTTGCATTTGTCACGTTGATTTCGAAAAACGCAGCCTTCTTATTTAACACAAAAAATAGATTGCCCATTGCTTGTGACGTTTGAATAAGTGTTAATGCAACAATAGCTCTGTTTGTTTATAAGTACTTTTTACAAATTTATACAAACTAGCTCTGTTTTGGTACTTTTTCAGTACAAATTTGCCAGCAAACAAAATCAGAAGTGCAAACAATCTAACGCTCCCACAAATGAATCCATTCAAAAAAGTAAACCACCAGAATTTTCTAAAAACATACAAGTTTAACTCTTTTTTACATTAATGTGACTTGGCACATTCACAATACACAAGGAAAATGGTGTAAATAAGAGGATTAAGAAAGAAACAGCTAATATAAAACCATCAGCATTTCAGAATTAAAACTATAGCAAAACCTGAATTATTGATAGTTATTACTCATACTGAATTTTACTTATTTTGAATGGCGAAAACTTGAAGATTTACATATAATACGATTTGATCTACTAGTATTGAACCAGAGAGATGCCTTTTTCAGCAGGTTAGCCAAATGATTTGGCAATTAAATGCGATTTTAGGTTTTTTGTCATAAATATTTTGTGCTTAGTTATAAATTAAGTACACAGAATTGTATTTAATACATAGATATAATTTATTTGATTGAAAAAATCTAACTAGTTACTTAAAGTAATATATTCAATCCCGAAAAAAAATCCCGGGATCCCGGGATTGAGATATTCAGTCCTGAAAATCCCGGGATTGCTAAACTGGTCCGGTATTGCAATCCCTAGTACCTATATCTAATAGTAATTTTTTTTTAAGTTTTCCAGTCTATTTCAAAACAACTTTTAATGTAACATAGTCTTGTTAAATATCATTTTAAATTTTCCATGAATTTTAAATCTAAAATGCATTTTTGTATTTCTACATGTCAACAGACCACAAACTGTTCCATTTATACAGGCGCGGATCCAGAAAAATATTTCGGGGGGGAGGGGTTTTAAAAAGTAATTCTTTAATATTTATAAAATGCCTTTTAATTTGTATGTAGTTTTATAGTCGATCCAAATATTTCGGGGGGGTTTCAACCCCCAAAACCCGCCTCCTGGATCCGCCACTGCATTTATATACTGAGTATATAAGTTGTATGAGACATGATGAAAACAAAAACTGGCAGATAAAGTGTTGAACTTACCTCTAAGTGAACGTAAACTAAGGTCGACTGGTTCCATTTGAACAGGAGGGCCCTCTGCCTGCAAAAAATGTTGAAAATTATTATGACTTGGCTTTTTTTTGAGAGAACCGACATTTTAAAATGTAGAACTTTTCATGAAAGGGCTCAGATTTGGCTTCATTAAGAACTAGCAGAGCTGAAAATAGGGCAGCAGTCACAGAAGCGTTTTTCTAATGTAGGTATCGGAATTATATGCACAAAAAATATGACCGATATATATGCAAAATATGCAAATGTGAAGTGCATATGTAAGCTCTTTCTTAATATTATTAAATTAAAACAATTTCAGTTTCATAATTCCTATCCCTACTTATATGCATAAAATACATATGTACATGTTCGCATTTTCTTTGGTCGTATGTAGAATGTCTTGGCTATCTCTGTACCTTTTTTAACCTTGTATTGATTTGTCTAACTACTGCATCAGCTTGGAAATATCAGCAGTGCGGTCGCGCTTGCTTGGACGCACCAGATACCAGATGCCGTCCAGTTTTCACTTGAGAGTTTAACGTCAACCACAACGGCGCACTATGAGTCAGTGTTCATATAGGTAGAAGTGCACCCATGGGCGAAATGGGCAGTTGCTTTTAGCACAATAACAATTCGTTCACTCCTTGTTAGCAGACCGTTGTCGCAAGCTGCGCACTGCAGGTGATCCCATCAATATAGTAAATCGAATTTGCATTTATGTACGAGTATAAGATTCGTCGTTACTATTGCTGTTAGCTTAGTTTTCTAGATTTTCAAAAAATGGAAACAGTTTTGAAATAAAGACAAATAAAACACTGTTTAAGGGACATGCACACGCGTAGAAAATTAATTCGAGTTCACCATCCAAGCTTTAGACGCTTATATTGCGTTTAGTTTGCGCTGGCGACAGTGGTTGGTGGTAGTTATGACTGCAATTGCAAATTGAATTGCCGCATAGCGTCCGGCAGTTGGCTGACTACCGAGGAAAACAGCCGATGGACCACATGGCGTGCCACATCGTTGGGTTGTACGTGGATGTGGTGGCTTGGTCGTGGTGATGACGGCTGGAGTTGGTGTTAACTTGATAAATGACATTTGGGTATCACTGACATTTGCCGCAGCGTATGTGTGCAGTGTACATAGCCACCAACTCATTCACACTGTCATCGAGCGCATATTTGCGATTCATGTAGTTCGGCCATGCAGTCAGCAGCGCCAATATACGTTAATACATTGGTGCTGCGTGTTATACGAATACTCTAGTAACAGATAAGTCGGCGCAAACAAGTATATAAAGAAAGTGAAGACAGGAGTTCTGGATATGGCGGATGTCAGTGTAAGAATGCGGCTGATTGCAATTTCGGCAATAAGGTGCAGCTTTAGTTTGTGATAAGTGGTCATTAAAAATTGAAATGTATAAACTCTCGTGGATTCGTGACAGTACCACAATATGCATTTTAGTAACCAGTGAATATTTAAGCCATCAGTGACATCAAAAGCAACATTAATTGACGGTGTTATTTGTATTTGTGCACTCGTTTGCTATAGCAGCCACTCCGCTTAATGCCTAAAGGTATTATGCGAACGCATTCGACTGCTTCCATTCGATGGGCTGACTTTGCCACTCAAAGCAACCGCCCAGCATGTGGCGCTGCAGTCAGCCCAAGCCTCTCCCAAGTCCGTTTGCCTCCCATTGTTGGCAGAAATTGCCAACCGCGCTGCAGCAATACCATTTCAATAACAAAGTGTGCCGCACTATTGCATAAATTCGCATGCAAATGCGCAGGTGTTGTTGTGTTGTTGGCATTATTGTCGTCGCGGCTGAGTAGTGCTCTAAGAGGTCCCGGAACAGGACGGTGCGATCGGCAACTGTGAGGTGTGAACGGGCACAATTTCGGCGCGACACTCTGTCTGCTGATCTACAGACTCTGGCACACGCGCCAGCACTCATGAGGTACGCTGCGGTACTTGCGATGCAGCGACACACCCATGACGACCTTGTCCAGTGCAGGCTCGCTCATTTGTCAGGCGGCTGTTGTAAGCGAAATGCCTGTAATTATTTTTTTAATGCAATGCAAAGGAGAGCGGATCGCGGCGCACTGCCTAATCCGCCAAATCTGTGTGTAGAAATTTATTACCCGCAGCACATGATCTGCACGCAGATAATGTGCAGTCAACCTTAAATGCACTCTTGACCCGTCTGCAGCGGTGCAGCAGTCACAGTGGCCGTTTTGCTGGCCGGCCAGTGGTCGGCGTTAGTTGAACTTGCCCCTGCGGCGTGTGGTTGCCGCTGTTTTCCGAAGCCGTAACTATTGGACTGTGCTCGTCCGATCAATGAGCTCGGCTGTGGGCATGTGTTTGCTAATAACAATACAGGTGGGATGTCTGTTCCCCGGCGGAGCGACAACGACGCGTCGCTGTGTTTGTGATGTTTATCTGCGCCGCTGCTGCAACATTGAATAACTTGAACGACGTTGAGAGTTGCAGCAGCGTGCGGCTGCAATGGCACGAACGCCGTCACATAAAATAAATTACTTATTATAATGAGTGCCAACGACGTGCGTTGTTCTTGTGGCAGTATTTCCTTTGGGGAGTTGTATAGGTGATTTATTTTATTAGTTGTGAAAAAAGCGTTTGCAATGCGGGCTACCGTAGCGTATCAAACGCCGCGGCGTTAAGCTATGAACAGTTACAAAAAATACGCTAAAACGGCAACGATAATTGTGCTTTTCCCTTATATGACATATCTTGCAAACTACTAGCGTACAAATTTAATTTAACTGTTAAACTGTTTTCCCTGTTCAAAGCCTCAGCCTCATCATTAAAAAAAAATGAGAAGCCTTCTATAAAATTTGTGAACTTTGTCAGACAAATAACTACTCGCTGTGGTCGTGAATTATCATATCGAGGGCTATGCAAGTTTAAAAGCCACTACTAGCTTTAAAGGTGAACATGTTAATGTAGCTGGTTCTATGTAGAGAAATTGTGTTAAGCTTTAACTTGATTTCAATGTTCGATGTAGCTTCAACAAAAATCTTTGTGGGCTATTAAAAGCATTAAATCGCAAAGGCTAATTCTTCCAACACCATCAAAGCCCCGAAAGAAAATGAGAAATGACTTCCGCTGCTAAGCGCGCCGCACAAAGATGAAAACAGCAAGAAATTCTTCAACAGCAAACCACAAATGTGTCTGAAGTACTGTTTGCCACATAAACGCATTTGGGGAGAAGCAAGATTAACAGCAGTTACGGCTGCAATTTTTATCAAACCGCAGCCGCCGCAAACGACTTAATTAGCAAATGAAGAACATCATGCAACATTTGCAAGCTCACAATTATTGTAAACATTAAACATTAAACCACACGAAAAGTGAAATTCATAACAAGCGAGAATGTTTCGGCCCCTTTTAACCGACCTATTTCCGATACACTCAGCTAAAGGGGATACAAGCATACAGATGATTCCCCAAGGAAACTTGAAGCCATTTTAAAAATTATTTTAATCCGACTGATAATTCTTCGAATACACCGAAATAAGCTGAGAAGTCCAGTGTTTGTATTCACAACTATCTCACGTATGCGGCGCTTTCAGCATAAGAAAATTGACCTTGTTGGATTCTGCTGATCGCAATTGACGGAAGCACGAGTCCAGCTGCAACAATTTTATTACTTTAATACAGTTTTTGAATTTTTGGTATTTTCAAATTGGGCTCAGAGTGCTGATCGTTTGAATTTGTCGTAGGAGTTTACACACCCACAGACACATTCTTTTTGCTGAAAATTGCTTGATAAGGGTTGACAAGGTTAAACGTTTTTTTTACAACTAGTTGCCAAGCAATTTGTTTTTATTTTTTTAATTATCTTGTCATACTTAACCCATTGCTGCCTAATGGGTAAAATTTTACCCATGAAAATTGATTTTTTTTTTAAATCACAAAAAAGTCAATGTTTGAGATCTCTCAAAACCATTGATAGGGATAGTTAGGATAAAGATGGAACTACCTTAACCTGGTGAAGGTCACCCTAAAATTTCGCTATCTAGCTAGAGTTACCAGACTCCAAAAATCGTGAATTTTTCGGAGATGGAAAATGTAGCGAAACGTAGTGGCCTTAAAACTTAAAAAAAATCTGCCTCCTAACTCACCTGTAAAAAATACAACTTTCGTTCACGTGTTTAGCTGATCACTTCACAAAGTATGGAAAAAAAGCAACCATTGCTGCGTAATGGGTACATAATACCTAATGAATATCTCAGCAACGTGCAGAGATATAAAGCTGAAATTTTGTTTCTGATCATTTTGGGTCACTTCTAGGTCGTGTATGAAAATTTATCAAAATCGTATGCGCGGAACTGGTACCCGGCAGGAATGGGTTAAATAGACCCAATTTTATACCAACATTTATTCTGATTCTTCGGCCACCCTGAAGTTCATTGTTTAATCCTGCCAGGGTTTGGGTTAACTTCGCATATTATTAGACAAGAATCAGGGAAAAAGGAAACCTTTGGGTCTTTAGGAATAATTTATGCTATACTAGCAATTGTATTACATCATATATTGACAGTAGAGATAGACGTAGACACACGAGCCTATTTCACTTCTGCTTTTCCAACTGGAATCCAAATTTTCATTATGTCCTTCCAAGAGGAGCAGTATTTGCTTTTATAGCAGGATTCAGGGTCCAGTCAATCAAAGCCAATTTACTATTATATTTTAAAAATTAAAAAATTGAAATTAAATTAAACTTTTTTCCCTTGGATTAGCTGGGATACCTCAACGTTATTCAGACTACTATGTTATTTTATACATTTTCCGCTACTCGTATTAAGTTTAAACTTATCAAAATACACTCATTCATTAAGAGTACGAGTGCGTGTTGCAAAGGTATGTTATGTGTGAGTGCTTTGCGTAGTTAATGCTTTCCATGGGTTCCTTCACTCTTCCTTCCGTTGCGTTTGTTTATATGTATGTATAAACATGAACAAGCTAAATGTGTCAACAGTGCCACCACCAACCACACAACAACGAAAACTACAACAACAACAACGATGATATGTGAAATACTCAGCGCAAAACGCTCGTGGCCCGTGCGAAGCAAAATAAAAATTACAGCAACAACACAAAAAGTCAGTGACTGCCGCGGACAATCTTCTCGCTTGTAGCGCAAATTATTAAAATGTCAACCGTGCAGTTGAGTGGGCGGTGAGAGCAACACGTTACAAGCTTGCGCACACGATTGCGCTGGATAGTACAAGATGCACGTAATTTTCATTTTGTGTGTTGTTGCCAACACTGTTGAATATAGAAAATCAAAACAAACTCTAGCAACGATGAAGATAATGCGCTTGCAACATATGGGGCATGCGCGCAGGCGCCATGCGCACTGTGGGCAAATGGGAAACGTACACACGGGCATGCAGATGGTCCGATAATAAAACGAAGGTAGCACACAGTCTAGATGCTTAGCAATCGATTATCTTGTGATGTCAACCACAGCGGCAGCGACAACTTAATCAGCTGCGGAGCATCAGATCGCGAGGCGGTAAATGCAATTGCCTCCACCCCTTTCGCCGCAGTTGCAGCATAGTCGTCGTTTCAACAAATAAAATCGTAGGAAGAACCATACTGACCATGAAACAGTGAGCGAACTGCGCATCGCAGATGACATCAATTAAGTGCCGCCGTTGCAGACGATGGAACCGTGGATTCTACACCCTGCACTGGCGTGTCCGGTATATCTTCTTCATTGCATGGTACCGCACTACCTTATAGTATGCACTATACGGGTGTCAACAGATGTAATTATGAGTATATAGAAGTGATATATGTTCGAATACAAATAAATATAAGACGAACTGCAATTATACAGTTTTCCCAAAAAACGAAAATACGCGTATGAAAATTATGTGACGCTGGCTTTGTTGCATACCGGTCGGTGTAAACCGACCGAAGTATTCTTACTTGTTTAATTTGTGATGCGCATTTTTATTGCCATTAAAGTCCAATGTGGTGGCGGTCCTAAAAACAAGCCACAGAGTAGAAGTGACAGGATCACTGACAGGAACACAATGGTCAGTTGCAATTGTTTTTGTTGTTAATTTAATGTCTTGACATCCCGGCAATGTTCTACATTGTTGCTTATTTGTTGCAAGTGGCAATGAGCGGCGTGAACGGGAAGTCAAGAAACCGAAATGCATATAAAATATTGCGAAACAAATAAGGAAAATAATGATTGATAATACGACCATCAAATATGGAATATTTCGCGAGATAGGTATTATACATTCTATATCCCAAGCCGTTGAATCTAGTTACAATATACATTGTTGGCAGAAGCGTAATGAGTGTGTTGTTTCGGAATTCTTCTAAAGGGAAGTAAACAAATTACAACAGCAATGTTATAGCGACAACATTGTGTCGACGTTGTCTCTCAATCCAAGTAATACGAATCAATAGCAACAATGGGCGTTTCCGGGCATGTGCCGACTACATTGCAACCACAATAGCAACAACAGCCAAAGCAAGTGCAATTGCAACAAGATATAAACACTAACCACTACTATCAACTGCCGCAGTGCAAATTGTCGGAGTGGATTGAAAACAAAGCAAAGCAAAAACAAAAAGAACATAAAAAGTGAAAAATGCGAAATGTCAAACAAGTTTAGTTAAACAAAATCAGTTGCCATTCGGCATTTAACGCGGATGACGCTGGCGTGTTGCTCTCGCTCTTGATATGGTTGTTGCTGCTGTTGTTGCCAATAAATGGTGCAAAGTGATTTATAATAGCAATTTTATTGCGTTAATATATTGCAAGTGCCGCAGAGTATGGCATGGATTCACACCGTCCAATGAGATGGCAAGAGCGCCAGTGTCAGTGCCAGTGCAAGCGTCTCCAACAACAACGAAAGCAGATCACGCACTCCTAGATTCCAACAGCAGCGGCACTCGCACAACAACAATGACCACTGCAGAATTGCAGACTAATTTCCTATCAATTGCAAGGCATAATACGCCAAATGCTTTGCAATTTTCGTGCAATTTGTCGAAACAAATCATGGTGTTGCCTGTTGCCACTAACGTTGTTGCTACTAATACATATTGCCAACTGTCAGTGCCGGGCGTCTGCCGGTAGGCCGCCAGTCCATGCAATCGTGCGCTCTACTCATTCAGCCCATCCTCACACACTCATGCACTTGCTGCCGCTCAGCTCATTGCGAAGATGAATGATAATGCAGAAAAATTCAAGCAACAAGTAAACAAGACAAAATCCCCAACTCAAGCGCCCAGTTGCAACCAAAAAGAAGGAACACTGAATTGCCCCTTCAGCGTTCCAAATCGCGACTGGGGCGCAAACGACGGGGGAAATTTGTCAGCACCAAGCCAGCAACAGTCAATCTTGCACGGATAAATTGTAGATGCTGTTGCGGCAAAAACCGCAATGCAAGTGCTTTTAGATATGCAACAAAATGGGCGATAAATCCATTAACAGGAGATTCCTTAGTAATTGATTGGCATTAATGGCGTGAGCCACTTACCTCCTTTGCTGGCAGAGGGTCAGGTCCCAGTCCATTCTGAAACCAAAAACAAAGAAAAGTCATCGTTTAGTAAACAACTTGAGGACGAAATGGCAATTTTGAGCATTCAAACCCAATTAACACAAGGCTATAAAATTATTAAGGGAAACGATCAGCGGTTACGGCAGCTCCTCACAGCTACGAGGCTATATGTCCATACATATATAACATACACTTAGTGCAGGAACAAGGAAACCCAATATTTGGGACTTCGATTCAATCTACGCGAATTATTAGAATTAATTAAATGTCACGGATATAATGCAGCTTTGACTACAAGTCGCTAACAACGCCAGCCGAGTGTTAGGACACCAACAACGACGTTGCATTTCTTGCGGCTGTTGTGCCAACGAGTCAATTCAAATCGCATCAATGGCCACGTGCTCCTTCATTCATCCGAGCTGTCAGTCAGCCAAGCGGCGAAACGCTAAACCGCTGATGCACATCAGAACTCACAGCAAGGCAATAAGCGGAGTCAGAGCTAGTACTCCGTACTCCTGCCGTTCACAGCTAATCACTGCAAATTAATTTTTTGAAAGATTTTAAACTTTTCCAATAAAATTTTAACGGCAACAATTAGCGGTGAATTAGCTTGTACATATCCCAAGCGTTACGTATTCGTTAAATGGTCGAATGAGCCTGAACAGCTGTCGCAACAGCAATTTGGCGGCGATGATGCCTTTTCAATGGGCGAAAAACATCATTGCAGTTCTATTCAATTTACATCTAATGAATTTCGAAAAAGCCCAATCGAATTTTAGTAACACTTCGTCAGCCGTGTTGAGTGAGAGCAAATGTGTATGAAATTAAAAATTTAACTATTGAAATATGCAACCGACGGTTGCTAATTTTATTTTCTTGCATCCGGATCCCAAGAAAGCACTGCACGTACAAGCACAACTGCATCTCACTATTGTGGTCCTTTTGTTGTGGCCTCGAAATGGCGACGGCAATGTGTCGCTGCTACATCGGTCCATTTACACTACACAGATTTTAAAATTCGACGGTTCGTCACTATTATAAACATAAGGTAACATTTATTTAGTTTATTCTGTGAAGGGTAAGAACAGAAGCCATGTCTCACCATCAGGAACATATCTGACTTTTTGCGCTGCCTTGAAGTGGCGATACCCCGGCATCCACTCCGAAAAATTAATGAACGTAAAAAGCGAACCTCGCGTACGAAATCGGCGAACAACTGCTTTTCCAACGTCTTCAACCTTCTTTTCGATAAAACCGCACGTACGCAGAGGAACTGGAAGATGGTTTCATTCTTTTTTTTTTTTTTTTTGAAACTCGAACAAACAATTAATGCGAGGCATTGCGTTGGTTCAGGAAGGATATAAAGGTTAGGAGATAGGGTTAAGAGTGAAATGGTTATGGACTCTTGTCTTGAACCCATCGAGATCATAAGGGCTGGGGAAGATATCCGCAGGGAGATCATTCCACAGCCGCGTTGTGCGGGCCAGAAACGAACTTTCTCTGTAATGCGTAGTGCGCTGGAACATCGCTTCAACGTGGAATGCATGAGCGCCAGTGTTCAAACGGGTTGCCCGTGGGAATACCCGGAGTGATGGCATCAAACTGCTCATCTCCACTCGACGATGTTCTAAGGAGTCAATAGAGCTTGATGCCCTACTGTCCCCTATAAGCGCGATCGCACGGTTTTGCACCCGGTCCAGGAGCTCCAAATGGATTTTGAAGCCCCCGCCCATAGGTGCGAGTTAAACTCCATTTTAGGTCGGATATAGATATAGGTGTAAACAATGCGGAGATCAGACGGAGTGAAATATTTTTTGCACCGTTTAAGGAAGCCGAGGCACTTGGCTGCTTCTTTCGACACGCCAAAAATATGATCATTCCAACGAGATGCAGGATTTCATCTTTAACTATCTGTTGTTCGCTTCAGCAAGGAAGTTCTCGGAAACTTTGTATTTTTTGCGGTGTAGTGTGTAAACATTTTGTTATCTTTTATGTAACGACCCATGCGCATGCGGAGTTTTCAATTCTTTTAACCTATCTGTCAGACATTCCACTCATTCGGAAAACATGGAAAATATGTACCTTGACAATTGCCTTAAATTAGCAGTCATTCAGGGTTAAAGAGACATTCTAGGATTTTCATTCGGCGACTCCATAAACTGTGTTGGGTAGTAACCTGCGATGTGCGCTGGTGGTGGTGCTCCTCTGATATTGCCGATGATCAAGGTTGGCCAAAAGCAATTCTCAGAACTTGAGAGCAGGAACATTTAGTAAATGACGAAGAGCAAAGAAATTTAAACACGGCCATCGAGACAACGAGAACAACTTGCATCATTAGCGGAAAAACGCACAAACAATTGAACAAGCATTCGTCGCACCAGTTAGTTGTGAGACGGACGAGCGGGTGGACACGTAGGCGGACAAGCCGACAAACTCACCGACAGAGTAAACGGCGGACGGGCGAGCCGGTGAGCAGTTGCGGTGCAAGCGTCATGTAACTGCCATCGTGAAATTTATGACACCGCTGCGGCATCTGCGGTGCACCTGCGGCACTACAACTCCCATACAGCATGGTAACCATAAATTGGAATGGTGGCAACATGGCACGCCACGTATGTGCGCACATGTTTGGACGGTGTTTGCCGGCGTCGCAGAGTGTAATTGAAAAGTTAGAATTATGTTAATTAACTAAACAACCTGTAAATATGTCAAGAGAGAGCGGGAGAGTCATCCGTGGACATTCGCCTGTTTTCGCACAGAGCTCGTTGCTTTTGTTCCTTTATCGGTAACGAAATCAGGACGGCCGTCGCCACGTCAACTAAGCCGCTTTATTATAGCGAAACAATGAAGTATTTTTGTGGGATTTGTGGCATCCTGACTGCATGACATGGATTGCCACTGTAAAAAGCACGCTGTGCTGCCTTCGGATTTTTTTTATGTACAGAGTTGTGGCAGTGTACAAAAGCGCCGATAAATGTCAACTGTTGGCTGCACATGGTTTGGGTAATTGTGCGCATACGTAGAGGTGAAGTAGCGATATGCGAAGTGAAGTGGCAGCATGCTCGATTTTTTATGTGACCACCAATGTCTTTGGCCGCGCACTCACGCGGTGGCAATGAATTCGGTGCTAAAGTAATTTGTGCTGCTGATATTTGCAGCGCGAGCGGCACATTTATGCGCTGGGAGCCGATCGAAGCTGATCCAAATGCCAATCGAAACGAAGAAAATCGAATGAAATGGATTCGAATCAAATCAAATCTAATCGTAACGAACCGAACTGAACCGAGTGAAGCCCCGCGAATGCTGCCGACCGCTGCGAGATTTATGCGAATGATTTTTAACCGTATGTGGCATTCCGCCGGGCGCTATTAGCGCGCCAAGCTCTAAGCATCTAATAGCAGTCGAGTGCAAGAAGCCGATTGCACAGCCGGTCAGCGAAACGGCTGGCTAAATTGGTTTCAAAATGTACCAGCGATTCCACTTGATATTCAACACCCGACCAAATGAGGCGAAAGAGGGCACACCACGGCTACACCGGCGCATACACATCTGTACGCATACGTAAAGACAGGGCCGCACATGCGCGGCATGCAGCGCGAAGTGTCAAAGTGTTAACGTCAAACGCAATAAATAATGACACTCCATCGATCACAAATCAAAGGCCAGTAACGGCAAAAGCAGCGGCAATGGCAATAGAGGCAAAAACAAAATCACCATCCACTTACAAAGAATATGGCAACGATAACGACCACAATGTTGAGCCAACGGTAAAGGAGAGCATATTCCGTGCTAAAGGACACCAGAGCAATGGCATCAGCGTTGCAACGTTGCAGTGATGAAATATCAGAAACCAAGCATTGATGCCAAGCATGGCGCAAAGGTGGAGTCGCTGTGCTGTATGTCCAAAAGTGTTGTTGGCGTTATTTCTGTGGTGCGTGGCTCAACAACTAAGTGAGAGAATGCTGAAGACGGGAACTGAAGTGGGATGGCATTGTAGCGAATAAGTGAAACATGCAAATGGCACATTTGTGCACTGAATGCAAATTCCATGCATGGCACATGGCCATTCTCCGGATTTGGATAGACCACGCCAGTAGCCCCTTCGGCGCCTGACAGCACAACATCAGTGGTAAGAACAATAAAACTGCGATTATTTTCGTGCAATACGAGAGCAACAAATCACTCGCAGCAAGTCAATAATCACCATGCCACATATTGTTTTAATCATAAAATATGCACCGGCAATAGGCGGCAGTCAAGTGCTGGTCTGCTTCCAGCCTTTCACTCTGCAAATCATTTAGTAAAACCACGAAATACAAGACAGACGAAAAACGTTTTATAACAAAACATACTTAAATTAAAGTAATTAGTAACTTTTTCAGGCCTTAAAACGTCACTTATGTGGAACTGTTAATTAATAAAACTTATTGAAATAAGGAGCTTAGGTTAGGATTGTTAGGGTTCGCATATAATGAATTTGCTGGGATGGAAAAAAGGTCTGATTAAAAATATCTGCTATATCTGAAAAAAGTATATTCTGGTTTTTCTGCAAGCTGTTCATTATTTATAAATTAATACCAGCCACAACATTTTTTGGGCAGACTTACGTTCGAGCTAAAGTAACAGGCTCTGCTCCCTCTAGGTGTAGGGCATAAAAAAAATATTTAAAGCGCCTCGGATGTTTTGTAAAACGGCTGATGACGATGACACTGCCAAAACCTATACAAAGCCGCAAAGCAATGACGAGAAACTCTCAGCCACTCAGCCACTATATAAGTTGGGCTGAGTTTTCGTTACTCAGAAAAATGTTAACGTCGGCACTTGACGCACCACTCGTCCACTTGTTCTGTCGCGTGCATTCACATACATTGGGAACAACGAAGACCGGAGAAGAAGCAGTCTTGAAGAAAAGAAAATTTCGTGACTCCATCAACATGTTCACTTAACGATGAAGTGCGTGCAACAGATGTTTGGTTTGGCAAACAGAAATCAGCTTCCTTCCAGACGGAGCTTGATGATCTGTCTCTTGTACAATGACGAAAAAACTCCGGTTAGTTGACCGTAAGGAAGGGGTGCTAAAAAAACCGTTGACAGTGTTGTGCCACAATGCCAAAATTAATTTCGGCGCCTGGGAAATGTATGATGATACTTGGCGTACTCATAAAAATTGGTGAGCTGCCGTTGCGAGCGTGATGGAATTTACTCAGGGGTTAATTTTCGGGATGTAGCAAAAAACATTTGTATTGCTTGCAACATCACGCACCATGCAAGATCTAGAAACGAAACTATTACTGCTCAATGATTACCTCTCATAATTTGTCGCGAACATTGTGTTGGACAGTTTGTGTCCTAAGTCTTTTGTTTATGATGAGTTTAGCCGATTTCATTACTTGTATTTATATGTACCGTTAAATAGTTGAGAAACCTATTCTATCCATTTGCAGTAACCTCTCAAATGACAGTACATTTGACAGTAAAGATTCTATATAATTATAAACTAAAATCTTCTGCGTGTTATGTTGGATGGCCAAAGTTAAGGATGGCTCGTCGGTAAGCTTTTATAATTTAATTTTTCATTAGAGGTTTGTCATCTGAGGATCAAGGGTTCTACTTTAGAGTTAGTGGTGGTTATACTGGCATTTTCGCGCCATGTGGTGGTACTTACCATGAAAACCATTAAATTTTAAAACGGCTTACTAAACAATGATTGTCGCCTGCTGTTGCCGCCAGTTCGCCACCGCTGCGCTTCTTAGGTGTATGTGTGTGTGCTGCTAAGAATGTGTCTATTATCTGTTGTTGCTGCAGCCACTGTCGTGTAACAACTCAAGCACTGCATGCTACAAAGCACTCACACAGACGAGTAATGACAACTGTTGCCGCTGCTTAATACCACTGCTTTGCTTGTTGCCGTTTTCGTTGCTGTTGCAAGTTATGTTGCAAGTGCACGTCAACAGCAACGACCTGGAACACAACTGACAAAATTATCGCGGCAAACGGCAACATTGCGCAATTGCGAGCGAGCAGCTGCATTTACAATGCGTGACGTGCTGGGACAGAAGTGATGGAGGCAGATATCGTCGCAGTAATCGGCGTCAGTAAGGATGGCGCGGTTGTTTATTTTATTGGCGTGGTGGTGGCGTCGTCTTCAAGTTCATAAATGGCAAATGTGTGAAGCTGAAAGCTGTCGCACCACTGACACTTGCCGTTCACGCAGTCTAGGGGTTGCCGCGAGTATTGCAAGGTTCTGCCAGTTGCGGCTGAATTCGGCAGCGTTCTGATTTGTGTGTGAGTTTGCACTGCAACAAGTGTGAATATTTTGAATTGTGTGTGTTGGAATGTTCTGGTAGATGTTTTCGTATTTGCTTGCGACGAAACTTTTACTTATTGTTGTTTGCGCACGCGTCAAAGCGCCATGACGATTTCTGATTGCGTTTTTTCTGTCACCGCTGGCTTGCTGCGGTTAATTGCTCCCTTTGAGCGACAAGCAATCAAACGTCAAAACGCTCACTTCCGGTCTGTCACATTTTCGAGGCTATTATACATACCACACTACAATAACAAACATCGATAACCATAACACAACTAGGGAGAGTTGCATTAATTTATAAATCTACGTGTACATATGTATGGATGTATGTTCATATGTACCACACTGTGTGCATACGCGACCGACACGCGAGGTGCAGTAAGTGACGCGTCGGACTCGGTTGCAGGGCGATCGGCTACGCGGGCGGAGAGGCAAGTGTTTGGTGCGGTCTTAAATTTCCACTAAATTTTCTCATCAGCGCGCAATTGCTTTTAATTGGCACCACCCCTCGCAGTGGAACGCATCGCATCCGGTCTCGCACGGCTCGTAACGGCGCACTACAGAAAGAACAACAACACTGATGGGCAATGCTCGTAAGCAGCAGCCACACCAGCAACTATTCGTTTTTCTGCCTATTGTGCAGTTTGTCAATCGTAGTTTTTATTGCCGTTGCCTTTGCCATCGCTGCAAAGAGTGAGTGCACTATGGCGCACGGCTGGGCGCTGACGATCGTTGGCGTGGGGTCGCTGCCAGCGATTGCCATGCCCAATTTGAGGCATCCGGCAGAACGCGCGAATTGTGACGTTATTTATGGCGGTTTAATTGCCTAGCACGGCCACGAGCAACTCGCTGCCGCTGTGTGCGCCGGCACCGATGCCAACACACGAGCCGGCATCCGTGCCCGCACCAGCGGCAAAGCTGTCAAATCTGCGCGCACTGATATATGCGAAGCAATTGCAAAACGCCGACACCAACGCCGCCATATACAAAGTCAGCAGCACGCTGCAAAAACGCAGACACGCTCCATGCCATGGCATACGCCTTTAATCACTCGAACACATCGCAGGTGTTTGGGGCTTATTCCGGACCACCGCAAAACACTGTTGTGTTTTGGTCACTTTTTATTTTCTGCACACAAGTGTCAACTTAATTTGACAGATAATCGCCAATTTGTTTGTATTTTTCTTTCGTTTATTTGTATGTTTTCCTATTTGATTTCTACTCGATTCGCACGCACGCAATCAGCAGACGAGCAACCATTACGACATTATCAACACAGCCGCCACACATGTATAAAGACTAAACAAACAAAGCCAGCAGAATGACACGCTTGCGCAGTCGCAAGTAAAGATGACACAAGCCACTATTAACTCGCAAGCCAAGTTGTATTATTTTTGTGATTGTGGTCCTTTTGTGAGTTGTGCTGAAACTGAAATTTAGTTTCGCGTGCCAATAGTATGAGGGATCCGAAAGTATTCTTTTACACAATGATTAAGGGACCACTTGCTGTCATCAATTTATTCAGAGAGGCGGCTTAAAATTTCGGACAGGGTTGCTAACGTCGCCTATAAAATGTGGACATTTCAAAAGGTCGATGGGCCAACAATTGCGAATGTGCCATACATTGGTTACGCGGTAGAAAATTCGTTTAATTTTGAAAAACAGGCAACTAAAACAATAAAACTTGTTGAAATAACCGGAAGACAAATTTGTACGCGCACTTGCAACACGCGTACCGAGTTCGGTGGACAAAGTGGCACGAAGTTGTAGGAACAAGTGCGCCAGCGCGAAAACCCGGACGACTTTGCCCTACCGTTCACCGGTCCGGCCCAATGTTTCACCAATTCAAGCGAACACACGTTGTATCGCCTCGCACGACAACATCGAACTGGGCACTGCGACTCCGACTCCGACACGGCTGAGGCTGCGGTTGCAGTTGCCGTTGCCGCTGCCGCTGTCGTTGATGTTGTTTCGGTTGTTGGATCGTTTGGCCGATGAGTGGTTGCTGATGTCGTAGCTGCTTTTGTTTTGTTATTATTGCTGCTGCTGCTCGGTTGGTAATTTTACCGTTGCTTAAGGTGGAGCTACGCCAAATGACGACAAGTTGGCGTTTGCCTCATTTGGCCTGGCGCTATTCGGTGGGTTGGTGCTGTTGCTTGTGTTAGTTGACGGCTGTGCCGGTGCTTATGATGGTGTGTGTGCTTAATAAAAAGCACCCGGTGCGAAAAGCTCACGCAGATGACCATTTGAACAGTTTGTCACTCTTAATTACTGCCACCACAACGAAACTCTATGTGCGTAATCAACGCCGAGTAATGGTGCAAGTTGCTAACAAAAATCTCTGACACGCAAAAGCTAAAATGCCATAACTCGGTCGCTGGAAAATTTGCTGGACGCAAGGGTAGTTGTTCATTACAGATTGGTGCTGGCCCGAGTGATAAAACGCAGAGCTTATTTCTCATTGGTAATGCGCATGTGCAGCTGTGTGAGCGCGTTTGTGATTGTGTGATGTGTTTATTAGTTAATTAAATAAATTTTGCTAAAGTTTTTGCAGCCGCACATTGCTTACAGCGTTGGCTGTGATGCTGGTGAAGTATGGTATTGCAATGAGGTGGGGATGTGTGGGGGAGCCGTCATCAACACTGATTGGTCTTCGATTAATTTACAGTAGTTGCACATTTTAGGTGTGTATTGCTGGACGTGATATTAGAATGTGGTGAATGATAGAAAATTAGACTATAGTAAAATCAAAGTGAGATTTAACTTTGAAAAATCGTTACAATCGCAACATGATTTTAAAACTATTTTTTAATACATGTTAGAAAATGAATATTAGAAACACAATGTTTTAATAACAATAATCTTCGCTTTATTGGGTAGTTTTATTTTAAGTTGGGTGAAAATATAACAAGAATAACAGATTCAATGGTGATTCTCTAAACTCATTCAGCTCTTCGTTAATCCAAAAAATGTTTGCATACGTTGACAGGTTGATCGCCGATCGCTGATCTGTCAATTGTGTTGTTTGTGCCGTTTTTGCTTCCATTTCTGCTACTGCTGCTGTTTCCCATGTTACAGTTATTGTTGTCTTCGTTTTTGTTTATTTGGTTGTTGTTGTTTTTTCTGTTGTCGTTGTCATCTAAAGACGATCCGCACGATTCTGTGGTCCCTGTCACATTTCGGCACTTGAAACGCATTCAGGTTGCTCCTCACTGCATGTTCCACGTTGTCTGTTGCTCCCGTCAAACGAGACACACAAACAGCGACTGTGGGAGTCTCGGGCGATTGAACAAACTGATCCATTTCCAGTCATCGCTTCAAGCCTTAGCACCAACTCTTGCTTCAATGCACTATGGGTCAAGGCATACTTTTTTCGTACATACTTTGGGCTAAATAATTTTTACTTCCCTTCGGTATTAGAGTAATCTAAATACTTTTGTATCCACAGCCGTGTGTTGGGACCTTATCTTATTAACATAAATTATTTAAACCAATACATTGGGGATGCTTATAACGATATTCCGTAAATTTTTGTGTTAAACTTTTGAATTAAGCAAAAACCGTGTTCTACATGTTCATGACATACATGCATCCCTATGCTGCAAATGACATGAAAACTCAGGTGTGTACGGAATTCATTGCAAGGCTTTTGGTACTTTTGCTGTTGAATTTAAATTCAGTTCGAAGAAAATTTCTGTCTGTATGAGAAATGTTTTCTATTCTCATATACAGTGAAATTTCTCATAACTGGACACTCACTATTTATTTATTTATTTATTTTATTATAAGTCTACAGTACAAAGTACCTTACAGACTAGAACAAATCAAAGGTATTGATAATATCAAATCCATATAATGTACAAATTAAGCAATTAAGTCTATCATACAATGTACATTACAAACTAAATAATTAATGAATGAATTAAACTATTTAATTAAGAACTTTAATAAAAGCCGATTTAGGCAAAGAAAAGTCTAGCTGATGAGATATAGATAATGCATTGAATTCACGAAGAGCTCGAGAAATCGGTGCATTACTTGCGAATTTAGTTTTAAAGTGCTCACCATAAAAGGGTAAACAATTCGAAGACTTCTTTGTGGAACATTAAAGCTTTCCAAAGTTCTCTTTTCCAAAGTGCTTAAATTAATAAGTTTTAGCCGCAAACCAGACGGAACAGGGGCTTCAAACCGCAACGAACGCAATGCGAACTTGAGGAAAACTTTTTGAACGCGTTCAAATCTACCTATCGACAGTTGGTCATATGGTCTCCAAATTAGTACTGCATATTCCAAGTGAGGGCGAACAAGTGCCGTTAAAAGCAACTTAAAGGTATACGGTTCAGAAAACTCAGCGGTATTACGCCGAATAAAGCCAAGAATAGAGTACGATTTCGAAAGAATAAAACTAATATGATTATTCAAGGAAAACTTAGAGTCAAACATAGCTCCAAGATCCTTAGTAATTACGCTCAATTACAATTACGCTCTGTAGCGCCCAGTTAGCAATAGAGTAACGTGTTGAAATAGCGTTCTGACGCCTCGAAAAACTTAAGTGAAAACACTTTTTAATATTCAAAGAAATACCCGACTTCAAAAACCATAAATGCAATTCATTCATATTTTTGTCCATTTATGGAAGATATCCGCTTATGGGGAGGAGGGCACAAAAAATTAGTTTAAATTGTTATTCGTTTATTTATTTAATATATTATATGAATTTATGAAAACTGAATATTTAAATAATATTTATTAAATGTATAGGCAAAATACATACATTGTACAATTTGCTAAATTTTAATTTTTGCATGAACAAATTTGGAATTGTTGATTGTTTTAACTTCAAATGTTCATTTTCTAATAAGAATGAGATTTGTATTATAAGGTAGAATAGATTAAAAAAAACTGATAACGTAGTACAGATTTTTAAAAAACTGGTTGGGCATATTTTTGAATTTTGTCCGTTTATGAGAGATTTTTTAGTGTTCGCATCCGGTTTTTTGAGCGTCCGTTTATAAGAATGATGTTTGTATGGAAAACTTAATAAAATTGTTGTGTCAACGAAATCTGTCCAGTTATAAAAGCTGTCCAGTTATAAGGACTGTCCGTAATGAGGAATTTTTGTATATGTGTACAATTAGAATTGACGATTGAAATTTGTGCGAGAAAACGAATGCACCTTATTCAAGGTCAAACGCACAGTCAATATCGCGCCGTCGTACCAGTTATGAATGTAGTATGCACGCACAGTACATTTAAATGTTTCATCACTTCAATACTTCCGGAATTGTTTATATAAAAGCGTCACTTTGCATACAACGGGGTTTGTTTTTAAATTTCGAAGTTAAGTATATTTATATTGACGTCCGAAATGATTAAAACGCCTTCTTTTTCATACCAAAGAATTTTGTTACTAAAGCAAAAGAGTGCAAGTATCGTGCTTTTCTATAGACTTATGTACATACTATCGAATTAATCAAAGTTTTTGCCTCTGAATTGCTTCTCTGCACCATTGTGCCGTCCCCGAAGCAGTGCTATAAGTATGAGAGAGAAGCGTTGTTTGCTTTTCTACACATTCTCACAGGCGTCCATTTTAGGAAACAATAACGGCTAAATCAAAACAAAAAACCGTTCGTGATATATCGAAGCGAATTCAAATATTTCGCTTTTATTGGGACACGTAAAATTTATTTTAATTTTAATTGAAGTTGCAACGACTGCCGTTCGTCGTTGATGTTGTTGGGAAATTGTCCAGTTTTGGCCGAGCGAACATTGGTGACAGTGGCGATTGCGTTGTATGCGCGAAATTCTCACGACCGTATTTGGCTGTCCATAATGAAGTTGTTGGCTGGATTGTCGGGAGAACACTTGTGCTGGTGAAGTTTGATTGAAGCATGTAAGCGCCGGGTACACCGGCTGAGTGGGCCAGGGCTGCTGTTTATTCATAACAGATACGAGTATAGATGCCCAGATTCCGCCAACGATTCTAAGTGAGCACATACTTGATTTTCTTTCAATCTTATAATAACCTGTAAGTATTACAGAAATTCTTCGGTTGCATCCAATTCTTTCCTTTATAAAACCCTAATTTGCAGAGATTATATGGCGCGCGCGCTTTCGATCCATCACTACATTGGCACGTTGCGGCTCCTCTTTGCAGTGTTCCCTGCGCTCTTAAAATGCTACTCATAATCGACGTCGTCATTGGCGGTAAAGTTGGTGTGGCAAAAGCATAAATCAGCATTGTCGCCGCTGTTGCTACAGCTGCCGCCACCATCTGAAAGCAGACAATGACAAAACTGGTTTACATCCCCCAGCCGTCTCAGTTGCTAAATAAGATGACGTAGAAGTTACCGCTGCAACCCGTGTTTCAACTAGTGTTGAAAATGTATTCATAAATAAAACTTCAAAGACATACCGTGCATTCATGCCAACAGGAGATTGTGCGAGGAAGCGAGTCAGCAACGCAAAAGATCAAAACGACGAGCATTTCCTACATGTCCACAAAGTGCAAAGCTACACATCGCACTGCAAAGCACAACAATGCAAACTGGAAATATGTATTTTGCCTATGAACATAGTGACGACGATGCGAATATGCGAACGAGTGGGTGAACTGCCTAATGACGGCAAGAGGCAGTATGTCGACAGCGGTTGGGGAGAGCCAGAATGATGCATCATTCCAACACAATATGAGGCTGCAGCTTGCGTGGCGCTTTTCTTGCACATTTTTGGACAGGCCTGGGGTGCCTCCATTTCCCATCTGTGTACTATCAGTAAACTCTAACTAATTAGGTGACTTTTTGTTTTAATAATATCATCAAGTTTCAGCCAAAATAAAAAAATAAAAAATATTCATAAGTTCAAATAAACTACATTCAATAAGAGTTTAGGCCAAAACTGGTACTGCCTTGCATTGAATTTACTCATACAAAAATTTAATGAACAACACTTCTGAAAGCTTTTGCAGAACAACTGTGACCACGTGCCAACGCAATGCCACAATTTTAATTTTTGCAACCCACTCCACTTGCTTAGCTATGGCAGTTTTTGTTTTGTTGCTGTTGGTTTTGTTATTGTGCTGGCAATATCTGCTGTTACATTGACTTATCGATTTTTAATAATGCAACAAATAATTCAATCAACGCCGCGGCACAGTTCACGGTTACATCGTTCGTTTGGCTCTTCTTTCACTTCTGTTTTGTGGGCCTGTTTGTCTTCTGTTGTCTCACTGCTGCAGGTCGCAAACCGGCTAGCTAGCTGACCTTTATGACTGGCGGTTGGATATGGTGGATGTTGGCACAGTGCCGCTGCGTGTATGCGCGTGCGTGTTTGCGTCGGAAGCCGCTCGCATGTGATGTTAATATTTTACGTGACTGCGCCTGGAAAACGCCTCGTTTTTATTGTGCGGATCTGTAAAAAAGCAAAAGATATTATTGATGCGCACACTTATTCATACGCGTTACAGAGAATCACCTTCACTTTTTGATTAGTTGAATTGTTAATTCCTGCAAACATTTGTCTCGTTCTTAAGAAGTATAAATATATACTATAGATGTGGCATATATATATAAAACTTTTTAACTCAACTTAACATGCAATGTAAAATACATAGGTATACATAGGTACTGGGGATGACAATCTCGGACAATTTTAACAATCCTGGCATTTTCGGGATTAAAAATCAAAATACCTTGATTTTAATAATTGATTAATTTAAGAAGAAACTCATAGGGGAATTCTTTGTAAGGTGCCACTCTTTGTAACGTGCCACCCCTGCTCGATTTCGACGTTCCAGCAATCCAAGCAAAAAAATTCCTATTGTAATATAAGGGGCCATTCTCATGTGAAAGTTTGTAAAAATCAGTTTTTTGTTTTTAACATATTTGGAATGTATCATCCTTGAAGAAGGTGCTGTCAAAATTTTATTGGAAAATTTCAAGTATTTCGGCTTCTACAGACATTTATATAACGAGCGGTCAAGGATTCTAGCAGTTAGTCAAAACTTTAAACGTGTTTTTCTCGGAACGCATTTTTTTGAAATGGCGGGGATGATTAAAAAAAAACCATTTTGTCACGTCATTCTACATACTGTTAGCTATCGCCCCTAGTAAATTCACTCCGATATGTTAAAAATTTCATATTTTTTTAAATTGATAAAATCTTCAAAAAGAACAATTTTTTACTGTTCCTACTTCCAATGCCTACCATTTTGTGAGATTCTTATGAAACAATTCAAAACAATCCCCGCCAGCTGACCATGACGCGGCAGAGGCCGTGTCTTTAATCGAAAAAAGTGTTTGAAAAAATTAAAAAAAATTTTTTGTTTTTTATTTTTGTACCATAATAATGAATAAATTAAAGTGGAATATCTTTTTTTGATAATTCCTCGTATTCACAAAGGAAATAATTTCTGAATAATGTCCATTTTTCCTGTCCGCGCATGAGAATGACCTCTTAAGGTTTCCGGAAATTTTAAATAAAACGCAAAATTCTTAATCTTCATCAATATTTATTTTATCTCCTTCAAAATATGCTCCATAAGAAGCGATACACATATGCCAACGTTTCTTCCAATCATCAAAACATTTTTTATAGGCGCTTTCCGGTATGGCTTTGAGTTCCCTCTGCGAATTCTGTTTTACGTCTTTTATGGATTCAAAACGCGTTCCTCTGAGTGGTAATTTGAGTCTGGGAAACAGGAAAAAGTCACACGGTGCAAGATCAGGTGGCTGTTCGATGGTATTTATTGAATGTTTGGCCTTAAAATCGTTGATAATGTTGGCTCGGTGCGAGGGAGCATTATCGTCATGAAAAATCCATGATTTATCCTTCCACAATTGAGGCCGTTTACGGCGGATATTTTCACGCAAACTTCTTAAAACAGTCAAATAATAATAGTATTTACCGACTGTTTGTCCTTCAGGGACGAATTCATGATGAACCACACCACGAATATCGAAGAAAACAATCAGCATTACCTTGATTTTCGAGCGACTTTGGCGTGGTTTTTTCGGTTTCGGCTCGTCTTTTCCTCTCCATTCCGATGATTGTTGGCTTGTTTGCATGTCGTACTCGTAGACCCATGTCTCGTCACCAGTTATGATGCGTTCCATGAAAGTTGGATCGGAATTGGCACGATCAAGCACGTCCAAAGAGACCTGTTCACGGTACTCATTTTGAAGAAAATTCTCAACAAAATCGCAACGCACTACTGAGGTGAACTGGTTTCAACAGCTACCGTAAACAAACTGTCTGACAGATCGCGCTCATTTTTGGCATAGTAATTAAGGACAGTGCTACCAACCTACAGAAACTTAAAATATCGAAAAATATACGGCGCGCGAATTTTAAATGAGAATTTCCGGAAACTTTTCGGTCACAATGTATGTCAACATTAATTTTAATGTGGTTTTTGAGGGAACAGACGCAATAACACGGTCTGGGTAAATAAAAGTGTCAAATTTGGTTAAGAAAAAACATAAAAATAAAAATTGAAGGGTTTTCTTGCGGTGAAAAAGAAATCAAATACGCGCAACAAACTAAGGTAAATATCAGTGTTGGACTTAATTTGTAATGGTTTTTCACAATCCGAAATGGTATCCGAGCATATCGTAAGAGGAAAAAATGTATGCAATGATTTCCAAAATGGCATAAAAATTTAAAGTGCCACCTTTTTTTCTTTGTCCTACTGTTTTTGTATTTAATTCATTTCTTATCTAAAACTTAGATTGTTTTCAGAATTGCAAATCCAAAATCTTATTGTTGTGTTTTTGTTTTATGAAGAACTAACGTTTTTTAATCTAACATAATAAAACTAGGTAGAAAATTAATGCTTAAACTTGATTGGAATAGCGAATTTTCTGGAATAGTTTTAGCTTTCGATTTTTCGGGATTGAAATTGTTCGGGATTCCGGTTCTCGCTATTCAGGGATTTAAATCCATAATTTGTACATACAGGCATCCGTTCATACACTTATAAATTCCCATTGCACGTGACTGCACAAACGGCGACATATTTGATCGCATTGGGTGACGCCATAATTCTTCCAGTTAGTACTTCTTAGTCTGGCAGAATGCCTACTGACTGCTAATGGCAATGGTAATGGAGTAACTGCCAAGCGACTCAACTGAGCTCTACTTGTAAATAGTAAATTAACTTAGTCTATGCCGCTACAGTTCGAGTTTGTAAATAAACGTTTTACATAGAATAATCCTTTTTCAAAAAAAAAAAAAGTTTGTCGGATCGAATTCAAGTGCAATACCATCATTCTAGCATTTACTCATAATAATTTTATTGTGTTTTAGTTGAAGCAAATTTGACCTTCAGCTCGGCTCTATTTACGTATAATCATTACCTGTAACTGTGTGATGTGAAGTCGCGAACCATTTCCAATGAAAATTGTATACAAATTTGAAACTAAAATAATACATCGAAAGTGTCGAAGCAGTTAGATGAACAATTTAAAGAAAGTCGTATGTAGTTACTGCGTAGGGTACCACGGAATGATGTCTTGCTGAACTGCTGAGCTGATGTCTCGGTGGGCGCACGTAATTTTAATTATGCCAGTGCGTAAAAGTGCAAATCGATAAAGCATGCTTCGAAGCACAAGAAATGAGAATTTTTATGCAAGGCACATCTACTCAAATGGCGCCTATTTTCTAACGCACTTGCTTTGGCCCGCTAACGACTGTACGAACACCTTCGTAGGGCAGATCTGCAAAATTTATGAGCGCCGTGTGCAAACACTGTATGCATATGCCAAGGCGATTAGGAGATTTGGTATACTAACTATTTGGCAGGGATTAATATTCAGGGATCAATTTTTCAATCTTTCAAAAAATTCGAAAAGCACCTCAAATCAAAATAACCATTAAAAACGGCGATGCCGCCAAGTGCTGAAGAACGGGGCTGGGGCGGTTTCAGGCAGTAAAAAGAAGCAATACGGAGCGGCGAGTGTGCCAGCGAGCATTGAAGAAGGCAGCTATAAATCGTGATGATGTTGAACTTTACGCTATTTTCCCAAGAACAAGGCGCGATGTGGCTAGACGACGCGAACCAGTCAGCCTTCCAGGCTAGCCGTGCAGCCAGGAAGCCGAACAGTGAGCGGCCCAGCGTACGTGCAGACGTACGCACATACGACCGCAGCGACAGGGAAAGCGTAGCTTGCAAACGACAAGCTGAGCGTCGAGGCACTAACGAATGCACTTAACGGGTGTTTTACGATCGCGATGCCAATTCTGTTGCCGCCACTGCCGCCACCGCTGCCGTTGAAGTCGAGGCTTCTTATTGCCTTCGGTTAGCAAAGCACAGTAAAATGTTTCCTATTTCGCTTTTATTGGATCGTATCAATGCAGAGCTGCAAGATTAGTGGGCCAAATTTAACAGTAGGAGTGGTTTTGTTTTGATTTATTTTCGCGTTTTTGTTCCTTCGATTATTTGTTTGTTGTGGTCTTCCGTTGACAAGACACTGCTAGTTTCCCATGAGAACGTCGGCACGTTGCGTGCATATGCATGCACACACAGCCATGTAATCACTTATCTCGAATAAAATACCAGCGTAACTGTCAAATTGCAATCAGCCCGTATTTAAATTTGTTGCATAGTTATTACCACTACATGACCCAATTTAAGCTATAACACGGTCCATTGTGTGTCCTGTGTGTGCGACTATTTACCTTTTTTTCTATTAGAGTAGCATTGAATTTAGCTCATTGATTAATATCAGATGAAATAAAAAGGCAAAAGGACTTCAGATCTGTTTATGCAAATAGCTATTCGCATGCGAAACATTCGCAGTCCACTGCATACGATGCACGCATTCTCCCCACAGCCAATGCGTAAAATTCGCATTAACTTTAGCGCAAATGAATGCACCACTCTTTACCATTGACGGATACCTCAAATTTCTTTCGTGTGCGTTGTGTTCGACTTGAAGATCGGAATAGCGTTGCCGTAATCGTTGTTGTCGGCGTAATTGCCCAGCAAAGATCACTCGCTCGAACTGTGCAGCAAATTGTGATGGCAAACTTGAGCAAATAACAATTACACTGGCAGCATTAGTCACTATTGCAGTAATCTAATGCCCGCTAAGCATGCGATAACGAGCTGGAGCAGATGAATGGTCGGACTTTGTTGCGCCACACAGTTGGAAAAAGTTACGGAGAGTTCTTATTGACTTGTAGCTGTCGTGTTCCATCATCGTGCAATCGCCGTAACAACCTAAATGCTACTTTTTATTGGTGCCGGTGGTGACGCCGGTGGCCGAAAGCAAGTCAAGTGTTGCAATGTTGTTATTGCTGTCTTTTGGCGGTAATTTATTTATATCATTTGACATCCAAGATCCGTGAAGTGAAGCGCTGAAATGCTCATGTGCATAACTTCTACCGACGACGGCACTAACAATGCCACCATTGACATGCAGCCTGCATAAGTGTTCGCGCACACGTGCGATTTCGCAGTCCCAGACACTGGCTTGTCATTACCGTTGTTACGTTCTGCTGCTGACGAAGCTACAGATATATGCAATACGTATGTTTGTATGCATGTGTATACATACATTTACATATACGTACGCTCTGCTTTCGTATGTGTGCGTGTTAATAAACGTTTCTGCTTTATTGCCAATGCGTTCGCTTTACCTTTCAGCCACAACCTCAATAGTCGTGTTTGTTCAGATGTGTGAACTCCTAGGATACTATATGTCGTACAAAACTCGCCTCACACTTCATTGGCTGAAATGTTTAAAACAGCCCGAAGTTGGATTGGGCCGAAATGGACGTAAACAAAGTTCAGTCTACTGGGATTATTGCTATATAGTTGTTGTTATTACTGCGTATAAGTAATTGCTGAACTATTTAGTGACCAAACCCGTATGTTTGAACCTGTGCTTGAACTTTGCTTCACGCGTTTGCTTTCGGCAATTATCACTGTCAGCAGTAGTGACGATAATTAATGATGAATGATCGTATAACAGAACAAATTTGAAAAGAATACCCAAGAACATTAAAATTATTTTCCATTTCCAACCTGAGCACACATTGCGATGAAAATATCGTTCATACACAAGTAAAAATAATTTACAAAAATCTTATGAACGGCGTTCATAAACCTTCATTTTGAACTTTTTTATTTTAAACGTTTTTCGTGCCTCATTTGGTTTCGGTAATTGGCTGACGAAAGCGCTAACAGCAGCAAAAATATCGGCAAAATTCAGAAAGCAAGATTCTCTAAGTAATTATTTAGCGATCATTAATTCCGCAGAGCGAGCCGCCTCTCTGACTGTGACTAAACCATTGAGCTTACTTTACTTATACGATTTTTGAAGGAGTCAAAGAAAAGACTGTCGCGGTTGGAAATGAAGACTAAATATTCGACTTTTTAATAGGAGTTGTAAAACAGGGAAGATTACTTGAACAATCGCTACTATGCGCGATGTGATTAAAAATTTAATCAAAATAAAGACCCTTTCTAATGAGCCGAGGTGAGGTTCTGTTAAGTTAGGTAAGCTGGCTGACCAAGTAGGCCACGCATAGACCCAAGTGGGTCCCTAGCGATTCCAGTTGGAGCTCCTTAGTGTTGCGTATCGACGTAAAAGTCGGCCGAATTGAACATTTGATAGATATTATGTTCTATTACTTCTATTACAGAGTTTGTACTTAAAATTGTCATCACTTTTTATAAAAAAATATACATACATATGTATGGTTGAAGCCATCCTATAGCCTATCATTAATCAACATTGTCAATCATGTATGCATGTGTGCATGTGCATTTCCGCACTAGCATAAAGTTCTTCAAGAAATAGCACATTTGTTTAGTTTTATTTAAAATATTCTACTTCTTAGTCAATACAGAGAATTGCACGGTTTGAAAGCACGTCTAATGAGTGTTTTAAATCGGCGGTCGGTTAAATGGTTTATGAGTAAATGCGATTTTTCGCAGTCACAAGTGCCGATAAGGTGACGTCAGTCAACGTAAGTAGAACAACCGTGCACACACCTTTCTATAGCCCAAATTTTTAGTTAAATGTCACCGGTGCCTTGGCGCATTCCAAAGAGAATTTTCCAAATTAAGAAAAAGGCGGAGCATATTGCTTTGTCAAGGAATTCGTCTACCTTGGCACCGCCGTAAAAAGCAGTAATGATGCCAGGCTAGAGATAAAGCGAGGCTTACTTTTTCCAATAGGTGCTAAGTATTTACTAAGGTCCCGGTAGATAATTGAGTAGCAAATATCTTTCTTGACCGATAAAACTTGCACTTTATAGGACGCTCATTTTGCCCGTGCTCCTTTTTGCCCCAGAAGCATACATTACCTTACACAAAAAAAATATATATATATTTTGCAACACTTAAACTGTTTTGGTACATTGCACGTGAGTCCAATTAAATACGCCATGTCGTGGTGCGCTCTGTACCTCTTGATGCGCGTTCACTTTTTTCCGGTCGCCATCAAAACAAATACTCATGTTTCTTATGACAACGAACACATTGGCGACACGACCACACGATTACAAAATGGAGTTGGCTGTGGACACGGCCGACTACTTGGCTAATTCACCATTTGGAGGGAGCTTGCGCACTTTCTATATTCTTCTGTATTAAGTACTCATTTATTGTAATAAATTTAACCTTCGCTTTACTTATACCCACCCTCGTGATATTTGTGATATTTATGGTTCAATATCATTTCATTTCTTTTGTTATTAATTAGTCAATGAAAAATTGCTTGCTGACTAATAAAGAACAGCATAACTGGTTAACTAACAAAATAATATAACGTAACAATCAATAATTTAATTAAATTTAATAAGATTTTATTAAATTCGATTGGAACTCGCATAAGAGGAGCATTTAAAGACCCCTTTCTAAAAGAGAAGGGCAGTGAACCAACCCACCAATAATATCAAAAACAAATGACAAAGATAGGATGGATCTTCTATCATGCAAGCTTTTTCAATCTAAAAGCTTACAACGTGGGAAGTAAGATGGAACAGGATCCTGAAAGTGTAGTCATTTCAGAGCGAATCGAAGGAAAACCTTCTGAATAAGTTCCAATTCACGTGGCAATGGTGATATGGCCTCCAAATAAACGAGGCATACTCTTACTTCGAATTTGTCTTTCCGAAGGAATATTAATCCAATCTTGTTATGACTTCAACTCACTCAATAAATACTATTTACAATAGTTTTCAATAACATAAGCAAATATTTTTTTGGAAAACTTCAATTTTGTCATTTTGAATATGTAGTTTACCAAATACCCATTCGGGTAACCTCAGCCGCTTCCACCGCCATTTTGAAAGCCCCCTGCGTGCGCCACTGAATTACATGTTAACTAAAAAACAAACAAACAAACAAACAGGTAATGGTGCTGAAGGCATACAGAAAAAAATAAAACATTTTACAGAAATAGTTTTAAAGTTGGTCGGGTCAAAACAATCGTATCTATAGCACATTCTATGTTTTTACTGATGTGGTCGTGCCGCTGCTGTCGTTAATGTGTTCGGGGCATTACTTGCCGAACATTTTTTCGTATTTCCATGTTGTCGTTGCATTGCATCTGTCCATGCTGCTGTTGTGAATGCTTGCTGTTTTGGCCTAGTTTTGTTTATTTTGAGTTATTGTCTCTCAAAAATCATTTGCCTGACATCAAATATCGTATCGTAAAGCGCTGCTGCATTGTTTTTTGCGTTATTTTCTGCGCCGAACTTGTACTTGCATTGCTGCTGTGGTTTTCTGCTCAAAGCTGATGTTCTATGAATTCCAGAATTTTTACACATTCCCTTAAAAACCTTCGATCATCTGCATTATTTCTTCTTCTATCCATCTGCTTCTATTTGCAAGATTGTCGGTCAACTAGTTCGAAAGCTTATCTCTGGTCAAGACGGCAAACTGAGTTATGATAATGTGAGCCGTTAAAACGATACACTAGTATCTCTCCGATTGTTAAGCAATTTTTCACGATGATGCTGTGATTTCGCCATGTTACAAGTCGCAAGCGATCTCAGTGCCGCCGGTGGCGATGGCTATTATGTCTGCAACTGCAACAGCAGCGGCACTCATTCAACGGCCACCGCCGAGCTTTTACAATTTGCTTACCGAAGTCGAACACCTGACGCGAGTCCGTGGGCTAACGACAAATATTGCTGTGCGCCACTCCACATGACACAACACTGAGATCAGTACACGCTTTACGCCAATTCTCAAGGCACACGGCATAAATCGGCGTCCCGCTCGCTGCGTTATTGTATTCTTTCAGTTTTTTGTTTCATTTTTCGTAAATTGCCAATTTGCAATGTGATTTCTTCCCATTCCGTTTGCAGCTATTCAGTAATGTTTTTTATTTGCTGCTAACGACACTCCGCATAATTGACGATGGCGCTTACGAATATTAAATACCCATTAATTGACTGAGTTTATGTGCTCGCGTTACGCACCAGCATTTGAAATTCGCCCTCAATTTTGAAACTGTAGTACGACAGTTTAGGAAAGAATTATACAAATTGAACCAAAGTGTGTCCTGGGTCCAGGAATCATTTTATTCCAAAAAATATTCCACTCAACTTTTAGCTCAATAAATTCGACCAAACGACGAACGTGTTTAGGCGAATATCGTCGGGAACGATTTTGAGTCATAACACAAATTCATGAAAATTTCACAGCTCAAAGAGTTTGCCCATTAAAAATGATGCCAATCAAATTGTGGCGTAGCGATTTTCAATTCTCATTTCTCATACGGCACCGTTTCGATTTGAACTCGCGTTGCATTTAACTCTTCCAAGAGATTATTTTATGCTTGTATTAATTCCCCTAATGTGCTGATGATAAATCGTCTTTAAATTAGAAAGTATACTGCTGACTATGCTGAGTATGTTATTGACTTAATGGCCCGAGTCTGTGTCTGGTGGTAAATAAAAACTAAACTTAGACACTGGGTCAACCAGTGCGTTTGTCTAGGTACACACACATCTATGGCACAAATTTCAAGTTATGTTTTTAGTTGGAAATCATTTCACAGTTTGCTTTCCCCACACCCCAGTGTGGGTCTGTTCCAGTCACATCTAGTTGGGACTATTATTTAATTTGTTGAAATTAATTTAAGGCTACGTCGAAGCATAAGTCCTTCAGATTGTGTTCATGTTTATAAAAAAATATTATGTACGTATTTCATTTATGGAGTGAATCAATGCAATCAATCAAGCATTGATGCTAATCAAACTAAACTTCCTGGAGAATTGTCATATATCATACTGCGGTCAAAACAAAAGCGCTTGAGTCAGTGGCGTAACTATAGAAATGGGGGCCCCAGTCAGATTTTCATTAAGGGGCCCTTACCAGAAGAATTCTTTAAATCATTCAAACTTTTCTCACTCCACCCCCCCCCCCCCCCCCTCCTGCCTAACACATTAATATTCATCGCTCAGGATTTCGAAGGGGTGTATTATTCAAGGTACGGATACAAATGATGTTGAAAAAAAGGATCAAGTGTTATTCATGTAAAACATTTTATTTTTATGGTATGAAACTGAAATAAAAAACAGTGAATAAAATGGACAATTTTTGAGTTCTCAAAGTTGTGATATGCATATTCTGAATTTAATGCGCCTCACTTTCAAATCAGTAAACTTGTGAATAATTTGATCCAAGTTATTTCTCAAACGATTGGCCATTTCATGTTCAATAGACAGAATACTCAAATTACTCAAACGCTCTTGGCCCATGGTACTTCGAAGATAAGTTTTTATGATTTTTAATTTTGAAAAGGATCTTTCAGCTGTAGCAATTGTAACTGGAATAGTTAAAAATAAAATCAAAGCTGTGCAAACTTCTTGAAAACTCGAAGATAAAGCAGCATTTTCAATAATTAACAAATTTGCAAGTTGCTTGACAGAACTGAGTTTTTCAATTTGTTTTTTGAGACATGCAAAAGGCTGCGGCCCACAGTGCTTCGAGAGTGGACAAAAATAAGAAAAAAAATTATCGCGGATTTTGACAAAAGTAGTATCATGTTAAAGGTAATTGTTTAATTAAGCTGGATCCGAAATACTTTATCGAAAAATTGTCGAGATTAGGAGATATAGCTTGTCAAAGTCGGATATATTTTTACAAAAATGTATGAAGGGGAAAAATGAAATTTAGGTGCTTGTATAAAAAAAATGGTAGAAAATGTGTTGTTATAGATAGGCTTCCAATTTCTTGTAATATTAAAACTTAATTGATAGGAGCGAGACCACTGATCAGTTTTTTTTATTTAACATATATAATTTTTTTTGTACGAATTTTCAAAAATGAATGTTTTTTAACCCATGAAAATTAAAAAGAACCAAATTTAGAAAGGCAATTAATATCGAATGGCGTGAACTGGCGTAAATCCTTTTTATGGCCCTTTTTGGATGGACTTTCTTCTCTTAAATCCGTAAAAAAAATTTTGCGTTTGTTTGCGCCTTTGGAAAATATTCAAGTTTTTCGAAACTACTAATGTTGATTTTTGTATAGAAATCGCTTGAGTTAAAATTGCGATTAAAATGTTTAACTAAAGCAATGCAACGAATTATGAATGGAAAATAGGTTTGGTACGCATATTTAATCCATTATGAGCCATACAATCCACATTTTTTCATTATTATGAAATTTGTTAGCTAAAATGTGATTTAACGCTAATATATTCTAAAAAAAAGGAGGAATGTATAACTTTGACGAAGGTCCAATTTTGAAGAATAAGTCTTGAAGAATAGTCTCGCCGTTATATGTTGAGCTGCATTGCATATTCACCTGCCCCATCTCCATGTTAAGCTCTACGAATATCAAATAAACCAATGCCTTTAGCAACTTTACCGCCCTCTTTCTACCCTTTAAATATCGAATTTAGAAAAACCCTAAGATATGTATTTTGTTATTGCTTTTTTAGTATACATATACATAATTTTTAAACAATCCGACCAAAAAACAATGTCTGTCCATATAAGCTTCACCACCCCCTTTCCGCCCTTTCCAGGTCGACGTTTTCGAAATCGCTTCTTTTTAAGGGTTGACTTTCTAAAATACAACTTTTGACCAAATTTCATCATAATAGCTCCAGCGGTTTGGGCTCTGTGATGACAAGATAATATATAACCATATATATTCGATTTTTTTTAACTATATATTTTTTTTTTAAACAAACACAAATTTTGAAATCAGCAGCCCAAAATGACTTAGACTGCAAATTTTCAGCGAATTTAACGTACTCCTTCTATTTTTGCCGCAATTTTGTATGGAGTCGAAGCACTGTGCGGCCCATAGAATCCGTTGCGTACGTTGCGTCAACGTGTTCAACTGACAGCGACGGAATGACGGAGAGACTCGACCCAATGAATGCGTTGTCAACGGATAAAAAATATATTCTGTGTGTCAAAAACAAAAGTTGTGTGATTTTTTTGAGCTTTGGCAAACATTTGTAAAAAAATGGAAATTGACGACGTTCTTGAGGTGGTCGTAATGGTTTTATTGCTGCATGAAGCGTATGATCACCTGAAAATCATAAAGCAGACATGGTGCTGTACCGCTTCTATTAGTTTTTCCTTAAACATTTTGGCAAAATTGAAAACAAACCAAATTTCTGCTTCGAACGAAAATAGAAATAAAATTAAAATGACAAGAAAACAATCATCCGTTATTTGTCAAAGTATTCAACGTACGGCAAAAGTTGAAAGTTGCTCAACTTTGTGCGTTACGTCAACGTATCCGTTGCGTATGGGTCACACCAAGGTTTATGAATATAAGGTTACGACATCCGAGACAGATAATTTGACAAGGGCACTCATGACGTCACAAAAATTATGCCAACATGTCAAATTTTTTGTAGGAACAGTGGGACGAATAGCACACTAAACTACAAAAAAATTAAAATTCATGAAATTGTTGTTTTTTTATATCTATATTTTGTTTATATTTATTATGTTTTTATATAGTAGTTCAAAAAATGTCTTGCACTATTGCAATGATGGCGCGCGCAATAGTACAATAATGGTGACCACGCTGGTATGGTCAGTGCTTCAGTGCGTTATTGTGTTAGTGGTGGTTGGTGCTGTAGGCGCATTTGTGCTTGCAAGCGTTTTAACTGCGACTCCCTTGGCTTTTTTGTTTTGTTTTTTTTTTTAAGATGGAAAGCATCAAAAGCCAAAACCCCGTCAGTGTGGGACTTTAACCACACTAAAACCATCTTTGTCAGATCTGATTTACCCTCTCTGGTACGACTGTCAGGAATTTCGTCAGGAAGCGGAGTTAAGCTTAAAGCTCGAATTTTGTTCAAGTTGGTTTGTCGTTCTGTTAGCCGTTCTAGTCCGTTGTCCCGATTCAGTCTTCGTTCGTCCGCTTACCACTTACACCTTAGGTTGCATCTGCACGGAGTTTGTGCATAACCTGACCGTCAAAGCTGGGCCATGCAAAAGCATCTACCGCGTCCTCGCGTTTTTGAGTTGCACACATTGTAAACAGTTAAACTAAAGTACAATTTTCAAGTATATGGTGTATGCTTTTCCAGTACTCGGTCATATTTTTCAGTAAAGAGAAGTGGAAGGAAACGTCATGTACCAAATGTTTGTTTGATTAACTAACCTTACATGATCTGTGCTTACTCCAGTATAACAAAAAATCGTTTAGTAGATAACTTAATTATTAACTGAAATATACCACAGTCGAGTTTTATTAAAACGGTCGTTACTATAGTGGACATAAGAAACGTGGTTCATCTCATATAGCCTATGTACCATTTCCCCACATATGAAATAGTTTGGTACTTATTTCATCCGAATCGGTTAAAAAGTCGGAGTGGCGTGTTGTGTGATTGTGGCTGAAAAAGCAACGACACATTGGTTGTTATATAAATATATAGATTTCCACTGCTTCAGTTGTTTTTAAGATGGGAAAAAACACGATGCAACTTACCCAATCGAAATTGTATGTCATCTTCAAAATCTTCCTCTCTGAAATGCAAAGAGCATATCCTCGCCGTTTCAAAATTTATATCGTCTTGGCGATCGCAAAACGAATTCTTTGGGAACGTTAAGTAATGCACTTCCTTGCAACCTAGAAAATATGCGTTTTGGTTATATTTCTTCTATGTGAAGCAATACAACATTTTCAAAACAAGAGATACTCACTTAAGTTCCTGTTGTTTTGCGCACATTTGCCCACTGCACAACGCATTTTGACAGAAATTCTTGTTTTCTATTTTGGGAAAAAAACACGTTTTCACACCAAATTTGTAGAAGAAATGCACTTCAATACTTACCTTTTTTGGGCAAAGATCACTTTTTGAGGGTAAAATAATATAATTCACTAAAACTCGCGAGAAATTCGAAAAAAACCGTCGGCCAATAGAAATTTGCTTTTCGAATCGTTTCTAAATAGAGCTGCCGAGTGACATTTTTTGAAATTGAAAGTCGTTTCTTTTTTATTTTGAAATTTCTAACTAGGTACAAAAAGTTCTTGTTCTGTTTGAAATTGGACTTTCCTTCAAAGTATTTGCATAAATTAAGATACTTATCAAACAATTTGGTATCAGAACAGATTTAAATGACCATATATTACGATAATTGACTACGTTTAGAACTAAAATTTTTTTAAGGTGGGCTAGCAATGGGCACGCGTGACGTCAGCACTCGGATGTCGTAATCTTGTATTCTTTCATTCATGGGTCACACCACATACAATTTCATTCATTCAACTTAGCTGTCAGTTGAATACTTCGCTCTCACGTACGCAACGGATTCTATGGGCCGCAGCCTAAAGCCTCATGATTTCGATTTGAAAATATGATAATATATGCAACAGCAGGGATTGTTGACGCAAGTTTGTTTTTGTTCCATATTTGTCACTACTCACTCGATATTCAGTGTCACAAACTTCCTGAGCTTGAGCAAAAATAGCGGGAAAAAAAGATTGGCAAGAATGAAACATGCTCATATGAAATAGCGCGAAGATTTGAAAAAAAACACACGATAGAAATATAATATTAAGCTGGCAACGAATATTTATAACGAAAAAACACCAAAATTTTTATTTTTTCATATTGAACATTTTTCTGATATAAAGATGAAAAAAAAGTTTTTCTCTTGCCACTTTTGGGGGCCCCCTGGTGCTCGGGGCCCCGGTTTCTGAGACCGGTAAGACCGGTGGTAGTTACGCCACTGGCTTGAGTCGACTTAAACAATTTAGTTATGGATGCCACTATGTTCCCTTCAATGTGCTGTACACGTTTGCTTCATCTTTAGAACATGGATTACAATGCCAAATAAGCACATACCTATATATTTTGTACTCCGACCGATTTTAACTATTACCTGTTCCTTGCGTAGAAAACTACTATTTTTCTATCTTTTCTTTTATTTTACTATTTTTCAAATTTGTCTTTAAACCCGTTTATTGAAATTTTGTAAAAATTATTTTACACTCTAAAATATGTTTCCCATTGAAGCAAACGTTTTTTTGGAGCTTTCATGAAAAATGTTACATTGGTTACCTTTGCGCAGATTTCTACGCATTTGGCGCATTTATACATATTGGAGGTAAAACCACAGTTATATCGCGTTTCTATGCACCAGAACAAAGCAAAAAAAGCAAAAGTTGAGAGAGATAATTTTTATAAAACGAAATAAAAAAAAAGTACCATGTATCAACAACAAAATAAGTATCACTAATGAAGAAAAATCTATCTGCAAGAAGGAACATAGTCGAAATGTTTGTGTAAAATGTATTGATGAAAAGGTACTGTAAATGGATTTTACCTTTCTTATTCCCTCGAAAAATACTATATCTGTGGTCAAAAGCAATAACCGCTTAAGTCGACTTAAGAAGAAATTGAGTTATGGATGCCACCACGTTCCCTTGACTGTGCTCTACGTTTGTGTAAAATCGGGGAGTTTGTAACTTTAAAATAAAAAAGTTATTAATAAAAACCTATTCGCATTCCCATAACGGACACACTACGCGCTAAAACTTAAAAACGAGATTGCTCGAAACAGCAATTTTCGACTTAGGCGGTTATTGCTTTTGACCACTGATATAATAGACATATATGAAATAAACTTTGTTAAAATGTAAACACTTATTCCTTTCTAATACAAATAGCATTGACTGGTTAGAATTTGCGCGCGTAAATGATCGAGTTTGGACCACGGAATGATACTTGATTCAATCAAAATGTTAAGTTAGGCAATGTCTTGACTTTGCGGTCTTCTCTATTTGAATTCAAATTTTTTATTTATTGAATGATTCTGATTTAAATGTTTGATGAGACATAAACATTATTAAACAATGGCAAAAACTTACAGCCCGATTCTGTACACTTGATAAATTCACCATATTGACTATTTGTCAAGTTTTTATTATTTGTCAAGAATCGGTATTCTATCCCAAAAATAAAAGCTCTTTTCTTGATAAATTGTCAAAAGTTTGAATGCTATTGACAACAGCATACAAATTGAAATTTTGCCTATTGAAAATGGAAGAATTGTGCATGTTTACACTTTTACATCAGAGAAAATAAAAAAAAATGCCGTTACCTCCCACGAATTATTTTTTGTATGCAAAAAGCGCCTATTGTGATGAAACTATTGAAAAAAACGCACGAACTTATTTCCAGCCCAGCCAGGATTCGATCCAAGGGCGCTCGGTATGAGAAGCCAGCGCGTACCCGCTGGGCTATCAAGGCCGGTTTTTTTTTGCAAAACTTACTGTACTTAAACTGTTTGTCTTATTTTTTGACAATTTAACAACTGTCGCATATTCACCTTATGTTGAATTAAATGAGCTTTTTACTTTATCAATGTTGGATCAGAATACGAGCAAAGCTTTTGCTTGATAAAAATCTTGACAAAATTTCTTGATAAAAAATTTGTCAAGAATGCACAGAATCAGGCTGTTAAAATCATCATCAGAATGAAAGTCGGACTCATAACATGATGGGATGAAAAGTTTGCTATACTTTTGCGCGTCATCGGATGTCGTGCCTGTTCTGGCAACACTGTTCGTTATTTTTCATTCGTCTGTTCCGAGGCATTTGTATGATACCATTGCCATCTGCGCATTGGTTTGTGTCTGTGGAAATTCACCAACATGTAGAAAATTGAAGTTTTTTCAACAATGCGCTAGCAAAATACGCAGCTCCCTGTGGATGTTGGCAATTTGGAAGCACTGAGCCATGAGCGATTGTATACATTTTCTCCAATGGTGTTCGTTGAGGGTGTCGTAGCTGTGATTGGTCAATGTTGAATGGTCCAAAACTTGTGTATGTGTATCGGAAATTCGCATGAAATAAGTAACGCCCCCTCAAATGTTGTGACTTGATCAAGTTTTTCGGACAAAATTCGAGTTGATTTTTTTGCAGAACTCGTTACTTTATTTGAAAGCCGTTACAATTGTGTAGTTATAAATAGCGGATACAAGATCGGCTTTAAGTGAAACAATACGCATAATCGTCATTTTATTTTTGCATCTTGCTTATTGTGTCGCAAAAAGTGGGTTGATATTGGAGTGAAGTGATCATACAAAGAGAGAACCTTATGAAAACATGAGCCATTTACAAACCAAATTAAAACTTCTGGGATCTTAGTGTCACACTCATCACTGTTCGCATTCGAAGTGATGTGACACTAAGCTCTCGAAGCTTTCAAAAAATGGGCATGGCTTGTGAGTTTAGAACACACGGTTAAAATGTTTATATACATACACATCCGACATGCCCGAGGCAAATCGCCAGAGTGGCGCCCCTAGATTTTAATATTAAAATACTTAAGAAAGTTATCAACCACATATGATCTCTTTAGATTCAATTTTTTTTTCATACAAATCAATCGATATTCAAAATTATAATGAACATGCCGCCCTAGGCATTTGCCTCATAAGCCTCGTGGTTTGACTGCCATATATAGGGTGTTTTTTTTAGAGGTTTGTTTTTCGAATTGAGATAAAACTGGCATTTTGTGGTCAAATCTGGCAACTCTAATGTCATTTATGTTCAGTTTGGTTTGCCATTTCATCATGAACAGGTTGACAAAAGAACAACGCTTGCAAATCGTGCAAATTTATTTCGAAAATAATGGTTCAGCTCGCGAAGTTTACCGCAAGCTCCGTCCATTTTATGGTCGACATCGTCCATCAGAGCAATTAATTCGGTTAACCAAGGGTCGTTTTCGCACTACGTTTACTCTATGTTATAATACGCATCCGCAGAGACGTCGAACAGTGCGCACAATTGCCGCTGTAGAGCAAAATGTTGAAGAGGACCCGAATGAATCGATTCGCCACCGTGCACAGCAATTGGAGCTTTGTCCATCAACTGAAAATTGGACCTGTGGAATTGGCTTTATTCGAGCCAGCCGCGGCGGCCAAATGCCCGAAATCATATTTAAACATTAATGGCATAAAATTATCCTTCCAATAAAGCCAAATTGATGGACATTAAAACGATTTTCTTGTGTTTTATTTCAATTCGAAGTTCTATACCTCTAAAAAAAACACCACATACTTGTATATTATATATATACAGTGTCGGACAAAACATTTGCAACTACAATGCAATTGTTAAATTTTTTTCCCTGAGTAATTTCTGGACTTATTTAGTTTATTTTAATTTTTGCTTATTACAAAACATTTCAGCAATTAATATAAATTAAATTTTTGAAAAAATCTAGAGTGCTATGCACTTTTTTTTTTGCTTATTACAAAACATTTCAGCAATTACTATAAATTAAATTTTTGAAAAAATCTAGAGTGCTATGCATTTATGCGATTTAAACTGTTAAAAATTCTGTGCGACAAAACGTAAAATGTTTAGAAATTACTCTGACTGATATGAACATTGCATTGTAGTTGCAAATGTTTTGTCCGACACTGTATGTATGTATGCACATACAGTGAATTCGCAATAATATGAACTAATTAAAAGCCTGTTCTCTTCTGCGCAAAATCATCAAAATATCATTAATTTGCCGTACATATTTCATTCTTGATAAGTTTTTAAAAAAAATATTATTCATATTTTAAGGGTTTTTCAAGTTCATATTTTAGGGTCGTCAATGGTAGGGCAAAGTGTTCACATTTTGGGATGTTTATATTATCACGAGTTCACTGTATATGTTTTAAATTGAGAGCTCATCATCAGCCATTGTTTTCCCTTATTGTGTGTTTTTCCAGTACATTTGCTGAGATGCTGAAGCATTTAAATGAAGGTACGCACGTAAGGACATGACACATGTACGTTTGTGGCTAGTTATAAAAAAAAAACATTCAATTCAAAATTGATAAAAGACGTAACGCCTTCTTATGTTATTTAGTTGAGTTTGTACTTCGAATTGTCAATAAAAATCTTTTACAAGTAGCAATGTGCGAAACTATAGTTCAGCACGCTTACATATATCCTAATTGAATATACGAGTATAGGAATTGGAATTCAATGTACTTCGGAAAAACGACTTCAGATATAAATACATACATATGCAGTTTTTAACCTTTCCCATACTTTGAACTACATACTCGCATTAAAATGCATGTCCTACCTTTCTACTAATGCGAAATACTCGGGGAAGTGCAGCATTTCAATAAGTGCGAGAAAAAGTGAAGCACTCTTCACCTACGCAGCACCAACTTATCTTCTAGCACCCAGCCAGCACGCAATAGCAAAACTCATTTTAAAACTTCTTGCTGATTGATATACACGGTACAAGAGCAATGCGGCAGACAGACAAGTAGACAAAATCGCCGCGAACTGAGTCGACGAAGTACATATAATTTATGTGGGACTGTAATTTGAAGCGTGAACAGCTGCTCATTATTATCCACGCTCCCCCTCCCAAGTATGTATGTATTGCCAAACATTTATCGTATACATCTGTTCAACAACTACGAAACCAAAACTAAGAATTCGGAATATGGAGATAGCTGTTTACTTCGGAGACGATTGTACTTAGTAACCGGGTGATATCATTAGGTCAAGGCACTTGAGTTTAAATCAAAGTAAATCGAGTGAACGGAAAATTATTTAGCAAAATTAATTTCGGCAAATACATGTCACTGAATACACCAAATACATTCCACACACATTTATCCGACGCTTTTCAATCGAACCAATAATTTGAACAATCAGATAAATAGTAAAAAATTCTGGTTTTGGTTAATGAGGAGCCACAGTCGCCATTGTAATGAACAGTTGCACTGCGGTCGCCTTCGTACAGGTCGATGTCAGTAAGCTGCAAAGACTCATAAGCGACGAGACACTTCTGGTGATTGGTGCAAGATGCTACTGTTGATCGTTTGCTGCTCAAACACCGTATGTGCTGGTGTGAGTAGGCGAAATGGAGGGAATACCTCTCTCAAATGCGCATGCCCGGTGCCGTATGATGATGCGTTTGGATGAGCATTGTATAGTGGCCTCTTTCTCACCATCGGCGCTGTCGATCTTGTATCCGGAAAGAGAAGAAACTCGGAAACTGTTTCTGCGGAGATGTGTTGTGCTCGACGCAACTACACAACTCGTAGTGGCAGAGAGAGTGCGTATTGTGAGGATTGCCACAAGGACTCCATATTCAGTTCCCTTCCATACGTACGTGTGTTAAGAAGATTCATACATTTCCTTGTGGCATTTCAGTTGGCCTTGTATTAGTTGTACCCTTCTATGGAATTTTCATGTACATATGTAAATTTAAACATATTCACCTGATATGTAATTGTGTTGCGTCGATTTGAATTCAATTTAAGAAAAATTGAATAAGCACGCCGCGGCGGAGTCCTTTGCGTATCGTTAAATCGGATCGAGTCGAGTTGTAGTATCGGTACACACTCCCCTCATTGGAGTTAAGCGGTGTTGTGCTCCGTTGTGAGAGTATGTCGGTGCGGTCCAATTCACCAACGGTGCTTCTCGATATCAGCTACAAGCCGCTTCCCAACATTATGGATCTGCAGCACAATGTTATCAAATTGATCCAAGTGGAGCAACAGAACTACATGCATTCCATACACCTGCAGCAAGATCACCACCAGACCCCCAACTATATCAACTCACCGCAGCATCAGCCGTCGAATAATTCGCATCTGCCACATTTGCAGCTCGCCGCGCAACAGCAGCTATCCAATGGAGCCGATTACATCTCGTACGGCATTTTGGAGCCCGAGGAAGCCGACTACAATATACCCAGCAGCGAGATCCTTCGCACCAGCTGTGCTAATAGTGCAAGTGCCAGTATCAGTATTACCTCTACACCGCACAGTCAAAGTTCTGCGTCACCGGCGTCGACTGCAAGTGGCTGCAGGAGCAGTGGCAATGGCGGTAGTGTTGAAACTATTTCCAAGGAACTAAACAACAACAGTTACACGCAACAGGATTCGGCAAATATCAGTGCATCCGACCCGGCATCCACGGCGTCCTACTATCTTAACGATAACGGCAAGCGCACACGGGAATTCGACCAGGGCACTGAGGAAGTGTTACAAGAAAGCAAGAAGCCACATTTGCAACAACGTAGTAGTAGTAAGAGCCAGAATCAGCAGCAGCAACAGCAACAGCAACCACACCACCACCCCGCCTTCATCCATCGGCAGGATCAGAAGTTCTTCGTAGACTATCTTCCAACAACTGTGCATGAGGTTAATGCGAACATTGATCACAGGAGCGGGAGCGTTATAGGTGGTGGAAGTGGCAACGCCACCAGCAATAACAGCAATGTCAACAATAACACAGTTCAGCAATTTGATTTCGTCGACGAGGAGATGTGTGAAAGCAGCCAAGATAATTTCAAGTACACCTTCCAGCAACAACAGCAGCAGCAGAGGTCGTTGCAATCAGCGGCCGACATCTGTGGCAACGGGATAGCCGGCGGCAATATGCCAGCGTTGGCGATGCATCCAGTGAGCGGGCATATCCCCACCCATGCACAAGGCAACACGGCACCTGCAGCCAGTTCCTACGAGCAGTACGACGCGACCAATTCGCTCAATGGCAGCACTTACTCAAACTCTGACCGTGACGATATGGAGTATCAGCGTCACTCCATCACCGCCGTGAACAGCTATGCTTATGCCAACGATGATGACCTGAGTGGATCAACCGCGGACGCTCTATCCGAAGGACACGACTCGAACAAACAGTTCCGCAAACCGCGCCGGCGAACGAAACGTAAAGCGAGCAAGTCAGAAGATGTAGAGGACTTTCACAATCAGCGCGTTATGGCAAACGTGCGCGAACGCCAACGGACGCAAAGCTTGAACGACGCATTCAAAGCCTTACAACAGATCATTCCAACATTGCCGAGCGATAAGCTCAGCAAAATCCAAACACTGAAGTTGGCCACCAGGTAAGGAACCGATTAGTAAGCACCCAAAATTAAGGCGCCATGCGCACAATTCATGTAAAATCTCGTGGCTTTTGGGATAATCTTCAGCATGTGAGCCGCGAAAACCACGAATGTAGTGCTTATCACAGTTCATCACAACAAAAACGCTCTCTCTGCCTCTCATGCACTTAAACCGTAGAAAAGTGCGAATGCCTTCGAATTCCCATAAGGAAATTCCATAAACGCGGTAAATTCCCAAATGAAGGGCATTTCCGCATTGGCTCACCTTGTCATCTGCAAAAATGTAAAGTTCAGCTACCTACGTTTGCTTGCAGGTTTGCAGACTTGCTAGTTTAGGGATATTTGTGCATATAACATACACACATATGTATGTAGTTACATACATCATAAAAAACTTCCATGTACTTCTTATGCAATCATTTGCGCGCCGCCCGCTTTCCTTGCTCTCCATTAACATCAGTCTAATTCCAGATATATTGACTTCCTTTGTCGGGTACTGTCAACGAGCGAGATAAGCTTGCTAAAAGCATTGGACACGAACGGTGGTGCTACAGGCAACGGATTTGCAATCGGAGCGGCTTCATTGCTCAATGCTGCCGCCAATGGCACAGAAGCAGAACTCAAAGGACTGCGGCGTGTAACAGGGGCGCCTGTGATTCCACCAGAGAAGCTCAGCTATCTTTTTGGAATGTGGAGAATGGAGGGTGATGCTCAGAATAATAAAACATAAAGGGGGCAGTCAGTTCCCACTGTCGGCGCGAGAATGTCATTAGCTGTTTTCGGCGGATCGGTCAATTACGCTCAGCCATAATTTTCCATTTGATTTTAAGTACACGTAGATATATTATAGACATGGTATGTAATTGTATTTGGACACCTGGAAAATGTTTTCTTAATCACAAGTGAATAAAAAGTGAAGTATGTAAGTGAAAACATATGCGTTTTAAATTGAATTCGAAGCTAATCAAAGATGTCATTAAAATATTGTAAACTTGTATCCATAATTATGCATTGTACATCGGGCATTTATAAGTAGATAATGTATATATATGTATGCATGTTTTTGACCCCTAATGTAAACAGTTCCCAAACATATAAACATATTTATATCCATATGTGCGAACAGTAAGAACCAACAAATAAACGCAACACATTCCAAAGTGTTACAGAGCTTTGGAAGAATTTTAAGCTTAACTGCAGAAAAACACCAACCTTGTAAATGCCTGAATTCGCAGAAGAAAAACCCATACTTAATACAGGTAGACCTCGCTTAACATGTATTTTTTATAACACGGCCTCGTTCTAACACGGTTCACATTTTCGATTAGTAAAAAAGCCGCAGAACGGTATTGAAACAAAAAAAACTGCGTGTTATGTTTCCCTGATTTATACGCATGACAAACAAATTGAATCATACATATGTATGTTTCAAACAAGTATGTCTGTTATGTACATATACATAGATATACCTTGCTTAACACGGCACTTTCCAGTAACGTAACTTCTGTGTTAAACCAGGTCTACCTGTACATCGTATTTTCATAAACATATGCATGTGTGACAATTTAAAATCGTATAGCAATGAGAAATTTTAAATTTTTTATGTAAACCACTAGATGGGTATCGTCCCAGTAATTTGTGATAAAAGTATACAAGTATATAGTAGTGCAGCTCTACTCTGCTTGCCACTTTGCAGTTGGAGTTGTTTGTTTTCTTGATCTTTCTACGTCCCCATGAAATTAGGCGCGAAAAAATTGCTGGCGAAGGGCTGCAGAAAAATTCGTCTTTCTTTGGAAGACAAAGGAACTCGAGATTTTACAAGGCACAAAACCGAAGGGAATGCAAGCGGCACAAATATCCATACATAAATGGCACATTTTTATTTGCCGCGCGACATATTCAAAGCGTAACGTCATTTACTATAAATGTGGTACGAACGAATGAATAAACACACGCTTGCAGCCACCATCAATGTCGACTCTTCCTCCAACACCATTACGATTGCCATCACCCAACAGTAGCAGTGACAGATCCACATGTGCGCGCACAGTTTTATACGCACATGCATATATTCGTATGTATGTATGGATACACAAGTATACATGTTTATGCGACTGGAGACCCTCGCAGCAAAGCAAGCACCAAACACCACATCCGGTGATTTATGTTAACTTATTTCATTTCTGGACGACCAGAAGATGGGAAACTACCAAAAAGCATTTTTTACCATTTGTGAATGCCATATGTGCATACGCACATAAATAATATACATTGTAAGTATGTAATGTAGGAACTTAACTTTGCTTCAGCAAAAGTTGTTTCAATGAATACAAATCGCAGCCGATGTTACAAGTAGAAATGAGTGGGCGCCACCATTTACGACTGATTGCTATATGTTAAACCACCTCATATATGTATATATATATCTGTGGTCAAAAGCACTAACCGCTTAAGTCGACTTAAGAAGAAATTGAGTTATGGATGCCACCACGTTCCCTTGACTGTGCTCTACGTTTGTGTAAAATCGGGGAGCTTCTAACTTTAAAATAAAAAAAGTTATTAATAAAAACCTATTCGCATTCCCATAGCGAACACACTACGCGCTAAAACTTTAAAGCGAGATTACTCGAAACAGCAATTTACGACTTAGGCGGTTATTGCTTTTGACCACAGATATATATTCATACTGATATCTAGTTTAAGTCTTTTTCTTAAAAGCCACAAAGGGAGGAACGTTCTTTAGATAAACGTCAGTGCGAATAAGTCATAATGTAATATACTACACACACACACACTTACATATTGCAATCTTGTATATTGCAGAATGTTCTTCTATATACTTACATGTCTGTGGTGGTCATATGGAACAGTAGCTTGTGTCGACATAAGGCAGAATTGAGTTATTGCGTTGAAACCTTTATAGAAGTCAAGACGTTTAACCCTTTCGGGACTACTGGAATAATATGTACGTCCCCTCAAAACAATTGGCAGATCTTATGACATGTGTTAAATATTTATTCGAATTTTAAGTCCCTGGATAAAAGAATGACTTCGGAATTCTTAAGTATGCAACATCATTTTTTAATTATTTTTATGTTCGTTTATGCAAAACGGAATGCGCTAAAACACTCTTCTTGCTAGGACGCTCTCGGAACTTAATCGTGTTCCACACTTAGATCTCTCTCTTTCAAGATTTATAGTCTTAAGAATTATTGTTTACTTTGTTTTAATTTCAACTTTATTATTTTGTTCATAGTTCATAGATGGGCTCTTACAATTTATTTTTTGTTTGACTGAATTGTAAATAAATAATTTTCTAGCTCCACCTTTCATAGCATGGGAACATTTTTTCTAAGAGTATTTTGGTTTTCAAAATTAAGTCCCGCCATGAATGTACATATTTCAGGCGTCTTGAAAAACTCTTTGTTTTTAGCAATATTATGTGCGTTCACTCTTTAGCGTGTTACTTTGTTTGTTTACTTTGGTAGTAGTAAAACCACCAGTAAACCAACCAGTAGTTAGTAGTAGAACCACCTCAAATGAAAAAGAATTCATTTTTTCTAAAATCAAAAACACAACGGTGGGATTAAATTTGGTACAGAGAAACTGTGAAAACACACGAACTAATAGGTCTATTGACTTCAAATTTGGGGAAAGTACTCTAAATGATTAATAATTCGGCAAATGTTTTTGTTCTTTTTGGAAAATCAAAATGTGCCGGGGTCAACAAGGGGTTTCCAGTTTACATGGGAAACAAAATTTAATGGGCCTATAGACTGCAAATATGGTGAAAGCATTTCAAATGAGAAATAATCAAGCAAGTATCTTCCATCAAAGTTTGACGGCCAAGAAAGGATTAAAAGGTTTCCAGTTTACATGGGAAACGAAATTTAATGGGCCTATCGACTTCAAATATGGTGAAAGCATTTCAAATGAGAAATAATCAAGCAAGTATCTTCCATCAAAGTTTGACGGCCAAGAATGGATTAAAAGAAACTTAATTCATTGGGTCCATTCACTTCATACTTTATGTATTTGAGGCAAAACATCGCCTTTATCTACATATAACAGACTTATTTGTTTAGTATTTTAATTTTATTACGTCGAAATTCATTCTTGCTTTGTCCAGCTTAAAGGAGTAAGTTATTGTTTCGACTTTATATGAACTATTACTTACGCGTGTATAACGAAAATGTTGCAAATGATAGTAATGTAATAAATTGAGTCAGTTTCTGCTTAATTATTTTTAAATGTGGTTTTCGAAATGTACGTATCCGATTTCCACGCGCCACGCATGAGAGACTCTCGCATGTTTTAATGAACTCAAACTAAATTAACTGCGGTTTTCATGTCTTATTATCCTGTCCTGCTTAGGACTGTTTGGGAACTTGTGGCGATCATATTGTACATACACAATATTGAAGTGGTTTGCTAGAAAATAAATTGATTTTCTGACACTCCTTCACGAATTCCTCGTTGCAGTCAGTTTTTGGTTTCGTATTTCAGGCTCAAAATCCTCTCTTGGAAGGGTTTGTGCGAGTTATGCATGTCTCTTAGGGCGTATGCCATCTTCCACTCCTTATGAAGTGAGTTATCTTGAAAAAATAAAGGAAAGAAGCGAATCGAGACATTTTATTAACACAAATCAGCGTAGAGCCAGTTATTCAATTAGGCTTGAGTACGAGATTTGCGGAAACACTTTTGATCATCGTGTTTGCCAATAAAATTTAGAAAATTAATATTTGCGTTAAACTGAAACTTAAGCGCTCCAGAGTACTAGTCCTGACCAATGGTTTCATTTAGAAATAATAGCCCAAGAAAGTCTTCTGTGTTTTCAATTTGTTTTGCTTATACATAGTAGTAATTGTTTCTCAAGTTATATTTGGTTGCGCTCGGTAGTTTTTGTTGTTTTCTGTAGTTTTAATTGATGCTGAAGTGTGGAATTTTTAGGAAAGGACTTCATGCTGTAAGTCTGCTGCGAGTGGGATTTTCTGCGAGCGCACAACGCCGGCCAAACAATATGTTGGCTAACAATGAGCACACAGGCGTGTGGCCTCGTCAGTGCACATGTGACCATTAAGCACAGACAAACGTTTTTCGGGATATGAAGTGAAGCCAACAACGTAAACACTTACCGCTGAAAGACAATAGCGCAGAGGGATGCTGCACATGATCCTTATATTTCGGTTGATTTTAGAGAGTCCTCTTGCCATGGGTAGTCGTCGATTTTCACATATGTGAAGGATTCTTGAAACTGTGTTGCAAAAGACCTCAACTCACTTTTGCTCATGGGGCGCCACTTAGCAGTGGAACTTAGTATATATGTACATACATATGTTAAGGGTGTTAATGCTTGTTCAGTTTGACAGACCCAAGGTTCATTGCCGTTTATCCTGACATTTTTGCCCATTAAACAATGTTTCTGCTATCCACATCTTCTAGTTATTTTGCATAGTATAAATCGCGTTCTTTCAGTCTCAGGCGTATACAACTATAACTATGTATGCATCTATGTGTGCCTAACTGTGCTACACCTCGCATCGCTCCAACATCGGACTGTGTTTTAATTAGTCTACCGAGAAGTTGTTGCGGCCATTGATGCGTTCATTCCGAACACTGCGATCTTGAGCGCTCGTTGCCGACCGTGGCGATTCCATCTATAAGCGCGCGTTGCACATGTAACTCTGCTCGCATTTCCGTGACCGCAAATAGCCAGTTGTGCCAGGAGAAGCGCGAGCGAAAATTCTGAGGATATGGAATTCTCGGGCCCACAGTTTTGTACCTCGCTTATGTCGATTTATGAGCACATCTGTCGAACGCTTCGCTGGCAGTGACAACATTATTTTCAAATTCTACATACTACGTGCGTATATATATGTGTAATATATTCACATACATACGTGCACTTTGGTTTTACCGAGCTAAGTGACCTTCCGATGCAACTGATTTGAACAGCTTTTTCTTGTTCGTCTGCAGTGCTAATGTAAGTAAGTATTCGCCTGATTGCCAACTCACATCCCGCATGCCAGTAACGGTGGCACGAGGCTTGCAGCTGCATGTGCCATGACTCGTTACTTAAAAGCTATACGGTTAACTCCCATTGTGCAGCTGTAGTGAATTTAGCTAAGCAAATGTGCAGCAAAAATCATGTCGTACAGGCAATAACATATAAAGAAACAACAACATCTGAAATGGCGCACAAAACGCAAAGATCAATCAGCGATTGAAGTTCATTACTGCCGCGAGCACGACCCCACAATGGCGCGCATACACATTAGTTCACATTCATAACACTAAGAAAACAATCAGGACGGCAACAATAACAAAAACTGCAATTACAAACTCAACAACAAGTGTACGCATCAACCATAAATCCATTTTACAATTCGGGCCACCAGCAAGAGATGCAGAAACGCTCGAGTGCACAATCAATGCTTATATACATACATACATACATGTGTGCGTAGTTTAAGCAGAGTGAACCGCATAGTATAGGAGGGGAAAGGTAGTGTACGCATAAATATTTTCTTTAAAATTTCTGAAAAATAAAACACATATAAAAGTGTTTAATAGCCGCTACTAAATCGCTTGCTAACTACACACGTACGTATGTTCTATGTATTGATATGCGTATATTTACTTAGATTTGTGTGTGTGTCGGCTTTAAAAAGTATATGTGTGTAAACAAATTGAAAGTAGTAAAGCCAGAAAAAGAGATCCCGCACCACCCAAGCATTTGGGCATTTGGCATCGAAAACCAGAGAGAAACAACTTTTTGTTTATTTATTGAATTTGGTACAAAACAACATGGAGGGTAAAAACAATTTACGTAGTTAGCAAAGCTTGTGAAATGGAACAATGTGGGCCTTTTAGCCAGAGACGATTGCACATGCTGATACAGGCAGAAGAATAGTTTCGAATGTCAAAATGTCGAATTATTTTTTTTGTCTTTTTTACTGGAGGTACATACATATTAGATTTGAGTGACTTTCAAAAGAAAACTCACTAACTAGCATAAACTAGCATAAAATTAGTATGAAATGTAAACAATGTACTTTCTTTGTACTCCAATTATGTCAATCTTTGTGCCAGCAAATACAATTTGCGGTATGCTCTAATCTTTCTACGTATACGACAACAATCGCCCACATGTTGCAAAAGTTTTCAAGTCAACTTTGGGGGCGCTTTCATGGAATGTCCTTCCGACTATCACTGCTCTCGATTCATGGCATAGTCTGGCCGAGCAGTGCTTCCTTTCATACGAAGAAGCCAAAGATTGGGTCAATTGTTTTATCACCCCAAAAAACGAGGAATTTTTTCAATGTGGAAGACGTATACTCTCAGAGGGAAAGTCGTGAAGTGAAGGAACCAATTACCAATTTCCTTGAATAAAGTTTCATTGATAGATGCAAAAAAAACATCAAAACTTATTTGTACCCCGAAACATCGATATATGTTTACTTATTAAACAAAATATAGGCACGAAGTTGAATCTGATTATGTTAAATTGTATTAGGTTGTGAATATTTCCTTTTAATATAGGTGAGTTGTAGCTTCATCGGACAAACATCGTAAAACGAGAGTACCGATTGTTTTAATTCAATACCTACATATTTACTCAACTTACCCAAAATTGAATGAATTCATCAAAAACTGCATGGCGTTTTTTATTGTGTAATGCGAATGTATTTGAATACTTTTATATTGCGCTCGTTAGAAAAAAGGATGATAGTAATGACAAGCACCAAGTTTTATATAAATGTGACACGAGTTGCACAGTTGAATTGTAGACCATAAAGGACAAAGCAAAATAAAATTTAATAAGCTTAATACAAAACTCTTTTACAAAATTTCGACAGTAAAGTTTATTTAGATATATACGTAACGCGTTGTTATTTGTATGTACTAAAGCGGTCGCGACATAACTAGTACCTATATATTGCATTACTCTAACAACACTGCACCAGTATTTGGTCGAAATGATGTTTGCTCGCATAAGTTTGGTTCAGGGCACTGGGGGACTTTACATCCTTGACGTCCTTTTTGGGGACTTTACGTCGTTAGCATACGTTTTCTAAAACTTACCGCATTCCTTTCCTTATGTGGTAATTTTTGGTTAATGCCAGCGTTACGATCTATCTTCCGCTCAGTTTTCTGCTTAGCTATATCATTTTCATCAGCGGATTTATTCCAGGCCAATTTCTTACGTTGCTTCAAGTGGCCATCAATTGTTGGGGTTGCTCCATGACGCTCATTGTTATGGCGTTCATGTACAAACGTATATAAGATGCGGAGGTCTTCATGGACAAGCTAGATGCGCGATTTGATCGCCCGGAAGAGTACGACAAAATTCGCAAGTTCGGCGTTTTCTGCAATCGAATCGTGCTGATATTTGCCACTACTTACTGGTGCTACTCGACCAGTACATTTGTAAAATCCATTTTCCATGGCCGACCTCCATACTCCGTGTACAATCTGGTCATGAATTGACGCGACGGTACTTGTGAATTTGTCATTCAAGCTTTCTTCGAGTATTTCCTAATGGACTTCACTTGTTTCCAAGAGGTGGTGGGTTATTCTTATCCAAATATTTACATAAACGTCATGCATGTTCATCTGAAGCTGCTAGCCAATCGCGTTAAACGAGCTAGCGAAATCTTGGATGGCCTTGACCTACGCGAACAAAGAACTGATCCAATCCATATTGGATCATAAAAACATATTAAAGTAGTTTTCCTAGTTTGCAACCGCTTAATTCACATTTCCTAAATCTATGATATTCAACAGTCTATTTAACACCGTCGGCCCCATCATCTCCGCTACCATTTTCGTGCAGTTCCTGATCATTCTGAGCTGCACACTGATTAACATTATGATCGTCGCCGATATTAGTGCCATGATTGCGTCGTTTTTTTACATCATTTCAGTAGTGGTCGCCACATTTCAGTGCTGCTACTACGCCAACTGCTTAATGGACGACAGCGATAACTTGGCGCTGGTAATCTTCCATTCGTCGTGGAAAGAACAGGATCAGCAGTAAAAGAAATCATTGGCGAAAGACACTCGTTCTAACTGCCATGAAATTGTTTCCTATTACTATGGGCTCGAATTTCAATGTGAGTTATGAAAAGATTTTATGATCAAGTTACACGTGCTTACTACGGGCACTAATTGGCGAATCATTTACAGGTTGCCAAATTTGCTTTCTCTGTTGATACGCTAATAAATCAAATGGATTTTTGTAAAAAGTTCAGGACTTGAAATCATGGTTGATGAAGTGCTTGATTTGAATACATGCGAGACACAATGCTTATTAAAACTAAATAAATGTAGACCGCAAACCCATAAAATTCCAAATCCTAATGAAACCCCTACTGGTCTCGTAGATCTATATTCATCAGAGTTGAGCACACTCGCCCAACCACAATTATGTATAATACTAATGCGGAGCATCTGGAGCAACCCAACCCGCCTTCGCACCCTCGTGATATTAATACTTCATAGCAGCAAACGGTAGCCGTGTTCTCACGCACTTGCTCAAGCATTTGAATCACGAAAACGATGCATTAACGGGCTGCTGTTGATTGATCTTTAGAATATGCTGTCAATGCTATTGTCAATATCCGTAGGCAAACGAGGGAACTGTGGGGAAATTTTGAAATAACACAAGTGGGGAAGTGGGGTATAGTACCGATGGTCTAATGGAAACAGGTCTTTTTAATTGTTGATATATTCTCACACTTTGTCGGTATGAAGATTTTACTTCCATCACCAAATGAAAGTATTAAAATCACCACGAAGCTTCGCTTCGGTGGGCAGAGGGGAATTTACTTTTAATTAATTTGGCCGCAAAGCATTTTGTATAGTCTCTATTGCATTTCAACTCATTACTACACTATACTACTCCCTATCTTCTATACACATACATATGTACTATTCAAATAACAACGCTTTGGTTCCAGGAAGCGCAAAATATTACGAAGTTTATGCCGATTCGAAGCTCGAAATAAAACTTGGATGTGTACCTCACAAATATTTTATAAGGGGTTATGAAAAAATTCGGATCAATTAGCATGGTATCTTTCGGTGGAAAACGACGAACGGATGGATTACGACACTTAAGCGCAGGGTATAGGTAGGTCGTTCCGGACCGACTGCAACATAAATTCATTTATTTATTTTAACGACCGCTTTGGAATCACTTCACTTAATCCCCACATTTGTTCCATCATTCTGAGTTTGTGACTGCGGTCTCAAGTGTTGCAGCAATTGAGAGGCGGCATATTATATTTTAGTCGCACACTTTTATGACACAATGGCGTTATATTTATTATGTGGCCATAATTTAACACATAATTATTTACATTCTTCCGTATAATGAAAGAGGCATTGGCATTAGCTCTACTGATTTGCAAACAGATCAGCTGCCAACATTAAGTCTCGCTTACTGGACTGAACTACGTGCTTACGTAAAGAAATATGTGCGTGTCGATGTTAATGAAGTGCTTGTTATAGTGGGACGGAAACCAACGATTTTGTCTGGATACGTACTGTATATGCACAGAATATCTCTTGCATGGAGCAAACGAGTTCTTCGCCATTTCTTTCGCTGTACTTATGATTAGCAACAAAATGTGGAATATGTTTCAAATTAGTGACATCGCTGTGTGTTGAAATCAATAGATTCTGACATGTATTGCTGCTTTTTTCTTCGCAGCATTCACTTTTTAATCTCAAGTGTAAAGCAGCTAACAACAAGTTTGTATTGTATGCAAGTATGCATGTTGATCTAACAAATGGTAGACCGCCCGACCGAAGCCTATCTGTAGAAAATTCACGTTTTATAAGTATGGAAATTGTAAAAAAACAAAATATGTTATACTTATTTTTAAAGAAGAATGTTTCCGCCGCTTTTAAAACAATGTTATGTTGTGTGATTGGCGTATTCTGTTGACAACAGCAAACGAAATATTCATAGACTCCACTCTTTCAGTCTTTGTTTCAATTTCTAGGTCCGTCTCTGCAGTGTATGAAGCCGTATGGTGTAGAGAGAGACACGCATCAATAGAAAACCAATAAACACCGAACATTGGCAACATATGTTTCGAATTAATGCGTTTCGCGACCGACGAATGCGAGTGAATACGCGCTCGAAAGTGTAAAATGTATAAATTCAGACGCGAAAAGTCACTATCACCGCGAAAACGCCAAAAGCGAAATAGTTGACTTTGTAGTCATTGGTTCTACTCGCTAATACCATCCTTACACTGCTAAAATCTTAATTACCTCAAAAATGTCGGTAAAACGGCGTTTCATTTCCGTTTTTGGTTTTAAAATTTTGACGTGGCACAAGTATGATACTTATTAACAATAGCGAAGTTACTTATTCCACAAAAAAAAACAAGTAACGATTTTGCATATTGTCAAAAACGTTTCGGTTCTGTTGGTAACTAGTTATGCTTGGTTTCTGATCACACTGAAAGAGTTAGCCATTTGTGTCATTGTTGTTGGTGTTGACAACAATAAGACAGAAATTTAGACACTGAAAAACAAATACAAACAACAAATCTATTTAAGTAGTGAAGTTATGAAAACTGCGTAAGCAAATATTACTACTTTTGAGCGTGCATTGGAAATATGCAATAATACCGATTAGACAGTGGCGGATTCAGGGGGTGTTTTGGGGGTTGAACCCCCCCCCCGAAATATTAGGATCGACATTAAAACTACATACAAATTAAAAGACAATTTATGAATATCAAATTCAAATTACGAATTACTTTTTGAAACCCCCCCGAAATATTTTTCTGAATCCGCCTCAGCGATTAGAGATTTGGTGCCGAGTGCAGGGAAGCCAGTGGCATGTAATTAACATGACTTACAGATTCTGTGAAGTGGTTTTACTTTTTGAATTCTTAATTCCAATTTCTAATTCTATTTGATTCGATTTGACCCAGTCAGTGAACACGGTGTTTCAATTTATGAAGTTTTTTATTGTTGTACGTAAGTATTATGTACATACAGGGTGGCGCAAAAGTCATCACCTTATCGTAGATGCCGATAATATAACTTTTGCAAATGACGGCAAAAGTAAATTTTGTTTCGATATTCATTTATTCAATCACTCATTCATTCACTTATTTTTTACATACATACATACATTCATTCATAAACAAAATAGGGCCAAAGAACATTGGGTAATAACTTTTGCGCAACCCTGTATGTATATTCGGGTTGATGAATTTGGCATACTCCTATTTGCACATTATATTCAACATGCTCAAGTCGTTGCCATTTGGTCTACAAATCAGGAGCACCCCACCAAACCTTGCTCTACATATTGCCACAGTATGTGATATATTTGGAGGGAGAATCCTTTACCACAATGCAGTTTATTTTTAGTCTTATTGCTTCAATGAATTCATTTTCTAAAGTTATTGCGTACTCATACAAAGAATGTGACGTTTCATTCAATGTAATCGGTTTGCACATTCATGCTTTAAAATCGCTACAAAAAAGCTTTCGCTAGCAGAAAGAGACAAAAGTCACACCGATAAGATTAGATATGAAATATTATTTGTTGATGTGAGGCTACACAGGCTTCTTCTGGAGTTGAGTTGTGGTAAGTGAATTTTGGACGGGGCTGCGTACACACGTAGAGTGAACGACTAGAAATTAAAAAAAAAATTGTTTATTAATATTTTTAATATAACTAAATAATTGCTACACATTCCACTTGGACAAAAATTGTACTTAATTCGTGTACTGTATTTTTAAATCGCAATACAATGAAATAAATGCACGCAGATTAGTGTGATAGACGTGACATAAAGCACTTGCCGATATTGATAACAGAGATAAGAGCTGAATCATAGCTATCGAAACGAACACTACACTAACTGTAATATTATATACATCCATATATGTTATAAACATATTCAAGTAATTTCCTCATTGTGAAAAGTTAAAACTACCCAAAAAATGGTACAGAAGTGCATAGTATTTACAATAGTATTTCTATACTGCACACTTTCGGCCGCTGATAACACCACACAAAAAACTGTGCCAGTAGAAGAAAATGTCACTACGGCAACAAATCCGATCATCACCACTACCTCAACGCCCAAAGTAAGTTTGCATGTCGTCGAAATGTTAATTAATTTAATTTAATGTGCTAAATTAATGCAAATTACTTGCATTACTCACTTGTTGCGTCCAAATATTGAGTTTATCAATCTGTTTGCGATGTTAGTGCTTGTACTCAGACTCCTGACATTAGGCTACCTTTCATATGCGCTTCTATGTTCGTGAATGCTTTTTTGCATCCCAAAAGTATGCAGCACACTTACGAAACGAAATATTCTCTCAATTTAAGGTCAGTGTTTTGGAAAGTGCATTGTGTAAAAAATGCATTTGCGACAAAGATGTTAAGCAGCTAGACTGCAGTAACAAAAATATGATTCAAATGTTTACGGATGAAGAATGGAATATTTTGCAAAACGGAGACTTCGACTTTGAAACTATTAAACTGGAGCACAACAACATTTCCAAAATATCACAGTTTCGCACATATCCGGTGAAAAATTTGTATCTTGCATTCAATCAGATTGACAGCATTGACGTTGGCGCCTTCCGAAATCTCAGCCAACTAACTAAGCTAGATTTGTCGCACAATAAACTGACTTCAAAGGCACTGGTACCAGATGTCTTTAAGGGGGTCTATTCCGCTTCGGATTATTTACCGCTAGAAAGAATGCGAGAACTGGATTTGGGTTACAATCAACTACACAATTTGGATGCAGATCTCTTTGAACATGTTCCCAAGCTGGAAATGCTGACACTATGCGGCAACACGTTTCAAGTCATCGACACTCTAACGTTGTCCGCTATAACCGGACTGTCTTCGTTGAAGGTTGGAATACTTTGATACCCTTGATAGCAAACCACATTTATTGATGGCGAGTGCGTTTGCTTTTAATTGTTTCTCCACAGACTCTGGACATGTCCTATATGGAAATAAGTGAATTACCTGACAATTTTTTACATGGCCCACGCGACTTGGAAACACTGATATTGTCCGGCAACCTGTTCGACGAGTTGCCCGATGACTTGGAGCAAGCCGTTAACTTGAAGGAGCTCGTTCTCGATGAAAACCCAATAGGTGACATTGCGGGAGAGAAGTAAGTACTTAACTACCACTTGTGTCGTATTTATGTATCAATCAATCAATTCACCATCAAATAGTGTTTTTCCTGCGATGAAAAACTTGCAATACCTGAGTATTTCGTACATGCCGGATGTGTCGCAATTCGGAGCAGAAGCATTCAGCAATTTACAAAGTTAGTATTTTGGAAATCGGACCATATTCTGTTTTTATATTAGTACTTCTACTTATAGACTTGCAAACCCTGATTGCTTCAAACAACCAGAATTTAACGTATATCGATCGTAGAGCTTTTGCCAGAAATACTACAAATCCAGAAATCTTCGATTATCCACCATTGGAAAAGGTTTATAGTCATATATTTTGAGTTTTTCTTTCCCTCAAATATTTAATCTCTCTTTAAATAATGTAGCTTTATTTGCACAACAACAATTTGACAACATTAGATCATGATATGCTGGAACGTTGGGACAAGATTTTGGTTATCGATTTGCGTTATAATACCTGGACCTGTGACTGCAACAACAGATGGCTGATACACACATTGTTGATGCAAATAAATAATACCACGCCCCAACTCACTCAAGGCGTAACTTGTTACGAGCCGAAAGCCTTGCGTGATATCCCACTAATGCAGCTTAATACGCAAAACAAAGTACTGGTCTGCAACTGGGTGCATGGAAATGAAAGCCTATTTTTGATAGGACTCCTGGTCGGCATTTTGATATGCATACCTATTGTTTTCGCTTCGATTGCACTGTGGCGACGTGGCTGCTTCGGGCTGAATCGTATGAACAGTGGCGCCAATCGCTCTCTGTACGACCGTGCTAGCTTCAGTGATGACGTTCATATTTGAATGTTCGCAAACATGATTATAAATACGTTACGTAATAATATATATATCAGTGAAATTTTTGTGTAAATAAAACTTTAGTTCTGTATATAACATACATACAGATAAAAACTTACATAAAAGATATGTAAACCCTGAAATTTATAGCATCATATAGAAACAGTGGACTTAATTTTAAATAGAAATGGGAATTAAAATTGAAAAAAAAATTAAGAGAAAAAATGGCGTCAAGTTTTTGGGTGGAAAAAAGAACATTGAAGTGAAGTGAAGACTTCGCTAACACGTAGCGTGGATTTTCATTTCATTTTCCACTTTTCCACAATGGCCACACAGCGAGCGAATTGAAGACATTTTCTCATCCAAATATTTCGCTTTGATGTTGTGACACACTTTTATGCTGCCATGCTTTTTCGCTCAGTTTAGCTTATGGCATTTGAGTTGCCGCTATTAACAACCATTGCAGGAAATCGGTGATCTATAGTATTTACTGCGACTTTTCGTCTATAAAATACATATGCGTGGGTGCATATAGTTTTAGATATTTTAGGTATTGTTCTATTGACCTGACATTGCTACAGCCAAAGTGCTTTCAGTTTCAAGTATGCATTAAAGTAATGTTTGCATATGCATTTGAATATTCAATTTACGTTTAAAATCCATTGAAACGTATGTTTAGGTGAAGCTTACATTTTCAAATATCTTGCAAAAATCAACATGCAATGGCAACACTGCAACATTGTTTTCGCTCTGTTGCCTACGATTCCCAAGCTTAGGTTTGCTGGCAATAAACGGTGCTTTGGCTCTCCCAACTCAACGGTAGCAACTCTACACCAATACACCGCGGGCTGTTGAGGCAAGCGGACGTACATATCGGTCGGGCAGCAGTTAATTAGCAGTTGATATTCGGATTTTAAAGCCGAGTGTCAGTTACAGCAAATATTATTAGAGTTTGGTGGTATTTTCAAATATCAACGAATCCTTCACGTATGCAGCGCCCAAAGTTGGGCTGTGAGAGTAAAAAAGGGATAGCGTAAATTGCACATGTTCGTATACATTGTGACACGCATGAGTCTTATTGTACGGACCAGTTTTCAATGAATGAAAAGTGAAATCGTGCGAAGCAGTAATGGCTTAAGTGCATTTGTTCAGCATCTTTTGCACTTGAAACCGAGCGTAATAATCAGATATTGCTCACATTGTTGCCATCATCGGTTTCGTGTTCAGTTCAGCTTCTTTAATTTTGCCCGCAAGTGTAAAAAGTAATGAATTGCGCAAATAATTCACAACTTGAACTGTTTTCATTAAACGGACTTTGTTTTGTATAATTACTCGGCGACACGACAACCTGTGCACGTGCATAGACCGGCGCAGCGACCTGACTAAGTTTATCGAAAATATTCAAGAGTGTGCACTGCAACATATGTATGTGTAGAGCCGCAGTATGAGCTCAGATAAAACGGCGGCGGTGGATCCAGTAGCAATTGCGGTGAGTGCCATGGCTTCTCCAACTTCAGAGTAAACCAAACCGAAGGCTACAGCCGATGCTGGGACAAATTATCTTTCCATTGCATTGCTACAAAATTTGCGCGTGGAGTATCAGCTAAGTGACCCATCTCAAACGGGTTTTCCTCGAATTGGAATTGTATTATTTTTTCCACTTCACCCGTAACCAGTTTGGCGTCACATTCGGTATACAACAACTACAACCGATGTCAAGATCACTAAATGTTTAATGACTACTATTAAAAAAAAAAGTGTTTTTCTACAAGAAATCGATTCGAACGGTGGTTGAGTAACTGTTGCTGGGTTTAACACTGAGTAATGCGCAACTGAATATTCAACCGCACCAAATCAACTTTGAGCTTAGTTTAAATTTCACAGACTGCTGTTTCCGAAAACACCAATTTATATACAAATATGCAGACATTAAAATGTATGTATATAGGTCGAAGCTACTATGCGGATGTACGGATTAAATCATTAAAAATATTTTCTTTCTAAAGTTAAACAAACTTAAGAGCACATTGTTTCTGTTACTTGCATTAAGCCATATTAGTTTCACAATTAGTGGTACAAGTTACTTCCACTGCATAAAAAAGTGGCAAAGTATGTACACATACACTGTTAATATTTATGTGAAAAGGAATGATTAAGAGTTTTTACATTTGTGCCACAGTAGGTATTAGCATTTATATATATTGGCTGAAGTTGGCATTAAACAAATCAAGTCGCAATTTTTAGCGTTTGTGGTTGGTGCTTTCTTGCTCGGGTTCAAAGACGCTGAAACAAAATGTGTAGAAATGGTATTATCTGTCGGAATAATTGTCTAATTGACTGAATCTTTCTATGCAGGCTGGTAGTACGTCAGCTATGAATTATTTGCGCAATCAGTGCAAATTACGTGCAACTCTGGAGAAACACATTTAAGTTAATGATTGCTCAAAGTATTTATATATGTATTGTAATTAATTGGACTCGATTAGAACGTATGTTTTTCAACGAGTAGGTATCGTTAGTATTTGCTGATGGATTGAATTTGGATACTAAAATATTGATAATATATGACTGCATCGGGAGCGCAACACATATGACTTACTTTTCTCACCCTTGCGTGAAAAAAAGCGATCGCAAGGAGCCGAGAAGTTAGTAACTACTAAATAATAAAAGTTCAGGAAGCTAATTTCAAATGTATAAAAAATGGAATATAATTAGTTTTGGGTATATGCAATGTGCAAATAATTTCAAGATTACATACGTATGTATATGCATATACCTGTAGATGGGTTTATGTTTGTCACAGAAATGCGAAAAACATTTTTGGTGATTGAATGATTGAAATTGCAGTGTCTAAAAACGAAGTTAAGCTGTAGACCCAGAGACAACGACTAACGATTAAAAACAAGTTTACGGACTGCATTCGCAAACAAAAGTGAGATGGAAATATAAGCCAAGAATTTAATTGATGCCGAACTGTTTCAAAATGCTGAAACGACTCGAAAGCACTTAAGCGTAAAATCAAACCTGAATATGAGCGATGCGACTCAAATTAAGGGGGTCTTCTACCTTGTGGCCTCGTTTTTGATACTGTTTTTTGACAATAGATTGTAGGGGAACCAATAATACAATCAAGGTTCGGTTTTTTGCATAGAATTCGTTTATTTCTATACTTCCAACATTAATTTTTCTGAAATTTTACTGTCTCTAGTTTGACCGTGATTTGACCTTGAAATGTCCCTTACGAAAAATTTATACTAAAACGGTTGTCACGATTCAGCCCATGAAAGTCGTCTGAAACAAAAAAACCAAAATGATTTAGTTTCCTTATGACTTTGGCTATCGTTTGACACGAGGTTTTTGAAAAATTCCAAAATTTAACGAAACAGGCAACAAACAAACAAAAATGTCTACGTTTTCAAGGTCAAGAATAGCTGTAAAAATCGTTAAAATGAAAAAAATCTAAAAAGCTCGTGTCAAACGATAGCCACATGTTTTCCGCAAATTTTGATATATCACTTTAGTTAATTGATCAATTAGTTCTCGAGATATCTTGCCAACCAGTTGCAAAAACACAACTTTTGGGAAATTGCATTTAAAGTGGCGATGAGCGCTGCGATAACAGCATGCGGAGCTATATTCGATGACTCTAAAAACCCCGAAATAATAAGATTTCGGTTATACCCTTTGAATATTATATTTCTAGTACCTTCTAGGCCACAAAACTGCAAAAAAAATAAAATCGATTTTTTTGAACCAACAACCTTAAGTCGCGGACGAGAGTCAAAGGCTGTAGGTATATTTATGAATGCGAGAAACTAGCACTGGTGCTCTTCAGAAACATTTAGCAGTGCAGTTTTTCTATTGCTGCTACATATTTTACACAATATAATGGTCAAGATTGGGATAGTAGGATAAGATTTGGCTTACTTCAAATATGCCCAACGAAGTACTCATAAAAGTGTAAGGCTTGCAATAAAGTACCTGCAATTCTTTAGATAGCAAACAAAGTGGAAATTTTCGTCGACTTTTCAATCATAATATTTGCTCCATTTCATTTTGGAATCAAATGGAATGAGTGAATCGTAGTTTATTTACAAGTAAGTTATAAATGTTAAAGATATTCTCTCTTTTCCGTTTTAAAAACTGTTGTGATTACTATTTGAAGTATGGAATCGACTATAATAACGTTGAATTATGAATTGTTGACACAAAGTAAAATATAAATTCGAATAATGGTTTAACACTTCACTGCATAATATTGCATGTATGCAATGCATGTATTCATTGTTCATTCTTCAGTTGTGCCTTTCATTTTAAAAAAATTTGATTATTAACGGAATTTTGGGAATAACATTGAAAATATGTGCAAAAAGTCGAAAAAACAGTGATTCGATTTCGTGCAATAATTTTTGTTATTGATGGCGATGGTTACGTGGCGGTCGCCGTCGCTCAGCTGTTTAGTGCGTAGGATTACGAGTATACAGTGACGACCGACCTAGGTTCGACTCCCCCAGTAGCTTTCGGCGGTAACGTCCTCAGTAGGATATGGAAAATTTTCGCCAATCTTCTTCCATATGTGCAGGAATTAAACAAATTTTCATTTTTACCATCAAAAATTGGCAAGCAACAAGATTTTGTTCTTCTTTTCTTCTTTCTGAGGGCAGCTGTCGAAGGTGAAACAGTTTTTTTTTGTTTTTAAGGTTTGGCTACGGCGGAGACTCTAACTTCACATCGCGCTCTAACGCGTAGAAAAAATAAAAATCGGAATGAGTCGGTTGTTGTTATTTTACAGGCATTACTGATTCAACAGTAAACAATACAGTGACATCAAAAGTAAGAAGAAGAGACTTGTCATTCTGAAACGACCTTTTAGAGCACACCTTGATTCGCATTGAAGAGAGAAAACAGTACATATGACTTTGTGAGAAGAAGTGCACAATATTACCTCCCTTATTTTTGCAATAGAGACATAGCATTTGACTAACGGAAAGTGAAAGCACATGACACTGGAAATTATTGATTGTTCCATAACTGGAAACAGGGAAATCGCTTACGAGGCGTAATCAAACACGAACTGATTTCGAAGCTACAGCGCCTGAAAGTATGCTAATACGGAACTTTATATTTCGCTCTAATTACTTACCGACGCGTTCGCCGCATTTCATATTATGACGTCATTTAGCTGTGCGCCATTATCAAAAGTTTCGCAGTCGCATTTTGAAAAATCAATCCGACACAGCAGCAGTACCTACGAACCAGACAGCAACACATGACAGTGAATTCCAAACTTGTCATCACCATTACCATTATTATTGTTCTCAGCAGCCTATCGAAGCAGCAATCGCAACTGGAGACGTTTCGGTGCCTACAACAACCACAACTGACTGCGAAGTCAACTATGCAGGACATGTTGCTATCGATATTGACCTGAACAAAGAAGGCATCGGTGGAAACAACGGCCTCATCGAAAATACTAGCAAAACCTTCTCAAATGCTAAGAAATGCAGGAGTTCTCAGCAGCAGCTCACAGGCTGCAACTCCAGCAAATTACAGATTCAACGCATCGTTCTAACCACGATTATTATGGGTGCAACAATTGCAATTGTCACAATACTGTGGTGCTATTTCGGCTGGATGGTGGGCCTGTCGGCAACCTTCTTGGCAATAGTGGCTATTTTGTTGGTGATGCCCGGCTGGCGTTGGTTCTACATTGCAGCCGTAACATCTAAGCGAGATTTAACGTAAGTCTAAGTCTCCGGAAATCCTCTACATTTATTATATACAGTGTTGTAATACGATACTGCCTTTTTAGGGCACTATGGGCTTATATACAACTTTTGGTATTCATAAAGCGTTGCGAGCGAAAGAATCTTATTATCTCCGACATTTTCCAAAAGAATGTTGCAAAACATCCAGATAAAGTAGCTGTTGTTAGCGAGTCACAGGCTTGGACGTTCCGTCAATTGAACGATTTTTCTAATCGTGTGGCCAATGTTTTTCATAATCATGGCTACACAAAAGGCGACGTAGTGGGTCTCTTGTTGGAAAATCGCGCCGAGTTCGTTGGCATCTGGCTGGGACTGTCCAAAGTCGGCATTATAACTCCACTAATTAACACGAATTTGCGTGGTCCGTCGCTACTGCACAGTATCAGTGTTGCGCAATGCACTGCACTCATTTATGGTGATGCTTTTCTTGAAGCCGTTGAGAAAATTTCTAAGGATATCCCATCCAATGTGGCGCTATATCAGCTCAATAATGAATCCAATAAAGCCGTAACTGGTTTGGCCGAAGACATGGCCACTTTATTGGAATCAGCCGCTGGCGACAAAGTGGCCTCTTCTGCACAACGACCAAACCACCACGATAAATTGGTTTACATTTACACTTCCGGAACAACAGGCTTACCAAAAGCAGCTGTAATCACTCATTCTCGGTAACTATGCACACATCTATTGTATCTGTACTTGAATTTATAACATAGATAAATCATTACTGTTGATAACATCACTATGTATGCTTTACAGTTATATTTTTATTGCTGCCGGAATTCGTTACACTTTGCGTTTCCAACAAAATGACGTATTTTATACCCCACTACCACTCTACCATACTGCTGGTGGCATCATGAGTATGGGTCAAGCTCTGATTTTTGGCTCTACAGTGGCCATTCGCAAGAAGTTCTCAGCGTCTGGATATTTTGCAGATTGCGCACGGTTCAATTGCACGGTAAGTTTGTTATTTCAATAATTTGTAATTTGTCTTTAGGTAATCAATTTTATGTAAAACAGGTCGGTCAGTACATTGGAGAAATGGCGCGCTATATTTTGGCCACTCCACCATCAGAGATGGATCGCAGTCACAAAATCGGCATGATTTTCGGTAACGGCTTACGTCCGCAAATTTGGCCTCAATTCGTAGAACGCTTCAATATCCCCAAAGTCGGCGAATTTTACGGAGCTACCGAGGGCAACGCCAATATAATGAACAACGACAACACAATTGGTGCAATTGGCTTCGTCTCTCGTGTTCTGCCGCAGGTGTACCCCATATCAATAATACGAGCTGACCAAGATACTGGCGAACCGATTCGGGGACCCGATGGGCTGTGCCAATTATGTGCGCCAAATGAGCCCGGCGTATTCATTGGAAAAATCGTAAAGGGCAACCCATCTCGCGAGTTTCTTGGCTATGTGGACTCAGCGGCTTCGGCGAAGAAGATTGTGCGCGATGTGTTCAAAAAAGGTGATATGGCTTTCTTGTCAGGTGACCTTTTGGTGGCCGATGAGAGGGGTTATCTGTTCTTTAAGGACCGAACTGGTGACACATTTCGTTGGAAGGGTGAGAATGTGTCGACGAGCGAGGTTGAAGCGCAAGTGAGCAATGTGGCTGGGTACAAAGACACAGTTGTATATGGCGTGTCAATACCAAATACTGAAGGACGTGCTGGTATGGCTGCTATCTACGACCCCGAACGAGAGGTCAGTCTAGAGGAGTTCAGTCTGGAATTGTCAAAAGTTTTGCCAACTTACGCCAGACCGCAGTTCTTGCGATTTCTAACAAAAATTGATTTAACCGGTACTTTCAAATTGCGAAAAGTTGACTTACAAAAGGAAGGATTCAATCCCAACGTCATTCAGGATGCATTGTACTATTTAACGTCAAAGGGAAAATATGAACCACTAAACGCGGATATATACGAAAGAATTTGGTGCAATCAGATTCGATTTTAAGAATATAATTGACAGGATGCGAGGTGTATATATAAAATATTCCTAAGAATTAGCTTTAATTTGTAGCTGGCGCTGACTTGTTAAACAAATCAGATTTTACTCCCGTTTACACAGGTTTGTACAATGTACATAGGATGAAAGTTTACTTTTAATTTGTCTTACAACTAAGATCATTAATTAGTTATTTTTTTGTTATTCATATAAACGTTTACATAAATACATATGTAAATTCGTGGGGCATTTAATTATGTATAACTTAAAAGTTGGGTAAGTAGCGGGGCTAAATGTATGGTTCGTATGTCGACCCAAAAATTAGTTTTATATGAGACATGTTATGTACATTACTCAAAGTATTTTTTTGTTTTTGTTTGGTTTGGTTTTAAAAGTATCTTATTTCTTACTATATTAGGTATTGTTTGAAATCTTGCTCATATGACAACGCAAAGCTGAATATCACGATAACTGGACTGATCAATGTTAAATTACCCAGTCAGTCAGTTTGAAGCTATTTGTATATGCACGTTGTCAGCTTCTAAACATGAAATCTCTACATAGTAGAAGATCTTTTCTCTCATTGAAATTTTTATATAATATCGTGAATGGACTTATTGATTGCTCGTCTCTTCTTGAAAAAATTAATTTTAATACTCCAGCCAGATCTCTTTGGCGGTCTGAGCTCTTTAATGTTGGCATTGACATGACCAATTATGCCAAAAATGCTCCTATTACTAGAGTTTTAACTGTATTTAATAGCCTCTCAAATTCTTTGGGTATTGATCTCGTGTTACCGTTAAACGTGCTTTGCACCATGTTATCTAATTATAAGTGCCTTGAATATAATTTTCGAATTTGTTTGAACTTACACCTCTTATTTAGACTTAATTAATAAACAATTAACAACAATACATATATTTAGATATGTGCTGTCACTGATTGCTATTGTCGTTTGGCCAAAAAAGTTCAAGATAGTCATTGAACTTGGCAGCACTTGGCAAATTGATTGGTCTATTGTGAACTAATTTTATACGTAAAGAAGAGGAGCGGGTACCAGATTGAAATTAGTAATTGCAGCAGACGTATTAAATTAGTTTTGGAAAATGTCGGAACGAAAAGTTTTAAATGTAAGTATGACGTCTCGTAAAAGTATAAGGAGCCATTGCTTTATGTTCATGCTTACAGAAATATTATCCCCCGGATTTCGACCCGTCGAAAATTCCGCGCATGAAACTGGCCAAGAATCGCCAGTACACTGTTCGTCTCATGGCTCCTTTTAACATGCGATGTAAAACCTGTGGCGAGTATATTTACAAAGGCAAAAAGTTTAATGCGCGAAAAGAGGATGTAGAGAATGAAACGTACTTAGGTATTCGCATCTATCGTTTTTACATAAAATGCACGCGCTGTCTGCAAGAAATTTCCTTTAAAACTGATCCCAAAAATACGGACTACGAAATTGAGGCAGGCGCCACGCGAAACTTCATGGCACTTAAACTTGCGGAGGAACAAGCTCGCCGGCAAATAGGTACGCACCGGAATTTGTTTATTCTTTACATATATATATATATATATATATATATATAACGTCCTTTTGTTTTATGTTCAGAGGAGGAACGGGAGGAAGAAGCCAATAACCCCATGAAATTGTTAGAAAATCGTACCCAGCAATCACGAAACGAAATTGAGATGCTAGAGTCCTTAGAAGAATTACGCGACCTCAATCGACGGCAGCAGACAGTTGACTACGAGTCCATGTTACAACAATATAATAGCACGGAGACAGAACGTGAACGCTTAGAACGGCAAGAACGAGAGGATGAAGAATATATACAGTAAGCTCCGTTTTGCCTTAAGGGAATTTCAGATATCACTTATATTTCTCATTTGTTGTAGATCCCTCAAATTCACAAAAAAAAGTGGGGGATCCAAAATAGTTGCCGAAGAGATAATTGAAGATGTTAAGGAAGATGAAGAGCCTCCTGCCGTAAAACTTTTCAAATCAAATGCTACTAAGTTGGTTGCAATTACAAACAAAGCAAAGTTGAACGTTTCTAGTACCTTAAAGCACAAGAAACCGTTACTGCTAGTAAAGCCTAAAGCATTAGCAAGTCCAACTACAACCCAGGCAGTAACACCAGATAAAAATCCGGAGGCGAGTTTACCGAACTGTGTATCAGCCAAGGAGTCGAAAAGTGGGAAAGGAGGAGGGTTATCGCTACTTTCAGCTTACTCCGGCAGTTCCGAAGATTCCGAGTAGATAAGCATTTGAATAAAATAATAAACTTTTACTTAATTTTATTAATCAGAATTCAACAGATTTTAGTTAGTAACTCAAACGCCCCGGTACCATTACGAACTGGCAAGCCTACCATCAAACGGCTAGATGGTGAGCATAGCTCATCAATGCGACCAGAGCCCGCTGCATTCCGCAAAAACTGTAAACACGACTCGAACGACATTTGCTGAAGCGGCGACGATGAGTGCTCCATACCTTTGCGCGAAAGCGGTTGGAATGTACCGTCGAATGTCATATAGTCGGCAATCAGCGAAAGATGTCGCCTATCCACTGTGATACCATACACTTTAAACACGTTTGTCACCTCCTTCACAATGACTTGAGCGGCTGCTTCAATACCATATGTTCGGGCGATGGCGTGTATATCGTTGGAATACAGTCGATTCACGTCCAAAATATTGTTATGCTTAAACATTTCTACAATGTTGATTCCATCGGTTTTCAACAGCTGAACATCGTTTTCCCCTTTGTAAATAATGGCTCGTTTAATATTTGGCACTTGATGCACAACGCACCTACTGGCTAACTCTCGTATAATCGAAGAAATATCTGGTTTCTTGAATCGCATACTTAACTGCAAGATGAAAGAATTAATGCAATTCAGTCGATTCATACTAATTATATTATATAAATAGCTTGGAGTTTAAACAAACTTACATTGAAAGTGAGTTTGCACCAAAGGTGCTGCTCTCTGTCATAAATATAATCCTGAACCATTTCATTCCGCGTGACTTTGTCGACCAATGCATCGTCACACTCATCTTGTGGTTCCACGTTGGATTTATTAATATCTTCGTTATTCTGTTGCAAGAGGTCCTCCACGTCATCTAAAGAAAACCATAAATATAGCTATATTCAAAGTATTAGGGAATTAACTACCATCTGCATCCATAATTTCCTCAACATCTTCTGGGTCATCGTATTCAGTTTCATCCTGTTTGCGTGATTTTAGTTTAATACCAGTTGCGTCATCATCATCATTCTAAAGAAGTCGACATTAATTAATGGCCTGAAGTGTTTCAATGGGTTTATATTTACAGTGGCTTCATCCTCAGATGAATCTGCATCCGCGCTTACTCTCTCACGAGTCGACTTTGATCTAACCGCGTTATCGACATTGTCCAAATCTTTATCATTGTCATCAGAGTTAGGGCCTTCTTTTCCTGCTTTGCCATCACCGACATCAATGCTGTTTCATAAAAAATGTTATTAAAATATTTAAATCATGTGCCATGAATATCACCACTTACATGGACGATTTGCTATTCGACGACTTTATAATCGCCCGAAAAAGAAGGTTAAAAAATGTCTCGTTCATATACTTGAGCACACGCTTCGGTCGTACACAGAAATCGTCTTGATAAGCGTTCCGTGGCAGGAATTGAAAACGTAACTGATACTGGTAAGCGCGTTCCGGGCTCAAAACCAATTTAATCTTCACGTTCACAACTGTAAAGACCATGGAATCATATTAAGTAACCAAAAGAAGCCTATGTAAGTAATTTACATTGCAAAATGTCACCCAAAGTTACGCGATTTAATTTAATACGTAGTTTTTCAGCGGTTTTCGCCTGTGACGCTTTTATTGGAATGTCCATTGAAGGCGTTTTTATGTTTGACGAAGCTAGCATTAAAATTTCGCGTAAACGAGGTATGCCCAGAGTGACGTTCATTTCACCGCGGCCAGCAAAATGAAATGTATTCAGCGTCATTTGAGTAGATGGTTCTCCAATTGATTGTGCCGCCAATAAACCAACTGGCTCACCCGGTGCCGCCAACGCTTTCATGTTCTTCACATACATAATATCCGAAATTGTTGACTTATACTTCGGATTCATATCTATGTATTCGTCAATGAGTTTCTCCACCTTCTCCGATACAGCCCCGTAATAGCAGTCTTGTTTGTAGATAGATGCAGTAGGATCAGGGCACGGCGCATGCTTCTTCCGATAACGCTCTCTGCTTTCCCTATCTGCCTTCTTCCAAAGTTTTAATATTCCTTCATCCAAGCGTCGTCGGCCGGTTTTCGGATTGATTCCGTTCGGATTAGCAATTTCAACTTCACCACGCAATTCAGCAGAAAAATTTGTAAAGGCAGAAAGTACTTTTCTACTGCTATGAACCTCTCTGTCCTTATGTTTGCGCTGCCAGGAACGAATTTTCTTTGCATAATGAGAAGTTCTGAACAAATCCTCTTCGCTCTTAATATGAACCATTTCTTTTGGATGTAGTATAACTGGCGAATTGAAAACCAGAAAATTTGTACAAAATTTCGTGTTAAAGAATTTGGATTTCACAATGTCGAGACCATCTTCCCCATATAGATACTGTACGACACTATTGTCACTGTCGCGCACTGTTAAATCGTAGTTGACAGTCAGGCCTTCAAGATGTTTTATTAAACACCGTTGCAAGTAGCCTGAACGAGAGGTCTTAACAGCTGTATCAATAAGACCCTGTAATTGGAGAATATATCATTATTGCATTCAGAAAATTCGTTTTTTAACAAACCTCACGCCCAGCCATGCAATGAAAGAAAAAATCTTGTGGTTGTATTCCAGTCATAAAACGTCCGTCTATAAATCCACCTGACTTTGGAGACGTCTCAAAAGACGTAAAGCTTGGCAATGACTTTCCAGAAATCATTAAAGGTGGCCGCTTGCCTTCTAGTTCGATTTGGCCCAATAGACAAGAAATCTGCATGGTATTTACCATCGATCCTTTAGCGCCAGATAATACCATTAGTTGTAAGTTATTCATTGGAAATTTAGATATTAGCCCTTCAGGCAAACATGTGCGATTTATATCATTCGTATATCCATCAAGAAGTGACTTGTATTTCCGATCTAAAATTACTCGGAATTTCGGGTCTTTGATGTAGGCTTCGTCCATTTTCCTAGCGAGTACATCTAACGCTGGAACTTCGTCTAAGTCTAAAGCAGATGCTACGGCCGCGTTACCCACCTTACAAAGATGCCGTCAAGCATAAATAAATAAATTATTAAGGAAAGATGGATTAGTAAGTATTAAATATGTACTTCACGAGACTCTTTGACAATTTTACGTCTCATGCCATCAGCAGCAGCTGTCACTAGAATGTCCTGAACGCCTAACGTAAAACCTTCACGTTGCAAATGAACTGTGAATACTTTGGTGAATGCTGTCAGCAAGCGTGTGGATACCTCACCACCATATAACTGAAAAGGTTCTAAAGTGAAAACAAGCTCCCAACTATAGTTATTGAACAAACCTCATACATGCAATGAATCAAACCGTAAGTCGTAGCGCCATATTGCTGTTTGTCCAGTACACCGGTGAGCAGTTCACCATCGTGTATGATCACGCTACTTTCGCACATTTCACCTTCGCGAAGACTGACACCGCAGGAAGGCATTTGTTCACTATTCCATTGCTAAAAATTAACAAAAAATAATGAAATAACTTTTTATTGAACATCAGATGTGCTTATTTGGAAACTCACTTTGGCACTTATCTTGGCCCGAGTATGCAAATTTATACGTGGATAACCGTTCGGAGTCACATTTATGAGGATTGTGGAAAGTATCTGCAAATTTTAATAAAAATGGTAATTCACATTTCAGTGTTTACATTGGTGAATAACCCTCACCTGTTTGCCAGACCACAACATAACTGGTTTTAAAATTGTTGGTGGTAGCAACTTGATATTACCCTTAATATGAGATAGTCCTTGAAATACCAACTGCTGATAATCATCACGATTGAAAAACCGTCCCCGAATAGAGAGTTTTACACCAGAAATAACGTGGTCCTGAATCAATCCGCCCAACGGTGTGCCATCCTTTGGTACCAGATAGTTGCTAGCAACATTGACTAAAGGTAAGCAAATAATTACTTACAAGAGGTTGTTGAATAACAAGAAAGAAAAAGTTACCCAAATTGTATGCTTCAGCCCGTGCTACTTCGTTCTGTGGGTAATGCGCGTTCATTTCATCACCGTCAAAGTCGGCATTGTATGCCTTGCAATTTGAATAGTGCAAGCGAAAGGTCTTTTCACCGTGCAAAATACGCGCTTTGTGAGCCATTATAGATGGCTTATGCAACGAAGGTTGACGATTTAGTAGCAGTACATCGCCATTGAGTACGTGACGATGTACCACTTGATAGTTGAATAACATCTTCGCCATACTTTCACGCTTCGCAGCATTATCTGCAGGTATGAGGGTGGTCATGCCTTTTCGATCTTGAATGTAGTTGGCCCTGCAATAACGTAATATGTACCAACTCCTCATTGTATAATGATGTACGGAGTCTTACCCTGGATGTATATTTGGTCCATTTATTACCATTTTACGTAACTCTGCAACATTCCACGGCGTTACTGGCACAGGATAGCTGAGTTTGCGTGCAAATATATCTGGTATGCCCACCTCTTCGACATTAATATTAGGATCGGGTGTGATCACTGTACGCGCTGCATAATTGACTCGTTTTCCCATCATGTGTTTGCGAATCAGTCCTTCTTTTTTCTCCAGTACTTGCTTCAGGCCTTGAGATGACGGTGCATCCTTGGAAGCGCTAACATCTAGCAATAAATCCACTGATGTTTGCAGCACTTGCCACGCATTGTACAGTTTCTCGTGCGCCGACTTTCCTTTGGTAGTTTCAAAAACCTTTTGTGCCTCTTCGGACAACTCGTCACTCTGACCTTTAATGTGTTTCATAATAACACACACTGCTGCGTTATTTTCGATAATGCCACGGTAAATTGCCGTCTGTGGGTGTTCAACTATCTGATCACGCACCACATTAGTTGGCCGCGCATTAGGTGGTGTCACTGGTACGACGTCCATGAAGAAAACGTCTACAGGGCTATTGCCGGTGCTACTGCTATCGCATCCATTAGACAACTTAATCACAGGAAAGAGTAGCTTCAAAAGATCTGAGTAGCCGTCATAGATTTGGCGCAAAACTTTTCGACATTCATCGGCGAATATAGTTGTATGCTGCCCAGTGGTCTGTGTGGCCTCTGGTACGCTTTAAATGGTAAACATAATTTTAGTGATGACAGTATGAATGTAAATACATCTATAAGAATACTAACGCGCTCTTTAATTCGGCAGCGGTCAGGTAATACACAAGTTTACGATACAGATAGCGTACGTTGCGTAAACTGTTATGACAATAAATGCATTTTTTGAATTGAACGCGTTGCAGAGCCACATGTACAATAGCTGAACGTATGGCACATGAAGTTTTCGTATTATTACAAGCTTTTGATGGATCTGTAACGATAGTTACTCAGTAAATGCCCTTAAAAACAATGGTCAAACGTCACCTTTATTTTTATTCAGCATTTCGTGCAGTTCCGCAATACGCGAATGTACATAGTGGCCGCCTTCTAGCTTAACCATTTGCTCTTGACTTTGGCACACCACCTCTGACTTGTAGAGCTCCAGCTCCTGCGCCTCTATAATATACCCAGCATCCAATAGGCGCAATTGTAACATCAGTACTTCACGTACGTGATCTGAAGAGGAAATAAACTAAATGTATTTCGAAAGTGAGCAGTAGCACGACTGATACCAATTACCCTTCATTTGAATTTTGAAGCAGCTAAAGCAGAAAATATTCAAAATTTTGTGCACCACTTTGACGAAGAATGGATTATACACTAGAGCGTTCAGCTCTATGTGACCCATATGACCAGGGCAGTCTTTTCGGTTGCAGCACGTGGAACACGGTTCCATGCAGCGCCCATAAGTGCCCATCATATTGTCGTAAAGACCGCCCGGCAGTGGATGCCCCAGTGGATCAAATGTCAGGCCGGTGACAATTTTCACAACACTTAATCGTTTGATCTCCTCGCTGGTAAACACAGCAAACTCTAGATCCGAGGGAAGCATATCTATGTCCATAGATTTTGCAGTACCCATTTTGTTATAATAAAATTTATTTGAATCGCTTTATTGAATTTAAACAAGAAATATTTCCTCAAACACACTTGAAAACTAAATAGGGTAGACAAGCACGTGTAACTGGTATAGGGTTGCAATTCGAAGCACGTAAAACAGTGGAAATTCTCTCCACTAGTTGGTACTAGCGCCAAAAAATTTTCGACATAGGTTTGCAAAAAAAATTTTTATTAGAATGGCTTAACTACAACATTCAATATAAAAGCTATAATAATAATAAAACTTTTTTGTCAATATTTTTATAAATTATTTAGCACAGAATCCAATCACATAACAGGGTAGGAAAAATCTATTTGTTGACATCTGTCAAAAAATATGGACAATAGATAGCAATGAATTTTGTCGAAGAAAATGGTCAGAAAATTCCTAATAGAGAAAAGTGTAGTGCAAAACCCGCGCATGGGAGTTAAACAATTCTGTGGTCAAAAGCACTAACCGCTTAAGTCGACTTAAGAAGAAATTTAGTTATGGATGCCACCACGTTCCCTTGACTGTGCTCTACGTTTGTGTAAAATCGGGGAGCTTCTAACTTTAAAATAAAAAAAGTTATTAATAAAAACCTATTCGCATTCCCATAGCGAACACACTACATGCTAAAACTTTAAAGCGAAAGTACTCGAAACAGCAATTTACGACTTAGGCGGTTATTGCTTTTGACCACAGAATTACTTCGACTGTGTTAGGGATGACGAGACATATAACCCTCTTGATTTTAATCACATACATGGTTGGGATCTTTTTATTGCAGAGGAGAAAGAAATGGGTATCCAAAGGTTAAAACCTCAAAAGCATCAATACATCAAAAGAAATATTTAGTTTGGCAGGCAATGTACGTGTGGGGATTAAAAAGTGAAGAGGGTAGCTGTTATTGCTTAGAGAAGTAAATTCTGCCTTTTATTAAAATCTATGCTATGTCCCTAACTGTGTCATTGCAAACAACCTAAAAATTTTACGCAACGTAGTGCCGAAAATGGGCAACTCTTCAAACTGCGACCGTTTGAACGATATCAAATTTAACCTTCACACTGTCACTATTAACATATGTTAATATTTCAATTTTGATTTTGCTATAACTTTTTGGGTTTAAGTCCGATTTTCATGCGGCTTCGGTTCAGTGGCCAATTTGTCAACCTCTTTCTATATATGTAATCAGAAAACTAAAAATTTAATTTTTTCCATCTCTTTTTTACAACTGAAAATTTTTACCCCTATTTTGGTTACATATTAACATATGTTAATATTTTTCTTCTCATCAGTTTTATAAAGACAGTTTTCATTTTTTGTGCTAAGTTGGTAAGCAAAAACATAAAATGGACTGTGCTAAAGAAATTTTAGGTTCACATGTGAAAGGGGGAAAAGGGATGAATGGGGTTTCAGCCCCTACAAAGTGGGCGAATTTGTTGCTTTTTTAAAATAAATGCCATAAATTCTTTTTCAAATATATTCTCATTAAATTTCGTATTTAAGACTTTTAGGTAATACTACATCACATATCCAAATTTAAACGAGATCGGCCAACTATATCATATAGCTGCCATAGAAACGATCGCTCAAAAATGTTTGCATTGCGATTTGTACAAAGGGCTAAATTGGTAACAATTGGTGCATTTTCAAATATATTTTCATCAAATTTCGTATTTAAGACTTTTAGGTAATACTACATCACATATCCAAATTTGAGAGAGATCGGCCAACTATCAGTTTTCAAATGCAAACGTTTGTTACCAATTTAGCCCTTTTGTGCAAATCGCAATGCAAACATTTTTGAGCGATCGTTTCTATGGCAGCTATATGATATAGTTGGCCGATCTCGTTAAAATTTGGATATGTGATGTAATATTACCTAAAAGTCTTAAATACGAAATTTAATGAAAATATATTTGAAAATGCACCAATTGTTACCAATTTAGCCCTTTTGTACCAATCGCATTTTTGAGCGATTGAGTGATTACCTAAAAGTCTTAAATACGAAATTTGATAAAAATATATTTGAAAATGCACATTTTATGGCATTTCTTAAAAAAAAGCAACAAATTCGCCCACATTGTAGGGGCTGAAACCCCATTCATCCCTTTTCCCCCTTCCACATGTGAACCTAAAATCTCTTTAGCACAGTCCATTTTATATTTTTGCTTACCAACTTAGCTCAAAAAATGAAAACTGTCTTTATAAAACGGATGAGAAGAAAAATATTAACATATGTTAATAGTGACGGTTTCCGTATATAAAAATTGGTAACAGTGTGAAGGTTAAAGAAAACAAAGACACGGTTTCAACATAATTGAGTTCCGCAGAAAACAGGCTTAATCTATCGGCGGAAGAGATAGCCAAGTTCTAATGAAGGGCTTTAACTCCAAAGTGCGAGTAATATAGCGTGAAAAATAATTCTCATAGTTTTGGTTAGTTTTTAATATAAATAAAGCTGAAGCAGTTCTTACTTACATTTAATTTACAGATGTAGTAATGCCAAATTCCACCCGAAGTAGCCGTTACTACTACGCACTATTTATTCAACGTCGATTGACTGAATTACAATACAATGTGATAGGTATGTACATACAAAAATAATAAATGCCATTTGCCTTATATGCTAGATATGATACATACATATGTATGCATATTAAAACATACGTATATAAATTTAATCAAAATCTTAAACCGTTTAATAATAAGAGTTCAAATAATAAGCGCGATATGCAGTTTATTATAACCGAAACAACAGCAACCATACTCAAAATTTATCACACGTCAGCTGGTATTGCCAGTTTTTAATAGCCACGTCTGATTGGTATTTGCCGGCCGAAGTGCCCATAAATCCCGGCACTGAATGACAACTTTTTTCGTTGGTACCAAGTTTTCTTCTGCTTTCGTTTTTTTCGACGTCGACTCCGATGGTTGTGGGCGCTGTCGATCTGCTAATAGAAAACTTTGTTGCAGCTTTCGGCTCTGACAAGTTTCTGATCCCCTCTCCGAGCTGATGATTTTGGCGCTGGTTACAAGGGTTGCGAGATTTTTGTGGGGTATCTGAAAATAACTGCTTGGGTTGCTGTGGTACTTCCAACTTCGTGGGCTCCTCCTTGCGCCATGGGCCAACTGTGACAACGTCGTTTTTCTTAGTGCGGGAGGCGGTGATGCTGTCGCTCTTTCTGATGTTGCGACGGAAGAGTACCGGCCAAAAAAACCACCTTCGTCATAAACAAAAACTGGAGGCACGTGCTGGTGGATGGAAAGGGTCGCGGCGCAATAAATAGACACATAATCCTAAAATACCCAACAGCACTGCAACTAAGCCCAGCATAGCATAAAATCCACGTCTATAACGAATTGCATCTGCGGCCGCTTCCATAAAGCGATACTTTTGCCTTAGTCCGTCATTGCTATCGATGTAATTGACATCCATGCTATAAGATGCCATATAAGGCAGCAGCACATGCCAAAAGCTGTAAACATGCTTTAGATGCTGTGCATACCCAGAATCTTGTTGATTTGTGAGATAAAAAGTGGATTTGGTTCGTCGATACTCGTCTCCGGATTGTGCTCCAAGTACTGTGGTGTCTACCTGGTATGGATTGTTTTCATTGCGATTGGATCGGGATAGCCCTTCGTCAAGGGTTCTTTCACTTTGCACCAAATGTTCAATTTTTTGAAGATTTCGATTAAAGACCGTTGCTTGTCTGAACTGGTTACCAATACCTCCAGAACTGCTTTCACCATCACTGGTTTTTTGAGTTTCACCGAGATTGAAAATAAAGCTTCTTTCGCTGGTATATGGTAGCCAGGCATCGGCAATGCGGCCTGGTGTTGGGTTGCTACCTTTCACAAAACTTACGAAAGCGGACCGCATCTTTCGACACAAACGTTCTTCTTCGGTTGAAAATCGGCGTCGTGAGATTTGTTGAAACAAGTTTGGTCCAAACAAAAACGGCAAGTCTGAAGAATGGGACGCACCCCCAAACAAATTAACTTTGCCACGCATGTCCATGGAATTTGAAACTTCAAAGATATATGCATAAACTGGGGAAGTAGTCGCTCTGTTACTATTTGACGTGCTGAAAAGTTCCAGGTTGTGATAAAATGGCGTGTCATAAAATGACTCAGAAATGAGGCGCTGCATGGCATTGAGAACATGGCTCACGCTAGTAGCAGCCTCTCCACTGAAATACCGCCAATCGAGTGTATCCATAAGTTGTGTCGCCATTGGCAGTGCCCTTGACAAGCCTGATTTCCGCAGTACATTAGGTAACATGGTATAATTTACATACGCCCGAAGTGTTTGGTAGCCCTCACGCGCTAAATCCAACCAATATTCCGGCAGGAAGGCACCCTCATTGGATGTTATGCCGATCAATATTGGCGGCAGCAACTGTAGCCGTGTTTGATTTGATGCAAAGTCGCCGAGAGTCGTGGGAACAATTGGACCCAAATGCAGTGTGCTATTGCCGTGATCGTAAATGCTCTCAAATGCTTTTTGTAAATCGCTAACGCTCTTCATTCGAAGACATGTGACCAGCTGGCTGCCCCGCTCCTCGAAGTTGCAACCAAGTTTCTGTACTATAACTTTAGAGGTTTGTAAAATGACCGATCGAGCATTTAATGCACTTTCTATGTCGCCACCAGACATCAAAACTAGTTTCGAGAACAAGATGTCTGCATTTGAAAGAGTCAGTAAAAGGGCCGTGGCGCATGGTGCTCCGCTTGTCCCATGGCCAAGTACGGTGATCTGGCTGGGATTTCCACCGAAGTGTTGTATGTTACGCTGTATCCAGCGCAATGCCAACTCTAGATCTTTTAATCCATAATTACCGGATAGCTCATTGTTTTCAAGATTAATCCAGCCAAAGACATTAGTACGGTACTGAATATTTATAACTATGACACCCTCTGAAGCCATGTCAATTCCTGTCACGCGATTTCGTGGCCAATCAAAGGCCATTTCCTCACCAGTAATAATCACCAGTACGGGCAAGCTTCCAAGACGCATGCCAGTCTAAAAATGAAATCGAATTTGAAATTTCATATCTTCATAAGTTATTTTTATTTAAATCACCTCTGGTACCCAAATGTTCAAATATAAACAATCCTCGTCCATTAATGCTGGGCGTGCTAACAGACCATCGCTTGACTCATCGTAAATAGTATTTGATAGTTGGGGGCATATTGGCTTCATGCTCATTGCTTGCAAAGTCCAATTCCAACCGGTGTGTGGTTGAGGTGGCTACAAACAAATACATAATTTACTGAGTGTTTTTAACTTGGTGGCCATTATTTATAATGAGTAAAAACTAAACTTGTCACTCACCGCAAAACGTAACTTTCCCACAGGGGGCTGCGCATACGGCAAACCGAGAAAAGCGTACACTGCAGTACGTGACGACTCGGGGAAAATCTTTAACTGCAATTTTCGATAAACAACTATGTCTTCTACGTACGCAGATATTTGAAGTTGAACTTACGCCAGCTACAGGACCTTGCGGCAAAACGACGTTGGTTTGCAACGGTTGGCAAATTTGCGGTAAACTCGCCAGCAACGTAATGATAATTTTTATGTAATGCTTACACATTTTAATCGATCTACTTCGATCTACGACTCCTTCTATTGACATAATTTTACCAATCAAACCAGATATATATTGCGAGATAGATTTTCTCACAAAACCTAAGAAAAAACGTAAAACACTGAATGATGCAAAATTATTGCAAACCGTTTCCCTCTGCTTCTGAGTTGACCAATTTTATTCCACATACTGAATTTTAAAACCACTAAACCTGTGCATGGAGAATATGTGAAATTCCAGTAAACAAAAGTTAAAATGAAACAATTCGAAACTCCAATGGGAGAGTAGTTGAAAATCATTCAGCCGTTTTGTTAGTGGTGGTAGATCATGGTCATTAATATCATAGTAGAACAGAGCAGGTGACATAAATAACACTAGTGACCAATGCCGTACGGAACAACTAGCCCGTCTCTCTAGTCAACATCAGGTTGATCGATGATTTTTGTGCAGAGAACTAAGTTTCATTGCATACGGCACTCTGCGGCGTGGTCAGAGGCAACAGGGCTCAGGTTGGTATAATTATGGGGAAATTAAAAATATTCAACTGCGCAGACTAGACTATTATTTACATATGTATGTATGTGCATACATACATACATTCTCATTTAGCTCTATCATTCACTCATGCGTGCGAAGTTCGTCGTCATGTGTGAGGCTACCGCTTCTCTGCGTGTCGGCCAGCAATTCTGGCCGCGTGGGGCTTAATGTTCTGCAACAATAAACTGTTGCAGGTCACATAAAGTATTCCATTTCCATAATTTAGAAACGTCAAAAACCACGCGACACAACATAACCGACGGTGGATCTAACCAGTGAAATGAGCGATTCCTCTAGAAAAGCCCAATTGAATGCACACCGTACGTCTGCTTTGGTATTGTGTGACGGTCTTTAGAGCGTGTTTCCGCTCCATGATTCAGGTATTACATACTTGACTACTACTGGCACTGACGCTAATTGATATCAGTTTTGGATATTGGGCAATACGGGTTATGTTGGTTGCACACCAATTCCATCATTGAGTACACTGTCGAATATTAGAATACAGGTAGACCTCGCCGCATATGTTAACCCATTCGAGGCGACGATTTTTTTCGAACACGGACCCTAGGAGCGAAATTATTTTTTTCTTTGTATTGTTCATTTTCATTCATTTCAGATAATTTTTAGATTTTTTGGTACACAGTAAAACCAATGCCAAATTTTGTTTTCCTGTACTTTACAGATTTTATTAGTATTTCGACTAGTTTACTCAGAATAACTGATAATTGCACACACGGTGTGCAGGCTGTCTTATAGCCTCGGAAATCCATTGCACACACGGTGTGCAATGGTATATGTTGACCTTCCGGATGCAATTTAAGAGGCCCCGAAAACTGATTATGCAAATAATCGTATAGACAACTTTCCAACCAAAAAAAAATAACAGAGTTTTCCAAAACAAAAAATTCCAGATAGGTCCCTGAAAAGCAGCCCCGTTGAATTAATATGTGGTAAACAATTAATTTTAATAATAACTTGTTATATGTACTCATATACATATGTATATAGTACTTATATTAACTCAGTATATGATGACTAAATGGTAACAATTAAATTTACTTTGTGCTTTGTTTGTCTTTATCACTTCTCAAAAAATTTCACATCTTGGAACGCATCCTCTTTATGCACTGGTTTAACACAATTTTATTGAGACTGCATGAGACTGATTGAGACTAACCTCCGTATTAAGGACATGTACCTGTTCTTCTAGAGACAAAATTAAAGCTACATGGAAATCACACAGTTAAAGACGTAAATTTCGTTCCACATTCCGATATAATGAATAAACGGTCTTGATAGTTCAATATAATTTTGTTTATTTAAAAATCACATTTTTGTTGTGTATGTACTCGTATGTATAATTTTCTTGTTTACACTTTTATGATATTATACAAATGATTCTGTTCAGTAGTGCTTAAAATTCGAACCGAATGAAGCTCACTAGAACTGATAATGTGTTTCAATGACGGACAATCATGCATACTTTTCCATATTTTATTAACATTTGCAGAAGCTTTCCACAGTGTGCCTAACACTGAAACTGCACAGCTTTTTATTCTAGTTTGCTAACTCAAAGTGCCGGCTTACAAAATCCGTCGAATTTCACATTTATTCTGAGAAAGAAAAAATATTAAAAATAAAAGCCAAGATTAAGATGGAAAGGTGAATTATGCATACATGAATGGACAACTTTGTGTAATTGATTGGTTGGTCATTTTTGAAATATGCGTTTTATTCTTACAATTTCCAGTTTTTTAATATGTATTTGTTGCTTACCGGATATTTGCAGTTACAGCTGCCATATACATATATGTAGCTACAGTTAGAAGATATGTTCTTAACTGATGGATGAAATAATGCTACAAATGAACTGAAAAGAAAAACTTGTTTCGGAGAAGAAGTGCTGGAAAGGTAAACACCTTTCTACTGCACGCAGGGAAAACCAATAAACGTTCTGAACCAGTTGCAAATGGCGACGAGTTCTGTAGAAATTCAACCAAATTAGTTTAGTATAGCTAAGGTTAAGAAACAATTAAAATCTGGAACAATGATCGAAACACAATCTTAGCAGTTGCCTTGTCGGAAGTGTTGCCAAATGCGTGGGAGGACTCTCTGTTCCTCCAGCTTCTTTTGTAAATGCATTCGTTATAATTCCAGCTTGCATCCCAATTGATGAAAGAGTCAACTAACATAACTTTTGAGTTATGGTGTGGCAAGTTTGTTGCTTTTTCACGCTTCGTTTATAAACAAAATGATTTATCGTTCTTTACTCATGCATACATATACATAAATATGTACAATACATTACATGCATGTGAAAATAACGAAATTTAGTTACTTAATTCCTTGTGTTTATGTAGCTAATTTGCTATATATCATGTACATTCCATAAGGGGTAAAACATTTATTTTTGCAGGGATTATTAAGTACATGTCTTTTTGTTTAGCCTCCCTTAAAATAATTTTGGTCAGTTTTTCCGATTTGCTTGCGGTTATCAAACAAGAAATAACATCTTGTTCGTCTAGTACGGAGCTCTGCAATTCTCCTTACACTTGCTTTCTATACACACTTCGACACTTTGTTCATTGATATTGCTTTTATTTGAGTTCAATAATATACACACGTGAAGGACTAAAGTATGTTTCGTAACGCATAGGCGACAAGCGCAAAGTAAATTTTGATTCAATACTAAATAATTGCGGGAGAAAACTTAGTTTGTATGACAAACTCTTCCAGCATGATCACTTGCGAACCGTCCAATTGTTGATGTTTTGTAGTGTTTTCTTTTAGAGTATATATGTAAGTATAAAAACAAAGTATAAAAAGAATATAAAAAGTTTTTGTTTTTGCATTTTTGGTAATTGTTTCCATTTTTGATGCACTTTGATTCATTTGTTGACTTATAAAAATATAACTGTTCATTGCAAGTTTTTTTTTGTAGAAACTTAAATATTGTATTTTATATGTACTTACATACATACGTGAGTAGTACATTCACAAGAACCAAAACAACTAAATGACTTCCGATACTTGTCTCATACACACATATGCCGTCAGAGTTTGAATATGTAACTTGTACGAATTCACTCAGAACCTCCTTCCGTTGCACTAATTTCCGAGGGGGGAGTACGTTTGTACCGACTAGTTTAAACTTTTTACGTTTTTATGGGTTTTTTATCTCAGCGGTTATAAATCCATCGAATATACCATGGTAATAGCCCAGTTGATGCTTCAAAAGCTATGCACATGTGGCTATACACAGTAACGCACTACCCCGCAAATAGATACACAGTTATATAAAACCAAAAATCACCCATGTATCGGTGTTGCTAGGGTGTGACAATGAAATTGTCTACAAAGAGGGTCTGCATTCATGGCGATTATCTTCACATGTAAAACTGGCAACATAATTCAGTTGAGTTTTGATTTATGGGAAATGTGTAGAATCTTTTGCCTTCATTTAGAACTTTCTTTGTATGTTATGAATTTTAGTTTTGTCCGAAAAATACTTTTGTAACTTTTGTAATTTTTCTACTTTTGATTATTTTATACTCCATTTTAGCGTTTTTGATTTTGTTAAGCATTCCTGTTTAAGCAACAATTTGGAGGCGAAGTTTTTGGGATGAAGTGATCGTTCGCCACCTGAGAAATCCGAAGCACGGCAAAGTGTTCATGTTTCTTGATTCCCAAAAATTAACTACAACTAATACTATTGACAGTAGAAAGCAATCGATGGGATATTCGCAGTGGCTTTAGTTCTGTTTAAACTTCAAATTATAACTACATATGTATATCATTTTAATTCTAGCTTCAGTTCCGGCTATGCTCATGTTTTCCTTCAATGCGACTTAAAACGGATTAGGAATAATATGTATTTGATAAACACAGTGTGTATCATGCAGGCAGTAAATCTGAAAACGAATATTTACAATAGAGTTGGAGTGCGAATATTTATAAAGACTTGCCAAATTATTTGCACTCCACACCAACATGTAGGAAATGTTTACTTTTCTCGAAACATGTCCGTTTAAAAGTACCTACATTCAAGGGTACAAAAAACAATCGTATGGTTCCAATGGTACCTTCCAATAATAAAAATGCATAAAATAATGCAAAATGATTTTTCATATTCTTTGTTTAATAATGTCACACCATAAAAAAGTAATATAAAAGACAAAATATATTGTGAAAATTCAAAATGCGAAACCTTCATGTGGCGTTTTAAATACATAACAAATGGCAACTTAGAAACAACTGAGCTTGCGCAATAATCTGCACATTCCACTACTTACAAACAAATACGAAATTTTAAATTTGTGAACAGCAACAAATGCGGATCTCCCCAAAAGTAGATAAACTGAACAACAAAATCATATTTAATAAAACTAATTGTACAATTTCTGAAGTTTATGTACATTTTTGTAATTGCATAATAGAATGTACCTAAACAATATGAAATCACTTTCGTTTTCGTTCCTTTCTTTTTCCTTAGCTTTCTTACTTTTTCTCACAAAATACGCATACGTACCTATTTCTGTATGCGCATATTTAAACATAACTAAAACTCGAATATGTATAATCTTTGTAAAAAATATGCGCTACTTAACGTATTAATTTGTTAACTTAATTAACATGTACACATCTTACAATTACACAATTCTAAATTATTGTAGCTTAGTAAATGGCATTTTACACAAAAAGTTTTATTTTCGCATTAATGTTTTTTCTGCACATCGCTTTCTTGCTTTTTCCCCATCCAAATCTCATTGTTTACTCTTGCTTCTACTTTAATTACACATAAGCGAAGGATATTTTATAATAGTCCTTTTAAGTAATTTGTTAAATATCTAATTTGCTGTTTGTTCCTGCTAATTCTTGTTACAGTTGTGTCTCTCGTCTTAAACAGGACTCAATTATTTACTTTTTGTAACTGGTATTTATGTACCGCTAGCTGCCAACCAATTCGATTTGGCGGTACTTTTTGCGTAAATTTGATACCGGGTCACGATACAGTACTGGATCCAAGCGTAAATTTGATCGTATGAGCGGCATATAACTGCAACAGTACAATACAATTTACGGAATGAAAAATAATTTATTTTAATTTCTCGCATAATTTACTGGGAGCAATTTTTTTCTGCCCTTCCATTTGAACTCACCCGAAAACCGCTGCAAACGTATTAAGACAGCTCTGCCTTTGTATGAAATGGTCCGGATCATTCCAAGGAGAACGCCCTGTCTCACGATCCTTGTATCCTTTGCGTTGTGTTACTTTAATCGGTGGTTTTCTGGTAACATGTGATACCAGCAAATTCATTAGGATATCTTCGCAGTTTGAAGATTGCTGTACAGTCTTTAATAGCAGTAACGACAGCCAATTGGTATACAAGTAATTGTAGTAACGATGATAGAACGCCGCACCGGTTAGCACTATCGAATAATAATTCGTCCACTTGGACGTATAGCCCCAAGCATTCTGTAAAGACAATATTGAAATCTTTATCATATGAACTGTCAAGAGAAAGCAGTTGCTAAGCCTTTCCACCTTAGAATCATCCCAGAAATGGGCACGAGCTGGATAACCCACGATACGATCAGGAAAATCTCGCCATACTGTATAAGCAAAGTCCAGTTCATCTGTGTTTAGTATTGCGTCTTCATCCAATGAGAGCACCGCGTCAGTATTTATCTCTGGGTATGGATAGAATCGCTGCGATATGCTGGGACGCCCATCACTAGTATCAGCGTTCGTGTCGGCGTCGACACCGGCATTATTCGCCTTATTGTGATCGCCGCTGTTGCGCGGTAATGCTGCTGCGGGTCCGATATGAATGCTGGCATTACCGGGGCGTAAACCACCACTACTTTTAGCTGTGCGTACTGATCCCGTCCCCAGCGCACTAGCTTCTCCTGAGCCACCAAGCGATATTACATGGAATGGTATGTGAAACGTTGACGGCCAGCGTTTCTTTGAAGGAATAGGGCGATCAGCAGCCCATAAGACGAGTATCTATAACCATCACAAATAAGCACGACACATAATAAACATAACTTAAACCCAACTCACCCTATCTACAAATTGACTCTTTGTTATAGTTTTGACTAGTTTGTACAGCGCACTATTAGGGCTTAACGTAGCACCAATTTGCACATAAATGACGGCCGTATAGTTGAACCGCGGCTCCACACCCATGGAATCCAATAAAAATGGCATAAATCTAAACATAACAAGTTACATAATGTTCTGTTGATGATGATTAATAATAATTACTCACCTCGAACTATCAGCGAATGTAGGGAGGGTAAGGAGAGCTCCTGGTGATGTGTTCCATACAAATGTATTACGCGAAGGATAATTTGGTAAACGTTCACGAACAATCTGGAAGAAATTGCAAAGGAAACTCTACCAATTATTTGTGAGCAGGTTATACATAAGTATGTAAACAAGCATGTTGTTAAAACGTGCAAGAAACTAGGACTTCCAGATGAGTACGGTCCTTACAATAAATACATATGTCTAGTAATATTTTGCCATTAAGAACAGCAGCTTATAACCTCGAAACAGTGTTGCATACACAGTTCAAAAACGGGTGAAATACGTGGTATCACAATGGGCCTTTCGGGCCTCCGAGTGTGTCTCTTATAGAGGCAGCCACCGCAACCTAACCTATCCTCGAAACAAGATGGGCGAAAATTATCTTATTGAAAATTAGAGACGTAATAGATTACACAGTGCAACACTGAAAAAAGGGACAAGGTCAAACCTATCTCATTCGATAGAGGACCTCAGTAGATGAAAAAGTGCCAAGGGATTTTTCCCGGAATGTTCGAGTTTTTTTTTAAATGCAGTTTAAAGATGGCGGCTTAATGTCCCTTCCCGAAACTTTTAAAACATCATATCTCTTGACTCAAATGTCAGAAAGGAATAATTTTTACGTCAAATGAAAGCTAATGATATGAAGTCGATGACAAAATATCCTTTTTTGAAAACTTTTATGAAAAAGGATATGAAGAACCTCAATTAAATTGTTATCCTTGAATATCCTGGAACCCGTGAGAGCTTAATTAATATAAGTAACTTCTGGTAAAAAAGCATTCAAAGATCTATACTGCATATTAATTTCATTTCAATCACTTTAACAGCGTTTCAAAAATTATACACTGCTTAATTCATGTTTTTATGTACAGAACATCTCGTAGCTGCTTCCTAAAAACAGCGAATGAAGCAAAGCACATTTTTTTAATTGTTGTAGAGTATTAACTTTAAAAGTTATTTACATGAAATTTATAATCAGTATAGATGTTTGAATGCTTTTTAACCAGAAGTCACTTATATAAAATTAGCTCTCACGGTTTCCAGGATATTCAAGGATAACAATTTAATTGAGGTCCTTCATATCCTTTTTCATAAAAGTTTTCAAAAAAGGATATTTTGTCATCGACTTCATATCATTAGCTTTCATTTGACGTAAAAATTATTCCTTTCTGACATTTGAGTCAAGAGATATGATGTTTTAAAAGTTTCGGGAAGGGGCATTAAGCCGCCATCTTTAAACTGCATTAAAAAAAAAACTCGAACATTCCGGGAAAAATCCTTTGGCACTTTTTCATCTACTGAGGTCCTCTATCGAATGAGACGGGTTTGACCTTGTCCCTCGAAATTGTTTTTGAATTTGTTGCACTGTGTTATTGATGTAGGCAATCAACTGAAAATCATGAAAGAATTGTTTTTAGCAACTTTTTGCGAAATGCGGCAAAAGCAAATTTTGACAAAAATCAATAATTCACATCAATTTACGCTTGCCACACTGATTGCCAGATATGATGCCTTATCATTCGTCTGTATCAAAGTTCTTGTGCAACACATGTAATACGAATGAAAAGTGAAGAGAAGAAGAATAGTGGAGCCGTCGTAGTCTTTTCTACCTTTGTGTAAGCTTCTCCCTGTTCACCGGAATCCACTTCGGGACATCTGCTGCTGGACTGTAGTGACAAAGGCACTGCAGACTGACTTCAGCAGAGGGTCCCGAAGTTGGAAGAATGGAAGGGAGTAGAGCTTCGTGTGTGCCTTGGGGATGATACGGAAATTCAACGGATGAAGCAGTGACCTCTGGCATGGTGCAGTCTGCGTGACCTCAATCTTCAAATAGGGAGATCATAGAATGATCAAATTTAGATTAGCAGTCACTCTAATGGAGTCACCTCCAATTAGAAACTCCAGGAAGATCGACTGCGAAAAATTTACAAGGTTGCTCGAAGAGGATCAACCCTTGCTGTATGTTTTGGGCAGGATGCGGCATCCCCTCAAAATCGAGCAGGCGGTTGAAACAGTAAATGGGGCAATAATCAATGGATTTTACTTAAGCTGGCCTGAGCTGATAATAGATAAATAGAAATGTGGATTATAATAAGTGGGGTATTCGTCACTGTGATAATATTGATAAATTGTCCTTCTATTTGTTGGAGGATGTCCCCTAGGCTTATAACCTTAATGCAACTTGGAGTTCTTGTGGATTTAGATGCTTGACGTGCCCGATTCAGGTGCCGTCTCCTACTATGGCAGGCAACATTGCAGTGCAGGATGAGATGTTTTAATATTATTTTTTTCAATTTTTAAAAATGTCCTGTTCTCATTTAATTTAATATCAGTTCTAACTGACAACTGCAGGATTTTAATTACTTGCTCTCAGTAAAAAAAAACATCGAAGTACATACAAATCGCAAAAATTCGTTTACAGCCTTATTTCCATACACTCACTTGTGCCATATGCGCGAAAATACCGGTTTAGTTAACAGTGTATTTATTTTTTATAAGATCTGCTTCTGAACCTAATTGATTAATTGAGAAAAATAATATTAATGACAATAAGACATGTGAAATGTTCAAATATAAGTTAGTGACGTCATCATGTTGAAACATGCCAGCACAAATCGAATACATGAAGGCAATACAATAGAGAAAAGTGACGCATAGATATACACGCACTTATGTACATTCATTAGTGGCGCATACAGGATTTCATGTTCTTCTTCTTGCTTCACCCGGCAATCGTATTGAACAAACATTTTTTATATTGGAAGCTTTTAGCAACACCCCTATTTTGATTCGTATACCTATTAGAAGATATTTAGAATTTGTGTTGCGTGAAAAGTGTCACGCCCTCATTCAATGCCTATGAAATATTATGTAAGTCTATGTCCAATTTCAATGCTGTGCGACTTGTAATTCCGAAGCTATTTAATACTGAAAATTTTAGTTGTAGGGGGTATGGGTTGAAGAGCACTAAAAATATAGAAAATATAAGTCGCAAAATAACGCTACACCCCGTGTCCAACATTAGTGAAGTTTTGAATATCTGGAGGAAGGCTTGGATTGCTTAAGGTAAAATATTTTTCAAGGAACTGATAAACACTCTTCTAAGGTCCAATGGACCGGTTACAAACGATTAGATTCTACAAGATTGAAAAATTATTTACAACAAATCCAATTGAAAATTGGAATTTGAAATGAATGGACCTCATATTAACTATACTGCGCAATAAGTAATAAGTTTTAAACACTATTTCTTTAAAATTCTTGCGACAAATCATATTCAAATGTTTTGTGAAACACACTGCATGCAACAATCACTGAAAATTGGACCTCCTGAACCAAGTAAGGAGGCAACCGACAATTGAACGACATTATATTCCACATCCAATTACAAAAAATATAGTCGAGCGTCCTTGTCGAAAAATTCTTTATAACACTATCTACACCATCTGTACTGATTGTACCAAGGGATCATGTGCTCAACATTGCTGGAGAAGAACCAAAAAGAAAACCGAGATTTTTGAGCTTTGTACCAATGTGTATTCACAGAGTGGTGTTAGGAAAGTAAACCTCTTCTTCTTGTTAATGGTGATGTTGCACCACTCGTTCATGTCAAATAATCTTCGCTTTTGTTTTCAAGTTTCATTCCGTGCAGTGTGAGTTTTTTATTATGGTCATGCATGCTTTGCTCTTATGAACAGGCATGTTTGTTGCAATCTATTAACTAAACGGAAAGCACACACAGAACATGTCTCCTAACAATTTTTTGAATCTATGTTTTCCTATTTAGTTTTTCAATTAAAAGTACTTCGCTTTTGGAATTCCTGAGTTGAATCTTTTTCAATTAACTAGCAACGTTTTTTGAATGGCAACACGTTTGCGAACGTTAATTTATTCCAACATTACATCACCATAATATACTTAGGCAACTACCACATAATACACTAAGGCATCCAGTAATTCTTTCACTCTTTAAATATTGTCATGGGTGGATTGTTTTTCTTGCCCAACAGACTTGAGTAGGAACAACAAAATCCACACGTAAATGTAAATATGTGTATGCAGAAGTAAGTAAACGACTGCGGGAAAATAGAAGCAGTGGATACGACAGAAAAGGTAAAATATTGAATAAACTTAAATCCAAAAAGCACGAAGCAAAGCACGAGCTTGGTTGTTGTCTGAGAACCACGAGCAAAAGCAAACGAGTGAGCATGAGGAAAGAGTGAGTGAGTACATATTTGCCTCACTTCGCTTTGCCTAATTTCGTCGATGATGATTTCATGTTGGATTCCAACCAAAGTTTTCAATGGCATTTAGTTTGATTTTTCAAGTCACACAGAGTAGACGTGCTAGAAACGGAAAAAACGGATACCGCACAGTTTGTGGACACCAACTAAAACTAAATAAAAACACTTTAAACTGTACCAATCGCAAACGTACTTAAAGTCTTTTGGCTGCAGTAAAACTACACATACCGCAACAACAAGAACCAAGTTTTCACCTGAAACAACAAAAAAATAAGATGTCCCAGAAACGCGTCTCAGTCGCTACGCGCGTCTCACGCGCCAGCACTTCCACACCTGTGGGCGGCACGTCTGCCCGTGTGGGTGCCACCAGTCCCGCTACAAGTCCAACTCGTACAAGCCGTATTCAGGAGAAGGAAGAACTCCAGCATCTCAACGATCGCCTGGCATGCTATATCGATCGCATGCGGCATCTCGAGAATGAAAATAATCGCCTCACACAAGAAGTGCAATTAGCCCAGGAAACTGTTAACCGCGAGGTTTCGAATATCAAAGCAATGTACGAAAAGGAGCTTGCGGCCGCACGCAAACTACTAGACGAAACTGCTAAGGAAAAGGCCAAATTGGAAATCGATATCAAACGGCTCTGGGAGGAAAATGACGACCTCAAACAAAGGTAGCACCAAAATTTACTGTTGATTTGTATATATTGATAGATCAGCAGTAGGGAAACTGAAAACAGGTTACATAGGCGCGAACCATCTTAAACCTTATAGAGAATCAAGACAATTTCCAAACAACCGAATTTAACTTTTTAAGCTTTGGCATGTGTCAATAACAGCGTAAATCACGGAAGAATGCCGCGTGTACGCAATGATGTCATGCAGTCCAATTGTTGTTGGACACACTGTCAATGCCAACGAAAACTGAAGCAGCAGCTGGGAATGATGTCATTCCGCGTTCACGTAAAGAAGAGAGAGGTGAACGCTATACTACACAGATACAGATGCAGTGCGAAGCAATATCTGTCGCTGCTGTGAAACACGCTTTCCTTCTGCCAACTTCGGCATTGAAAGCTTTTTAATTTTGTTTATATTCGGAAAATGAGTAGTTGAGGCAACCGTGCTGCTCGTAGAAGGTAAATGAACGAAATGCAAAACGACAAAGCCTCTTATTTAGTTTGGACAGTGATTTTGTTTCTAAACTTTACCCAAACGTGAACGAAGCATAATGTCCAAATTATGTTAATTAATTCGAGAACATTATCATCACCACTCACCGATTCGTGTGAGTTAAAGCACGCCATACCAGAAATGATAATTTTAACTCAGAGTTCAGTGAATCCACTCAACATTTCTGACCAAAACATTACTTCAAGAACATACATTTTTCTCAAAATTAATGTATGAAAACTCATAACGCGAATGACTGAAGATTGAAGTAAAACATAAATATAAACCTTTTCATTAATCACGCAATAAATGACTCTAAGCGAGGTCGACCGGTCTTCCTTCAACCAATATTATGGGGCCAAATGTGATGTCATTATACCAAAAATAAAGCGTGAATAAAATATTAAGCGCTACATAAGCCCAAGTAACATAACTATGGATACACACACATACACTTGAAAGTGGCCCGAATAAATGATATCACACCAAGCGGCGCTGTTTCGTTATCTAGCGGATTTTTTCTTCTCGCAAGTGGATCAGGTCCTAGTTGCAGATACAAATATAAATTGCTTAAGATACAACAAGTTTTTATAATTATGGCCGAAACCCATTTTATTTTCCCGCCATTCTTTCACATTCGCCATAGTTCAAGTTAGGTTAAAAATCATATTAGAAGTAGTTCTAAAGAGTTAGAACTCACAGACTTTATTCATTCAACTCTATGTGCAACATGTTGAACAAATTAAAACGTATAAAAGAGACATGAACTATGAAAACCTCCCATCTACAGATTGTCAATGTTCGGCCTTTCTACATGGAATGGTGGTGTTTTATCGTTCTCGTTTGTCCCTTCCGTTCTCACGAATATTTCGACCTTCATTTTTATTTTGTTTGTCACACACAATAAACAGCATTCGAGAAAACATTTTCGTCACCCACAGCACAGCACACGGAGGAAGAATTTGCAAAAGCACTATTTCTGTGTAAAAGCAGCGACATTATTATCGCGATTGGCACATGCTTGACTGTGCGTTCGATGAGAGTGCTTTTTGTTGAGAGACTTTTAGTATTCTACCATGTTTTTGTTTGAGTTTGTAACGAATTTTCATCAGCACTTTCTCCGTTGTGCTTTAACTTCTACCTATGCAAAAACATGATAAAACGTGCTCATGGAGCTTAAATTAAACGTCACTGACACCCACGATTTTCATTTTATCTGTTAAAATGTTATAATAGATATTAGTATTATTTATAGAACGGAACTTAGAAACAGTCATAACGAGCTGTGGAATGTGCAGAGAGCATGAATTATCGCAATTTAATACAACCTCAACGTGCTAGATGTATATATAAGCTGCGTAGTCAGACACATATAGATTTTAGACTAGACAACAGAAGACCGGCAAGAAATTTTAATTTTAACAAATTCTTTTTTAAATGAAGGCACACTAGTTATACTCGAAAATGTATGTGTATTGCTACTTGGGGAAAATGGCTTAGTTTGTCGCTTTGTTTTTAAGGCAAGCCACACCCTCTTTCTATTACTATATACAACATTCTGTATCCCTTTAGCATGTTTAATTGTATTTAACTTTGTGTGTAATGTTGCCGACCACAATCGGTTTCACCCATTTGATTTGTGACAGTATTACGTCACCGCTCCCACCACCTGTAACTATGGCAACTAGGAAACCAAACATATTGGAACAATGCAAACTGTTACAACATTCTGTGCACTCACACAGCACACATTTGTATAATTGTTCTTGGAATTGTATTTCTTGGTATAGCTTATAATTTAAATAAAATAAAACTTCTTAAAAAACACAAGAAAAAATTTCGAAATTTGAAGGAGTTGTTGGCGTTTGTTTGAGCAAGGATATAGCGACCAACAGTTTTTGCAGTGTAGTAATTTTCAGTTCACATCTCTTATTTTCAGACTTGACAAGAAAACCAAGGATTGTGCTATCGCAGAGAACAGTGCGCGTGTCTATGAATCCCGCTACTCTGAAGTCAATGGCAAGTATAACCAGGCACTAGCTGATCGTAAAAAAGCCGAAGACCAAGCCAAGGAGCTTGCTGCAGAAAACGATCGTTTACGCAAACAACTCGAAGATTTGCGGAAACAGCTTGAAGCTGAAACTCTGGCACGTGTTGATCTAGAAAATCAGAATCAAAGTCTACGTGAGGAGTTGAGCTTTAAAGATCAAATACATGGCCAGGAGCTCACTGAAACACGCTCACGCCGCCAGATTGAAATTAGCGAAATTGATGGCCGGCTTGCCAAGCAATACGAAGCCAAATTGCAGCAGTCACTTCAAGAGTTACGCGACCAGTATGAATCGCAAATGCGCGCGAACCGCGAAGAAATCGAGTTGTTATATGATAACGAGATTAAAAACTTGCAAGCAGCAGCAAATCGTGCAGCTAATTCGTCTGCACATGCAACAGAAGAAGTACGTCTCATGCGTACGAAAATTGATGGCCTCAACGCAAAAATACAGGACTTGGAAAATACGAATGCTGGCTTAAATGTGAGTTACACATTTTTGTGTATAGTTTAATTCACGATTTCGTTAATATGAAACTTTTGAATTTGTTTAATAGGCACGCATACGCGAATTGGAGAATCTCTTGGACAGCGAACGCGCACGACATAATCAGTACATAGCTTCATTAGAAGCTGAATTGCAACGTATGCGCGACGAAATGGCCCAACAACTGCAAGAATATCAGGACCTCATGGACATTAAAGTTTCACTTGATTTAGAAATCGCTGCATATGACAAGCTGTTGTGCGGCGAGGAGCGTCGCTTGAATATTGCATCGCCTGGTCGTCCAAGCACAAGCACTAATGCCGATTCGGGCTATTCGAACGGTACGCATTTATCGGTTAGTTCTACATCGGCATACCGCTCGGGACGTGCTACGCCCAGTGGCCGCCGTTCGGCAACACCTGGTGCTGGAGGTAGCGGTAGTGCAGTCAAGCGTCGACGCACAGTAATCGATGAATCCGAAGATCGAAACCTGTCTGAGTTCTCTGTCAATTCGGCTGCAAAAGGGGATCTTCAAATAATCGAAGCCGACAGTGAAGGACGCTACATTAAACTGCACAACAAAGGAACCGAAGAAATTAATCTCACCGGCTGGCAACTCACGCGCATTGCTGGTGACGAAGAGCTAGCATTCAAGTTCTCGCGTGGCACTAAAATTGTCGGAGGTGCCACTGTCACCATTTGGTCAGTGGACGCCGGTGCAACGCACGATCCACCTCAAAGCTTGGTGATGAAAAAGAAATGGCCAGTGGCCGACTCAATGCGTAGCGTACTAGCTAATGCTGACAAAGAGGTGAGAGTCTTGTCGATTTACAACACTTGTAGCATGTGTCACACCTGTCGCCACTGTCAACAATTAGAATTTGTGCTCGACCAGTAATTTCTCTCACTTTTCTCCACTCCAACATTCTGGCATTAACTACCTTTTATGTTGTTTTACAGGATGTTGCCAGCTACGACCGTGTTCGTGCAAACGTTTCCAGTCACGCAGCCCGTCATCGGAGTACCGGTAGTGGATTTACACTCGGCTCCGGAATTGGTTCAACAGGCGTGAGAAGCCTATTCTCGTTACTATTCTAAGTAGTGGACACAAATGTCAGCTGCAACCACCAACTCAACAACAAGACGTTGATTGCAAACATAAATCAGGAGTACGCAAAAGGCAAATGCTAAGGCAAACAGGGATCCAATAAATTCCGTTTTTCTTTTAAACAAAGGTGCATTTAAACATATCCTCAACAAATTGTAACAAGTCAACCAAGAGATCCTAAGTGTAAAGCACTAAATGGCAATTAACAGGTATAGAAGCCTTGTTGATTGCCATTAGCAAAATGAATGAATATTCATTCACAATAATAATTTAAAAAAAACAATTTCTAGTTACTTAAAAATGCAAAAAGGAGCCTAGCATTTCAGCAAGCAAGAAAATGGGTGCATTTATCAAGCAAGCGCTGTACCTACTTTTGCCACAGTGTTTACATCCGTATGGATTGTATGTTTGATTACAGACAATTCATGAAAAATGAACAAAAATATTTCTCTTTAATGTACAACAAAATCACAAATAAATCTATTTACAAAACACTAAACGCATTTAGTTTAAACAAATTCAATAAAAACAACACCCGCTGACATAATTATTTAGCATCGCCGAGCCCACTGAAACTACAGATGTGAAAGTAGTTTAATTTTAGAAAACGGACACGTACTATGATGTATTTCATAATTCAGCATTTAAAGAGGACACCAAAAAAATCTAGAGGGTGGCATAGTGAAATAATTTCATATGTATGGTTTACATTTTTTTCAAAATCAAAATCGGAAACGGACTGAAAGTTTGTATGAAAACCGTGATTAATCTTTGAAATTGGTGAAATGGACTCTCCAAATCAGAAATAATTCGACACGTATGTATACGGTGGCGGACAAAGCTTATATGCCGCCCTAGGCAAATCGCCAGAGTGCCGCCCCTTAACTTTTGTATTAAAATACTTACGAAAATTATCAACCACATATGAACTGTTTAATTTCAATTTTTACATACAGATCGACAGATATTCAAAATAATAATGAACATGTGAAAATATTTATATGAATGCAACTTAAAGACAATATTTTTCTGAAATCGCACGCAAATTTTCCTCCCTCTGCCAATATGCCGCCCTAGGCATTTACCCCGTTTGGCGAGCTTAAAAATGGTTCAAGAAATTTTAGTCTACTGAAAGCCGCGAGTCTACTGATACCACAAATGTCCTCTACAGTCAAAATAATGTTGATTGAGTTTTTACTCGAGTAGGGCAAATATTTCGTAAATGAAAGTATGTAACGCGTGCTACTTCTAAGTAACCATGTTCAGAAAATTGATATATATATTCAATTTTATTTTAGACATATTAATAAATTTTGACCATCTAGGTATCCCAGCGTTAAGTGCACTGTGCTATCATTTCAGAGGATGTGGTTTCGATTCCCCTTAAGACTTGACTCCGCACTTTTCCAACTTTTTTTCTTCTATTTGTTTCCCAGTCAAATTCTTTACATGTCGACAAGTTCCTAGCCTTCCCAATCTGTGGGTGAGCAGCGCGAGACAGATAATTTTTAGTAGTCGTACAAACGCAACAACACCGGCAGTGCCAATACGGACTAGCAGAAAAGACACTAACCGTGTATCTACCTTCTATCAGTAACAAATACGCAGAGGGCGCTCATACACCTTAATCGATAAACGATCACCATACGGAGTCGTCTCTCCTAGAAGACGACAGATGGGAGTACCATCATCTAGCACTGCCAGCGATAGACTAAAGCACTGTTCACTCAAAATTGGTACGCACTCCAGCAATCCCTACAGAGTCATTTTTGAAATGTATTAAAAAAAGTAAGTGCGTATCAGTAGGCAATGAATGTACCTTTATCAGGTTAAAATTTTGTGGAACTAGCTTTTTATTAGTGAGTTTTATTCGCGAAGGAGTTTGCTGCTTGGAAATTAATTGTGAACAAATTTGTGGAAATTCCGACATGGTCAGGATCAAAAATTGCTACAATATTAAATTTGTTCAAAACTACTGCTTTCAGAGTTATAAAACGATTCAAGGACACCCTGAGCCTTGAAAGGAAGAAAAAAACAATTAAAAAAAAATACGAAAATGGCTCAAAACTAAAAAGAAATGTTCTAGCCTCAATTAAGAAGAATACCGCTTTATCTGACAATGATTGCGCTAAAAAATTTGGAACTAGCTTATTGACAGCTAGGCGAATACGCGTTAAAGCAGGAAATCCTATCGAGCTATTATATTCCTAAATCACTCAGATAAACAAAATGTAATAGCAAAAAGACGCGCTCGTAAACTTTATAGCAACATTTTGAGCAAATTTAATGGGTGCGTTATAATAGATGATGGAACCTATGTTAAGCTTGACTTTAAACAACTCCCAGGACAAAAGTGTTATGCTTTAAAGAAACGAGGCGATATTCTTTCAAAATATTAGTACAAAAAAATTTATAAATTTGCCAAAAAAGTGATATTTGCAGCTGTGGTCTGAAGACTAGGGCATATGTGGCTTTGAGCGCTATAACGTCCGAAGTATACAGGAAGGAATGCTTGGAGAAACTTCTACTGCCTTTTATTGATCACCACCGTTCTTCAGTAAAGTTTTGGCCAGATTTGGCGAGCATTCATTATTCACAGGCAACAATGAATTGGTATCAAGCCAATAGTGTCGATGTAGAGCCGAGAGATAGCAATCTACCAAATTGCCCAAATTTACTCCCAATCGAAAAATATTGGGTTACTGTTAAAAACCAATTGCGCAGAAATGGTGGTGCTATCAAAAACTTAGGATCAATGATTGTTAAGTGGAACAAGTTTGCTGCCCAGGTCACTAGATCGGGTGTTCAAGGAGTAATGGACAGCATCAAGACAAATGCCCGCAAATTGATACATTCAAGTTAAACATAAAATTGGTGTTTCCTCATTTGAATAACTGAATAAATTCTCTTTTGTTTGAGCTACAGAATATTAAGGTGCGCTTTTTTTTCAAGAGATATAACCTCATTTGTGCGTACCAATTTTGAGTGAACAGTGCTTTAATCATCCACCCATGCAGAATTTCAATTTGTTAATGTAACCGATACAAGGTAATAACCTTCTTGAGCCCTATGCTTTCAAGTGGAGTGAATAAAGCGAAGAGAAATATATTTTGTACAATAAAGTTACTTGACTTTTATGCCATGAACGAATGAAGCAGCTTTGACGCAAAACGTACAAGCCCAGTTGGCTTTTATTTCCTTGCTTGTATGTGGTCACTGGCGAGTCATTTTAAGAAAAAGTTGCATTGAAGAACATTGAACTAGAACCGTTGAACTAAAAAATGGGTAATAAGTCTAATTTTAATCTTATCCATTAATACCATTTCATATTTATAATTGAACCACACCTCCTTCTGGGTTATGTGTCTCTGTGCAGGAAATATGAGAAATAAAGAAAACTTACCTCGAACGTAGTGAATACGATCTTTTCAATGGATCCGAAATATCGCTCCCAGAGTACTTGTGTTTGTTGGCGTAGAAGTAGAATGTGCTCTACTGAGATTGAGCGAACTATTTCGGGAACCTGTGAAACATGAAATAAAAACAAATAGAGAATGTATATTCATTATAGTACACAGAAGCATCATGTACGTGGGTGGTCCGATAAGTTCTTAGTCTACAAAAGAAAAACGAAAATTTTGGAAAAGTGGCGATTTATTTCTCAACGTAGTCTCCTTTCAACTCGATACACTTGACTCAGCGATGCTCCAACTTCTTTAACCCGTGTGAAATATACGTTTTCTGGAGGCCGCCGTGGCGGCGATAACCTCCTCATTCGACTCAAATTTCTGCCCTGCGAGTGACTTTTTCAAGTTTGGAAACAAAAAGAAGTCACACGGGGTCAAATCTGGAGAATACTGTGGATGGGGCAGCTGTTCGTAGCCTAATGCGACCAATTTGGCGAATCACCGACCGATATTGCTCTTTTCCATTTTTCTAAAATCCGCGGACACGTTCGTTTCCACACGCGGTCAAAACAAAACTACACATCCAATATGGTTGAAATTTTGAAAGTAGCCGTCTACGAGGATGTACTACACGATAGTAAATTTCTCTTACGATAGTGGCAGAATCGCGCGGTGGGGCTAAGTACTTATCGGACTGCCCACGTACATAAATACAATATTAAGATACGTAGAAAAGGGGCTGCAGAATAGAACACTTGCCTGTAACAGAAGCCTTTCATCTGCCCAGATAGCAGCCTGCTTCCAGTCAATTTTCGATTCAAATGGAAGAACCCATCCATTGGAAAGCAAAACCGGAATACATCCCGCTTGTAACGCCTCAAGAAACCTTTAATAAAATGCAAAACAGAAAAAAATGAGGCCAACGAATTCTAATAATTTATTTTCGCTAACTTAAATAATGTGTACGACCAAAATGGCTACGACATACCTCTCAAAGTGAAATTATCACTTACGTATCTGTGGCCGTAAGGAATAACAGCCAAAGTCGAGTTAGGACAAAATTGAGTTATTACCACCATTGCATTCGTCGAATTCAAATGTACTACTACACAGAATTCTATAGCTTTTGCTCATAAAATGAATGTTTTAGTTAAATCTAAAGCAAATTCAAAAATGAAAAGTACTCTCCTGAAAACTTCACAAAATCGACTTTGGCTGTTATTCCTTAGGGCCACAGATATGTAAAAGCTTTACTCACCGAAACGAACCCAATCGTCTTCCGCGAGGCACTAAACAAAATGTTGAATTTTGTAATAAGGTTTCATAGTCATATCTGAAATGTAAAATTTTTAAACAAATAAAACAAGTCACTTTAATTGGAAAATATAATTCATATAAAATGTAATACAATACACCCTCTTGATTTACTCTAACATTACTCAAACAGAAATATAAGATGCAGTTTTTGTAAAATCTTTTTTCATAAAATCATCGAACAGACGTTGGCTAAATTATGATAATTTAATAATTAATTTAATTGATTGGCACGACAGCCCGCTTACGCGAGACTAAGGCCTAGCTTCCCGCAGCCACCCGTGTTGTGCGTGTGAATTTTGTACGCGGGTGGAAGGGACCTACAGTTTTATGCCGGTTCCGAACGGCAGGTTGGGAGCTTTTTCATAGGCAATTTTTACTCTCAGAGGTTTGCCATTTCCAGCTGAAATTATGATATTCAGATCAATTAATATCGTAAAAAAGGCAAAGGTGCAACCTAGGACTAGGACCAGGAGGAAAAGGAACGAATGCAAGTGTGTAAGTAACCACATAAATATATTTCAATATGAAATATAGAATCGCTTCCATATTGTCACTGCCATTGGTAATAGGTGATTTGCAAAATATTTGCGTTAGAGTGACTTTTGCAAACGTTCCGGTACTGTTGTACAGGCTCTGTTGTTGTCCTTGAAGAGCGAGACAACAGCAACATTATAAAAAACTATGAATAATAAAGAACGTAATTTGTTTCTTTATATAAACGCACACAGGAGCCAATGTAGTTCTGTACTATGAACTACATAATGCGAAACTTGTACTTTGGAGCAAAACTCGTGCATGATGAAGCACACGGCCTGACAGCGGCAAATAAATTTTACCTAACTCATGTTGAATTACAACTGACACCCCAAGTGTCTAAAATTTCACATAATTAAAGGGAATTAACATCAGCCTAAAACGAACCACCACGAAAAAAGCGAATGAATCAGTGAATGATATACTTCGTTAATTATGAGTTAACATAATGTATTAGCTCAAAATATCAAATGTTGCGCAAAGAATGAGAAAAATACTGTTACAGCTGCTCAAAGATGAAAGAGAAAATCAATGAAATTAATATGCTAATATTTTCATATGTATGATTTTAGTCTAAGAATGAATTGTGTAAATTGTATTAATAATTTAATTCAATCATTACAATTCAATTAAAATTTAATTGAATTTCTTACTTGTCATATTCACGATTGTCCTCATCACATCTAGCATCTTGTAGTTCTCGCCAACTTTTACCATGACGGCACGTTGTAACCAGAATGATGTCACGTCCATTGTGTAAGTGGAAGAGTGAATTTCGGGTTTCTGAGCCAATCCCATGGACGTATCTGTAGGTATTTCAAGAAAACGTCATAAAACATGGCATGTATCATGAATTTATTTTTATCAACCCACAAAAGTCATGCCTGTCATGTTTCTAGGTGAGAACTTTAAAGTATTCAACAGGGTAGAAAATCACACACGCCTACCTAATAGACTTCTATACGCTCCTCACCCACAAACGCGACAGGCATGACTTTCCACGCAAGATGAAAATCGGGTGTTATAGTACAATTTTCAGTATAAATTCAGACGACAGAAAACAATCTGACTGCATCAGTTGTATCCCATTACATCTGAAACTTTTATCATGATGTAGTTTCGCGCTTTACTAGTGCTGAACTATTTACATAAGTAGGCAAATAATGCTTATTGGCCAATTAAAAGTTGAGTTATAACTGCAATGTAGTGCCATTTAGTGTCAATGCCCAAAGAGAGAGAGTAGCATGCAAGCATGTAATTCCACGCAATGCGCTTTTTATGATGTGGCAGAAAATAATTAAAATTGATGTACGTACAATAAACGTGATGAAAGCATACACGGAACATAGGAAGAAAGCGATATCGTTAACAAACATATCAGTTTGCGGGCAGTACGCTGAGTAAGCAACAACTCACTGCATTTTAAAATTACATTAATATCTAATATGTTTCGATTTTCAAAGCCAAAGTTTTTCAATTAACAATAATAAATTCTTAGTTTTCCAAATTGATAGTGCTGTAGAGGCTTGGAAAGCGGCGTACAGCGCAGCACATCAACATGCTTCAAAAGCATTTTTCTCGAAATACAATCATTTTCAAAATCAGTTCCATAATATTAAATTTAGTACACACACATCTTCAGTGCATATGTCTCTATAGCCCCTACTAAAATCACCGATAAACTTCTTTGTAATTCTTCGGGTCATAAAAAAAACAAAAAAGGACAATAGTCAAATAGTCGTTGTTGCAAAAAACTCATAAAACGGTCAAGCAAATATACCTCTCCAGAATTAAAACTCCCTCCCTCACTTTAAGCAGCACATCAACATGCTTCAAAAGCATTTTTCTCGAAATACAATCATTTTCAAAATCAGTTCCATGATATTAAATTTAATACACATACATCTTCAGTGTATATGTCTCTATAGCCCCTACTAAAATCACCGATAAACTTCTTTGTAATTCTTCGGGTCATAAAAAAAAACAAAAAAGGAGAATAGTCAAATAGTCGTTGTTGCAAAAAACTCATAAAACGGTCAAGCAAATATACCTCTCCAGAATTAAAACTCCCTCCCTCACTTTAAATGAATGTGGTTTGGATTAAACGCTATAAAACGGTCGGTTACTTTTGAAAAATTAGCTTATAGTTAGGCAATAGCTCTAAGAGACGAACACTTTCCTTGCTTGAGTGTAGCGTACGAAAATAATTTCCACGGAACGAATTGCTAATTTAACAATACAATGGCTTTGCCGCATTTGTTTTGCTTAATTCAGCACACCATTCCACCTGGTGATTTTAAGTGCATTGGCTTAATACTTCGCGCCAATCACCATCTCGTGAATGGATATTTTTGTAGCAAAGTAAAAGACTGCATAAAACCATTCGCTGCGCACTGATTGCGAATTAATATTGCATCAACTGCAGCAACGCGTGCAACAAGTGGCGATCACCGTGGCTACTTGAAACGTTCAGGAATGGCAGAGTCGGTGAGCGTTCGCTATGTAAGTGGAAAACGACTCAATGCACGAGTCCTTATAATTGTTTTAAAGCCTTTAACTTAACTTAACTTTTAGACTATTTTTATTCGTAGTGTATGTTGTTGAGTGATCGCTGGGAAATACATCGTCTCAAATGCATTATACTCATTTTGTGCTTTTTGAGTTCGACGGGTGGATACAATGCTGCAAATGTTAGGTGAGATGCCGACATGTGTATCACAATGTTTGTCTGCGCGGCTTGGCAATCAAACTAATTTCTCGGATTTTACAGAATTCAACGCCGTTTTATGTGGAAGCAAATGGACATGAATGGTATAATGGGGGGTGTAGCCTCAGGTGCGCGTGTCATGAAGAATATGTTCGGTGAATTATTGCCTACCATACAAACCACTGCCAATATATTGGATTATTTACCATCAGAAACAACAAGAGTGAAATATATCATTCGTAATCCAACATCAAAAAAACCCACAAAGATAATCAAAATTCGTCCGTCAAAAAAAGTTATTAAAATTACAACTGCACCCAAAATGTTTTTAGGGACTCAATCACTTTCTAGTAAACCAGAAAAAAATCGTTTCCTCAGTCTAGAAGAGATGAACAAATTGGAGCGAGAGCAAGAAATGATTGCCGAGGGGCGTCTGCCATTAAAGAGTGATAAAGATATTCTTGTCAAGGTAATAGCCGGCAAATCTCACGCCTCAGATAATCCAATAGAAAACAATAGTAAAGAAACCAACTACAGCGAAGTTGTGAGTGGAAAAATCGTTCAGTTTGGTAATGATGGCTGGTTGCCTGTCTACGAGTCTCCCAAAGCGGCAAGTCAATTCCCTATCTCAAAACCATACATTATGAGCCAACTACATACTAGTATAATGGCCGAAGCATTGCCACGCCCCGAGAAACAAGTATACTTCACTGCTATTACTACTCCCGCTACTAAAGAGTACCAAGACTCGGCGTTGTTAAAACATTACTACGAGACACCGGCGCATGAAAACACTTACGAAGTAACCGAATATATCGCCGATGAAACAGCGGCACTGCCATTTGTGCATAGTTTTCGTGATAATGCACGTAGGGGATTTTTACCTTTACGAAATCTGCAACCGTCAGCATCAAACAGTACAGAAGCAACAACAGTTAGAAGTAAAACATTAACACACACAACGAGTATAACTAAAACGACTACCGAAGAGCCACCCAACTATCCTGCATCATTTTTGCGTCGATATCGTGAACGAACGTTACCCGCACCATCAACGATGGCACCCATTCCGCAACTGCGGCTATCAACATTAAACCCTCAAATCGGTGAAACAGCGCTAGAGACTCCGTGGGTTCCAACCAACATTAATAAAGCCGTCTACAGCCGAAATCTACGAACAAAGGCAAGCATACCGATTAAAAGTGAAAAGTGGCCACCTCAGTTAACGACTGTAACTGCTTCCATGCCAGCATCACGCTTGCCTTTTTCTGAAATTGCTGGAGAAATTAGCACTAACGTCAATAAGTTGATTTCATCAGCACCGTCAACACGAGCGGCAAAATTACAAGAAAACATATTACAACAAAGCACCCAATATCGTGCCCCACAACTTCTAACGAAACCAAATAAAACGTCTAAAACACGTGATCTTAACAATCGCGGTACGGTTAAATTCGGCGACAAACTCAATTCAGCTGAATAATTTTAACGGTTAATTTACAAAATTGTAAAGCTTAAAACGATTTTAGGTGTCCCACAAATGTGATAGAGCCTTAGTTGCATCCTATCACACAACAATTTCTCCACCGATAATATTCCCCAGAATTCTGAAGCTCATCTCTGGTAACCAACGTCTCACTAGAGTCAGTACCCATCAAACTCGTTATTGCACACCATTGTAACTTGACAACGTTAACGCGTCCATAGTTCGAAGTACCTTGTAAATATAACAAAGCGTACAGCTTCCTAATGTTTTAGTTCCCATATGTTAGAAAAACAAAAAAAAACAAAATGTACGAATGTGATTTTACTAAGCATGTCCAAAATTCGAAATCGAAGTACATTCTTTCTATCTTATGACTTCATTTGCATTCTTAATTCAATTTGAAACAAACATCATACAACATATTACTAACTGGTACCTGCGCTGAAAATATTTCAAAGAACTGTATGAACACTGAATGCGTGTAAAAGTTGCGTCTAAAGTATAAAATATATACGTAACAAATTCGTTTCTATACTACGGGTTATCGCAGTTAACCTCTGAAATACTTATATTTTCATATCAAAAGCGTGGAAAAAGTGCTGAACATTTTTTTTCGAAGTATACATATGCCATGTGGCACTGCTTCAAGAATATAAGTATTGCTTTCAAATGTTATTAGCAAGTAAAATACTACCACAAATGTATGTTGTATAAAAGTAAGTTCTTCTAAGACTTCATCCAATTCATGATAACCTCAAAATTGTATATAGTGTTCAATTTAAAAAAAATATAATACAGAAAACCAAATATTTCCGTTATTGTTAAACTGCTGGAGTGATTTTAAAGAAACGTGCAGCAATATATAGAATGTTTTTTACATTGTTGTATTCTTAGGCACAAATTTGCAAGGACACGGTGATGTATGGTTTTGTGATACAAGGCGTCGCCATGTAGATGTTTACTGAATGCAGACTACATTGCCAATCCCAATGAAAAGATTAAGTCTAAATTTCATACTAACCGTTTCCCTTTGAAGGCGAGCAGGTACTTCTTATTCGCTGGGAAATTATTGGCTTGGACCAAGCCAGTAGCGCCAGCGCGTAACGGAAACTGTTTGTGAAACAGCGGAATGCTAACATCAAATCCAGGGCGGGCATGGAAAACGCTCATACTCGCTTTGGCTAGAATCGCTTCGCCGGGATCAAACCCGAGAGCCTCCTCCGCATAATCAGGCCACGTTCCCGAATATAAATTGAAAATTATGTGATTACGACCATTATTCCAGTGCGGCAATCGCGCTAAACGAGATGGTACATTTCGTACGTAGTCCTCCGATAAGGAATCACGATCTAGAGTATCTATGGCCAATACAAATAAGCAGGCGCGCGACGGATCCGTTGTGTGGTATCTTGACTCACGTATGGCAGCCAGAATTTTTTGATAATTAGCAGATATAGGGGGAGCTGCTCCAAGAGAGTTGAGCGGCTCTGGTGGATAGACATACACCAGGAAATTATCATAGCATTTAGTAAAGTCAAAACAAGTTTCCATGCGACAGGAGCGCAAAGACGTAGTACCGGCATTATTATCATTGCCGGTCATTGAATGCTGTCCTCGATTCGCAGGATCCAACTTTGTCTGGCTGTAAAGTTCATCCATAGAGTTATCAGGCGGTGTCCTAAACTGGCCTTGCGGCCCGGACAGGTAGCTGGGCAGGTGCTTATATAGACGCGCACGCGAAGTGGAGTCGAGATTAACACGGCGACGATTTGTAACCGTTTTTTTCAGCCGATATCCGCCGAAATAGCAATATGCAAGGAACGCACAGGAGACAAAAACCAGGATATAGCGCTTCTTGGCTTGCATACTGTTGTAGTCGGAAGCGACAGTAAAGGCAGAAGGTAGAGACTGCGGCGAAGGAAATATAGGTGCTGGATTTCACGGACCGTAGACAACTTTACTGTATGGTGAATATTTAGTGGTAACAAAAACAATTGCTTTCCTCTCTTCCACCTCTTTTGCTAAGTGTGTAGTGTGTGTAGAGGTGTGGCATTAAACGTTTTTGCAATTTCTGATTTCTGGATTTTGTGCGCTCTCGTCCACAGCTTGTTGTAACTAATAAAGTCACAATCAAACTCATTTTATCACATTGTAATTATTTTTAACCACTTGTTAATATTTGAGGCTATTTGCAATAGTCATTTTAACATTTGTTCATCCACTTATCCAATACTGCACCCGCCATTAAATGCAAGTGAAGCTGCCTGAAATCGTATCCATGCTTTCCATATTCTTTTCTTTTCTTCTTTAATTCACTCATACTGCATTTAACGACATGGAATGAAAATGTTTGCACTACGATGTGCAAGCTGCTATCAATATATAGAAAAATTCTCTAAATTACACGACCACCACGAACCGAAAAATATATCGACGATCCAATGACGTCGATTTTGACATTTGTGCTGGTACAAAAGTGAAATAAAACAGGCAGCGTGCTGTCAAAACAATGCAAACCAATGATGCCACACTTTTTTATATATTTTCATTCGAAATACCATAGCGATGCCAACTGTATGCCTTATGTGCTGATAACCCAAAAGGTGGCTTTCGCTGAGCTATGGTGGACAACTCACAGCATCACAAAATTAGATACAAGTGCTGCGTATCTTTCTCATTTTCAGCATCATATCAATCAATTAACACTTATTTCTTTTCATCCTTTATACGTAATTTATTATCAACATCTTTTAAACACGCACTACGCTCGAACTTCAGTTCGCATCTTTCTATGTGTGTTTAAGTCGCGGTTTATACTGCTTTGCATAACTTATAAACATTTTTCTGACCGCCCGCACTCCTATCGAAAACTGAAAACATGCAGTTCATTCGATTTCCATTGCCTTAAGTTTTTGCAGTTGTGTCTTGTTTTTATCAATGCAATCACCCCATTCAATTGACTCTTTCCCACAAATGCAAGTACACGTATAGCCCTCGTTTCGAAGCAACGCAGTTCATATTGTTTTTATCAGACATGTTTTGTTATTGGAAAATTTATGAGCATGCGCTCTGCCTGTTCAGAAAACCTGCCCTCTAGTTGTCACTACCTTATATAGGGTATATGATTACGAAGTTTGAAATTTAACTTATACATTATAGTAGTAATTACAATGTAATGCAACTATTATATTACAGCAATGATATGGACTTGAATGTTCACTAAGTTCAATGCAAGTTTTTTTATTGGAGGTGAAAAAAAACAGGCTTCAGGTCTTCATCCGCGGCAAAATCTTTTGGTGGTGCATCACAGAGTAGATTTTGGTCTCAGTTGAATCTTAACCTAGTAGTCGCAACGCCACACGCTATGTATATTTTAAGACAAACACTTCAAGCGATTGTTGGAAAGGGGAGAGGGAGGATGAAGACCTCTAAGTAAACGCCCAGTCCGAACAGTGGCTGACAGTTGTAAGTTTTTCTTTCATACTTTGACGTTTTTCCATTGCATGCTAATAGCGCACTTGTACGTTTCTTATGGTTTGGCAATATTTTTTAGTTTTGCTGAGTGTGTTGTATAGCTAATGATACATGTATTTTGGGGCTCTCAGCACCACATTGTACATGACGTTAAATAAAAGCGGCTCAAGTAAATGAGCTTACTTAACTGGCCATAACAACCCGTTACCGGGTTACGCTCTCCCGCAAAAGCTCTCTCCAAGCGCCTCCGTTTTTCGCGCGCTTTCTCCAGCTGGTCACACCAAGAGATCATGGGGCGTCCTCAGCTTGGTCCTTCGACCGGGGACACGGCCTCCCTCTTTGCGGTCGACCTTCAAATATCACATCGAACATCTTTTTCGCCGAAGCTTCATCGTCCATACTGCAGCCATGGCCGGGCCGGCGTAGCCGTTGGATGTTAATTCGCTGTGCTACGTCCAGGTCTTTATTATGAGCTTATACAGCTCGTTGTTGGTTGGTATGCGATAGTCGTTGCCAATACGAACAGGGCCAAAGATTTCGCCAAATACCTTCCTCTCGAACAACCTAAGAGCAGCTATGTGGTCACGCGAAAGTGTCCATACTTCTACGCCATAGACAAGCACGGACAGAATAAGCGTAGAGTGCAAATTTTGTCGATCGAGAGAAGCCTCTGCTACTCAGTTGTCTAACGAGACCATAGAAGCATCTATTGGCAAGAGATGCTTCGCGTTATCTCCAGGCTAACTTTATTGCTGCTGTTTATGGCGGTGTCAAGGTAGACGAATTCTTTGAAAACTTCAAAAGTATACTTGTCGGCTTCGACGTGAGTCTCTGAATTTCAGAGACTCGCAGCGACTAGGGTCTTCAGTCTTCAGACTTCAGAGTCTGAATGTAGACAGCATGTACTTCGTTTTGCCTCATTTACCACCAGACCTATTTTGGCATATTCTCTTTCGTGTCATTCCCGATCCGTAGCCTTAGCCGACTAAGTGCGTTCAGTATTTGGTTTCAGTTGTCCAAAGTTTTCGTTGCTATGTCGAAGACCTAATCTTCTCCAGGACCTTACCTATTCTATCGAGTATACACAATGATTTTTACGAATACCGGTTTTCTGAAGGCTTGCCATATTTTGCGACTGAAACTTATCGCTGCTCCTTCCACCGTTTTAGGAAGCATCCTTTTCGCGGGCAACATGAGAATGTGGATTTCTTTAAGACAGTGTTAGTTTGCCGTCTTAGCATGGAGTTTTATTTAGTTACACCGCCTTTGCAGCTTCTTTTATATCTTCCAAGGTGAGTACCAGAATAGAGTTTTCCTAAATTGGCATAACGCATTGGGGGCCCAAGCTACTGTTTATGCCGGAAGCAGGCTTGCTATTTCTTTATTTTACCAGTACAGCGGTGATCTACGATACCTTCGTATTTCTGCGGCACGATCGATTCCCATGAATCGACAGAGCACGCCAGGTGGCAACGCGTAATGTGAGAATAAGCGTCATTCAAAGTTAATTTATCTGTCATGCAGGCAGTGATGATGAAATGAAGACTCATAGTTATTCAGTATATTTGTATAAAGATATGAATAGATATGAATAGATATTCATACATACATTTGTAGTATCCTGTTATCCTTTAAGAATAATAAAACACAATTTGTTTCATAGTATTTCGAAGTGAATCTTCTCCACTGTAGACATTTCTATAGTTGCAAATTAAGATTAAAAACTCATCACTGTACTAAGCTAAGTGAGAAACGCATACCTGACTTGTACGATCAAATACCAGTATTTTAGCTCAGTTATAATTTTGCTTTTGAGGTGGATGGTTTGCATTTGAATGGATTCATGGAACATAAAAAAACGAAATAATGTGAGACATCTAAAAATCAAACATAAACTATGTAATAGTTGAAAAAAAGATTTTTTTAAGGTGCAATAGCAACGTTTGTCCTTTATTATTTGCATACCAGTGTATTAGCAACATCACTGCTAAAAACAATTTTGCTGTTTTACAGTTTATGTATGCAAACACTAGAGAAACAAGGCTTTGAATCTAAAAACACAAATTAATTCATTACAAAACGCGTCATAAGCAACTTCGTGACACGCGTCGTTGCTATTGTAGGCGATCGTAAATGGGAAAAAGTAGCTCGAACGCCATATCACAGCGCGCCTGTAAACGAGTTTTTATTCACTTTCTTTTGTAGAGGAGCCAATTTGGATCACAACACAGCGATGATTGTCGTCTAATTATTTCTTGTGCTAAATATTTTTCGTTGAACCATTGTTTCCCCCGAATGAAAAGTCAAATTAATAATACAGCTGTATTCAACACAGCAGAAAGTTGTGTACTCTCAATTATTTCGTTTGAGCGTTGGCAATTACACCCACAATTTGTATTTTTTGTGGAGTGCACTAAAAATTTGTCATTAGTTCAACTAGTCTTTGTTGTTGATTTTTTCAAAGCAAGGTATGTGCGCGAACTAGCTTGCCAAAAGACCTCGGCGGCATTTTGTGACCGTACAATGGCGATTGAGCAATAGCAAAAGAGAACGATTTAATATAACTTTTCACTAATATTACACAGTATAAATACTATATTGTCTATTGTTAATTGCAGTGAAATGAATAAGCAGTGCTTAGAAAATGTCGAGGATGTCTGCATTTTCAGATGAATGGCAGGAATACCGCGCAGAACGTTTCGCTCGCTATAGGCTCTAAACAATGACTACCACATTGATTAAAATGTCTGGTGTTAGCAATGACAGCAAATTGAGCAAAAATTTTGTGAGTCTAAGTGCACCAAAACCAGAACAATTGTCTACCACGTTTGCCGAATCAGTGATTCCTTCTACTTTTTCTAAACTCAATGGGAATGAGTCAATAAATCCACGTCAACAGTTTCAGCCACATTCTGGTAAGAGCCAGACGTCTTTGGAAAAGACCACGCAACAAAACCTAAACTTGTCTCCGACGGCACCACTAACGACATCACGACATCCCAGTTCGCTTCCAAATCAACTGTGGACAGTTGCAACAATTCACCAAAATCATTCGCAGCAGAATAAACCCATTCAGCAGGCATTGCCAGCAAACACTGCTGCACAATCCACAGACATTAAATCCATCAAAACCACAACTCTCTCGCCATCTATTCTTCAACAACAACTCCAGATCCCTAGACAGACACCACCACAAATTGAAGCAGCACCTACTAGAGGCCCGCACTCACGACGAACACTGGGCAACCCGCAAACACTCAAGTCATCTAACGACCTTAGAGCTCCAGCACACTGTATACCACCTCGATATCTGCCGCCTCCAAAACCGGCCAACAGCGGCATATTGAAACACGTCAATACACCGCCAAGTAGAGAAAGCGAGCGTGCCACCAAATCCAACTTAACACATTTCCTTGACTCCACAGAAATTAATATCAAATATCCGCCAGATATACCACAACTTTCCCCAGCCTACATACCGGACTCAATTAAGACGCAAAGCTCGTCTTCACGTTGCTTGCAACAGCAGTCACACGTACAAAAATATCGGAACGCTTTTCTTTTGAGTGGAAGCGGTTCTAATAACCACCATCATAACTACCAACAACAACAATATCGACAAAACCAAATTGAACAGCAACAACACCAACAGGATATGTTAAAGTTCGTGCGCAAAACGGAACAGGATCACCCGTCACCAAACGCGTCGGTTTCATCAAGTGCTACAAACATACCATCAACCGGGAGCAGACTTACTGCCGAGCAAAATCGACAACTGCAAGTAAGTTGCAATTTGCAGTTGGTAACTCAAAAATTTCACTTTTACTTCACACAGTCCTTAATCAATGAGTTAAGAATACTCAAAGATCAGAATCAGCGGCTTTTAGACGACAACCAAGAATTACGTGATTTATGTTGTTTTCTTGACGACGACCGGCAAAAGGGTAGAAAACTGGCGCGTGAGTGGCAACGCTTCGGAAGATATACTGCGAGCGTTATGCGCCAGGAAGTATCTACGTATCAGGTGATTGCAATCATTAATTCATTTCCATAGAAGTTATTGACATATTATTTTCGCATTTGTAGAATAAGCTTCGTCAACTTGATGATAAGCAGCAAGAATTAATCACTGATAACTTGGAACTGAAGGAATTATGCTTATATTTGGACGAGGAACGAGCCCATATGGCCACAAATACATTATGTACGAATTGCGGAGCTACAATTCGAAATCCTTTACGAGATGATGGCGATGGAAGCAGTTCTAGTACTAATGTGGAAGAAACAATTTCCACCCTAAGAAACTACGAGAATCAGATGCCCGTAAGTAATATATTTACAAGTTAATATAGATTTCTTTAAGCGTTGCAAGAAATATTGTATCCTTCGTTTCAAAATCACTCCCTTGATTGACAGTATACTTTTTAATTTTTATGAAAGGATATGCATCTTCGCGCTACCCTCAATGACCAAACACTCCAATATGTACGCTCGCTGGAACGACGCATACAGCAATTGGAGGAAGAGCGAGTAATTGGCACTATTTCTACATCGAATATGATTGCCCAGCAGCCGCCTGCACGGCAACAAAAGCTCCAGCAGAGTGCACAGGATACTTTACCCGATCCGATATCTAGCCGCCCTGAAGCAGTTGTTCGTGCGCTTCAAGTTCTTGAAGTACGTGAACAACTTGAACGCGATCGCTTAAACACTATTCCAGATAGTACTGCCGATCAAATGGATGACGGCGAAAAGGCATTAGTACGCGAAATGTGCAATGTGGTATGGCGCAAACTAGAAAGCAACGTTTCAAATGTTCCAAACACTATGGATCAGTTATAGACTCTTGTTACAAACATTCTTCTGTGTTGCTAGTGAAGCAAATATGTATGTATATTTCGTACGTAATCCGTTTCATGAGCCTAACAAAAGTAATCCATAAGGCTAACATTGTTAAGAAGCATATATTGTTGTAAATATATAGTATTTGACTTAATTTTTATTTTAACTCCTTCATTTTAACTCCTTCATACTTTATCATTGTTAACTGTAGGAAATAAATTATTTGTGAATATCGTAAAAGCTCAATTTGAAGTACTCAAGCATATGACTACATGTATACTTCTTAGTAAGGTCGTACACATTTATGCATTTGAACGTTACTGAATAAAATAAGTTCAATTCGACTAAATACTTTCTTTCTTGCAAGATATGAAGACAGATGAGCATCATCAAAGGATAGCGCAAAATTTACTTAAAAAACTTCAGCAACTCAACTTTGTTGTTAAAACAAAACTAATAGCGACTTCTTGTAGCGACATACGCAGTGTTCGGTATTTAGAGTCGTAGCAGCTTTTTTTTTTATTAGTAAGCTTGAACTACGGCAGCCGCCGTGGCTCAGTTGGTTAGTGCGCGGTCCAGCGAGTCGCATGCAGAGCGACGCAAGATCGAATACTGCATGTAGTAACACCTAAAAAAAATAACGGGAAACTCGTTTTCTCTTTCGGTGGCTGTCCTCTCAGCTGGAAATGGCAAACCTCTGAGAGTAAAAATTGCCTATGAAAAAGCTCCCAACCTGCCGTTCGGAACCGGCATAAAACTGTAGGTCCCTTCCACCCGCGTACAAAATTCACACGCACAACACGGGTGGCTGCGGGAAGCTAGGCTAGTCTCGCGTAAGCGGGCTGTCGTGCCAAACAATTATTATTAATTAAGCTTGGACTATAATAAAGTGTTTGTTATGTCTTCTTCTTCTTCTTGACTGGCACGACAGCCCGATTACGAGACTAATGCCTAGCTACCCGCAACCACCCATGTTGTGCGTGTGAATTTTTTACAAGGTTGGAAGGGACCTACAGTTTTATGCCGATTCCGAACGGCGAATTGAGAGCTTTTTCATAAGCAATTTTACTCTCAGAGGTTTGCCATGTCCTGCTGAGAGGACAGCCGCCGAAAGAAAAATTGTTGTTTTTCTTTTTTTCGGTGTTAACGCAACGGAGTATTGAACCGGAATCGTGCGTCGCATTTGACTCGCGGCCCAACGCACTAGCCAGCTGAGCTACGGCGACTATTTGTGTTTGTTATGTAGTTTTTCTTAATCGTTGCGATGAAGGATGTGTGTGTGCATGTGTGAAGGAAAGTCTAAACACGGCGAACCAATTCAAGTTTTCTAATATGATACTTCTATGAACATACAAAAATTTAATTGAAAAATTGCTTACACTATGAATTACACAGTGCAACACTGAAAAAAGGGACAAGGTCAAACCCATCTCATTCGATAGAGGACCTCAGTAGATGAAAAAGTGCCAAGGGATTTTTCCCGGGATGTTCGAGTTTTTTTTTTAAGGCAGGTTCTCACCTTGTGGAAAAAAAAATAATAATTTTTTTTGCCTTATCGTGTAGATATATGTTTCAAAAATGTTCTGCAGAAATTTTAGATCAAAATCTGAAAAATTACAAAAGTTACAGGCCGTTACATAGAGCAGTGTAGAGCACCGGCCAAGCGCGCTTTAAACTTTAAACGCGTTTTTCTCAGAACCACATTTTCGGACCTTACGGAAGTGATTGAAGGCGCTGGAATGAACCAATCGTCACCAAATTTTTTCCAAATGTTCCTTAGGATTTTTTCTAATAAACGAACCACGATTAGCCAAAAATATATAGAAATTGTTTATTTAAAAAAATAATTAGTGAACAAAAAAATGCGAAAATCTTAATTTTTTTTTCAAAACCTCATAACTTTTGTAATTTTGATTTTTTTTTTCATGATCTTGGTTCATTCAATAGATAATACGGTACACATTAAGAATGTGTTCGGTTTTTGTGTTTCCGATCACGGGTTTTGACGGAATCACTTCCGGTAGCGGAACACCTCCTCGCCGACATGCCGCCACTGATGGACGCCCCCTCCCCCCCTTTTTTTGATTCATTCAATTTGAAAAATTGTGTTCTCTAAATAAATGTGTGTTCATATCCAGAAACAATTTTCAGCGTTGTATCTTTAACCGTTTTCTCAAAAAAAATTCCTAAAAAAAGTGCACTTTTTCGGATCCACAAGGTGAGAACCTGCCTTAAATGAAACTTTTAAAACATCATATCTCTTGACTCAAATGTCAGAAAGGAATTATTTCTACGTCAAATGAAGGCTAATGATATGAAGTCGATGACGCAATATCCTTTTTGGAAAAACTTTATGAAAAAGGATATGAAGGACGAAGGTAAAAAAAAATTATTCCTTTCTGACATTTGAGTCAAGAAATTTAAATTGCATTAAAAAAAAACTCGAACATCCCGGGAAAAATCCCTTGGCACTTTTTCATCTACTGAGGTCCTGAAATTTTTTTTGGATTTGTTGCACTGTGTTATTAAATGCATGCGTGAGATTGTCTCAAAAGCATAGTTATTAACTTTTGTTAAAAGGTCTTCATTGATATCCTAAAAATCCGCATATTTTTTGTGAGAGCTGTTTAAAGTTTACGTGCATCTGAATGGTTATAATCGTAAACACGTACATACACATACTTCCAGACATAACTTTGCTATGCTACACGTTACAAACATATTCACCTATTTCAGCTTTGTTGTTGCACTTTTAACACTTGCCGTTTGGAGTTCGAACTTATTTCGCCGAACGTGTCTTGCATACAGAGATCATAAATCTCAACACAATCGAAAAAATCCAACAACTAAACTATATTATCGCCACTCTTTAGTGTACATGCAAACGGGGCAACTTTACAACAAATACGACATCCATAAAACATCCTTCAAAGCCAAATAATATAGAACCGAAACCCATTTTGGGTCATCAGCAAGGAGCCACGTTGGCAATGCCTCCAGTCACGCTCTTTCGGTTGGTTGCACAGGAGCCAAACAGCTGAGCAGCCACCGCGTGATAGTGAAATACCCAAAGTTCTTAATTGTGAAATGTCAACAAACAAAAAGCAAGCAAACAAATTAACAACAAACGATCCGCCCAGTCGGAAAAGTAACAAGCCAGCAGGTCGGCACGCGGACAAGCGACCATTAGCTGCCAAACAACTGAGCCACCATCATCATCGCCGCACAGACCAGCCGCATCGCCAGCGGCAGTAATGACCTCATATGTGTAGTAGAGCTGGGGACACAATGCCTCGGATGTAGCACGCAGCTTTACTCCTTGTAAGGACAAACTTTAGCCATATGGGAACGAAAATAAAGCAAAAAAACAAACGAAAATGAAAGCAAAGCCAACGGGCACTTTTGCAACTTCGTTACTTGCAACTTCCAGCTTGTGTAGTGGAACAGACGAAGCAACAAATTCAACAAAAAACGGGACAAAACAATGGACTGGATTGCCCAGGTCCCTGCTACCGCCGCTTGAGTAGTCGCTTTTGTTGTGAAATCGTTGGCATTTGGCACTCCAATTTATTGTGCGAGCATTTAAAATCTGGTTTAAATATTTAACTACTGGGTTGAAGGTGTAACTACCAAGTAAGCGGAGTACACGTTCCGTTGCAGCTTGATCGAAAGGAGGTCCGAAAAATTGTTCCCTTGGGAACATCGTACATCGAACATTGTAACGATGATGCTCGCCGTCACTTTAAGATTTCGGGCAGTTGCATACTTTTAGGACACATGCTAATTTCGATGGAACAATCGAGGAGACGACTGAAGGCAATACTGTGATATTAGAAAACGAGCTGTGGGCAAACAAGTATAAAAGGCAGCCGGGTGCAGCGAAGAGAAGAGTTTGGTTTGGTTTTGGAAATTGGAAAAATATGGAAAAAAATGTATTAATTCATTGTGAACACAAAGAATAATAACAAAACCTCGGTTGCCAGTTGGCGCGCCAGTTAAATAAATGAAATAACATATGTAACTCGCTTTATTTATTTATTTATTAATTTATACAATAAATTTTTTATGTTTAGTACGTAGAAGAAATATATATACGCCCCTGACTTATGAGATAGTCATATGAGATATATGGTGTCATATGTAGTCAGTTAAATGAGAAAGGGTTGTCATATGGTGTAATTTGCGTTTGCCTGCATGTATCGCCGAAACTGCGTGTTTTTTATTGGTGTGTGGCGATACACGTGCCACAAGGTAGTCAAAGTCGTCCACACTCATCCGGACGAAGTTGCGGAACCACTGAGATCCTTGCCCGCAGGGTCTCGTAAAATACACTGGTGGACCTGTGGGTAAGCCCAGGTCGAATCCACCAGCGCTTTTTCGCCTGGTATCCTGATACAGGCTACCAATCCTAAAGCCGCGGTGGCCACTGTCACTCGTTTGCACAGTTTTCCTGTTTTCGAATAACATTGGTTCACTTTGAAAATATGATATCAAATCGTATTTGACTATCAAAGTGAGAACGGCATGTCAGTCGATTGACACCGAAATTTGACTTCAATCGATGGCAAACCTTGTCATATGTATTTTTCGTCAGTTTTTGCCGTGCAATGAGAACGCATTTGACGACATATCGCACGCGCACTACAAAAGTGACACAACTCAAAATTTTTCATTTTCGGGTTTATGTGTTAAGATTAAGATTGATTGGGGCTAGACATTGGCTGTCTATGGCACTGCGTTCATTTTGAACTATTGTGCCTTGCCCGAGTTCAGTACTGGAAGAGACTATTTCCTCCTATTTTCTCAAAGAACATTTTAATTCTTACGAGATCAATTTCAGACAGATGAGTAGTCTGTAATATTTCCTCGCCTAGTGCCTGCTTTCTTGCATGGACTAAGGCCGGGCATTCAGTTATCAGGTGTATGGAAGTCTCGTCATCCTCCATGCAAAATCTACATATTTCACTGTCTGTTAATTTCAGACGGGTCTTATGTTTGTTTAGCAGACAGTGTCCGCTGATTACTCCTGTCATGAGTTTTAGTTCCGGTCTGCTCAAGCGTAGGAGAAACTTTGCATTTCTGCTTGAGTATCGCGGTAAAAAGGCTTTGGTACACTCCATACCAATTGATTTTGACCATCTTGCATTTGCTTTGATCAAGTATTCTTTCTTAATACAACCTTTGTAATGAGATTTGCTGACACCTAAGATCGGTTCGGGTCCAAATGGTCGCTTTCCAGCTCCCTCCCTTGCCAATCTGTCTGCATCCTCATTACCATCATAGCCGCAATGTGCCTGAATCCAGTGTATTATTACTCGATTCCCTGTTGACAGTTGTTGGAGAAGATTAGCTGTCTCCCATACCAACTTAGAGGTAAATGTCGACGCGTGCAAGGCTCTTATTGCGGCCTGGCTGTCTGACATTATGATAATCCTTTTCCGATGAGGGTGAAGGTTCAGAATTTCTCTGGCACACTGATTGATAGCACAGACTTCCGCTTGGAAGACGGTTGCCAAACTACCAAGGCTGACTGACATTTGGGTACTGGAACTATATATCCCAGATCCTGTGCCTTCTCCAGTCTTGGATCCATCAGTGTACCAGATAATGTCATCACAGGTAAGACTGATTTTTGAATTGTCCCAGTCTATTCTGTTAGGAATATGTGTCTTATATTTCCTGTCAAAGATGTGTCGCGGAGGCATTGAGTCAAGAGGCAACCAAAAGCTTCCGTCTCGCCTCCGTTCTTTAACAATGGAGCGGTGACCGCTTGCATGTAGATCCTGTAGTATGAATCCACTGTGCATCAGTCTGTGTGTACTAATGACCGCATTAATTTGTACGGTTAGGTCCAACGGCAAAACTCCCAATAGTACATTGAGGGCAGCTGTTGGTGTCGTGCGAAGGCAGCCAGTGATGCAGGAGTCAATTACTCTTTGCAACCGTTCCAGTCTGTTCGCAGTCGTTTTCTCTGTGGTTTTTTTCCACCATACTATCGCCCCATAGGTGATAATGGGGAGGATGACTAGGGTGTAGATTTTTTGAAGCCATATCGGTTTCGTTCCCCAGTTTTTGCCACAGATTCGTTTACAAGTCCAGAGAGCGTTGCCCGCCTACTGAATAGTACGATTTATGTGAGGTTTCCAGTTCAATTTACTGTCTAGAGTTACCCCAAGGTATTTGGCTTCTTTTACGAAGCCTACATCTTTGCCAAAAACCTTTATCGGTCTCAGGTCATATTTCCTTTTGAGTGTGAACGGTACGAAGATTGTCTTATCAGGGTTTACCGATAGATTCTGCTGGGCGCACCAGTTCTCTACAATTTTTATTGCACCCTGTAGTAGATCAGAGACGGTCTGCCCGTCTTTGCCTCTAACCGCAATAACCAGGTCATCAGCATAGGCAATAACGTCATAGCCTCGATCCGAGAGGATGCGGATTAATCCGTTAATGACCATGGACCAGAGTAGAGGAGATAGTACGCCCCCCTGGGGACAGCCCCGGACCGTTCTGGCTAGGATCTTGTTGCCATTTAAGTCGGACTCTATTAGTCTGCTTTTGAGCATCGTGGCACTTGAAAGGGTTTATGTGTTAATATTGTGCACAATGCATACGTCTACCAATCAGCTAAAGCTCAGTATATTTTGTTGTTAACTGTTACAAAAATACAGTTAGGTCTCTCTTCATGTAAGAAGTTTGATGCTATTTGATCGCTGCAGCTCAATGCGAAAGAGTCCTAACTCAAATTGTGTCACTTTTGACGAAATACATTTTTGTTAAAATTAATTTTAAGCACAATTCTGACAAGTTTTGTATATATTTTTAATTATTAAAATTAATTATGAATTTCCAAAATTTTTCTTTCAACTTTTTAACAGTCATTTATAATTATTAAATTCCGAAAAAGTGGCATAACTTGAAATAATTCCGTAATTATTGAATTAAAATATCATCAAAACAGTCACAACTCAAAATTTTGGATTTTCTAGTGTAAAATAAAAAAAAATGCTTGCAACTTATCATAAAGCATAATCTGTAATGATTTTCTACTGAACGGTCTATACGTTATTTAAAAAAATGTTTATTTAGCTCAAAAACAGTTTTTTGCGTTTCCTGAAAAATCAAAAATTTTGAGTTGTGTCACTTTTGTGTGCGTGTGCGATATGACGAACATGACATATATGGCAGTGTTTGTCTTCAGTGAATATGACATAGTCAGAACGAGGCATAGAAAATATAATACAAAAATCGGAAACTAGGCTTGAATCATAGTGAAATAAATAAAGTGTACCAGGTAGATGACGTACACTTATTTCTCAGAGTAGCAATTGTCAATGTGTCAATTTATTTGTGTCCGTTCAGTTAACCTTTATTTTTGTTGTCGCTAAAATAGCCCAAAATTTAAAATTTACTTTCAATACTCCAGAAATATAAATTTTTGTTATGTATTTTATGTTCGAAAAACACAGAAACTGTTTTGCAGTGCGTTTTTTTGGAGAGACAGCACGTTTTTCCTGGCACGTTATTGCTTTTTTTGTGTCGGTTTTGGTCCAAAATTTATTTTGAAATTTTTTCATACAGCACAGACGGGTTATGAACTCTGACATTTGTCAGCATAATGACATTAACTGTCAGAAAATAAGTGTACGATGAAGAGAGAGTGCCTGCTATCTGGCACACTTTATTAATTTCACTATGGCTTGAATATGCATTTTATTGTAAATATGCAGAAATGTGCCTTCAAAGCGAAAAAAGCTTAGCTTATGCATTTTATTGCATAGTTGCATTTGTGCTAGCTGCATAATTCAATTTACAATATTTTATTTATAAGCTAAACATTTATTGTTGTTGCTATTGAATTTGGCAGGCATGTGTACACGCACTAGAAGCCGCAGTTTCAATGCGCAGTTTTATGTTATTAAACTTTGCTGCAAGACACTCTTAGGCCACAGATGGCCCAAATGAGATGCCATAGGGAAAGTTGTAACATGTCAATACTGCAGATCGTACGGTAGGTAGGTAGTGACTTGAAGTCTTCTCTTCCTCTGCATTTAGGCAACTGCAGCAGTAGTTTCTACCGCCAGGACCAAGCCCATTGGCATGACGTTCAAATAGGCAATGTGCAGCCTGTCTGCTTAGCGAGAAGAGGTTTTTTTGCGCCCTAAGTCTGAAAAGGGCAAGAAGTGCTAAATGCTAGTGCAAGAGCACCAGTGCCAGTTTCAATGCGAACTATGGCCGAATTTAACGGCAATGACATTTGGGTAAATGTTTATGCAAAAGTAAATCAACAAGCAAATATTTTCGGCACTCCCACTGGTAGTGTTTATGCATTTACATACCTAAGCAGCGACAAGTTCAACACCAACAGTAATAATAACAACACAATAACAGCAGCAAGTCATAAAACGAACCAGCTATTTAGTCTCACAAAACCGGAATAAGGAACAAAAGCTGTCTAGCAAATCATTCGAAGCTAAACCTTCGCCCAAACACTCAAGCAGGCACCACCCTCGCCCTGCTCGAAGAGCGACACTTATGCAAAGTACCACCCAACAGCTCCTTAACTGCATGTGGACGCTCCGGTCTGTGTTACACTTTCACTGTTCTTCATTTGGTTTTGCTTTTTCTTTTTTCAATGTGCTTCTCTCGATTCGGCGGTTCATCGTCCATCACACGCTAAACGTGTAGCAAATATTTGCTTTCCTTTTAGGACTATCTTAAATGACCGCCACGAAACTCATCCTGCCTGCGCTATTGTGACGTCAAATTTAAGCGTTCGTTGACTAAACCACTTCATCTTCATTTACATTCATTTTCGACTTCATTTGCCGAGCAAATATGCAAACAAATATACCCTCACCACCCAACAAGCGAGTCAATCAAACATTAGCCACCGAATTGTGGCGACAGTTGTGATTCTTTTGTTGCGCGCTGTCAAAAAACCATACACTTGTTGCCTACTATGTTGTAAGGACGCGTAGTCATCTAAAGTTCACCTAACTACACGACTGACAGTTTATCTGACGATATTTATGCCAAGAGCGACTGTGAGTAGAGTCCAATCGAGTCGACTTACCAAGTCGATTGGTTTGAACCGAGTCCAGCTAGTCGATATAAAATGGCAGAAGGCCACATTGCCGCATGCAGTGCTCGAGAAACTACCAGCAAACTGCGCAACGGCAGCAAAGTGGTTGCAAACCGTCATAAGTTGTGGTTGTTACCGGTGGCGATGCTGATGCCCCACATTTCTATGTAGCGGAGTAATCATGGAATGCCTCTTTAGCGCGCATTCTGTACGACGTATTTACATTTTACATTGAGCATAAATAGTCAATATTATGATAAGATATTCGTAATTCCAAACTGAATTTATTGAATTGCCATTCGCGAAATGTTTGCACCACGACTAATAAATGTAAAGTGGAGTATGGGAGAAAATGTTTATATTTTGATTGCAGTTGTAAAATCGTATCGCTTCCAGGAGAAGTTGCAAAAATGCGAATGCAATCCCAGTTGTTGCACATAAGCAATAAAATCTAAAAGCCGATAAAGAAATATGTGCCTGCAGTTTTATATAATTTAAACATTTAATTAATTAACGCTCCACGTTCCAACACTTGCATTATAAGCTACAAGGTCATCTCATTAATAAACTTATTTTATCGCGATTACGGGAAAACACTCTTCCATATATTCCCCCATAAAGGCAACACTGAAATTCCCGTACTCAGTGTGGCTTAAGATGTCGACTATCTAATCTTTGGAAATTTTAGCCGTCTAAGTTAAGTGGCTAATTCCACCGTAGCACTTGAGCACTTACTGCGCTGCGTCTTTGCAATTGGTTTAGTGATTTACTTTATGCATTGTTGTGCCGCTGCGTACCTGATTTACGGCAACGGATGTATGCAGTGGCGCACACAGGATTTCATTTGGCGGATTCCGTACATAACTTTTGCGTCCCAAGAATTGGTCAGCCAATATTTAGGCTTAATAACGAATGAACAAACAACTAACTAATAATTAAAGTAGAAATTCAACATATTCGATTAAATAAAATTTTACAAATTTAGTTCTTCCATTTAACAAATTTTTTTAATTTAATTTTTTTCCGAAAGAAAGGTAATTTCTGGTTGAATGGAATGTTAATATGCAATATTGGACTTATCGCATGAATTAGTTACAATGGAATCGTGTTCACTTGATAACTTAAATAACTAAAATAAAATAATCGAAAGTAAATGAAAAGTACACAGTTACACAAAACGTTTGCAATTTTCTGTGCTTATTTATTCACAAATAAAATATAAATCAAAATAAATACAATAACAATAACACATTCAGTAAAATGTTATGTGCTTAAAAAATTAACTAGTGTAGCGAGTTGGCGCATGTTTTCATTGCTTTCTAACTAAACATGTTTAGTAACACAGACACACAGATATTTGGGGGGCTGGGAACCCAAAAGCGGCCCTTGCGTGCGGCACTGTGTAAGTATTCGGGAAAAGCCATAATGCAATCGAAGAGGTAAATGGATTTGAGTGGTGATTCTGCGTTGTAAATAGAATATAAAGATAATATGATACGATTAAAAACGCTAGAGCTATTAAAATTAACACCTGCATACTTTTTTCCACAATTTTCGCTTTATGATTTCAATTTACTTCAATTTTCACTTGGCCCCTGAGATTTTACGTCGGATTCTTTTAATTAAAAAACGGTGTACAGTTCTCAAGCATTTCATCTACGACTTAAGTTATCACTGACAATACAATAACGGAACAAAATAGCAGGGAATCAATATTGCAAACCATTATTTTTTATATCGTTTTGGTACCACTACAATGTGCAGAAACTGCGAAAATTTGAGCAAATTGGAAGTTTTATTATCTCTTTTGCTTGGTTTTGAAAGACAAAAATATAAGCAGACAACTTAAATTTATGAGCGAATCGAAATCAAATCATTGAATTTTAATTACAGTAATTAGGAATTACTTTAAGTTGCATATAATGCTTTGAAAATTATTAATACAATAACAGTTTGGAATATTGACATTTTGGGAAAATGCTGCATTGGCGTCAGAGGCCATCGGCTGTAGTAATACTTTTCTACACCTTTTCAGCCTCAAAATGAGAATGCGTAAATTCAAAATAAGAAATATTAATTTTTTAATTAATTAATTAATATTTTTCCCACTTGTTCTTGGTTTGGTTTAGAGTCCTGCACGAGTATGCATTTTTGCTATTGTACATAAAGAATATTAAAAAAGATGACATAAAAGATAATAAAAAATCAGTCGTCTTCATAAAATAAAACTAAGGAGTGAACCATTGTGCGAAAAACGTTCACAGTATCTTGAGGGAATAATTGATAATGCAAAGCAAACCATTACTGGTGGAGATTGTGCCAGAGCTGTACAGCACACCACAACATTTCATGAAAATGGCATTGCTTTACAGGATATGGACGTAGGGATTTAATAATTGTTTAAGCACTTGTTTTTGCATTTTGTTATTGAATTCATATAATAAAAGTTTGTCATACTAAAAATAAACCTTATACTACATAGTTTTCATTTCAAATTTTCCTTTTCCCAATTTGAATTTACGCATTCTCAAATTGAATTTACCTTTTCTCATTTTGAATTTACGCATTCTCATTACGAATTTATATTTCTCATTTTGAATTTACGCTTTCTCATTACGAATTTATATTTCTCATTTTGAATTTACGCTTTCTCATTACGAATTTATATTTCTCATTTTGAATTTACGCATTCTCATTACGAATTTATATTTCTCATTTTGAATTTACGCATTCTCATTATGAATTAACATATTCTCATTTTGAGGTTGAAAAGGTGTAGTTCTCGTGTTATGCATACAGCTTATGTATGTATATAATTTTGGGGTCAAAAGCAATAATCGCTTAAGTACATAGATACCAATTTGAGCTGAACGTTTTAAAGGAACATGCCAGCACCCTTAACTCAAATATGTCTTCAGCCCACTAAAGCGTTTATCGGTTTTGATCGCAAAATTAAGAGCTACAACGGCAATTCGATGAGCCTTGTCACTCATTTGTTGGTGCATGCCGTGCTCACGCCAAAATAGTTCGGTATATATGTACATATAATTGGGGTGGAAGGGTGGGTTTGCAAAGGTCGTAGAAGGTTGTTGGCATCGTGTGTAAATTTCTGTGCGTGGTTGTGGTAGGTCTGGGTTTGTTTACATTCGTTGTTTAAGAGCAATGGGAGGGTATACAAATTGTGGGAAGAAAAAGGTAGCCAGGGTTCGGGGGATGAAGTGGTTTGCTAACATTCGGAACGTTATCAGCATTTGCGGCTGTCGTTGTTGTGATTGTTGTTGCGATTATGGCATGCTGCCGTTTTATTACCTGTTGGTCGTCCACAACCGAACAGAGCACGCGTCAACTTTTTCGGCATTATTGTTGTAATGTAGCTGAACGTGAGGCGTAGCAGCATGTTGCCAGCTAGCTAGCATGTTGCTTTGTTGAAGAGCAAGAACAGGTATCGCGTCGTATATTGCCCTGACACATGTTGCCATGGCTCGGCTTTGCCTTTTGCCTTTTGGTTTTTGTTTTCATTTTCGTTTTCACTCTTGTTTCTGCTCCTACTATACCAAATCAGTAAGCACGCTGCGCCCCAATGCTGTGGTGTCGCTGGCATTGCGATTACTGTTGCTGCTGCTGGCACTGTGTTATTGTCGTTTTGGATGGAACAGTGGCAGTGTTGGTATGTCTTTCATGTTGGTTGCGTCGCAGCGCGGACAAAATATCGTTACGACGCTGTCTGAGTTACGTTATGAAAATTGTAAATGACTGGTCCGCCGTCGCGAACATCTCCGTAAACATTGTATCGAAACAACGCATGCTTTGGGCCGCACAAGTGCAGCAGCAGCCACAGCAAATGCACTTGGAGAGCGGAACGTGTCTTCACTGAGCCAGTCAGCCGCTTACGTTTCTTAGATAAAAATCCCGCTGAATTGACGCTCAGCGAACAGTCGTGCATAGGCGTTCCACTGCATTCCACACGGCTGCTGTGGAAAATCGTTGACTGCGGTGATCGTCACCAATACGCGAAACCAAAACGTGAATTGGGGCTTCTGCGAGCTTCGAAAGGCATTGCCGAAAACGCGCTACATCTACACGAGCAGTTCGTACGGGCATTGGTGTACAGTCGAGCAATTTCGGTTTTGATGCAGTTTTTGTATTTGATTTATTTTGCAATGTAAATGACAGTGTGGCGTAGTGGAGGTGAGCCAGCCTTGCATTCAGCGACTGCGACAAGTGCGCGGTCTGTTGTTTGATAAATTGTTTCGTGTGATTATTTTCGTGTTCTCGGCCAATTTCTGACGGTTGTTTGGTGCGCGGCACAAGATCGAGTAAATGTGGGGGCGCGTCTTTGTTTGTTTATATTTTTAGCCATACCAAATTTACGTAGCGCAGGGTTCGAAATTTCGTGCAGATCACGTATAATTTATGTAGTGTTTGTGATAGTGATGGCAATCTCGGCACTTCTGTGACGCTTTAGCTGACGTAAGACGTTTTTTCCCTTCTCAGGGACTAATCGGGGGCGGGGAGGCCAAACATTAATTGATCAATCATCCCAGGAAAACGAATCTTACAGCAAACTTAAACATTTTCTTACCAATGATCACCACAGCCTCTGCTTCTGTTTAACACGTACTAAAAAGCCATATAATATACATAGTAAACTAAACTTAAATTATTTTAAACATTTCCGTGATTAAATTAGTTCGGTGCCAGTGACAACAGCGCTTGTGCGCCGACGGCAGCAATGAGGTTGAAACAGCCAACTCAAGTTCAGCCCCCAGTTAATAATAATTAATATTCCTTTACAGATGTGTGACAGTTATACCGGAAAATACCATTCGTATTGGTCGCGCTGTCTGATCATTTTCTCAATTGTCTCTCAAATGTAAACTGTATTTTTAACTTTGTGTCTCAACATAGAGAACCACATATAATTTGCAAAAACGAATTCTCGGCATATTTTGTTTGGTTTGCTTCGCTCTGCTTTTCTCTTCTCCAACTATTATTCAGCTTCCAACTATTTAATTTAATCACTTAGTCGAATGTTATCAGGTGATATTGGAGGACCAGTGGTTGACAGAGAGTTATTTAAAAATTGTTTGTGCGCGACAGTTTTCTCCAAACGCAAAAACGTATTTATTTAACCCTTTCGCTATTTTCTTGCCATATGGCACATTGCTACTTTGTGGACGCCTGAACCGTTTGTGGTTTCAAGAATAAATGTTTTGTTGGTCCTTAGAATAGTTTGAAGTTAAAATAAAGAAACGAAATTAAAAAGTTGAAAGAAGAGAAGTATACACGTTTTTTAATGGTACCATATATCGTGACATAGTAAAGGAAGAAGAAGCAGAAAACTTTAGATAACTTTTTAATTTGACGTTTTCTTTGAATTTAGATACTTTTTTTAATTTTGGCTGCAGTAAATGAAGAAATATTCAAATTTTCGTTGTGCGTAGAGAGTTTTATGTTTAAGTAGTTTTTACAGCCACAACGATGTGGTTGCTCTCATAGAAAAATACTCTTAAATACAGGGTCCGAGTATAAAAATTAAAAATTTCTTTTGGAATGTTGCTTATATAACCACATATAACCCTTAAACGTAAAAATAAAAATTTTCACTTTCCCCAGTACAAACCTGTAGCAAAAGGGTTAATATCTACGTATGTACGTTGCAGGGCAATTATTTATCTTAATTGAAATGTTGACGTATTATTTTTATACGCTGAGAGCATCAAAATGGATTGGGAAATCTATCTCTTTAATTGATCGGACCTTAATAAAAATATTGACAATGACAAATTTTCAAAGTTAAGGAGTGCGCCATTGAATAAATATTTTAATTATTTACATTCTCTCATGTGATTGCTGACCTGATTGTTTCGATCACTTCAAAATTAAAACACATTTCAATAAATCTGTTAATTGATCGTTGTAACACTCAATGAATTTTTCGGTGTCAAATGCACTAATTTATTTTTTAATTAGTTAGTTGATAACGGCTACGAAAAAACAGACTTTGAATAATAAAAAGGTTATAATCGATTTTAGGTAGGTTGTAAGTAGGAAAGTTGAAAGAAAATCTGTAAAATTAAAAGTTTGAGACCGAAATATAGCAAAAATTTTAGTATAAGAGCAAATAACAGGAATGTTGTACTCAATTTCAGTAGAATATACTTCTCTCTTAAACATTTTATCGGTAAACTTCTCTCGAAACAAATGTTTCTGTGAAAACAATAGCAATCCGATTTCACAAATGGAATCACCTGATTAGTGTTTCCCTGGGCAGTGGGCAGTAAGGCTAATTAACAATTCAAATTACACCGCTAATGAAATTCGAGTGTCTGTAAATCGAGCACATTAATTGAAATTTGAATTTATTTGAAATTTTTAAAGTTGTGTAGCGAAAGCGCAAGGGCTACTCGCGTTACGCCAAGGGACAATCGTTGCGAATTAGAGCTTGTGTCGATTTGCCACTGACCAGAGCATACACAAGAGAACAAACCGCAAACAGCAGTCGCAGAAACATTTATGCCGATTTCGAGTCAGCGATTAACATTTTAATGAAAGTCGTGAAGAAAACTTATTTCGAATAAAGCCGCAGTGCTCCAACGCGCACAATGTTCCTCTGTGTGTTCACGTTTGCATTCACAAGTATGTAGAAGCGGCACGCCCATAAATTTCAATTGCCGCGAAAACGAAACGTATCTTCTGGGACTCAGAAGAGTTGTTGAACTTTTGACGCTGTGGGGGTATTGCTGTAGCACGCTGAAAACAAATGCGGACGACCAAAAAGGCAAGACCAACGGCAGCAGCATCAGCAGCAGACCGAAAAAACTTCGCATCAGCGAGTAGTTGAGTGCCATTGTCATCGCTGTTGGTGCTGTCACGCTACCAGCACCAGCTTGACACTCAAAGGGATAAGACAAAAGTATTAAATGTGTCCAAATGATGATTGCTTTGATTATGAACATCGCTGTCTGAGCGCTGGGCATGGTTACTGGGGGGTGTTGCAGGAACGCTGTTGCAGCGATGTGAACATTTTGCACACCCTGGGAGTTGAACGCAGGGTTTAACGCAAAGTGGCGAAAATGAAATCTGACAACCCGAAATAGGCAAAACAGACCATGCAGATGAAACAGAGGGTGGAAGGGATACTGACACCTTTGTGAAAGTATGTGTAACCTACAATGGATATAGAGCAAACATTGAACATTATTGCCACTTATGGCGTGAGTTGAGGAAGGTATGAATGTAGCTCTTTTCTACAGAAGAGGGAAGCAAAATTCTTACACGAGAAATGGGAGCGGAAGGCGCAGGTTGTAAGATGTCGATGTAAACAATTCTGATATGGCAACATCGAACGCCTACTGAATTCCCAAGTTCACTTTAACGTTACTTCAACACGAAAATGCAAACACTTAAGTAGGGCGCCTCGAAAGTCCAGGGAAAACACATACGCACACAAGGTAACTGCACATGAAGTCTCATCGAAAAAAAAAAAACATTCTTCCACAAGGAGCAACATGCAATCAAGTGTTGTTAGCTGACGGAAACAAAACATTTTACTAAATTCACTCAACGTGTGCACCAGCGATCATACAATAGGGGACGAGTTATGTGTGCTTTAATGAGTACATGCAGAAGAAAAAGAAGCGTTGCTATTAAGTGAATTTTGGATGCAGTGGCCTATTATAAATTAAATCGAAATTGTACTTCCAGCATAAAAAGCGATAATAGTTATAGTGAATTCGTTGAAATTGTTGGTGGGCTACGCTTAACCGTTGCTAACATGCTAGGTACCTTAGGTAGGTCTTCGTCATGTGTATAAACAAGCACATGTATGTAGACCCGTGTGTATGGCAGCCCAACTTTGAAATAATTCAACTGCGAAATATGACCATAAGAGTGTAGACATGTTTTGTGTTTCAAAGCCAATTCGCCAACTTGTTGATTGAAGTGGCGTAGTCCCAATTAAAAGCAAATACGTATTCCCGCCGCACTAAATGTGGACGAGAATCCTACTTTAACAAGCAGCAAGTGTTTTCCTCGTGCCCATCAATTGTGGCCAAGTTAATGAAAATGAATGTTGCCGTCAGCCACGTTCCACCGTATTGCAAAACGGACCATTGCAGCTGGGCACGCCAGATAGCGGTACTGATAGCAACCAGTAGCATGTTCGTTGTAGTGATTTGTCATAATTTATGAAACTTTTAAGTTTTTCTTGAAGCTCAGCGCGTTTTTGCCGTAGTTGCAGGGAACTTAAAATGATTTAAATTTATTTGCCACATTAATTTTCCACATGAGGAGGAATTTTAGGGGAGTGATTCGAGGGGATCTTACAACCTGCATTTGCTTGTGACCGTTATAGGATCGCGATTTCTCTGCACTGATGAAAGCAATGCTGCTGCTAAATAATGTAGTCTATATGCTCTATGCGCGATAAAAGGTCTGGAATTTTTTTTAATGAATTTATGTAGTTGTAAAGTAGTTAGTAGTGAGTAAGTAAGACGGGCGACACAGTTAATGTTTATGGTTGAAGTTAGCCACGCCATCCAGAAGAGGCCCCAAGATCGGAGATGGAATTTTGTCCGGGCCAGGTCTGGCAAGCAATACACATATTCCAACGCTTCCTACAATTTCGAAAACACTTCTCAAAAAAAAAGCTGAAGTTGGGAATGCTTTCCGCGAGGTGGTAAAAGTCAACTAAATTCCACATTGCGGAATTCGCAGAACACGGCTTGAATTCATGTCGCAGAAGTATCTGGATTTTCTAAATCACGATCGGTTGGGAGAATTTAAAACTAGCACGTTGTCACTATTCTAATTAGTATACATCTATATTTCGAGTCTCAAATATTAATTCTGACACTGAAAAATTGTACTTTTTGTGAAAGATTAAGAAGTAGTTTAAATTTGTTAAAACAAAATACTTTTATAAAAAGCACGTTCCACCTATCAAGTTCTGATCAATTATAATTGTATTGTCTTTCCTTCATCGGCAAATGTATTTTTCCCAAAAAGGTGAAAGTCACCCGGTGCCAAATCAGGTGATGGTTAAATGCGATTTTTAGTCCAAAAATCATTCATAAGTGTCGTTCGAGGAGGTGGCGTAAGTCAACTTGTGCATAACAAGCTGTTCATACACTTTTCGATAACCAAATGTTCAGTTAAAATGCGATAACTTTATGCTATTACGATCAATTTATTGTATAAGAAGGGGTAGATGGTCACAAATTTTCATCGTTTACCTATATTTCTGAACTGAATTAAAAAACTTTATGATTCCGTACATTAACTAGAGGTACTCTTTCTACTGGCAAGAACATTTGTCAAATCGGTTCAGAAGCAGAGGCGAAGAAGGGGTCCGAAAAAGCATATTAATATGTATAAATAGACTATTACAAATTTACACTGCCCGAAACGACATTTGAAAAATGGTTTTTCTAGCAGAAAGTTAGCTATCATATCACGATTGCGACAGAAAGTGCCACATAAGCAACTCTTTGTGTGGACAAAATTGCAGTTATAACTTACGCGAGTCATTTGGCGGATGTTACGTGCGACCTGTATATGTAGTGGCGCGATACGAAGACTCCCGCCCACTTCCAAAAAAATTCAGACAGTAGTGCCATAATAAGAATGCTGAAACCTTCCGTGAATATGAATTTATGTCAGAACCGCAGTCGCAGCACCGACACTGGAAATGCTTGGTATTCTGTCGCAGTGCTATTTTTAGGTAAGTGGAAAAAGTTTAACATACAATACTTTCGGCTCTTTCCAAAAGTTTTCTGGCTCCTTATAGAAGTATGCGTCATTGCAGGCTTCCAAACGTAGCCTGCTAATGGCATCCGCCTGGGCTTGAGGCACAATTTTGCAACGTGTCAATCAGTATTTTGTGCTTTAACTCTTTAAAATCTCTCTATTATGCATTTAATGGATGCGACTGTGATGTACAGTCTGTCCAGTAGAAGCGTGATCGCCGCAACTTGGAAACTATTTGTCCGATTCGTTTCAAACAAACTGCATTTTATGCGTTTATAATATTTATTGTACGCAATAATTTTAATAACAGGTATAGTCGCCGCCATTCGCTATTATGGCCTCAAACCTCCGACCCATATTTTGCGCTAAGATCTGAGCAAGTTGCCGAGGCAATCGACTTCAAATCAGCCGAATTTGCCTCGATAACGGTTTTGCTGTCAATATACTATTTCCTCTGAGTTTCTGCTTTACAATTGCCCACACATTTTCTATCGTGTTGGCATCAGGCGACTGTGAGGGCCAATCTAACACTTCCACCCCATTTTGCTGTTTCCAATGAGCACACATTCGGCTGCGATGTTTATGGTCGTTGTCTTCTTGTATAGTCAAGCGGGTAGCGCGCTGGCTTCTCATACCAAAGGCTCCAGGTTCGATTCCTGGCTCGGGCTGGTGAACAACTCATCTACTTCTATCGCTATCCACATGAAGGGAATGAGAATTACAAGAATCGCAAGTGCGCTCTTGGCAGGCAATGGCAAAACCTCCAAGTGTGAACGAAAAACTGCCAATCGCCGTTCGGATTCGGCGTTAAACTTTAGGTCCCCCCCCTTTCCCCGTCCGCTTGAAATGTGTGCTGTAACATATGTTGGCAAAACAGTGTTGCATGCACAGTTCAAAAACGGGCGAAATATGTGGTATCACACTGGGCCTTTCAGGCCTCCGAGTGTGTCTCTTACAGAGGCAGCCACCGCAACTTAACCTAAACTTCTTGTATAATCCAAGAGAGTCCTCTTCTCCCGAACATCTTCGCAGCTGATGGTAATAAAGCTTTTTCATAAATTTGGTTCATCAAAACCGTGTTCAAGTTGATGGTAATAACGAAAAGTCGCCCAAATCCTTTTTCTGAGAAGCAGCCCCAAACATGGACCTTTCTGGGACTTTAACAGTTCGATGGAACAATCGGTTGATGGCGGCACACCAAGATCGATTTATGCTACTATTTGCCCAAAATTGGAATTCATCCGTAAACATTACACCATTCCAATTCCGATCTGAATTGGCATAAGCCCAGGCAAGCCGTTTTTGAACGTGTGATGATGAGAGCAACAGTTTTTTCAAAGAGTTCCGGTATTTAACGTGTTAGTTCTTAAACGTCCTCGAACCGTCTCTTTTGATATTTGAACATCACTTTTCTCTAAAACTGCTTTAGCTTTACGCAACGATAAGCCCGGCTTCGTCGCAAACAAATCAATGATTTTCTTGTCCTGTTTTGGGGAGGTCTTTTGTCAAGGCCCCGCCCAGCCAAATCGTCGACATTTTTTACTTCGAATGACTTCGACTTCTTCATATATTTTGCTGCAGCTAAACGTGACATTTACGGCTTTCCTGTACAACGAGTCGCAATTTGAGAATTAAAATTTTAAAATAAAAATCGTAGTTTTATGTTGAAGAAAAAACTTAGTTTGTATGCAATATTTACGTCAGTATTTTTGTTTTCTCTCAGTGGAATAAATGTGATATATTATTGTGTTTAATACGTGTTAATATATTAGAATTCCAAACTCTCTTGTAATTTTAGTAACTTTTTAATTGTTTCTTTTCTCGTTTTATGTTATTTTGTGATGAATTTTACAAACAATATGTATAGTTCCTTTTGTATTTTATAAAATAGGCTGTATTTTTGAGTGAATTCATTTGTGTTATTTGTTCTATGTAATCGGCATCGGCCGATTCTCACCCTTTCAGCCGATTAATCGGCATCGGCCAAATCTCACCCTGCCGGCCGATTTATCGACTTTGGCCAAAAAATTTGGTATCGGTCGGACTCTACAATACTCTTCAGTTTTATAGTAATTGATATATGGTATTCAACTAACATACAGTTGTCGAACAGTGGAAGGATTGTAATTAGCGACTTACCCAAAACGTAAGTTAGTTCCTGAACCAGCGCAATGCCTCTCATTGATAGGGGGTTTCCCCTGCGCGTTGGCTCGTATTAACCCTTATGTGTGTGATGGGGTACCCAAATCACTTTGATACTGAAATTTTACATACTTGCGGATAACCTAGAAATGTGAAACTTCACTTTGATACTGAAATTTTACATACTTGCGGATAACCTAGAAATGTGAAACTTCATGACAACTCCCAAAGTGGTATTATGTCTTTATTTTCGAGTGTTTGATTCCATTTAGTTGCTGGGGAACCAGGATAACCCAACACATTTTTTATGGAGTTTCATCGATTTCTTAAATATTTCTTGTAAGTAAAACTTTCTAAAGCAAATAATTTGTAATAGAACAATTTTATCAACAAAAAATGGCAGCCGCTTTATTTGTTTGGGGTCGTAAAGGTCGGCTGGCATCGTTATCGAAAACTTTAAAACGTAAAAATTTTTTGAACCTGTCGAAAGACAACTTTAAGACTTAACAAAAACGGTAAAATGTCTTACAGTGCAAACAAAAAGTGAGAAATTATCGTACAATTTTTACTGGGGAACCCCATCACATGGGTAAGAGTGTTCTTTTTCAGCACACACACTAGGATTAAAAAAAAAAAAAAGTTTGGCGTGTAAGCTGACACGATCTTCCATACACGAAATGTACAGCGTTGGTACTGGTTACCCAAGACGTAAACTTAGAACTTAACCGTAAACTTAGAAATCTGTTTCGTTTTGGTTTCTAAGTTCACGTTTACGGAAACGCGATCAGCTGATGGTTTTGCTCAGGGAAATGTTGCCATTCTGCTCTGAATGAATTGGAAAATGAAAAAATTACCTGAGTTTGTTAAATAGACAAACTGGAACGAAATTCTTATTATTTAAAAAAAAAAAAATTAATATTTTATGTCGTTGGATGCCCATAAATACAGATAAAAGTGAAAAATTTCGTGAAAATAATTTGCTCGTGCACCAGACGCATAAAAACTGAATAGCAATATCTTTCTCTCTAAAATTCTGATTTCTAAGTTTATGTTTACGAAAACTAAGGTAATCGCGCAGATTTTCTAAGTTTACAGTTGCGGTTAAGTTTCAGTTGTGCGTTTCGGGCAACTGGCCCATAAGCAAGAACAGAATGAAAGACGCTACAGTCTGGAAAAAGTAAAATGCAGTTTAGAAATCAGTGTGAAGTTGCGACTGTAATTGAAGCGGAACCCGAAATCAGCTGCTCGTACATAGTTAGGGATGCCGAATTGTATGGTTTCATTTATTACAATGTGTGAAGAAAAATTGTGCACAAAGTAAAATCGGAAACGTTATCTATTTGTTGACAAGCCATACGTTGTTTCTAAGTAACACAGACATTTTGATGTAAAATACAGTTCACAATTGACACAACAGGGAATGAAATTAAAAAAAAATATTTTAAGTTTCTGCAATTGATATTAAGGTTTTGCCAATCTTTATAGATTCAGTATATATTTTCTTGTTAATTTGCGAGAGGCGCAGCACCGTCCATGCAACCCAAATCGTTCGCACTTAATTACTAGTTTTGTTGTCCAGATAATAGAGCTGTGGTTCGGAACGTTAAAGTGTTCTCCGCAAACATGAACAAGGCCTAACTTCTGTGGAACTTTTAGTAAGTTATTCAAGAAAAACAACAATTTTTAATGCTTCTGAAAACGAAAAGTCTCGAATAAAAGCCTGCACATGCGCAGCTGTGTTTTGTGGCGACATGCAGTGGCTGAATGAGCGATGCCATGTAGATTCAAGTTGCAGAATCAAACTAAACAACTAAGCAACCAACCAGCCAACCAGACGACCAACCAACTAACCATTTAGTACAAGCAGCAGAATCAGCCCCAGTAAGAGAGTGGCAGCAGCAGCAAACCGGCAACTAATCTGCATTTTGTAGTAAATGGTTACACACACACACACATCCAAAGCTGTGGCTACGAAATCTGGTCTTGCGACTTACAGGAGCACTACCCCGCAGCAAGTGTTGGCGCAGTTGCTGGTGCATACGCATGTGTCAAATGATTCTACATACATCTATGTACATATGTATGCGAGCGTGAGTAAGTATACGAGTGCATGCACATCTATACGTACATATGTATGTATGTATGTGAGGCTAATTGCAGCTACAACGATGAGACGGGAACTCGCCACTTGGTTTCTTCTTTTCAATTTATTGGAGCGTGTGTGCGTGAGCAACAGTTTAATTGGCGTTTATTTTGTTACTGTCTGTTCTAGGCAGTATACAAATGAAACAACAACATCAATAACAACAGTGTCAGCAAGAATCCGTATGTAGCATCTCAAGAACGCGTCGGCCCTAAAACTGTGAATAAAACGGCAAGTGGCGCATGGATGCTGGAGAGGCGAGTGTTGGGCAATTAATTAAATTAAAATCGATTGCTTTTGAGCGGACATCTGACTGCGTACGCACATCTGCAGCCACAAATGTAGCATCTAAAATTGTATCTAATGGCAGAACCTTTCAATCTGCATTCGTCGCGTTCAGTTTCAGTTACTGCGTCGCCTTTGCTGTGCATACAAAAACGCACTCGAATTGCTGTTCTTCAAGCGCAAATGTTTCTTTAACCCCTGCCAGCTTTCATGCCATATGTTGGCTTTAATTCATTCATTCGTTTTCATTCCATTCCATTCACTGCCGTTCAATACTATTTTCCCCGGCTTGCATCACTGCCATCAGTATTGCCAACGCCGGCATTTCCATTTAGTTTAATTAATTGAAATTTGTTTGAGTAACTTTTGGTTGTTTGCATACTCGCATCGTTACTATTGTGTGCTGGGTGCAACAACAACGTTGCAAACATTTCTCCTAGCAACCACCTACAGCCGCACATCCCGCCGCCCCACAAGCCCAAGCCGGCAAAGACAAATCACGCTTCACTGCTGTGTGGCCAACTGTCATTCGCTCTTTTCCACATCTAAACCCGTACTGCCAGTGCCACCCACTCTTTCACTTTACCCTGCAGTCTACAGCCCCACCGCAAGCGCAACCACAGCCACAGCAACCGCATCCGTCGCTGCACTGACACTTTCCACATCGCTTGTCCCTTTTTATGCGCTTTCCAGCGCCACTTTTCCGTACCAGCGCTACGCCACTTCCGAACTGCAAATGCCGGTAACGTGGACTGCTTGTTGTTAGCTGGCGCTGTGTTCACGCGCTCATGCCGAAGCATGTAAGCGGCACACAATTTTAATTCTTGCAACACTTTAGGCGTTTGCAGCGGTGACGGCTGTGTTTGTTGTTGATGATGAGGAGGCTGTGTTGCACGGCTTGGCTTTTTTCTGCAATTACTGTACTCTGGTAATCGCTTCAAAGCAAACAAAAGATGCCACTATTGAAATCGTGTGAAATAGTCATTAGGTGAAGGGAGTTAGGTAGCTGCGGACTACAAGCACTTGCGCGACAATTGCAGTCGCAAGGCTTCAACACGACAAATCGCAACATATTTTCGTGTCCCCTTATTTTCTCACGCAGCGAATAAAAAATATCATCATATTTTTAGAAACAAGAACAAATTCAAAGACGCACTCAAAGAGCACAATAATAAAACCGCGATACGAACAATAACGACAATGTGGAATGAATACTTATGCTCATTACAAAAAGTTATGAATGTTATGAAAACATAGTCGTACATAATTGAATATATACGAATTAATTCCAACCGAGTATGACTTAAGTTTTAACTTAAATATATATAGGGTGATTTTTTAAGAGCCTTCGAATCTGCTTAAAAAAAAAACACATACAATTTAGAGAAATGTATAAAATCTTTATTTGAGTCGATAGAACGATCCATATAATTCAATGTTTACAGCTGTTTTCATGTAAATGTTGTTCGCGGCTGCGCCTCAAATGGTTTATACGCTGGGTCCATTTTTGGCATACTCTCTCCAACATGTCGCCGGGTATCTCACGAACAAATTCTTCAATATTGGCTTCCAATACGTCAACCGTTGCAGGCTTGTCCCTATAGACATGAATCTAGACATAAGTCCCACAAAAAATAGTATAAAGGCTTTAAATTGCACGATCTAGGCGGCCAACTGACCGGCTCCAAACGTGAAATAAACTATTCACCCAACTCGCCTCTCAATTTGGTTCGAAATTTAGTCACAAGATTCCGAATAGCCGCCTCAGAAGGTCGCCCAAACTGACCATAAAATGGAAGAAGTTCACGATGCACTTTCTTAACCGAGCATGAATTTTGAGAATAAAATTCAATAATCTGGAGGCGTTGTTCGTTTCTAAGTCGATTCATGGTTAAATTATAGACCAAACAGAACATGTTTGATAGTAACATGTTACACGAAAACAGCTGAGCTGCCAAAAACAGTGTTGACAAAAAGAAAGTTGTTAAAAATCACCTTTACATTAGGCATCCCGGGCATCGGGATTAGAGTTTAATTACAATTACAATTAAATAAAATTGCTAAGTTGCAATACTTTTTAATACTTTTTACTTTTTTAATACGCTTAACATTTTTTTTATCGAAATCTAAGTAAAACTAAAAGTACAAGCAAATGAACTATTTCTTTTTTTTATCAAATGTGCATATATATGCACATTATGAATGATATACATATGTTACAAATCAATAAGTATGTTAAATGTTATTCTTAAATAAAACGAAATGTTATCAAGCTGAAGTTAAATGTTGAAAAAAAATGTCTAAAGGTGAACAAAATGCTATTAAACTCAAGATAAAAAATCTTGAAATTAACAAAAAAGTAATTAAACTGTGTCCATTTTTATGGAAAATATATCATAAACACGTATTTATGCGATTTGGGAAAATAGTTTTATTTTAAAAATGTGTTAAATGAATCCCGGGATCCTGGGACTTGAATTTTCAATCCTGAAAATCCCGAGATCTCAAAATGGCCAAAAATTGGGATCCGTAATATACATAAAACCTCTAAATGAATTAAGAAAATTGAATCCTTAATTTCCCGATTGAATGTGATTTTACTTTTCGATAGTACTTTCTTAATTAGCAAAATGAACACAATATGTTTAACACACTATAGGAAAATACAATATAACTAAGAAATTCAATTAAGCAACTAAGCAGCCGCCGTGCTTGAGTTGGTTAGTGCGCGGTCCAGCGAGTCGAATGCAGAGCGACGCAAGTTCGAATACTGCATGTAGTAACACCTAAAAAAAATAACGGGAAAACTCGTTTTCTCTTTCGGTGGCTGTCCTCTCAGCTGGAAATGGCAAACCTCTGAGAGTAAAAAATGAAAAAGCTCCCAACCTGCTGTTCGGAACCGGCATAAAACTGTAGGTCCCTTCCACCCGCGTACAAATTCACACGCACAACACAGGTGGCTGCGGGAAGCTAGGCCTTAGTCTCGCGTGAGCGGGCTGTCGTGCCAATCAATTATTAAAATTAAAAACTAAGCTTTACAATAAATCTTAGCTTATTTAATGAAGTCAACGTGACTCTAAAACTAAGTTTTTCGTTAAAGAAAACATCCATTAGCTATTTGCAGCCAGGAATGTAAAATACAAAAATTGCAAAGTTATGTTTATTTGTGATATCGAACGTTTATAGTATATAATTATAGTTACACATTTTTCAATATTGCTGTCTTAAAAAATATATGATTGAAATGAGTTTGTGTATTTTGTTTCAATAAAAACTCGCTAAATATGCCTGACTTTATCACTACCGGCACAATAACCGACCAACAATATTCATAGTTCACAATATGAAAATGGAAACAAATCTCAACTGCAAGTCTTGCTAATATACGTAGTAAATCTTGGTCCATAGATAATTTTGTATCTCAATTTTGATTCACGCCTTTTTTCTATCCTAATATATCAAACTACCAACGCCGTATCCTTATATTTAGTTGGACCCAACTACGCAGTACCATCATTACCGCTCTACAAAACCTGCGACCGTATTTAAGTGTAATGCAATAACGCCTGCATTACTAATTAGTATATCGTCGTTCATCTTATATTAAAATTCACACCCCAAGCCCGTAAACACTTCTCCTTCTTTTCTCCATCGCCTTCCTGAAAAGTATCTGTATGAATCCTGTCAGCGACGACGTTGCAACGTTGCCGTCAGTCGACAGCCACCATCTTCGGTTAAATGCCATCGCAAGTGTGAAGGGAGGGAACAGAGGTGGGCTTGGCACAAGAGCAATGCTTCATTTCAAGATGAAGCGATTACATTATTCATTACAAGTTGGCAACGCGAAAAGGTCTACAGGACATAACAAACAACAACCGCTCTAGATGAGGAAATGTTGTAGCAAGAGCGGCCGGTGCATGAAATTCTTGCCATGGCAATCGAGGCCATATCTGTGGAAAAATTGCAGGCGAATCACTTAGAGCTAAGATGACATTTATGGCTAACCAAGTAAACACTTTTACCCTTGCAGACAAACATCGACACCCACCTTCTTCCCATGCTCCTCCCTTTCGCGTCGGAGTAGCGATGCTGTCTCTAGTGGTAGAGCGTGTCACCGTCTCAGCGCAATCATGAATTTTAATATAAATTAACTAATTAAGCGAGAACGGGTAAGCCAATTCGTGCTTCTTACTTTCTTGACGGTTATCACATGAATACGAAATGTAATAGTTTAACAAAAATTCAAAAAAGTGAAGCTATATTAAAAAAATTGCTTTAAAGGTCCAAATGGGTACCGTTGTAAAAATATTAGTGACATTGTTATCTGATCGGTCGTCACTTATGTTCAAACAAACTCAAAAGACAATGGTTCTTACAAAGTAGAATAGCCGGCCTCGATAGTCCAGCAGGTAGCTCGCCGGCTTCTCATACTAAAGGCCCCAGGCTCGGGCTGGTGGAAAACTCGTCTACTTCTATCGCTATCGACATGAAGGGAATTAGAATTACAGGAATCGCACAAGTGCGCTTTTGGCAGGCAATGGCAAAACCTCCAAGTGTGAACGAAAAACTGCCAATCGCCGTTCGGATTCGGCGTTAAACTATAGGTCCCCTTCCTCTCTTTCCCCAACCGCTTGAAATGTGTGCTGTAGCATATGTTGGCAAAACAGTGCTGCATACACAGTTCAAAAACGGGTGAAATATGTGGTATCACAATGGCAAACAATAATGACACCTAAAATCTTCTATAAACACTCGTAGAGAAAAACTCAAAATATCACGATATGACAACCATTTTTCAAAACTTGGCGTGGATTTTTGTGAGCGCTTACCGAAAGACCCTGAAAGTCACGACAAAAACTACAATTATGAAAACAAAAACAAAAAGAACTGCGGGAGAAAAGAACTGAGAACTGCTCTTTTAACCCTTTCCTTCCCGAATTATGAAATAACCATAGAAACAAATTGGAAGTTGGTTATTTGAAACGAGAGGACTATTTAAAAGTATTTTGCATCATATTTAAAATGGTTTCGACTTTCCAGTGGGAGGTGCGAGGAGGAGGTAGCCATACTACACTGGGCTTTTATGAAGCAAAATTAAAACATATTTTATATGAAAACAAAATGTCCCTTATTTACAAGTTTTTAGAGTTATTTGTTAGAATTTTAGAGTTATTTGGTGTCCTTTGTTAAACATAGAGCAATATTACATTTTTGCCATTTAATTCCGCTGCCCTGTCGAGCGGGAACCGTTGCACAAATGTTAATAATTTTCAATGTTCCCATATTTTGCTGAAAAAGCTCAGAACAATGTTTCTTTTAAGCGATACAATTCATAGAATGGGGAAAAATCGAAAATTATACATCGAAATTCCAAATTTGAATTTGGTAGCCATATGGCTACCATGGGAAGGAAAGGGTTAAACAGATTTCGCGGTATGCGTCAGCAAATATTAATAAAGGGAAACTTGGATGGATGGGTTTCAGTGGCGACAGCAAGGGGGTTTCAGAAGTTGTGTAGATGCGGAACGCCCCAAAATAAAATCTTGTGTGCCCCACTGATGGGTTTGTATTAAAAATGAGCATTTCAATGAAAGATGGAATTGGAGCTTGCTGATTGCTGTTGCTGCACAGACAGAACAACAGAAAAATTTAAACAACTAAAAATTAAGTTAACAACAACAACAACAAAAAAATTAAGTCAGAAAGCGGAGGCTATGCAGTAAGGCGGCCCGTCAATTTGATCGCCATTAATAATTTTCCACTGCACTGCATATAAACAACGTGTGAAGAGAGGAAAATGCATAAAATACAATTAATAAATAAAATTCGTAGCATGAAGTTAAAAGAACAAAACTGAAAACGAAAAACACAAACAAAATCAGCTTGGAAAATTGCGTTAATCTTGACTTTATTGCGACGGCGGCAGTAGCAAAACACCGCGATGTAGAGCACTGGCCAAACGCGCACACTGACGCAAGGGCGACGGTTTGTAGGCAAGGAGTGAGCAGCGCAAGAGACACGCTGCGCCAATATACGAGGAGTGCAGAATGCCAAGGCTCCCATTTTTAATGTTTGCCACAGTTTGTGGTTGGCATGCTGCAGGTTGCATCGGCGAAGGTCAACAGCGGTAAAACAAAATCATCAAAATGATGATGATGGCAGTTGAAGTGCTAGTCGTTTTTTTGAATTGTTTTCACATCAACATCTCATTAACAGGCTGCAACACCAATAACAGGTTTTGATCCTTTCCGACCTTACGTATTTTACCTCGTGGTGCGCGTCTAGCAGCGCAATGCGGTACATATATTACGTATGTATGTTGTACATAACATATTTCGCTCTATTGCAGACAGCCCAAGTTGCAAGAGTTTTTAAAATCATTTCCCAGACTGGTTTACTGATTAAACATTGAAATCGTTAAGGCTTGATTACACGTAACGAGTCGAGTGACGAGACATCAAAATGGTACTAGGCCGAAAGAATTGGGATAGCGAGCAAAAGCGACGAGTTGATCAAACGTATTTCGACACGCGGCGAGTCAGTTCGGTTTTACAATGCACAAAATGAACTAAGCAACTCGCGCAATTAAACTCAACCGAGCGAAAAGTGGTGTGTGACGCATACCGCATGTCACGAGCGATGCCGCATGCGACGAGCGATTGCACGAATCGCTGCGAAAAGAGAAAAATATAACGGTAAAGTAGTGGTCGCTCGGCCTAGCAAACAAAATGTGATTCTAGTGGCTCTCTCGCCACTTTCATCGATCACTGACTCAATCAAGAACTCGCCTTACCGTTTAGACGAAACGAGTACTCGTTCGAGTTGCTGTCTTCTCACTCTACTCGTTACGTGTAATCAAGCCTTTAAACGCCGCAACCACTCGGCTACAGTGGCGGTAAAAACAGTATAACCCTAAAAATATTCCACACGCAGACTTTTCAATACTTTCCTAAGCATCTTGAACCGTAAGTGTCGAGCGTATACGAAGTTTGTTAGGAACAATATTAACATATGTAAATAAAAATTAACACTCAAATGATGACAAGCAAATACAGTGCTTTTCGCTTATAACGAACCCGTTTAAAATGATTTTCCGCCTAAAACTAAACAATTTCAAAAGTTGTTGCTTTATGTTTTCGCTAATTACGGACCCCTTTTAAAGCGAACTTTCGGTTAAAATGAACCATTTTGCCCGGTCCCTCGAAGTTCGCTTTAAGCGAAAAGTACTGTAGTTAATACTTAGAACACCTGCTCAACGAACGGCCCATTTTATATTTCCTACAACGACCCAAACATAAACAGGTTCAAGTTTGAGCACAATTGCGTTGGCCTGTATAACTACGCAGTCGCTGTCGCTAATCACAAATTGATAAATGAATGCGAATTATACTTGCATTGACGGACGTTTTTAATTTAAATTGTGTATTTATAATCAATGCACAATTCAGATTATGTACACCGCGTGCTACAGTAATTAATTCTTCGCACTGTATATCTCAACAGCAATTGCAGGATTTGCACAAATTCACACAGCAAGTCAAATGCTAACAAATAAAAACTAATTCGTGTACAATTTCAAATACGTGCACCCAAAAAGTTTCCAAGCTGTGCACACTGTTCTATATGAATTATTTTAATGATTGCCAGTTTGGCTCTATGAGACCGCTTTTGTAAACGGCACCCAAACAGATGCACATTTGCGTGTCGCATGTAATATGCAAATAAAATCCTCATTTTAAATTGTACGCCGCGGCTTAATGAAACTCAGTCGCAATCAGTCACCGTGCCGTGAAAACGCAATTTCCGCCTGATGCTAAATGTACGCAAACAGCATCCACTGAAATTCAGGTGCATTTTTGTGACAGCTCCGACTGGTCGCATGGTGGTAATGAACATATACAGACTTTCGAGTTTATTGACCACAGGCCCACAAGAATCTCGAGTATTCATTTTCGGCTGCCAGACTGTCGTAGAACTTCTTTACCATTACTTACTTACTTTAACAGTGCATCCACTTTGAAGTGTCAGTCAACGTGACGTTCAGGATGCCACTTATGCCTCAACTTTATGGTTTTTCACTTTGCTCGCGGCGCGTCGACGCCTTTAATGCCGCAAATCATCGCGCTTCGGATCAATCAAAATGTTTATTCCGAACGAAAAAGAGGAAATAGAAGTGTCAACATGACTCATTCCGTGATGCGCGTCCACTTTGAGCGACTTGTTGACGGCATTAGTCTGTGATGAAGGATTGACAGCGGTTGGTTATCGGCTTCAGCCCTGCTTTTGTATTTGACGAACACCGCACACAGCTCAGGTGCAACGTCCTCACCGCAAAGACTCCATCAAGGGTCTGGGCATAAACATTTTCAACAGTATTATTTATTTTTAAGGAATATTACGTTCTTGACTCTGACACAACAACCAAATATGGACAGGACAAAATTAATTTATTTAAAAAGGCAACATTGCTCACATGGTCAATCAGCCATCCAACAGCCCGACCACTTGACCACCCCAACTACTATATGCTGACAGGAAAATGCACAAAAACAAGAGAATCTTTTAATATTTTAAGCTCTGAACAATTGCTTTCGCTGCGCACTCATTCCCGTACTCAGTCTCTGAAGCCCACACCGCGTCCTCATGTCCCCATGGCTCTGTGGTACGCACTCAACCATTGGCGACAACAATAAATGCGCAGAAATCAAACAAACAAATTGTGAAATTTCCATGGCAAATATGGAAAAGCATTGCTGCCGTTATGATTGTTGTTGCATTTTTGTTGCAGCTGCCGTTTATTAATGTTAACAAATGCTTTTTCGACCACGCTTTATGTTGTGTGTATTCCGCCCTGTGTGCACAGCTATGTATGCAACAGGACAAGTAGACCAGAGAAGGCAAAAGCAGCAGCTTTTATCAGCGCCAGTACAATTGCAATACATGTGAGCATTTTATTGTTTTTCGGAAAACGGAAAGTATTCAAAAAAATAAACAAAAAACCTCAACTCCGACTGCAGCGCTATGAGTTTTAAGCAGTAAGCGGAGTGGATGACAAGGGAAGAGCTCGCAAATTGAGCAGCAAATATGCGCCGATACAAGAATGTGCTGCCATTCTGGAAGCGGTGGCAGTTTGTTCATAAATAAAAAACACGCACCCTGTGCTGGTGTTTGACGATGGGCCGATGGGCATTGAGCTAATGGGAGTGAGCAGTGGATAGCAATAACGCTAGCGGCGATTCGAAATTTTAAGTGAAAATAGGAATTATCAATGAAGCCAGACAAATCCAAAGAAGGAAATACTCCACTTGTTGTTATGAACATGCGAAACCACGGACTGTTATTTTAAATTTTCGTTACATTTCAAAAATTAATACCGATGGGAACAGTGGTGGTGGGGAGGCCAAACTGGAATGGAAAACGAAAGGCATAAGTTTGTGTTTGAGCTGGATCATAAATAAACGGGCATTTCTTCCTGCCGAGTAGACGCCAGTAGTGCTACAACACATGAGGCGCGAGGTACAGAATTTATTAACGCGACCATACTCATACCTACGATTGTAACGTATTGACCCGCGTGAGCTGTGCACCGTTACATACCAACACACACTCGTTGACGGTTGCAGTTACACAAAGCAAAGGACCGCAAAGGCTTGTTTTCGTGAAATTGCGTCCCCAACATTTGTTGATTTATTGCATGATAGCTTTTTGCCTCGATGAACCAACTTTTTAAACTTGCAACAAACTTGCAAATAAAAATACGAGACAGGAAACCAAAATCAAAGCGCAGCTGGTTTCTGCGACATTGAAAATTAAATCGTATAAAACGAAACCGGGACGGTCTGGTCAGAGGTTGGACCAAATAACCTACACCCGCTTTTAGCACACTAAATACTTCACCTTAGTAAAGCTTTGTGAGAAAGGAAATTCGTCCATCCCTCACCAACAAACTGCATGGGGGAAAACTTTGGGCACATTCCACAAATAACGCTGAATGTATAACCCGCTTACCCCTGCTGAGGGAAATTATCGAGCGTCCAAGTGCAGCAGCGTCTGCTCTGACTTGTGTCAGTCTGCCTGCAGTTTGAACAGTTGCAATTGTGTGTCTGCCAGCGTATCATGTGGCCCAGCTGGTAGCTATGAGCCAGTGTGGGCCGCATAGATGGTGCCCAGCGCATCACTTTCACAATAAATGCGTTTCGAAAGCTTGCATTCGGCCATTTGTCAGCATTATTGGCCAAAGCAACTGCAATAAAAACTGCAATATTTCTATCTAACCGCTTTTTGTATGTTGTCTTGGCGCAGCACTGCATTTCACACCACAATTGCCACCGCCACCACCGCCTTTTAGTTTCCCTTGTCAACCGCTGTCACTGCCGTCGCAGCCACTACTCACATTTTTCTTGTTGTTATTGGTGTTGGACTTATTTGCGCTGTTGCTGTTGGCACTGCTGTCGAGACATAGCCATCGTTGCCAATTTAACGTATAAAAGATTTTATTACCCATGGTACATACTCTCAACTATGTTGAGCAGTGTTGGTTGAGCAAGGCGAAGGGCAGAAAACTGAAGAACGTGGTGGTGACGGTACTTGCGTGATCGCAATTGCGGGTAAAGGCGAGTGCAGTTGAATCCAAGTTGGAAACTCTCATTTCGTATCGAAATTCCACGGCACATGCCACCTCTACGCCATACTGGCCGCTCTGCATGCATTCCTCACTGGCCCGGAGTCCTAATGCCATGACAATTTTTGTATCCTCTCGTTGTTGTTGTATCTCGTTGCAGTTGCGCTTACCTCTTTCGCATTGACAGGCGCAGAAGCTGAGGAATGCGGCCAGGAGGAGTTCACCAAGTGTGCGGAACCGCTGGAAATGTTGCATTTAACTTCCGAATTTTCGATTGGTGCCGCCAAGAAGGAAGAACTGGATAAACTTTGTCAGTAAGTCAACACAGCACGAAAATTACAGCTACAGCAACAAGACAGACAAAAAAGTATTTTTAATTTCTTTAATTCCATTGCCGTCCTCTTGCGCTGCACCGCTTCATACTGCTTCAATACGGCTGTGAATAAGCATCCGCCAGCGGAGCAGGGGCAATTGCAGTTGAAATTTTGTTTTGTCTCCTGTTGAGGATTAATTGCGCTGCGCAATTGATAAAAATTACCCGCGAAATTAATTTTTACTTTTACGCTGGCGCACAGAAGGGAATAGGCAGGCGGGCGCAATCGTTTAGCGAAACCCAGGCGTCTCATCTCTACAGTAGTGCGGTAGTGATGAGAAGAGCGCCCAGAACGGCCTCAGAAGGTGCTGACTGCATGAACTGCAAGTAATTTGTGGCTGTTCCTTAATTTGACCGTAGTGCCCCCACTTTGTCGCACCGCATCCTCGTTTTCCATAAGCATTTTCAACGCGCATCGCTGCTATCGACGATGTCTATTCGTCGTCATTGGCCTCGACTGTTTGCTGTGTCCCATTCAAAAAGTTTACATCAACTTTCGAGGCAGGCAACTCTAACGAAGTTTATGTGCTTCCAAACAAGAAAAAACCAAAAAGCAAAACGGAGGGAAAACAAAAGGAGAAATTGACGAAAACGTTGGTAAAATCTCTTATGCGGCAATCATCACGGAACACAAATTGAATTTGCAACTTTTCGTCGCAACACATTTTTTGTTTAGTCCCACTAAAGCAGACAAAAATGAAAAAACCGAAAATTTCAACTCTTCAAACTCGATACTCTTGGTCATTGATAAACAATGCACGACTCCATGAAACTGCATACCTAAAATCCAGCACCCCACTGTCATCGACACCTTGAGTGGTGAACTGTGACGCATATCAACAAAATATCAGCCACTAGTTATCCACCTTCCAACCATGTAGTGGTCGACATGTTTGGGCTAACCACTTTCAGTATTTTCATATTTTCCGAAAATACTCAGCGGCTCGTTATCAACAAATTCTTGAGTGACTAATAAGCCCTACTTGGCCCCCTCCACTCCTCCAGTGTTCAGCATTCAATTGTTGCTGTCTTTGACTGTCCACGCCACTACGTGTTCGTCTATACTTCTTTTATAGGAGCTTTTGTTTTTCAACTTGTGCGAATGCTCTTTCAACTTTTGATGACACTCACCCATATACTTATACTGTTCGACTTTTTTCCAATTTTCGTTTTCGCCTTTGTCTGTCTGACTTATTGTTCAGTCAATTTTTGTTGATTGCAACCGTGCACGGACTGTATTTTTTTGTGCCATTGCTTCATTTTCATCTCCCGCTGGCCTTATTGTAGGTTGGTTTATTTGTGCGTTTTTCCCATGTATCTGTCTGTCCAGCGATCAGTCTATCCGTTTGTTGGTCCCTTTAAATTTCAACTTGTTATCCAAAGCACCAAGGCCACGAGGACTGGCTGCTGAACTGTCCGTGCGCAATTCAAATGTACAGCCATATGAAGTTGACTTCATTAAAAATTCTAAGCGGATCATCTGTTTCGCAAAACGAGAAAAGAAAACTTTCGGTTCATTAATGGATGAAAAGTAGCGTATTTCAGCAGTTTCACCCTCCGCATTAGAATTCACATTTACACGGCTGGTAATGTATGCGGACAATACAACGTATCGTTTACTTTACTAACTAAACATATGTATTATACTTATAAATACATACGCATACATACATCTTTCGCATTCCAAGAGAATAGCGAAGCGGTCATATCTACTTAACGCAGTCAGAAGGCAATTTTACATTCGAATATTTATAATTTTAACTCAGAAGAATTTTTTATTATAAAACCTAAACGAATTGATTAAAAAAAAAACGGCCAGCGACAGGTGTAATTTTGTTAGCTCTGCTACAAAGCGCTCCCGATATTGGTTGAATCGACTTACATTAATATTCTAAGGCTAAAAAATTCTGCCGTTCTGGGTATTGAATGCAATCAAATCCGCCGTAATTTACATCTATTAAAAGTAAAGTGTTTTCAAAATTTTGATGAATTGCTAACTTTATGTTCAATTTAATGCTGAGCCCACGTAAATTGTAATCAGTTCAGCTCGTTTGAAATACATGCCCTTTTTTTAATTTAGTTCTAAGAGCTCACAGATTTTTGTTTGTGCTTTAATCGAAACGATTAGCTCAAGAAAATAACTCACCTAGGTACTATTTCCTTAGAGAAGAGGAGTTGTGCTTTTCTGTCCCAATTCAAATTCACTTGGTAGTTTTATTGTTGTTCAAAGTACCACCAAAGATATGTTAGAGATCTGTTATAAGGTGACATCTTATTATATGTAAATCATAATCCAACCTGGTATGGTATGGCCCTAAGCTCTTCAAACGATGTGGTCTTTCTCTTCTCAATCTTAGAAAAGCTTTTTTCATGTGTCTTCAATGTTGTTTTGGGCCCAAAACAGCAAAAAAATAACTTGAGCAAGTAATAGATTTTTTCGATAGCAGAAAACTGCCAAGCACCTTTACTACATATGTAAAATGCATGAGGGTACATCTGTAACAACATACTGGACAAAAATCGAAAACCGAATGCACATTAGTACTTACTTACTTAACTGGCCATAACAACCCGTTATCGGGTTACGGCCTGCCGCAAAACTTCTCTCCAGGCGCCTCTGCTTCGCGCGCGCCTTCTCCAGTTGGTCACACCAAGAGATACCAGGGCCTCTTCCACTTGGTCCTTCCACCGGAGACACGGCCTCCCTCTTCGCCGTCGACCTCCAACCATCGCATCTAATACCTTTTTCGCCGGAGCTTCGTCGTCCATGCGGCAGACATGACCGAGCCAGCGTAGCCGCTGGATGTTAATTCGCTGCGCTACGTCCATGTCCTTATACAGCTCATACAGCTCGTTATTGTATCGTATGCGATAGTCGTCACCAACCCGAACAGGGCCGAAGATTTTGCGAAGCACCTTCCTCTCGAACACTCCAAGGGCCGCTTTGTCGTTTCGTGTCATTGCACATTAGTAGTCCGTGAAATTTTAAGTCACCTTTTTTAACAAACCTCGTATATGTGGAACTAATGCAACGCTATTTGCTGTCGCGGTTGTCCACGCCCATCTTTCTGAGCCACGGTACTCCCAGCAATGTTTTTGCATTTCCGTGGCTGCAGATCAACATAACCGTAAGCATGCAGACAGACATCCGTAACTTAAGAGGTGCTGTCGCCAATAAACATAATTCTTGTACTAGCAACAGTGCCGTCCACACTGCTGTTGCAACTGCACGGTGTGAATTATTCTACAACGCCCGCATCAAGGATATAAATGTCTTTTTTGACAGCTGACGGTTGGCTTTGTGCGACTCGCCGCACACACCATCCCTTCCGACAATGAAGAGTTGGACTTGCTGCCGCGCACGGCGCCACTACAAATCTCAAGTATCTAATTTGACTTGTCAAGTGCCGCCAACTGAGGGCACCGCAGAAGGACATTTGTATGTACCTGGGACTGCCTCACCACAATGCCACATTTATTATACATATGCATGTATGTATGTAGAGCTCCATGTGCTCATCCTACATGTGGCACTTTAAAACAATTGCGTGAGAACTGTTACTTTTAACATAAATACATTAATATACCTGCATACACATTTATACACATGCCGTAAAAATGTCTAAAAAATACGAGTATGTACTTTTGTATAGCGCCAGAGCGCCAGGGGTGCCCAAATTATAGTAGTGAACGTTCGGCCTGTCAACTCACCATGTTTTGCGTAAAAACGCTACTTCGATTCCTTGTAAAATACAGCTGCACAGAGCGTAAACAGTTAATAATTCACCTTCATTGCGCCGCTGGCTGTGCTACGTACTCGAAGCAGTGAAGAGTTGCGTTTGCGCATCGGTCTAGGCTCGGGAGGAAAATCCAATTTACATTCATTTCCCTATGTGTTCTTAACTTATCTTTCACAGTGAATTACGCAAAGGTGTCCGCTGCATTCAGAGCTACACACGTCGGTGTATGGACCTGCAGCAGCGAAATCAATTCAACAAATTGTATCATGGCACAAATCAATTTATTCGTGACCTGTGCAACAAAGGAGAGTTTCAAGATGGTAATTATTATGCATGGAATTTTTATGATTTACTATAAATTTTAATATTGAGACTATGGTCATTGCTCGTGAGGACACCAGTTCTGTGCCTTGTCGCAGTCATTCTAAAGAATGGAAATTAATATCAAAACACGCTGTAATTGCAATAGATTCTTAAATTCATACTGGTGAATATCTTTTGGGAGATACTAGCGTTATGCCAACAAGACCACACCTTTTGTTTCAACTCACATTTAAAGCTTATAGTAAATACCACATCTGCCATAAGTCTTAAGCCAATATCGTGTTACCATGCACTATTACTCTTACTACGGTTTGGCCATACTGACAATAAAAATGGAAAATGGAAAAATTCAAAGAAGTGATTATTTTGAAGCTTCTTACTTCTGACCACCATATATCGTTTAAGCGAATTCAAGCACTTTTGAACAAATTCAGCTACACAGATGTATGTATATTTGCCAGTCTGACGCTGGCGGAGTTGGATCAGACTCATTCAATAGATGATTTATTGCTCGGCTCAGCCCAGTCGACTACATTGGTGTTATCAGTGCCGGTGCAGCTAGTCTTGCCAGTAGGCATTGCCTCGTTCACCTTTCCATGTCCACCCCGTCGGTAGAGCTTTTATCCCTATTTCCTTTTGCTTCATTTTTTAGTCATTGGTTTTTCTTCTCTCTATTGCTAGAATACTTGAAACATGCTCCCTGCTCGGAAATGGCCAAAAAGGAGTTCGAGGTATGTGCCAATCGCTACAAGGAGACGATGGTCTTCCTCAAACCAAATAAGAATCAGGAGAGTCAGGAGAACATCACACTAAACGAAAATATTAAAACGATTTGCTGGTGAGTGTTGACAACTAAGTAGGCGTCTACGAGCACTGCGTCGGCAGTGACCACCACGGAGTGTCTAGTAAATGCAGTAACCCTGTACTTTCAATTGCAGCTCAATCAGTGAACTGGTCGACTGTTCCGAGGATGCGGCGCGAAAAATTTGCGGCAACGATGCAGCTAAATTCACGCGTGAGCTCGTGGATAAGTACGCAAACAGTCTGACGAAGGCAAGTTCGAAAGGCAACAATCAGTGCCCTCGCATGTCAATGCAGTAGTTTAGCTAAAATGCCAACAGTTTCCCGCACCCCACTTCCCCGAGCAGTTGTTTACGCGTGTGTTATTTATTTGGATTGTTCTTCTTCTTCTCGTCTTTTTTCTCGAGCAGCTCTATTGCGAGGACTTTACGCGTCAGCCAAACATTTGTCGGGATGGTGACGGTGATTCGGGTGTCGCACTATATCACTCACCGGTTTGCTTAGCCGCACTGCTGGCTGCGTTGTTGATGCTCACTGAATATCAGAATCGAATGTGGATGAGGTAGATGAGCGAGTGGGTGATGGGCAGTTTCTACTTGTCGCCAGTTGACCGTTGGTGTTGTTTGCTTTGCCGCCCTGCAATCGGTTTTAACTTTGCGTTTTACAAAGTTGTTATATGGGTATTAATCTATTCGAAGCTCTTGGCAAGCGACAAATTTTATCAAAACAGAGTCCTTCCCAAACTACATTGAAATTGAATGACCAGAGGCAGTCATGAGTCTCCAACGCCAAACAATTCAGGGGCATTACTCCCGGTATTAAATGCACTTGATTTATCTTATAAAAGTGATTCAAAACTTTCAAGTACTAACTCAAACTGAAAACGTACGGTAAAAAACTGCAGAGGTTAGGTAATCTTGGCCACGCAATAAATACAAAAACAAAAGCAACAACACTCCGCGCAAAACCCAGAAAATGCATAAAATAGTGCACCAAATATAGCAGCAACGCCAACACCAACATAAAAACCAAAAAGCACGCAGCGAAAATTGGCCATTTTGCAACACCAAAAGACCAATAACAGCAACACATTATTTTGGAGCAATTACTAGTTTCAAGTGGCGTTATTTGCCACGCACACAGTATGTAGCGAGAAAAGCAAAACCAGCGCAAAATAGACACATAACCACAATTACAATGACAATTAGTTGTAAGCGAACTCACTATTTTAGCATGAATTTATAACAACATTATTAAAGCAATTGCGTTGAACATTTAGTTAAGTGCACGCCCCTTAATGCATATTGCATTGAATAACATGAAGTTGCAAGTGCAAGTGAAGTTTGAGTTTTTGATAGTTATCACCGTTAAGTAAAGAGTTATTCTTACGGGCACTGTACTTGACTTTTGGAATTGAAAACTTACCGGGCAGCAAGTAATAATTTTTACTTGTTATAAATTGTAATTCCTACTGCCGGCAAATGAAATTCGTCGAAATTTCACTCTTATTATGGAAAATTCAATTAGGCAGAAATGTGATCGCAGGTAAATGAGGAACATAATTACTCGTATCTGCCGCAACCTATTAGCATTTACAAATACGATGACCATAATGCAACTTTGAAAAACACCGCTATTGAAAGAAAATATTTATTTATGGTTTTTGCAATTAAAATTTATTTGTGGCACAAACGCTTAAAAGTTCAGTTGAAGTGTCTTTGAAATTTTTTTCAAAATCAGATTACAAAAGAAGTATGGGGAATAAGGCATTTACTATCTGTAATTTTGAACTATTGAATTAGCGATTGAAATATGTTAATTGCAATTAAAAAGCGGTGATTGAAGAAAAATCTGGTAACTATTACACTTAATAACCAAACGGCTGGTACTTATTTATTATAGCGTTTATAAATATTTTGAGAGTTTGAAATATTTGTCTGACTATACTAAAAACGCTATATGTATGTGTCAGTTTAAAATTAATTTAGTTAGAATTCCAATTATTCCTATGAATTTTATTCAACTTGTATTGTGAGTAGGGCTTAGGCTGAATAAATACTTATGAAATGCACCCAATTCGTAAAAGAGTTATATTAAAGAAACTGAATGGGTTGTCAACATTCTCCGAACAGCTGAATCATTAACAAACAATTTGAACCGATTACAATTTGAGTAATTTTGTTGATGCCTTCAAAATTCAACTATTTGATGTCTTACTCTAATTTTTTACTGTTGCTTTGTTCTTTAGCTTATAGCCAGATCAGATGCGATTTGCGAAATTCAGAAAAATTAAAAAAAAAAAACACCCACACCCATTGAGCACTTGTAGATTAATGCATACCTGTGCATGTACATACATACATATATAGAAATACGTACAATCTAACACAAGTTGACTTTGATTTTAAAGCAAAGTTAGGAGAATTAAGAAAAACTAAGAATGAAGTTAAATAAATGCAATTCTATTATTACAGTAGACATCCAATGAGAACAATTTATTTATACTTAAACAGATCGAAAATTGGTGTTGTCCACTACTCCACTTGTAGTAAAAAAGCAGTTGGCATCACAACGATTAAGAAGAATTTTGTCCTCCGCTGCTTACACTACTGTATGTATCCCTCTTTGAAATGTGGAGTTGTGCCCGTCTGCCACCCAAGGGGAAAACCACATACCAGATGCGACACAAATCGGCAAATGAAACGACACCGCGCACATACCAGCCGCACCGCACTCTCGTGCCGTATTGTCGCGCTCGATGTGTGACTCCATTCCTCGCCGAATTCACACGAAATTCCCACGGCAAATATCATTCTCTCTACCGCTTTTCTGCATTTCGCTGTGGCCTATGCCGCATTGTGGCTTTTACATGCAGGTTGGTATCGCTTACAACGCACTGAGGATGCCAACACCCACTGGGCGTTCAATTTGTGCCAATTTGGTGTTGTGCCCAATTCGCCATCCGCACCTTGCAGGAGAACGCTTCAATGCGACGCTTAGCTGCTTGCTATCGCTAAATAGCGTGCTGCCTGGCCAACTAGAACTGGGCAGGTCCATCTTTGTGCTTAACCATCAAGACTAAACTCAATGGCAGCACACACTTTGGTATTCACGGGCGACCATTTTGCACTTTGGGTTGGTTCATGTTTTGTGAATGCAGAGTTGTAGGTACACATTTTCAGATATCCAGAGGAGAAAGCAGAAATCGATTTCCAAAAATCGTTGATGTTGATCGTGCAAATAATTATAAAACCATTTGACTGTAAGCTGAAAGCGAGGAGTTCTCCATCCTTCCATCCTTCACGTATAACCGAAAAAAATGGATTTGTTGCAGGTAACATTGTTCGTGATGGCGCTAGCAGTAGCCTTGCTGGCAATGCTGTTGGTGATATAGTGATACGGTATTCGGTTCTAATTCCTAAAATTGTCCGAAGATGCCGCACGACGCGGCTGCTAATCTTGAGCCGACAGCATTCAGGTCATCTTGCAGTGTAAAGAATTGCTTTATCGTTCACTTGTTCATTCATTCATTGTTCATTCCTGTGGCACCTTGAAACGTGCGATATGCAATTAAACAAATACTTAGCTGGCCTTAACTACTCGTCATCGATGTTCGGAGCACTATGCTAATGAATCGCAAGTCGATACTGAAACAGCACCTGTTGGTAAGAGTTCTTATTCGCTCTATCTGCAGGTTGGCATCATTTTTGATAAAAAACGGGATCTACTAAGATTTGTACTCAATCTGTATTCAAGGTATATTCAAGTGCTATATTAGCCTTTTTGGTTCTGCCCATAATAAATGTAACCAATTTAAAATATAAACCGACGGTCATAGATTCGTGCTGTTTTTAACAATCGCAACATGGCAGTCAAATTGAGATTTGAAATGCAAAATGTGTAAAATGTAAATGTGTATATACTAAGTATTCGAATATTGTTTCCAAAAATAGAGGACTCTGATAATAACAACTGCAACTGCAGCTACGACAGCGCTTGCCTGCTGGTTGGCCAATCAATCAATTAACAAATCAATCACTCAATCAGTCATGAGGGAGCCAATGTTTGTGTACGTGAGGTCGAATTTACAGCACATCCGACTTGTTCAACAAGCCAACCAATATCATTTTGAAATTTTTTGGTCGTTGTCTTTATTTGCGCTTTTGTACATACATGCTGATAATCCGCTCTGTAAATATCATTAGCAATGCATCAGCAACACTTCCGCGCGACTTTTTTCACCTGCACCGACTGCGCGTCTGTGCGCGTGCAAACAGCGATAGTAGATTTTATTTAAAAACTGCACCACCTCACCGCAAATATTTAAAATATCCCAAAAAGCGACACGCGAAGAGAAAAATGGAGCTGCCGCACATTGTGCAAACGGAAAGGCGGAATGTTTTTTCGCAAATTCAAATCGGCTTTGCCAGCGCACGTGAACGGCAAATCGTAAACAAAGCTACAATACAGTGGTGCATGACGCGGAGGTAGGGGGCAAGCGCAACAAAGTCTGGGGCACGTTCTGCATATTTCACGAAACTAAATACGCGTGGCAAATGCAAATGGTCGCATAACGTGGTCATGTATAGGAAATTAGTAACATTTAGTTGATCAACATATATCTACTTTGGTTGCAGAAGATCTATTACTTGTCACTGTTACAGATTAAAAATTTTAATCTCTTCTCTATGCAAAGAGCAAATCATAAATGTAAAATTAAATCTTGGTAAATATGTACAAAAGCTGTGTTTCGTAAAAACGTAAAGTTTCAACTAGAGTCGCACTTATTTGTATACTCGAAACTATTCACACAATATTAAAATTTGGCATCATAGGCCATGGTTCAATATTCCCCGGTATTTATTTTATTTTCGTCGAAATAATCTCCACTGCTAGCAATGCACATAATCATAGACAGAGCTTCCTCCGATCTTGAAAACACTTGTCATAGCCTGATTTTGTGATCAATGAACGCCTTAATCGTTTAAAATGCTCGAGTAGTGGGAATAGAAAAATTAAACTAAATGCAACATTGTGAAATTCACAAAATACAATAAGCACTGACTATTTTACAAAGCTATCACGCACAAGCTCCTGACAGATGACGCTCAAATAGATATTTGAGCACCAGAGCGCAGATGTACCAACCCAGAACAAAAGTATTTGAAAATAGGGTGACCGGGTATTGCGGTATACTCGGGCAATGGATATAGCAACTTTTCTCGAAAACTACGGGCATTACAAAAACGGAACCACGATGAATTGTTGACAATGCGCAAAAAGCATAAAATCTTACACCAGCATGCTTTTCGTAAGTAATGCTGTTGGTCGGCTGTTCAAAAACTGCATTAGTATGGGAGGTTTTTAAGACATAAAAATAATCTTTCTTCAGTTAAACTAAAATCAATAACTGAGTGTTATATAAAATAAAGCATATATGAATAAATAAACATTTATTAATTTTTTCATAATTATTTCAATAAAAGTCAAATTTCAGTAATCATTCAGTAAAGTAAGTAAGGGTAATGTATATATGTATATAGGTCGTGGAGGGTAATGTGGTATTCTATCTTCTAGTACTAAATATGCTGGGAAAAGGAAGAATCGCAAATGGACTGCTAAAAGCATGAAAAATGTTATTGTGACTATAAGGAATCATGAAATAAGGAACGACTTTAGCTTACACTTTAGGGCATGGCAAGTATTTAAAAAAAAAGTTATACAACTTCTATCTACTACAGTAAGCTGAGGGCTGATTTTAATCAGGATTTGTTTAGCACATTTTTAAAAATCATATATTCTTACAAATCAACCATCAATCGCTGAAAATTTTCATCAGAAACCCTTTCCAGTTGATTTGTTTAGAAGCCACTACTTAAAATATATGTCATCTGTTGAATTTCATTCATTTGGACCGAATTTGACTGTAATGTAGACAGAAAACCAATAGGTATACCACAATTCCCGAAGTTACCCTACCTCAGCCGGGGGTTTTTTTTTAAATAGGAAATTTCGGGCATTTCTTTGTCAGAAGGTATGCAATATTCACCAACTAATATCTATGAAAACGGCAACAACACTCAAATGCAGACTAGACAGATATGAATTGTTGTCACAAAACACTAATTGCACTTCTTAGCTCTTTTGCCTGTTGTCTACTGGAACTTTGCTGATAAATTAATTTTTACGTCTTGTACAACAAATGATGTGCTTACGTTTGGATGTATGTTTATGTGCATTTACTCATGTGCGGTACGTGCGTAAAAAGCACACAGCGCTCGCATAAAAAGCTGCAATTGAAAAATAGTCTGACTACTCCGTTCGTCACTGCTGCTCATGCTTGCTGCACACTGCGAAATTGTAAAACTTTTAGTTCTACATGCGTCTGTCACATTTCTCGTACACATTTCCAGACCCTACACGCAACATTTCCGACTTATCAGATAAGCAGCTACAGATTTCCCGATTAAGTACTTCACGATGCTGTCCCACTTGTTGTCATTTGAAACGATCGTCTTGACCATTTTAGTTATTTTTGGCAATAATGGAGTAAGTTGAAATAAGATCACCGGGATAAGAAAACTTTCCTTATTAGTTGATGACTTTGTATTTTCCCTATTTCTTTATGATTAATTTTGTAATTTTTTTGTTATTGTTTTGAAGCAAATTGATTGCAGAGTTGAGTTAAAAGGAGTAAGAGCACAAACTGTGCCATCACCAACAAAACCTTGTGTTACGGTCTGCCAAAAGTATTGACTGGCAACCGCGCACAACGAACGCACTAGCGTTGGCTACAGAAAGAGAGAGCCAGCCAACGGGTAAGAAGGTAAATAAGGAGCCGAGTCGATATTAAAAAAGCGTAGCATACATTTAGGCACACAACTAGAAGATACCAAGAAACTTGAAAACGGGTTAAGTGGTTGGAAATGCGAGACCTGTGGAAACTGGGAGAGCAACAAACCAAACGAAAGGCAGTTGCTTAAAATGACTGCCGCGCATTCTGAGTTGCAAGAGCAACAAGGTACGTTAGACACGTGTATAAAACATTTTTTGTGCTGTCGCTCGCTGACTCTGTCTTTTTTGTACGGAGCCTGTTCCTAAATTTAGTGACTTTATGTGCTGGTGTTGTTACTTTTAGAGTTTTTGTTCATTTAAATTTCGTCCTGCGTGCGCCACTTTCGTCCCGCTTATTTTGCAGGTTCGCACTTTAGTTTAACACCAACAGCAGCAGCAGGCGACAAACTACTGACAACAATCGCCAACAGCAGCGAAGAAAAACTTTCGAATTTTCACGCGCTGCTATGCAAAGTTGCTAAAGTGGAAATGAACTCCACAAGTAACTGCCACCCCATCACCCCTGCAGCCGTGCCACATTAATTGTCGGCGCACACTGCACAGGTTGCTATAACAAATTTAATCTCTCCCGCCCCTCCACGTGGCGTGGACAGTTTGACATGTAAGCTGATGTCCGTTGGTTTTATACGAACGCTGCCGCTTGCAACACAACGCGATGCTGGAATAGTGCGCACTTCCGGTTGGCGGATTTTGAACTGGGCTAACGTATGTCAGTAGACGCGGATGCACTTAATTCGTTTTTTCATTGGAATATTGCGATAAAACGGTAAATTAACGCTCAAAGAAAAGTCAATTCTAAGTGATTGAATAATAAATTCTATGACAAACAACGTGTCGATACTTCACTAAAGCGATTAAAACAAATTAAATAAGTATTCGGATTCGAAGCCAGTTAAGAAACATCAAGAAGGTCACTTATTGAAATAATACCGAATAGCATATAGTGGCAATAGCTTTCCACCGTAAGCAACGTAAATTTGCCACCGAAACTCTCGCTCATTTGCTGCACGCTGATGCCGCAAATGTTTTCTCAAGTTTTCGCCGTACATTTCAAATTGATATGCTTAATTTCCCAAGAGGTTTGCCCAAAGATGACACTGTGGCAAATCTTGCCACCACTACCACCGTCACCGCTGTTGCAATACCCCGCCACATAAACAAAGGCTGCAGTTGCCGAACTTGGAGATGCAGCAAATGACGCTGAAGTTGCGGGCGCAACGATTGGTACCCGTCTGCATTGCATCGCACTTTGCTCTATCTCCATGTGCATGAAACTTTGGTGAAAAATTGCGCAAAGTTTTATTAATAAAAAGTTTAGCACGCTGTGCTTTGTATTGCTACAGAGTCTTAGGCAGTGGAGATTCGCAAGCGCAATGAATTCGCACGATGATACACTCAAAAATAAATCGCACTTACTGGGAGGAGGTCAGCTGAATGCTTGTATCGAAAATATGAGACGTTCGGTCAAGTTTAGAAACTGCAGCATCCATGCAAGATCACAAAGTAATATTGGTTATAAAATATATTTATCTATATGTTTGTAACTTTATTCTTGATTTGTCGTGTCAACTTTATGGGAAAACAAGCTGCCGCAAACGAATCCAACATCCGCAGCTATTACGTTCGCTGATCACATCTCGTCTCTTGAAATTAATTACCGGATCTATCAGCATATACAATATAATGGCTTATATCGTAGGCGTGCTTAAAATACAGCGCCACTGACACAAGAATTTCGCACTGTTCACTCAAATTTTTTTACACGTCAGCTGCTAATGACCCGCAGATTCCGTCAGCAGGAAGCGCCAGAAATTTAATCTGCACAGCCAATGTTTTTTACGTCGCCTCTGCGGTAATTTACATTGCGCCATATCTGCGGCGTGGACCCACCACAAAGCACTATTGCTAAAAATGTCAAAATCGGCAATTAATGTGCACGACCGTGCACGACCGTTCTTCTAATGTGGAATGAACCGAAAACTTCACAGTCAAGTTAATACGATCCAAAGCTGACGCTGCAGCACCACTACATAAATCATAACGGCGACAAAATGTGGCAGCAACAAATAAAGCAACGTCGAATGGGATTAATGTGGGCACCGGGCAACTACAAATGCACACACTGATGCAGCTTAGCATCGGTGCATTCAGTGTGCCGTGCGAGTAAGGCTGCTGACTCGTCTTTCCGCCAGCCAATTATGCTATCATTCTGACGAAATAACTGGCTGGCAATGTAAAAGGAATTCAGAATACAGCAGCTGGCCCTAAGAATGAAGAATACGGCGAATAGAAACGAATACAAAGGGAAATGTCGAAGAAGCAATAATTTTCAGCATTTTTAATTACGACTGCACTTATCATCTAATCGCCGTAATCACCCCAAAAGCGAAAATCCCTTAAAGCACATTCAGACTTTGTTATGGCGCTGCAGCCATTTGGCTATGTTTCGATTCGATTCGAAAAAAAAGACTGGACGATGTGCCCACTAGTGTGCGAAAAATCAAGGGGATGTAAAGCCGTAAATGGTTTGGTGGAACGCGACAAACAGTATGATTTCATCTTCAATTCGAACGTTAGACGGACTTACCACCAGCTTCGAATCTTCCGTCTGGCGCCGATTTCAAATGCTGCTACCAATTTTGCTTGGTCCAACCATAAGCGTAGTAGTGTTGCACCAATGTCATGGCCAAAGTTCTAGTAACGGCGTTGTTGGTGTTTGGGTGTGATTGCATGTGAAGCAAAAATCACTAGTCCACTGGTTTTTGCGAATTGCCTCGGAGGTGACTGGAAAGGTAGGCAGCGATGCAGCCAGGCGCTACCACGAGTGCAAGCCACTAGTAAGCACAACGCGTCAGTCACGCTGTGTACGTGGCATCGTTGCTGCATGTCCAAACCACGAGTGGTGGTGCATATTCCATGCCTTCGTTTTGAGTTAGTGCGGTATGTGCACGTATGCGTGTGTGTGGTTTATGGTAACATCTTGTTCAATTTATTATCATTTCTCGGTTGGCTTAATAGCACACACACACACACATGAACATGTATGTGCATATGTGCATATTCGCATATTACTGCAAACGTACGCACTCATAAATACGGACAAGCATGCGTACATTCCTCACACAGCTGCAGACACGGTTGCATGCAACATTTCTGCTTCATCAGTTACACGCTTTGAATAATTGAGGGAAATTTGCCCAACTTAATGGTTTTAATTCACAAAAGCCGTTTGACGTGCAAGCATGCGTGTGTGCCTCTATGTGTCCATGGATGTGTGCATCTGCATTTATGTTCGTGTTGGTGTACATACACGCGTTCTCGTCTTAATGTGTACGAATGCTCGCAATTGCCTTTAGATTTGAACGTGTAAAGTTTAAATATTGATGCTAAGATTTTTACTGTTAATTTTACCGCAGCAACTCCTAATATATAAATTAACCTCACACACACACACATACATATTATGTCTGGCATGACAACAACATACGTCTATATGTGCACACTAGGCATCGCAATCCCGGGATCCCGGACTTTTTCCAGTCCCGAAAATCCCGGGATTCAAATCTTTTAATCCCGGGATTTTCGGGATTGCAAAAGATGCTTCAAAGTTCAAATGAAATAAATTTAAAAGCACAAAAACCCAATTCCTTATCTGAAGGAGGAGGGAGGGGATAGAGGGCGTCTTTTGCAAAAGGCTTATAATTATTTACTAAGCATTCAACCAGCAAGTGTTGAATCTGAAAGATGTTTTCTATCAGCAGGGTTTATTTGCAATAAATTTCGCTCTAGATTAGAGGGCAAAACATTTAATGCCTTAGTATTTTTAAGATCTCAGTTTTTAGTTAATCACAACGCTTAACTTTTTTATCGAAATAATCGAAGTAAAACTAAAAGTACTAACAAATTAACTATTTTATTTTTTTTTATCAAATATGTTATATAAGTTATGTTTAAGTGTTATTTTTGGATAAAACAAAATGTTATCAAACTGAAGTTAAATGTCAAATGAAAAACTTTTAAGTTAAACAAAATGTTGTCAAGGATGACTATGTTTATTTATTTGATTTAAATTTACACTGACAATTTTGAATGTAATTGACAACTGATTGTAAATGACAACTGGATTTTGGTGATGTGCCGCGCACAACCAACCACTTCGACGACTCAACACCGACTGCCTCCCTTTCCGCCTTACAATGTGATTAAATTCAAGATAAAAAATCTTAAAACTACCCCAAATGTGATTAAACTGTGTCCATTTTTATGGTACATATATTATAAACAAGTATTTATGCAATTTGGTAAAATTGTTTTATTTAAAAAATTTGTTATTTGAATCCCGGGATTAAATCCCGGGATCCCGGGATTTGACTTTTCAATCCCGAAAATCCCGGGATCGCAAAATGGCAAAAAATTGCGATCCCTAGTGCACACATATATATGTGTATATTTATACACATATTGTTTATACTATATACATACATATATATATATAAACAGTCGAACTTCCCTATAATGAATTCGCACGGAACCAGAAAAAAGCTTCATTATATAGAAACTTCACTTTATAGAAATTATGATTTTTTTCATCTTTTATTTCAAATAATGAGGTCTTTTAGTTTGGATTACACCCTTCCACTTTTCTTACTCAACAAAGCCTTCTAATACAATTAGAGACTTAAAAACATTGTTCGGTACGTTACGTACATCAAGAGAAGCAGAAATTCGTCCCAATGTAGGGACGCATCCGCCAATTGCCCGTCTTCTACTTTTTTTTAAATGTTGTTGACTTGTTTTTTTTTAATATTTGATAAAGAACTGGGAAGAATTCTGAATTCATGATCTATTTTTTTTTGTTACTTCCTCTTAAACTTGATTAATTACACTGCACAACAGCATGTCTGTTGCATGGAGTTTTTTTACATGAATCTGAATCGTTTTTGCTCACAGTTTTCAAAAACATACTCAGTTTTTATGTAACAGCTCTAGTTTTCGCAAAAAATGGGCGTGTCACTTTTTCGAATTTTCCTCGGCTTTTTTCTCGTTTTCGACTGTAATTTCTGAACCAATAATCCTAATCGTTGCATTTACAACATTTCACGCCATCTTTTCTAACATTAATCAATTTTATGCGTTCTAAATTGGCGTAGTAATAAGGTTTCAAAGTAAGAATATATTGAATTTCAAGGTGTTTCATAAATTAAGTTGCGAAGTATATGAATATTTTAAGAAGAAGATGCTCTTTTATATGTTCCATTTGTAGTCTGGAATACAAGCAAAAAACAAAAAGATTTTAAATTGCTCGAAACAAAAAAAATTAAAAACTTTGCATATTTTTAGGCTCTTAATTTTTTAAGGAAAAAGTATGAAGAGTGATGAAAATGGCTATGGTACATTTTTGCTATTATTTCGATGCGAATGTGTATACCGCCAAATAATTTGGCTGCGTTGTATTGCTTGATGTGTCGACTTTCATTATACACCTAACTCGTTAATTGTTTTACAAAAAATTTGTATGTTTTTGACCATCAAAGAAAACGCCTTAAAATTCCATAATTTCCGACTTTGAGGTCCAATTACCGCGGCATTTTAAAACTTATAAAAATAAGTTGCATCGGAAAAGAAGCCGTGCGGTGTTGTTAATGCGATAAGGTGAAAATCATGTTAATCGGTTTTTTGGTTAAGAAATTACGATCAAAAATATGGAAAAAGTAAAGGAAAAACTGAAAAAATGACACGGTACCTATATCTCACAAACTAGAGCTGCTAGAAAAAAATCTGAGGATAGATTCGAAATCAGCGTCCCCAAATTAGTAAGAAACAGTAGAAAAACTCCATGCAACAGAAAAAAAGTGTGTTTTGTTGTGCTGTGTTATCAATAATTTTTTTTCGAGAGAAATGCTACTTCGCTGCGATATTTTCACTTTATTCACTCAAAACAAGCAATTGCTCTCAAAATTGTTAGTGATGTGGTTTTCTTCTTCTTACGCTGTTGTTATTTTTGACTTCTGGGGTTCCCCTTACTTTTTTACTTTGTTTCAGTATGTTAATATGCGTGACAGAAAAGCATGGAAAAATGCATTATATGGAGACAAAAAACGAAAGAAAGCGAAGCTCTCAATTAAAAAATTTATTCATTGTAGAGAAATATTCACTATATGGAAATTCATTATAAGGAGATCAAAATGCACTTAGAAAAGAACAATAAAGCTGTGTCTTTGAAATTAATTCATTATACGAAGAACTTTATTATATAGAAGTTCACTATAGGGAAGTTCGATTGTACATACAAAAAATAAATTGCATACTGCCAATAGCTCCGTTTGTGTACGGATACTTTGTACAAATTTGTGCAAACTAGCTCTGTTTGATTGCTTTCCAGTAACAATTTGCCAGTAGCTGAAATCAGGAGCAGTTACCCACACAGGGAGGAGATTTTCAACCCTCAAATACTAAAATTGCTGGTTCAAAATATGGTTTCAAATGGAATCGAGCATAAAGTTGTACGCAAAATCCCTGCCCCAAAATAGAATCATGTGTGCGCCACTGATTAGGATAGTAAGCAAGCGTACGCTTCCAAAAAAGGAACCATCCAAAAAAAGCAAACAAACAGAAATTTTTAAATACTTGCCAATTTAACTGTTGTTTACAGCAGTGTGACTTGTGGCGACAATACACAGGGATGGCGTGTAAATAAGAGGGTTGAAGAAAGAAATAGCTAGTATAAAAGTTTCATTTGAGACTTTAAGCTACAGGGAAACATTAATATTTGAAAATAATATATTCAATCCCAGAAAATTTCGGGATCCCGGGATTGCAAAACTGGTTCGGGATTGCAATCCCTAATATGTATAGTACACCCACTTCAAAAGTGACACAACTCAATTTTTTTTTTAATTTTCGGGAATATGTGTTAATACTGTGCACACTGTACGTGTCTACCAATAAGCAAAAACAATATATAATTGGTTGTTGTTAACTGTTGCCAAAAAGCAGTTAGGTCTCTCTTCATGTTTCGATCGACAATAGTAACTCACAGTATTTTTCGCTTAAAGCGAACTTCGAGGGACTGGGCACAATGGTTCGTTTTAACCGAAAAATCACTTTAAAACGGATTCGTAATAAGCGAAAAAATAAAGTGCGTACTTTTGAAATTGGTTCGTTTTAGGCGGAAGTTCGTTTTAAACGGATTCGGTATAAATGAAAACTACTGTATTTTGAGTTGTGTCGAGAAGTGTGATGCTATTTCATCGCTGCTATTCAATGCCAAATAGTCCTAATTCAAATTTTGACACTTTTGACAAAATAATTCATTGTTGGAGTTATTTATTTTGAAATAAAGTTCAACACGCCCACACTCCCCAAATGTCTGTAGTTACAAAACTTGTGGGCGGCAAATATAGTATTGGGCGCAAAAGCTGTGTGCAGAACCCCCACGCCCTCCCCAACTCAAAACCAAATCAGGCGTGTGCCACTGGCTCGTACTGACAACAGGAAGTATTTAACACGTGTGCATATCACCAACTACACCTCCTAATAGACTCTAAATTGTGGCATTGCCTGGTAGTACGCCTGCATCGCTCTCAAAGCACATTAGTAGCTGTTGTTGTTGTGTTCGTGGCTAAAAGTGTTGTTGGTGGTGGCGATCTCTTAGACTCGCACGATGGCAATAGTATTCAGTTGCGCTCCGCACATTTGCACAATGCGCGAATGCCACAACCACACGAAACCAGGTTAAGGCGCCTGTGGCGTTAAACCACGCTTGAGCGGTTTCGGGCAACGCTGTTGCCGACTCAGCAGTTTATCCGAGCCGCCAGCCAATTTCCACTCAGCCATGAAGCCATTCACCTGTGCGCGAAGCATCCACCAAGCACCTTAAGTTGGAATTATTGTCGAAATCCCAACGCAAATATCAAATAAAACTTTCATAGCGGTTTAGTCAAATGCTGCGTGCGCTTTTGGTTTTTACTATTTGATTTTTTTGCGTTTTATTAAAAGCCTTCCCTCCCCCTTTTATATGTAATATTGCGTAGTTGGTATGGAAAAATGAAACGGGTAATGTTTTCAACAGTTTTTGACTGTCTCGACTTCTGTGCTGTTGTTTTCATCTATTTGCTGCCGCTGCTGCTAATGTTTGCTTTTGTTACCAACTGAGCAAACAACAACAACCGCTACCTCAGCAAAACATCTGCAGTGGTGGGGTGAAGCGGCAGGGCGACTTAAGCGCAGTTGGTCGAATAGGAACGGATAATATTCCGCAGAATTTCCAAAATGTTTGAAAAAAGCGGCTGCTTCGTAGAGCAATCGCACTGGGTAGAGTTACCAAATGTGCTCAATTGCACACTCAAATAATTGTGGTTTTTGAGACCACCAGCATGTTTCTTTGACCATTTCGGCTAATTATAAAAACCAAATAGAAACATTGGTTGAAAAATGTGGTAGACTGTGGTTCCACGAAAAGCCCAATTCGTTAGGCTGGCAACCATGCCACTAAAAACGACGGTATGGAGTGCGCTGAAACACAGCAGGATGTGAGAAGGAGTTTGTTTAAGCATATAAAATTTATTTGAAAACAGGGAAAAGGAAGCACCCAAAGTCGTTCATCTTCTGCGGGTTGGCAACAACACACACACTCACATACGGAGACGCTGATGTGAGCGCATTGTTTTTTTCGTCTTTACATTCTCATTTTTTGTTGACTCCACTCACCACACGAGGTGGTGTTGCTTGCTAGTTATGGCGGTTGGTGGCTACTCCAGTGTGCAGTATTCAAGCCGGTTCAATTGTTGCTAAACACTTTTTTCATGCCACTCAACTCAATTTTGGACTTTGCTTGGCAGCTAGCGGAAATCAACGTAAGGGACAAAAGACAGGGTTGCCACTTTAATGCTTCTTTTTCTTGGAATAGTATCTACTATTTTCCAAAATTTTTGTGTAATTTCTAGTTCAGCTTTTTACTGTGACCTCTTCTCTCGCGCACCCATAGCTACACATGCTGGCACATAGGAGGATGCGACTTTAATGGTTCACATTTCTTGATTTTTTCACTTTCCGCCCCTGTCGTTTTTTCCTATGTTCCTTTCTATGCAAGCTTGTGTTTTCGTTATTATCCTCATCTTAAGGAGATTTTTTTATTTTTTGCCACTTGGCCTCCCCTGTCGCAGTGCACACACACCCCTTTATCTTCCAAGTGATTGAGACATACTGTGCGTGGATGTTGTTGCTCGTCTTCCATGTTTCACATTTTAACTTTCAAATCCGCTACAGTGTAGGTATGTGCTCATGCGAATAAGAGCATACTGGTATAAGGTCATAATGTTAACTGCCAAGCAGTTTGCCTCATCTAATGGCAAGGCTACACGCTCTGACGTTTGATATAACAGAGCTGCAGCTTATTTCACAGCAATTTACCGGGATAACAAAAGTTTGTCATATTTCCGCACCTCTTTCCCAGATATAAGTACAAGCAAGCTTCTAAGGTGACACTTTACTGGCTAGAATACATGAAATTCGACTGACTGCACTTCTTGCATTTACATGTGACATTTGGCAGCATACCTTAAACCAGCATCGAATAAGGAGGGGAACTTTTAATAGAATATGCGAAATATGATTACACATATGGATTTGATGTGATAAAGCAGTAGGTGCCCCATTGCGTGGGTGCTGATCCACAATAATCTTGTTATCAGAACATACGAGTTTCAAAGTTATTTGAAATCTTAAAAAAACCAAACGAAATCTGGCACCATTTAAAAACATAGAACAATGGGTTTTAAATGGGTTATACAAGTTGTCTCTATTTCAGGTATATGTATGTAGATTGTTTTTTGCACACTTTCTACCAAAAAAAATTAATTGTGCATTTTACGATTTTCCAATTGTTTAATGAAGGAACTCCGTTTGTTCGGTTTAAACGTGTCTTGCTGAAGCTTTTAAAAATATTCGCCGGCGACGCTTCGCGTTATTTAGCGACAAATATTATAATTATCGTTGTAGATAGTGTACTGCAACTGAACAGATTCATGAGTCCAGCATCCAAGAGGCATTTTAGTATATTACCTAAGCTTCTGGACTCGCCTGTTATGAGGTAGTCCCCCAGGTGGTTCTTTCGACCATGCATAAGTGCAGGGCATTGCCTAGCATGTGTATTTCAGTTTCATTTTCCTGAATCCTGCATCATTCATTCGTTTGCACGAGTTCCTAGCGACTGTATGTAGATACTTATATAAATCTGATCTATCGGGGAGAACACGCAAGATCACATGAAGACCCATTCATGAGTCTTAGTAATAATCTGTCAGAATACGAGTATTTTTAGCGTACCTCAACAGAGATTTAAGTCCAAGCAACGAAACGAAACCAAAAACGAGTGGCCAATCATCTCATACATCGCCGGCTTTAAGCCTGAGCAATCAAAGCTGCTATACGTTAACTGTCCCGTGGCTTTTCACCGTTTAGCCGACAACAAGTCAAGTAACTGTTTTAATATGCTGCGAGGGTGACAAGCCCGATGTGCTAAGCAATATTTTGCATGCGTATTTCAATAGAAGAAGATGCAAGAAGAAGAAGATTTTAATAGTAGCAGAAGGTGTGGATTTCCTTAGCCAGTGCCCAGCCTTTGAGCTTTATTGTAGATCTTGTTTTCATGTACACTTACATGCCAAGAGTTTGACAATCCCAGCGTTGACAAATGTCGCTTATGTTCCTGTGATTTTAAGAGCCCGTTGACAGCCCGAAAAGACCCGATATTCAAACTGTTCAAGAGCCCGAGTCTCATTTTAAACTACTTATTATGCATGAGTACACATGTAGTCTCATGTTCAGTACCTGTCTGCCAACACTGATTGTAGTAAAATATTTACCACTTGACCTTCTGAGCTGTTAATCAAAAAATAATAATTCACTAGCTCACAAACATTTCAACACAATTATTTTCCAGGCAACTTTATCCTTTCCAAACAGCCTGAAAACTTTTCCCATTATCCGAAAATGTTGTAACGCGCCGCTTGCAGTGGTCAACAAAAGGCAATAAGAGAAAGCAATACTATGTGAGAGCAAGCAAGAAAATTATCTAAATATTTGCTGCGGCTTTTACGAGTATGCTGTTTCTAAATTGCAACAATAGCAATAATACAACGAAAGCAACGCGTTGAAGTACAGGTTCGACCACACACATTAATGCGAGTTTAGTGCTTAATCACACTCAATTCGAATACAAAGAGTATGAACAGACTGCTAACTGGCTACCAATAAATAAACCGATTTATGTGCTTCAATTATAACTATTCTCAGCTAGGTCCTAGACACATCAGACAACATTTAAGTGTATTTAAATAAAAAGTGGAAAACTTACATTTTTGCGCTTTTGAACACATCATACTACTGTCAAATTTTGTACGGCTACAAACCCTAATAGGCTATGGGAGAAATCTAAACTTTTGATATTCTAAAATTAAACACAACATTTTAATTTGACCACCAATGCAAGGAAAATAATACTAATAATACTCTTTAATTGCTCTTCTCATGTCATTTATTGAACACAAAGAATTTTCTAAACTGGCTTTTCGATTTAATGAACATAATGTATTTACAAAACATTATAAAATAAAGAGAATTCACGATAGGACTAGTAAGGGAATTGCGTGAAGGCAACGCTCAATTGTAGCCTAAAGCAACCAAGTCGAAAGGTTAAATCGCTGGCATTCATACTGGTCGCACCGTGCGTGTAATTTTTGGCCATTTACTACGTAAACGACTAAAAATTTAAATGAACTTTGCTTGGCCTTCGCTTTCCACACTCTCTCCCAACGGCAATTTTTGTTTTTGCACTCTTTGCTGTCGCTGTTTTTGCTGCAATAAACCAATTTGCACTGCAGACCACCCAAAAAGGTGACCACGACATTTTTGCTTCACCCTTTACGCCATGCTGCGTTTCGTACTTGTTTTAAGGCTTCAGCATAGTGTCAGTTTTTCAGCCGTCGTTAGAGTAGTGCACAGCATGGGGCAGGCACATTAATTATGGCCTTTTTTAATTTTGCACCAGCGCGCAATGAAAACAATTGTAAACTTTTATGCAGTTACTTTGCCTATAGAAACTGAGGCGACAAGACAACGCACGCCAAGACAAGCCAGCAATGGTGCAAACACTAAACCAGCTACAATGTGCTCCGGTACCGCCACTGTCCACAGCCACATTTGTTACATTTTTTGCTTCTTGCCGACTTGGTATTAAACATTCAGAAGCGCGGCTACTAATTCATAAATTCACAAGATCAACGAATGTCGACTGAAGCTCCGACCAAAGGCCGGCACGCTTTAAGTTGTCTTTTTAATTAACAAAACTGCTGCGAAGCAACAGTCCAAATACTCCTAAGCACACGACCAAGCAAAGCGGAATGTTACCGGAGGCGTATGCGTAACGCGAGTTGCACGCCGCACATACGACCCGTCACATGTAGTCGTACACATAAAATGACGCTTGTTTCGCATCGCTGGTGCAGCTGTTGCCACCGTTGACTACGTGCATATTTTGCGTAACAAACACTCATAAAATTAAATTAAATTATTTGGTGAGTTTACTGCGCAAGCACGACAATGGCCCGCAAGGGCGAACATTAACCCACTCCAGCCGGTTATATGTAGGACGTTTTTATTTAAACTAGTGTGGAGCCGAAACCCTTTTTTATCTAATGTCAATTAATCGGTCTCATAAGGATCGACCGATACTTATTAAACCGATGTCGATTTGTACTTTATCTTTCATTACTTTTTAATTTTTTGTTTAATTTCTGCCACTAACTTATTCTAACGATTGAAGGATTCAGGATTCGTATCACGTCAAAGTAACCAGCAGTATTCGGCGAGCATGTAGCGAATGTGTTTTTCTTTACATCGCGTTTCAATTGTTTTTATATCTTGGTCAAAACTTGCGCTATGCTCGTCACTTAAATTACCAAGATCAGGCGAAAAGAAATCGAAATGGTTGATCTTGATCATGTTTGCACGCAAAAGTTGAGTTTTGTTGGACGGTGTTAGACGTTAATGTCTATTGTGTCTCGGCTATTACATCCTTTCTTGAATAGCAATGTTCGGGCGGCATACTACAAAAAGCAATATTGAATTAAAATTAATAACTTCACTCTGCATTTATGAATATGCTTAACCTTTGCTTTACTTATATCCACCATGGTGATCTTTTTTATATTTATTATTTTACATCTGCCAAAGTATTTATTTAATTTAGTTATGATTTTGACTTTCTGAACAAGTAGTTTTCAATATCATAAACACATTTTTTTTTAATTCTTTTCATGTTCAAAATTGAATCGTGTCATTTTGTAAACGACGTTTACCTAATACCCACCGGGGTAAACCCAGGCGCTTCTGCCGCCATTTTGAATAAAACTCCACTAAATTTTCTGAAAAGAAATCTTCATCATCTTCATCATATAAGTCATCATACCACATGACCAACTTTCTGACCAGAATGAAGTGCCTGTGGTAGAACCCATCAAAAGTTGAGAGTTTCAATGCGTATGAGAGTGCGCACAATGCGTAGCTTTTTCTGTGGCTGTGGCGAAGATTAAGTTGAGATTGAAAATTTTCACCTATCATTGAAGCAAAATAGGCCAGTACTACTTCCTTCCGTTCCGCGAATTCACATAGTTTACCGTAAAAAAAAATTCACCGCTGAAAATTTCGGTTGTTTGGGCTCCTAGATATTTACATTTTTGTTTATTTCTATTTTAAAAATTCTTTACTGACATATTTGAATTCGTATAAAATTCACGGGCCAGAACAATGTGCCTGCAGTGGGTTAAGCGAACCGAATGGCGATAACAGTAAGTGCTCAGCAAGATGCCGAGATGATCAGGAGTGGGAAGCCATGCTTGCGAAACTGAATTGCATTCAATTCGTTTGATGTCCCAATTATTTGGGCACTTCAACTCAATTGCTGCTAAAGCAGGCTCCATCTCCGGCTGAGCAGACGCAGATAGGGGTGGCCCACCACGGTAATGAATATAATAACAACAGTAGTTTTACCTTCCTCCCATATGATACCGAATCAAATAATTTTAACTTTGATGATAACAATGCACAATTTCTTTGTTTCTGTTCTTGTGCTAGTTTCACGTTTGTTACTGCTACTCACGAAGAGCTGTTTTGGTAACAGTCTATAGCAATAAGAAAACAAATCACTTTGATAACTGTGATTGCAACACGTACATACATATCTACAAAAAGTTGTATATCTACGTATCTATCCTTGGCGGACAGTCTGACTAAAAGAAGCAGTCATCACGCTAAGAAATTCGAGAAGATTGAAAGCCAAGCTCCGTTGCAGCATGATAAATGATGCACCGTTGCGTCGTGGCGCTTCATTATACAATGTTGGGGCAAATGCTAGCAGCCATCTGAGAACACTCACTGCAGGAACACATTTTGCCGGAACTGTTGCTACAGCTAATGCACGGCATTTATGCTATGCGCGTTGAGTGGCGTTTCTTGCGTAAAACGCAGTTATCGCGTTTTTCTTCACGTTGTACTGCTTCTTTGTTGTTGTTGTACATGTATCGTGCCATACAACCATATGACAGATTATGTGTGAAGGCGATGAGCATCAATATTTGTACTACCAGCAGCTTGTTGCTGGGGCACCGCAACATCTGCCAGATAGTAAGCCATAAAACGTGTCCGCTAAAACGCCGCACTTGCTCGTATGCAATTTGCAGCACAAAACCACAAAACTTGTTGTTTCAGTTGCTTGTCATAGGCAGCTCTTGGCCAATTCTCTTGCTCCTCGATAAATGTACAAATTTTAAAACAATTTGACTGATACCAACGATGGTGTTAATTACCATTACTATGAAGTAATGTCCTACAAGCCTTCAAAACTTTTACAACATTTCAGCTTCCCCTTCACCAATCGTCGCTTCACACATACCACACATTTGTTATTGTACGAGTAAACATTCAGTTTAGTTTTGGTGTATGGCCCCGGGCAGTAAAGTTCGCAGAGTGAATTGAAGTAGCAATTGATCAAAAATGTTTCTTACAAGTTCCCAACATAAAAATTCTACTGATTTTTATATATGCATTATGCCATTTTGCTACTGCGGACTCACAACTTTGGTTTCACAATTCCCATTACCATGCAGTACTAAAAGTCACTTTACTTATGTAATATGCACACAAATTCACCCTGCCTCCAGCTGCATAGAATGCAAATGTGGAAACGTAACACGAAATTGCACTTCACAAGGACGCGGATTTGCATGCCTCAGTACGCTAACACTTGAGCTTGCTTAAGGCCAGCGTTCGACTTTCGAATACAATTCACAAGACCAACTGCATCTTTTGTCACTTCATTCCATTGCTCAAGCCACGTAAATTATTCACGCATGTCCTTCACCCCAACCCTTTGAAAACATGAACGAAATTTATGAACATTTAGTAGATGCATTCGAAGTCCAGGGTGAGAACATTCACAACAATGCTAGGCAAACTTTCCACTAATATGGCGATAGTTAGAGCACGAATGGAGGGCCGCAAGTTGAACATAATTGCCATGGCACTATACAAGCTTATGCGGCGCATATGCAGACAAATGGCCAGAGTAAAAGGTAAAATTAAAACACAAGTCTGTCTCCCTCCTGCTCCTTACCCTTACGGCAAATACCGAAACTGTGGACATGTCTGACGCGTCCTTGGATGAGTTGTTTATTTTTCCATAGCACACTTCAATAAACAAAGACTGCACAATAGTAAACAAACACTTAAACGGTGCCAGTGACATTGACGACACCTTCTGTATAAAACATTCTGCAAACAGTGGCATTTTCAGCAGCCTACAGGGTCATAGTTGTTACTTGATCGTTTTGCATTTTCTTTCTTTACCGAAATATAATATTATAAGTACTTCAAGGAAACACAATGAAGTAGCAATGAAGATGCTGCCCAACGCATTGCACATTTACTAATGCCGTTCAGGTGTCATCTATCTATGTCATCTTTCTATGTGCATATAATTGTTCGTCCTGACTGACTGACTGACGGGTGGCTAAGACGAGGTTTTTTGAAATTCGAGGTTTAAAGGATCCAAACATGGATTAAGGTATATTGTGTGAATAAAAGTGATTTCATGGGCCTATTGATTTCAAACATAGTGAAAATGCTCCAAATCAAAAATAATTTGACACGTATTTGTAAATTTTCGAAAACCAAAGTGTAACGGGGTCAACAATGGGTTAAGTTTCTTATACGGGAAGACTACGAAAACTACATGTACCATTATGCCTATTGACTTTAAAATTTGTGACATTTATGGGCACACGAATTTTCCCCATACCAATCATGATTTGAAAATCCTTTTGATTTGAAATACTTTTGTAACATGAACTTGGGCAGACTTTTATTTGATGTGTAAGTAGCAAATAATACTATAATTAATATTTGGGACAACAATTTTGGTCTATCTGTACATACTTACACATGTACACACATGCCGAATGTCAAAGAATATAAAATACTAGTGGGCTCGACGGCTTTGAACGCATGAATTTTATGATTTCATTGAAAAAACCTTGACTCAATTTATGATTTTATCTAATGTTATGGTTCTTCAAATCAACTTCTAACAAATTTTTTACCTCGTCTGGTGTTGATTTTCGAATACTAAAAGAAATTTTAGTTTTTGACCCCATCAGATTTGTATTTAAACAAAAATGAAAAACACGTGTCAAATTATTTATTATTTGCAACACATTCACCAAGTTTAAAGTCAATAGCATATTAATTCAGGTGTTCACATAGTTTCTCTATTCAAACTTTAAACACATCGTTGACCCCGTCAGACTTTGATTTTTATTATTATTTCTTATTATTTATTTCAAATTATATCTAATTTAAAATAGTTTAACTAAGTTTGAAAAAAACCCATTAAATTAAGCCTTCTTTACAAACATCTAACGCATCGTTGACCCCATCAGATTTTCAAGAAAATGGAAAACTTGTGTCTGATTATGTTTTCACCAATTTTTTTATAGTATTCCCGTTTACGAACTTTAACCGATTATTGACCCCGTTAAATTTTGATTTTCGAATAATTGAAAAACACGTGTAGAATTACTTTATATTTGGAATATTTTGACCAAGTTTGAAATCAATAGGCCCATTCAATCATGTTAGCTGACGTCTTGGCAATTTAGTCCCCCAATTTCAAAACATCCCGTCTTAGCTTTAACAGTTTGGGCTGGGCGATGATGAATCAGTCTGTCAGTCAGGACAAATAATTAAATTTTAAACGATGACAACGACATCATTGACAGTCAACGATTTTCTAGCACCTTGATCGCGCGCTGCTTAGCCTAACTATACGCCCACACGGCAACGAAAAATTGGGCGCGACGGCCTAGTGAAGTCGACGGCGAAGGTACGCGTCTGCTACCGTACGCAACACCGTACATAAATTGCGAACGGTAATAAATCGACGTGCCAGTGTGTCTGTACATTTTCCATTTGACAGTTGTGGCAAATGCCAATGCCTGGCTTGCACTTGTTGTCGCCGCACATATGTATATCGCCCAGCGTGTGCCGTAATTCTGCAGCCCACCTCTACATTGGCACAATTTTGAGAAGTATGATAGCAACAACCAGGAACCAATCATTTATGTAAAAATAACAAAAAAATAAAATCAAGTACATCAAGTGGAGCGTTAGAGGGAAAAGAAGTGGATGAGGAGATTGTTGGGAGAACACAAGTCCTGGCTTCGGTTCCACACAACCGACCAACCATCGATATGCACTCCAGCTCTTACGGCCACCAGCCGCATCGCGGGTGAGCATAATTTGCTTGATTTTTTCTTAAAATTCTAGAAGCACACAGCACGTGACCCAGGATACTAAACGATTGCCGCGTGCAGCACCGCATATATAAAGCCAACAAACAAGTAAGAAAATGGTCGTGCGAACAATCCAGCGTGCAGTGCAGTCATTAGAAGGTCAGAGCAGAAGCAAAGAACCTCATTGCTGTTTGGATGCGCCTCTACGCGTCGCAATTGCGGACATTTGATTACTGAGAATAGCCAAAGAGAAGAAGCACGTTGTAGTGACCATCAACTCTCTTTTGACGCAAGAAATTAACTGCCACCGTCAAATATTATACATCGCAAACATCAACAATCACATCATCAATAATTTTTAACACACACACCTACATTTAAGTTCGCATTTGATTGAAATTGAAAATTGAAAAACATTTACGAAATATTCCACAATATTTCCAATGCCCATTTGCAACCGCATCGCTTGAGGGTTAGAGAGTGAAAATGCACTGGCGATCCTTTTTACCTATATATTCTTGCTGCCTGAATTTCCATCTTGTTGCTGTTATTGTACTTTTGAATGTCAATTTAAATGCAAATACCAATCTTTCCCTTCGGAAGGAGAATCAAAGCGCTAACCAACAGGACATTCGTAAATATGAATCTGCTTATATGCACCAGCCTAGCTCACTGCACTGAGTGGTCGCACTACCTCTGTCACCAGTTGTGATTCTACTTTCGAAAATTCAACAAACGACAAGAAGTGCTGTCACTACCAGCACACAAAATATTGTATTGGTGCTGTGCCATAGCGTTCAACTATGTATTCTTATTGTGACAGCAATGTCTGTACAGTGGGAAATGTGCTAAAAATATTATCAATTTTCGTAAAACCATATCTTTTGAAAAAAAATGCATCACAGAGTCGTATAATTTAAGGACATAAAATAATTGATTTTTGCTAGATTTGATTGGACTTGGTATTTGTAGGCAACAACCCCCCGTCAATTGTTTCTAGAATATCGTATGAAAATGAATACCGGAGGCCAGTAAAGCAACCGTTTGGTTGGACGGTCAATTGGTCAGCCGGTGTAGACCTCACTTAGCATTAGTTGTCTTTTGACAATGACTGCCATGGGGAATGGCATTGCTCACGACTGCGCAATGACCATTAGTAGAGGAGGTGAGAAACATACAAACGACAGATAGGTTGCGGCAACATGTTGCAACAACGCCATAAACAACTATTATACGCTGAGCTCCCTACGAACGCTCACACGCATACGCATGATTTTTGCACTTTTTACGTGTGCACTCCCGTTTAGACACAATGGCAAGCAGGTTTTTCAACTGCCACTTGCGAAACAACGGCGCCATTAACAACAAGAGTGGTAAGTAATGACAAAGTCAGGCTTCACGTTGCGGAAGTGGTGTACGCCTTTTCGCTCTTTGTGTTAATTGTACTTAATGGCGCAGTTCTACAAGAGATAACAGAGAAAACCTCAAGACGTTGGTTCTGTGTCACAATCGATATGACGTCACGTGCAACGCAGGGCGAGACAACAAAGAGAGAGCGAAATTCATACAGATACATGTACAATAGTAACAATAGGCTCTTCAAACACGTCGTCCAATGTCAATTGCTAAGTTAGCGAAAAGCAGAGAAAAGGAGCATATAAAATAGGTGTTAATTGTGAAATAGTGCAAGGTGGCGTAGTTAAACGTTCACGGGCGGCGATAATTATGGCCCACCGTAGTAAAAAAAACTAACTTATGTACAATTTCATTCTAAAATAAAATGTATTATATACAAAGTATTGCTTACTTACTTACTTTACGAATACATAAATAAATTCCAAGTCAACGCAGAGAAAACAACAGCTAAAAATAATGCTAGATTTGGAGACTTGCAAGGGTTAAGGGTATGTGACTAAATGCGATCCTCTGAAATGGAGTTTGGAGGGGAAAGCTTTATCGACGAGCCCACTACACTTACTAAATACTCCGCAGCGTAGCAATAACTATTGGGAATCGTATGTATGTATGTGCGCAGCGTTAAGAACGAAATCGTAAATGCGAGTAGTCGAAATGACAAATCGAAAGCGCTTTAAATTTAAACCGCTTATTGCAAAATGCGCCACTTATTTCTTGGCAGAACAAACAGCATGCAGAGTTGATTGTTATTGTTAAAAGCATTTTAGCACTTGAACCCACATCATCCCAGTGCTCTATTTTTGGAACGCTTTTTTTCGGAACGCATCTACTTATTATCTCTGTGTTATGGCAGTACAGAAGTTATGAGCTGTCCAATAATTTTTGCATATAACCATAATTACCGTTGCACTTACTATTGTAATTTGTGTTAGTTACCGTTACATCAACATTGACTTAATAGAACTTAAAATATTGTGTAGTAAAAAAAAAGGCGTCCTTCTAGCTTGAGTAATACTTTATATCTCGTCGCGTCAGGAAAAACTACGCAAAAACTCTTGCACATTTTCATAAATAATAGGAACACCATATACAAAAGTAATGCAAAAAAAATCAATGCAAGCTACGCGACCGTTCAAAGAGCAATTATTCGCTTTTTTAAATTGGTAATGTGTCCAAACTAAAGGAAATTCAGATCACCAAAATTATGCGATGGAACTGTGCATAGTTGAATGGGGAGAATTAAACCCAAAATTCACCTTTCCAAAGCCAATGATTGACAAACTAAAACTGCTCGTTTTCGATTATTTCATACTTAAATTAAAATAAAATTATAGTTTAGTTAGTTTTGATAGAAAAATTAAGATTTACACATCGCAATTCTTGATGTATTACTTCAGAACCGCTGCAAAGTATAGGGAAGAGAGAGAGAGAGTAATTATCGTAATGCAGATTTGGGCCCATAGCTTTGAATTTATCACATGAAGCCATGAGTAGTAGCAACAAAAATACATATGCCCAAACTGCTGCCTGCATAGTATACCGCAAGGGCACAACGAATGAACTGGTTATTTGGCACCCAATTTTTTTTAGACATTAGAATGCTTCCTCTTTTCTACTGGGATTTTTGTTAACTTATTTGTTTTTATTTTAATTTGTTTTATATTATTTGCTTACCAACCCTTACACTACTACTGTCACTACCCCTTTTCACCCTTCTACATTTTGAAAAGCGTTTTAGCAGTCAACGATGTGATTGCATAGCGCTGCATAACCCACCAGGCTCAGTCTATCTGTCACTGCCTGCTTTGACAGTATGACGCCCCCGTAATTCATGGTGTTTTTATTGTTTTCCTGAATTTTTATTTAGTTGTTTATTCCTTCGCTTTTTTCCCTCCCCATCTCCACCTTATTTACAATTCTCTGTTTGCGCGTTACACTTTACGACTTTTTCTACAGTCGTGTGTCAAATATTGTACGTTGGCGCTTTGCATATATAAAACTAACTATGCGATTGTGTGCGACTCATATTTAAATATGGCAAACAAACGCGAAAATGTTTTCTCAATTTGTTTATTGTTCTATCAGCGCCAAATCAAATCAACGCGGCACACCGTGTTGTTGTTCTACTTACCGACAAGGAAGGCTACGTAGACGGACAAGAATTGAAATTGCAGATTGATGACGAACACAAAGAGCAACGAATCATGGACAAAAAATAATAAGATCCAGTGACGACTGTCAAAGCGCAAATATTTATTTGAAACATTTTTGCAGGAATTACCCGTAATCTAATGTATAAATATGTATTAAGTATACAAGTGTTTGCAGTGGGTTGCAGAAGTAGAATATATTTGTCTTAAGTTTGTTAATCGTGTGTGAAAAACAAAAATTGTGCAAAGCTATAAATATTTATATACCCCTCTACCACTCTCACCGCCCCTACCATAGCACGTTGGCCTTGCTCGATAATATATGTATATGATTCACCTGGTGTATCGGCATCTATAGGCCTGCATTGCAGTTGTGATTAATTTTACACTTAATACAATTATGCAGCGAAAAATCACGAACGCAAAGGAAAAAGAACAGAGCCGTATGCACAAAGTGCAAAGCACAACAAATTACAATACGCCATGCACACCTCATAAAACTCTACAGCTTACACCAGCAACTGCATTATTTTTCAACATGCATTTTCTCAATGTTCCTCAATTTTTCGCTGAACTTTTTGGCTACACAGCATTACCGCGAAGCAGTGTGCGTATCGGTGACTAATGAAATTAAATGAATTTATCCATTTACTTGGTCATAGTGGAAAATTACAACAACAAAACCATTAAAACCGATCACAAAAACACCAGCGATGTGCGTTAAAATTACATGCCAGAGACGACGAAAGCCAGCAGGGCAACGAGATGCACCGGTAGAAGCACATGAGGTTTTCAGTCCAATTAGGGTAACCATGAACAGTCACGCGATAATAACAAAATGTTCAATAATACAATACATGCGCACATTTACATATACATACAGGAATCATAGGATATAATCAGACAATAAATTCAGTAAGGTTCCTCCTATGAACCAGACAAAGCTTTACGAATGTTCATGTGTGCTTTTTCAAAGTATGCAATAATAAAAATGGCTCAAGTGTCACTTGAAGCAAAGCAAAAACCTCAATAATTAGTTAAACATTTAAATTCCGAAAAACTCATAAAGACGGTTAACTACAGAAGAACAAATTCCAATTTTTAACCGCGTCCCGAAACAGATTTATGCTTAAACTACAAAATCCCATATCCACTTATTCGATTATATGCACCTGTATCGGACCAATGTGCAATTGCATGCAATTGATATCATTGGTGCCGCGGCAAATCCGCTTACAATGAGTACCATACGCACAAGACCACAACGACGCTTTCAACTGGAAAATGTGAAATGGTGCCTCGACGGCCGGCAATGGCACAGCCGCTGTCATTCGTGCCCATCTCAACCACAACGTAGTTAACTGCATTCAGCATGCATACATAATATATTTTAGAGTTTCAAAAGTTCGTATCGTTTTTGGACCCAAACTAAACCATTGTTAAAGCCCTATACCTACAAGGGCCAGGTTCGAATGGCAACTTAACCTAATTGAATTGCAATTAAAACTATGTTTAAATTTTTTTGGCGAGACATTTTTCCCGGAACATTGAATGGTGGATTTCTTGACTTCTGTGTAATAGTGATACGATTAAAATAAGAAGCTAATAAAATGTATCCAGAAAATCTGGGTTTCTTCTCCAAAAATCTATAAACATTTAGAACGTGACTATTTTACGCGAGACTATTGGATATACCATGCCCAATTCAAAATCATTTTGCTGGTTTCGCTTTTTTCATTTCTTTTATTACTTTTAATTTTTACATTGAATGGTAATCGAATTACTGCGCACTTGTAATTTCAGTTAATTTGTAACGTTTACAGTATGCAAATTCATCAGCAAGATGCAAGCACGCGCACATTTTGCTTATACCTACATATATCATACATATGTACGAGTATGTATAAGTAAATGAATGCGCATTTACATTCTCGCATACTCGTATGTACATATTAGGCATCGCAATCCCGGGATCCCGGACTTTTTCCAGTCCCGAAAATCCCGGGATTCAAATCTTCAAAGTTCAAATGAAATAAATTTAAAAGCACAAAAACGCAATTCCTTATCTGAAGGAGGAGGGAGGGGATAGAGGGCGTCTTTTGCAAAAGGCTTATAATTATTTACTAAGCATTCAACCAGCAAGTGTTGAATCTGAAAGATGTTTTCTCTCAGCAGGGTTTATTTGCAATAAATTTCGCTCTAGATTAGAGGGCAAAACATTTAATGCCTTAGTATTTTTAAGATCTCAGTTTTTAGTTAATCACAACGCTTAACTTTTTTATCGAAATAATCGAAGTAAAACTAAAAGTACTAACAAATTAACTATTTTATTTTTTTTTATCAAATATGCGTATATATGTACTTTATGATACATTTGATGCAAAGCAATAAGTTATGTTTAAGTGTCATTTTTGGATAAAACAAAATGTTATCAAACTGAAGTTAAATGTCAAATGAAAAACTTTTAAGTTTAACAAAATGTTGTCAAGGATGACTATGTTTATTTATTTGATTTAAATTTAAACTGACAATTTTGAATGTAATTGACAACTGATTGTAAATGACAACTGGATTTTGGTGATGTGCCGCGCACAACCAACCACTTCGACGACTCAACACCGACTGCCTCCCTTTCCGCCTTACAATGTGATTAAATTCAAGATAAAAAATCTTAAAACTACCCCAAATGTGATTAATGTGATTAAATGGACACAGTCATTTTTATGGTAAATATATTATAAACAAGTATTTATGCAATTTGGTAAAATTGTTTTATTTAAAAAATTTGTTATTTGAATCCCGGGATTAAATTCCGGGATCCCGGGATTTGACTTTTCAATCCCGAAAATCCCGGGATCGCAAAATGGCAAAAAATTGCGATCCCTAGTACATATGTATGTTATGTAGCGCATATGTTATGTATGTAACTATATGACGATGCGTGTGCCTAGATATGTGTGTTTATAAATTATCGTTATTTGGGGAAGCGACGGGTGTCAGCAAATGTAAGTGATGCACATTAAATAATTTGTTTTTCTAACTATCAAAGTATCCTTCGTATTTTAACGCCTCCACTCGGAATTTTGGCGTTCAATCCCGACGCACTTATGGTGCTCCGAGATTTCGGAATTTGAAAAATACCAATCCTGGGATTCCGGCAACTTTATCAGCTAGCCAATTTGTTTATGTAAACACATACTTTTTCATTTAAGCTGTCGTTTTTATGAAATACGTAAAAGAGGTTTTCATTTTAACAAAAATTGTATGAAATTCCTATAAAAATATCGCAAACCAAACCAAAACAAAACCATTAAATTCATTCATGGTTTAGGGAATAATTGTACGTTTTTGATGTTCCTAAACACTCACTTTTTGAGGTTTAGTGAAAAAATGCATAAGGTAAATGCGCCTAATTCCGTACTACCCTGGTAGGCGAAGTTTAATGTGGAAAAACTAGGATAATGTGAGCCCTTTTTGAGGAAAATGTTTTCCAAGAACATGTTTCACATGTGCCACAGCTGATATCTGCCGTTATTGACAGGAAGGCGTATCAGGTGCGCGTGGTCAAGATTATATAGCCTATGATTACCTTAATGAAACACAGAAATGTCAGTATTAATTTACAGACATGTACAGTAACTTTGTTATGAAAGGAAAGTGGGCGCGGTCGATTGTAAATAGCCTATGTTTACAACAATGATGCAATGAATCGTTTGACACCCATACTGCCCTAAAAAAACCATACCATGATAAGTTTCGTTACCATACTGGGCGTAATAAGAGGGCGTTGCCTTTCATTGGTTTTTATGTTAAAGTATAGATAAGTAATAAGTATAAGTATAGATAAAAACCCACAATATATATGTATACTTATAACAAGCATAGATTTAAACGTAAAAGAAAATCTGTTGTTTAATAAAAACCTCTCATGTGAATAGTATAAACTGTTTTAACAATTCGCCGATTTGAGAAAAGTATTAATAATACACAAATCCAATGCAACAAATTTTAATTAAAAAATTTTTACAGAAAGAATAAATTTATATTACTGTAAAACACTTGAAATTATATTGCAACATATTTTTACTGGGCTACAATAATTAGCTATTTCACGGTCAATCCTGTTGCTATAAAGACAGTTGATCCGTAAACTGCACAGCAATTGTGAATGGGGCTTCAATATATTCATAAGCTTGTAAAATTGTAAAATATACTCCTAATAATACTGTAAAAAATAATCCTTGAGCTGCTTGAGAATGGTTTCCTTCTATTAGGCTGTGGTGAGCTCAGGCATTTCAGCGCAACTAAAAACAATCTGGATCCCGTGATTTTGGGGTCCCGGGAATGCCTTAGTGTATATTGATTACTGGTTCCAATCAGAAGCCGGCTGAACCACACAACGTTTTTTTATTAAAATAAATCAGCTCAATTCTTTTTGGTATATTATGGTACGAGAGAAAACCATTAAATCTACCTCCACACGGCGCTTGTTGAATAGTGTTTAAAAAGTATTAAAAAATACTTTTTATTTTTTGCGGCAGTTACTAGCAAAATACATACAATACAATAAAACTTTGCCCAGAGAGTAGACGTTTGAAATGCAATCCGAAAAATGTGATACACTATGCAGGGACGATATTCTTAAAACCCCAGGAGCTACGCCCCTGACTTAGTAACTCAATTAAACTCGCAACGGTTTTCTCGCTGTTGGGAAAATTCCACAATAATAGATGTGGTTTCCTAGACATTCTCAGGCGTTTTTTTCCTATAGTCAAGCACACAGAGTGCCCTTGCCTGCGCCTGTTGAAGTGTTGACACTGCACCCACGAGCAGGAACATTTGCGATACCAGCAGCATGAACAACGCTGCCAAGCACCACCTCCACTAACTTAATAAAGCATTGCTTCGTATTAGGATGGCACTTGCATGGCCTTTTGTTTTTGCGTTTTGGCTTCAATGTTTTATTGTTGTTTGTGCTTTTTGTTTGGCTATGTTTTTCATTCCATTGCACTGCACTGCTCCGCTTTCTTAGCAAGTTTAGTTATGTTGAAGCAATTAGGATGTAACGTTTAAAAGAAAAAAATCACAACTGAAAAATTATAAAACCGCTTAACCGCTGCAAAGCAAGAATCTGCGTCAAAACGAGGCCAACATGCCATGAACCCTCCGAGTTACATATGTACTTATGTATATTTTGTAGCACGAGCTCTTGACAATGTGTGCACATTTGAGAACTTGTGCGCCAGAACGGCAATAGCCGCAGCAGTCCCTCAAGTAAGCGTTGACGGCCAACACGCTACGACAGTGAGTTGCTGATTGCACGTCATCAACGCCGTCGCTCAATTTATTACAAATTGTTACTCTCAGCACTTTTCTCCTACTTTTTTAAGTATTCTTTTGGACATTTTTTTCGTGTCTTTTGTATCTGTATTCTACACTTTGTCGATCTTTGAAATTACAGATATTCTGAAAATTCCCGCAAAGCCGCAATTCAAAATCATTTCCGAATTTGTGAGTTATTTTTTATTACAAAGTTACTTTTGCCATTCATCAAATTCCTTTTATCACATTGTGTGCCAACAAACTGACCAGAAGCCATGAATATTCCTCATGGTATAAAGCCGTGTAGCCTTGTTGACTACAGCCATGGCTGCCAGCCACAAAGTGAAAACCGGCCGCAAAAAACTCATTACTTAAAGAGTGCGATAAAGAGGTTTACGCCATTTTATTTTTTCCACACTTGCCACTCCGTTTTTAGGGAAAACGACCTTAAACCACTTTTTTACTTTTGATGCCTTTGATCCCTTTTTATAGAAAATTTTCTTAGCAGCAAACCGCATGCATTTCATTGTGAACATCATTTGTTATCTCCTCTATAACGGATTTCTGTTTTATTGTGCCGTTGCGCTTTTCAGTTTTTTGTTTATTGTTTTGTAATTTCTGGTGGTAGTTTGAGGTACTTTTGTGGGAAAACTATAAAAGGCAAAAAAATAAAAAAAAAAATTTTAAAAACAATTCAACACTCACATCGAGAAATCAAAGCCAAGAAACCGGAACACAAAGAGCGCATTAACTTTCATAAATATACGCTATCCTACATAACGTACTAGAGAGATCCGATTTCAACATAGTAGCACTTAGTTGGCATTGTATGCGCCAACTTTTTCAAGCATTTACACAATTTTCTATACAATACCAAAAGCTTGTACAACGATTGCCATTGAATATAAAATCGTTATAAAGTAAAATATAAATAAAATAAATAGAGTAATAAAACGTGAGCTCAGAAAGGATGACTTAGTTAGTCATCCTTTAGTTTAAACATTTTTACAAACCTTCTCCATTTTTTTCTTTTTGATAGTTGTGAGATCAGTAGTCGAACATTTTTCATTTTGAACTCTTTCAAAGATCCAAAAACATAACTGCGCAAGTAAAACTCGTAGGGCTAAATAAGATTGGGAATTAGCAAGTGAACTTCGCTTATTCATTTTGTTAAAATAAGCAATCTAACATATGCATTACGACAGCAACAAAAACAAAACTTACGATACTTCAAAATTCCTTATGCAGCATGCACAAAAGAGTAGGCATGTCATAGCTGCAGCTAATAATACTATAACTACAGTTACAATGATAAAGCTGCATGCACCAAAGTCGGTGTTTTCTATGCCTAAACAATCTCTCTCTCCTCTTCGTGTCCGTTCGACGTTGCAGGTAAAGGAGCACACACGGCATATTTTCACCTGCAACAGTGAGTGCTGCCCGAAGCGTTTTTTCGCGCTGTTTATTGTTTCTCATATTTTATTTGAATTTTTTCTACTCGAATTTTTTGTTATCCGCTCCACGTACGTTCGAGTGGCGCGTGGTTAACTCCTATACATACAATTTAGGAATATATGCTGAATCGGCAGACTTGTTTTGTTGTATATCTGTATGCTGCAAGTCTGCATCCAAGTTTAAAGCCATGACGAAACTGAATTGCAGCATCAAGCGGCCGCAAAGCTTCCATCCAGACCTTGAGTTGTTCGTAATGCCGCTGCACATTACTTGACTACAGCAGTCTGTCTAAATGTCTACCTTTAAATGAATTCTTCGATTTCGATATTTGCATAATTCTTACCATAGTTACAACAGCAACAATTCAATGCAATCCAGGGGATGCGTTGGTTTTTCAATGTGAGAAAACTGGCGTGTTTTAGACTTTGGACTAGGAGTATTCATCTACAAAATCACTTTTGTGCTCGGGCTTGACCATTATGCATCCAACCAAGGTGGGTAGATGTTCAATATTCAATCGCCATTTTCACAGCCATTGTCTTCTCCCCTGCCAGTGCCATCACGTTTGCCCAACGTAATTGATTTGCTTCATGCAAATTGGATTGATTGATCTCGATTGACGCGTCAGTTGGTGCGACGACGACGCAAATGACCGTTAAACAGAAGCGGATATCGCTGATTGAGCAGGAAACGTACACTTGCAGTTTGCTTCCAATAACTGAGAACACGATACGACAAAAACAACAACCGTTGCAATAATTACATTTTTCAGAGGCGTCGCAGCCGAACTGTGATGATAAAGGGATCAAGGGATGTAGCTTCGTGATATAAGCGCGGTTTCCTTGTCAAATGTAGAACGCTTATTCTCCGAACAAAAAATATGCGAGTCGACAGACAAATGGATACAAACAAGCAATACTGTAGAGACATAGATGCCGATACAGCAAAATCTCATTGCTAACACCAGCATTGCGCTTGAAATCCCAAACAGTCAAAATGATGCTACTTTGCAAAGTTTTATGTCATTCTACATATACTGCTAGTTTAAAGTCCATCCAACATTTCCATGAAGATGTTCAAATTCAAAATTGTCAACATTACAAAGTGTTACAAATATTTGCATACTTTATACTAACTTGTGCAATACTATCACAACAACACCATTAACGATTACGAGACGCTGTATAATGTAATTCAATACAAAAACAAGAGTTTTGATATTTGCAAATTTTTAAATTCGGTCCCTAGTACGAGCACAACAAGTGTAGCATTGACCACGCGTAACTGCAATGTGCACATGCAGGAAAGTAAACTGCCAGAAAACGTGCAATAACTGTCAATATCCTTCAATGCCGAAATTGCAACTCCCGTTGCCAGCATCACTCAATTCAGCTTCAAAAGCGTGTCTGGCTTATGTAGAATTTATGTACGAATCCATACATACATAAGTATGCACGTCTCGGAGTGGTTATAAATGCACACATACATATGCGAATGGGCTACATTGAAACGCGATTGAAGTGTTGAATAAAAAAATGAATGTTTTAATTAGTATACGCACAAATAAGACTTTAATTATTTGATTACTTTGAAGTTGTACATTCCAAAATTTTCCTTTCTTTGTTACCGAAAAGTGAAACCTTCATTGCATTCATTTTGATGCATCCTTTGATGTTTAGCAACAATAACGATAGCCACGGTTGAGGAGAATGTCGGGCATCAAACACATCAGACGCACCTCGTGCACACTTTTATCTACCTACTTATGAAATTCCGTCGTGTGCCAGTATGCGAAAATAATTCAGAGGCATTCGTGCAACGGTGATAGGTTATGCGATTATTTAATTCGATATTGGATCACACTGTAGGCCTTCATTGATTAATCATCTGCGATTTAATCTCCTCGGAGAAAAATGTATGTTACATATTCTTGTTGTTTATCAAATATAATGATAACAAATACGTCTTGATAAATTCTTTTAGACTACAAATTTTACGCACTAAGTAGTTGAGCCCTGGAATAAAATTCTTTCACGCACTCGAAGCACTTTGTATTGTCGATTTTTGCACATGCTTTCAATATTCCAATAACCACGAATTTATATTATAAATAAGAAAATAAAAATAATATGAATATAAATAAGAAGAAAATTTGACATAGAAAAAAACATGAAAATAAACCAAAAAAAAAAAAATTTTTTGCATCGTAACATTGTCAATATGGTGTAGTATATTTTTAATACATACTAACAAAATACAAAAAGATGCATTTGCAACACTTAGAAGAACCCACAGTTTATATTTACTATGCAAACATACGTGCAACACCGAATTGCAAAACTGCAACAACTGTTGAACACAGAAGCAAAAGACAAAAAGCAATTGTTAAACACGAAAAAGAAAGAAACAAAGAAAAGATTAAGCGGGATAAACTAAATAAAAAAATGGAGTGACGAGGATAAAAAAAAAACGAAATTATATCAAGGAGCTCTCGAAATATAAGTCAAGAAAGGGCGCTTTATAGCAAAAACTTAGACAGTACTCCTACGGTAACTGGCTTCATTCACAATAGCTGTGAAGTTCGTGTTTTTGGAACAAGTATTGCAAACTAAAAATAAAAAGTTTGCTCACAAATTGCTGGCAAATGCTTGCTATTACACAGATTTGCAAAAAAAAGTCACAAATTGTGAATGAAGCCATTTATTTGTTTATTTATTTGAAAGCGTGGAAAAATATTATAATTTTTTTTCACTGGGTGGCAGGAGCGGCAACTCGCCTTTTCCAAACCTGCAACACAAGACCAAACAATCCTATATGTATTTATTTTAATACACTTATAATTTTTGTACTTCCTGTAACATTTCAATTTCTAAACCGATCATAAAAACGTTTTCACCAGTAAAACAGATCTTATAGATGTTCAAACCCATAAAAGTCTTTTCATTCGATTCCGAAATATAGTTGAACAAGCTGCGCGCGTTAATGGACAAATTTTGCCCGCAGGACTAGACTAGTATTACATAATAATGCTTAAAAACATGCTGCTTACATTCAGTCTATAGCCTTTACTTACTTACATACGCATACGTCTAGCTCAGAAGTAGCCATTAATACTGTGACAATATAGTGTCAAAGTTTTGCCGATATCTAACGGGAAACACGATTAAAACGAGATGTAAGGATGACTCAAAAAATCTGTTTGTTAAAAATTTTTTAACAGCCTGAAATATGGATAATCTTATATGTATTAGCACTCTCCAGCTATTTGGGAAATGGAGCTATCCGATCATAATACTCCACCCATGCAAGCCCAACGCTTATTGTTCCGTCAAAACGTACAAAGTTCTGTACTTTTTGTTATTGTCTTATAACTGTCGATGGGTGATGAAGTACCCTTTTGCATATTTCGCCCGATGCGCCAATATTTATGCAAGTTTAAAACGTTGGCTTTTGGTTCGCTGCGGTGTACATTTCTATTGCAACTCCGTACCAACTGGGAGCAAACACCACTTGAAAGTACGAAAATTGAGGGCACATTCGTTCGCATCGGTAATTGTTGACATTGAACGGAGAATGGCAGAGCAGTCACAATACCATTAGCGCTTCTGATGTCTGCAAGAGCAACCGGAGTAATTTCAATTCCGTGATGTTAAACGTTGCAGCATCCACTTGGGCTGTAACGGTGGTCCGATGGCAGCACAGCGCATGTAGCATGCATAATGCTAAACAGTGGCATACAATATAATAGTGGCACGTACAGTTTTAGGAAATTGCTTGCTCTATGATTCTCTTATCACCGCTACATCTCCTTTCGATGCTCCATCAGCCGCCATTTGGTTTTTGCGGTTTACCATGCCATCACTGTTGTTTCACTTCCAACCAGTAGCGCACACAGAATTTCGTTTTTAGGATACGGCTTCCATATGTTTTGTGGCTTACGCCATTTCGAGCCATGAAGCGATGTAATTTTCTGACTTCAATAAGAATAATTTGAAAACAAGTTCAAAAAAAAGAAAGCAAATCGAAGTGCTTTAATAAATTAGAATTCTATTTCTTAAAATATTTCTCAATTCACTGAATAATCTTGTTTGGCGGTGTTAAAAGACATTTAAAGGGGTACGAATGTCGAAGCCCCCCCCCCCGCGTACAATATTATTTCCAACATTAGTGACCTCCCTCCGTTGCCTTTTGGCAAACAAGCGTTACCACAATGTGTTGAAGTTTTAATATTTTATTAGCTATGCAGAATTTTCCATTTTTAACAAATGAGCGGTGGTGAGAAAGAGTCCTACAGGATAAGTCAACTTGTTGCTTAATGCATTTAAACAAATGCGCAAAATTTTCCCCGTGTTTATTTTTGTAATTTTTACAATATATACTAGTATGTACCTATTCCCTCTCCTCTATTCCTTATATTTGTTTTGTATATTATAATTATTCGCTACAGCACGTTCAATGTACGCCTACAATGCGCCTCATTTATTATCAGTGCCTCCCGTTTCAGTCTGCTTTCGTTTATTCGGTCGCTGGCCGTTCCAAGCACTTTTTAATCTCGTTTCCTCACGAGTGGCAGAAATATGATCCTCCTCCTGCCATACTCATTAAAAAAATCATGTCTAGCGCAAAATATTAATGAGCAAACAATAGTTTGTCGTTTGACAAGGAATGCAGACTTTGGCACTCACCGTTGCCGTATTGTTAGACCACGTTTACACACATGTAGGCATAGCACTCGTATAATTATGCAGTGCTTCTAGAAAAATTTCTTAAGTTCAATTATTGTTTTAATATCATTTGCATCTGCTTCGATAATATGCAAGCCTAGCCCCGGAGAGTGTAAATGAGGAACTGCATTTTCACGAGGTGTTCGGAAATATAATGCTTTTTTCTCTTACAATTTTAGTTATATGTGAATATATTCAAAAGTGTTTCATCGATTGGTAGCGATTTTGCGGTAATAAGACGAATAAAATAAAACAAGATGCTAACTCACTTACGAAAACAAAATTGTTGGTACAAGGAAGTCGATGATTTCGATTCGTTCTTCCCCGTCTTTCCTACGAACTTGAATTCTATGAATGACAATTTTTATTGGGAAAACGAGGTCTGAACCAAATGCATATGCACCTTTCTATCTAATATTTAAAACGTTATGTCGAAGCTAAGATGCACCCAAACCGAAACTTTCTACAACTAGTTTCCGACTGAATGTTCCGTCGATTTGATTCGGCCAAATACTTGGCCCAAACTTTTTAAATTTTACAGAAAACAGCGTTTTCATGTGGCAGCAAAAGTAATAACCTCGTCTTAGTACTGTTCATCGTGAAAGTACTGTTCATACTCCCGCACCTGTTAAATTTTCTATAACAGTACATGATTTTTTTTTTAATCTTGAACATTAGATAGACATTGGAAATGTCAAAAATTGCCACATTTGGAGTGAAGGGAGTCCACAAACGATTTACAAGGCACCATTACATCCACAAAAATCACAATTTGGTATGCTTCAAGAACCGGTAGAATTGCTGGTGCTTACTTCTCTAAATCTGAAAACGGCGTGAACGTTACTTTCAAGGGTGAATGCCACACAGCCATGATTTCCGGTTATTACGTGCCCCAATAGAATAAAATGTTTACGAAACATATTTAACCGGACGGCGGTACATGCCACACAGCCACAGCCCTTCAAACGTCCAGGTAAACGCGTTATTTCATATAACGAAATCGTACAATTTAACGCCTATTTCTTTAAACCTACAATATTTTTTATCTAGTTCTTGATCGGTTAGAGGGTTAACAAAAACTACATTGAGTAAATAAAAACATGTAAAACGGCAAAATACATTTAGTAGTGAAAGAATTTTATTTGCATTTTACTGTAAAATTAAGAAGAAAAAAACTTGGCTAAAACCAATGTTCAGCAGCTGAACCTAAACCAAAACCGAATACTAATAAAATATGTAACACAGCTTGTAACAATACAGTTCGAAGCAAAGCCTCAGATATGCCCACTATGCACTATACCCACAATTTTAGTTTTACTGAAGACGAAGCAGCCCGGTTCCGGGACTATTACATAGTCCCTAGACTATGTCTAGTCTGTGTCTATATCTAGACTATGCCTAGACATCCGTCTAGTACATAGAGGAAACGGACCTATGCTTTACCACAAATACATTACTCTTAGAAATTTGCCATTTTCTGCTGGGCTTAGCCATTGACTTCCGCAAAAAAGTGCTAGTTTTTTTTGTAAATTTTTGGCATAACTTCCCACCAGATCATATTTTAAATACTACAAACATTACAATATATCAGACCTTATAATAGTTACAAAAAAAAAATTGCTTCACTTCATCTATTATCTGTTATTACCTATCTATCTTTATCTATTCACCTATTTGCGTTATTTACAAAGAAAATTCGGTCAAAACATCAAAAGAATTGGTACTTAGTAATTGTTCCACTATTACCACATTTTGGCATGTTTTTTAACACCTTGCAGTACAGGTACCACATACTAACTATATACAGATAAATAATTTATAGAATTCAATAAAAAAATTAAAGCCTCGAAAGATTTTCTTTCATGTCCTTTTGACTCCCTTGTGCAATATATTACAGTAATAAATGGCATAAACGAATATACACATTACATTTAAGTAGCATTTCTTAAATTTAAAGCGAATATGACAAAGTATGTTGAGTGTGGTGTTTTTCAAGTTAATTCCTGTTCAAGTTTTCACAAGCAATTTACAAATAAGTATTAAAAGTCCTAAACCCACATTCTTGCCAAACATATTTATGCATTTGTGTAGTTTATTTTCATTATTTCTTCACTGACATACATACATTTATGACTTAGCAATTGTAAACCTTGGATTTCGTAATTATTGTGTGACATATTCACTAATGTCACTTTCGAAAAGCAGCTGCCATCATCACGAATGCACTCCCTATGGAGCAACTGAGACCGTTTTATACTTTTGTGTGTTTCTCTCCGACGCACCTGTATGAATGACACGCTTTTAAGCGGCACCGTCTGAACTACTACGACCACCACTCTCGGAAACAGCAAATACAATTACCACAACACCTTCTGAATAGCAAAAAGCAGAACATGACCCAACTAAATGCAAGCGGAAGCAACTCATTTGCGCCTTCAAATTGTTGATCGTTGCTAGCTGGTTGCCTGTGTGCCAGTGACTGTTATTCCCCTGTTGTTAACGGGTTTCTTCTTACGGTATTGTTGGTGGCTTTTTGCTTTGTTCGCCGCTTTTGTAGTAGTGTTGCGTGCTAATCCTTTCGTTTCATTATGCATGTGTGTCACGTGCCACAACGACACGATCCGACAGTGCCAATACCACCGCCTGCACAACACGCTTCGCACCACACGGACCGAACGCCTTTTCACTGTTGGCGTACCTTCGACAAAGTTGGCGACAATTACTAGCATTTCTTTTTCAGCAGCTCTGTCGCACGTCCACTATGCTTTGGCCACTTCCACTTGATGTCCTTTTTATTTTCCCCTGCTCATAATACGAGCAGTCATACTCGTAAGACCGTAACACGTCGATTCCTCCTGACATTTCGGCTGTGATTTTCTGATTGTAGTTACTTCCCGCGTTGCCTGTTTGTTGTTTTCTTGTAATTTTGTATGTTCCGTGTTCCTCCTTTAATTGCAGTTAAGTGCAATAAAATTATTTATTACCCTGTAAAGACGGAGACAAGCCAGGCAGACAGCCAGAAAGCTAATGGGGACAGGGGCACCGTTAGCATCGGGCGTATTCAACCTTGCAATAATTTAACGGAGTTAATAACAATAAACGAAATTAAATAAATGTCATTAGGAGCTTATTTCTTTTTACATATATAAGTGTATGCATTCTGATAACATAGGTCAAACGAATAGTACACAGATAAGTCGTATTAACACAAATGTCGAAGCAATGTTCAAGTGTGGGTATTACTCGTCTAGAGATTTACTATGAAAGTTTAAAATGTACATTTGATAATTGGCTTCAATCCCTGGTGCGCTGTGGTTCCGTGGTATTGTGTTGGAACAACAGGCGGCCATCGTTAAAATTGAATTATATCCAAGTCAGGCCAACTGTAGGCATCCATAGTTTGCTCACTCCGCAGTCCAATTGAATATGGTGAAGTCACTTGATTCATGTGCGAATCTCCGAGATGTGTTTGTCTTTTATTTTCGTACTGCGCAGAATACCCCACTGCTGCGTCCGCTGTTGTTGCGCACTACACGAACTCCTGATTTTTTATTGACAAACTTTTCGGCTGCCAAGCAGCACGTCAGTTAAACTTGTCTTTATCGACGAGCTGGTGTGTTCTTAAATCCTTTAGTGCCTAGGTGCTGTTGCGCCGATGTCCTGCCTTCGACGCAAGTCGCACACACAAGTGTTGCAGGAAGTCAATTTCTGTGATTGTGCTACAACTGAGTTTGCTCTCACTTATTGGCCTGGCGATGGCTTTTTAACCTACTGTTGTGCGCTTCAGTGTCGACCTCGCAGTCGTCTCCTGGCTACTTTTATTTTTATTTTGCAAGACTTGTGCAATTCTTTTATTAGCTATCCAAAGGCACTTTCAACAATTGTGCGGCCAGCCCACTTTGCCGTTGTGCATTTGTCATTTATTCTCCAAAAGGCATACGGCAAACACATTGGATGGGTATTCGTGAAAAATATATACAATAAAAAGATTTAACCACTTCCTGTAGCCGTCATGGAGTCGAAGGGTGGTCGAAATCATATGTATTTAAATTCAGTGTGGATACTTCTGCAAAGTGTGAGGCATGCAGCTCTGTTGCCAACCGTACACTGAGTTTGTATGCAATCTGTGCAACTTATGTGAAGCGTTAAAGGCCAAAGTGCTTTCGGTTGCATGTCCACTTAAGCACATTAGCACTGCCAGTAGCATACAAGCAAATGCATACACACATAAGTTGAACATTTAAGGCCGGAGCTTTGGCGGCAACCTAACGTCATCTACAGCACTATTTACACTGTTTCACTTACATAGCCCTCAAAATGTTCAGTGCACCTGCTTGGGGAGGGCACCAACTTCAACTAACGAGCCGCAAGTGCGGTTATATTTCAGCTGCAAGCTGGAAACAGCAAGCAATATGTTACGGCGATGACCACCAACAACCGAAACGTAACTTAACTCCTTCTGGTGGCTTCAAGCTTTCAACAATAGTCTGATAGTTTCTAAATTTTTCACAATTATGAAACATACTACAGGCCCTCGACCTCATGTTAAAAAACACAAAAACAAATAATTAAAACAGGGTACCTATTTGGCAATAAGTAGCAACTATTCTGGGTTCAAAATCAGAACACTTATCGAACAACTGTTAACTGAAGACACATCTACGAGTACAATTACGCCTAGATTATTAGTTAGATGATTAGTTTGGAAGAATTTTCAGCATGCGACCTTTTTGGTCTTTTGTACAAAATAAATCAATCCTGTAGTATTTATTTAAAACTATAATGCCATAATCAATAATAATTTTATTTTTGCATGAATAATTACCAGAGCGTATTGCAACTAAAAAGCATATCATTGTTGTTGCACTCGCTTTATGTGCCAACACCCGGCTAGTATCTTACAGTATAAACTTAATTATGCAAATTGCAGTCCAACACTAGAACAACTGGAAATCTGGACTAAGAATATGTACGAGCAGCAATTGCACGTTTGTATACGTACAACAGGTGTGCCGCCTGCAAGACGAACGCTTTAGTTCCTTGTGCGACGCAATGAACTGCACGCTATCAGTTAACTTAAGTGAATATATGTATATACAGGAACAGACTCGTGCACAGCCACACAAAAAGTTGCTGCTCAACGTCCTTCCTACTGGAATCACCATTTAATGGTCTCATTTATGCAAATGAGCGCACGTTGGCGGTTGGTTGCCACAACCACTGTCCTCACCACAGCTTCTGCATGCTGGGAAATGTATGCTAATGCGATATCATTGAATTTTAGCTTCTTAACACGTCGCGGTAATGTTGTTCTAAGCAATTAGGATGGTATTTGGCGCCATGAGCTGAATTCAGCTAAAGCTGAACTCAATTGAGACAATTCGATTTAAATTGACCCACCACAAACGGGTGCTGAACAGCAAATATGAGCAAAGTGTAAGCTTTGGCTTATTATAAATGCGCAAGCCGCGCTTTTTATAATTGCCAATGGCAGACGACGGGTAGCCACAGGCATTTTTAAACTGGTCACATGCAAAGGTGGGTACACCCAACATAGTCGCGGCTGAGCCGGAGAGCAACGAAACTAAGCAACAGCTTTGTATTGACGCCGTTACCGTTGCCGTTATAATTGTAGAAAGACACGTCCGACGCTAATTTTGCCTGTGTCACTTTTGGCAAACTGGGGGCTGCGCCACATGCGCACGTTCTTCTGCATGCCCATTCGCTGTTCAGTAACCAAAATTCAAATCGGGGCGAACTCATAATTTTTTCATTGAAACACGCGTTTTGTGAGTTGATTACGTTTTCGCTATTTGGTTTAGGTTAGGTACGCCTTCTCATTACCATTCATGAAATCAAACCATTTGTATATATTGTATTCTTATTTAGTTTCATTTCCTCGGAGAAAAGCGTATTTCTTGTGTAGTTGTACAACTTTGAAAAACCGTACCGCCTGAATTCACCATTATTTGGATTTCCTTATAAACCGTAATGAATAGTTCCTATTAAGGTCGTTATGGTCCGGACCCTACAGCAAAGTCCGTATCCCTCTTATAATCACATTGTCAGCACATGCTGACACAAACAAGTCAGATCCGTAAAATAGTTTGCATCCGTCAGCAATTCTGTAACAGCGTTCACGTATGCATTTATGCACCGTGCCCGTACACATGTACAATGGGCTCACATACAGATACCTCTTCCTTTGGCTTTCATCGCTCAAACAATCGCCATCGCTTTAGCAACAACACCAAGCAAACACACAAACACACTCAACAACAATATGCGTATGGAATTTCAGCGATTTGCCAAATTTTTCACACTGGAGGGTTGGGTGCTGCACACGCAGACCCGTTCAGACAACTCGTTCACTCGCTCCACTAGCATGTAGCAAGCGGGACGCGTCGACTTTTGCTACGCGTTACACTTTATGGCCGCCTAGATTATAAAATTCAATCATGCAAGCTATAGGAACTGCCTGTGTTTCGTGCTGCCCTTTGCTTGTTCTTCAACCCCAACTGGCCTGACGGAGAATAAAAAGTTAATTACAGTTACAGTACTTGCCAGCATACTCCCCAAGCAACCCAAGCAGGAGAAATCTGCTCAACAAAATGTCAAATTTAAATTATGTAATAATTAAGAATTGACTGGCACGACCGCCCGATTACTAGACTAAGGGCCTAGCTACCCGCAACCATCCGTGTTGTACGCGCGAATTTGTACAAGGTTGGAAGGGACCTACAGTTTTCTGCCGATTCCGAACGGCGAGTTGGGAACTTTTTCATAGCCAATTTTTACTCTCAGAGGTTTGCCATTTCCTGCTGAGAGTACAGCCACCGTTTTTTCTTTTTTTTTTGAGTTAGCAGCAACGGAGTCTTGAAATTGGGTTCGAGCGTCGCATTTGACTCGCGGCCCAACGCACTAACCAGCTGAGCAACGGCGGCTAAATTAAATTATCAAAAATTATCAAACTTGCAATAATTTTAACTGTTGAGAAAACAATGTGGGCGCTAAACAACAACGATTACATTCACAATGTAGAAAGAAGCCTGGACTTGAACAAATTTATGTGAAAAATATAACTTAAGCTAAAAGTTTGCTCTCAGTCACAAAACATCCAACATACAATTCGTACAAAAACACACAAAAGGTGCTTTATATCTCTTATTGCCGTTTTTAAGACGCACGAAATGAACTTTATTTTATGATTGCTAGCTGCATTGGGCCAACTGCTTCCTGGCCCTCTCTTTCTACGCTTACTCCCATTGCCCCTTACCTGCTAGCGCATAGTAAGTAACGTGTGCTGCCTACACGGTGTATCAAGTTTTACGCGTTTTTTTACTGCGTGCATAAAATCTGGAATCCTTTCAACATTTCAACACTTTAGAAAGAAATTAAAGCAAGCATGCAGAAATGTTGCACACTGCCCACTTGAATTCAGTACACATCAGCCAAACGAATTTAATTTGGGGCCAACTTCTTCGAACCTTTATTATGTTCTAGTAACCATAGTCTGTTTCAAAATTCCAGAAATTTGTTTTCAACGACTTGAGACACACAATTTCTGGATTAGGTTGCAACATTGTAACAGGACAGCACCACTCTGGCGGGCGAAAAAGGCCTAACATAAAAACATGGGAAAATAATTTATTTGTAGAGGGTTTATTTAACCCTAGAAGGGTGATCATACCTTACATGCGTTGTTGGTAAACTTTGTCGAATCGACGAAGTCGTATTCAACTTCGATTTTTGGAAGAACTATAAATCGTATAAACTTTACTTCATTATATAATGTTACTTAGATATTTATTTGTAAATAATTTTCACAATGAAGCGCATCGTCAACTGGGATCACACGAAAAGAGAAAGCAATCAGATCGAAGAATAAGAGGAAATTTGAAGCAATGTATTTGGCGTTCGTCGAATCGACGAAGGTTACCCTTCTAGGGTTAACGCGTATTGAGGCACGACAAAAAAGTTAAATATTCTTTTGATGCAAAGGGCTGAGCCAGAACCCATCGTTGAAATCGCCTTTATGGAAGATTTTTTTTAAATGGTGTTCTCTTGAACGGTTAACGGCTTTGGCTTTATGGCAAAATATTAACAGTAGGTAAAAAAAGTTTTACTTTAACCCTTTCGCGACTACTTTTTGAAACATGCATAACTATGTACTGTTCAATGTATTTAAACACCCAAGGCATCTCAAAGATTGGCGAAAGAGGCATAACAAAATCTGCTTTCACTATTCGTTGCATTAATGTGGCTTTTATATTTGACCGATTTTTTATGTCCATTCATCTGTAGAAAATTATAAGCTCCTACAATAACGATCAAAGATCAAAGACTTTGCTTATACCCAAAGCATATTTTTTAAATCCTGTTTCCAGATTTCCTTAGAGTTAACAAAAAACAAGCCGTTCTCGACATAAAACTCCGTCGCGAAAGGGTTAAATAAAAAACTACTACTTGCTCCCTTAGAGAAAGAAATTGTGAAGCTGCTGTCAACATTTCAAATCGATCCATACCATGATTTCGAAAAACAAATTAGTGCAAAGCACTAAATTACAAGCACGCAACGCCCACCGGGCACTGTTGCAAAACCAAAAATTAAGCTTGTATACATTTGTTTCATTATAGGAGTAAATAAATCTGTGGTCAAAAGCAATAACCGCCTAAGTCGAAAATTGCTGTTTCGAGCAATTTCGTTTTAAAGTTTTAGCGCGTAGTGTGTTCGTTATGGGAATGCGAATAAGTTTTTATTAACAACTTTTTTTATTTTAAAGTTACAAACTCCCCGATTTTACACAAACGTAGAGCACAGTCAAGGGAACATGGTGGCATCCATAACTTAATTTCATCTTAAGTCGACTTAAGCGGTTATTGCTTTTGACTACAGAAATATTGTTGGTATGATCCGGAAATAGTATATACGTGTAAGACAAAAAACCAAAAAATCTATTTCTCCTAAATGCCCGGTATAGGTATGTAATTATTCCACCACTTTCAACACTACCTTTCTGCATTTACATTTTGCCATTAATTTTTAAATTTCCAGTAACTTTTAGTGAGCTCCTACTTTAGTGTCCCACTACTGCGAGCGGTCAGCAACTGCGCAGCTCAGTACAGTTCATATGCTCGGTCGCCACGGTACGACACGCTGCTGCACAGAGATCACGAGTACGGCGCACATATTTTGCGGTTGCGGTGGAATAATATTTAGGATTCATTTGACCACATTTAAATTTCATGGTAATATTTGTTTTAACGCCAACCACAAATGTCCAGAACGTAAGTGCTGTTGCAATCAAACGCTTGATATCCGTTGCGACTGAACTCCACATGCAATTTGCATTCAATGGACTATCAAACGTGCACGCCCTATGGACGAAAGTTGCGTTGGTTTAATTTAGAAGCCAACCTCACTCTGAGGTTGTGAGTAGTGTGGCTTAGCGCACTGTGTAGCTGCAAAGTAAGGTTTGTGATTACAAAATTGCGACCAGCCATGAAAATTATGTTTTCATTATTTTCGCTGCACTCCCTCATTGACCGATAAGCAGCAATTTGCTTTGAGCATTCCTCCAACGAAACAGCCGCAAGTCAACGAAAAATGATTAACGAATGTTTTATCAATTCTTCTGCTACTCGCATGAGGTTATCAACAACACTGAATCATTGCACGCCACGACTTTGTTGACTCGCTATTCTGCTGTCACCGCTGAAACTCACAGCATCTCAGCACAGTCCAACAGTCCCGCAGTCTTTCGATCTACCGGTGCGTGCAAATTCAAAAATAAACTAAGGAAAACTCCGCAAACAAAAAATAACAACGAAATACTCTTGTACATTTTTCGCGCGTAATTTTTCTAGGAAAGATAGTGTCGATTTGAGTCTATTTTTAACAAAAGTGAAACAGGTGCTCAACGCCATCAACAGCGCATACAAAAACAGCGCACTTGGTGCCACTGCTATCCTCTTGCAATGGCAAAGCCACATTAGCGATTTGGGTGCAAGACTGTCTGCTTTCCGAAAGCAATACATTTCTGTATTTGAGCAAGGGAAATACTAATGTATGTGGCGACACAATGCCTACCACCCTAAACGACACTCAAAATAATGCCAAAAAGGAACATGATGCAGAAAAGTTCGATGGCAGAAGCGGTGCCGATAGCAGAGACGATCAGGACGCTACATGTCACGACTGCAGTCACAAATTCATCGGAGAAAGCAGTCGCATGCACAACGAGAACAGCTCGGGACACTGCAACCTCTCAAATTGCAGCAGAGCAACCGGTATAGATGGCGGAGGCGACACAGAACGTTTATTTTCCACAGAACAGATAATGGCACCGTTCTCGCGACAAACAACAGTGGACTCTTCGTTGCTTGGCGATAGCATGACAGAGATTGTTGTAAGTACAAATCATAACTTTAGCACACGAACTCGTACCACACGAAAATTGGTTTGTCCAGTTTCCGACGGGAGATTTTATTTATTTTTTTTATATGTTCATACATACGTGTATATGTGATGGGTGTGATTAAGAATTTTTCTGTGTTTCTGTGTTATTATGTGTAGCAGATTCCAATTAAATTAAATCCTAAATGATTAATAAAAAAGATAATAAAAGAGCATTTCCGAATATGAAAGAGGTAACTGATAGACCTTTTGATTTTCTTTTCTTGTCGAAAAATGTTCTGTGATTCATTTGTGTATGTAGTTACAAAAGCATGTAATACGAAAAAGTTACAAGATCAAAACGGCCTTACAAAGATAAAAACAACTGCCTTCAGTCAAATTGGCATTGGCAACAGATACATTTTGCAAATGATAAAGCGAAGCAAATGGGAAGCAAATGTTATACCTTCCGTTTAACTAAATGGAAGAATCTTCAGTTTCAAGAGAAGAGTACATGCTTAAACATAATTGATAGCGATCTTCCAAGTGTTTTTTCCCCCTGATCGCGTGATTTTTTTCTTGCCATTTTATATGTATCGCAACGATATTAATGCCATTTTTTTTGTTTCATAAATCGATTAAATGTGTCGCAGGTCGAGGATTTACAGAATGACAGTGAACCAACATCAGCTTTACTCGGATACTGCCAACGCAAGGTTCGTAAATGCCACAAAGTCTGAGTGAGTTTAAAAATTTTTGCCTGTTTTTCCTTAGACCCCGAAACTACTTGACTGATTAATCTAAAATTTTGACACAATGGGTGGTATAACCGGGACAACGTCCGTAAAACTCAAATTTGTAGTATAAAATATCTTAGAAATAACAAGTCCTACAGCATTTAAATTTGGCATAGCGCTACAGTACAATTTCTTAGCCATTAGACGTTGGACGTGGCACTTTTCAAGCAACCAAAAATCCGAATCGGTTCGGAAATGGATTTGATTCCGACCGTCGGTGTTCTACATTCCGATTATCGGAAATATTTTAAGTCCGAACGAATTTGGATCGGAAATTTGGTATTCTGCATTTCGATTGCCGGAAATTGTTGTCAAAAATATTCCGTTAAACAAAACGCTGGTGGAATTGAAATCGGAAAGCAGCAAAACGAAAACAAACAACGAAAATGTAAGCAAATCAATTAAACATCGTGTTAAATAAAACTAATAAATTAATTTTTAATCAGGGGAAAGCATAAGACTGCTGACCAGAGCAAAACGCTCTTGGATTTTATGGAGGAGAATGCGGACATCGCGAAAGGTGTAACAGAGTGAAAAAAGGAGAGAAGTAAATTAAATCAATTCATTTTATAAAATTTTGTTTAATCATAGACCTTGATTGATTGGAAAAGTGAGTTAAGAAGGAAGCTGGAGCATAATAGAAGATAAGCTTTAGCGACTGGCGATGGTCCTTTCCGAAATGGAAGAGACCTGGTTGCCCTTTCAATCTTTTCTAATGGAGCACTGCCGAAGAGAAGATTTCACTTCGACCAAGATCATGTTGAATGCTGCTTTAAGGCGGTACTGAGCAATAAACCTTAAACAGAAAATTTTGAACATAACTGAAATAACTTGTACTAGTTACAAAAAATCTGGCAATTCCATCGGATTGCTGTGGTCTTGCAAAATTCTGCGCTTCACTTTTTCAACGGCGGACTGCTCGTTCTCAAGCAATACTGCCAATAAAATAACCGAACTCATTTAATAAAATAAAAAATTTCACAAAATTTTACAATTGACTTTTTCATTTGAAGATTTCAAGCAAACAGGTGATTGAAGGTTTGTTTAACACGTTCACGCACGTTCGGATTCGAAATAAACTTCGAATGTAAGAATTCCGTTCGGATTACAGAACAGATCTACAAATCAGAATCGGATTTAATTTCGATATGAATCCGATTCCGATTCGGATTCTGGAACAGGGCTGAATATAAATAGGCATACGTATCAAAATAGTGGTTTTGGTAAAAGCATTCAATATAAATAATATTTTTCTTCAATATGATTTCGTGATGTAGTAACGCACATTGGGTATACGCTAACATACATACATTAATTTAGTTCCTTACAAAATATTTTTAATCTCGAAAAAGTTCCGGGTTCCCGGGATTTAGATTTTCAGTCCTGAAAATCTCGGGATTGTAAAACTGGTCCAGGATTGCAATGCTTAGTATGTTCCTTATGTATATGCAACCTAATCATTTATCTATTTATTCATTCACTGGGCCTTCCATCCGTTATATGGTGTAGTATAGTAAAGTGACTGAGATATCGTGTTTCTTAACCCTCTAGTTCCCAAGTTTTTAATCTTGTTAACAAAATTACCAGTGATAGTTTTGGAGTGCCAAAGTAATGTTTGTTCGGGGAAAAAAATATCATGTCCATAGGAGGCGTGGTAGAGGGTGTAGAAAGTAGAATGCCTACAGGCCTGCTTGGGAAACAAAGCCAAAAAAATCCCATATGAAATTTTTTTTTGTAATTAATTTAAATTTAAAAAAAATTTTTTTAACCTTCACTCTGTGCTTGGGGTATACAGTTCCCCACGACGACATAAAACATGAAATTGTAAAGGTTTTTAATTCTAAACGATATATTTATACTTATATCATTGGAAAGGTATTGATGAGAAGAATCTAAAAACATAAACAAATATTTTAGTTCAAGTATGATTAGGCAGATATAGCCAAAAATAGCACACAAACTGTTTGTTGTGCTTTGGGGAATAAATGACCCCGTTTCTTTTACCAATACATTTTGTATGCAAAACTTATCCAAGTTCTGAACCACTCAAGTTCTAAATCACGAGCAGACTCACCGGTGGAATAACAGATTCAAAGACGGCGTGCACATAAATAACATAAAAATACTAATACAAAAAAACCAACAAAAACAACATTAATAATATGTCATATTATAATGATAATATAATTATTTCCCAAAAAACTATTATTTTACTCATTCCCATACAAACTATATTGGTTCAAAAATTATTATTATTATTATTATTATTATTATTATTAAGGCGAGGGGTAATGTGTCGTTGGGTAGTTTATACACTGCTTTTGGGGGGTGTATAAACTAGGAAACCTAAACAAATCGGTATATATATATAAGGCGGTTCTTATGTAAGCGGTTCTTATGAGAGTGTAACAACTTTTTTTTCTCAAAGAATACATTAACAGCTACTCACCAATAATTTTTTTAGTTTTATTGAGGCTCGCAATTTATTTAAAAAAATTGTTGTTTCTCACACAATTTCAAAAATAATTATTTGCTTACAACTTCAACTTTGTCTTTCAATTGTTGTGCATGTGGCAGCGTTAACTGACTCCATTTATTTTATAAAATGGAGATTCCCCTTTCCATACGTGTAAAATCAGCTAGAAAAATCAAAAGGTGTAATTTACAGAATTTTTTAAGCTTAGGATGTCTACAGACCTTCTTGGGAACTAGAACAAAACAAAGTTAAACAAAAAAATCTTATAAATGGGAGCATTGAAATAAGGCTCAGAAAAGAAGCGTACCGTGGGAAATATATGTCGGTGAAAGTAGACTGATTTACTTTAACTAATTCTTTAATTTAATTATTTTTTTTAACCACAGTTCTTGCGTCCATTTGTTATAATATTGACGCTGATTGGCCTTAATCCCATCTCAACGGACACATCGATCTGCCGTGCCTGCTTCAGCTTTTCTCACGCATTCCTTATTCTTACGATGCTCTTATCTGGTTACTTTTTGCAATATTTATGCGCATATCGGTAAATAATTATTTCCCATCCTCAAATCCACTTATATTTTTATGTATACTTTTTCATTTTATTGTTTTTTTCTGTGCAATTGAAGAGGTGACCGTGGCTTTGCTAATTATTATGAAAATTCTTATCAAGAATCCAAAGTCAATGCCTCGCATGCAGTTGGTGAATTGGTGTTTGGCCATTTAATTCCCAATGCTCTACATATGAGTGGATTCGTATCGGCTGTAATTGTGTTCAAAATTTTGGATCAGGAGCAGCTTCAGAATCTAATCGAACGGGTATTCCTATCATCAATGAAGCCACGACGCCTTTGTCGGGTACTATGGCTATATATTTTGTGTGGCTCTGTAATTCTATGCTTTTTATTCGGAAACGCAATACCTCCTATATTGACACAAGATCGAATTGTGCAAGAAACATGGGTGACCAAAATACTGGCAAACTGGCAGTTAACTATAAAGGTGTGTAAACTGAGACTGATGTCACGCACGCAACGTATTTTGATAAATGTTGTTTCCTCAGATTACTCTATTGACCACTACATTTTTACAAGATTTAGTGGAAATCACGATTCTAGCCTGTTACTGCATTGAGTGCCACCTGTTGCACGTACATCTTGCTACGCTGTCACATAAACTGCTTATGCACTCTATTGAAACACTCGATTGGATGAGAGTAAGTAAATAATATAACAGTAGCATCAAAATTACCTGTTTGTATCCAGACTTATAAACTTCCCACGTAGGAAGTGTTGGAGTTCCGAAAGCTGCTCAATCACCTCAACCAATGCATAGCCGTTCCCGTATGTTTATTCACAATTATGAATCTCACTTATGCATTCGCCGGCTTGATTTACCTCTTCAGGAGCTTGGATTTTCCTAGCTCTGCAGTAAAGGGAGTCTACATGAACATTATTGAAGTCCTGTTATGGCTTTTCTTGGGGCTGGTGCCATTCTTTTTCGCTGCTTCTGTTACACGTGTCTGCAAAACAGCGCAGGCCAATGGACATCAAATACGCGTGCGCCCATTCGTTTACCACAACACATCCGCAGACGATCTAAATTCAACACTTCTGTTTGCATCGTCTCTGAACATGTCAGCCAAGCTGTTCCGTATGCCGGTGGAACCCAATTATCTATGCTTTGCATTATTGGCTGTTTCTCTTATAGTGTTCACGTTCGGTATGTGCCTAAACCCATCGTGGAGTGTATAGGTGTGGTCAGTGAAGAATTTTTTACACTTTTATTTATATGCTACCGCTTTACGCAATCACATAAATTAAAGAAATACACGAAATACGCGAAAACGACCAAACCGGCAAACTTTGATCATGAAGTTTACATTTGTCCTTTAACACTTGTAAATATGATGCATACTAGTGTTGCCAGAGGTTTTGTTCCCGAAATGCTATGACTTTCCACAGAACACCCTTCCATCCCTTAACTCCCCCCCCCCAAATGACCATTTGCTACAAAATTGTGCACGGAATCCCCAAAATGAAATCCTATGTGTTATTTCTTAGAGCGACTCAATTTAATACCATCAGCATGCTGCACGGTTCAAGGAAACTTTTTCGCTACCGTTAATACATACCTCACAGTGACTGCAGATGTCGCTGGTGCTAACTTCATTGGTGATGATTGTGAATAGTTCCCCGAACGATGCAACCATGTTTCGTTTTTATGTCCACAATATTCTTTTGTTTTTTCGTGTCGCTTTTTTGTTTAGTTCGTATTGCGTTGCTTCAGATTGTTGTGCCTTGCGTTGCGCGCAGCTGTGTGCGATTGTTTGTGTGATGAGGTTCAGTTCTAGCTGAAAGACGACGAAAACTCGATGAAACGGAGTGAGAACACGATGAGGAAAATAGAAAATTAAGTGGACAATTAACTGAAATTCGGTGCGAAGTGCAAGAGCAGAAAATGAAAGTTATTAAATCAATGAGATATTGTTAGAATTATATTCCGGATGGATTTCAGATATAGATAAACGAGCTTTAAGTGAACGGCGCTAAGCAAGGCGCTAATGGACATCAAAGGTGCAGAGAAAGGTGAGTACTGTATAATTTGCATATTGCAGGGCAAATTTAAGGATGATTGCATTGAAGACCTTGCATAGCCCAAACTTGGTACAGGAGTGAAAAGAAAGAAAAACTGAGACTGATTTGATGAGGCAGTGTGGCACAGGAAAAATCGTTACTGAGTGGCTCTTTGTTGTGATGAAATACAAAAAAAATATTAATGCTCAACCAAATAAAGTACAAAAGACTACAACAACACCGAACTGTGTACGGTGTTTGTACCTACGAAAAGATATAGAAGTGCTTACTCCTATCCAAGGTAAATTTACTTTTGCAAATATATGAATGTGTAAATTTACCTTCACAAATTCGTAAATGTGCCTTTCTTTTACTAATTGAGGAATAATTGCGAGTTTTTGTCTGAAGAATATCTGACAATTGTCACCAAAATAATTTACACTTTCTCGGAGAGAGCAACGATTTTTGAGTAATTGTTATTGGTTCGATTGCCTTAATTTCTTGGTCGCTCGTTGCCCAAGATATGGTCCAAATAATCACATCTCAGAAGCTAAGCTATATAAAAACAGCATTTCACAAAAATACGTGCCTATGTCTATACAAGCAAATATGTCGAATATAAATGCATCTTTTTTCTACAGCCCAAACGTACGTATGCGAAAAAGCCGGCCATATATGTAGGAATCTCGTTCCATAATAATAGTCAAACAACCTATCAACGAATGATCGAGGACAACAGTAAATATCACAATAGCAGTTTCAGCCACAAAAGAAAAAATACCAGTGTCGTAAAGTACAAAGAGAGAAAGTTAAGGACCAGGCACAGGCTGATTCGGAAATTGATTGTGTACATTGTCGAGCACACTCATAAAACAACATGATCAGTGCAGTGCTTTCTCGTCTCATCATGTAAGTATGCCATTTTTGTCTTGTCATTTATGCAACCCCACCTAAGCGAATTCGCACCGTACTGTACCGCCGCATTATACAAAATATAAGGCAATGTGGTGTTTCACATATTAGGCGTTCTGTTATTATTGGAAACGCTAGTGAGTCCGGACTGTTCTCTATGTGCACTTTATTGTCATAACATCGTTTGGACGCGTGTCAATGACTCAAACGTTCGAGGTGAAATGCATTTTGTTGTTGTTAATACAGTTAGACATACCGATACTGTTGTACGGATTCAAGTCTATTCAAGACAAACTTGTCTCATATGTATTTGGCAATACCACGTTTTAACCACATTTTCGTTAATTAAAGTTTAATGTTTTTGTTAGTACATAATTCTATATAGGTTTGTGTGCATGTATGCACAATAGAAGCAGAGATGTTGGTTCATATAACTCCAAAACATTTTGACAAGCACTGCTGAAAACCAGATGTTAAAGTAACTTTTGAAGTCAGGTAACGACCAGAAATTAAATATGAAGTTTTACTAACAAAATGTATAAAATAAACAGATATTGTTTGTAAACCAATGTTATAGGAATATTCAAGCACTATGCCCTAATTAGGTTGCCAATTACCAAAATCGTGTAATACGCAGCGCCACTCCGTTACCAATCAGTCTTGTACCCTGCTCCGGAGCATGTTTAACTTGCTCTTTCGTAGCAGCAAGCGGTCCGGAAAATATCTCGGCCAATTGCATGTTGTAGGTAAGCCTGCAGAATATTTTTAGTCCATTGAACGCATGAATTTCGAAAATGTTTGTTGTGCTCGCTTTCGAAAATCCGCTCGTTGATCGTTGCTATTTTTAAATATGAGCGTGCGCCATCAGGTAGCGAGCGAGACAAGCAAATTTAGTTGAACTCCTTTCTATTGCGCACAAAATTAGGAACAAATCTCCTATTTTGCAATTCACTTTTTCTCAGTTTAGTCTGTCGAGTTCAATCATTCTTTTCGACCGCTTTTAAGTTCCATCAGCAACTACGGCAACAGTGAAATCTCTATTCAGGTTATGATTTAGTGCGACCAGCTGGTTGGTGCATTAAATCCACAGTAGGCAAATGAGATTGACAACTGCTTAATATGAGCAATGATTGGAACAGCCACACTGGCGTGCCGTTGTCCCTGGCTGAGCAGGCGGCCTACCAGCAGAATCTGCCACAAAGGAAAGTCTGGGACACACACGACATTAATAACACTCATAAGCGTCGACGAGTCCATACCAATCGGGATTTACTGCTGTTGAGCAGAGAGCGCTCACTCATGGCACCGCAGGCCAACCGTCTCGTTTATCCTTACTTTATGTACCCATCCACTGCAGCTGCGTATAAAGTGGACAGCAAGTCAGCAAATGAATCGATGAACTCCTTATCGGACGTTGTCGACTTCGATGATAATGAGGATAATGGTGTTCCAGCGATTGATGTGCATCCACACATTTATATGGGCATCCACACTGAGAGCATCAGCGAACCGAAAGTTACAAATGCGGAGACTGTGGTACGCAAATTGACAACTTTCGGACGGTTTCTTGAGGCTGTACAGTGTTGGCCGCTGCCGCATCTTTCTTTCACCACGGCGTGCATCTGTGTGCTGCTGGCGATTTTCGTGTCGCCGCGTTCGTGCGCTCAAACTGTAATTTTTCCTGCTTTCAGACTGTCGTTCGGTACCCTGTATCCAGCATATGCATCCTACAAGGCTATGCGCACCAAAAATGTCAAAGAATATGTAAGTTCAAGTTCATTTGATGCTTCAGCAGTTTGATGCGAATAAACTTCGATGCTAATTGTGCTATACATGACAGGTGAAATGGATGATGTATTGGATCGTATACGCCTTCTTCACATGCATCGAAACATTTACGGACATATTTCTTTCATGGTTCCCATTCTATTATGAAGTGAAGGTAATTATTGTCCTTTGGCTGCTCTCGCCTGCAACAAAAGGTAGCTCCATATTGTACAGGAAATTCGTGCATCCAATGCTCACTCGCAGAGAACAGGTAAATCGCATAAAAAAAAACTAAATGTAATAAAGTAGAAACTCCTTTTTATATTGCTCAGGAAATTGATGAATACCTTAACCAAGCCAAGGAGCGTGGTTATTCAGCCGTGCTACAACTCGGCTCAAAAGGCGTCAACTATGCAACCAATGTCATCATGCAGACAGCACTAAAGGTAAATGCCTCTCCGCACAACATCAATTAAAATCGCCTAGACGTCGAGTGCTCCATCGTTAGCTGCATTTGCTTGCATTTGTTGCACCATTGCTCGCTCGCACATCATCATTTGTTCAGAGTGTAGAATTTTTTCATTTAATTGTTTACAACTGTTGCTGCTTTTTGTTGCTGTCCTAATTTTTAACAAAATCTATAATTCACTTGTTGGTTACGGGTGGCTAACCGACTAGCACTGCAGAGTATTTACTAAATAAAGCGGCGACCAACACTGTTTGCGGCATACGTCTTGAAGGCCTCCCGAACGCCAACTTTGCATATGTGCCACTACGGATCGAATATATCGAAATCATTTGTACTGCGTCAGACTATGATGTATTTGCTATAATTTGTAAAAGGCTTTTATTAATAAATATTGTAATTTTTGGTTTCATGTTGTGTGAAATTACAATTGATGTATGCAGTGCAGCAATTAAGCCTAATTGTGCATCAGTATTTCTTTAAAACCACGATGCAGAATTTATGTATTTATTTTCTTAGGTCAAACAATTTTCTTTTCAAATTTTTCTTTCTTTTTATTTTTTCATTTCGGTTTCCAATCACGCACACATCGCTAAATAAACAACCAAACTATCTAACATTACACATTTGCACGATCGCGCGCATGTGCACTAACAGACCATGCAACTTGGCTTCGGCGCGTCGCAAAGCGGCGTGCGTATACCTGCGTTGGCCACATCACAGTCGGCCAATGCCATATACGAGTATGAGCATACGGAAGAGGGGCACAGTGAACGAGATGGTGGAGGCTTTATTGGCGAAAACGAATGGGTGCGGCGTTCAAATTCGCTGAACTCTATTCATATGCACGTTGAATTCTCTGAAGATGATGAACTAGCAGTTTTAGTCGATCCCAACAAACGGAACGATGCGCCAGTTTTCCTTGAGCAAAATACTTCTGAATGGATAGAAGAGGAAGTTGGTGCAGCTCGTGCCCGTGAACCGCCCATACGTAAGACCAGAACTCAGAAAACGACCAAAGAGGCAAAGAAGACGAAGTCTAGCTCTAAAACTGCAACAACGGCTATCAAAGGTCGACGAAGGTTGCGCGATGCCACGCCAGACATGGATATCGACGTGGAATAATACGACCGAGTGAACCTACTCGTGTCCGATCTCGTCAAATACCAATATATATTGATAGTTTTACGAATTTAAAGCATCAATTTAATTGCATCAACTCAACCTCAACCAAAATACAGTCATCATAGTGCTCGCTAATGAAAGTGCATTTACTTCTAATTTTAATTATATGATTTTTAACTTTGTAATTGACTCAATAATTATGTTCTTTTTACATTTAATATACATGAAACGTTTCCATACTACCCTTGTATTGCTTAACACATCTAACAGTTGTAATCATTGCACTCATGCCTCAGAGTAACAAACGAAAGAACAGCAGCCTCTACCCATTGCGACGATCGAGTTTTAAATAGTTGACAGTTTGAACTATATATTCTAACATGTATTTACATAATATTATTGAAGTCTGTATTTTACATTAGGGCGGCGGGAATCTGGTGCAGACTATACGACGTAGTTACAGCCTGAGCGATCTTTCAGAACCGGACATGCATCGTACACAGGATGAAGTAAATCTGCTCTTTGTTAAAGTCAATATTGGTACCATCTTTCTCCTCTTCATTCCTCTTTTATTCAGGTTGATGAAGTGATGACCATGAGAGCCCAGCCACGCATACTTCGTCCTCGCTTGCCAACATCAGTCGGTCGTTCAGCTTCCGGTACAAGGCACTCTACCGGCATGTACTTCTCAGAAGTTGATGTCGCCGCTAAGGGAAGTAGTGATTTGAAGTAAGTTACCCTCTAAGAATACACCACTTCAGTGAAATTCTAATTCAGAGTTATTTTCCAAACAAGCTTCAACATCAAGTCTTCGGAAGATATTAGTTCAGGTTATTCTAGTGCTGAGCCAATGCCCATTGGCCTGAGCAGGACTGCGTCGATGACAAATGCTTCCAAAAGTCGTTTGAAGACAAGGCGTACTGAGGTTTGTATTTGAAGTTAGACGTACATTTGTAGATTAGAAAAACGGTAGTAGAGCAGTATAGAAAATGTGGGACTATGTTCGAAAACAATGGTTTTCAAAAACGAAAATCTCGAATATTCACATTAAAAACAAAACGATAGGGAATACATTGTCGAAGTTGATACCTAGATTTTGAACCTCACACACATGGGACAGGCAACTAAATATGTATTCACTTACTTAACTGGCCATAACAACGCGTTACTGGGTTACGGCCTGTTGCAAAAACTCTCTCCAGGCGTGTTTGCTGGCGCGCCTTCTGTAATTGGTCACACCAAGAAATGACAGAGCGTCCTCACCTTGGTCCCTTTACCGGTGAAAAGTCTCCCTCTTTGCTGTCGACCTTCAACTACCACATCGAACACTAACGGCAACTAAACACTCGGATATTTCCATAGGGGCCCCAGCACCACAATTTTCTTCAGAACTAATACTTTAATTGATTAACACTAATAATACTCCTCAATACTTAGTATGTCCAGATTTGTAGCGAAATAGTATCCGTTTTTATTGGAAATAACTTTTCAGTACCCACCAACCGATCAGAGAAATGCCACACATTTTAACGTACCCATGTCAATATGTAGTGGTTGGGAAGACGACATTTTGTTGGAGAATAAGATGTTCTATAATGCCGAATTCAGAAAACAACTCGAATTGTCGCCTACAGCTGATAAAATATGTAAAACTACAATTACAGAAACCTTGCGCAAAGAAAATGATTTCGTTACAGGCCATACGTCTGCGGAGAGGTTAGAGCCCGTAGTATGTACTGAAACCCGTAAAGCAGACAAAATTCTTTCTCAAATAAATGACACTAGTTCCACGGAAGAAGCGGATACCGTAGTTTCAGTATACCCACGCATAGAAGAGCAAACACTAAGATCGAATCCGAGAATTTGTTATGTGTGAAGAGCAAAAATACGGCACAGAATATAATCGAAAGTGAAGACAAATCTTCGCTTGCCTCCGAACTTGAATCTGCTATTAGTGACGCATTTCCAGTTCGAAACCCCTTAACCCAGGCTTCAGATGCATCTGAAACTAGTATCGATGATAATGAAGAGTTTTTAGATGCCATATCATTGAATAGTGACATAATGGAACCTTTGCCTGTAGATGTGCTAATCAGAGATGATATTTTAGCATGTCCAGAGCCAAATGCGGTCATTCAAAAGCCCAAAGTCAGTCCAAAAGAACTTCAGGAAACTCTGCAAGAAATAAAGGATAGTTTTCGAGCTTCTATCGAATTCTCAGGAATGAAACCAATTCCACAACAAGACTCTACTGCCCAACTTTATAGCAGTACGGCTCGCCGGCCGCTGCTGCACAACAAAGGCAAGGCACCTGCACCCCCATTACCACCACGCTCAGTAAAAAGTGACTATGCGCCCACTATTGGCGGCCACGAGGACAACTGTGCAAATAACACAGTTTCGCCATGCTCGCATAAAGCATCGCTTGCGCCGCACCGCAGTATCTTTAAAAACATAAGATCAAATATTTTCCGCAGCAACAACGAAGCAAACCTTGCATCAGTTCCAAAAGAAGAAGAACAAAAGAAGACCTGCGTTTTTGAAACAGAAATTTAAATGGGTTTTTAACAAAGTAAAGAAGTATGTGCCAAAAAACTATCATGTGTTCCCCTAAGCATTGTGTTGCTTGCGTTTTGTTGTTGTTTGCTCCAATGTAAAGTATGCAACGCTGATACTTGCCCTGCCTTTTCTCATCCGCCCTACAGACATATGATCGCCTGCCTGTGACTGTCTTTGTAAATAGAACTTTCTGCTAGTTAACCATAAGCTCTCGCGGTTATAATTGCGTACTAACACCAGATAGCGATATAGTGTACAAGCCGCTCAACGGCAACTATTTTGCACCGTTACACAATTGAAACTGTCATTATTTCTAAAGTATCGCACCGCCCTGTGCATGTGCTTCTTGTGAAATTGTATCCTTGCATTGTCAATTAATTCGTAACTTTTAATTTTAGGAAAAAGTTATGTCCGCCAGCTACACCACCCTTCCACGTACTAAAAAGTCTGAGAAGGTTGTTGCAAGTGCAGCCAAAACACGGAACAAATTGGAGAAGTAATAATTTTTTTGTCGGAGCTGTGGACCATTTTACATGGTTAGAAATCGATGGACTATTCTTGTGCTACATATGTATAATAATTTACTTTCCTTGAGCCAATGTCGTAGATATGTATAAACATGTATAAGAAAACTAAAACACATCGCTGATGGCAAACTTGAAATTACATACTTAGTAGTCACTTAAAGAATGTTTAAATATTATATTTTCAGTTCATATCTGACCACATCCAGTCGATCAGTCATTGACACAATAGTAGAAAATGGTTGGGCATTTAGGATACTAAAATGCGGAATCGCCATGTGTGGTTGTATAAGTAAAAATATTTCGAAAAGTATGAAAAAACTCTTAAAAGAAAATCCGAAGTTGTTTTTCACCAATGCAAACTAGTAGTCGTTTATTTCTATGTATTATATGCAAAAGTTGTCGATATGTTAAATATTCATCAATAATAATCGGTAGTTAAAAGGTGCAGACAAATTTCTCGGTCTAGAGAAGACAAGTGTGCAATATTATAGATTTTTCCCAATAATTTTTTAATTTAGTTGCAAGTCTCCGAACAAATATGAACTTTCTGGGAGCGATTCCTATAGGTCGAAATATACTTTTGTAAATAGTATATTTTTAATTATGTAAGGACATTTAAAAGTAGTATTTCCGCTTAGGATGTCCTTTAACGAAATTCTATTAACTTCCTTGCATTTGCATAGTTGGCAATAATGAGAACGCGGTACAGTCACTATCGCCCTAGTTGTTTTAGTCAGCACAATTCACCGGCAATGATTTTAGTGCTCAAATGTTATTACCTTAACGATTTATGATTTATGTAATTGTACCAGCACACTTCTGTTCACCATGTTCATGTTTTTCATATGTAACTAGCTAAGCGAATATATTGCTAGTTATTAGTTAAGCGAGTATTGTTTAGAGTGTGATTTACTAAAGTTTCTTAGGAAGAATCGCAGTTGCAAGTTACATACTACGCGTATCCGTATTTACAGAAGAATCCACGCATGCAAAAATAAATCGATTGAAATAGCGGAAAAATGGCTGAATTAAGTACGTTTATAATATACTTCAATGGCATTGCAAACCGTTTTGACTGATTTTTAGCGGGTAGTGTTGAGATTGAGTTGATGTGTAAGGCGAAACGGTACGGTCGACGAATGTGTCGCCGCTATCCTTGCCAAATATAAAAACGAATAAAATGTCAAAATGCATTACAATCATACTGTGGTCTATCATGTAACTATAAAAAAGGGGAAAATTGCTAACGAGCAGAACTTGTCTTCAAAGGGCAACAACGCTGCTGTGCCATGTGCACATGCGCCATTGCAAGCTGACCTTGACCTTGAAACTAATTTCATATCGCCTTGAGTATGGCAGTGTGGCTGGGATAGCACGGCCAGCTGCTATATTTGCACCTAAGGGCACAGTAACATACACACTCGCGCGCCACAGAACAAAGGCAGGCAAGCAAATCGCAACACGCAGAATTGCACTACCAGCGAGTCATCATCAGTCTCGCAATCTGCGCACCGCATTTTCACCATGGCGGTGACTGTACTTGTGCTAATGCTTGCACCACAGCCGCGTGTGCAAGTGGTGGATGGCAACAGACTGAGGAAAATGAAGACAAGACCACAAGAGATAAGCAGCAAGTAGGCAACGGCAGGAATCTCCAGCCAGCCCAGCGACAACGCGCGGAGCGAAGTCAGCTGCAGCACCATGTGTTTAGTCGACCAGCCGGATTTATACTGCTGACAGAGAGCGGGACAAGACAAAGGGGAAAAGCAAGAACCTGAAATGTGTACAAGAACCACCACTATGGGGTTGATGAAAGGCAGGGTCGGCGCAGGCGCACAAACACCGCTCCTGGGGGATAGGTGGAGAAACACACAAACTGATGAAGACAATGAAACAAGCGAGCGTGTTCTCAAATCAGCAGCTCCAGTATTTTAATTTACAATTAAAAAACAATCACAGTGATATTTGAAATTTTATTCTGAAGGTTCGTGCTTCTGAGTTGGTTTCTCTGCTCTGTTCTGCTTCACTCTACCACGCTCTGTTCGCCGCTGCTACGAATTCGCTCCGGCTCCGACCGCGGTCATCTGACCTGCTTCGTTCCGCACTGGTTTTCATAGCACTTTCGCCTGGTTGCCGCGCAATCAAGTGGTCTCGATTACGGAGTAATCTACCATGAGCCAGCGTATATAAAGCGATCGGTGCTGCGACTTTAGCCAGGATCGGCTCGGCCCAGATCAGCTTTGGTGTGATGAAGAGTGAATGGAGTAGGCGGGCGTTGGTTGGCGTAGCGGCAGTGTGTCTGCTAATTTCGATCTTATTCATTCTTGTTCTGCTTCTGCTTCTTAGTCGTCTTCAACAAACAGTCAATTTAAACTTATGAGGGTCGTCCAAAGACGCAGCGCCACTTCATAATGGCTGCGTCTCGCTTCGGCCGGGCCGCAGCAGGCTCAGCTTGGAATTAGAGAATTGTTATTGGAAATGGGGGATTGTGGGGAAAGGAGTGTGAGTTTCGTTTTTTATTAATTTTTTTCTTCTTTTTTATTTGAATGAGTGGGTTATATTTGTAGCGTGTGTAAGTGATGGGCGAGCGGGTCGCGACGCATCCTAGTTGCGTCCGCCTTTCTCGTCACACTCGCGTCTCAGGTGGCCACTTTTGCCGCAGCCATAGCATGTCTTTGCCGTATCCGGGCAGTTCTTGGAGATGTGGCCCGTGCGGTTGCACTTGTAGCACGAGATGTTGCTGGCGCTGCGTTCGTTAAGCGCCTCCGGGCAGTTGCGCGCCCAGTGGCCCAGCTTGTTGCACTTGTAGCAAGTGGGATTGTCCGCCTGTGTGCACTCCTTCGAGATGTGACCGATGCCGTTGCAGCGGTAGCAGCGCTCCGCCTCCTCCGGGCAGGCGCGCGCGAAGTGCCCAAACTGATTGCACTTGTAGCACTTTTCGCGATTGCCGCCGCGTCGCATGTCGCGACCACCTCCTCCTACCATGCCGCCACCGGCGTTGCAGTCGCGGGCAAAATGGCCTGGACGGTTGCACTTGTAACACGTGGGAGCAGACATTTTGGTGCGGTGCTTTCTTTGTGTCGCGGGTGCCTTAAGAACTAACAAGTCTTTGCCACAGTCCAAACGGTAAAACGACAACTAATGCAGCACGTTCGACTCGGTGAAAATTGCTTTCACCACTCCACGCACTGAACACAAATCGAAATGGCTGCCGACGTCGACGTTAGCCCAACAGCGCCTCCGACTAACCTTCGCAAAAATGCCCCCATGACACGAGCTGCTGCCGCGACCGGTCGGCGTTGCCATTCATGAGTATAGCGTTCGTATATCGAACACCACGTTTGTGGCGGCACAATATATATAATGTCACCATTTAGCTTATAATTACTTCTCAGTTTATTTTCACCATTATTAACGTAATTCTTAAGATTTAAATACCTAAACTCTGCAAGTGTTTGACATCTCAAACAATCTATGCAACTATGAGATTTGCTAATGATAAATAATACTGCCTCGGTTTAGTATCTTTGTTTTCGCAATATTTACTAAAACAATTCAAAATACTTTGACTCTAAAATAGCGTTATCCAAAACATTAAGAGAGTGTGCTGTCCGTTTAACTTGGTATTATTGAGTGTTCTATGCAACCGTGCAGCCAACCAAGTCCTTCAACAATGCCCCTAAGCCAGTTCAGCCATTGTGACACGGATGATTTTAGTGCTGCCAATTTCCCGTACGTTGTTCACTGTTTGGAAGCATGTACTTAACGTACTGCCTGTCTCCCCTACGTGTTGTGAACGTCAAAGACAGCCGGCCAACAAGCGATATAACGGAAGAATTATGTGCACCGGAGGATGCTTTCAAGCCACGGTAACCGCGCTTTATCTACTATTTGGGACCATTGCAGTAAAAGGTAGTAAAGGGTGGAAGGAATAATAGTTAAGCATAGCTACGCTGAAAAAGCTGAAGCTTTTATATATTTCCCCAAATAGGTGTTCATCATCCGCCTTTGCACGACATCGTTACTACGCAGGACATCATAGCCGGTGATATATTTTTTGAAATCACTGACCCGACAGATCTCGAGTATACGTACAGACTGCGCCCAGCAAAAGATTTCGGTTCTTCGTTCTCTCGTCCACTTATGGGCGTAGCTCTGGTATCGACTGTTCCTTCGGATGGCTGCACAAAACTACGCAACCACCGGGAGCTGCGAGGAAATGTGGCGCTTATTGAACGGGGGTAGGGTTTGCCGTTAACATACAAGTGCTTATTAGTGCTAATATATGTATTATACTTGTAACCCCGCCACAGGGAGTGTTCCTTTTTAAGCAAGACGATTAATGCCGAGTTAGCTGGCGCTAGTGCAGCCATTATCACCGAGTTCAACAACGAATCCTCAGAGTTCGACTATTATATCGAGATGATTCACGACAACACCAGCCGAGATGCACAAATTCCGGCCGGGTTCCTATTGGGCAAGAATGGACTGATTATACGGTCGACTCTGCGACGCCTGAAACGATCGCACGCAATTATCAACCTGCCTGTTAATCTGACTTTTACTCCACCAGCGCAAATCAATCACCCGCCTTGGTTGGGCTGGTGAGGTTCCGTTGCGAGTTTCGATGCTAAATGCGATTTAAACGCTATACCAACAACCAAAGTGCATTCTTATTCTAGTGACCAATCAGTTCCCAGTAGCAAAATGTGAAAAGGGCAGATATTATGTAAAAAGATTTTAATATATAAGTCGTCATTAAGTAGGGCTTATTTCAGGCTGATAAGAAGTGGTGAAGACGGATATGTACATGAAGTACGGAGAAGTACCCTCCCATTGCGACAGAGTGACGGCTCATTTAACTTACTCCATAAATTGCAAGACCACAACGACATCATATTGAAAAGTAATGAAACTGTTATAAGGCAGCATTGCATTATTGCAAAAGTATTAAATATTACTGTGGTTTTAAGCTCAGTCGAGCGTGTAAGGGGTACGACTGTAAGCGAAAATGTGAGCCAAGGTACCGGCGTTCTTATAACCTTAAGTTGTCTCTATTTCATTTGATTTTTTTAACGCCTCTAAGGCAGGTTTTATGAACTGATCTGCAATAATTGTATAGGTGATGTAAAGAATTAATTACGGATCAATAAATTATAATTGCGTGTGTGAAGATTTAATACAAACACATTTCTTCATTGGAATGCAAAATGTGAGGAACATCATTCAATGTGGAAATGTGTATTTTTTTTTGTCTCAGGTGGTTGGTAATGCTCTCAATAGGGAATTTCAAGTAAAAAGTCTATGTTCAAAACTGGCATAGAACTATAGGTAACTTTATTCTCGTAATCGGGCTGTCATGTCAGTTCTGTATGCATATACGCAACGGTTGATCGGTATTGCTTTGAAAGTACTGATGGTGTGATTGAAATTTTGATGTTGAAATTTTCATTGAATATGTATATATATGAAATTCATGTTGCATAACCATCATTCAGGATATTGGTATTGGTTACCATGCTTCTGGTGAAAACTAATTACAATTGGTCAAAAGTAAGGTAAGTTGTTTTTTAGTCAAAAATATCCGGTCTACTCTGCTCAATTTCAATTGCTTTTTCTTGTTTTAATAAGGTCATACCACAGATAACTCATACTTTTTTTGGCCGCTGGACATCTACTTGAGTTATCTGTGGATTTATTTTCTGGCAGGGCAAGTCTATAATTCGCGCGGGCACGTATTTCTAAAAGTTTTGAATATATACAATATCTGATGTTTTTGTGGACAAGTTCAATCGGGATCATTTGGAGTTTAGGAAATCCGAAAGTTTATAAACACTTTCGTCAGCTTGACACAGTGGGTCAATTAAAGTTCTTTTCAATTTTAGGGTAAGGGGCCGTTCAAATATTACGTAAGCAGATTTATTACAATTATTTACCCCCCCATCCCCCTTGTCAGCAAAAGTAAGCAAAGCTCTTACTCCCTCCCCCCATGCTTACGTAAACATTTTTCAATTAAAAATGTATTTTTTTATATTATAATTATAATGTTATAATTATAATTTTAAAAATAAGAAAATAGATCTAGGATAGAGATTAGATTTACTGATACAGTACTCAACATAGAGTAAGGGACAAAAATATTATAATCTTACGAACATAACAAACTTATTTTAAATTTTTGGTACACATATTAAATTCAAATTAACAGTCTTCAGTCCATGAAACCCGAATCCTTGATTCTAAGTTTTCGATGACATTGGATTGCTTGGATTGCTGCTCAGTGTTGTGAGTCTGCTCACTTTCATCCGATTTTGGAATGTCTACGTCGTTCTCATCGAGCCATTCAACATCATGGTGCTCTAAATTTTGAATAATGCACATCAGCACCATTGCCATTCGTGTAAAAAAGTAAATAACTACGGATGACGTAATCATCATCTAGACTCCCCTACCCCCCATGTCATCCAAAATAAGCAAAACAAAGACCCCCCACCCCTCCATAGTGCTTACGTAATACTTGAACGGCCCCTAAGTTGTACCCATGCTTGTACAACTAACCCCAGAAATGCTGAACAGCTACGTAAATTCTATACCCAACAGATGTTAAAGCATTATTACGAATTATACTAACACTAATCACCAAATGATGGGCGTGCACCTAAAACCAAAAGTATTTTTTTATACTAATTTTGGGTCGCTGTTATTTCAGTTATGAGCGAATGTCTCGAAGAGGAATCATCCGATCAATGTCCCGAAGGTTTCAATTGAAACTTTATCACGTGTGTTATGCATCACAATTATTTTTGTTGAAGAATAGTGCTATGGCACCTCAATGTTACAACGTGGGTTTGAGTCCCAAATGATCTAATACGAAATATAGAAATTGCTTACCAACTATCCTCTTACCCGACGCTTGCAATGACGCTTACAAATCCATAATGAGATACTTTCATACTTAACTTCGACGAAATTGCATACTGATTTTAACGGCATTCAATTTACCTCCATATACCTGCGGGAAGCTAGAACTAGCCCTGCTAAAGCAAAAATGCATAATCCTCATCGAATTGCACAATGTGCACAAAAACAACGCATGTATGTATACGACATATTTGAGAAGTCATACCTCTGTTGTTAGTACCAACTAACACACAAAACCGATTCTCTCTTAGGAAGCTACTACACAGTCTTATTCATATACTTGTAAGTACACAATATGCATGGTGCTGTATACATATTTTTGTCTTGTTAATAATTTATTGACGGATACAAAACAATCATATGAAGCGCTATTAGACACATTGCTTGTGCTCGTTTATACATAAGTACATACATAAATAAGTCATATATGCATATTAAGGAGGAATTCTGTATTGTGAGGGTAAAATAAAATTTGGTTTGCAATATACAAAACAGGATGCTTTACAAATTAGAACAAGAAAGACTTCGATTAGTAAGTGGCACCAAACTTGTGTCTTTATATACACATAATCGTATATGTAAATCATACAGATGTGTAAATAAAATTAGTTAAAAGACTACACACAGTTACTCGATTTTCTTGTATTTTTCCATAATTTCATTTTTGTTACTTGTTATACATTTCGTATGGATCATTAGTAGTTAGTTGGGTTTTAAATGCAGTTGTTTTGCGCTTAACATAATCCACGCCCTTCTGTCAGCATTATTATCATAAATTTTTATCTTTAGATTTACTCTTATTAGATGCATTAAAACTAGGTTGTTAGTTAATGTTTTATATTTTGTTAGATTTACATGCGACTACCCAGCTTAGATGTTAAAATTCGTTAAATACTAAACTGTTTTTAAATCGTCATTTATTTTGCAACGTTTTTTGTTGAAAAATTCGTTTTTCGCTAGCGCGCTTGCTATAATAGCCAACTGGCTAACCAGCGCGTTTCCTTGTATCATATCGGCTTCAACTGTAATTGTTCGTCGTGCTCTTTTGTTGTTCGTTCCCTTATATAAAATTAAATAAATACTTTTTGTGTTTGATTTCTAAACTAGTAAAAATGTTCTTCGGTTTTTCGATTTCATTTTGGTCTCCTACATTTAACATCTGTATGTTTCTAGTACGATCTAGACGTTCTCACATAAAATTTGTTAATTTTCTTATTGTAGTTATGTTGTGGTATTATTATTACTCGTGGTTTGTATCTGACTGCAATTGCTTGCTTGGCGATAATTCATATGAAAAGAGAGTAGCAAAATTTTGGTCTGTTGCATATTGATATTTCATTCCATTGAACAACTCAATAGTGTTTCTTCATTATAATTATTTATGGTAGATGCGCAGTAAAAGTATAAGACATTGGCATTTTCCATCACACGAAAAGGGGTTAGTGCGAAGACAAAAAGTATGTGTGTAGGTAGCAGAAAACAACATCCATTTCGATATCAATATATTAAGTTTTAATATATATTGTCGCCTTGTTCATCAACAAAGAACGATGTGGATGCATTTGCATCAATTTCGTCTGGGTAGCTTGCATTAGATACGCTTTCAAAAGATAATACACGTTTACAAAAGTTTCACTTTAGTACAATACAAGCTTTCATTTTGTATCTTACTACGTAGTAACGTACACGAGAACGTGTATTATTTGCATGTACCGTATAGTTTTAGTATAGTGTGTATGTGTATGTTTGTAATTTTGTATATGTAGTAGTAATAGTAATAATAGAAATAGTAGTAGTAGTAGTAGTACATACATAGTAGTAGCAGTAGTGGTATGCAATAAAATTGAGTTATGGTATTCGTATTGATTGTGCCGCACGACGCCCTCAGCGGTGCTTCTACATGTGAAACTGAATGTATACGCTTCCGATGTGGCGCCAGTGGGTCGTTTGTGCAGATGAGCGGGGTATTCAATTGCGATCGCGGCGTACGGTGGCCCAACAGCGCGCAACCGAATACCCGTATTGTACTACCAGTGCATCAGTCGTATTTGATCAAGAATGCGTTGCTTAAAGAATGTGCCCAACATGCCGAACACCGTGGAGATGGCCGCAATTCCCATCATGGCCTGCATGATGCAATGTATGCCCGATAAGTCCTCTTCGCTCGGTTTCTGACGGTGGCGCTGCCGGTGATGACGGCGGCTCTCGTGTTCACGCAACCTTTGCAGACGCTCCAATTCCTCGTCGAAGTGTGGAATTATAGCCAAATTTACCACTTCTGTCTTGGCGAGTACCTCTTCGTTGGCAATATTATTTGCCTTATTCTGCTCGGTCGCATCGTTATAGTTTGGTTTGCTGTTGTAATGGTCTTTAGTAGAAGACTCTGACGACTGCTGATAATGTTGGTTTCTGTGTCTGGTGCGTTCGTCCAGCATTGTGTTATCCTGACTGAAGTCAAAATCAAGGTTTCGAGTGCGTGCCGAGGTGGGGTACTCCGCCAGATTAACTTTAGTAAGAAAGTGCAGTGTGGTTGTGTCTGTCACATGATCCACTGACACGCCAGCCAACGAGCGTAGCACTGTTTCAGTGGTAGGCGAATGTGTAGGACTGTCTTTAATACGGAATTGCTTAAATTGGTTCTTCTTTATACCGAGCACTTCGGACAGCGGTCGATTGATTATGGGCAGCACCGAGTCTGTAGGACGTATTATGAATGAACCGGTGGTGTCTGCTACACCAACGCCAGCATATTGCACTCCCCCCTCCAACTCGCCCTCGCTCAGTTTTGTGTTAATCTTGTCCCCTCGCACATCTGTCTGTTCGTCGTCAATATCTGCGGTCCCGTCGTTTTCATCATCGTCATCACCATCCGATTCGTCGGTCGATTCATCGTCGCTGTGAACTGAATGTGGTACATTATCCTTATTGTTTGTACGTGCAGCACTTGCTTTATTGTCCGTTGCATCGTTTTTGTTGTTGTTGAATTTGTGTGTCAGATTGCGAATTGGCTCATACTTCGAACTCTCGGAGTCGCCGCGATAAAGCAGGGCAACCTTGCCATCAGGTGTCAACACAGGCGTTATTTTGGGATGCGAGGACGCCAGACGATGACTGCTCTCAGGATCGGGCGATAGCGCGTCAAAGTCAGTGAACGATGTTGTTTTCTTGCTGGCAGTCGTATCCTTTTTTTCGGTCTCCTCTTCCGCGGGTGTCTGCTGGTACACAATACCTACTTTACCTAGTGGAGTCGATATTATTTTTATCGCGTCGTTTGTGTTTTTGCGAAAATATCGACTACTTGACTTTGACCGCTTCGAGTTGAAGAAGCTGTCACCTTCAGCCTCACCGCCATCGTTGCTATCATCACCGTTGTCGTTATCGCGGTCATCGTCATCATCCTCGTCATCGTTAGCAAAATTGCCGCTGCCTTCTCGCGAGTCAACTTCGTCTCTACTCGCGCTTTCTGTCAACAATTTCTGTTGCTTTCTATGGTATTTTTCTAGGTAATCTAACCTAAAGTTATTATCATTAACATTACTTTTGTACCTACTTAATGCTGCTCTCCCATAGCTGCCACTACCTTCTTCGTTCATGAAGCCTTTGTTGCTGTTCGGGTCGTTGTAATTGTCGTTGTCATTGTCATTAGAGTTATTATTGTTACGCCTTTCACCACCTTGTTGCCTTGTTGTTGCAATGGCTATACGTTCATCATCCTCATCATAGCCCATATCTTCCTCCTCTTCAACAATCATTGCATGTTTGCGGTCTTTCTTTCCGTTGATTTTTTCATCGTTGAGCGATTGTACTAATTCCTTTGCTTCTGGCAAGATTTCGGGTTCCATATCACCATTCTGATAAGCTATTTCTCCATTATCACTCTCATACTCTTCATCTTCGTCATCATCGTCATCATACAAGTCCGTGCTTGGGTTTAGTTGCATGTGTTCCACCCCTTCTGCATTGTAGTCATCAGTCTCATAAGCGTCGTCAGCCTCTTCAATCACCGCCATTACAATGTCTTCTTCTCGCTGCACTTCCTTACCAGCTCTATTATCACTTTCAACGGTCCACTCGCCACTACTTGGTTTCTCTCCGGTGGCTCGTTCTTCTCCGGTTTCACTTATGTTAGTATATATTATTTTTGTTAAGCTATCACTATTTTCGTAATCATTATTAGCATTGCTGTTGCTACTAATTAAAATACTCATATTTCTAGGTTCACTTAAATTTATATCTAAGCTGCTATTCAGCAATTGGGTAGTCGCATCTTTCAGTCAGTAGCATTTCTTTGTACACCCACATTTACGTACGATATCTAAGTTCTTGATATACTTTCGATTACTGCTACACACCATGCGGACCTTAAAATATCAATTAAATAAAAAATAAATGAAAAATTAAACAAATTTCAACAATAGTTAATGAAGCTAATGATTTGTTACCTTTCGTCTCCTGACAATCTTTGCCGCACAGCATTGATTTCCGCAACCGCCTACGCATTTTGCATATTTCAAAGGCTGTCGCGATCGGCAATCGTTCTCTGTGTAGTACTCCCTTACTTGTTCTTTACGACAAGTGGACGCAACTGGAATTATAAAACATCAAATTCTGAACAATACTGTCAATCGGTATATAGCCGTAATCTGTAAATATTAATTTATGACAGTCCATCGCATGACGAATCAACCCGGTTTTCGTTCGATAAAACCAAAAAGCTAAGAAAGTACGCGGAAGATATAAATTTTGTTTTACCGTCCGTTAAATACAGTCTCTCATTGATTCCATTGGTAAATGTAAAAAATTAACTATTTTCAAAATCTAAGTCTGTAGGCTTATTCAAATGAGAGAAATTATATGTATGTATTTATGATTGAGTAAATAAAATATGAGTATGAATGAAGAAAATGGTTAATACCAGTTATTGCTGGGGGCTCAGTTGTGCCCTCACCTTGATCGCAATAGCGGCCCTTGTAACCCTGTCTACATTTGCACTGATACCCGTCTTTCGAGCTGGGGTTAGGGAAACACCGACTGCCACGTCGACATTTATTATTCTCGCAAGGGTCCACCTGTAAATATAATACATGTTCATATCGTCATGTCCACAAGAAAACATCATTTTATTTTAACCTCTTTGATATGTGGTGTTTCATCCATAAAATCTTGTTCATCATCTTCGGCATTTTCACCTTCAAGCAGGGCACAACCGGGTGTGATCTTTTGTTGTCTTGCTGCATTACCGAAGTCAACCAATTTATGATTTATCCACACTTCCTTCATGCATCCCTTGAAGCTAGTTAGGTTTCTAATTTGCCAGTTCTTGTACGCTTGTTGTCCTGGTTCGGATGGTATACCGCCAAGGAACATTGGCGTTGTTAACTTTAGGTAGTCATTAGAGCCCTCGTTGATAATAGATCGAGCAAGACCCCGGTCTACGCGTAGGGTAAAGTTCTTCTTAATAGCTAGCAGCTCCACACAATGGTATTTGCTATCGGCTACCATTTCAAAACTATACATTGTGGAGACCGGGTAGTTACCCACATCATAACTAACACGTATTCGGCCGTTAAACAGTTCCACAGCCAAGTGTGCATCCTGACCATCATACATAAGAATTCCATTTTGCTCAGAGCTGCTAAATACAATTGTCACATTTGCGTCGGGCTTGGTTCGTAACGGCTCCATCTCGACGAATGAGTTGTTATGTACAAAACTAATGCTGGTCAAATACTCGCACCATTTGCCCGTGTAACCCGGATGGCATTTACAGAGATAATCTGATCCAGATGGATTGGGCTGGAAGCAAACGCCATGTTTGCACTCATGATTCTGACAGGGCGATGTTTGCGGATACATCATCGAAACCATGTTGTGACCCTCACAGTATTTGCCGGTGAAATCATCCGGGCACTGACAAACGTAGTCGTTAATGCCGTCAACGCACGTGCCGCCGTTCTTGCACATATTATTTTGGCAATCATCAATGTTATCACTACAGTTAACACCATGGAAACCAGGCATGCATTGACATGTGTAATGTGAGAAATGATCGTGACACTTGGCGCCATTGGCACATGGATTGAAATCTTCACCACAGAAATTAATTTTAGTATCACAATACTCTCCTGCAATGAATGAATGGCAAATTAAAAATTTTTTTTTCGAATAGCTACAGGGTGGGCGGAAAGATTCTACATAAAAAAACACCCTTAAGGATCATTTGTATTGCTTTTAAAACTTTTTTTATTTAAACAACTAAATCATATCCAAACAAAGTTCAATTGATCATTCATATTTCGCTTTCGAAAACAACACTGACGCTTCGGCCAATGATATGACATTCCACTCTTGTTTTACTCTCTCAATAATTCGAAGTCTATTGGCAGGTTTTGGACTCAGAAATACTGAATCTTGATCCTGGACCAGATATGTTCAATAGGATTAAGATCTGGCGAATTTCCCGGCCAGTCTTCCCATACTAGCTTAAATAGACTTTTAGCAGCACTTATTGACTGTTTCGCCGTATGACATCGCGCACCGTCCTGCATAAAAATCGCTGTAGATGTACGAGGGAATTGCTTAGGATTTTCAAACCATCACATTATTGGGGATTTCCCCATTTCGTTTTCAAATAAAACAAGCAATCAGAATTTTAACTATATTACAATTGAAACGATGTATGCAGAAACTTTCCGCCCACCCTGTGTATGATAACTTACCAGTGAAGCCTGGTTGACAATCGCATGAGTATGACTCCACACCATCAACACAGGTTGCATTGTTTTGGCACTTAACTTCGCCCAGACAATCGTCGATATTTGTCTCACAGCGAGCACCTGTGTAGCCTGGCGCGCACTGGCAGCTAAAACGACCTTCTTCTAATACAGTACAAGTGGCGTTATTGCGGCATGGATTCCCATAACAAGCGTCGATCATGAACTCGCAGTGCTTGCCGTGGTAGCCCGGCTGACAAAGGCACTGATAATCGCGCTGCGGAAGTGGAAGGCACTGGGCCTTGTTTTGACAGGGATGTGTGTAGCAGGCATCACATTTTGCCAGTATATCGTTGCTTACTTTTCCCTTGCAAACAAAATTATGCGATGGCGTCGACAGAATTAGTTTCTCCCTCATATGCTCCGGCTCAGCACAGCGTGCAATTCCCGGCTCAACATAGTCCAGTTTAATCCAGTCCGAAAACCATTTCAAGGAGCAATCACAGTATAGTGGATTGCTGCCAAGTGCACTGCCGAGTCAAATGAACAATAAAATTTGGGGAAAAAAGAAAGTCAAATTTGCATTCGAGAAAAGTCGAACTACACTCACATATGGGTTAAGGATTTCAGGTCATCAAAAGAGCCTTCAGGAAGCATTGAAATACGGTTTCCGTGCAGCGATAGTACACGCAGGTTACGAAGACCAGCCAAAGCGTAACGTTGCAGGCATTGTAGGTTGTTATAGGATATAATGCTGTGCGGAAGAAAGTTTACAAATTGTATTGCGATGAAAGTAAACAAAATAGTTCTATAATACTAGCTGCCGCCAAAGGAAAATCTGTTTTCTCAATGTTGGTGTAGCATTACCTACTCTTTATCATAATGAAACTATACTAGTAAACCAGAATAACGTTTTTTTTATTATTATGATGAGAAGAGAGAAATTTGAAAAAGTATTTCTGATGTATGTCACAATGCTTAATAAATAACCCTAAAAAACTTTAAAATGACAATTTTCTATTGCTCTTTCATTAATTTGTCTTCACTCAAATTATACATCAAGACGCTAAAGTAAAAATAAAAGAAAGCAATTTCCCTATAAAAATTCATGAAAATAGCTAAAGTAAAATAGAACACCCCTTAACCCTTTGCAGCACGGTGGGAAGACGTATATCCCACCTAGAATACTACCACTTATCTTGAAAAGTTTTTAACAGATTGATACAAAAATTGGTGTCCAGGGGTTTTCGGGGTCGCTGATCACGAATTTATTATCAGATTACCAAAATTCAAAATGGCGGATCCAATATGGCGGACCGAATTAGTGAAACTTATTCACATCTGTATGAAAATTGGTATACGGAGGTTTTCGAGGTTGCTGATTACGAATTTGATATCAGATTACCGAAATTCAAAATGGCGGATCCAATATGGCGGACCGAATTAGTTACACTTATTCATATCAATATGAAAATTGGTATACGGAGGTTTTCGGTTTTTTCACTAATTCTGTCGGCCATATTGGATCCGCTATTTTGAATTTCGGTAATCTGAATCAAATTCGTAATCAGCAACCTCGAAAACCTCCGTATACCAATTTTCATACAGATGTGAATAAGTTTCACTAATTCGGTCCGCCATATTGGATCCGCCATATTGGATTGCTGAATTTCAAAAATTTGATTACATATTCGTGATCAGCGACCCCGAAAACCCCCAGGGCGACTATTTTCATTGAAAAAAAGTTATCTGAAAAATGTATGCTTCAAAGGGTTAACGAAAATAATACTCCAGCAAAATTATGCAAACCTCTTCCGATGGTTGGGTAGCAGTGCAGTCGTCCAAATAATCGTATCCATATGAACGTTCTGATTCTATATTTTGACAGATGCAGTCGTGTCGCTGCTGTCGTCTAAGCATATACATACATATGTACATACCTATGTACCAATTTACCTCATTTGCAATTATCGAATCGTTCAAGTGCAACAAAGTGAATCCTTGTGCATGAACCGAGCGAGAATAGTGGAAACATTTGAAAGCAAGACATGCATAAGGCACGTCTTATTGTTAGAAAAAAGTCAGTAAATTTTTCTAACTATCAGCAATACTGTGTCAAAAGTACTTAAGCTTTTGGCTACGTCACATCGAAAAAAAGATTCACTACTATTGTGAATTTCTAACGCAGATCTTCATTTCGGCATACTTACAGCGTTGAGAGGCTCGACAAATTGGCAAAAGTATAGTTGGAGAGACTCGTGATTTGGTTGTTGCTTAAATCCCTATTCAAAGAGAGATACAATGTAAAGAAAATTATTACACTTGCACATGCTTAAGTGGATGTTTCAATAAGCCACATTCTCTTCATTGTAAAAATGTTTCAACACTCACAATCTCGTCAACGATTTAAGATGCCTTATACGATCAATATAGATTACGCTGATCTCGTTCGATTCCAGATACAATTCCGACGTTTCGGTAGGTATGCCGCGCGGTATCTCCTTCAGCTGATTACGCGAGCAGCGCACCACCGTACCGGTGCATGTACACGACGGCGGGCAATAGCCATCGCCTAAGCAGCCCTCACTGTTATCTGCAGAGCATTTAAACTCGTTGTGTGGCAAGTCTTTGATTTGCAAGTCACGTAACTTTGTTGGCATAGCGCAACGTGCAGATCCACCAATAAGTCCCCGCTTACGCAACCAGTCCGAAAACCAGGCAAGATGACAATTGCAATTAAATGGATTTGAAGCCAAATTTCTGTGGAATAACAAGCAAAACAAGGGAAATAAATATAAAACTGTTTGCAAATTGAAGGAACTATGAGGGCCCAATCAACAGAAGGATACATTGCTGTAGCGAATGGGATTCTATTATTGCATCCCTATGCACTATGGTTACTGCTGCTAGTAGTCACCATGGTAAATATGCAACCACGCATTGTTCGCTGGTTAAATAAACGTTCGTTAATGCCGCAGCTGTATTGCAGTACGATTTAAATCTAAAACAACTCTTAAATTATTTGCTTTTTGACTAAAAACTCCAATTTCGAAATAAACAATTGGTGAATTTCTCCAACTTTCCATAAATCCTTTTTAAGAATTTTCTTGAAAGACTTACATATAAGTACATATATATTATCATAGTTTACTGTTTGTTAGTCTGTATGAATCGTTAATTAATTCTAGGCTATATCTTAAATAAAGAAATACACATGTCCATATACTTTTCTTGATTGCGTTCTTGAGAGTGTCTTCTTGTGATGTATACTCTATAAGTCTATGTAGCTAGAGTGATGACGGAAACAATGTATATAAACAGACTTTGCACAATGCTTAAGCTATTTCTATGTTCAACTAAATTTCAATTAATTAAATCATCGAAGTCAATAAAAAGTACTAGCACGCACATGGTGATTCGTAAATGATGCTCTACGCGACTCATTATTATTATGGGGGCCCAGAGTCGTCTACACAAGTGCTGCTGATGATTACAGTGTCGGCGATGATGGCAGCATCAACAACGACGACATAAGGTGCCAGTGCGTGCGTTCTGTTGCTATTATTATTTGTGCAAAGAGCCACACAAAAGTTCCGCTCTTTCGCCCTCCTCCACGACTTTTTGTCATAAATTGAAGTTCAATTGAATTAAATGCATTTCTCTAGTGTGCGTTTTTCTGATGTTACGAATTTTAAGCAAACAGCGCTCAGTGATTCTCTAGCATACGAGTGTACTGCCAGACACCGCGAAGTTCACCCTCGCAATCATACCCATTAACCCCATTTCATAAAAAAAACTGTGCTGTGCGCAATCTACTCAATTTATACAATACAGCAGCAATTAATTACTTCCAATGAGCAGCAGTACCACTCCACTCTGTGCTGTTAGATATACGGACCGCAGCTATGTTGCCGACCTCTTCAACAATAGCTACCACAAGCAGACAACAAGCACTATGGCATGAGCCCAACTACACAGCAGACAACACAAGTGGAAAGCGCTTGAGATGCGTATGCATACTTACAGCGAGGTGAGCGACGATAGGAACTCAAAAGACCCAGGCATGACGCAGGAGATTTGGTTGTCGTACAGATTTCTAAAAGTAAATTAAACATTTAATGATTTTATAATCCCTACTTCAAAATCATAAATTGTTTGTTAGAATTTCTCAATCTTGAAAAGTGAAACAGAATAATAACAATACATTACATATTTTGTAAAAATTAATTGACCATAAATTTCGACAAAAAAGTATGTTATAATATTTCCCCGATCAAGTTACTATAAAATTTGAGAAAGTCAACTTTAAATTCTATTTTCTATATTATGATTTTTTTCTCACAGCGTTTTTAATTGATGCAGGCCCAGAAACATCTTATTAGAAATTTCACGAATTTTATTCTCAGCCAATTGTAAGTCTTGAATGCGTGAGGCACCCTCGAAAGCGTTCGGTTCAATGCCCGTTATATGATTACGTCTCAAATCGAGACGTATTAAATGCGGTAAGCGACCGAAAAGTCCATCAGATTTTATCCGGCTCACTTCGTTGTCATTAAGTAATCTAAAACACAAACATTTTAATATACAATAATCACTGAAGCGCTACTAAATTGTTTGCTTCAACTTACAGTTCCGTGGTATGTAAAGGTATATCGCGGGGTATTTCCAATAGCCCGCGTCCAGAACAGTCCACCGATGTGCCCTCACACTGACACATAGCTGGACACTCGGTGTCCATGCGGCACTCGCTTGACAATTTGATGCGCAACTCATCCCAAGAACCTATAGATAATAACATTTCGCTAAGTCACATTAATATACGTGTTAATAAATCAAAATCCACAACTCTGAAGTTGTTGGCACAGAAAGAATCTGAAAGTCGCAAACAGCCGACTTTGACGGCATTTGGGCGTTGGCACATTTTTGCGTGTACTCACATTTAAATTTCTCGTCCCGCAACGATTCAATACGCCGCCGATGCATCCGCTTCGGTGACTCGCAACGCGCACCACTTGTCTCAATGGGGTTCTTGTGCAAGTAGTCGGCTAACCAACGTAAGTTGCAATCGCAAATAAAAGGATTTTTTGCCAAATGCCTGCGGACGAAGAGAAAAGTAAGAAATCACAGCTTTGCAAAGAAAGAATTTCAAAGAATCCTGTAAGAATGCAAGTAAGTGCTTTTTATGTATGCACTATGTCAAAAATGGGCAAGAAGGACAAGAGCAAAGGCAACTACAACGTAGAAAGTACAACAAAATACATGGAATGTCATACAGAATGTGGCCCTCAAGGCGCTTTCTACCATTTACAAATCCGGCACAACAAGTGTTATTGCTTCTAACGCTGCTGCTGTTCTTAAACAAAAAGAATGTGCCTATACCTAGCTCCCTTTCTTCTCTTTTTCCTCTTCGACTATTTATTGCGTAAACAAATAGTTGAACTTTGAATAGACAGACGGTTAAAACGTGTAAAAACATCCAAGCGCCGTCTACTTACATTTACACCGCAGTTTATGTACACAGAGCAAAACTACAAGCCAACATATTAAGCAGATTTTGGAACAAGGCACAACGATGGTTGCTTTACATCTTTGTGGAAAATTTTAGCACCGGATCTAAGCTAATATACAATAGATGAATGCCCAATCAGTTCTACAACAGTTCTGCATAGACACTTGGACTCGCCTAATCCAATAATTTTATTTTCCAAACCCGATTATTCCTTCTTAGGCCTTAGGTTCAATTGCCCTTCGAAGCAATAAAAAAATAAACAAAAAATAATAATAAAGTAGATAGCTCTAGCAGTTACTGTCCTTTTAGCAGGATATGGCAAACCTCTGAGAGTATAACTTATTTATAATCTTTAAATAACTGTGTAAACTGTGTGTAAACTTGAAAGCTAAAGATTTTTAAAATGTTAAGTTCACCTATGCATATATATATAAAGTCCGACTGATTACTCGGTCGGAAGGGCAAGCATTAACCGATACCGATGACAATTCCGTAAATAAAACGAATGAATTCAATCAAAAACAGTTTATCTCACAAAAGAACAAAAACGAAGGGGCCACTTGTATATTAAATATACATTTGTTTGTAACATATATCGTTGTACAGGTGTGGTGGGTAGAGGTCAAAAAGGTAGAGGTCAAAGGTCATATTTCGTTGTACAGGTGGGTAGAGGCCAAAAAACAAACTTGGAAAAAGTAAAAGGTCTGTTAAAAAATGCTTGCAATTAACAAGAATATTAAAAAAGTAATTATATGACTTTGTTCAGATGCCCATATTTATAGACGAAATACATACACATTTCGAGATAATCTGTGTTTTTTAAGCGGCTTACGACGATGACATTGACATCATCGAACGTAACAAGCGAGATGTCACCGCTGCCTTTGCGGCAATCGAAAGAAAATCTGCCAAAGTGGGTCTGGTTTTAAATGAGGGCAAAACGACGTAGACGGCTGTCTACGCGCAGAGACTCGCAGTGGCTAGGGTCTCACGTCGAGGCTGACAGGTATACTTTCGGCGTTGTCAAGAAATTCGCCTACCTTGACACGGCTATAAACAGCAGCAATGATGTGAGCCTGGAGATAAAGCGAAGAATTACTCTTGCCAATAGGTGCTTCTATGATCTCAGTACACAACTGAGTATCAGAGACTTCTCTTGACCGACAAAATTTGAATTCTATACGACACTTATTCTGCCTCTATGGCGGCCAAACATGGACACTGTGGGTGTGTTCGACAGGAAGATACTTCGCAAAATCTTTGGCCCTGTTCGTATTGGTGACGACTATCGTATATAAACCAAAAACGAGCTGTATAAACATGGATGTAGCACAGCAAATTGACATCCAGCGACTACGCTGGCTTTGCCATGTTGACGACGAAGCTCCGGCGAAAAAGGTGTTCAATGCGGTAGTTGGTGGTCGACGGCGAAGAGGGAGGCCGTGTCTCCGGTGGAAGGACCAAGTTCAGGAGGCTTATCTTCTCTTGGCGTTACCAACTGGAAAAGCCGCGCGTAAATCAGAGGCGTCTGAAGAAAGCTTTTACGGCAGACCGTAACCCGGTAACGAGTTGTTATGGCCATTTAAGTAGTTAGTAAGTAACAATAGTTTTTATGAAAACATCTCTAGGAAACATTTATAATAAACTATATCTGAAAATTCGTTACTTAAAAAGGGTATAAGAACCCATATTCTGCTTTTTTTAAGTGACGTATTTTCGAATATTGCTTAAAATAGACATTGTTTAAAAAGCCCGAAGGCGCCACTTCAAATGGCAGCGTACAATAACAAGTGTATAATTAAGCAAAGCGAGTGATTCAGCATAAAAAAATTCCAAAAATTGGAAACTAAAATTAAAACAGAAAAACAGGCCGATGTGGCACCGGCCAAAAAAAGCCCATACCGATGCCGACACCAATTTTTGTGACCGATACTAGCCGATGCCGATTAATCGGTCTGACTCTATATCAATATATCTCCTCCATACAACCTAAATTTTTATAGAATTATATGTCGGATATTATTGAAATTTTGTATACCGTCGTTCCACAGATGTGTCACTCTACTGGTAAAATTTTATAGGCGGTGGACAGGGGGTGTGAAAAATTGTTTGTGACTCAAATTTTGCGCGTAACTTTGGAACTGTAAGTCTGCACATCAATGAAACTGGGTCGCACCCGTCGACTGGAAGAATGTATTGCGCGTTGCATAAAAGGGGCATGGCACTGTATTAACAGTGTTGTATGAAGAAACTGTGCAAAGCGTGCAAAGCCGCGGAGCCTTGCTATTATTATATACTTAAGTACAAATTTTTACGAAACGGATAAAGAACAAATTGAGATTTTAAAAGGTATTTTGTAAATATTACTCCATGAAAAGTGCCGCCAACGTGCCTTAATGACACTTAACCGATCCCCTGCAAATGCACGGTCTCTCTCTTTGCATAATCTACTTTAAGTTGTGAATGTGAGATTCACAAAAAGCACAGCTTACACTTGCAATAACGACTTATGGGTAAGTACTCGCTCTTGTACTTACAACGTCTGAATACTCTTCATCGCATCGAAAGTTCCATTAGCCAGCGACTGTATGTTGTTGTCGTACAGGGACAGTAGACTAAGGCTGTGCAGGTCGCGGAAAGCATCTTTGCGTATGCACGAGATCTCGTTGGCATTCAACAGCAACAGCTGCAACGAAGTAAGTCCTTTAAAGACTCCTGAGGGCAAGTCCTTTATTTTATTGCCATAGAGAACACTGAAAAGAGAAAACGAGTACAAAAAGGAGTTTGTTAGGTGATGAGCATAATGGTGAAATGGCAAAACGCTGACACGCCTAAGCAGATAAAATAAGCATAAAGGTGGTAATTGGCACGTATTCATGTAAAATATCAGGGGTTGTGGAGCACCAAGTCGCAAATAGAAACAATAATTTAGAGCGCCAGTATTCTTAAAAATGTAAAGTCAAATAAAACAAAAAAATTTGGATAAAATTATCAGCCTGTTTGGTAGCAGATTTGTACTTATTTCACAACCGTTACAAACGTCTGCACCAGTGGAACCACGGGCTTTGCCCGTACAACTGTTCAGCCCAATACCATGTGAAACCAAATTTTTTGGCAATTTTCGTGTTTGGTGGTGGTTTGAACCCCGAACTCTCCCCCGTCGTGCGCCGCTGATCTGCACTGACAATGCCGTAAGTATGTTGTAGCAATGTATGACCTTCTGATTTGCGGAAAACCTCAGAGGAAACGTGCACTTGTAGCCAACACAACAAAAATTAAAACAAGGGCAACTGTGAAAGGTGATGTCTGATAAGGAAGTTTACATAGGCTGATCAACACCAGTCACTCTCATACTTACATACATTTTCTGATGGTGCTGTATTTTATAGTTCACTATTGTTTAGTTTGTAATATGCAATAAGCTTTTTTTGCCGAAAGGTGAGGGCTAATGGACGCTTAAACCTATGCGGTATAGTACAGACTGTTAAAATTGGTATACTTACAGTGTTGTAAGTGCCTTGAGACCGCTCAATGCATCATGAGCTATACGCGAGATGTTATTATTAGACAGGTCAATGCGTCGCAAACGTCGGAAATTGGCAAATGCTCTAGGCGGTAACTCCGTTATGAAATTTTGTTCCAAACGTCTGCAGAGACATACAAATTAACAAAATTATCATTAAATGGACAGCGGGAAGGTATCATTTACGCAAAGCGTTTACTCACAACTCTGTGGTATCGTCTGGCAGCGATACAGGCACGCTAATGAGACTCTTCTCTCGGCAATCAACAATACCGTCGGCACATCGACAAGGGTGTGGGCAGCTATTCTCCATACCACATTCCATTGGTGCGTGTTCGGTTAGGCCTGTAATGGTTTCAGCATATAAATATCCACTAATATCAGCGAAACAGAAAAGTCAAATAAAACCCTCATTTAAGTTCAATCCTTGCAAGGCAACCATTCATCACATATTGTAAATGTGTTGATGCAAAGTATCCAATGTTTCAAGAACCTATGATTATTGACAGCTAAAACTAATTTTCAACCGTCTTGACTCAACTCCGACCCTCGTGCACCCGCCGCAGCCGGCATCAAAGTTATGGTAAAGACAATTTGTTTTCGGCGGCAAGACTTATTCTTGCAAACTGGCTGTTGCAACTAAAAAGCCAAGCGTCCTCAACTTCAACTTTATTTCTATGGTACATACCTATTTACATATTATGTATATTTCACTTTATCAATTTAGATCATTCACTAATATCATTACGTATCATACCATGATTTGTTGTTTTTCCGATTTACGCTAATCAACAACAAAACAACTAATACCAGCTAACCAACCAGCTGCAATGAAGGCCGTCGTACCTGAACATTTGAACTCCTGATCGTGCAAGTCTGCTACGTTTTGTCCTTTCAGCTGCGATGGTGACTGGCAACGTGTGTACGGAGCCAGACGTGGTGCGCTGCGTAGAAAGCGCGACAACCAGGATAAATGACAATCGCAGGAAAATGGATTATCAGAGAGCCGTAGGGCACGTAAACGTCCCAAGCCGCTAAAAGCATTGTGTGGCAACGACGTTAAGTTATTGTTGTTCAGCGTTCTGCACATTAAGAAGAGTCGAAAATAAAATATGTATAACAGTCTGCAATCGTTGTAAATATAGTGGACAGTGATACTTACAGTATCTCCAAATCAATGAGCCCTTTAAAAGCATGTTCGTCTAAGCAGGTGATTTGATTATTGTCCATTTGTAAACTGCGCAACGACTGGGCGCCCTTGAAAACCCTTCGCCCCACCGTTGTGATGTCATTGTGCGAAATATCTCTGTGGGGAAATTAGTGGTTTGAAATATTAACCCTCAGCTAAGATTTAAATCAAAAACGTGTTCATTCGATATACTCTAAAACCTTAATCAAATTAGTAAATTAAGGTGCTAAAAATTAAACTCAAGTTTTTCTAAGGCAAGGCTTGCAAGGTAACAAACTATTTCTTATTACATACGTAACTAACCTACTTGTAAGCCTATGTAGCATGCTGTAAAAACCGTTTAAAAAGTTAAGAAGCAATTGCACTCGACTACTTACAATCGTAAAAGATTCGTAGAACTTGTCACAAAGTTTTCAGGTATGGCTTTTAGACGATTATTATTAAGGCGCCTGCCGATTGGCAATATCAGAGTACAGTTGCATGCAGTTTGTGTGCACAAAATCCAAATGGAAAATGTCGAAATACGAGTAAACCAAAATAAAATTGTCGAAAGAACGAAACACATAAAAAAGATAAAAGATAAAGAAATATGGTGTAAGAATGTGTAAGATACTACCTCTAAATAAATGAGACAACTCAATTAGATATATGTATTATGCAGCGTACAACAAGTTTAAAGCTCTATACATTCCTAAATCATTGAAATTTATGCAAAAATATATATTTTTCTTATAGAGCTTTACACGCCAACCATGTAAAAGCTAGTAGTAGCCAAACATGCAGAAAGATAGAATTGTAGCTTACAGTCGCTCCAACGACACCAGATCCTGGAAAGATCCTTTTTCGATTGTGTGAATTTGGTTGTCCGTCAATTGCCTGAACGCGTAACAACGGAAAAAGAACAGAAGGTATCTTAGAACAAACGATCATATCTCAAACAAAAGTTGTGAAAGTAAGTAATACCAAAGCAAAATAATACAGAGTACCTATTTAAACGTAAACTTAACTACTACAAAAGTGCAAAATATTTATACTTACAGTATCCGCAATTTAGTCAGCCGTTGAAAGTCGGACTCAAAAATTACGGTGATGTTATTGCCTTGCAAGTCCCTGAAAACATAAACAGCCATGATTGCATATGCAATAATTGTAGGTCAAAGCCATAATATGTATATGTCCGATTTATGTTTCTGTGAAATCTAATAACCATCAACGGTAACTAAATATTTGAACAAGTTTCATATCTGTCCGAGCACAGTCCAGTAAGATGAATATAAAAAAATGAAGGTGCAACAATTTTACAATTTATTATTTTGATTCCTAAAAGGAAAAGTCAGATCAAAGCTACTAAGCATGGAAGATTGAAAGAAAATCAAAGCGCGAAAAAAATGTTCATATTAGTAGTTGTCCTGGCACGTACACACCAAGTTTTTGGGCATTTTCTTTTATCATTACTCTTTTACAATTATTTGCAAGTTTTCCGAACGTAGAAATCTTTTGGGTTTTGAACGAACGCGTGGTTCCACATTCTGAAAAAGAAATGGGCCTAAAATATATATATCTCTGTATATAAGAGAACGAAACATATTTTATCTCAGATAATCACTCAAACCTCACTCGCAATTTTACAAAACGAGCATACACGTTGCTACCTGCAGCTTTTCAATGAAGAAATCTCTACAATATTTAACACACGAACCCGCGGACAAAGAACATTCGAAGAAGCTAAAAAATTTCGAAAAAGAAGGGCACCACACTCGGCTGCTGGTTTGCATTGTGTTGATTGCTAGCAGGTAAAATGGTTAAAATGGCAGTACATATACATAAAATCGATGTTGTATGTTAGTTGCCGCTACACAGAAAGCCGTAAAACCAAATATGTAGTATAAAAGAAAAAAGCGCTGATAGAACATCACCATATGGTCGGAAATGTGTCTTAGAATCAAGTCGCTTCATTTTGAGATACAGAGGGACGAACAACGGTATGTTCATGAAAACATGCAACAATTACAGTTATCAAGCAATAACGAGATAAAGAAATTAATTAAAACTTAAATTAATAAAAAAAATTAATAATAGTTTATAAAGCACAATAATCATAATCGTTTGATCTGCCTAGTTCTAATTTCTCCACAAAACCAATTCACAAAAAAAAATTATTAATATTATATAAACATACAAATTGCAGCCACTCTATGACTTTCGATTAAATTTCAAAGCAGCAATTACTCGATATATGTATACTTTCTCCGTAACAATTTGCCAGCCAAAAGAGTACACAAACTATACAAATAAGTAAACAAACAGGTAATACCAAGAACTTACAAGTTTGCAGAAACAACTGGTATTATGTAAATTCAAGCTTAGCTGAGCAGACGATCGTGGGCCAGTAGTTTCACAAACACGTAAGCACATAATTGTTTTTTGGTACAATATGCATCCAAAAAAACTCAGATGAAATAATATAGTATTTGATTACTTCTTTCCTTCAGGACACGAAGGACATGGCGGAAATGAACAAGCAGACCACCTAGCAAAAATGGTGCCTTACGCCCACTGATAGGCCCGGAACCATTCTGTGGACTACCAAGAAGACACATTCAGAAGTGGTTACTGAAATGGGCTGAGCAGGGAAGAAAATTCCTAGCCCCGGACAGAGTGGCGTCCAATAATCTCCTCAAACTAAACCAAGAGGACCTTCTCATCCTTAGTGGGTACCTAACAGGGCATTGCCCACTTTGGTACCATCTCAAAAATATGGGAACATCCTCAACGGGACGGGTAAAACGAAGGCTGCACACAAGATTGGTCGAAATTGGTCGAAGTGTGCTATAGATAGATATATATTTATCTTGTTATCTACATATCGCACACGCACAACAAACAACTCAAAATTTTTGATTTTTCAGAAAACGCAAAAAATTGTGTTTGAGCTAAATAAACATTTAAAAAAGAAACGTATAGACCGTTCAGAAGAAAATCCTTACAGATTATGCTTTATGATAAATTGCAAGAATTTTGTTTTTATTTTACACAAGAAAATCCAAAATTTTGAGTTGTAACTGTTTTGATGATATTTTAATTCAATAATTACGGAACTATTTCAAGTTATGCCACTTATTCGGAATTTAATAATTATAAATTACAGTTAAAAAGTTGAAAGAAACATTTTGAAAAATTATAATTAATTTTAATAATTAAAAATATATACAAAAATTGTCAGAATTTTGCTTAAAATTAACTTTAACAAAAATGTATTTCATCAAAAGTGACACAATTTGAGTTAGGACTCTTTTGCATTGAGGTGCAGCGATCAAATAGCATCAAATTTCTGACATGAAGAGAGATCTAACTGTATTTTTGCAACAGTTAACAACAACAAAATATACTGAGCTTTTGCTGATTGGTAGATTTATGCATTGTGCACAGTATTAACACATAAACCCGAAAATTAAAAATTTTGAGTTGTGTCACTTTTGTAGTGCGTGTGCGATATGTACATACGTATAATTGTTTGTTCTGACTGACTGACTGACCGATTCATTATCGCTCAGCCCAAGCCGCTAAAGCTACAAATATGATATTTGAACTGTTAAGACGGGATTTTGATTTCAATTTTTCGAAAATCAAAGTCAAAGTGGTTGAAACACTTGGAATCAAAAACTATTTGACACGTTTTTCTAATTTTTTTGAAAATGAAAACTTGAAGGAGTGAACCTAGGGTTAAAAGTTTATATGAAAAATATGATTTTTTACGCCTTTTGTCTTCAAACTTGGTGAAAGTACTCTTAAGGCGAAGTAATTCGATACGTATTTTTTATTTTCTCGAAAATAAAAAACTGCCGTGGTCAACGACGGGTTAAAGGTTTATATGCAGAAACTGTTAACATGAATTAATGGGCATATTGACTTCAAACATGGTGAAAGTTCTCTTAGTACGAAATAATTCGATACGTGTTATTAATTTTTTCGAAAATAAAAATCTGACGGGTTTATGTGCAGAAACTGTGAAAAACATGAATTAATGGGCCTAATAATAATAATTAATATTAATTGACTGGCACGACATCCCGATACCGCGACTAAGGCCTAGCTACCCGCAACCATCCATGTTGTGCGTGCGAATTTGAACAAGGTTGGAAGGGACCTACAGTTTTATGCCGATTCCGAACGGCGAGTTGGGAGCTTTTTCATAAGCAATTTTACTCTCAGCCGTTTGCCATTTTCTGCTGAGAGGACAGCCGCCGTCGTTTGTCGTTTTTCTTTTTTCGATGTTAGCAGCAACGGAGTTTTGAACCTGGGTTCGAGCGTCGCATTTCATTCGCGGCCAAACGCACTAGCCAGCTGAGCTACGACGGCGGCGAATTAATGGGCCTATTGACTTTAAACTTGGTAAAGGTACTCTTAGTAAGAAAGTACTCTTAGTGTGTTTTTCATTTTTCCGAAAATCAAAATCTGACGAGGTCACCGATGGGTTAAAAATTGTTGTGGTGAAACATTACTTAATACACCAATTGACTTCAAATGTAGTGAAATAACTAGAGAAGTCTTTTTTCATAAAAATCTAACGGGATCATCAAAGTGTTAAGAAGAACTTGATTTATTGCCCTCATTGACTTCAAACTTGCGTGCAAGCCCGCGGGGCACTGCTAGTTAAATGTATATGATTCAATTTAATTATATATATTTTTACTGCTCGATAAATTCTCGCAAGGTCTTACAAAGTATACTGTGACATCACCTAAAAAAAATTAAAATTTACATGTTTTACATATTGGTGATTTACCAAAATTCGGAAAACAAATTTCAACTCTGAGTGCCCCGTTTTTTTTTTTGGGAGGGGGCGTCTAAATTATGCCTGACACGTTGTGTCGCAATCTCATCCAAATCGAACAAGCATTTCAAAAGTTATTAAGATTCGTTTTTAATTATCACAGCATTTCATAGACTCTGATGCACTACGTTTGTACTCGTACGTATCCTTGCAATTCAAGAAAATTAATGGCGTTTTACGAGTAATGTCTCGGCATCACACGGTGTACTAAAGCACGTGCATTATAATAGAATAGGCCATGTTAAATGTCACATATTATAGAAAAGTTGCAGTCTAAAGCGATCAGTTTTTGTTTAGTTTTTAACTGGAAGGCGTTAGATAAACGAAGTGTAGGTACTGAATACAAATGAAAATATTTCATAATCACATCTCGATAGAATGTAAGTGTGGTGCATTTTATTTTCCATCTAGTTGGACCTTTTTCAACATTCTCACATTTTCAAAGAAGTTGTATTAAAGTCGGCATTGCTTGTACTTACAGTCTTTCCACATCTGCTGATATTTTCCTGGGCACTTGGGTTAAACCCCGATGCGAACAGTCCACAGTGAGGCCGCTGCACGAACAGACGCGTGGACACCGCGATTCACTGATTACACCTATACTGCCACCAGGAATGTGAATGCCCACCGAACCGCCACCATAAGGTTCAGCTGCAGCCCTGTGCGCACCGCTGTGGGCAAGTAACACCAACGCAACCAACATCCAAGCATAGAGTAAACATAGAGAAGAGCGCACGTTAGCCCAACTGGTCATCGCTACATGCCCTCTTTCTTGTCCACTTTCATTTTCTATGCCGCCTCCCCCTCCTCCTTTACATCGCATTGGGGGCTGACATCGAATTTGTAGGTGCGTCATCGTAGCACATTAAAGCGATGAAGTCGTATCTAATTGAGAACATAACCATCAAAAGTAAGCAATATGGCAACGCGGTAATAACAAAGCTAACACAGTGCTTACGGTGAGCAACAAATGTAATCCTTTCTATAAACGCAATTATTGTTTAACACGTTTTTATGAGTAGATGATTGATAAAGTGCGCAAAAACATCAATGCAAAATTGAATTCACTTCGATTCGACACTCACTTGGCATACTGTTTCATGGAAATGTTTTTAAACTAGAATTGCACTCAGTCCTGATTTATGAACGCACATTTACATATAAGGGTTGTACTGGCTTTGGGACAAATCACTTTTACAGCAACAGCATTTACCACTCAAACGGGTCACATGTTCGCGACGTTCAATGATTTCCTTCGAGTTCACGTTTATAAAGAACACTCGCATGGGCTTTACACGCACTCACTCAACGTCTCACTTATTGTGAGCGCTGCAATCGTCGCGTTGCTCAACAACTGTTGGTAGGGAAATGGGTAATGGCGACGCTCGATGCACTTTACGCACTTTACAGCCACGAACCCTGGCACATTACCGCTTCAACACGAAAGAGAAACTGAAGTTTCAACTAAGTGAAGTAGGTAGTGGAAGTGTTTGTTATACTGGTTAAATGCAGTGTCGATTGATAGCTTCACTTGATTCGGTTCTTACGTATCTCGAACTCGGCTTCTGTTTCGATTGTTATATTCGGCGAACAACACCTGTAACGAAAAATTGTATAGATGAAAATTGTAGCACGTCAATCAATAATTACACATAAGCTATAAATATATATATAAATATGCCTAATGTTTTTATATACATAATTATTTTATTAATTATAAGGGATCGGAATTATATGCAAGTGCATATTTTTTCGAGCTTCCGATTTGAACGGGACCAAGACAGAAACTTTTTTTATTGAAAAGTATTAAGAATGAGGTAACATATGCACTGCATATTTGCATATGTTTGCATATTTTTGCATAGTTTTTGCATATAAATCCGATAACTATTAATTATGTATAATTAATTATATACATAATATACAAATGTGTATATATTAGGTACATTCATTTCGGTAAGAGCGACAGTTCTGAACCATTAAAACCTTACATCAATTATTCAAGCAAAATCAAACAAATGTATTGCAAAAATTGGGTAGCGTGTTAATATATAGTTAGATAAAAGATAGGTATGTCATTTGTATGAGAAGGGGTGGTTGCCAGAAAATTTTGAAAGTTACAGCCAAATGGTTGACTAAGAAAGCTTAAAAAACATTATATTTACCCACCAATGTCTGATAGGCAAAAGTTATGTAGAAATCAAGGTTAGTATTTGATGTGGTAAGGACAGGCTTACGGTTCTCTCAAAATAATTACTGTCTCCCTTTGAACACACCAGTGACCAATCACGTTTCTAGATTAATCTCTTGCATTACGACTTTTATGGCAAAATGATCCAGTTTTCCTTGCAAACTAGGTTAGGTTAGGTTTGGTTAGGTTAAGGTGGCTGTCTTGGCCTGGGACCTGCCGAAAGACACACTTAGGCCACGGAATGGGCCCGTTGTGATACCACAAGTTGAAAAGGTCTGTCTTACTACAAGTCGATAAGCCTAATTAAGCCATTTCGAAGAGTGGATGAACTCAATGAAGTCTTTTATGCTAACTGAATTGAGTTCACTCAAGTTGTCGAAGAAAGGAGAGCCTAGGGTTTTCCATCTTCGTCTAGATAGAGCCGGACAGTTGCAGAGAAGGTGGCTGATAGATTCCTCCTCCTCCTCCTCCTCATTGTGGCAACTGCGGCAGAAGTCCCAACTGTTGACGCCTAGTCTGAAGGCATGGCGTGCGAATAAACAGTGGCCTGTCAGAATTGCGACGACCGTGCTAATGTGCTGCCTATTAAGCGAGATAAGTGCTCTTGTTCGCCTTTGATTAAAGACAGGCCAGAGCTGTTTAGTTATGGTACATGTGCTCTCCCCTTTCCATCGCCTGTTGGCCATATCGAGGAAGAGTGAACCGATCATTAATTTACAGGCGGCAAGAGGAATGCCTGCCGTGCCTGTGGTGTTAAGGTGCGGGAACGTGGTGCCACGTCTGGCAAGTTCATCAGCTACACAGTTTCCACTGATGTCTTTGTGGCTCGGTACCCAGATAAGGATAATGTTGTGCGCATGCATGTTGTGCAGGCTGTGCGGTTTTCGCTGCTCAAAGACGCATACGTACCTTGGCTGCAACAAGGTAGTGGTCCGAGTCGATGTTCGGCTCTCGGAACGTGCGCACATCTAGAATGCTAGAAGCATCAATCACAATGTGATCAATCTGGTTGCGGGTTATACCTTCTCGCCCGACATTTGCATTGAAGGACGATTTTGACGTTATGGGCCAGGCACCCGTCGTAGAACCAACGGAACTGAACCCAACTAATCTTTATTATAAAGGGTGACCAGATAAAAACTATAAAAGACATTTAAATATAACTACAACGGTGTAGGGTATGAAACTGATTTGGCTTATTATAAAAGCCGTTATACATCAGGCCTCGTCTTCGCTGACAGTGTTTTAAGCGGTTGGTCAAATTTTCGATGACTTGGTTGAGCTGATCGGCTTTGTTTTCTTCACTTCGTACCAATATCTGTCTCGTTGGTGGCTTTAACAGCTTGGGAGACCTCACTATTGGAAAACTTGTCACTGCTATCTGGTCACCCTTTATTACAAGATACAAATCAGTGAAATTTTATAAAAAAAATTGAATTTTCCAAAGTTTGCTGGAACGTCAAAATCGAACAGGGGTGGCACATTACAAAGAGTGGCACGTTACAAAGAATTCCCCTACATTTTGAAAATCTTTTCGAAAAGTAAATTTTTTTTTTTAAATTTTGAAAAATACTCAAATTATGCCTTCCTTTTAGTGTTCACTTTTCAACTAGTCAATGCCGAAATTCATTATTCAAATTGTAATTTAAAAGGAAAAGGATAGACGCAACACACTCTGAGCAGAAGCAATAATTCAAGCTCGAGTCAAGCACAAAGTTGAAATGCTTTACAATGAGTGTTCTCCAACAGCAGATTAAGATAACACATTATGGTATGATAATCGGACAAACACTCCGGCACATACATATGCACATAGATAGTTATGTATGTAGTGGAACAAATCAAATATCTGGCATAGCATAGTGCGTAAAGCTTTATACTGTTTGTTCGAATGTCATACGGTAAATGTGTAAGATAGCTTGGGCTATGGGCAGCACACACTACAAGCTCCAGTCGATGGCTTATATTCTTGCAGAAATATATGAAAATCAATCATTTCCACAAACGATTCACCCAAATGACTACTCAAATTCACATATTATTAACAAGATGGAATAAATATGTCTTAAGTTTAGTAAGTTAACTTCGTCAAATGTTTGAAACAAATATTTGTTATACATATTGATGCCATTAATGATATTTCACATATACCTGTATCATGCACCTAAATTTCTTTGCATATACCTTCTTCAAAAATATTGAGTCATCGGTTTCACATACCAAAACAATTGTAACTTTGAGGTTCATTGTCCCCGTATAGCTACATTTAGTTTTTTTTTACGAATACAAAATAAAATAAATTCGTGTTTTTGCTGATTTTGCTCTTCCAATCAAATGATATCTATATATCTGTGGTCGAAAGCAATAATCGCTTAAGTCGACTTAAGAAGAAATTTAGTTATGGATGCCACCACGTTCCCTTGACTGTGCTCTACGTTTGTGTAAAATCGGGAGTTTGTAACTTTAAAATTAAAAAGTTATAAATAAAAACCTATTCGCATTCCCATAACGAACACACTACGCGCTAAAACTTTAAAACGGCTTCCGAAGACAACGATCGACGGGAGACCTTATGGCGGTACTCACCGAGAAATGGAACCATAGCATTCTAAACCTCGGTGAAAGCAAGGTTGTTGCATTGGATATTTCCAAGGCCTTTGACCGGGTGTGGCATAAAGCACTCGTGTCAAAATTGATTGCCTATGGTGTCGGTAGTACCTTCTCTCGTTGGATTACGAGCTTCCTCTATGATCGCTCTATTCGTGTTGTAGTAGACGGCATAGCCTCGGGAAAGCATTCCCTTAGCGCGGGAGTGCCGCAGGGTTCGGTCCTTTCTCCAACCCTCTTCCTGATCTTCATCAACGACCTGTTGTCGTCGACGAAGAATCCCATCTACTCGTTTGCGGATGACAGCACCATTTGTCATTCATACTCTTTCACAAAGAGTCCCAGCTCTGTGGAGATTGAGAGAGAACGGCGCCGTATGAATGACACACTTAATAGCGACCTACAAACAATCTCCAAGTGGGGTCAAGCGAACAGGGTCGATTTTAATCCCCGCAAGACCCAATGTTGCCTGTTATCTCACAAACGAGTCTCCCCACATCCCAACACATCCCTGGTTATGGGTGGTGTGGGTATTGCGGAATCGGCAGCTCTTGATGTTCTGGGCATGTCCATTAAGAACGATCTTCGCTGGAACGATCATATTTTTGGCGTGTCGAAAGAAGCAGCCAAGTGCCTCGGCTTCCTAAAGCGGTGCAAAAAATATTTCACTCCGTCTGATCTCCGCATTATTTACACTACCTATATCCGACCTAAAATGGAGTTTAACTCGCACCTATGGGCGGGGGCTTCAAAAACCCATTTGGAGCTCCTGGACCGGGTGCAAAACCGTGCGATTAAACTTATAGGGGACAGTAGGGCATCCAGCTCTATTGACTCCTTGGAACATCGTCGAAACGTGGCGTGTGTGGTGTTGTTTTACCGATACTTTTTCGGCAATTGCTCAGTGGAGATGAGCAGTTTGATGCCATCACTCCGGGTATTCCCACGGGCAACCCGTTTGAACACTGGCGCCCATGCATTCCACGTTGAAACGATGTTCCAGCGCACTACGCATTACAGAGAAAGTTCGTTTCTGGCCCGCACAGCGCGGCTGTGGAATGGTCTCCCTGCGGATATCTTCCCCAGCACTTATGATCTCGATGGGTTCAAGGCAAGAGTCCATAACCACTTCACTCTCAACCCTATCTCCTAACCTTTATATCCTTCCTGAACCAACGCAATGCCTCGCATTAATAGGGGTCATCCCCTGCGCGTTTGTTCGAGTTTAAAAAAAAAAAAAAAAAAAACGAGATTGCTCGAAACAGCAATTTTCGACTTAGGCGGTTATGCCTTTTGACCACAGATATATATATATATCATACAGGTAGACCTCGATTAACATGTACCTGGGATATACGGCCTTGTTTTAACACGGTTCACATTTTCCGACACATTTTCGATTAACACGTAAAAAGCCTCGGTCTAACACGGTATTGAAACCAAAAGACCTCATTAATCATTCATATGCATGTTTCAAACAATTAACTACCGTAGCTACTGTGTTAAGCAAGGTCTACCTGTATATCTTATCTTTCTATATATAAAAGAAAGTGGATGAATATGTGTCGATTTCGATGGGTTTTTTTGTGGATTCGTCTTGATTCAGTTCAGATTTATGCGAAAAGAAAATTCCGGAAAATCGATTGGAAAAGTCAGAAAATCCCTACCACGTTTGATCGCGAATCACTTGGGAACGGCTGGACAGAACAAGGTTTATATGAAAGACAATTTTAGGAAAACGGGGCGACATTTTCAGAAATTGTAAGGCGCACGGCATTGAAATTTGGTATAGGGTCGTCACATAGATGTGTCACTCTACTGGCAAGATTTGACGGGTGTTGGATAAGGGGCGTGACACATTTTTTGTGACCAAAATATTTTGAAACTAAGTACGAACCCACCATTTGTTCATAACTTCCGACAAAGGGAATGATGCGGGTATTGGACAAGGAGGCGTGACATCGCCCATACAAGCCAAATCTTTAATATAGAAATCTTCGAAATTGTAAGTCGTACAACATTGAAATTTAGTACTCCGTCGTTCCGTAGATGAGTCATTCTACTGGTAAGAGATTATGGGCGTTAAACAAGGGGCATTGCACATTTTTTGTGACCCAAATTTTCTGCTGAACTATAAGTCGCACAGCAATAAAACTTAGTACGAATCTACCATTTTCCCTTTTGACAGTGGGAATGGTGCGGGTATTGAACAAGGGGCGTATCTTAAGTAAAAATTATGGTAATGTAAGTAAAAATGATGGATGGCATGGTTCAAGCGCAGTCCATTTTTTTTCTTAAACTTAGCAGCAACATTGCTGATTTATGGGCCTCAATTGCATTAACCAGTATATTTTTCTTTAGTTGGTTTTCTTCGTAAATTTTCGTCGCTATAAGTTTGCCATCTCACACAATTCATTATCACCAAAAAAATGTTTTGCGAGATAAAGGTCAGGTTCTGTAGGCAGAACTGGATCTGTATTTTGTTGGGTGGCTTGTTCTGCTTTAACTTTTTTAACAGATATCTCAGTTCAAGTATGATTATGCAGATATAGCCATAAAAGCACACATACTGTTTACCGCGCTACGGGGAATAAATGACCCCGCTATTTATACCAACTTATACAAGTTCTGAACCACTCAAGTTCTAAACCACGAGCACACTCATCGCTGGAATAACAAATTCAAAAACGGTGTGAAAATAAATACCATAAAAATACTACAATACAAAAAGACTAGCAACAACATTAACAATATTTCATACTATAATGATAATATAATTATTTCCCAAAAAAACTATTATTTTACTCATTTCCATACAAAATGTACTGGGAATTCAGTTCCCCATGCACCAATTTAGGGTGTCAAAACCATGCACGGAGTGAAGGTAACTTTGAGCTACTGTATACTTATTTTTTTTTTTGCTATTACGTCTGACTGAATAAATTCCAATACCTACGTTGGATATACAAGCGCATATACGCATGTATAAAGCATACATAAATCCCACTGGATACTGTTACCTATCGTGTCCACATATGTAACGGACACACCGATCTTCATTGGCATTGAAAACTAAAATTCGACTTAATTCATTCTATATGAAAGCCTAAAGCCTCAAAGACTCTATAAAAGATTAATCAGACACCCGGAAGCAGCATTTACTTCACTTAATTCCATAAATTGTTCGTAAGCATGCTGAAACAGCCGAAAATGCATTTAAACTACTATGCTGCCAAGAAGCCCAATGAAAACCATTTGAAGGCCTTTCCAGATACCCATTTGGGATGTGTGTCATATGGCGGTGCATCAAGCAACCGAACTGACGGAGCACAACACAGCAAGCATAATTCATAATTTATCGTTGTGCACTCACACCAGTTTTATTTATTATCTACGTCACTTAATCTCACAAGTGCCTACCTGTCCTCTGCCCGAGAACCCGGATGGCAGTACTTATTTCTGTCTGTCATATTTTTCTAGCTTCTGCTCTCATATGGCATATCTGCTGAGTGCGCGAGCTGTTTACGTTTACTGCTGCTTTATTATTGGAACACAATGTTCATGAATTTTACTGACTGTTTGAGACCTAGCTGATTTGAGTATGAATTACGAAGCGAATGTTCTCCTATGTTCTCTAGGTTTATTTACTTTGCTGCATTCGTAATTCTTCAATAAAAAAATACAATTTGTGCAACAAAATTAATCAGTTCAAACTATAGCTCCAAAGGCCAGGCCGGGTAAGGCAGGGCCCCCAGCCAATTTTTTTTTGTTATTAGTAAAAATATGAGTACAAATTTAATCAGCCCTTACTGATTAATCCCCACTCTGGGAGAGTTAATTCAATACATAAAAACAAATATTAATAACCCTTAAGCTAGTTGCCCAACTTAGGTGAGATTATGAGGTATTGTGAATATAACTTAGACAAGAAAACTTTTCTAGGTATCATATAGGTGAATAATTAAATTTCGAAAAAAATACAAATTATTTACACTCATGTAAAAAGTCAAATATAACCTAAGAATTCGTTATTTATTTAAGCCAATCAAAAACAAAATATGTCATAATTAGGTATCGGATTTATATGCAAAAACTATGCAAAAAATGCAAAAATATGCAAAATATGCAAACATATGCAAATATGCAGTGCATATGTTTGCTCATTCTTAATATTTTTCAATAAAAATAGTTTCTGTCTTGGTCCCGTTCAAATCGGAAGCTCTAAAAAAATATGCACTTGCATATAATTCCGATCCCTAGTCATAATCTCATCTAAATTGGACAACTATGTATAGTAGTTTAAGAGTTATACTACACTACACACACTGTTTCATTTTGCGAGCACCAAAACGACCCATTTCCATGTCTACTTAGCACCCGCCAAATAGTGAACCAATTTATGCAACGCTGTGCAATTCCCCTGAGCATTACATTTGAGTTTTGTGTATTTGCCGTATAGCTCCGTTAAGAAAGGACCTCAATGCGAGGTTATCATTCGACCTCTTTAATTTTTAACGGAGTCTAGTTACAAATGTTTCCAGCTACTCGCGCACGCTGACGACATTATTGTTACCATAACCTTTATTGCTACGAAAGTAAATCTGCTAAAATGGATTTGGCGGTAAATGGGATGTCTAGGTGAGGTTTAGGAGTTTATATATCTTGGCACCGTCATCAATAATTAAAGAGATGTCAGTCTGAAAATTAAGCGAAGGAGACTCTTGCCAACCAATTTAGAAGCAGAGACCTTTCCCGGCCGACAAAACTTATATTCTTAAGGACTCGCATCCTTATTGCAAAATCAGGTTGATCGTTTTGAGAAGTTTTTACGAGAATCGCTTTGCGCAAGCTGCATTGGCCCGATGATCTACCCTCCTATATCAGCAGACATAAATTGCTCGGGTTGCAGTCGTTGTGCGATAGAACTACTCATTACTACCACTACTCATTAGTTTTTGCATCCATCCATTCAATGCCAACATCCAATGTGTAGAATTGTCAAATATATTTAAATAAAATCATTTATAAAATATAATATGAAATGATTTATTCCCCAACGGAACTTGAGATATAACTGTCCTTTTGTCGGCGCTGTTCATAAAACTAATTATGCCTTAAATAAGCCAATTTCAAGATACGTATGACGGGGCAACAAATATAGCAGAGTCATAGACTTTAATTAAACTTTCTCTAGATTTAAGCATAAAATAATCACTATATGTAAAAAGTATATAACACAAAAACTAAAAAGTTTAGTAAAAACTAATTCCAACTATTGATACTAACGGTGCATGAGACTGGAAGCAACAATTGAGTGACCGTCGACGAACTGTGTTAGTCCAATATATTCCAGTGCATATGTTACATACGTCTGTAGTACAGACTCTGTACATATATGACATGCACGTAATGTAAATGTAGAATGTAAGCACTGATACTCAAGCATTACTAATTACAAATAAGACGCTTGGTTAAGAACTCAATATATTGGTTATAAAAAGTCTTACCTCACATATTTCAAAAGTTTGCCCAAGACGCAAACTAATACGTTGTAAAAATGGGTCAGTTTTCAAACTAATTCAACGTGTTTAAAGTGTCCTCCAAATAACGAAAACATAGTTGAAGAGCACACAACTTATTGTTAATGCATAATTATTGATTAAAGTTGTATTGTATTACAATTAATCTGCTCTTGAAGCCTGCAATTTACTGTTTTTGAGTGAAATATATTTAAAAAGCGTTAAATATATACACACACACACAAACACACAACTCAACAGTCAAGCACGCGATGTATCGAATTTCACATTGCTTTATGGCGCACATGAAGAGGGCTGTTGACAGTGCCCTTCTAAGTCATTTAACATTTCGTTTGTCCTTACTCATTCAGCACCATGGGAGACGCGTATTGCGTAGAAATCACAGATATGACTCAATATGCACTGCCTTCCTGGCCGCGTTTGCATACTTAATCATCCCCAGTGAAATATTCCCTAAATTTGCAAAATATTTTCTTTCATAATTTTATTTTCTGCGACCCCAAGCAACATATGTATGTTCGTAAGTCTTCATATGTATATGAAAACATGTTTATACGGCTCACGCCGAGGGTCGCACGCGCAGAAATTGAGAAGAGATGGTTCAGTTATAGCAGTTTAGTGCGTGTGCGGTTTTATAAAAAAATGTAAACAATTTCAATGTTGTGTTTTAACGTTGGGTATGTGCAAGATGATGTTTGTGGCGTTCCTAACTTTGTTTAATATTTGTGTGTTTTAAGTTATGCGTTCTTTCGTCGTGGATCGCGTAGAGTTCCTGTTGCTAGTGTGAGTGGCGAGAGGAGTCACACTCGCACCGACACCGATGGTCAGGGTGAATCGGTGGATATATAAAATAGTATACATAAAGGGTAAGAATTAGAAACAGTAGTACATAACGTAAGTATATTACAGGATACAAAAAAATCAGGGATGCAACAGGTAAGTAGTGCTTATGTTATTAGTAGTAGTAGTTGATGCGCGGCGGTGGCATGCAACGACGTTGCCCTTGTTTGATGGAGTTGATTTTGATCAGGCTTCTTCAAGGGATTGGGGCCATTCCACCATAGGGATTCCATGCAAGGTCTTGGTACTTGCATCTGCCAGTGCCTATAATAATTTTTCGGATTTGGTTTGTACGATTGACGATGTACATCTTATTCAACGCAGGGACTATTTGTGAATCCGTCGAGAAAAAGGTGTCTTCAGGATCTAAGTAAACGGTTTTAAGGGCTTGGCGAGTTTGAAAAGAAAATCGAATATTGTTCGTTTCCAAAGGTTATAAAAATTTCGTTTAAAAAAGTGTTTTGTACAATGCTGTGATTAAATGTTTGTGATGTTTAAAATCTTGTTATACACTATGATCAATAAGTACCGGGACTGTGTCAAAAAAACAAAATTTTTGTATTCTTCTGGTAAATTTATTTTATCCCCTTCAAAATAAGCCCCATCTGAAGCAATACACATATGCCAACGCTTAATCCAATCGTCCATGCACTTCTGGTAAGCCGAAGCAGGTATAGTATGGCCTTCAGCTCTCGCGTCGCATTTTCTTTTATGACCTCTATGGACTCAAATCTCTTTCCACGAAGCGGTAACTTGAGTCGAGAGAGCAGGAAAAAGTCACATGGTGCCATATCTGGAGAATAGGGAGCCTGATCGATGATATTCACACTGTGTTTGTTCAAATAATCGCGAATAATGTGTGCTTTGTGAGACGGCGCATTATCGTGGTGCAAAATCCAGCTGGTGGTGGTGCAAAATTATCCATTGTAAAATGCGACGAAGTACAAAAAGTTGACTGACGCTAACAGCTGCCAAACAAAAACGAATGATGCAATCCCGCTCAAAATTTGACACAGATGTCAGTTAAGGTCCTACAGACCTAAAAACATTTTTTTTATTTTTTTTAAATACACAGTCCCGGTACTTATTGATCATAGTGTATGTATAATAGTTCAAATATATGTAAGTGGCGCCTGCCTTGCAAGCACCGTCGAAGTTGTAAGTATATAAGGTGAGTATGCAGGGGAGTAATAATATAATAATTAATAATAATTGACTGGCACGACAGCCCGCTTACGCGAGACTAAGGCCTAGCTTCCCGCAACCACCCGTGTTGTGCGTGTGAATTTGTACGTGGGTGGAAGGGACCTACAGTTTTATGCCGGTTCCGAACGGCAGGTTGGGAGCTTTTTCATAAGCAATTTTTACTCTCAGAGGGGAGTATGATCCAAAAAATTGCTTGTGCAAAATATGGTTTCAAATGGAACTGATCTCAAAAGTTGTACGCAACCTCGTCCCTCTCCCTAAATGAAATCCTGTGTGGGCCACTGTAACATATAACTGTATGTTGCGAAGAAGGTTTTAAGTTTGTGGAAGGCGCCATGAAAGCAACCATGAAAGTTGTTCACTATGCTATTGAAACCAGTGCTGCTATTAAACCAGTAAAGCAATAATTTAACGCTGGCTCTATGAGTCATTCTAAATAAGCAAGCTAAAGATATTTCATATTACAATTTTAGGTTGTATGGGAGGTGCACCCCCCTGTCGGGCCGTATTCCTACTATGTGGTAGGAAACCCAAACCCCCCTTTGTGACCGGGGGTTTTGGGGTTCAAAACCAAATACAACAAATGCTTGTTCAAAATATGGTTCGAAATGGTATTGGGCTCAAAAGTTATACGCAAATCGAAATTGTTTATGTTATAGAAGCCATTTTGTTAAAGTGATCTTTTAATCAATCAACTTAATTAATCTTTTAATATTGTACTCCAAACTGTGATGATGTGAACTGTGATGCTCCGTTAGAGAAAGTTCCCCCGCAATAAATTCAGGTCAATCGATTTGGTAAATAATCATCCAACTCCAGTACGTCACCGAAACGCAAGATCTGCGGAAAATATCGCTGCTGTGCGTGAAAGTTTACGTGGAAAACTAAGGCATCAATTTCCAGTCGTTCACAAGAACTTAGTGATTTAATATTTGCAATAATAATAATTGACTGGCACGACAGCCCGATAACGTGACTAAGGGGCCTAACTACCCGCAACCATCCATGTTGTGGGTGTGAATTTTTTACAAGGTTGGAAGGGACCTACAGTTTTATGTCGATTCCGAACGGCGAGTTGGGAGATTTTTCATAGGCACTTTTACTCTCAGAGGTTTGCCATTTCCTGCTGAGACGACAGCCGCCGAAATAAAAATTTTTGTTTTTTCTTTTTTTTCGATGTTAGCAGCAACGGAGTCTTGATTTTACTTGGGCCTTTGGGCCGCTTTTGTGTAATTTGAGCTTCTTTCATACAAAAGTGTGTAAGAAACAGTAAAGAGACTAACTTTATGAGGGCAATCGGTAAAAATATCGAAAAAAAAGTTGTTTTGTTTTTGTGTAAAAAAAAAAATTCGTCGATACCAAAAATTACCCTTTAGTTCCCATTTTGGGTCTTTTTTAGGAAATTTTGGTACAACACATTCTTTTTTATGGGGCAACCGTGCTCGCAACCCATCTTAGCTCACGCTATATAACACCTCGCCAACATAATCATGCTACAGAACCGTTTTTTTTTGCTCCCATCCCCTGCCATTCTCATGCGATGTGTGAAAGTATATGTATATTTATAGTCAGAGGCTGTGCTTACTTGCGGCAAAACGTATTTCTCACTCGATTGCGCCGTTGTTCATTTTTAATATTCATAGTGTTTACTATATGAGGAATGTGAAAAACTATGGTCTGGCAAGTCCACTAGAATGGACTATGCCTTTACCACGCTACAAATAATTTCACACTCTCGCTGCCAACAATAAATATTTAAATTGATCGACTGGTACCGTCGAAGTGCTAGCACAAGCACGAATGCCAAAGCTTTAATTGCACGTTAAAACATAAATCAAAGTTTTCATTGGAATTCGTGAATCGTTATAACGAAGCAGCATTTTGAAACTTGAGCAATGTGTGAAGCGATCTGACGCCATATATATCCAGACCCACAGAAAACGAAATGAGGAAAAAATTAAGAATATTGAATGAAACCAGTCATACAGTTTTGTCTATGAGATCAACATAAAAATAGCAACAATGAGCTTTTTGCTATTAGGCGTGTAAGAAATGATTATTACAAGGTACGTTCCCAAGCTAAGAAGTCTTTTGAAAAAAAGGTATTTAAAAAAAAAACGTATTGCCAACTTCTGGCAGTTACATGCGTCGAAAAGGTAGGTCCTGCACTGAGATACTGCTACCATGACGTATGGACGAATAGAAACAGAGTAATGATAGTAAGTATATTTGTGTCAACGGTACAAAAATGAGCAAAGGGCTAACATAAAGTTTTTTTTAACTTGTACCTTAACACGTTGTATCCTTTTCTGTAGTTTTTAATTTTAACATAAACTCCGCTATGGCTTATTATTCAAACACTGGCGACAATACACCGCGATCGGCGATTAGCATTTAACCACAGTAAATAACACGCATCGAGCACAAACCAACTGTACAATAGACATTACAACACAATATGCATTCCTCACAAATATTCAACCACGTTACACATCCAACATACATTAAATTTTTCACATCCACAAGACGTTTCAACAAACATCTTTCAGAAACATTTAACATTGTTCAGAACACATTGTCTTTAACCCTTTCCGGAAATTTGTTCGATATATCGACGATATTCGAACATTTTTTTTTTTTTGACAGCGAACGCACTTTTTATGAAATGGCTTTTTAATTTTCTTTAAGTAGGCTGAGTTGTATCATTCTGTTTAAAAATATAAATCATAATAGCCGTGGCTATACAGTATGAGTGAGTTTTGTAAGCAGCTCTTTGCAAGAATTAAAAAAAACAGCAAGAGGCGGCGCTTCCGCGAAGAGACTTTTTATCATAAACCTTTGAATAGCAAAAAGCCAAATAATTTTGACATTTTTCGCGTCTTTAAAAAAAATGTCGTAAAAAAATATCGTACAAATTACGGCAATGGCTACAAAGCTTTGTACGATCGCACAAATAGAAGACAAAGGTTGCAAGTTATGTTTCCATTTTTTTTAAGTTATGGGTTTGTTAACAGATTTTTTAAATTTTCTTGAATTCCACGCCCATCTGTAAACCAAGAGACTAATAAAATTTGACTATTCGGCAATTTGTAAAAAAAAAAAATGTAACAACAAGGACGGTTATATAAGGCCGAATAAATGTGACTCAATTGTACACATATGTAATTTATACAAGTTTCGGTAAAAATGAAATCACGGTTTGATTTCTTGTTGTTATAATTTATGTTTTGTATCGAAAAAAATCAATGAATGATTCAAAAAACTTAAAAAACCGAAACACAAATTTCATTTAATTTCAATTTTTACTCCTTTGCGGACCATTGTACGATATATCGTACAAAATTGATTGAGCTGTAATTCTCAACCTAAATGATTTTTTTTATATTTTGTTGTATTTTATTGCTTAAATGTTCAATGAGAGCCAATATTTTGAAGAAAAAATTATTATCTCAAGAAATGCGGAAATTTTCGGAAAGGCTTAACAAATACGATTTAATTGAAACTGAGCAAAATGTATACCCCTTTTCACCTTTCTTGTTGTTGTTTCGTTTTCAGTGCATTTAACAACCATATGAATATTATTACTTCTATGTAACATATTGTAACTGTTTATGTTTTTAAAGTTGAAAGCAGTGGCAATAAAACCTCTGTCCTTCAATTTAGATAAGAATAAAGAAATCGCTAGGTGAGCTTAATACTTGCAAAATGCGTTTTGTTACAGCTTCACCGCCCGGAAATAGAAATGTCAAAATATGAAAACTTCCTTCACTGGAAAACCATACAAAAAACCTTTGCCGTTGTCATGCAGCTACCACAAAAACCACCGAAGCAACACGAACGTCACAACTAATATCACTTGATTGTGAAAGCAAAGTCAACTAGAAATGTTGGTCGCAGCCCATGTGGAATAAATAGACTTGGCCTTTCAGAAAGCAGTGAATTGTAGCGCGCGTTAATTATGGGAAGATTTTTTAATGTGAACAACAACGGTGGGCCCAACCTCTAACAACAAAAGACCAATTGAATAATTTGATAAAAGGGAGTGACCATGCATTTGAATGGGAAATAAATTACTGGAAATTGCGAAGACTGTAAACGAAAAGGAAAAATAAATTGTGTACAAAAGTCAACAATAACAACAACAACAAGAGTCAAACTCATCTCAAGTCACGATGTGCTGATGAGTATGCGGATGCGTTGATTAATCTAAAGTTGCTGATTATGTACAGACACCATTCAGAATAAAAGATAAAAAGAAGGCACATACATTTCATGCTTGGTTACGCTCAATTTAATCGCTACGACTATTACTTATAGTAGAATTAGAAGGTGAACGACAGGAGACAGAAACCCCGAATAAATTGTAAAAAATATTGTACATCATTGCGTCACATCATTGAATATTGTACTTTATATGTTTTACACAAATACATGCATTTTATATGTATAATTCTCACACTATATGTAAAGCATGTCAGCCGGTTAAGACATTGAACTGAAGCGAGGCTCGAATTGTAGTGTTTACTTGATAAGTGCGATTGTGCCCAACAAATGGACAAGACAAATTCAAGCATCATCATAGCTTGCTTCTAAAATTCGTATAATGTTTTTAAAACCGCTTGAAATACTCCTAAGCCTGGATCTCAAGTCAGAAACCGCTATCAGGCCAAATACGGGTGTTATTTCTAAATTATTTCATTTCATACAAAGAAATTAAGAATCTATGTTATATTCAATATTCTGTGCCACAACGCATTGCCAAATAATACCGTTTCTCGAAATGGATTCGTCCAACGAACGATTGAAAACTGCTGCTTCAATCAAAGCTACGCAGTTTGTTTTTATTTATTTAGTGAGTTAACATTTTATCACTAAGCCAAAACAAAAATAATACAGCACAACAAGAAAAAATTGGAAAAAGAGCAACAAAGGAAGGAAACACAAGCCGAAAAAGAAAATCACCAAACAAAAAGTATTTGTCGATATTCAGAGAAAATTGTATGCGACATCTCTGAGTTTAGTCCATCTGTCCACTCGCCACGTCCATTCCTATGCGCCCCATTCAATACATTTAGCATACATATAAACATATACAAATACACCATAACGGCGTCTCCCCTTCCTTTCCGCTTCTGGTTGGCTACAAATACAGATACCGGTTTTGAAGTGTGGTGAACAAGCAACAAGAGTGCGCTCATTGCGAGATTTAATCGCCAAGCAGCGAATAACTACACGGGCATACAATAGCAAGACACATTTAAGATGGTCGGGAACTGGTGAAGTATTGAAGTTTGTTTCTAGGTGTTTGACTGTCGATGCTGCATTTCGTTTTTTCATTTTAACTTTTTCGCTGTTGCCGTTGCAGCCTCTGACGTTGTGGTTAAATGATGCAAAGTAACTTTCCGTGCTTTATTTTGCAAGAAGCTAAGACTTAATTATGAATTAGCAGCTTTGTAAACAGCAAAATTTTGCAAAATTGTAAACAGCAAGCAGTTTTGTCATTTGAGTATTTGCCCAATAATCGCCGAATCATATTACTTAGCAGTGTCATAAATTACAACGTCAATACATATCGTTGATTTGATGGGCATTTAGTTCGATTAATAGTGCACTGACCCGATTAACTGCGTCTTTTTTCACAATTACTTGCTCAACAAATACTTTCATTCTACAAACAATTGGAGTTTACAATTTTTTTATCTCTTATCAGAGACAAAAAAAACGAGGTTTTTGTTATCGCTCATTCTCCCACTTCAAACTTCATCCAATTTTGAAAATACTATGCACGCACTATGTACAGAATAGGCATCGCAATCCCGAAGTCGCGGACATTTTCCAGCCCCGAAAATCCCGGGATTCAAACTCTCTATCCCGGGAATTTCGGGATTGCATTTACAAAATTTTAAAAATTTTGGAAAATTCAGACGAAATAAATTTAACTCCAAAAAACGATTCCTTTACTGAGACTTTGACAAAAGAAATTAACCTTTTTTGCAATGGAGGGTATAAAAAGAGTCTTAAGCAAAAGGCTTATAATTATTTACTAAGCATTTAAGCAACAAGTGGTGAATCTGAAACATGTTTCTCTTCGGCAGGGTTTATTTGCAATAAAATTCGCTCTAGATTAGGTGACAGAGCACTTAATGTCTTAGTATTTTTAAGATCTCAGTTTTAATTTAACTAAAACTAAACTTGTTTATCGAAATCGAAGTAAAATTTAAAAAACAAACAAATGCACTGGTTGGTTGGTTGGTTAAGTGGCTGCCTCTGTATGAGACACACTTAGGCCTATGGGCCCGTTGTGATACCACAAGTTCCACCCGTTTGAAATGTGTATGCGACACTGTTTTTTCCAACATGTGATACAACACACATTTCAAACGGATGAGGGAAAGGGAGGGAGGGGACCTACAGTTTAACGCCGAATCCGAACGGCGATTAGCAGTTTTTTCTTTCACACTTGGAGGTTTTGCCATTGCCTGCCAAGAGCGCACTTGTGCGATTCTTGTAATTCTCATTTCCTTCATGTGGATAGCGATAGAAGTAAATGAGTGTTTTTTCCAGCCCAAGCCAGGAATCGAACCTGGGGCGCTCGGTATGAGAAGCCAGCGCGCTACCCGCTGAGCTATCGAGGCCGACAAATGCACTATTTATTTTATTTTTTTTTAATCAAATTTGCATATATGTATATGCAGTATATGAGTGATATACATATCGCTCCTTCGCTGATGATTGATTATCTGTCAAAGCCACGTTGTAAAAAATAGGGGGATTCACTCAAATGACGACATGACCAATTTTTTGAAAATTCTGGGATTAAATCCGAATTGGAATTTTTAATCCAGAAAATCCCAGGATCGCAAAATGACCAAAAATTGCGATCTCTAGTACAGAAGTATACCTAATGCTTTGATATTAAGTGTCAAAGAAAACTCTACAGCAGCACTAAGTCGATAATGTGCAGCGACCCTTAAGACACATTTACCTTGCTATCTTCAGTAAAAAAAGTAACTACAACCAGACTTAAATCAGGGAAATTTTGTCGTCTACCTCTTGTAATGCTCGCCAATGTGTATACAGTTCCTACAGTGTACACAGCCGAGCCACCAGTGAATAACAAGTAAAAGCCTATATGCCTTCTTAATTATACACACATACAAATTATGTGGTACCCAAGTGAGTTGTTGTTTATTTAGATCTTATTTTTATAAGTTACATTAATTTCTATTACATAATACTGATATGAGCAATGTCAAATGTTATAGAGAAAGGAGAAGATCAGAAAAAGGAAACTAAGTTGTAATGTAATGGTGATATTTGAATTCAGTGATTGTTGGTCGACTTGTTGAGTGATTGATAATGAGAAGACATGCATTAACTTTACAAGATTAATTAACTAATTGATACTGATATTGATTGTTTTTTAATACCAAATCAAACGCTTAATTAAAATCCAAAATATTTAGGTAAAAATGTCTCACTGCTTTCGATCTAAATATATTTAATAGCAGATATTTGAGGTGATTGAATTATTTATCCGAGCTTTCACCCTTCATTAAAAGTTCAACATAAATTTTCGAAAATTTCTTTGTTCATTCTATTGCGCAGTAAAATTTTCCTCTAAATTTTTGAGCACAACAAAAAATCAATTAACCAGTCGTCCAGAGTGCTTATAGCGACATATCTGTCAGTAGGTTGTCAAGAAAAGGGTCAGAACAATAACAAAAAAAAACTGTAATCAAGAAGGTTTTCAAGCAAGGATCAGGGCAAAACCAATCTAAAGTAACTGTCGTGGCAACATTGGGGTCGTGATTGTGTTAAATGCAGAAAGGTATTGTAAATGTAAAACATTTTTTTTGTTAGGATTTATTTAAAAGTTTCCAACAAACAAAAACATAAATGTCTCGATCTTATAAAAACTTGTTAAGGGGGGAGACTTGTCTAGGACATCTAAAATGAGGACAAATTCAAATTGCTGTGTATATGTATATATTACAAAAATCGATGAAGTAACCTTACAAGTACAATCTGGAGGATAAAAACTGACAAAAAAAATGTTTTTCACTTTCAAATAATTATATTATATCGTCCAAAAGCAAGGTTGTTTGGAGCGCCGAGCTACCGGAAGACCTTCTATGCGGGCGTGATAGCAGTCGTTATTTTGATCCGAAACACATAAATTCAAAAAAATTTTAATCTACATGAAAATACCTTCTATTTGAACTAAAATATTAAAAAAATTTTGAAAATACGAAAAGTTGTGGGTCTCCAAAATAAAAGTTCGATTTTTACAGCGAAAATTTATAATTTGTACGCAACAAAAAATTATTTATTATTAATTTGTATGTAATTTTTTTAGTTTAAATAGAAGCCTAATTCATAAGCTTTCGAAAAAGTCCTGGTTTGTAGAAATCCGTCAAGAAATATTGTTTTTATTACGCCCGCAGTTTTGAAAAATACTGTTTTGAGAAAATCACTTTCAAAGTTTAACATGCGCTTATCTGCTTAGTCTACGCGTGGCGAGTCAGAGGCTGTTACTTCGAAAATATTTCGAATTTCGACTTGAAATTTTGTAGGATTATTTTTAGATATGTATTCGAATGATGAAAACTATTTTCAAAAAATGAATTTTTTTGACCCTCTAAACGAGTCTCCCCCCTTAAGGATTTGTTGAAAATAAAAACAGGATTCAGGAAACATTGTTTCGACGCTTCCAATTTTAATTTCAACAGTTTTCTCAAAAAAGGCTTGAAATTCCTTTTTTCATACGGCATGAGAAATCTTTAACAATGAAAAAAAATATGTCGATTCTTTTATATCACTAAATGTACATACATAACTCACAAATTCCCATGTAATAACGTTATTAAAAAGATATAATTCCTGAACACCTTATTATATAAATATGTAAATATGCAACGTAAATTGTAAATTTATTTTGTAAATCTATTTTGTATTAGCATAGTCTGTCATTTTATATATTAGACTAAATAAATTAAATTAAATGAAATGAAATTATAATACATATCTTAATAAAGTACCCACAAAATAATAATATAGATATTAACACAGTGATAATAAAATTCAAAACCAATTAATGAATTAAAAATCATATTGCTACGGCCAAACCGTCTTAGAGTTTTAATTTGTGTCAACTTTTCAGCTTACGAGGACTGCACTCATTGGACAGCTGACAATACAAATACACCATTTAATTTCATGGTCACATGTTCTAGATGTTTAAATCCCGTAAAACTTCCCAAGTAACCCTAGCTACAGTGGCTCAAAATTAAAATGGAACAAGTAACTTCACAAGATATGGATCAAAAATACTGAGTCGTAGTTTGAAGCACCAATTAAAATTAACAATTGATATGAAAACTTAGCAAAATCAGCAAAAACAGGAATGTATTTTCTTTCTTCCTTAATTAAAAAAATTCCAAATACAGTATTTTTCGTTTATAACAAACCCGTTTAAAACGAACTTCCGCCTAAAACGAACCAATTTCAATAGTATGCGCTTTATGTTTTCGCTTATTACGAAAAATTAAAGCGAACTTTCGGTTAAAACGAACCATTTTGCCCAGTCCCTCGAAGTTCGCTTTAAGCAAAAACTAGTGTATAGTTATACGTGGACAATGAACCTGAGAGTTAAAACTGAATGAAAGCAAATTCAGATGACAACAATGCAACAATATTGAAGGAACAATTAGTTCAATACTTACTTGGGATGGTAAGTTGTTTAATAACAGCTTTCATACATTTAGACATTTATTGTACCAACTTTAGACTATCGATTTTCACCCACTCTTCGATTATGGCTGCCTATAGCTAATATTAAAAAAAAAAATTGGGTGGGACTGCAATTTGTTCTCTAAAAAGCTCTACATGCTCGATAGTGTCGAAATAAGACACATCACATATTTTCTTTAGCACATTCGGACAGTTGGTATAGTTAAAACGAAGCTTCATTATCAATGATAATTGTAGTTCCATCAGAGTACTGGTAATGAAGATACATTTAAGACACCGATTCAAAAAGTAATGTGTCCAATGTACAAACGTGGGCTGCTCTACAACTGTACAAATGTGGAAAAACAACTTGAACCAAGTACCCCTCCAACTTAATAATAAAGTATTTTTGCATGTAACATTGTTGTATTGTTTTTATATTTATTTGCTTCTATTTTAATATTGCGATTTATTGTCCACATATAACTACATTTCAATTTTTTTACGAATGAACAAAATAAATACATATCTGTTTTTGCTAATTTTAGCTTTGATATCAAATGTTTTTTTTAATGATAAAGTTAATTTGCTAATTCATACCTATGACTCAAAATTTTTGATCTGTATTTTGTTAACTGGCTTGTTTCATTTTAACTTTGAGCCACTGTAAGTACATTGAAATAGTAATACTCTATACATCGCCCCTTTTCCATCATCAGCATATTTATTGCTAATTCATTTTACAAGAACTACAAGTCCACAGTGTGTCAGCCCAACAACCAGTTAATTCGCCACACCAAATTTTTGGGAAAAGCTAAACAAATGTATACATACACACACGTCTACGTAAACACTTTTATGAAGGCGTGTGTGTGTCCGTTCTCACAAACACAAAGATTTTTGGCGTCTGCACATTTAAATAAAATAATTACGGTTACTATTAACATTTAATTGCTTTACACGAAAAGTATACAATCAAAATATCGAAACTACACAAGAAACACAGAAAAGAAATACATAGCAGACCTGCCATTAGGGGAGTAGCGTCCTGCAGACTAAAACATACGAGTAGACGACTGTCCATGCAACCTGTGTGTACGCCGAATGCGGAACACAGGTAAAATATGTGAAGATTGGTAGAGACGTGTTTGCACAGTAAAAAAAGATACTAAACATTGATTGCAATTGCTTTAAAATGTGAGCTATATTTCATTTTATTTAGCCCCTGTTATTGCCTGATTTATTGAAATTGCTTATAACTTAATGAATGAATGAATTGAAGTTTTTGTTGCAGGCGTGTAAAAGCTAAACTTCGCAAAGGAAACCGTAAGAACCGTAAAAAGTTCAAACAAACTTACCATTCCTCCTCAAACAACAGTGATCACCTATTCCATCACTTCTTGCATTTCCGCCAGTGTTCAAGCCAACCGGAAGATGTCCCTATCGACAATAGCACAAACAGCCTTGCTACAGCGCACAATCAATTTATTTTTGGCGTGCCTTCAATTTTACTATTCGATTTCGACATATGCTCTTATTCCACTTTTCTTTCCATTTAATTAAACCACCTTTTATTTGTAATATTTTTGATTCTAATTTCCAATTTGCACTCTTTAGTTTGATGCAACTTTCAGTTTTCGATTTTCGGTGTCCTCCTTTTTCTCGATTTTGTTTCGCTTTTGCGTTTTCGTGTACTAACGAAATCAAGCATTTAAAGTGCAAATGGAAATCTTGTTTGCGCACCAACACATAAAAACACTCCTTTAATTCTTTTCTCATTCGTGCATTCGATGAAATTTATCGCTTCTTTCGTTTGCATTAATATTTTAGATATTTTCGGCTCTCAACATAACTGAATATTTTCACTTTCCATCCACTCTTTTATTTAATGATTAATATATTGTGGTTTTTCTTTTATTTTTAATAGGTAACCAAAAATTCAGGTTTACCAAAACATTTAAACACTGCATCCGCTCGCCATTCTTTTTTCTACGCACAAACTTTTTCGACTGAAGTTGTGAGTTGAGTAAACGCAACTCTGTCCACTGAGTGAAATTTAACACTCCGAATTCGGTATGCAATAGAGATGGCCTAATATATTATGATTTGTTTCTTTTAATTTTAATAGGTAACAAAAAATTCAAGTTGCCAAAACACTTAAACACTGCCGCTCACCATACGTTTTTCTACGACCAAAATTTTCGACTAAAGTTAATAAAGTTGTGAGTTGATTAAAAGCAACTCTGTGCACTGAGTGGAATTCAACACTCCGAATTCGGTATGCAATAGAGATGTGCCTTATATGCGCATCCGCATCCGCACTCTGATTTTGTCGGAGATGTATCCAGCTATAGCGGTTATACCTTACTCCGTGTTCTTATTACCATAATATAACATTAGAATAAATTTAATGAAATCGAGAGCTACACTACCATGAACTACATATTCACTAGTAAACATTTTGTATCCAAAATAAATTCAATAATAATTTTACGTCTTTGGCCGGTTCTTGATAGTTCGCTTACTTTCAGTGTTCCACAAAGTTCCAAGTGAATAACATTACGTATGGATTAGAATAATTAATTATACTTATGAAAAAATTATATGGAAATTCCGCCAAATGGCCGCCGCGGCTCTGATCACAGGCTCTTGGTCCTTTTCGATTCTCGATGACATATGACAAGGTTAGGTTAGGTTAGAATCTCGGCCTTAAGCCGTGGCTTTGGATCTGGAAATTGTTGGTCCAATGCGTTCTTCGTTTATCGCAACAATCATAGACGACAGCCGTCAAATTTCAGAGTTGCTCAAAGAAAACATTTATAAATTTAAAGCATGCACTTTTATTGGGACACCCTTTACCCTATCCGTAGAATACGCTTAGGTTTTTATATCATATATGTACGTATGTATCTCAATTAATGCAAGGTTGATATTTTCGGAGTAAATTTATTTTGTACGTAAGTATATCAAAATTAAAAGAGATATTGAGATATATTTTGACATTACTCACTCACATGTCTCCTAATATGCCTTACTCAAGACAGTCCGAAAATACGAAATTCCATGTTGCCACATTACGAATAAACTTATATGTAATAAAAAAACATAATTTCTTCACACTTAACAAGCATTTTCACTAATTTGTGTAAAAATTTATACATAAGTCTATAAGTTTTTAAAAGTTATTAAGTATGTACCGTCGTTTTTTGTGTGTTATATTGAATGTAATCAATAGTCAATATGCCAAAGAATTGTACAGATAAAGCCACTCACCCTCGAAATAAAATTATAAAAGCGTAGCAATGGTGTGACATCGTAAGTATTATCAAAGATATTCCATTAACAAATATGTATATTAAGGTGTAACATTGCTCTAGGATTGTGGGGAAAAAATGATTTATTGTTTTTGTTTTAGATAAGATTTTAGGGTCATAAAAATGAAAAATTATCAAAGATAAAAAAGTTAAAATCTCGAATTTTCTGTCGCATGGATCAATTTAAAATTTTAATAGTTCCTTTAAAATTACCTTTTCTAAAAAGTGCATAGCTTTGAAGTTTATTAAAAAATTTGTATAGTTTTTATTTTGCATTTTTGCATTTATATATATATATAGTTTTTCTTCATATTTGACTTAAAAAATCGTAGTTAGGGAACATATTATATATTACAATCCATTATGACTCCATACTTCAATATTTGTAAACCATCTCTAAAATAAATCGTCATACTTACCTTTTTCAGCCGCTAGGGGTGTTACCCTTATAACTAAAAACCAAATTAAATTTTTTGATGAGACTAAATTTATTAATGCCCTTCATCCATCTGCCCATATGTGTACATACATATGTATGTACATTACTTCGTGTTTTGATTTTCATTTCCGTTTTCATTGATAAATGTGTTGTTCTTCGACAATTAGAGTTTCACCACAGTCAACACAGTAACATTTGGATACTTATACATATACTCTACGAATAGCTTATTCTGCGATGCAGTGACATGTCGCATGCGCACTCGCTTTAGGAGCAAACAATAAAGCAGGCATACAATTTTATGAAACGCGACTTTTACAACATGACAGAGATTAAAATCGAAAAAAAATTCATTGGCACAATCGGAAAGAGACCAAATTCAACTGCACGATTTTATTTTTACGTGCTCATAACAAAAGAAAATTAGCCTTCTTTTATTATATTCTCCGTAATGACCACATTGAGAGACACGGCCCACGCCTCGAATGAAACCCCCAGCAGAATCACTTTTTTTTGTTATTTTTCCATCGGACTCGCTTATGTAACTAAAAATGCTTCTGATTGCATTCCAACAACGGATTATCTCTTTATTAAAAAATAAGTTATCTCGTAACATAATAAAAAGAACAAGCAGACGCTGGATCGCTACATAAATTTTTGAACAGGCAATTAAATAGTATTTGATCCGATGAATCAATCAAAGATTAACGCATGTATCGCAACCAAGATTGACAAAAGAAATCTAGGTTCATCTCATATCACACCTTTACCCTCAATACATATGTATGTATCGATTCGTACATAAAAGCCGCACCTTACAGCTGTTCATTGTTCATAAACATGTTTTACGTATCTCAAAAGCACACCATCCATCGTATGACACTAATAGCTCAATAACTTAATTACATCTCAGTTTCATGTGGTTGCGTACATGCCATTAGGTGAGGTTGATATTAATATCTAGTCATAATATGATTTCAGAAGTTTAGTACACAGCAACTCAATTGAACATTTAAATGCTCTTAAGTGTTTTAAAGACACTTCAACACTAAATATTCCAAATGAGTCCAAATCTTAGTAACGTTTTGCAACAAATGTTTTATCTTCTTCGTGTGTACAATACATGTACATGTACTGACATCAATTATAAGTATGCATAAATTTAAATATTCTCGGAATCGCTACCTAAATTTATATACTATATACATTTATTTATTTATGCATATATTCTACTATACGTATGTTTAAGTGTTGCATTGAGTTAAATCACAGATGTATTATTTGCCACTTTGTCGGCATCGAGAGCTGCAATAGCTACACTTTGGCCGAGCGGCTCAGCGTTAAATATCAGATTTTCAATGGATCGAAAGGAAACATCATGCTGTGGATGAATTTCTTGCAATTCACGAGATAGAGCGGATGCCGCGTCTGGTCGTAATCGTGTAGATGAACGGAGCACTGTGACCACATCCTCTGCAGTGAAAGGTCGTTGTATCTGAGACGAGCGTTGTAACATCCGTGTTGCAGAAGCAGGTCGTTCAGTCACTGTACTGGTTAATGGATGATGTTGTTTCAGCAGCACATTTTTTCGTCCTAGTGACATAGATCGTTGGCTGCTGCCCTCTAACGCTGTATATGTAGCGACGGTATTATCATTGTCATTGCTTCCAGATGGACTTGTGCTGTACTCTGGTGGAAGACTCTGCTGATTTGTCTCCATGTCCACTGCTAATGTAGGCCGCGAACGCCCTCCATCTCCCAAGATGCTATAGAAATAGAACAATTCACTGAGGTATATAATTTACAAAAATAATACTATATAACAAAATAATTACAGTCTTGTACTCAAAATTTTGATTTCTCTCGCTTTTAAATTATTTATAAATTAATAATAATAATAATAATTGATTGGCACGACAGCCCGCTTACGCGAGACTAAGGCCTAGCTTCCCGCAGCCGCCCGTGTTGTGCGTGTGAATTTGTACGCGGGTGGAAGGGACCTACAGTTTTATGCCGGTTCCGAACGGCAGGTTGGGAGCTTTTTCATAGGCAATTTTTACTCTCAGAGGTTTGCCATTTCCAGCTGAGAGGACAGCCACTGAGAGAGAAAACGAGTTTCCCGTTATTTTTTTAGGTGTTACTACATGCAGTATTCGAACTTGCGTCGCTCTGCATTCGACTCGCTGGACCGCGCACTAACCAACTGAGCCACGGCTGCCGTTATAAAAAAAATTCAATAGCTTAACTATCAATTTAAAAAAAAAAATTATTAAAAAAATGAAAACGATTATTACTACACTTACGATTATTATTACTCTTAGTTTCAAGTTCCATAAATTTTTCTCGAAATTAGGTTTTGCTGTACTGCATTTGTTCCAAATTGTCCCCAATATTCTTTGGCTCTTATTTGTTTATGAATGAATGAATGAATAAATCCTTCTTATTCATTTATTCATTCGTAAGCAACTTAGGGCCAAAGCAAACTGGATGACAACTTTTGCGTCACCATGTGTATTTTTGATCATTGAAGCTTTTGGAAAAAATTATAGCTTTCACACCGTTGTATTTTAACTGAACTTGCAGACATATAAATGTGGGTCCTGATAGGTCCCACAAAATTATTTCTATTTTCATAAACTACAGACATTCCAGCTACGTTCTACAAACATTTATTGATTTCGGCACAAAAAAAAAACAATTTTTAAGAGATTAAATATTACTAAAAAGGAATAAAATAATTAAAATAAATTAAATAAATTAAAACAAAAGGAAAACAATTTGTATTGTCCGTTTTGTTTTTTACGGATGCATTGATTTTGTCGTTTTTGTATTTCTACTTCTCATTCCGGAAATCGGCGTATTAAGTGCTTCAGCACTTTACTAGGAGTAAGATAAGTCTTATCTGATTGCAATAAGGTTGTGGTGCTTAACCCTTTCGGGACGAAGTTTAATTTTAAAAACTATAATATTATTGGTAGAAATGTTACCATGCTATGAAAATTGGGACTACAAAAATATGTTGCATACTCACAAATTCTAAAATCATCCTTTTATCAGGAGAAATATATTTCGAATAATTATTTTTCGGGGGTCAGAAGATCTGAATAATTATTTTGGGGGGCCTTAAAAACTTGCTGCGACGTATTATCCCTAAGCAATAACTTTTATAATAGTAGCTTCGGCTTTAAAGTATCACGTATCTAATGTTGCACACCAATAGAAAGGTACGGAACCTTACGTTTGATACCAAGATCGTGTAAATCGATAAAGTATAGATTAATTATTTTTATAAAAACTTTTAAGAGATTAAAGACTTTGAGTGAGAAAATGGAAACAAATTTCGCACGGTGTAATAAATGTAAAGTTGGTGTTTTCACTCAGTGCCTCATAACTTTGTCATTTTTCTTTCAATTCCATTGATGTTAGGCTTAATATTTGCTCAAATAATATGTCTTTCACCTTAGATTTCAAAACCAGAGGAGATCATTTATTTTATCTATATAAAAAATATTCGAAAATTTATGATTTTTTAAGTTGGTCGAAAAATTCACTTTTAACAACTTTCATCGTCAGTTACTTCCCCAAATCTCATCTAATTTGGACAATCTGCAAATCTCTGGAAAGGCTAAGGTATTATCTTCTGACAGACGGACAGCTTGTTTTAGTCGGATTATTCATTTATGAGATATGTGCTCATATCTGAAACAAGAGGAAAAAACGAAGATTTTTCGAAAACGCTTCTTAAAAAATTTTTGGATTTTCAGTTTCGGGTTCAGCGGCCCAAAGTTAGTCTAGCTAACACTTTTGGTTTTAGGTGCACGCGATGGACCCATTTTTTGTCCAGTGGTGTTATATAATCGTAGAATAAACGGAATACCCCAACTCAACTTTCATGTTTTATTCTCCACTCTGCCACGATGCCCGCGAAAATATGTATGGTCTTTCGGCGCGAATTAATAAATAAATAATAAGAAATAAATATATTGCTACCTAAAATTTTTCAAGAAAAAAAATTAAATACAATTTTTTCAACAGACTTCGTATAAACTAAATTGGCCGTGGGAACAACAATATCAATCAACTAAGCCTACCGTCGAACACTACGTCGGATGCTCTGACGCAGCATCTTGGTTATCCGAGCGCCTGTCGCTGTAGTATATGATGGTGGTGGTGTATATTTCGGTGGGGCGTCGTCCTGTGCCTGGTACGAATTTAAATTAAGGTTTGTACCGTTTGCATGATCATTTCCACTATTAAGATCTATGTTGCGATCTGTCCCGCATACACCTCTACGAATTTCCAATGTGCCTTCCAAAGGACGATAAAGCAGCTGTATGCGCTAAAAAGATGTTAGAGTTAGAGTTTAATCTCAGTTAACTGATTTGCATCATTAAAAATGCGCGATATTCAAACTTTTTAATAGACAACGTTAACAAATAATATAGCGTGTTAAATCGATGTTATAATTAGTTCTTCTGCTTGAAATTTTGGTATGGCTTTTTTATCGATAAAAATAATACAAACCTTTTCTTCATAAAACAACTATGAATTAAGTACTATGCTTTGGAACTGGTCGAAATTGATAAATAATATTATGGTGGGTATTAAACAGAGTATGTGCATATCGTGTGACTCACATCTAGTATATCCGGTGGTCCTCTAGTCAAATAACGACATATTTGCACTATAGCGGTAATCGGAATCAGCAATAAAAATCCAATTTGCACCAAGCCAGCAACTTTTCTACTCCAGTAGCCAAAGTATGATTTGCCACGCCAATAGTAAAATTGACTCGAGAGCGATGTCTTATAATCAATTATGGACAAAGTGATTAGGCCAATTGGAAGCAGTACATTCCACGACAACGCCATAAACGCAGACAACGAATTTGACATCTTCAAATCATTTACAAGATCGTCGCCGTTATATGGGCGGCTGCGTATCAGAAACACACCAAATATTTGCGCTGTACACACAATGGGCACAAACCAAGCAGCTCCCAACACCAAATCCATGTAGTGAAGTACCGATAAGCCTACTTCGGTTGTGAACGGAATGCCAAGCAGCATTGCGGTCACACAGCTCAACAACACTGAACTAGTCGAATTTCCCAAAGCACTGGATATAGGCTTCCACATAACACAGAGCTGCGATAGGCCGAGCAAACTGAACGAAAGGAATGCCACTGCTGCCCAAATCCATGAAACAGTTCCGTGGCACAAATATAACGCCGCTGGGAACAACTCGCTGATAAAACGTAGCGCTTGATATCCGCTTTCACGATGTGGCAGTTGTAGTTGCCGCCGGTAGGTTTCTCCTACGAAACTGGAATAGTGCGGAACCCATTTGGATGGATAGGACAACGCACCGGTATTTGTTAATCCTTCCAGCGAATAAACAGCAGTGGATGTCTCCGAGTATTCTGAAAAAATGACTCATGTTTAATTCGGTTAAACCTTCTATCCATATATAGGTTGGCGGAATATCATTCTAGTTGCAACTCCTTTCATACGAATTAATGAGAAATAAATACTTGCACATGTATATTACTTTCAATAAATGTTTCGTTTTAAGTAGTTCTAATTGTAGGAATTATGGTATACAAGCTTAATGGCTTTAGCAAAGTCTTACCGAAAGAGCCGGGAGTATAAATGTAGGCGTGTTGATTTAAGATTTGCATGCATGTAATGCCCAATAGCGCAGCAACACATAGGCTAAGCAATGTAATTAATACCACTAAAGTTGCGTCTCTGCGGAGAGCGATTTTGGTATTTCCCGACGAGTGTAAGCGGCTTGTAACTGAAATAACTGACGGTCCTAAAATGCCCCAAGTCAGAAAGGCCTCTTGTGCGGCAGCTGTCCACGTTTTCGAATTGATAAGAAATTCATCAAAGTCAGTCGCAGTGAATATGTTCTGAAATATATAAATATCTATAGTCAGTACACATTCATAGTGCAATTTAGGTTAAATTACCTGTAGTTGACCGGGATCCACTACATAAAGAAGTTTGCATGTGACAGCAACCAATGCAACGAGTGGCAGAACGGTCAATGGAAATACAGCCCTGCCAAAGGACTTAAGGCCTTTGCAGAGTATAAGAAATACAGCGGCCCAGATTATGGCTAAGTAAAAAGCTAGCTGCTTGAAGTATAATGAAGACATTTATATTTACGTGCCTACATTAAAAAATAGCCATAGGAGATAAAGATAAGGTAAAAAATTACACTTACCTTATCGCTTATGCGAAACCGTATGTCGCCGGTACCATCTGCCGACTTTATAAATTGTAAACGCTGCAGAACGATAACATTAAAATAATCGGCCACCCGTTCCGTTACGTTGTTGGAGCCATTCTCTGCGCGTCGAAAAGGATTAGTCACTTCTTGCCACATATAGCCTACATGAGCCCTGCTCGGAATAGAATCGCGCAAATATACCAACAGCCAAGCGATTGCCACAGTCGAGTAAACTGCAATGAAGCACTGCACTAGTACCAATGTTATGCCGACACCGCAGCATATGGGACTGATTTTCCACATGGATACCGGTCCTGCTTTTATCTTAGAGCCAAGGCACATATTCAACAAAAATAATGGAATACCGAAGATCAACGAGAGCAGCAGGAACTGTAGCAAAAAATTTCCACCATAATGTATGGTAAGCACGGCGAAACGACACATATTAAATAGGCCGATGGTACAGCAGACCAAAGCAAGAGTACGACTCAAGCTGTGTGGCCATTGAGTGTTAAAACCAGATTCTATATCCTGTTGTGCACTCTCACCGTTGGACTGTTGGTTATCGCTCCCTACTAAATTTGTTTCGATGTTACCATTAGTTGAAACTGAGGTTGAACTGGAATCCGAACTAGATATAATAGTGACTGGGCTCGCATTCCGCGATGAACGGCCTGAACTGGCATCTGAGCCTATGTACAATGTTGAATGGTGTTCCCGATTAACTACTTCTTCGTCATAACGGCCGGTAGCCATGACCGGAGCGCTCATTGGCCGCTGATTATGATTGACAATTGTGCAGCTTCTGCTGTTACCTCCAAATGCATCTGATCTTATGGACAATATGCGTGGGAAACCCTCAGCTCGTCTTCCAAACTGTCTAGGTCTGTTCATTACTTCATTGCTAGAACCATTTTGCACCAAGATGTTTTGAAAAATATTGTCGGGTGTTAACATTTCATTAGGATTCGCAGTAGGGACGCGATTTTGAGAAAAGCATCTCCTTAGTTCTCCATTCAATGCAATCCTTGGTAAAGATTCCAAATTGCACTCATTTAAATCAGTTTGTATAGTGCTGGGCGATATAGGGTCTGCCTCATGTGGTGTGCTTTCAACTTTTGACGAAGGCTTGGCTTTTTCAATTAATTCCTCGACGCAAACGTTTTCAGAAAGCGGTATAGCACCCATTCGTCGTATTGAATTACGATGCCACACTGCTGTATTAATGTTTTCCAGTGGTGTTTGTGATGGTTCTAAAATTATTAATATGAATTATATTAAGAATGCGTAAATTATAAAAAACGCAACACTACCTCTATTTCCCTCCATAGCACAGCTTATAGTCTTTCTCAATGCATTTCCACGTTGAAATTGAGCACGTTCAGTTATATCCACCTCGTTGGTTCCAACAGAATTATTTTTATTTGCTAGGAGAGTATGATATCGACAATCAGACGAAATTCCAAATTTTCCAAGGTTTGTGACGGCCTCTCGCATCTCATCCTCACCATTTGTAACACTACAGTCATCCAATTCTTCCAAATAATTATCCAAGTCCAACAAACAGTCTTCAACCTTTGTCTCTAAGGAATTCGATATGCTCAACGGTACTACGTCGTGAGTCTCAAGTATGCCATCTAGTTCGTTTAGTATGCAAGTAGCGTCGTCAAGCAAACATCTTTTTTTTAAATTGAATTGTGGTAAGTCTGTTTCCTTCGCATAAGTCTTTTCCTCATTAGCTTTGCTCGGCAATTCGCACAACTGATTTTCTTCTAATCGTTTAGCTTTATTGGCAGCAGAACATTTCAAAGACTTTCGTTCCTTTGAGGACCGTTGGAAACTGTTAGGAATATTTTGCACTTCGATAAAATCATCATCACTGAATTCATCATCGTGATAGCCACAAGCGTTTTTAATCGAATCTGTTGACAAATTAGTTGATAGCCCAAAGAAATGGTCACCGTTTGACCGATAAGAAGCTGCAATTCTACTTGTCTCTCCAGGAGCAAGTTGAATATTCAACTTTGGCAGACTGCCACCCAGACTATTTCTTACATTATTGGGTTTCATTACACCTTTATCTACTGATTTATCTTCAACTTCATTGAGGAGTGAGTTAGATTTCTTGCACGGAGGTCTACGGCAACGATTTGGAAGGCTGGAGTATGAGCCAGAAATCCGTTGAAATTGTTGTATTGCACTAATTGGCGTTGGGTTGTCGTTGTCTGACGCAGAGATTGTGGCATTTTCTTCTCTCATAGTCACGATAGTCACATATGCCTTGAACTAATTTTGAAGTCAAAACTAAAAAGAATAATAATTAATAAACAGTAAAGACAATATAATTAGAGATTTTTATTAAAATAATGCTCACCTAAATATATTACAACTTTTAAAATTACCGTATGTACTCGAATTTGCGTGTAAATATCAAAATTCTAAAAGTAAATTTAAGATGAATATTGCTCAACATACAGTATGCAAATTTTCATCATGAAATCTGGATTACCAATTTAATTATTTACATATGTATCTGGAAAAGCAGATATAGTAAGTGATCGTTTCACTCGACCTGTACTCTTCATTATTGGTGAACAATCTTAATAACCTTAATTTTTTAATTTCGTCTATTTTTGCATAGACACAAAATTATCTACGTGTACATACATAAACATGTGATTTTATAGGTACTAAATACATACGTGTTACAAATAGGATAGTGTTTCTCACACCGCTACTAAATGATACAACTGGTTACATTACGTGTTCACTTATCCCAAATTATCACATATGTGTGTATGTGCATTCAGGCAAATGCTTGCCTACATCACGTAAAAAGGAAAACAATCCATTTAGCTTCTAATTTAGATCAGGAAATTTCACCTACATATACACTAGAAAAAGGTCGAATTATTTAGCACAAAATTAAAATTACAACCCAAAATAGTTGAGTGCACAAGCTAAGGAAAATGCAATTGCATATAACAGATTCACTTACAAGACAAAGCGGTAATAACTGAACCAAGGCGGTCAAAATTACATATGTATATTATTACAACTCGAACGACAACCCGATAACGAGACTAGTCTACTTTTCCGAAACCATCTGTACCGTGCGCATGAATTTCGATACAGATAGAAGCAGCCTATAATTATGTGCCGATTCCAAACAGCGATTTCACAACTTTTCCATATGCATTTTCTTTTGTGAGCGGTTTATCATTTCCTGTGTTAACGGTGCTATTTTATTCTTTGCCACTTTGTCCTCTATTTTGCTCTTTGCTGCTGTATTCTCAATTTTTAAACCCAAACTATATATAAATAACACATCGGCTGATAAGTCCCCGGTCTGACCCATAGTAGGCGCTATAAAACGAGAAATAATATTTTTGTTTTTAAGTAGTAACCTTCAAAAGGTACCTGTAAAAATCAAGCCATTAGACAAAACGTTGACGCCCAATACTCTAGACCCCATCTCAAAAGCAAAACAACCGTGTTAGTAATGTAATGGTTATATTTAAATCCAAAAATATTCACTACATCGCTAGCAGCTCCGTACTAGCGGAATCGGCAACCGTGACGTACATATGAAGCTACCAAAGACGCACGCCACCAGGACAGTGCCAATGGTTATAATTATATTTTTTCATTGGATATTTATGTAAATGTGTACTTACGTACGTGTATGTGCATGTGTACGTTTGAGAAAGAGAAACCAGTCTTCTCAAGACACTAAAGTGTTTGAATTGCATGGAATTCATGGTGTCCAGGGCTCCTCTCACATGGAGCGGTGGCTGTTTATTTGGGCAAAGTTCATGAGTTCATAACTCCTATGGCGCACGCAATGCGAGTGAGTATACCACATGCCACACTTTTATGCACTCACTAGTACGCATACAGACAAATGGAAATATGCAATACATTATATTGGAACACCAAACAAACTGACATAGAGAGCAGCCATCGCTTGTCATGTATGTACCTGCCTACATATACAGATTCACTGCGTGCTACATATACGTTTGTGTGAATGAAACGTGTTTTGTGCCATTCGCTGTACTGTGGAAGTAAAAATTTGTTTGAAACTTGATTCTGTGATTCTGTAGAAGAACGATTGTAAGCCAGAACTTTTGTTAAGAAACGCGCACGATTAAAATGTTCGAATTGATTTTAGCATCTAGCTTCATTGATCTTTGACATCGTAGCATGTATTTAAAAAGAAAATTGAGAATCGTGTTTCTGCAACGCACACACACTACACTGTACCAAATATTAGTAAACTGTTGGGGGTTATTATTTCTTGGTGGATCACTATGGTAACTGGAAACATTTCACAACAAAAGGCCCCAACAAGAATGAAGCAGGAGAATAACTTCCTGCTGACCTGCCAACCCGAAAGAATTCAATGTGTGCATCGATTTCCTGTAGTTGTTATTCTTGCGTTTATTTTTGTGTTTTTTGTATATTTAGCTCCCGTTCGTTTAATGTGTTTTTCATCTCTTTGTATATACATATGTAAGTAATTTCATTCAGTTTGAATATACCCATGCATGGGTTGGAATTTGGAGTAGACATTGTTACTTTTTTAATACACCAGATATCTAATAATCCATTCATCTATTACTCTATACGTGCATTTGCCATAAAAAACAGATCGCACAGACCAATACATTAAGGCAACATATAGTTGTAAACTTACTTCAGCTAGCCACTCTGCGAACGCCATACATCACCCACCACACGTCACGGTATTCTTTGAAAAATTTTGCAAATTTCACTATTTTTACTGCAGCTATCTACACTATACCAACTATAGCAGAGTTGTTGGGCGAAGAAGTGCTATGATGGAATAATTGCGTTGGTGTTTGTTTTTCTTCTTATCTTTTGTTGCTGCCTTTTCTCAATTTATCTTTTAAATTCTCTACTCTTGTATAAATAATGGAGCTTGAGACAAAAAGCAACGAATGCGGTGCACGTACGATCAACCACTATGCGCGATCTTACTCCGCCTATGTATGCTACAGTGATGAAGCGTAGTTTCAGACTGAGTAAAATGAGTGCGAAGGCAACTCATAATAGCGTGGCTTTGCAAATAATTTGAACACAATATGGTGAAGAGAGCAGGAGAGCATTGAGTAACCGAGAGTGTCAATATGCTAGTCAGCTCACTTCGCACTTGAAGCGTATGCAGTCTGCCACCTCCAACCTTGAATACTATCAAGCTAGGTCGATTTGATCTGGCTATGTGACTTTCAATCTTTAAAGGAATTTGACGATTCAGGGGTAGGGATTTTGGGTCGTTTATTTTGTTAATTCCACAATAAATTTAATACAAATTAGATTATTTCTACAAAACTTTAATTTACAGAAGTTTTTGTATTGCAACTTCATCTAGAGATATAATTTCCGAATCAGTTTAACATGTTTTGGTTAAAAAAGCTAAAAGCGGTCTCTTAGTAGTCATCGCAGCCTCAGCAATTTCACTATAATTTATTAAACCTACAAGCAAAGTTTGCATTCTAAAGGACGCTCATTCTGCCCGTGTTCCGTAAGCATGAACATTACCGCGAAACAACAAAGCGACCCTTGGAGTGTTCGAGAGGCAGGTGCCTCATGAAATGTTTGGCCCTATTCGTGCTGGCGACGACTGTGGAAAACAAACTAACAACGAGTTGTATGAGCTATTTAAAGACATGGACGTGGCACAGCGAATCAACATTCAGCGGCTACGCTGGTCTAGCCATGCACGATAAAAGATAAAAAAGATGTTCGACGGGGAAGGACCAAGTAAGTCGCCCTATCACTTCTAGGTGTGACCAACTGGAGAAGACGCGCGTAAAGCAGAGGCGCCGAGAGAGAGAGCATTAGCGGCAGGCCGTAACCCAGTAACGGCTTGTTATGGCCTGTTAAGTAGATACAACTAGCAGCGCCGCTTTGACTACACCAGCAATTTGTACTTTTAATTTTTTTTTTTAATTGCAACTTTGTTGATGTTTTTACAGCAATATTAGGCTTTAGAATTGGCATGAGAAAACAGGTTGAAAATATTTAACAGTCTTAGGATTTTTATTTGTTTAACTATCAAGCATGGCAGTCACCGCTGACAATACACATTGTAACAATACTTTTCACTCACGATATAAATTGGAAAGCCTTAGGCCCGCACGAAGTTGTCACAGTACTCGAATGACCGGCTACAGAAGCTATCAAGACTGTGACGAATGTGATAAATTGAAGACAAACACAAAAAAGACTTAAATTCTACAACAAGTGGACCTCGAAAATAATGAATCAATCACTTTATGGGATACATAACCATTTAACTCTTATTCTTGATGTTAACACTTCAATACAAATAAATGATTCACGTTTAGCTATTAGAGCCATATATTTACCATATGTATATTGTTGTTTTGTATAGCCTATATATTAGATCAGTAAATTCATGAAATTACCGAACTTTGAAAAAGAAATAAAGCTACTCATACTAAACTTGGAGGTATTAACTTTTTTGCCATCTCAATGCAATGATATTGGATTTTTAAAGTACGTTTCTTGTCGATGATTGCAAAACTGTTATGTAGATGTATTTGTGTATTTTTGCGTCTGCGTGCGAAATAAGATAACAAGATTCATGCTTAAAGCAATTTCTTTAAAAGCATCCACTTCGGTTACAAAGTATACTGCTGCGACTTGTGCCACATCTACGAAAGGAAAGTACGCACAAACCCCTTAATGGACGTTCGGCACATGGGGCACTGGTTAACACCTGGCGCACACTGCACACAAGTCACTGGAAGCAAAATAATATATATTTCAACCAGAAATGCTACAGGTGCTATCCGCACACTTACCCAAATGTCCACAGGGTAGGAATACCACTCCTACTTCTTCGTCGAGACACACCTTGCATAGACGCGCGTCTTTCAGCTGCCGATTCTCTTCCTCTAGCGATAAACTACTATTGGATGATAGAACACCTCGCGACATCATTTGTTTCGGCTGCACCACTTCTTCAGTCGCTGGAAATATTATAGAATTAGCCGATTCCGACGTCGATGAGACCACACCAATATTATCGAGATTATGTGAGTTTGAGTTGGATTGCTGTTTTGAGATGATTGTGTCATTTGTAGCCAGGTACGTTGAAGTGCGTTGAAGTGTACGTCGTGGCACCGACTGAGCCTCCCAGTTCTGCTGACAGGTATTACCCTCAGATATATTACTTGTCAGGGATATTGAACTGCTTGGTTTATCAATCGCAACGTCTGTTGCGGTGAAAATCAAATGAGGAACATCGCGCACAATTGATTTGCCAGCAACGGCATTAGATGCGCCAACTGAGAGGTTAGAACTGGAACTAGTTGATTCTACGTCACTAGGGTCGCCAAATACCGCTTTAAGAAGATCTTCGACGATGTCATAGGGCCGTCCAGTGGCTGACAATTGAAGCTGCGTAGCATTGCGTATGGAGCCACCGTCAATGCCGATCTCCAGCGCCTGCAGCACGGGTGACGTACTCATGGCTTCTTCAATGGTCATTGGTGGTGCTGTAGGTAACTGCGGCTGGGCAACTTGTGCAGATTGTCGCGTTAGCTCATGAACATATTCCACATAGCTGATACCTTTTACCAAACGTACAAATTGACATTGTGGATACCTGCCGGTTTTTGGAAACAGTGATAATGAAAATTCAAAGAGGTTTGGGGATCTAGAAATTCAGATAACTTACCATTTAGCGTGTTCAAACCATGGATCGTCATCCTTCTGCCAAGAGCGCAATCCAATGTTGCAGTGGAAACAGCGGACCTGATCGTCTACATCCTGATAATAAAGCCCAGCTTGCGCAAGTGCCTCCGGTCGTTGAATATCATTAATGGGCCAGTTATCGTAGGTGCGCAAGCGAGCGTCCAGGGAGGAGAATTTAGGTCGTTTTGGTGGTGAGATGTGCTGAATACCAAGATCACGTATACCATCGCTGGCTATTTCGATGAGAGGGCCCAACTGGACGCGAGGGCAATCAGGGAAGAAACGCTTATGCTCGTCAAAGGCATTATCGTGCTTTTCCCATTCGGCCATGACTCCCTTACACCAAGCACATTTCACTTGATCTGATTGATTGAGGTAATAAAATCCTGCTTTTGCCAGCGACTGTGGTGAAATATTGGGATTCTGAAAAATATGAACTTGACTTGCAATGTCCTAAATTTAAGCGTGAAAGAAAACTTACGGGCCAGTTCTTAAATGTGGCTAACCGGTTCGCTTCGACCAGGAGATCACTGTGGATTTCTGCCGACGCTGAAGAAAAAATTCAAAATTGGATAATTTTAGAAACACAGCTTCTAAATGTATTATTGTACACCTGTCGTCCAGCTGTCTCTTCAGCATATAAAATGTTGTAGAACACTGAAAAGACTGCGTTATACTTTAAAGTTCTTTGCATCTTACCATTTGCCATTCCGGCGATGTTCTTTACTATTTGTTCTATGTTGTTGATTTCTGCAAACTTTTTTACGCTAGGGCCAAGTGAAACTAATTAGGTATTTACGCTCTTATCTATCGACAGCGCTAGTGATGTGTTATCGCTCTTAGCGATGTGAAAACATATCGGTAAGCATTTGTTATTAACCCTCCATTACTATCGTCAGGGTGGAATCCACCCTGTGAGTTCAATGTCTCAGTAAAATTTAGATTTTTAATCAAAACCAACATAAAGTTATAATGTAATCCACATTTGCATATTTCGGAAGGTTTTCGAGTATATTGTATTTGTATTAAAAAAGCAATTGTTTTTATACACTTGTTTTAAAAAATTGGCGTAGTAGAGGCGTTATAAAATTGCTGGATGCTTAGCACCCATTATTAGGAATGAAGTTTTATTTTTTATAAATTACATTTACATATTTGTGTTCACTTTTTGGCGATAACTATTTTTAATAACGTATAGACCATTTACTTAATAGAAAATACCTAAAAATTATGCTCTAGGATAAGTGACAAAATTTTTATAATATTAAATTTGTTATACAGTTCTTTTCGCTTAAAGCGAACTTCGAGGGGCCGGGCAAAGTGGTTCGTTTTAACCGAAAGTTCGCTTTGAAAGGACGAAAAGAATGTGGTAGTGTACATATTAGTCCTTAAGATATATTTTTTTTCATTTTTTTTCCAATAGTTTTTGGAAATTTCCAAGGATATTCAAGGATACAGTCTTAAAAGGACATTTTTAATACCTCTTCGTCCTTTTGCACCAAAACATTAAAATTTCTAAGATTCTAAGGACTTTTCTGTCTCATTTGATATCCATATTGTTACTCTACAATGCGCTCACACGTCCTTGAAATTTCAAAGTCCTTTAAAAAAATCTTGACGTGAGAGTAAAAACAGAAAATGTAGTTTTACTAGATTTGGCCCCTAGTTTCGCAAATATATAGATTTTTTTGTGTGTTTGGAAATTTTTTGATTTTTGTCGCACGGTGTAACCTTAAAAAGTATATTGTTGATTTTTGTTTGAGTTTTTAACAAAATTTTACCTCGGTTCGAAAAAAATTTTGTTCAAAATGTGGCTATTTTCCCAATACAACTTTTTATTTCACCTTTTTGTTCCTTGAAATGAGATGCACAAAACAAATAATTATATTAAATAAATAAATAAACAAAATTATACAATTTATTTTTGTTTTTACATGTTATGTAAAAACAAAAATAAAAAGATGTTCTGATTATGAAAAATTTGGTTTTTGTTTATTTTTCCTCAATGGATAAGTAAAACGGATAATACAAAGTTGTGGGGGATTACACCCATAGAAAGTAATGGCGTTAGTGTAATAGACGATAGTAATGGAGGGTTAAGGGACTGGTATTAAGCCTTGATTTTGAGAAAGCTTTTGACAGAGTTGGCGTTCACGTAGTCCTCCGGCAACTGGCTAAATGGAAAATGGGTAGCAAAATTTATAATGTAATCAAAGCTTTCTTATCTAACCGTTCTTTCATAGTTAAAACAAATAATATGCCCTCTGATCCTCATCCTTTATATAATGGAATCCCACAAGGGTCCCCTCTTTCCGTTACACTGTTCATCATAGCCTTTAATGAAATTTCCACCATACTTAATACATATAACCATATGGAGCATATGATATACGCAGATGACGTCTTAATTTTCACCAAAACAAATGATCTGAACACCGTTAACAACAAATTTACCAACATCATACAAGATATATCCGTATGGTCAAACACGTCTGGAGCCAGACTATCATTAACTAAATGCCGACTCTTACACATATGCAGAAAACAAAATTGTAACACCTTGTCCCTAATTGTTAATAACACAGTGCAACAAATTCAAAAAAAATTTCGAGGGACAAGGTCAAACCCATCTCATTCGATAGAGGATCTGAGTAGATGAAAAAGTGCCAAGGGATTTTTCTCGGAATGTTCGAGTTTTTTCTTAAATGCAGTTTAAAGATGGCGGCTTAATGCCCTTCCCGAAACTTTTAAAACATCATATCTCTTGACTCAAATGTCAGAAAGGAATAAGTTTTACGTCAAATGAAAGCTAATGGTTTGACCTTGTCCCTTTTTTCAGTGTTGCACTGTGTAATATTTCAATTCCATGTCATAACAGCTTAAAACTTCTAGGCTTAATATTTGATAAAAAACTTACCTTTAAGGATCATGGTATATATATAAAGAAAGCGCTAACTGCCAGGCTCAATATAATAAAGTATCTAACTTCTAAGCACTCATTTGTTCATCCCAACTTACTTTTAAAAATAACCAAAGCATTAATATTGTCCAAAATTGATTATGGTCTTTGTGTCTACGGTCACTGTGCCAAGTCACATCTAAAAACCATCGCACCGCCCTACCATGTTGCTGCCCGTCGATCCATTCGAGCATTCCCTACTTCACCTACGAGATTTGTTTTGGCTGAAGCTGGTCTGCCGTCAATCGAAGAACGCACAATGTTTTCCACAATGCGAATAATTCCGAAACTTATTTGGTGTAACAACAAACTAATACTCAACTCGGTTAGAAAGTTGATGAGCTACAAACGTAGACCTAAACGCCTCTCCACTATAGCGCGGGCTTTGGACTTCGCTGAAGAACTTGGCATTACTTGCACTCCGGTTTACACCCCCAGAGAGATACCCAACGTGGCAGATGAACGTGAATAATCTTTTGCTTCGTCTCACACATTACCCTAAGCACACTACCGCAAACCATGTGTATAGAAAACTTTTCATGGAATATTGCTCGGACCCCAACATCAAGGCAGCTAATTTCCTATTTACCGACGGTTCGAAGGACAAATATGCTACAACATTCGCTGTCGTAGATGCCAAAGGAAACACAATATCAGCTGGTCATCTACACAACTACTGCTCAATATTCACTGCCGAGGCTTATGCTGTGCTTCAAGCGGTACAACATGCCATCACCCAGAAATTGAACTGTGTAATCTGCACCGACAGTAGGTCCACAGTAGACGCAATAAGAAATCCCTCCAATCGCAGCCTTTTAGTTTCAAAAATCCGCGAAAAGCTCATCCAATACAGAAGGAAAATCAGCATTATGTGGATTCCAGGTCACGCTGGTATCACCGGAAATGAAATAGTAGACCACAGAGCCAAAGTCGCACTAAAGGAACCCATGATCATACTACCGCACACCGAAAAAACGGATATTTACTATCTCATCAGCATTGCTCTAAAAAACCATTGCTACCAACAACTAGACTGCCGGTAGCCACTGGTATACAAACTTCAACACACAAGGCATTAAACCCGATTTCCCGTCAAATTGCAACCGCCTACCTCTCCAAGCGGCCATCCGAGTGCGGCTCGGCCACACTCAGCTCACGCACCAACATCTGCTCCGCGGAACAGCACTCGATGGATGCCTCTACTGCGATTCCGATACTATGAACATAAGTCACCTACTCACTTCCTGCCCCAAATCCGCATCTGCCCGACTTGCTATTCAACCCACAAATCCACTTGACTATCTTAAGGCAGGTTCTCACCTTGTGGAAAAAAAAAACAATTTTTTTTTTATTTGCCTTATCGTGTAGATATATGTTTCAAAAATGTGCTCCAGAAATTTCAGATCAAAATCTGAAACATTACAAAAGTTACAGGCCGTTACATAGAGCAGTGTAGAGCACCGGCCAAGCGCGCTTTAAACTTTAAACGCGTTTTTCTCAGAACCACATTTTCGGACCTTACGGAAGTGATTGAAGGCGCTGGAATGAACCAATCGTCACCAAATTTTTTCTAAATGTTCCTTAGGGTTTTTTCTAATAAACGAACTACGATCAGCCAAAAATATTGAAAATTGTTTATTTAAAAAAATATTTAGTGAACAAAAAAAGGCGAAAATCGTAATTTTTTTTTCAAAACCTCATAACTTTTTTAATTTCGATTTTTTTTTCATGATCGTAGTTCATTCAATAGATAATACGGTACACATTAAGAATATGTTCGATTTTTGTGTTTCCGATCACGGGTTTTGACGGAATCACTTCCGGTAGTGGGACACCTCCTCGCCGACATGCCGCCACTGCTGGACGCCCCCTCCCCCTTTTTTTGATTCATTCAATTTTAAAAATTGTATTATCTAAATTCACACGCACAACACGGGTGGTTGCGGGAAGCTAGGCCTTAGTCTCGCGTAAGCGGGCTGTCGTGCCAATCAATTATTATTATTATTATCTAAATAAATGTGTGTTCATATCCAGAAACAATTTTCAGCGTTGTATCTTTAACCGTTTTCTAAAAAAAAATTCCTAAAAAAAATGTACTTTTTCGGATCCACAAGGTGAGAACCTGCCTTAAGAAACTTGATTTTGACTCTATTAATAATTTCTATCAATTCCTATGTAACGCCAATCTTGCAACTCTTCTCTAAAGATATTAAACAGAAGAGCCGATAGCCCTGGCAGCTAGTGCTTTTTTAGCTGTAAGATAATAATTTATTGTTATCCTACATATAATAAAATAAAATAAATAAATAAAATAATACCAATGTTTAGAATATGTGTTTAAAATATTTATGTGACTCACATCATGAACAATTAATTTCGTTTTCAAATTCTTGGTAATTTACTTTTACACGAAAATGCTTTCACTTCCTTTAATTTATGTTTTAAATATTTATGTGCTAACACAAATTTTTGTTGTCTGAACCGATTAGTAAAATTTGTTTTAATTTTTTTTTTAAGAGAGAACTTCAGAAAGTACCTATTTGCAGCACGACAATTTTTTTATTTGTGTTTGAAATATAGATAAATGATGGAAAACCATAATTGGTCGAGCTGCGACAACGGAACGACAGTAATTTATAAAAATTTTTTAGTAATAGTTTTCGCTAAAAGCTGTCATAGAATTGGAAGCTTAGCAGTGTTTTCTGTTATCCATGCACGTTGCGTGGCAGGCCTGTGATATCGAAAAGTTTACCTAAAAATAACAAATGATTTACCAAACGTTTACATAATAAACTTATTCGGTTGAAACTGAGCTATTAAATTTATTTACTCAATGTGAAATCATTGATTGAAGAGCTTCTAAACAATATTGTTCTATGTTCAGCTGCTAAACAATAATGTTTAGTTTTAATGTAAAAAGCAAGTACGCAATTTGCAATTGCATACACAAACACGTCAGGCACTATAGTTTTGTGTAACATTTAAATAGGTCAGCCTCGCCCCACACAAACTTTTGCATCAAAACGAGCTCAGTTGTTTCATCAGATACCTTGTTGCTGGTAGTAGCGGAGCCAGTCGTTGTGTGATTCCACGTATTGCAAAAGTGCCTAGATTGTAACTCCGTTGACACCATTTATGGTTTCTGGTTCCAGGCTACTTCTTTTTACCACATTGTCAAATGAGTTACATCATTTTAAAATACAATAGCGGGAACAAGTCGTTTTTGGAAGATAAATAAAAACGATCGATCGTTTTATAAAACTGCAAAATGTGGAATGCAATAAATGGAGCAGTAATAGAAATCAGTCAAAAATAATGTACATCATTGCACTTAATGTACGTAAACCAGTTCATGATATAATGCTCTAAATTATTGAGAGCACGTACACCGAAGTTATATTTTTCAATATGGCAGTGCTGCCAATATTTCATTTGCGATTGTGAATGAAAACATTGCGCGGTCATGGCTTAGTTAATTACTTACTCGTAGATTGTATGTTAGTGGTGACGATTGATCCCAAGATCAATCCTCCAACGCAAACAGCACCAAATTCTTTTCTTATTTAATAATGTAATTTTAAGAATCTATATACAACTTGTAAGTCCAATGCCATTTAAATCTTATTTTCCACAAACAAGTTCTGTAAAAAACCGATATTGGGGGCAAGGATTGAACCCACAAAATCACTCTCGCATGCGCCACTGGTCTTTGGCATAACCCAAACAGCCAATAATAATCAACAACCAGCAGCATTGTTTAAATTATTAAATATTGAAGTTTATGTATGAGTTTTTTTTTGGTTTATGTGCAATAAACATTTTTGTTACATTTTGCTTATTTTTATTTTTGTGCCTGGCTATAAATTGTTTTTTCTTGTGGCAACGCTGGTTCTGACCGCAGCTAACTTCTGCATTTCGATATACAGTTTTCTCGAGTTACATGCACCTATTGCAAATGCACAAGTGAGGTTTAATATAAATATTACAACATTAGCCACAAGATTTTGTAATTAATCAACATTTATATGAGTCAATAGTGCACTAGCAGTTTTAAAAGTGGATCCATGTTCAACGCATTAAGTGATCACCGATTCTTTGCACCGGGTTATTTCAAGTAACACTGATGCATTTATCCGAGGAATACTGTAGAAGTATTGCTGCACAAAGCTTTAATTTTCATTCAGTATGGAATTCAGAGATATGTTTTCGCAAACACGTCGCATATATACGACTAACCACATGTATACCCACAAGTGTGTTGAGGCGCGTGTGGTGTACACATGTGGTTCGGCACTTTGTAGCTGGGAGCGTGGGTGGGGCAAAACTTACAAATATTGCGAGATTTACTGTCGTAGGGGGTAATAGACAGGAAGAAAGGCAAGAAATATATCTAGGGGAGTAAAGGTAAAGAAAAGGTAGTAGGTGTGTAGGTAGATAGGAAAGGTATAACATAGGAGCAGTAGGGGTGGGTGGAAAGAAAGGTAGAAGAGGTAGGAAAGGTACAAGGAAGGGGGGGGGATGGTAGGTAGGTAGGTAAGAAGGAAAAGGTAGGAGGAAATAGGACAGGGGGAGGATAGAGTTAAGAAGAGAGGTAGGAAGAAATAGGTGGGAGGAGGTTAGGGCAGGAAGAACGATGGAGGAGGCGCGCGCGCGCCTCCTCCATCGTTCTTCCTGCCCTAACCTCCTCCCACCTATTTCTTCCTACCTCTCTTTCACAACAAAAGCTGAAGACACTAGCTACATGACATAAATAAATGGCCAAGGTTGGCATCCACAATATGGTGATTAGTTAAAAATTGTTAAAAATTGATCGGAATTATGGCTGTTAAATCTTGACGGATAATCGGATTTTAATAAATTATATCTTATTATTTAGCTAGTCTCTTAAGCTTACCATAATGGTATCAATCATCCTGCTATCCCTTGAGATGCGAAAGCAAATCGATATGGAACGGTGACTTTGACCAAATTGCAACTTGTGCGCAACCACTAAAATGCTTATCAACACCAAATGCATAAGTGCATATTAATAATTGACCCCTTAAAATTTAGCTAGAGTCTTAAGCTTTATATATTGGTCCCTAACTTTTCATTATCCTTCAGGAATAATGAGAATATCGATGCGCAAGGATAACATTGAAAAACTGCCTATTACAAAATACCGACTCACCACTAAAATGCTTACAGAATCCAAACGCGTATGGTTACCTTAATAAAAAACCCCTTAAAATTTAGCTAGAGATTGCAGCTTTATCAAATGATATCAATAATTCTATTACTATTATACAATCATGAACATATCGATGCGCAAGAGTGACATTAAATGGCGGCCTACTGCAAAATCGATAAAATGCTTGTAAAATATGAATTTTTAGGTTTATCGAAAAAACGAATACCCTTAAAACGTATCTGGAGTCTTCAGCTTTCATAAACGGGGTCAATCTTTTCGCTATCTCAAAGGATACAGGATAAAGTATATAGTTGTGGAAAAGTGATATCGACCAAATGATACATCTGCATAACCAATGAAATGCTTGTGGAAACTAAATGCGCATGGTCACCATAATCAAAATGGTGTAAAAATTAAGCTAGTGTTACCACCTTTCACCAATGGGGTAAATACCAAAAATATCCCACCGGAAACATGACATAAATAAATGGCCAAGGTTGGCATCCACAATATGGTGATTAGTTAAAAATTGTTAAAAATTGATCGGAATTATGGCTGTTAAATCTTGACGGATAATCGGATTTTAATAAATTATATCTTATTATTTAGCTAGTCTCTTAAGCTTACCATAATGGTATCAATCATCCTGCTATCCCTTGAGATGCGAAAGCAAATCGATATGGAACGGTGACTTTGACCAAATTGCAACTTGTGCGCAACCACTAAAATGCTTATCAACACCAAATGCATAAGTGCATATTAATAATTGACCCCTTAAAATTTAGCTAGAGTCTTAAGCTTTATATATTGGTCCCTAACTTTTCATTATCCTTCAGGAATAATGAGAATATCGATGCGCAAGGATAACATTGAAAAACTGCCTATTACAAAATACCGACTCACCACTAAAATGCTTACAGAATCCAAACGCGTATGGTTACCTTAATAAAAAACCCCTTAAAATTTAGCTAGAGATTGCAGCTTTATCAAATGATATCAATAATTCTATTACTATTATACAATCATGAACATATCGATGCGCAAGAGTGACATTAAATGGCGGCCTACTGCAAAATCGATAAAATGCTTGTAAAATATGAATTTTTAGGTTTATCGAAAAAACGAATACCCTTAAAACGTATCTGGAGTCTTCAGCTTTCATAAACGGGGTCAATCTTTTCGCTATCTCAAAGGATACAGGATAAAGTATATAGTTGTGGAAAAGTGATATCGACCAAATGATACATCTGCATAACCAATGAAATGCTTGTGGAAACTAAATGCGCATGGTCACCATAATCAAAATGGTGTAAAAATTAAGCTAGTGTTACCACCTTTCACCAATGGGGTAAATACCAAAAATATCCCACCGGAAACATGACATAAATAAATGGCCAAGGTTGGCATCCACAATATGGTGATTAGTTAAAAATTGTTAAAAATTGATCGGAATTATGGCTGTTAAATCTTGACGGATAATCGGATTTTAATAAATTATATCTTATTATTTAGCTAGTCTCTTAAGCTTACCATAATGGTATCAATCATCCTGCTATCCCTTGAGATGCGAAAGCAAATCGATATGGAACGGTGACTTTGACCAAATTGCAACTTGTGCGCAACCACTAAAATGCTTATCAACACCAAATGCATAAGTGCATATTAATAATTGACCCCTTAAAATTTAGCTAGAGTCTTAAGCTTTATATATTGGTCCCTAACTTTTCATTATCCTTCAGGAATAATGAGAATATCGATGCGCAAGGATAACATTGAAAAACTGCCTATTACAAAATACCGACTCACCACTAAAATGCTTACAGAATCCAAACGCGTATGGTTACCTTAATAAAAAACCCCTTAAAATTTAGCTAGAGATTGCAGCTTTATCAAATGATATCAATAATTCTATTACTATTATACAATCATGAACATATCGATGCGCAAGAGTGACATTAAATGGCGGCCTACTGCAAAATCGATAAAATGCTTGTAAAATATGAATTTTTAGGTTTATCGAAAAAACGAATACCCTTAAAACGTATCTGGAGTCTTCAGCTTTCATAAACGGGGTCAATCTTTTCGCTATCTCAAAGGATACAGGATAAAGTATATAGTTGTGGAAAAGTGATATCGACCAAATGATACATCTGCATAACCAATGAAATGCTTGTGGAAACTAAATGCGCATGGTCACCATAATCAAAATGGTGTAAAAATTAAGCTAGTGTTACCACCTTTCACCAATGGGGTAAATACCAAAAATATCCCACCGGAAACATGACATAAATAAATGGCCAAGGTTGGCATCCACAATATGGTGATTAGTTAAAAATTGTTAAAAATTGATCGGAATTATGGCTGTTAAATCTTGACGGATAATCGGATTTTAATAAATTATATCTTATTATTTAGCTAGTCTCTTAAGCTTACCATAATGGTATCAATCATCCTGCTATCCCTTGAGATGCGAAAGCAAATCGATATGGAACGGTGACTTTGACCAAATTGCAACTTGTGCGCAACCACTAAAATGCTTATCAACACCAAATGCATAAGTGCATATTAATAATTGACCCCTTAAAATTTAGCTAGAGTCTTAAGCTTTATATATTGGTCCCTAACTTTTCATTATCCTTCAGGAATAATGAGAATATCGATGCGCAAGGATAACATTGAAAAACTGCCTATTACAAAATACCGACTCACCACTAAAATGCTTACAGAATCCAAACGCGTATGGTTACCTTAATAAAAAACCCCTTAAAATTTAGCTAGAGATTGCAGCTTTATCAAATGATATCAATAATTCTATTACTATTATACAATCATGAACATATCGATGCGCAAGAGTGACATTAAATGGCGGCCTACTGCAAAATCGATAAAATGCTTGTAAAATATGAATTTTTAGGTTTATCGAAAAAACGAATACCCTTAAAACGTATCTGGAGTCTTCAGCTTTCATAAACGGGGTCAATCTTTTCGCTATCTCAAAGGATACAGGATAAAGTATATAGTTGTGGAAAAGTGATATCGACCAAATGATACATCTGCATAACCAATGAAATGCTTGTGGAAACTAAATGCGCATGGTCACCATAATCAAAATGGTGTAAAAATTAAGCTAGTGTTACCACCTTTCACCAATGGGGTAAATACCAAAAATATCCCACCGGAAACATGACATAAATAAATGGCCAAGGTTGGCATCCACAATATGGTGATTAGTTAAAAATTGTTAAAAATTGATCGGAATTATGGCTGTTAAATCTTGACGGATAATCGGATTTTAATAAATTATATCTTATTATTTAGCTAGTCTCTTAAGCTTACCATAATGGTATCAATCATCCTGCTATCCCTTGAGATGCGAAAGCAAATCGATATGGAACGGTGACTTTGACCAAATTGCAACTTGTGCGCAACCACTAAAATGCTTATCAACACCAAATGCATAAGTGCATATTAATAATTGACCCCTTAAAATTTAGCTAGAGTCTTAAGCTTTATATATTGGTCCCTAACTTTTCATTATCCTTCAGGAATAATGAGAATATCGATGCGCAAGGATAACATTGAAAAACTGCCTATTACAAAATACCGACTCACCACTAAAATGCTTACAGAATCCAAACGCGTATGGTTACCTTAATAAAAAACCCCTTAAAATTTAGCTAGAGATTGCAGCTTTATCAAATGATATCAATAATTCTATTACTATTATACAATCATGAACATATCGATGCGCAAGAGTGACATTAAATGGCGGCCTACTGCAAAATCGATAAAATGCTTGTAAAATATGAATTTTTAGGTTTATCGAAAAAACGAATACCCTTAAAACGTATCTGGAGTCTTCAGCTTTCATAAACGGGGTCAATCTTTTCGCTATCTCAAAGGATACAGGATAAAGTATATAGTTGTGGAAAAGTGATATCGACCAAATGATACATCTGCATAACCAATGAAATGCTTGTGGAAACTAAATGCGCATGGTCACCATAATCAAAATGGTGTAAAAATTAAGCTAGTGTTACCACCTTTCACCAATGGGGTAAATACCAAAAATATCCCACCGGAAACATGACATAAATAAATGGCCAAGGTTGGCATCCACAATATGGTGATTAGTTAAAAATTGTTAAAAATTGATCGGAATTATGGCTGTTAAATCTTGACGGATAATCGGATTTTAATAAATTATATCTTATTATTTAGCTAGTCTCTTAAGCTTACCATAATGGTATCAATCATCCTGCTATCCCTTGAGATGCGAAAGCAAATCGATATGGAACGGTGACTTTGACCAAATTGCAACTTGTGCGCAACCACTAAAATGCTTATCAACACCAAATGCATAAGTGCATATTAATAATTGACCCCTTAAAATTTAGCTAGAGTCTTAAGCTTTATATATTGGTCCCTAACTTTTCATTATCCTTCAGGAATAATGAGAATATCGATGCGCAAGGATAACATTGAAAAACTGCCTATTACAAAATACCGACTCACCACTAAAATGCTTACAGAATCCAAACGCGTATGGTTACCTTAATAAAAAACCCCTTAAAATTTAGCTAGAGATTGCAGCTTTATCAAATGATATCAATAATTCTATTACTATTATACAATCATGAACATATCGATGCGCAAGAGTGACATTAAATGGCGGCCTACTGCAAAATCGATAAAATGCTTGTAAAATATGAATTTTTAGGTTTATCGAAAAAACGAATACCCTTAAAACGTATCTGGAGTCTTCAGCTTTCATAAACGGGGTCAATCTTTTCGCTATCTCAAAGGATACAGGATAAAGTATATAGTTGTGGAAAAGTGATATCGACCAAATGATACATCTGCATAACCAATGAAATGCTTGTGGAAACTAAATGCGCATGGTCACCATAATCAAAATGGTGTAAAAATTAAGCTAGTGTTACCACCTTTCACCAATGGGGTAAATACCAAAAATATCCCACCGGAAACATGACATAAATAAATGGCCAAGGTTGGCATCCACAATATGGTGATTAGTTAAAAATTGTTAAAAATTGATCGGAATTATGGCTGTTAAATCTTGACGGATAATCGGATTTTAATAAATTATATCTTATTATTTAGCTAGTCTCTTAAGCTTACCATAATGGTATCAATCATCCTGCTATCCCTTGAGATGCGAAAGCAAATCGATATGGAACGGTGACTTTGACCAAATTGCAACTTGTGCGCAACCACTAAAATGCTTATCAACACCAAATGCATAAGTGCATATTAATAATTGACCCCTTAAAATTTAGCTAGAGTCTTAAGCTTTATATATTGGTCCCTAACTTTTCATTATCCTTCAGGAATAATGAGAATATCGATGCGCAAGGATAACATTGAAAAACTGCCTATTACAAAATACCGACTCACCACTAAAATGCTTACAGAATCCAAACGCGTATGGTTACCTTAATAAAAAACCCCTTAAAATTTAGCTAGAGATTGCAGCTTTATCAAATGATATCAATAATTCTATTACTATTATACAATCATGAACATATCGATGCGCAAGAGTGACATTAAATGGCGGCCTACTGCAAAATCGATAAAATGCTTGTAAAATATGAATTTTTAGGTTTATCGAAAAAACGAATACCCTTAAAACGTATCTGGAGTCTTCAGCTTTCATAAACGGGGTCAATCTTTTCGCTATCTCAAAGGATACAGGATAAAGTATATAGTTGTGGAAAAGTGATATCGACCAAATGATACATCTGCATAACCAATGAAATGCTTGTGGAAACTAAATGCGCATGGTCACCATAATCAAAATGGTGTAAAAATTAAGCTAGTGTTACCACCTTTCACCAATGGGGTAAATACCAAAAATATCCCACCGGAAACATGACATAAATAAATGGCCAAGGTTGGCATCCACAATATGGTGATTAGTTAAAAATTGTTAAAAATTGATCGGAATTATGGCTGTTAAATCTTGACGGATAATCGGATTTTAATAAATTATATCTTATTATTTAGCTAGTCTCTTAAGCTTACCATAATGGTATCAATCATCCTGCTATCCCTTGAGATGCGAAAGCAAATCGATATGGAACGGTGACTTTGACCAAATTGCAACTTGTGCGCAACCACTAAAATGCTTATCAACACCAAATGCATAAGTGCATATTAATAATTGACCCCTTAAAATTTAGCTAGAGTCTTAAGCTTTATATATTGGTCCCTAACTTTTCATTATCCTTCAGGAATAATGAGAATATCGATGCGCAAGGATAACATTGAAAAACTGCCTATTACAAAATACCGACTCACCACTAAAATGCTTACAGAATCCAAACGCGTATGGTTACCTTAATAAAAAACCCCTTAAAATTTAGCTAGAGATTGCAGCTTTATCAAATGATATCAATAATTCTATTACTATTATACAATCATGAACATATCGATGCGCAAGAGTGACATTAAATGGCGGCCTACTGCAAAATCGATAAAATGCTTGTAAAATATGAATTTTTAGGTTTATCGAAAAAACGAATACCCTTAAAACGTATCTGGAGTCTTCAGCTTTCATAAACGGGGTCAATCTTTTCGCTATCTCAAAGGATACAGGATAAAGTATATAGTTGTGGAAAAGTGATATCGACCAAATGATACATCTGCATAACCAATGAAATGCTTGTGGAAACTAAATGCGCATGGTCACCATAATCAAAATGGTGTAAAAATTAAGCTAGTGTTACCACCTTTCACCAATGGGGTAAATACCAAAAATATCCCACCGGAAACATGACATAAATAAATGGCCAAGGTTGGCATCCACAATATGGTGATTAGTTAAAAATTGTTAAAAATTGATCGGAATTATGGCTGTTAAATCTTGACGGATAATCGGATTTTAATAAATTATATCTTATTATTTAGCTAGTCTCTTAAGCTTACCATAATGGTATCAATCATCCTGCTATCCCTTGAGATGCGAAAGCAAATCGATATGGAACGGTGACTTTGACCAAATTGCAACTTGTGCGCAACCACTAAAATGCTTATCAACACCAAATGCATAAGTGCATATTAATAATTGACCCCTTAAAATTTAGCTAGAGTCTTAAGCTTTATATATTGGTCCCTAACTTTTCATTATCCTTCAGGAATAATGAGAATATCGATGCGCAAGGATAACATTGAAAAACTGCCTATTACAAAATACCGACTCACCACTAAAATGCTTACAGAATCCAAACGCGTATGGTTACCTTAATAAAAAACCCCTTAAAATTTAGCTAGAGATTGCAGCTTTATCAAATGATATCAATAATTCTATTACTATTATACAATCATGAACATATCGATGCGCAAGAGTGACATTAAATGGCGGCCTACTGCAAAATCGATAAAATGCTTGTAAAATATGAATTTTTAGGTTTATCGAAAAAACGAATACCCTTAAAACGTATCTGGAGTCTTCAGCTTTCATAAACGGGGTCAATCTTTTCGCTATCTCAAAGGATACAGGATAAAGTATATAGTTGTGGAAAAGTGATATCGACCAAATGATACATCTGCATAACCAATGAAATGCTTGTGGAAACTAAATGCGCATGGTCACCATAATCAAAATGGTGTAAAAATTAAGCTAGTGTTACCACCTTTCACCAATGGGGTAAATACCAAAAATATCCCACCGGAAACATGACATAAATAAATGGCCAAGGTTGGCATCCACAATATGGTGATTAGTTAAAAATTGTTAAAAATTGATCGGAATTATGGCTGTTAAATCTTGACGGATAATCGGATTTTAATAAATTATATCTTATTATTTAGCTAGTCTCTTAAGCTTACCATAATGGTATCAATCATCCTGCTATCCCTTGAGATGCGAAAGCAAATCGATATGGAACGGTGACTTTGACCAAATTGCAACTTGTGCGCAACCACTAAAATGCTTATCAACACCAAATGCATAAGTGCATATTAATAATTGACCCCTTAAAATTTAGCTAGAGTCTTAAGCTTTATATATTGGTCCCTAACTTTTCATTATCCTTCAGGAATAATGAGAATATCGATGCGCAAGGATAACATTGAAAAACTGCCTATTACAAAATACCGACTCACCACTAAAATGCTTACAGAATCCAAACGCGTATGGTTACCTTAATAAAAAACCCCTTAAAATTTAGCTAGAGATTGCAGCTTTATCAAATGATATCAATAATTCTATTACTATTATACAATCATGAACATATCGATGCGCAAGAGTGACATTAAATGGCGGCCTACTGCAAAATCGATAAAATGCTTGTAAAATATGAATTTTTAGGTTTATCGAAAAAACGAATACCCTTAAAACGTATCTGGAGTCTTCAGCTTTCATAAACGGGGTCAATCTTTTCGCTATCTCAAAGGATACAGGATAAAGTATATAGTTGTGGAAAAGTGATATCGACCAAATGATACATCTGCATAACCAATGAAATGCTTGTGGAAACTAAATGCGCATGGTCACCATAATCAAAATGGTGTAAAAATTAAGCTAGTGTTACCACCTTTCACCAATGGGGTAAATACCAAAAATATCCCACCGGAAACATGACATAAATAAATGGCCAAGGTTGGCATCCACAATATGGTGATTAGTTAAAAATTGTTAAAAATTGATCGGAATTATGGCTGTTAAATCTTGACGGATAATCGGATTTTAATAAATTATATCTTATTATTTAGCTAGTCTCTTAAGCTTACCATAATGGTATCAATCATCCTGCTATCCCTTGAGATGCGAAAGCAAATCGATATGGAACGGTGACTTTGACCAAATTGCAACTTGTGCGCAACCACTAAAATGCTTATCAACACCAAATGCATAAGTGCATATTAATAATTGACCCCTTAAAATTTAGCTAGAGTCTTAAGCTTTATATATTGGTCCCTAACTTTTCATTATCCTTCAGGAATAATGAGAATATCGATGCGCAAGGATAACATTGAAAAACTGCCTATTACAAAATACCGACTCACCACTAAAATGCTTACAGAATCCAAACGCGTATGGTTACCTTAATAAAAAACCCCTTAAAATTTAGCTAGAGATTGCAGCTTTATCAAATGATATCAATAATTCTATTACTATTATACAATCATGAACATATCGATGCGCAAGAGTGACATTAAATGGCGGCCTACTGCAAAATCGATAAAATGCTTGTAAAATATGAATTTTTAGGTTTATCGAAAAAACGAATACCCTTAAAACGTATCTGGAGTCTTCAGCTTTCATAAACGGGGTCAATCTTTTCGCTATCTCAAAGGATACAGGATAAAGTATATAGTTGTGGAAAAGTGATATCGACCAAATGATACATCTGCATAACCAATGAAATGCTTGTGGAAACTAAATGCGCATGGTCACCATAATCAAAATGGTGTAAAAATTAAGCTAGTGTTACCACCTTTCACCAATGGGGTAAATACCAAAAATATCCCACCGGAAACATGACATAAATAAATGGCCAAGGTTGGCATCCACAATATGGTGATTAGTTAAAAATTGTTAAAAATTGATCGGAATTATGGCTGTTAAATCTTGACGGATAATCGGATTTTAATAAATTATATCTTATTATTTAGCTAGTCTCTTAAGCTTACCATAATGGTATCAATCATCCTGCTATCCCTTGAGATGCGAAAGCAAATCGATATGGAACGGTGACTTTGACCAAATTGCAACTTGTGCGCAACCACTAAAATGCTTATCAACACCAAATGCATAAGTGCATATTAATAATTGACCCCTTAAAATTTAGCTAGAGTCTTAAGCTTTATATATTGGTCCCTAACTTTTCATTATCCTTCAGGAATAATGAGAATATCGATGCGCAAGGATAACATTGAAAAACTGCCTATTACAAAATACCGACTCACCACTAAAATGCTTACAGAATCCAAACGCGTATGGTTACCTTAATAAAAAACCCCTTAAAATTTAGCTAGAGATTGCAGCTTTATCAAATGATATCAATAATTCTATTACTATTATACAATCATGAACATATCGATGCGCAAGAGTGACATTAAATGGCGGCCTACTGCAAAATCGATAAAATGCTTGTAAAATATGAATTTTTAGGTTTATCGAAAAAACGAATACCCTTAAAACGTATCTGGAGTCTTCAGCTTTCATAAACGGGGTCAATCTTTTCGCTATCTCAAAGGATACAGGATAAAGTATATAGTTGTGGAAAAGTGATATCGACCAAATGATACATCTGCATAACCAATGAAATGCTTGTGGAAACTAAATGCGCATGGTCACCATAATCAAAATGGTGTAAAAATTAAGCTAGTGTTACCACCTTTCACCAATGGGGTAAATACCAAAAATATCCCACCGGAAACATGACATAAATAAATGGCCAAGGTTGGCATCCACAATATGGTGATTAGTTAAAAATTGTTAAAAATTGATCGGAATTATGGCTGTTAAATCTTGACGGATAATCGGATTTTAATAAATTATATCTTATTATTTAGCTAGTCTCTTAAGCTTACCATAATGGTATCAATCATCCTGCTATCCCTTGAGATGCGAAAGCAAATCGATATGGAACGGTGACTTTGACCAAATTGCAACTTGTGCGCAACCACTAAAATGCTTATCAACACCAAATGCATAAGTGCATATTAATAATTGACCCCTTAAAATTTAGCTAGAGTCTTAAGCTTTATATATTGGTCCCTAACTTTTCATTATCCTTCAGGAATAATGAGAATATCGATGCGCAAGGATAACATTGAAAAACTGCCTATTACAAAATACCGACTCACCACTAAAATGCTTACAGAATCCAAACGCGTATGGTTACCTTAATAAAAAACCCCTTAAAATTTAGCTAGAGATTGCAGCTTTATCAAATGATATCAATAATTCTATTACTATTATACAATCATGAACATATCGATGCGCAAGAGTGACATTAAATGGCGGCCTACTGCAAAATCGATAAAATGCTTGTAAAATATGAATTTTTAGGTTTATCGAAAAAACGAATACCCTTAAAACGTATCTGGAGTCTTCAGCTTTCATAAACGGGGTCAATCTTTTCGCTATCTCAAAGGATACAGGATAAAGTATATAGTTGTGGAAAAGTGATATCGACCAAATGATACATCTGCATAACCAATGAAATGCTTGTGGAAACTAAATGCGCATGGTCACCATAATCAAAATGGTGTAAAAATTAAGCTAGTGTTACCACCTTTCACCAATGGGGTAAATACCAAAAATATCCCACCGGAAACATGACATAAATAAATGGCCAAGGTTGGCATCCACAATATGGTGATTAGTTAAAAATTGTTAAAAATTGATCGGAATTATGGCTGTTAAATCTTGACGGATAATCGGATTTTAATAAATTATATCTTATTATTTAGCTAGTCTCTTAAGCTTACCATAATGGTATCAATCATCCTGCTATCCCTTGAGATGCGAAAGCAAATCGATATGGAACGGTGACTTTGACCAAATTGCAACTTGTGCGCAACCACTAAAATGCTTATCAACACCAAATGCATAAGTGCATATTAATAATTGACCCCTTAAAATTTAGCTAGAGTCTTAAGCTTTATATATTGGTCCCTAACTTTTCATTATCCTTCAGGAATAATGAGAATATCGATGCGCAAGGATAACATTGAAAAACTGCCTATTACAAAATACCGACTCACCACTAAAATGCTTACAGAATCCAAACGCGTATGGTTACCTTAATAAAAAACCCCTTAAAATTTAGCTAGAGATTGCAGCTTTATCAAATGATATCAATAATTCTATTACTATTATACAATCATGAACATATCGATGCGCAAGAGTGACATTAAATGGCGGCCTACTGCAAAATCGATAAAATGCTTGTAAAATATGAATTTTTAGGTTTATCGAAAAAACGAATACCCTTAAAACGTATCTGGAGTCTTCAGCTTTCATAAACGGGGTCAATCTTTTCGCTATCTCAAAGGATACAGGATAAAGTATATAGTTGTGGAAAAGTGATATCGACCAAATGATACATCTGCATAACCAATGAAATGCTTGTGGAAACTAAATGCGCATGGTCACCATAATCAAAATGGTGTAAAAATTAAGCTAGTGTTACCACCTTTCACCAATGGGGTAAATACCAAAAATATCCCACCGGAAACATGACATAAATAAATGGCCAAGGTTGGCATCCACAATATGGTGATTAGTTAAAAATTGTTAAAAATTGATCGGAATTATGGCTGTTAAATCTTGACGGATAATCGGATTTTAATAAATTATATCTTATTATTTAGCTAGTCTCTTAAGCTTACCATAATGGTATCAATCATCCTGCTATCCCTTGAGATGCGAAAGCAAATCGATATGGAACGGTGACTTTGACCAAATTGCAACTTGTGCGCAACCACTAAAATGCTTATCAACACCAAATGCATAAGTGCATATTAATAATTGACCCCTTAAAATTTAGCTAGAGTCTTAAGCTTTATATATTGGTCCCTAACTTTTCATTATCCTTCAGGAATAATGAGAATATCGATGCGCAAGGATAACATTGAAAAACTGCCTATTACAAAATACCGACTCACCACTAAAATGCTTACAGAATCCAAACGCGTATGGTTACCTTAATAAAAAACCCCTTAAAATTTAGCTAGAGATTGCAGCTTTATCAAATGATATCAATAATTCTATTACTATTATACAATCATGAACATATCGATGCGCAAGAGTGACATTAAATGGCGGCCTACTGCAAAATCGATAAAATGCTTGTAAAATATGAATTTTTAGGTTTATCGAAAAAACGAATACCCTTAAAACGTATCTGGAGTCTTCAGCTTTCATAAACGGGGTCAATCTTTTCGCTATCTCAAAGGATACAGGATAAAGTATATAGTTGTGGAAAAGTGATATCGACCAAATGATACATCTGCATAACCAATGAAATGCTTGTGGAAACTAAATGCGCATGGTCACCATAATCAAAATGGTGTAAAAATTAAGCTAGTGTTACCACCTTTCACCAATGGGGTAAATACCAAAAATATCCCACCGGAAACATGACATAAATAAATGGCCAAGGTTGGCATCCACAATATGGTGATTAGTTAAAAATTGTTAAAAATTGATCGGAATTATGGCTGTTAAATCTTGACGGATAATCGGATTTTAATAAATTATATCTTATTATTTAGCTAGTCTCTTAAGCTTACCATAATGGTATCAATCATCCTGCTATCCCTTGAGATGCGAAAGCAAATCGATATGGAACGGTGACTTTGACCAAATTGCAACTTGTGCGCAACCACTAAAATGCTTATCAACACCAAATGCATAAGTGCATATTAATAATTGACCCCTTAAAATTTAGCTAGAGTCTTAAGCTTTATATATTGGTCCCTAACTTTTCATTATCCTTCAGGAATAATGAGAATATCGATGCGCAAGGATAACATTGAAAAACTGCCTATTACAAAATACCGACTCACCACTAAAATGCTTACAGAATCCAAACGCGTATGGTTACCTTAATAAAAAACCCCTTAAAATTTAGCTAGAGATTGCAGCTTTATCAAATGATATCAATAATTCTATTACTATTATACAATCATGAACATATCGATGCGCAAGAGTGACATTAAATGGCGGCCTACTGCAAAATCGATAAAATGCTTGTAAAATATGAATTTTTAGGTTTATCGAAAAAACGAATACCCTTAAAACGTATCTGGAGTCTTCAGCTTTCATAAACGGGGTCAATCTTTTCGCTATCTCAAAGGATACAGGATAAAGTATATAGTTGTGGAAAAGTGATATCGACCAAATGATACATCTGCATAACCAATGAAATGCTTGTGGAAACTAAATGCGCATGGTCACCATAATCAAAATGGTGTAAAAATTAAGCTAGTGTTACCACCTTTCACCAATGGGGTAAATACCAAAAATATCCCACCGGAAACATGACATAAATAAATGGCCAAGGTTGGCATCCACAATATGGTGATTAGTTAAAAATTGTTAAAAATTGATCGGAATTATGGCTGTTAAATCTTGACGGATAATCGGATTTTAATAAATTATATCTTATTATTTAGCTAGTCTCTTAAGCTTACCATAATGGTATCAATCATCCTGCTATCCCTTGAGATGCGAAAGCAAATCGATATGGAACGGTGACTTTGACCAAATTGCAACTTGTGCGCAACCACTAAAATGCTTATCAACACCAAATGCATAAGTGCATATTAATAATTGACCCCTTAAAATTTAGCTAGAGTCTTAAGCTTTATATATTGGTCCCTAACTTTTCATTATCCTTCAGGAATAATGAGAATATCGATGCGCAAGGATAACATTGAAAAACTGCCTATTACAAAATACCGACTCACCACTAAAATGCTTACAGAATCCAAACGCGTATGGTTACCTTAATAAAAAACCCCTTAAAATTTAGCTAGAGATTGCAGCTTTATCAAATGATATCAATAATTCTATTACTATTATACAATCATGAACATATCGATGCGCAAGAGTGACATTAAATGGCGGCCTACTGCAAAATCGATAAAATGCTTGTAAAATATGAATTTTTAGGTTTATCGAAAAAACGAATACCCTTAAAACGTATCTGGAGTCTTCAGCTTTCATAAACGGGGTCAATCTTTTCGCTATCTCAAAGGATACAGGATAAAGTATATAGTTGTGGAAAAGTGATATCGACCAAATGATACATCTGCATAACCAATGAAATGCTTGTGGAAACTAAATGCGCATGGTCACCATAATCAAAATGGTGTAAAAATTAAGCTAGTGTTACCACCTTTCACCAATGGGGTAAATACCAAAAATATCCCACCGGAAACATGACATAAATAAATGGCCAAGGTTGGCATCCACAATATGGTGATTAGTTAAAAATTGTTAAAAATTGATCGGAATTATGGCTGTTAAATCTTGACGGATAATCGGATTTTAATAAATTATATCTTATTATTTAGCTAGTCTCTTAAGCTTACCATAATGGTATCAATCATCCTGCTATCCCTTGAGATGCGAAAGCAAATCGATATGGAACGGTGACTTTGACCAAATTGCAACTTGTGCGCAACCACTAAAATGCTTATCAACACCAAATGCATAAGTGCATATTAATAATTGACCCCTTAAAATTTAGCTAGAGTCTTAAGCTTTATATATTGGTCCCTAACTTTTCATTATCCTTCAGGAATAATGAGAATATCGATGCGCAAGGATAACATTGAAAAACTGCCTATTACAAAATACCGACTCACCACTAAAATGCTTACAGAATCCAAACGCGTATGGTTACCTTAATAAAAAACCCCTTAAAATTTAGCTAGAGATTGCAGCTTTATCAAATGATATCAATAATTCTATTACTATTATACAATCATGAACATATCGATGCGCAAGAGTGACATTAAATGGCGGCCTACTGCAAAATCGATAAAATGCTTGTAAAATATGAATTTTTAGGTTTATCGAAAAAACGAATACCCTTAAAACGTATCTGGAGTCTTCAGCTTTCATAAACGGGGTCAATCTTTTCGCTATCTCAAAGGATACAGGATAAAGTATATAGTTGTGGAAAAGTGATATCGACCAAATGATACATCTGCATAACCAATGAAATGCTTGTGGAAACTAAATGCGCATGGTCACCATAATCAAAATGGTGTAAAAATTAAGCTAGTGTTACCACCTTTCACCAATGGGGTAAATACCAAAAATATCCCACCGGAAACATGACATAAATAAATGGCCAAGGTTGGCATCCACAATATGGTGATTAGTTAAAAATTGTTAAAAATTGATCGGAATTATGGCTGTTAAATCTTGACGGATAATCGGATTTTAATAAATTATATCTTATTATTTAGCTAGTCTCTTAAGCTTACCATAATGGTATCAATCATCCTGCTATCCCTTGAGATGCGAAAGCAAATCGATATGGAACGGTGACTTTGACCAAATTGCAACTTGTGCGCAACCACTAAAATGCTTATCAACACCAAATGCATAAGTGCATATTAATAATTGACCCCTTAAAATTTAGCTAGAGTCTTAAGCTTTATATATTGGTCCCTAACTTTTCATTATCCTTCAGGAATAATGAGAATATCGATGCGCAAGGATAACATTGAAAAACTGCCTATTACAAAATACCGACTCACCACTAAAATGCTTACAGAATCCAAACGCGTATGGTTACCTTAATAAAAAACCCCTTAAAATTTAGCTAGAGATTGCAGCTTTATCAAATGATATCAATAATTCTATTACTATTATACAATCATGAACATATCGATGCGCAAGAGTGACATTAAATGGCGGCCTACTGCAAAATCGATAAAATGCTTGTAAAATATGAATTTTTAGGTTTATCGAAAAAACGAATACCCTTAAAACGTATCTGGAGTCTTCAGCTTTCATAAACGGGGTCAATCTTTTCGCTATCTCAAAGGATACAGGATAAAGTATATAGTTGTGGAAAAGTGATATCGACCAAATGATACATCTGCATAACCAATGAAATGCTTGTGGAAACTAAATGCGCATGGTCACCATAATCAAAATGGTGTAAAAATTAAGCTAGTGTTACCACCTTTCACCAATGGGGTAAATACCAAAAATATCCCACCGGAAACATGACATAAATAAATGGCCAAGGTTGGCATCCACAATATGGTGATTAGTTAAAAATTGTTAAAAATTGATCGGAATTATGGCTGTTAAATCTTGACGGATAATCGGATTTTAATAAATTATATCTTATTATTTAGCTAGTCTCTTAAGCTTACCATAATGGTATCAATCATCCTGCTATCCCTTGAGATGCGAAAGCAAATCGATATGGAACGGTGACTTTGACCAAATTGCAACTTGTGCGCAACCACTAAAATGCTTATCAACACCAAATGCATAAGTGCATATTAATAATTGACCCCTTAAAATTTAGCTAGAGTCTTAAGCTTTATATATTGGTCCCTAACTTTTCATTATCCTTCAGGAATAATGAGAATATCGATGCGCAAGGATAACATTGAAAAACTGCCTATTACAAAATACCGACTCACCACTAAAATGCTTACAGAATCCAAACGCGTATGGTTACCTTAATAAAAAACCCCTTAAAATTTAGCTAGAGATTGCAGCTTTATCAAATGATATCAATAATTCTATTACTATTATACAATCATGAACATATCGATGCGCAAGAGTGACATTAAATGGCGGCCTACTGCAAAATCGATAAAATGCTTGTAAAATATGAATTTTTAGGTTTATCGAAAAAACGAATACCCTTAAAACGTATCTGGAGTCTTCAGCTTTCATAAACGGGGTCAATCTTTTCGCTATCTCAAAGGATACAGGATAAAGTATATATTTGTGGAAAAGTGATATCGACCAAATGATACATCTGCATAACCAATGAAATGCTTGTGGAAACTAAATGCGCATGGTCACCATAATCAAAATGGTGTAAAAATTAAGCTAGTGTTACCACCTTTCACCAATGGGGTAAATACCAAAAATATCCCACCGGAAACATGACATAAATAAATGGCCAAGGTTGGCATCCACAATATGGTGATTAGTTAAAAATTGTTAAAAATTGATCGGAATTATGGCTGTTAAATCTTGACGGATAATCGGATTTTAATAAATTATATCTTATTATTTAGCTAGTCTCTTAAGCTTACCATAATGGTATCAATCATCCTGCTATCCCTTGAGATGCGAAAGCAAATCGATATGGAACGGTGACTTTGACCAAATTGCAACTTGTGCGCAACCACTAAAATGCTTATCAACACCAAATGCATAAGTGCATATTAATAATTGACCCCTTAAAATTTAGCTAGAGTCTTAAGCTTTATATATTGGTCCCTAACTTTTCATTATCCTTCAGGAATAATGAGAATATCGATGCGCAAGGATAACATTGAAAAACTGCCTATTACAAAATACCGACTCACCACTAAAATGCTTACAGAATCCAAACGCGTATGGTTACCTTAATAAAAAACCCCTTAAAATTTAGCTAGAGATTGCAGCTTTATCAAATGATATCAATAATTCTATTACTATTATACAATCATGAACATATCGATGCGCAAGAGTGACATTAAATGGCGGCCTACTGCAAAATCGATAAAATGCTTGTAAAATATGAATTTTTAGGTTTATCGAAAAAACGAATACCCTTAAAACGTATCTGGAGTCTTCAGCTTTCATAAACGGGGTCAATCTTTTCGCTATCTCAAAGGATACAGGATAAAGTATATAGTTGTGGAAAAGTGATATCGACCAAATGATACATCTGCATAACCAATGAAATGCTTGTGGAAACTAAATGCGCATGGTCACCATAATCAAAATGGTGTAAAAATTAAGCTAGTGTTACCACCTTTCACCAATGGGGTAAATACCAAAAATATCCCACCGGAAACATGACATAAATAAATGGCCAAGGTTGGCATCCACAATATGGTGATTAGTTAAAAATTGTTAAAAATTGATCGGAATTATGGCTGTTAAATCTTGACGGATAATCGGATTTTAATAAATTATATCTTATTATTTAGCTAGTCTCTTAAGCTTACCATAATGGTATCAATCATCCTGCTATCCCTTGAGATGCGAAAGCAAATCGATATGGAACGGTGACTTTGACCAAATTGCAACTTGTGCGCAACCACTAAAATGCTTATCAACACCAAATGCATAAGTGCATATTAATAATTGACCCCTTAAAATTTAGCTAGAGTCTTAAGCTTTATATATTGGTCCCTAACTTTTCATTATCCTTCAGGAATAATGAGAATATCGATGCGCAAGGATAACATTGAAAAACTGCCTATTACAAAATACCGACTCACCACTAAAATGCTTACAGAATCCAAACGCGTATGGTTACCTTAATAAAAAACCCCTTAAAATTTAGCTAGAGATTGCAGCTTTATCAAATGATATCAATAATTCTATTACTATTATACAATCATGAACATATCGATGCGCAAGAGTGACATTAAATGGCGGCCTACTGCAAAATCGATAAAATGCTTGTAAAATATGAATTTTTAGGTTTATCGAAAAAACGAATACCCTTAAAACGTATCTGGAGTCTTCAGCTTTCATAAACGGGGTCAATCTTTTCGCTATCTCAAAGGATACAGGATAAAGTATATAGTTGTGGAAAAGTGATATCGACCAAATGATACATCTGCATAACCAATGAAATGCTTGTGGAAACTAAATGCGCATGGTCACCATAATCAAAATGGTGTAAAAATTAAGCTAGTGTTACCACCTTTCACCAATGGGGTAAATACCAAAAATATCCCACCGGAAACATGACATAAATAAATGGCCAAGGTTGGCATCCACAATATGGTGATTAGTTAAAAATTGTTAAAAATTGATCGGAATTATGGCTGTTAAATCTTGACGGATAATCGGATTTTAATAAATTATATCTTATTATTTAGCTAGTCTCTTAAGCTTACCATAATGGTATCAATCATCCTGCTATCCCTTGAGATGCGAAAGCAAATCGATATGGAACGGTGACTTTGACCAAATTGCAACTTGTGCGCAACCACTAAAATGCTTATCACAACACCAAATGCATAAGTGCATATTAATAATTGACCCCTTAAAATTTAGCTAGAGTCTTAAGCTTTATATATTGGTCCCTAACTTTTCATTATCCTTCAGGAATAATGAGAATATCGATGCGCAAGGATAACATTGAAAAACTGCCTATTACAAAATACCGACTCACCACTAAAATGCTTACAGAATCCAAACGCGTATGGTTACCTTAATAAAAAACCCCTTAAAATTTAGCTAGAGATTGCAGCTTTATCAAATGATATCAATAATTCTATTACTATTATACAATCATGAACATATCGATGCGCAAGAGTGACATTAAATGGCGGCCTACTGCAAAATCGATAAAATGCTTGTAAAATATGAATTTTTAGGTTTATCGAAAAAACGAATACCCTTAAAACGTATCTGGAGTCTTCAGCTTTCATAAACGGGGTCAATCTTTTCGCTATCTCAAAGGATACAGGATAAAGTATATAGTTGTGGAAAAGTGATATCGACCAAATGATACATCTGCATAACCAATGAAATGCTTGTGGAAACTAAATGCGCATGGTCACCATAATCAAAATGGTGTAAAAATTAAGCTAGTGTTACCACCTTTCACCAATGGGGTAAATACCAAAAATATCCCACCGGAAACATGACATAAATAAATGGCCAAGGTTGGCATCCACAATATGGTGATTAGTTAAAAATTGTTAAAAATTGATCGGAATTATGGCTGTTAAATCTTGACGGATAATCGGATTTTAATAAATTATATCTTATTATTTAGCTAGTCTCTTAAGCTTACCATAATGGTATCAATCATCCTGCTATCCCTTGAGATGCGAAAGCAAATCGATATGGAACGGTGACTTTGACCAAATTGCAACTTGTGCGCAACCACTAAAATGCTTATCAACACCAAATGCATAAGTGCATATTAATAATTGACCCCTTAAAATTTAGCTAGAGTCTTAAGCTTTATATATTGGTCCCTAACTTTTCATTATCCTTCAGGAATAATGAGAATATCGATGCGCAAGGATAACATTGAAAAACTGCCTATTACAAAATACCGACTCACCACTAAAATGCTTACAGAATCCAAACGCGTATGGTTACCTTAATAAAAAACCCCTTAAAATTTAGCTAGAGATTGCAGCTTTATCAAATGATATCAATAATTCTATTACTATTATACAATCATGAACATATCGATGCGCAAGAGTGACATTAAATGGCGGCCTACTGCAAAATCGATAAAATGCTTGTAAAATATGAATTTTTAGGTTTATCGAAAAAACGAATACCCTTAAAACGTATCTGGAGTCTTCAGCTTTCATAAACGGGGTCAATCTTTTCGCTATCTCAAAGGATACAGGATAAAGTATATAGTTGTGGAAAAGTGATATCGACCAAATGATACATCTGCATAACCAATGAAATGCTTGTGGAAACTAAATGCGCATGGTCACCATAATCAAAATGGTGTAAAAATTAAGCTAGTGTTACCACCTTTCACCAATGGGGTAAATACCAAAAATATCCCACCGGAAACATGACATAAATAAATGGCCAAGGTTGGCATCCACAATATGGTGATTAGTTAAAAATTGTTAAAAATTGATCGGAATTATGGCTGTTAAATCTTGACGGATAATCGGATTTTAATAAATTATATCTTATTATTTAGCTAGTCTCTTAAGCTTACCATAATGGTATCAATCATCCTGCTATCCCTTGAGATGCGAAAGCAAATCGATATGGAACGGTGACTTTGACCAAATTGCAACTTGTGCGCAACCACTAAAATGCTTATCAACACCAAATGCATAAGTGCATATTAATAATTGACCCCTTAAAATTTAGCTAGAGTCTTAAGCTTTATATATTGGTCCCTAACTTTTCATTATCCTTCAGGAATAATGAGAATATCGATGCGCAAGGATAACATTGAAAAACTGCCTATTACAAAATACCGACTCACCACTAAAATGCTTACAGAATCCAAACGCGTATGGTTACCTTAATAAAAAACCCCTTAAAATTTAGCTAGAGATTGCAGCTTTATCAAATGATATCAATAATTCTATTACTATTATACAATCATGAACATATCGATGCGCAAGAGTGACATTAAATGGCGGCCTACTGCAAAATCGATAAAATGCTTGTAAAATATGAATTTTTAGGTTTATCGAAAAAACGAATACCCTTAAAACGTATCTGGAGTCTTCAGCTTTCATAAACGGGGTCAATCTTTTCGCTATCTCAAAGGATACAGGATAAAGTATATAGTTGTGGAAAAGTGATATCGACCAAATGATACATCTGCATAACCAATGAAATGCTTGTGGAAACTAAATGCGCATGGTCACCATAATCAAAATGGTGTAAAAATTAAGCTAGTGTTACCACCTTTCACCAATGGGGTAAATACCAAAAATATCCCACCGGAAACATGACATAAATAAATGGCCAAGGTTGGCATCCACAATATGGTGATTAGTTAAAAATTGTTAAAAATTGATCGGAATTATGGCTGTTAAATCTTGACGGATAATCGGATTTTAATAAATTATATCTTATTATTTAGCTAGTCTCTTAAGCTTACCATAATGGTATCAATCATCCTGCTATCCCTTGAGATGCGAAAGCAAATCGATATGGAACGGTGACTTTGACCAAATTGCAACTTGTGCGCAACCACTAAAATGCTTATCAACACCAAATGCATAAGTGCATATTAATAATTGACCCCTTAAAATTTAGCTAGAGTCTTAAGCTTTATATATTGGTCCCTAACTTTTCATTATCCTTCAGGAATAATGAGAATATCGATGCGCAAGGATAACATTGAAAAACTGCCTATTACAAAATACCGACTCACCACTAAAATGCTTACAGAATCCAAACGCGTATGGTTACCTTAATAAAAAACCCCTTAAAATTTAGCTAGAGATTGCAGCTTTATCAAATGATATCAATAATTCTATTACTATTATACAATCATGAACATATCGATGCGCAAGAGTGACATTAAATGGCGGCCTACTGCAAAATCGATAAAATGCTTGTAAAATATGAATTTTTAGGTTTATCGAAAAAACGAATACCCTTAAAACGTATCTGGAGTCTTCAGCTTTCATAAACGGGGTCAATCTTTTCGCTATCTCAAAGGATACAGGATAAAGTATATAGTTGTGGAAAAGTGATATCGACCAAATGATACATCTGCATAACCAATGAAATGCTTGTGGAAACTAAATGCGCATGGTCACCATAATCAAAATGGTGTAAAAATTAAGCTAGTGTTACCACCTTTCACCAATGGGGTAAATACCAAAAATATCCCACCGGAAACATGACATAAATAAATGGCCAAGGTTGGCATCCACAATATGGTGATTAGTTAAAAATTGTTAAAAATTGATCGGAATTATGGCTGTTAAATCTTGACGGATAATCGGATTTTAATAAATTATATCTTATTATTTAGCTAGTCTCTTAAGCTTACCATAATGGTATCAATCATCCTGCTATCCCTTGAGATGCGAAAGCAAATCGATATGGAACGGTGACTTTGACCAAATTGCAACTTGTGCGCAACCACTAAAATGCTTATCAACACCAAATGCATAAGTGCATATTAATAATTGACCCCTTAAAATTTAGCTAGAGTCTTAAGCTTTATATATTGGTCCCTAACTTTTCATTATCCTTCAGGAATAATGAGAATATCGATGCGCAAGGATAACATTGAAAAACTGCCTATTACAAAATACCGACTCACCACTAAAATGCTTACAGAATCCAAACGCGTATGGTTACCTTAATAAAAAACCCCTTAAAATTTAGCTAGAGATTGCAGCTTTATCAAATGATATCAATAATTCTATTACTATTATACAATCATGAACATATCGATGCGCAAGAGTGACATTAAATGGCGGCCTACTGCAAAATCGATAAAATGCTTGTAAAATATGAATTTTTAGGTTTATCGAAAAAACGAATACCCTTAAAACGTATCTGGAGTCTTCAGCTTTCATAAACGGGGTCAATCTTTTCGCTATCTCAAAGGATACAGGATAAAGTATATAGTTGTGGAAAAGTGATATCGACCAAATGATACATCTGCATAACCAATGAAATGCTTGTGGAAACTAAATGCGCATGGTCACCATAATCAAAATGGTGTAAAAATTAAGCTAGTGTTACCACCTTTCACCAATGGGGTAAATACCAAAAATATCCCACCGGAAACATGACATAAATAAATGGCCAAGGTTGGCATCCACAATATGGTGATTAGTTAAAAATTGTTAAAAATTGATCGGAATTATGGCTGTTAAATCTTGACGGATAATCGGATTTTAATAAATTATATCTTATTATTTAGCTAGTCTCTTAAGCTTACCATAATGGTATCAATCATCCTGCTATCCCTTGAGATGCGAAAGCAAATCGATATGGAACGGTGACTTTGACCAAATTGCAACTTGTGCGCAACCACTAAAATGCTTATCAACACCAAATGCATAAGTGCATATTAATAATTGACCCCTTAAAATTTAGCTAGAGTCTTAAGCTTTATATATTGGTCCCTAACTTTTCATTATCCTTCAGGAATAATGAGAATATCGATGCGCAAGGATAACATTGAAAAACTGCCTATTACAAAATACCGACTCACCACTAAAATGCTTACAGAATCCAAACGCGTATGGTTACCTTAATAAAAAACCCCTTAAAATTTAGCTAGAGATTGCAGCTTTATCAAATGATATCAATAATTCTATTACTATTATACAATCATGAACATATCGATGCGCAAGAGTGACATTAAATGGCGGCCTACTGCAAAATCGATAAAATGCTTGTAAAATATGAATTTTTAGGTTTATCGAAAAAACGAATACCCTTAAAACGTATCTGGAGTCTTCAGCTTTCATAAACGGGGTCAATCTTTTCGCTATCTCAAAGGATACAGGATAAAGTATATAGTTGTGGAAAAGTGATATCGACCAAATGATACATCTGCATAACCAATGAAATGCTTGTGGAAACTAAATGCGCATGGTCACCATAATCAAAATGGTGTAAAAATTAAGCTAGTGTTACCACCTTTCACCAATGGGGTAAATACCAAAAATATCCCACCGGAAACATGACATAAATAAATGGCCAAGGTTGGCATCCACAATATGGTGATTAGTTAAAAATTGTTAAAAATTGATCGGAATTATGGCTGTTAAATCTTGACGGATAATCGGATTTTAATAAATTATATCTTATTATTTAGCTAGTCTCTTAAGCTTACCATAATGGTATCAATCATCCTGCTATCCCTTGAGATGCGAAAGCAAATCGATATGGAACGGTGACTTTGACCAAATTGCAACTTGTGCGCAACCACTAAAATGCTTATCAACACCAAATGCATAAGTGCATATTAATAATTGACCCCTTAAAATTTAGCTAGAGTCTTAAGCTTTATATATTGGTCCCTAACTTTTCATTATCCTTCAGGAATAATGAGAATATCGATGCGCAAGGATAACATTGAAAAACTGCCTATTACAAAATACCGACTCACCACTAAAATGCTTACAGAATCCAAACGCGTATGGTTACCTTAATAAAAAACCCCTTAAAATTTAGCTAGAGATTGCAGCTTTATCAAATGATATCAATAATTCTATTACTATTATACAATCATGAACATATCGATGCGCAAGAGTGACATTAAATGGCGGCCTACTGCAAAATCGATAAAATGCTTGTAAAATATGAATTTTTAGGTTTATCGAAAAAACGAATACCCTTAAAACGTATCTGGAGTCTTCAGCTTTCATAAACGGGGTCAATCTTTTCGCTATCTCAAAGGATACAGGATAAAGTATATAGTTGTGGAAAAGTGATATCGACCAAATGATACATCTGCATAACCAATGAAATGCTTGTGGAAACTAAATGCGCATGGTCACCATAATCAAAATGGTGTAAAAATTAAGCTAGTGTTACCACCTTTCACCAATGGGGTAAATACCAAAAATATCCCACCGGAAACATGACATAAATAAATGGCCAAGGTTGGCATCCACAATATGGTGATTAGTTAAAAATTGTTAAAAATTGATCGGAATTATGGCTGTTAAATCTTGACGGATAATCGGATTTTAATAAATTATATCTTATTATTTAGCTAGTCTCTTAAGCTTACCATAATGGTATCAATCATCCTGCTATCCCTTGAGATGCGAAAGCAAATCGATATGGAACGGTGACTTTGACCAAATTGCAACTTGTGCGCAACCACTAAAATGCTTATCAACACCAAATGCATAAGTGCATATTAATAATTGACCCCTTAAAATTTAGCTAGAGTCTTAAGCTTTATATATTGGTCCCTAACTTTTCATTATCCTTCAGGAATAATGAGAATATCGATGCGCAAGGATAACATTGAAAAACTGCCTATTACAAAATACCGACTCACCACTAAAATGCTTACAGAATCCAAACGCGTATGGTTACCTTAATAAAAAACCCCTTAAAATTTAGCTAGAGATTGCAGCTTTATCAAATGATATCAATAATTCTATTACTATTATACAATCATGAACATATCGATGCGCAAGAGTGACATTAAATGGCGGCCTACTGCAAAATCGATAAAATGCTTGTAAAATATGAATTTTTAGGTTTATCGAAAAAACGAATACCCTTAAAACGTATCTGGAGTCTTCAGCTTTCATAAACGGGGTCAATCTTTTCGCTATCTCAAAGGATACAGGATAAAGTATATAGTTGTGGAAAAGTGATATCGACCAAATGATACATCTGCATAACCAATGAAATGCTTGTGGAAACTAAATGCGCATGGTCACCATAATCAAAATGGTGTAAAAATTAAGCTAGTGTTACCACCTTTCACCAATGGGGTAAATACCAAAAATATCCCACCGGAAACATGACATAAATAAATGGCCAAGGTTGGCATCCACAATATGGTGATTAGTTAAAAATTGTTAAAAATTGATCGGAATTATGGCTGTTAAATCTTGACGGATAATCGGATTTTAATAAATTATATCTTATTATTTAGCTAGTCTCTTAAGCTTACCATAATGGTATCAATCATCCTGCTATCCCTTGAGATGCGAAAGCAAATCGATATGGAACGGTGACTTTGACCAAATTGCAACTTGTGCGCAACCACTAAAATGCTTATCAACACCAAATGCATAAGTGCATATTAATAATTGACCCCTTAAAATTTAGCTAGAGTCTTAAGCTTTATATATTGGTCCCTAACTTTTCATTATCCTTCAGGAATAATGAGAATATCGATGCGCAAGGATAACATTGAAAAACTGCCTATTACAAAATACCGACTCACCACTAAAATGCTTACAGAATCCAAACGCGTATGGTTACCTTAATAAAAAACCCCTTAAATTTAGCTAGAGATTGCAGCTTTATCAAATGATATCAATAATTCTATTACTATTATACAATCATGAACATATCGATGCGCAAGAGTGACATTAAATGGCGGCCTACTGCAAAATCGATAAAATGCTTGTAAAATATGAATTTTTAGGTTTATCGAAAAAACGAATACCCTTAAAACGTATCTGGAGTCTTCAGCTTTCATAAACGGGGTCAATCTTTTCGCTATCTCAAAGGATACAGGATAAAGTATATAGTTGTGGAAAAGTGATATCGACCAAATGATACATCTGCATAACCAATGAAATGCTTGTGGAAACTAAATGCGCATGGTCACCATAATCAAAATGGTGTAAAAATTAAGCTAGTGTTACCACCTTTCACCAATGGGGTAAATACCAAAAATATCCCACCGGAAACATGACATAAATAAATGGCCAAGGTTGGCATCCACAATATGGTGATTAGTTAAAAATTGTTAAAAATTGATCGGAATTATGGCTGTTAAATCTTGACGGATAATCGGATTTTAATAAATTATATCTTATTATTTAGCTAGTCTCTTAAGCTTACCATAATGGTATCAATCATCCTGCTATCCCTTGAGATGCGAAAGCAAATCGATATGGAACGGTGACTTTGACCAAATTGCAACTTGTGCGCAACCACTAAAATGCTTATCAACACCAAATGCATAAGTGCATATTAATAATTGACCCCTTAAAATTTAGCTAGAGTCTTAAGCTTTATATATTGGTCCCTAACTTTTCATTATCCTTCAGGAATAATGAGAATATCGATGCGCAAGGATAACATTGAAAAACTGCCTATTACAAAATACCGACTCACCACTAAAATGCTTACAGAATCCAAACGCGTATGGTTACCTTAATAAAAAACCCCTTAAAATTTAGCTAGAGATTGCAGCTTTATCAAATGATATCAATAATTCTATTAC